>OV656809.1:28532216-29829716 GCA_927399485.1 Calamotropha paludella
TGTCGCCACGCGCACCGCGGCGGGACGCATCTCTAGTGTGTGAACCGCCTAAAAGTGAACTGTCGAAGGAAGCGCTATCGCGACGCTGGCATTTTTCACAACTAGCGAGAGCAGCGCGACGGCGCTCTATGGAACTAAAAGGGTTAAAAAATCGAATTGATAACCTCCTCCGTTTTGAAGTCGGATAATAGTGAACTATATATAATTACTCTAAATAACGAGTATTCTCAGATAATTAGGAAACCCTACTATAAAAAAACAAACTAGTGGTGGCAGACAGAGGCTAGGGCTAATTGGTGTAAATGTGGGAAATATTATTATTGATTTTATGAGTTGCCAAACGTACTAAATATTCGTTTGCGAAAGTAAAATAAAATAATAGGTAGCAGTAGCTCATTTGTTAAGCTGCGAATTGCCGATCAGTTTTCGTATCAGTTGAAATGACGTGCATCTAAAATTTGATCGTGAGTGTCGAATCATCACTCCAGAATTTTAACTGACAACGCGTCACGTATTTCCGAGACTACGACAAATCCAACTCGGCACGTCGCGCAAAACTGATCGTGAGTATGTGATCGTAAATCTAATGGCGTCAGTTCGCTCGCAGCGCCCGCGGTAAATGAGCGTGTAGTTGTATATACTATTAACTCCGATGCTAAGAAATGAATAGTGGCAGTCAATCTCTAATAAGGGCTTATAGGTCTTCTGATATTAGTATCCTGTTTAGCAATATATGGAGTTACCTGTTCTAAAAGCTTTAAATATGTCAAATTATTATAATAGAAAAATACTAGAAAAAATGGGCTCGGGTCACAAGTGAATTCTCAGAATCGAACCTGCAACCTTTGGAAGTCCGGTCCATTGCTCTCCCAATTAAGCTACCGAGCCTTGTGAACACCCGTCGAAATTTTCTAGGACCTTTCTGGTTTCACGCTATACGCCAGCGTTGTCTCATCAATGAGAGGAACATCCTCTCGTATTCGAAGAATACGGCTACGTAAGTATAGGGACGCGCATTAAAGAACACGTAGACGACATAAAACAAAGGCGCGATAATAGGTCTGCAGTGTGTGAGCATGCTTTTGAGGAGCCAAACCACTACACTCGTTTCGATAAACCACAAATTCTCGCTAGAGAACAAAGATTTGTTCCTAGGATGCTGCGCGAGGCTATGGAAATCAGGAAACATCCTAATTTCAATAGAGACGAAGGTTGGAGCGTTCCACCTGCTTGGGACCCAATAATTAATAAATTAATACCGACAAAAACATACATTGCAAGACCTGATGATGTAGTTAGCTCTTTTTGCAAATAATAACAGTAAGATGGAGGTTGGTCCCCCTGCCCGAGTTTCTTTCGCCTGTTCCTTTCACTCAGTAGTTTACAATGTAATCGTAGTGAGAATTTAATAACTAAATAAAATATAAAAATTAAAATAAAACAAATTAATTTATATAAAATAATTTTAATAATTAGGAACGTGCCCGATTAAAATATTGTGATGGTAGTACAAAATACATGACAACCATCATCTTAGTTATCCTGTGATCACGGCTCCTGTAAAGGAGTCGAAACGTCAGGATTAAAAAAAATATAAAACATGCGCAAATATCCGTAAAAAAGTGGTATTCCTATTTGTATTATTTTTTTATTGAGAATATATATTTTTATTTTCTTATTTTATTTTATGAATATTATATGATCTGCACTGTCAAGTTGTCCCGCTTACCTGTTCAATCACCCACATACCCTTGGTTGGCTGGAAGAGATCTCTTTTAGAGATAAGCCCACCATTACTCACTAATATGTTAATGACCTGTTTAATTACTTTAAAAGTGCAATAAAGAGTATTATAATAATAATAATAATAATAATGCGTGATTATATTCTTCCTTCTTCCCGCAAGGGTAGACAGAGATCCACTTTCTACTATCCTGACACAGATCTCTCGTTTCTTCAACTGTCATTCGACGTTTTATACAAGCTCGTCAATGAATGGCACTTTTTATCTGGCCTTTTTGAGGACTATTTGATCCCTGAAAGTTCGCCTTGGTATGCTTAAACCAACGTGCCCGTGCACATTTGTCTCATAAACATGTTTTGTCAATATTAAACAACTAAAACGACACACCATTTTAAAGCTGATATAATGAAAAAGATAATATATTAGTTGCAGAAGAGTAAAAGAGAAGTGTATACTTTGACCGTGCTGCTATATTTGGCCTTATGTAAATGAACGAATGAATGGATCATTGTCAATAAGGAGTTGCCAACTCTTATAATATAATTCTAAAGTTAGTTAACTCTAGGTTTATTTTCATGTGTACAAGGTTAGCTCAAAGTTAAATATTGTCTTGTCAGTCCACGGTAGCAATTGCTACCGATAGCCAACACCCCTTGTCAGTCCCTGGTAGCATTTGCTACCAAATTTAAAATTCCGCGTGGGCTGTTATTTTTTTTTAATTACGATTAATTTTTGAGTTACAGGGATTCAAATATTCTGTGATGAATTCTTTATTTCATCAGGGACTGTTGAGAGAGGTGGGGCGCGCGGTAGGGGACTGACAAGTGGTTATGAGTTATTTAATTAACTCGACGTTTTTTGTGAAAGTGGCCATTAGAGACCTAAGCAATATGTTCGTGCCATATATACCTCCTATCCTTTCCAGAGGTTTATTTCTATAACATCATTTTTTACGTTACAATTAATAAACCAGCACCCTCTGTAACAAAAACCAAAGGCGTACCCATTAATTATTTTTGATCAACTAAATTTTAATTACGTTTGGCCTTAAAAATTTCTACAGCCATAATGACTGGTAAAAAATTGTTCATAATTATAAATATTTTTTAATTATTTTTCTTTTCGCCACCATCAGACTTCGTAATTCCTTTTGAATAAACTTTGTAGGAGAATAAAAAAGTGATATTCAGTAAGAATGTTAAAAATTTTAGTGATTCAACGTGATATTTAAACTTTGCAAGGAATTTAATCTCATTATTGTTCTTGGCTTGATTTATTTATTATATTAAGTTAATGGACTAATGGAATTTGGTATGCGAAAACTTTTAAGTTTTTCATTTTTACCTGACGTTCGATACGAAATAATTTTTCATGAGTATTTTATAGAAAATATTTTGTTATTGAATTATATCAACATTCCTTAGTTGATAGTGTCATGATTTTTCTATTTATGGTAAGATTTTGAAGCTGTTTATGATAGAGTATCAGTTTATTAATAAAATTATACAAAGACTCCACATTTCAATGCCTTCGCCATATAAAAAAGTATAATTGCGTCGGAAGGGGGAGCGATAAGCAGTCACGCGGCAGAGCAGTCGTGCAGAATCATTCTTATTTCAGTGGCCAAGGTGAACAGTCGTCGAGTGAACCTCTGCAGTGACTACGATCTTATCAATAGTACAAACTGTATTTCTGATTAAAATTATGCTTCACGAGCTAATACCAACAAATATACCACGAGATGTGATATCCCCTGCCCGCCTAGCATACGCAACACGACAAAATTTTGTCTACCCATTTTCTTGTGTTTTAGTCATTTGTCGTCAGTCGTCTCTAACATGGCTGCGTTTAGAAGTCGATTTATTATGTCAAACGTGTTTTTTTACTTAGCCGCGGATTTTTGTCTTCAAACTCTAACATGGCAATTGCGTTTTGTCGACATTTTAACCGAATTGTCGACATATTTCTCGTCTTCGTGTCAGTACGTAGAGAAGAGACGACAAGTGGTTTGTGTGCTATTTCGATTGGAGCGATGGCGGTGTTTTATTACAATTATGTACTCAAAGTATATTAAGGGCGAACGAAACGTAAAAATATGTTTTATAGCTATATACTTATATATTTTATTTATGCATATATGAATATATTGGCATGGGTACATTCCATAGTTATATAAATACATCTATATATATAAAAATGACACCCGTTTTCCGTTGTCACGACATAACATGAAAACGGCTTGACCGATTTGGCTGATTTTTTTTTTGTAGTTTTCTAATACTCTGTACAAGGTTCTTACGGAAAAAAATATAAAGAAAATCTCTCAGAAAGATTGAAAAATATAACGTAACGAATGTCAACGTCATTCAATTTAAAACAAAAAATCTGTGGTAATCTGTGACACCACATCGATAACCGCGCTGACAAATGTCAACGTCATTCAATTCAAAGCTACGCTAAGGCGGTACGAAGTTCGCCGGATCAGCTAGTATATATATATATATATATATGTGTATGTATGTATAAACGTAATTTACGTTTCGTTCACCCTTGATACACTTTGAGTACAAAATTGTAATAAAATATAATATAGATATAGGAAAGTCGGGCCAGCGCAATCGCATTTGCGCATCTACGGCAAGCGTAGGTATAGTCTCCGGCAAATAAGTTAAATATGATTTTGAAATCACGTGACATGCGCAGTAGTGAATAATGTACCTAAACTTGCTATTGCGCATGTCACGTGATTTCAAAATCATGTCCACGGGGACAATACCAGTGGCTACCCAGTTTCTTTAATAAGATCCTCGACTTATTGACCATCTAACCATCAAAATCAATTTCAACCAAATAATATCAAAACTGTAACAATATTTTATATACCAATCGGATTAGTAATAGTAACAATAATATATTTTTTTGTGTAGTAACATTTATCAATCTACTTGTAAAACTCGTTGCATTTTTCACAAATCTTAGTCGCTTAGTATATTGCGTCGACTAAATGTACTCGTTTGTTCTTTTAAAAATTTTAGATTGTAAAAAAATAAACTTATATTAAAAGAATAAACAGCAAAATATTTCGGCGATTTAAAAAAAACAAACACCGTTGACGTAGCGAAAAACGATCAACCACAGATCATGTAAGTCGTCAGACAACGTCAAAATTGATGTAATCCATATTTCCAAAAAGTAAATAAAAGGGTAAAACACGCAACACAAATTAAATGTACGGTATCGGTGATGCTATGTTATATAATAAAGTAGTTAATAATCATATATCAAGAGGCAACATCCGTTTGTCTACATTAAGGACAACGAGATATTATGTCGATGTCGACAAACTTCTCTTCAATCGTGCGCGAGATAGCTCGAGTAGCGCATGCTAGGATATAATAAGGGGTTTTAAGCTCAGCCCAGCTTAAAACCCCTTATTATATCCTGCTAGGAGATGACTTGTTCGTCGTCGTACATTTACTCCACCCGAAGAAATATTTGTATACCATAGGCCTCACTCAGTGTTGGCTATAGCATGAATTCCATTTTCTACGATCATAACATACATCTCTATTTTCTTCAACTCTTTAAAGTCAAAGGTACTCTCGACCAGGCCTTTATCAGGACATCTTCTATTTGGTTCCTGACAGTTCACCTTGACATGCCTTCACCGACTTGCCAATGCACATTTGCCCCATATACCTGAGAAATTGCTATTCTCCAACAATCTAAAATGTATAACTTTTAGACATATGAATGGGTTTTATAATTACTTGCACAATTCTTGGGAATAACGATCCTAGTTAAAATTACCAAATAAATTTACTGATATGTAATATGACTAATCTAAAGATAAATTATGGTATACCCTCACTGCCTTTTTTTATCTGATAGACTTGTTTGCCGACGAAAAGGTATACAAAGAAGCGAATTATTGGTTGCAATTGAAATATCTCGTACCCACTTTAATTTAGCAACGATAAAGTGGTAGCAACTTCACTTGTTTTGTTTTGTTCTTTATTGTATAGAAAATCATTGGTTTCATCATTCAAGATAATTTTGATGTTATCAAATAGATTAAGCCATGTATCAGTGTTATTAAATCTATTTTCTATCCTTAAATTTATCTGATAGGATGTTGCTGATCGTTTTTATGTCTCTAGAATTTTATTTTTGTTTGTCAGCCTTTCGTTGTATAGTTGTATGATCGGAAATGTATCGCTGTTGGTAAATTGCTTGTCAATATTTTTAAAGATAAAATATAAGATAAAATGCTTTTATTTAATATGAACATTAACAATGCATTCATTGAAAGTCAACTATTCCATGGCTTCGTTCTACGACGGGAGACCTTTTATCGAGAAGAAGCCGCAAGAAACTCAGCAAAACCTATTTTTTTCTCTTTCGTTTGTTAAAGATTTTATTAATTAAGGAAATTATTCTAGCGCTTGTAAAAATTCATAAGTACAATTAGTTTTATAAAATACTAGCGGCCGCCCGCGACTTCGTCCGCGTGGAATATTGCAACATTATTTTTCTAAAATAAAAGTAGCCTAAGTTACTCCTTATTACATCAGCTACCAATAAAAGTCCCATCAAAATCGGTCCAGCCGTTTCAGAGATAAGCCGGAACAAACAGACAGACAGACAGACAAAAATTGAAAAAAAAAATGTTATTTTGGTGTATGTACCGTATATATATTCATATGCATGTAGTAAAAAACGGGTATTTCAATATTAAAAACAGACACTCCAATTTTATTTATATGTATAGATTAATTAGAAGTATAGTATAAGCAAAGGCCATTAACTCCACGCCATTTTGTACTTTAAATAATTATCAATTCTGTAACAGCCTTTGCTCATAAGGGTTTTTTAACAACTTTTTGATTTTCTCTAAAGGCAGTTTAGTTGGTGTGGCACCTATTTATAAAACGCAATATATCTTCGTAAAATGAGCCTCTCGTTTTTTGCAATCTGAAGCTTGAAACAGCAAGTTCAATTTTAATTTCTAATGATGACCATAATCTATAATCTTAGATCACATTGGTTCGTGTGTTTGCCTGTCCGCTCTTTTTCCCGCTCTTTTTCCATTGTGTCAATAACATTACCATAGCAACGCATTAACCGAAAGTAGTTCGTCTACCCGACGCTAGATGGTGCTAACGGAAAAATATTTAATAATAGAAAAAAATTCGAAAACCCGTGCGAAGCCGGAACGGGTCGCTAGCATATACTCTAAACACAAATTTGTTGTTGGTCTGTTTGTCTGTCCGCTCTTTTTCCCGCTCTTTTTCCCGCTCTTTTTCCATTGTATCTAATTACGTTACCATAGCAGCGCGTTACCGGGTCTGCTAGTATATACTCTAAAAACACAAATTTGTTGTTTGTGTGTTTGTCTGTCCGCTCTTTTTCCATTGTATCAATTAACGTTACCATAGCAACGCGTTACCTGGTCAGCTAGTGGTTATCAATATTTTTAACTAAAAGACATACAACCTTTATCGTATGAAGTATCGCAGAGGAGTATATCGTTTCAGAATACAGATTTTTTTTGTTATAGAGGCTAAGATCTCTTCAATCTAATTGAGTGGTAAGCCCTCTTGATCTACTCAATCAACGTAAGTACTATAATTAATCGTGGATTTATAAACGTTTCAACTTTTAAGTAGGTATTTGTAATTATAACTAATACTATATTATAATAAAGTGAGTGTTTGTTACACTTGCATGGCTTAACTACTGGTCAAACAAAAGGACATAGTTACCTTGTCACATTACGTCAATTATTTATTTCTATACTGTTGTCTCTTTCTTTTCGGCCGTTTTAGTGTGATATGGTTCTACAGTATTATGTTTAAGTATCCGGTGAATAGTTGTTCTATTCATATGTGTAATGTTCACGGATGTATAAGAACTAAGTATTATATTAAACTATAAGAACGTAATCGTTCTAAAACAGCATTTCATTAGGTATTCTATATTTTGAAGCTTCATAAAGACTATCTTCATAAGTTTTAAACTCTACTAAGTATAAAGAAAGTTAATCATTTTCTTAAAACATATATAATTGACAAAGGAAGTGAATGAATTCATATATTTATTCATGTGATAAAATATATTACTTAAATTATGGTATTGCTGGCTTTTACCCGCGGCTTCGCCCGCACATTTTTTTTCAATAAAATGTATCCTATGTTACTTCTAATACATGCAAGAATATATGAACGAAGTTTCATGATGTTCGGTTTAGTAGTTTTTGCGTGAAAGCATAACAAACAAACTTACATTCACATTTATAATATTAGTAGGGATTATTTATGATATTTTACATGTATACTGAATGCTATAGTGATAAAAAAGAGAGAGAGAGAAAATGTGTACTTGGGACTGAGGAGCAGGGAGCGTTATAAGACGTGCGAGTATATTACAAGGAGAAAATGTGACCCTTCACTTTTTGTTAACATTTGATTTTATAATCTATCCATTTTTCATACCGTGCGCTATATATCAAACGATTCTTAAGAAGTTAAACTCCAAAAATATATGAATTGTTCGTAATGAACTGCTATATACATATTCATCCACTTTACTTCTACTAAGTCGTGTGTCTTCTATATTTCCTTTGTCTAAAAATATGATTGTCTTTCTTATGTCAAATAACTATCAATATTGTTTAGCAGTCGCGTAATATCAGTCACGTTTTACGCTGATTCGATATTCCTATCACAATATAATAATCCATAGAAATTTTCTAATCTAAAAGCCATCTATACACCATACATCAATATCTAAGCCTTCGGTACCGTCCTTAACACTTTATGGATACGAAATGCTCCCCTAAGGACCGTATCGCTCCAGCTATAACTCAAGTTGTTAAGATGCCATCTCCATTCCTCTAGGAGTGGAAGCTGCATCTTAGATACGTAAATTACAAACGTACAGACAGTAAAGTACAATGTACGTTTCGTAATAACAGTCTAATTATATATGGTACATATAATGAACTAGCTTTCGCCTGCGGCTTTAACCGCTTAAAGTCTTTATCCATTTACCCATTCACTTCTCATCTCAAAATAATCAAATAGTACAATAAACCATATTAATGCCTTGCTTTAAAATTATAAGAACACATTTGATAGAATCACGCGTTACTTAGAAGTTCAAACCAATTAAGACAAACTAGTATAGCTTACTTGCGCCAACCTCAACAAAAATACCGGGTTTTGGGACGGCGAGATCTCGAAAGACCTCATGCCGAGAGTAGCGAGCTTTCAAAGCTTTTTTATTTATTCACATTGTTTCATGATCTATCGCATAAGCTTCAACAATGTCATGAAATATTACCGACATAATTATTTTTAAATATATCACGTCATATCCTAGATCGCATCGTCGCTTACGTTCAGGCGAGATAGTGGTCAAGCGCCTACCTATTATTATAGCTATAGTTGTTTTACAATATGTGTAAGATAATTAATAGAATACCTGACGACATTAAAATATGAAAATTATTAAGGTTTTTAAATGATACTTATGAATTTTTTGATAAATCTCAATCGTGGCATTAATTTTATCTATAAGACTAGCGGCCCGTCCCGGCTTCGCACGGTTGGACAAAATTCTTTAAATTTTTTCTATTATTAAATATTTTTCCGTTAGCGCCACCTAGCATCCGGTAGACGATCTATTTGCGGTTAACGCCTTGCTGTGGTAACCTTATTGATACAATGGAAAAAGAGCGGGAAAAACAGCGGGGAAAAGAGCGGACAGACAAACAACAAATTTGTGATCTTAGATTATAGATTAAACTCTATAACGTCTGGGATTCTACGTTTCACAAAATTACATGCATGGAGTAGTTCGGGGCGACACCAATTCCTGGTTTCCCTTGGATTGCGTACCTGTTGCGGGAATAACTGTCCCACATGGCGTGCAATCAGTCTGATTAACGCTTTTTGAACAACATTAAAGTTGCCGGGGTATTTATATACATATGAACTATGATGTTTATTTTTACTTTGTTCCTTTACTTAACTTGCTGGCGTGTTGAATGTACTAGTTTGTAAGCCTGCATGTATTTTTTGCAATTCACACGTGGTAGAAGTGAAACCTTCGAAAATAATACGTACACGTATAGAAAATACCACGGTTGTTGTGATACCTTCTCTCAAGCTTTGTAATACGCATGCGCACACAAACACATATTAACACACATTTTCTCCTACGTTAAATCTCATGAATTTGTGTCTGTCTCTTTTAACTATCGCTTTTTCGTTTCATCTACTTTCCAATCACAACGATGCTAAAGTTTTTTTAATTGAATAATAAAACGTGTTGATCATAATTGTATAACTGACTGTAACATCTTATATACCATGTTTAATGCAAATAAATTATCTTATGTTATCTTATCTTTGGTTACCATTTGGTGGTTCCAGCCAAGTAGAATGATAGCAACCCTTCGCATTTAAAGGTGTTGAAAATAGTAGTTTATGATACTGTTGCATAATAAGGGTTCTTATAACATGAGTGTGTTTTAAAAAAACGAGCCGTAGGCGAGTTTTTTTATAGCATCACACGAGTGTTATAAGACCAAGTTATGTACAGTGTCATACACTACTTTATCTACTCTCATACTATAATATGTAAAACAATATTGCAAATAAAACGCTGAATATAACAACAAATTTATTTAAATGTCAAATGTTGGCGCCAAGGTGCAAACATCAATTGCGCATGCGTGTTGCGTCGGTCGTCGAGGACTCGTTCATTGAAACCTTTTTAAAGTAGAGGTTCAACCTCCTTGGTCCAGCTGGAGGTTGTATAGGTGTATCGTTATGATAAAAAAGTTATATTATGTTACAGGTGTCCATACAAGACCTGTATCGTAATGAAACTTTTTTTTTATTATTTTTGGCCTGTACGTAATGTTTGTCATAAGCATTTTGTTTTCAGTTTTAGAATCTTTGTATTATAGTATTAGAGTAGATAAAGTAACTAAAGATACTGGAGGTGAACACCATACACATCTTTTAGAATACAAAATGGGCAGTAACGCTTTCTGAATCTTTTTTTAATGATGAGTAAGAAAGCGCTTGACCTATATCTCGCTCGATGGTAAGCGACGATGCGATCTAGGATGTAACGCGCTCACCTAGAAGATACCTATTCACTTGTGATTTGAAGATCCCTAAATTGTATTTATCAGGAAACACAAACTCAGGCAAGGAGTTCCACTCTTTAGCGGTATGGATTACAAAATTGAAACCAAAACGCTTAGTGCAACTCTTTGGTATATCAACCATATAATGGTGGCGCCTATAAGTCTGGTTATCCGATGGTAAAATGGGGACGAAATCTTTTACTGTGATCTCCAACGCTGCCTGCCAAGCTCTCGCCTTTCCATTTTCGAAGGCCACAGATAGTTTTCTTCCACATAGCGTAATACAGATCGGAGAGACGTGGTTCCTTACTACAGGCCTAGTAAAAAGGCTTAAGGTCACGCAAAGCGTACTATGCTCGGAGTTTCCCTACGTGATCGAATCAGCAATGAGGAAATCTATAGGAGAGCCAAAGGAGCTGACATTGGCCACAGAATTGCCAAACTTAAGTGGCAGTTGACGGGGCGCATTGTTGGTAGAACTGATGGCCGTTGGGGCAGAGAAGTTCTCGAGTGGTGACCATGGACCGGAAGACGAAGTAGGTAGGCCTCCCACTCGGTGGACCTACGATCTGGTGAAGGTCGTGGGAAGCACCTGGATTCGCACCAGGACCGGTCATTGTGGAGATCCTTGGGGGAACTCTTTGTTCAGCAGTGGACGTCATTTATGAATAAAAATGGGACAAACCAGCACACCACCACCAAGTGAATCCGTTGTGTATTGGTGGGTGCAGCAGACTGCAGCTGTAACCAAATTTTCTAACCACACCACTGATAACAATAAGTGATCTTGCCAAATTAAATGTTTATTTATAAAATATTATTGACCACAACAGTACATATGTTATAACATTAGGCGGACTTAAGGCTAAGAGCATTCTCTACCAGTCAACCTTTGGGGGGGCAAGAAATTCATAAACTATACATAAACTCATTATGTGTATATACAGGGTTATTATATAAACACCATCCAAATTTTTTCTAGGCATAAGATATCATTCAAACACTTCATTTATGAAAAAAAATTGGGAGGTAAAATTTCCGCAAAAAAAAATTTTGTCCGAGCGAATTATTACAACAGCTGGTTACTGGCAAAATAGGTACTTACAGTTGAACGACCGACCGCCCGAAGCGCCCCACCGAGCTGCGCGCGCAAGTTGTAACGACATCGGCGCAATGAAATCAGTCACCCGCGGACTTTCCGCGATGTACAATGTTGCGTTCACGCATTTACGTCGCATAATTATCTACCTAACGAAATGTTTTCACACTTGCAATTGAAATCGAGGGCGAAATTGAACGACGGGTTTATGTGAAGAAGGCCCAAAGCCTCGAAAACTTAAATATGAATATAATCCGTGCATTTAACGAAGTGACAAAGTGAAAAAACAAGTAATACAATTAAAGACAATGTTCATAAACGTGCAAGACTGTTTAGAGAGAAATTACCTACACTTTAAGGTAAAGTGATTGTTTTCAAACTTCATGTACCTAAGTGTATTTTGTTTGGATTTTTAATTAATTATTTTGTTGGAGTAAAGCAAAATGTGTTCAGGGCAGCCGCCCTTTTTGGTGAAATTTTGGTGAAAAATTTCACAAGTCTTAGCCAAGACTTGTGAAATTTTTCACCAAAATTTTTTTAGAACTATTAATTATACATTTCTTTATCCTATCGTGAAAAATAGACAAAAATAACTTAGGTAGGTAGGTACTAAGGTTTTGGCACTGCATTTTTTTTTGCGATTTTCGAATTGCCTTTGCGATCCCTGTGTTTTTTTAGATTCTGTGGTTAAGAAACAACCTTTGCTTTACTCCAACTTAATCAACTTAAGTTGATTAAATTTTAAAAAATGCGACGTAAGTGCATAAGGTGTAGCTTACTTTTATGTTCATTTTTTATTTATGAAAGTGTTATCGATTAATATTGTTATAATCAAAGAACAAAAAAACTTATCTCTTCTTCAATTTGACGTTCCTATTTTTTTTCGTTTAAATTTGCAACTTATGAAAATCATTGTAATGTATCAATGAAATACGGGAGGGCGGGGCGGGGGTCGTGTAATCATCTGCTACAACACCGTGCGTAGCGTGACTGTGACAGCAATCGGTAGTTTTCCTCGGATAACTTTGTGTAGGCTTAACTTAATATTTTAGTACTGAGTGATATTAAAAGAAAAAAATCTTGTTTCGTTACTTTCTTCAAAGAATATAATATATAAATTTGGATGGTGTTTATAAAATGGCCCTGTATATACACCTAACTATATTTATATATAAATTCCCAGTTACAGTGTTTAATTGGTTTGAACTACAAAACTACCCAACCGTTATTAAAATGTTCTTTTTTCATTTTGCTGGATTTGTTCCGACTTTGTTCCGACTGCACATTATAATAACTATGCCACAGCAAACGTGTGACCGGGTCAGCTAGTAATGTATATATATACGATGAAATAGCATTAAATAATTATTGTTTATATCTCGCAGGCAATTAGTATGATTCCGCGTTTTACAAACGGTGTCGTCCGTTCAAAAACGCTCGCTGTTTTAAAATATGCCAAAGGAAAAATGTAAATTGCTTGGTCATTTTATAATATGCCACAACATTTTATAGACGATTCAATGGCCGTTTAAAAATGCCGCGGCAAATTGAAGCAAAGTTATTTTTATTAGTTATTTTTATTACCACGCGTTGCGCTGCTAATCAAAACAAGAAAAATGGCGTCGAGTGACACAGAAAAATATTGTAAACAGTGCAAATTCTTCGTGTTCAAAGAACTTTTCACAATAAAATATTGTTTTAAAAACATTTGTTATAGTAAATCAAGAAAATTATATGATTTACAAATAGGAGCACTAATAAAGCCGTGGACAAATGAAAAAGTTTTTGAGGTTATCCGGCACGTAAAAAAACGCTAATGTGTCCATGGAATCTGGTGCTCGGAGGTCTCCTGCGGAATATTATTGGTATAAAAAGTACGATGTGATGAGTACCGGCGATGGGAACTATCTTATGCTGGAAAAGACAGCCTTGAGTCCAACGGTTAAGTTAGGTTAGGGAGAGTAAATATCCTGTTTGAATAGCTACCTGATTTCTGAAATAAAGTCTGACAAATCAGACCTGTGTTTTATGATAGTCATCCTACTATAACAATCAATGTCGAAATTTTTACAATGGAACGAGTTGCCAATTTGCCTTCGGGATATTTTATAACAGTGAGTCTTTTGAATGGACGACGCTGTTTGTAAAACAAGGAATCATAATAATTGCCTGCGGCATATATATTGTGTATTTAAGTGAATAACAAAATGATCTATATAAACAAATAATTTCAAATGATACGTTCTAATTTACGTGAGTAGCACAGTATAATGTAAAAGGGTTTTCATTTCATTACATTGTTGTTAAAACATACCTAATACTTTTGTAAATTTGAAGACTATCGATAATCTTAAACAATCGATAGACGATACTATCGATAGAATTGTTACCAAGAACATAAATTGTATCTACACTATCGATAGTTATTTACGGCAAAAATACTCTCGATAGTATTGCACTCTTTTAATAGTATTGACATGTTTTGAGATATCGATAAGAACGATATTATCGACTCTATCGATAGTAGGTTATTTTTCAGATGAAAAAATCGATAGAAAACTATCGATAGTCTTGCAATACTACTTAGCTTGAGTTCAGAATAATGTATGTGATGTTGCCTAATCTTTATGCGATGCATGTCTGGTGTAAGTGTTATAAGTAGAACGCTAAGTAGGCGACAAAGAGGATCGAGTGAGGAGCGGGCGGCAGGCGCGCGTAGTGCGCTCCCTCCCCCTTTTTTCGTACCCCCCTTTGTCGTCGTAGCCCCGCGCTCCTGTACCCCGCGGGCAAACACTTATTTAAGCAGTCGACCTATAATGGCAAGCACGTACCATAAACAATTGTTTGTCTGTAAAGTCAGTTTACGGACAATAATTTTACGTGATAGCGTCGTAAGCAAACATTGATGAAAATTGCATATTTCTATGAATTTAATTGAATTATTATCACTGAATTATCATTATTTTGTATAATACAAAGGAGTTAATTGATTTTTTTTTGATAAATTAACATTAATTTGTTATAATAAACAATGGAAACTACATTATTTTTTCACTTCATGAAGTGGAAGAGAGATAGATGCGCCACGAGTTGCTTAGGCCGCTATCTATCGCTTATTCTGCGCTCTGGCTTGCACGCTCAGCTCAGGCGGAACGTTTCACTTATTTGTGCATGCAGCCGGTGTTCATCGATTTATAAGACGTTATCACGTCAAAAACCGGTATGTGAACCACTCTATCACAGATGTCATCTTATATTCACACCAATAAATTGGCCTAGCCCAAAGTAAGCACTATAAGGCTTGTATTATGATATCTACAGTAACGAATATACATACATACATAATACATAGATATATATGATATCTATAGATATACATATAAATACCCATGACTCAAGTACAAATGGTCTTCAAACATCTGCGACTTCCGGGATTCGAACCCAGGACCGTCTCGGTGAGAAAGCCAGCCACCGTTGCACCAACCGGTCATCGTTTATATAGACGTAGATATAGATGGTCATATAGTTGTTCGGTTAAATAATAAGGTTACATTCGTTTTGTTTTCTCTTTATTCAACCGTAAGCTTTTAAAACGGCGTGTCCTTTAAAATGCACAGAATCATTAAAGGATTAATTAGTTTCAACTCGACACTTAATTAACTATCGGACACGAATTGACTCTCGGTGGACATAAAGTAGCTTAAATTAATTGTAATTTCAATGTAGAGTGGCTTTTCGTGGTTCTAGTTAGCACAGTGTAAATTTTACATATAATTGTTAACGACCCTATACACAGACTTGCTAGGATGTGAAGTAAAAATAATGAATTATGTATTTTAATGGATTTATTCGGGATAATTAAAACCTGCACTCTAAATTTAACTTATAATTCCAATACAATATCTCATCATGTAAATAACTTTAAATCTTTAACATCAACTAAGTAAGACTTACAATGCTCACCAGAATATTTATATACAAAGAGTAACATACCTTCACGATGTGCTCAAGGCGACGTTCACACAACGAATGACGCTCGGACGGCTGTTGCGCCATTTATATACTCTCAAAGCAAACGTAAACAACAAGATGGCGGCCGTACGAGAGTCATCGTTTAACAACTTTTAATGGATCAATCTTAAACAATTTAAATGTTAACAATTAGGTATTCCAGTGTAGTTGCTAACATAATAAATATTAGAAAAACTTATGAATGAATGAAATATAAACATAAATATATTTTTAGTTTAAATGACTGTTTGGTGCAACGGTAGCGATCCTGCCTTTCGCACCGATGGCTTATTTATTTACACTTTGTTGCACACAAAAAATATGTACAAATGGCGGACTTAATGCCATTCGGCATTCTCTACCAGTCAACTGGAAAGTTAGAAACTGATAGCGTATTGGAGGTGCATTGAAATGGTAAATAGAAAATGCTATATACTACATAAACATACATTTACATACATACTGACATCATGTATAATAAACTAATAAACATGTATAAAATAATAAACTACTTAAATATCGATACACTAAACCAATATTAATACACCTTACTATAATCAGCTCGACGAACCTTGATCCCTATGACACTGACAGTTATTCCCTCGACACAACCTTGTAGTAGCGTCACCGTTACATTATAATCGAATTGGCGGAGTCTAAAAATGATATTTATTAATTTTAGGCAGATATACCTATGCCATTAAAATAATATTCCGTCGGAATAATAATAATTATTAACATTTACAAGAAATTATCTCAATCAGACTTTACGTTGACGTCCTACAAAAGTTACTTCGTTTGGAAGATATCGACTAGCGCGGAAAGTATCGATAAACAAATATCGAAAATGGAAACGAGTGTACAAAATACATTAACATAGTACCTACGCTATATAGATATATGAAAGTGAGATTATAAAATTGGTTCTGGATTGGAGTCCGGGTAAATGTAGAGGTCAATGTCTATGTGATGAATACGAGCATTTTTACCTGAGTCATGGTATTTAGATATTTTTCTATAATTGTTATAAATTAATTTATCATATATTTATGTCTATCCGTTACCCTAGTATCCATAACACAAGCCTTACAGTGCCTACTTTGGGATAGGCTAATTGGTGTGAATGTAAGAAATATTATTATTATTAAAAAAATACAAAATTTCCTATAATTATGTACCTTTTAGAGTGATGAATATTGATACCGTTATGATTGAAGCGTTCTTTCGCACAAACAATTTTTACAAATACCAATAATTAGAATAAAACACTTTTTTACGGATTTTTGCGCATGTTTTATTTTATTTTATATTTAATCCTGACGTTTCGACTCCTTTACAGGAGCCGTGATCACAGGATGACTAAGATGATCTAACATCTTAGAAAAGTAAAAAAGTGTTTTATTCTGATGTGTAATGTGCGCGGAAGTGTAAGAACCAATAATTAGACATTCAAAGATGAGATTAAGATAAAATCATTGAAAATCAAATGGTTGTTGCCATGGCTTCATAAATACTATAACAGAAAACTTTATACCGAGATGAAGCAGCAAGAAACACAGCAAGGGTTTTTTTAATTAAGAAAACTTTTCCAGCTCAAAAAGTATTAATTAGAAATACAGTTTTTAATGGTTAAGCTGGATGCATTTGTTTTATCACCCACTTAGGAGTTATGACATATTTTCTTTCGAAAATGTAGACATTATAGGAAAGGCTATAGCTGTGAGAGCATTGGCTAAAAACAAATATGTCGTTTACAAAATTGTATAAAACGTCCAAATCGAAAGCATTGACAAAAATTCACGCGAAATCAAATTTATTAGGTCGCAGGCGCAAGATGTGAAGGACTCCATCCCCCAAGGTAGCGTTCTTGGATGTGCCCTGTTCCTAATATATATAAACGACCTTCCTAAAGTTTTAAATGAGACTTGTATCATGTTTGCTGACGATTTCTCCCTTTTATTTTCATGCAATGACAGCACAAACTTAAATAAAAAAATTATAAATCTTATAAATACAATTAAGGAATGGTTAAATGATCACAATTTGGAAATTAATTTTAATAAAACAAAAATAATGCAATTTAAGCCGCGACAAAAATCTGATCTAATAATAAATCTTGAATTTAATCGAACAAAACTAGAATGCGTCCCCAATTTCTCTCTATTAGGTATAAATATAGATTCAAACATTGATTGGAAATCCCATGTACAAAAAATAAAGACAAAATTATCGCAATTTACATACGTTTTAAGAGAATTAAAAAAATCAACGAATTTAAGCACAGCAATCACAGCCTACTACGCCCATGCCCACGCGTGGTTAAGCTAGGGGGTAATACTATGGGGAAACAGTGTGGATGCCCATAATCTATTAATATTACAAAAAAAATGTATTAGAATAATAACAAATATAAAACAAAAAGAAAGCTGTAAGCCGCACTTCCGAAACCTCAATATTTTAACCTTGCCTGGCATCTACATATTAGAAATATGTAAATTTATGAAAAAGCAAGCATACTTGTATGTGAAGGTAGGAGACGCCCCTCGATGTTACAATTCGCGATACAACAATAATATTGTGCAAATAACTTCTAAATTAAAACTACATAGTTCCGGACCATATTCAATGTCTATAAAAGTCTTTAACAAATTACCAGAATATTTAAAAGCTGAAACCAATATAAATAAATTTACAAATACTTTAAAAAAGCTCTTAATTACAAAATGCTACTACTCAGTCGACGAATATTTTAAAGATAAATTTTAACAAATGTCTGCCCCTCTCTCTTCCTTGTTGCTGTGCCTATCAAGGTACATGCGATTGTTTAGAGCCTAGAAACAATGTATTTAGACTGCTATCAATATCGCATGTAACGCAATTATAAATGAATAAATGAATAAAATAGTAGTAAAGCATTGAAATAATAAACATTTAGAAAATAAAAGTCGTCGATCACAAAAGTTTGAAAATAATGTTATTTTTGTATTTCTCTAATTGTGTCTACGACTGCCATAGAGTTTAAGCGAGCGCTTCTTTTTTTGTTAAAGTTGTCCATAAGGAAAGGCAGATGGTACAACACCCATACAGCTTTAGCCTTCAGTCACAGTAAAGAACAGTAAAATATCTTCATACAAACGTGCCGCTCTCGGTTTAAAAGTGTGCGTGCGCGCCGCGCGCCGTGTCGGCACGCGATTTCACGCACACGCTAGCATAATATATGGGGGAATAAGGTGGCGGCAGTACGGGCTGTGCCGCGCGACTGTGAGCATGCGCGTACGTCACATGACCGCTCGCGATCGTCAATGAGAATTTACTTTACATTAAGAAATAATAATAAAGCGTTCCGGACGTGCAGAAACCGGAGAAAAATTTTCTCGGTATCAAATTTGTAACTTAATATAATAAATGTTATGTGAATAAAGGCTTTTTATTTTTACTAAATGTATAAACTGGTAAAATATTCAATCATAATATGCTTTTTATTAAATAAATTTAGATCAAGTGCTGCTTGTTCGAAAATATTAACTAAAAGTAAAAGTGACAACCCTGGGGATCAACGCAAGAGTAGGCTAATAACTCGGCGGGCGGCCTTAGATAACCTACTGTTCTGTATTTACTGTGCTTCAGTTATTTATTAGCTTAATTAGATCATGATGAATAAAGAAAGTTCATTGATTGATGATAGATGATCAATGGAACATGAATCAATAATTTAATAATAATTCAGTAAACGAATCCTTCGTTTTGAGTATATTCCGAAAGAACGATGAATTTTCACTCCGCTGTTCTTGAGAGAGTCCACAGGGGAATAATGTAAAATACGTTTATTGCAGTCTCATACAAATTGTCAAAAACATCGCCAAGAAAAAATAAATAAAATATATAAAAAAATATAAATTAAAAAATCTGCCAATTTATTGATCAGTGCAAGGAGCCGATAGGGTGACCTCAGTGAAATAGGTACAAACAAAACTTTTCCCTCGCATCTCTTATCTAATCAGATAAAAACAGAATTCCGACGTAAACAAATTTGAAATAAAAATGTATCTCGAATGATCAACCGCTGAAAAATGCATGAAACTTATCCAACTGCTTAGTGAAGAAAAAGGAAAAACTTACGTACAGTAATTTCCAGATAAGATGACAATCTGTTTGCGCATACTTTATTTAATCGTGACAGGATTACAGGATTACAGGACTAGAGGATGACTAAGGCACTGATTTTCACGCACGATCCTATCTTTTAAAGTTTATATAAATCAAAATTGTTTTATTTTGCATTTTCTTTAGTTATTTAAAGTCTTTTTTGAAACGAAAACTGCGCACGCAGCATGCAACGAAAAACGATACAATGAAGTTAGCTGTTGAAGTGAATAGGCTATTTTCAAGATTTGTCATTTAAAAAATTAATAAACAGTATAACTTATGCCGCACGTAAACGCACGTGTTTTTAAGGAATTATGTAATATTGGTTACGAAACGAAAGATTTTGACTTAGTTGAGAAGATTTTTATATATTTTAAATTTAGCGGTGCGCTGTGAGTTGATATGGTGATCGATGTTTTCAACAGTTACATATTTGTTTACCTAGACTTTGTTTGAACACTAGGCACAGTATAAACAAGCACATTTCAATTTTACCGACGAATCTGATACTTCCGAAATCAGATGAAACAACAACGCAGAATCTGTGAAATCATTGATCTCCAATAGGGTAGACTACAATGAAAATATAGATCAAACTGTGTTGTTAGCTTAATAGTAAACATTTCTTTAAACCAAGTTAGCCTTCACGTATTTTAAAATATGTACATATGATTTTTCTAAGATATCATTAATTTACTTATTTCTTCATAAAAAAGTATATCAATAATATATATCAAAAGTCAAACAAAATACCAGTTAATATCAGATACACCAAAGACCAAAGATTAAAAGTTATAGCTAAAGTTGTTAAAAAGACAATCTGTGAGGGGAAATATATAGAAACATGACAGTGAACATTCGGGTCAGTCCCACGAGGAAGTGAAATACAAGGACACTGTTTCTTTTTGTTAAGTTTTTCCCACAACGAAAGGCAAAGGGAATACAGCCCATACAGCCTCGTATACTTTAGTTAATTTCTCTTTTTAATATAACGATGATATTACTTTCCTTGAAGGAATGGTGTTAAATTCATTAAGCGCAGAGCTGAGAGGCTCATTAGAGACAGCAAATTGATGAAGAGTAAGCTTCACACCTTAGCTTATCGCAGGAAAGTTACCAGTTTGTCGGTCTTCTACAGAATGTTCTTTGGAGAATGTGCTAAGGACCTGCATGAGCTCATACCGCCATCTCGAACTTCTTCTTCCTTCATCTAACATCCAGACGCACTACGGGCTACCACCCATTCTTAGTAGCTATTCCTATCTGTCGCACCAAGCGCTTTTTAACAACATTTATAATGCGCATAGCAAAGGGTGGAACTCCCTCCCTGCATCTGTATTTCTGAGCACTTATAACCCGTCCGTTTTCAAAGCCAATGTGAAAAGACATAATAGCTCATTGCATCGCAGATCCAATCTTAGCCCCCGGGCTTGATAACGATCAAGAGCAAACCCATAAAAAAAAAGCAAATAAAATAGATAGTGTTGGTTATTTTTTAAAAATCAGTATAACTAGAGACTAGAGCATTTATTCGATATTTGGTTAATTTCCTCTTTTAACTTTTCATAACAGTCACTTTCGGTGTTTTATCTCTATCATTTTCAGCAATATTTAGGTATTTATGATCCCTATTATTTTCAGCAATAGTAGCTGTAGCTAAAGTTAAGACATATTGGGAAACGGGCAAATTCTGCGAGTCGAAATACCGATATCGAAAAGCCATTCAAATAAGTACAAGTTTGAGCGAGCCCTTGTTGCGCGAATCAGCATTTCCTGACCTGATTTGAAGGAAATATTCGCCTGACAACAAGTTAAAATAAAAAGTACAGCATTCTCAAATTAAACTCCATTATTATAATATTTGATATTTAAGAATTTCACTGCTACATTTTTATATTTAAAGAAATTTTAACAAGAAAAAAATTGAAATTCGAGTCCTTGAAGGACCCAATTGGAATCCCAAGATATTTTGTTATAATTAAATATAAAAATTTAACTATTAGATGCTTAAATAGGCAAAAAATGCAATGGTTTCTCTTTTAGTTTGAAGTGTTTTGTGATTTTTCTTTACATTTTTACCAGGACGATAATATTAATGGAATTATGCTTATAAAATGCATGTTGTCTTTACTTGTAACTGCAATAATATTGAGCTGGAACATTTTGATTGAGGCCCTATCGGTATGAACAACTTTCTATGCATTCTATTCAGCGCATTTATGCATGTGTATTTGTATAACTTAAATAAGTTGACCGCTCTAATGAGTGTTCGCCCGCGCAGTACAGGGGCGCGGGGGTAGGGCGACAAAAGGAATCGAGTGAGGAGCGGGTAAAAGGCGCGCATAGTGCGTCGCCTATGTCGCCGTATCCCCCTGTTTAATTATTTTAAGCGCTCTATCTATGATGAAAGATTTTGTTGAATCTATATTTTTATATATTGTTTTAATCTTTCATGGTCACTAACGTTATAGAAATCCGTGATCATGGCGCTTGCAATAGTGCCGAAATATCGGAAACTTGCTAAAACCAAGGTACATGGTAACAATCCCGTAAATAACTTACTAGTAACTATAATGTTTATTTTCATATTTTCACTCAACCCTGACCTTATGAGTAAAATTATAAAAATAAACGTTTTTCTCGACTTTCTTCCTTTCTCTGAACATGCCTCATTTTAACATCCGTGAAAAATTATCTTCTGCCAATGAGTAACGCGAAATCAAGAGTTACTAATAACTTTATGTTTTGATCAAAGTTTATTTATATCAATAAATAAATAAAGACGAAAAATACGATTCACAAATACGTATTATGGTTTAAACAACAACAATACTAAAAAGCTCCATTAAAAAAAAATTGGTTTTTTTTTTTTTTTTTTTTTTTTTTTTTTTTTTTTTTTTTTTTGCCTGTAAAGTCGGTTTTACGGGCGAAGATTTTACGTGACAACGTCTTTTTCTCGGTAGAATATTTATTGATATGAATATAATTAAATTGCACAATGCGCGCGGCAGACCGATCATAGTTGAGTGGGAGAGAGACGCAAGGCATTCGGCGGGCCTCTCTCTCGTTCGGTGACTCATCGTAACGTTACCGAGCGTTACACTTTTTCATAAGTGACTCCCAGCCGCAACCTAATTTAAGACGTTGTCACGTCAATAAGTTAGGGTGTAGTGTTGCATTAAAATCGATTATGTATCGATAGGCTCAAACTATCGATGTCATATTCAATTCATCTATGTCGCTCATTGTTTGTTGGTTGAGAAGTTATGTGTGAAATTCTGCAACTTTGGAGAAATTTACACCACTGTGTTAACTACTTAGTTCTGCAGAAAAAAATTGACAATCCGACATCTCTAGAACGTCTGGGATTCTATGTTTCACAAAATTTAATGCGTGGTGAATGTCGGTATTGTTCCTGTGCTACAGTTTTCCTGCGATCACGTACATTTTACGGTAATAACTGTCCCACAGTGCGTGCAATTAGTCTGATTAACTCGTTTTTAAAGTAAATAAGATGCTGGTGTATTTACTGATTTTATCTAAACATATCTCATAAGTGAACTTGTTTCATATATTTCCCGAAAATTCAAACGACGCCCTGTAGCTATCATTCACGTGTTTGATTGTTCGTTTATTTATTACAATTTCCATACACGATAGCAGATGTCACAATCCAAAACGCTTATAAGTTGGATTAGAGTTATTAAAGAAAATCAAACTTACTTGCTTAGGTAACGGGTTCGATTTCCGCCTGAGAATTCACTTGTGACCCGAGTCGATTTTTTCTAGTGTTTTTCTATTATAATAATTTATCAAACTTAAAATTAACATATTTATTTATGAACTATTTTACATATAAAAGAAGTGTGATGTCATTCAAATAGATGTAGATAAAGGTCAATAAGATTTTACCATTATAAAATAATTTCAATAAATATAATAAATTACAATGAAATAACCAATGTCAGTTTATTTATTTATTTATTTGAGAAACCAACAGCGTCACAAATATTAAAGTACATATTACAAGCTTATTATATTGTAAGGCCAATAACAGGTTTCTCTATTATAGATAAAAAGCAATCCGAAAAAATCTATCGAAATCTTAATATAGGACCTAACACTAAGCAAAACTTTTGAGTGTAATAATAAATACTACAAACAAATACATTTCCTTCTACAATACCTAATTATATATATATATATATATATATATATATATATATATATATATATATATATATATATATATATATACCTATATATATATACATATACATGCATATACACTATACATACACAAACAGAAACATCCACTGAGACCGGGACAAATAGATATGCACATACACACAAATACCTGCTCCGATCGGAAATCGAACCTGGGTCATCAGTTATTATAACATAAAGAATCACTTAATATCAAACTTATTAAACTTAATTTTAAACTTTATCGATAAGTGAGGCACGTAAAGATTTTTTGAAAGCGTTCTTGGATAACATTGGATACAGTTGTCATACATAATAAATCAATCAAATAAAATGCACATGTCAAATATTATTGTAATAAATAACTGCATTACTAATTATTGATGATTGGCAAATAGGTTAATACCACAGTCATGAGCGATGATATCACTTATTTAACGTAAAACGTTGTATTGCACAAAGGTTTTACAACCAAACGATAATTGTTGACAAAGATACTTGTTGACTTTGTTGTAATCAGCGACGTAATGAAACTATAAAACTACTTTTATTGTACGCATGGTGACGATGTATATTGTTGTAAATGTCGTTACTTCTGTTAAAGCTATTCTTGCGTCCTTTCTTCTTTTCAGTTAAAAGACGTCCTGAATAGGTGGTAGGTAAAAGTGTTGGACGATTCAAAGCATTTGTATAAAGTCATTTTCATTTCACCTTACAATTTATAAATATATATTTTTAAAAAATACCTTCCCCATTTAGTGGAGTGTCGTTATTTAAAACTCGTCAAGTAGATACATTTTTGTCTAAACAAATATTGAAAACCGTGTTTGGTTTTTTTTTTCTGAGACCTTATATAATTTCACATTGACATATATTTTCCTATCAAACACAAATTATATTGGTAAATTAAATTACAAATTATTCTTATAGAAAAATACTAGAAAAAGTCGACTGGGCTCCCAAGTTACGGTAATTATTCTATTGAAATAATTTGTCATTTATGATAGCATTAAGAAAATTCTAAAATATATAAAAATCATAAAAAATACATACGTAGGCAACAAAATAAAACGTTTTGTATTGCAATGTACTTCTTAGAGCCTTTGTACACCATGTTTTTTAAACGCGCTGTCAACGCACGCTTATGTCGACACCAATGCGATACTCACGAGAATCAAACGCAGCTTGACTATGAATTTACGTAGATGTTTAAAATTCCACCTTTGAATACATGCATAAATTCAGTCTCGCACTAGAATCGGTATAGACGTGATGATAACGCACGTTTGTATTAATACAAATGCATAAGACATGCAAAAAGTTTGGTCTGTGGAATAAAAATAAACGGGCATCGGGCACCGCGTTTAAAAACGTGGTCTGCAAAGACCCTTACTTTTGTGTTACATTGCCTACTTCTATCTAGTACTTATCATAATCTGTTTTGTCCTCAGGTCGCGTGGCTACGCGTCGACACCCAAACGATCCTCACAATTGCTGGTCACGTTATCACCAAAAACCATAGGATCAGCGTCAGCCACGGTGATGGCGCATGGAACTTGGGACTCAAGAACGTCGAGCCCACTGACGGTGGACGGTATATGTGCCAAGTCAACACCGAGCCAATGATGACACAGACGCACCATCTTCAGGTTGTCGGTCAGCAGACGAGTATTTTGCTTACTTATTTTTTATTGTTTTTATTTGAAAGAGATAAGGCTGAAAATAGGAAAGCATTTTACTTGGTGGTTTCAACCTTAAATCACAGTCTGTGTCTGTTCTAACGCAAGATGTATAAGGCGTAATCCAAATTGGCCATCGTAATGGAATATTTTTTTGAGATATTTTTTTAGAAATATATAAATGCATCAAACATATAATTAATCGTAACTAATGTTAAAAATACGAAAGTTAGTGATTGTTTGTATCACTTTCACGCCCTAACTTCCCAACTGATTATCATGAAATTTCGCGTACATTGTTAGGGGTACAAATAAGGATAATGGGTATCTTTCGTCTAGAATAAAGTGTTCCCGAGGGATATAAATATAACTTTTAATTGGTAGTCTAAATAAACGCAAGAAAAGCTTCGGGTAACAGCTAGTAATTAATATTCCCACTTACCTTTTGAGGTAAGTTAACTGCTTATTTTACAAGTATGTCAACATTCATCGGCGAGATTTTAACTCGGTTCTTTTGGCTATGAATAATTATATTTAGTTCTTACACTTCCGAACACATTACAGATTTAAATAAAACAATTTTTGCACTTTTTGTTGCTCATAATTTATATTTAATCCTGACGTTTCGACTCCTTTATAAAAACGAAAGAAACTAGGGCAGATGGAGGTCAGTCCCCTGCCTAAGTTTATTTCGCCAGTTCTTCTCGAAAGGGCCTCCCAATTTCCGAAGTGGTACTACTACTAATTTTAGTGGCAATTTTAATACTAAATAAAATGCAAAAAAAAACAATTTTAATTTATATAATATTTTAACAGTTAGGTACGTGTCCGATTAAAATTTGTGAAGTTAGAAGATAATATATGACGACCATTGCCTTAGTAATCCTCTCTTCCTGTAAAAGAGTTAAAATATCAGTATTAAATATAAATTATGCACAAAAAACCGTGCAAAGGTTGTTTTATTTAAATATTAATAATTACCTGCATCACATAACAACATATTGTTCTGCTATTCATGAAATAATAAATAAAAATAATGCAATGATGCCTCATAAAGGTTGATGACGAAATGACATGAGAAAATGTAAACAACTCTTCAGAACCTCAACTGTGGACTTTCTACACTGTAACTGAAGATACATTGACAATCATTTTTTCAAGCTTTTATTTATTTTCACCTGTCCCGGTGTCTGTAATAAAATCTTGCAAGTTAAATTTGACCCACTTTCCGGTTTCCGATTGAGATGTCACCATAAACACTTATATACATACCACTCGATCACGGAAGTAGCTAACGTTCATAAAAGCTTCATTGTTATTCATTTGACTGCCGTTTGGTGCAACGGTAGAGCTCCTGCCTTTCGCAATGACGGTTCTAGCTTCGAATCCCGGAAAACGCAGATATTTTTGTGATAAATACTATATTTTATACCTGAGACATGGATATTGTACATTGATTTAATTTATATTTGTTATTATGTATATTACATATCTATGTATCATATATGTTCGTCTATCCGTTACACTAATATTCATAATACAAGCATTACAATGCTCACTTTTGGCTAGGTTAACGGCTATTAAAGCCGTTTTTGTATTGCAATTTTTGTATTGTACTAGGTGTAGGTTTATTAATTAACCTAGCCCAAAGTAAGTACTGTAAGGCTTGTATTATGGACACTAGGGTAACGGATAAGATATACATTATATCATACATAAATATGTAACATTCATAGAAATATATATAAATACCCATGATTCAGGTATAAATGCTCGTATTTATCACGCAAACATCTGCTCCTTCCGGGACTCGAACCCAGGACCGTCGGTGCGAAAGGCAGTATCGCTACCGTTTCACCAAACGGTCGGCACCAAATGTCGTTACTTCTGTTAAAGCTGACAAGTTTCTAGTTTCCCGTTCTTCTTGTCAGTTAAAAACGTCCTGAATTGGTGGTAGATAAAAATGTTGGACGATGCAAAACAAGTTATTTTAAGTGCATATAAATAAAATTATTTCATGATATGCTGTCGGCCATACTTAAAGATTCCCTGCAAATAAATAATAAGAATTGTTTTATAATTTTTATATATTTTATGCATTTTCAATGCGATCTTATAAGATAAATTATTATAATAGAAAAATACTAGAAAAAATCGACTCGGGTCACAAGTGAATCTCAGGCGGGAATCCCGATTTTTTCTAGTATTTTTCTATTATAATAATTTATCTAATAAGAATTGTGTTTAGTTTTTTCGACTTTTCTATGGTCAAAGTAAGTTGTGATCTAGTGACAAATTACATGGCACGCTTCCAAAATGGGATACACTTACAAACACAGCGGCCACAACTGAGCCGGAAACTTTTACATTAGCTGATAGCCAAAGCTGTTCATTGTTCGCACAAACAAACGTATTGTCTGCTCTCAGGATTCAACATAATTGAATGTTGTGGTTATCGGATATTCTATTGAATCATAGAGTTTGATCAATGTTGAAACAAATTAAAATCATTTTAACCGGATCTATGAGTTGTGCGACCGTTTAGTGCAGCGGTAGCTATCCTGCCTTCGCATCGACGGTTCTTGGTTCGAATCTTGGAAAGTGCAGATGTTTGTGTGATGAATACGAGCATTCGTACATGTGTCATGGGTATTTATATATATATTTCTATGTATCATATACGTATGTATATTCATTACCCTAGTGTCCATAACACAAGCTTTGTAGTGCCCACTTCGGGCTAGGGTAATTGGTATGAAGTGAGGAAATATTATCATTTTTCTTTTTTTGTGTGAATTGAATAAAAAGTAACGTGCCCGATTGAAATATTGTAAGGTAGTACTTGTATGACGATCATGATAACCTTAGCAATTCTACAATCACAGTTCCTACAAAGGAGTCAAAATGTCAGGATTAACTTTAAAAAAAACAAAAATAAACGCGATGTGCGATAGGTGCTGTCAGAGCCGGATTTGCGGGAGGGTAGGCGGGGCTACTGTCCTGAGGCTTCCACAAGAGAGGGGCTCCCACAACAGAGATAAAAAAATTACAAATTTTGAGGGGTTACTTTCGACTATCAACGATTTTAGGAGACTTTTTGTTCGAATATAATTAGGGCCGTCTGTTGCCCCAGGGCCTCCACACGTCCAAATCCGGGACTGGGCTCAGTATATGGGGCGAATGGGTCGGTCCTAGCTAAGTAGACCAAAATACTGATAGCTTCACAAAAAAACATTTAAAAATTCAAATAATAAAGCCGAGACTTATGCTCACTTATTATTACACATTTAAATGAAGTACATTATATTTAGTTATTATTGAATAAGCATCGCCAAATTGTTCTTTTTTTATTTAGAATGGGTTCGCTCTTGACCCTAATCAAGCCCAGGGGCCAAGACAGGATCCACTATGGAACGAGCTAACCCAGAAGTTGTCTATTCACTCTGACTTTTAAAAAAGGCGGGTTATACGTACTCGGAAATACAAACGCAGGGAGGGAGCTCCACTCTTTTGCTGTGCGCATTATAGAAGTTCCGAAGCGCTTGGTGCGACAGGTAGGAATAGCAACCAAGAAAGGGTGGCGCTGTCACTGTAAGTATCGAATTAGTATATAATCAGTCACTACAGTAAACTTCATAATAAATATAAAGTCCTTTATGAGTACATACTGATGGAACATTGAATGGTAATTCTGCTTCATCGCATCAGTCATGGCATATCAGGGGCTAAGTCCTCCCTGAAAAGGAAATATAGCTTGATTTCTCCGTAGTATAAATTTTTATACAATGAGAAAGTCATTTAAAATGGTCGTTGCGAGCAGAGGTTTCCTGAAACCAGATCACAACCTCTTCAATATACAGCTGAAGGCGGAAACAGAATAAATGGTGTAAAACTCCAATTTAGCGACCAACCAAAACCAAATGCTAGGCCATTCACATAATATATTTTTTTAGATTTCCTTCATGCAAAAGCTCATTTTATCATAACATTCAAAAACCATAAGGGAACTACCGGTGCACTGTTTTAAGAAAAGACTAAATGGATTATTGAAAAACGAATTTTTTCTCAGTGAGAAGTATGTTTGGTGCTCTTTGTTTGTTTAATGTGAATCTTATTGATTTATGAAATAAACTAAGTATTAATTTATGAAATTCTGAAATGTGACAAATTTATTTATCTATGCTGAAATTGATCAAATTGCATACTCTCTAAGAGTGTCACATATACTTCGACTTGTGAACCAACTTTGACTTGCTATATTGTTTGCAAATAAGTATTTAATATCTTTTCTAATGTATAAATCTGTAGTCTCTTTTTGGACAAATTTTTAATAAATATTCGTTTTATGACTCACTGGTATCAATTCTTTGATTTTTTTTTTGTCTGTGTGTTCCTTTATAAGTCAAGAACGGGTTGACTGATTTAATTAAAATTTAGTATATGGTTAAAACATGTTATTGTGCAAATGATAAGCTATATGTCATATCAGTAAAGACCTTACAGTTCCAATAAATATTATTAATACAAAAGTGATTTTGTTTGTTACACTTTCACGCCTTTATCGATCATCATACAATTTTGCATATTTCTATCCAGAAAAAGCACCGTTTCGAGGGATAGAAATATAGATTTTATTCTGTAGTCTACATTAACGCGAGCTAAGCTGCGGGTAAAAGCTAGTCATAAGATAAGATTCTACAAAATTTCGATTAAGGTTACTACTTACTATTTTGCTTACTACTTCATTATGAATGTTAAAACTGCTGATATATTTTACATTACAAGAAAAACTGAACTTTGTCAAAAGTGCAACATGACAGGGCGAGAAATAGTTCTTAGTGCAGAACTTTGTTAGCACTAAGTGTGACATAATTAGTGACGCGATTTTCGTCTACTCACGGTTCGCTCAGAATTCCTGCTGAGTGTACACCAATTTAGAAATCAATTTGTTTTTTATACGAACACTAAACAAATGTTAAAGATATTTTTATGAAATTAGTAGGGGTCCATACCTCAAATGGGAAAAAAACGAAACTTTTATAGGATCACTTTTTGCCCATTCGTCCGTCCATCTGCCAATGCCCCTTATCTCAGGAACACGTGGAGGTATCGAGTTGAAATTAAAACCATATACTCAGGTCTACAGTCCCTTCAGGTTTTAAAAAACAAACTTCTAAGTTAACGTAACTAAAAGATGCGAACGTTTATGCCGCAAAAAACGTTTATTTCGACTCTCTCAGCATAAGTAAAACCTGAAGATCTTAAATATACAGTTGCATCACAAAAAAAGATATTCTAAAGTTATTTGTAATTGGTAAACTAACCGCGACCTATGTCGATGTATGGGGACAACAGTTTTCCAACGGCAAAGTAAAGTTGTTCCTTCAATCCGTTTATTCCCGTGATGAACAAACTATTTATTTAACTTAAAAGTTTGTACGGAACCCTCGGTGCGCAAATCCGACTCACACTTGTTTATATTAACATTGTGTGAAAAGCATTATTAATACTGCCGTTAAAACTTTATGGTGAACTGATTGCTTGCGTTATGTATCGGATATTATGCAGAAAACGGTCCGCTTTTAAAAAAAACATGTCAACACTTGGGCTATGGCCTTTTTATTATTGTTGAAGATCAGCGTCAGCCTTAAAATTATTTGTAATGAATCGAAATAACAGGTTTAGGACTAGATCTTGACCGCGCCAAACCATTAGCTCTATGGGATTTCCCATTGAAACAAAAAGCGGACGCTTTTTAAAGGTTTCCATTCTTATGGATTATTGATTTTTTTTTCAGTATTTCGCTCCGCTCCAATATATGGTGCTAGCGAAGTTCTAAGTTTAGCGACTGCATCGACCTAATTATTATTTATCAATGAAAAATAAATTTCGTGTCCATTTTCTTTCCTAAGATGAAAAATAATCCCAGTCTCCAGCTAACAATTTCAGTTCCCAACGTACATGAAAAAGGGTTGACTGACGTAAGCCCGGTATAAAATGTCCAATTTGCCATTACTTGAAATTTTACTGGTTAAATTTTATGATGGACATAACAAAGGCGAGTCGATTCAATTCCTAACTCCTTTTGCTGCATCGTCTGTCAATTTTGATGTAAAATTTTTGTGGTATCCGATCTACTTACTACTGGCACTACAATTTTATTTACTCTTGAATACAACTGTTATTTTTTGAAAAAACATTAGGAACGATTCCCATTGTTAATAATAATATTAAATTAATAATACTTCTTACATTCACACCAATCGGCTTAGCCCATAGTAAGCACTGTAAGTTGTTGAGAATACTAGGGTAACAGATAAACATTCATGTATGCAGGCGATGCATGATCAATTGAGCTACCGAGCCTTGTGAACACTCATCGAAATTTTCTAGTACCTTTCTTATTTTTTTTTTACGCTGTAGGCCAGCGTTGTTTCATCAATGAGAGGAACATCCTCTCGTATTCGAAAGAAACATTTTTACAAATGTTTGAGCAATCGATTAAGATGAAACAGCCATTTAGTTTTTATATTTTTTTATGCATTTTCAATGCGATCTTATAAGATAAATTATTATAATAGAAAAATACTAGAAAAAATCGACTCGGGTCACAAGTGAATTCTCAGGCGGGAATCTCTCATCTTATAAGATCGCATTGAAAATGCATAAAAAATATAATTATAAAACCAAAAAAATTGACAAAATCGGTTAGTAGTTTCTTCATCGTGGTCAAACATTGTGACAGGGAATTTTAATATATAGCTGCCTGTCCGTCGGTCTTCTACAGCCTGAATTTAGGAGAGTGTGCTCAAGAGCTGCATTTGCTCATCTCCTTTTTTCCATCGGGCATTCAGACGCCCTGTGGGCTACCACCCTTTATTGATTGCTATTCATACTTTAGCACCAAGCGTTTCTCAACATCCTTCATAATGCGCACAGGAAAGGAGTGGAACTTCCTCCCTACGTCTGTATTTCCGAGAACTTATAACCCGTTCATTTTCAAAGCCAGGGTGAATAGGCACCTTCTGGGTTAGCTCTTGCCATCGTGGATTCTGTCTTGGCTTGATTGGGATCAAGAGCTAACCCATCCTAAAAAAAAAACTGGTATGAAAAGTCTGATGAGAGTTAAAGAAGCGAGAAATGTAGGTCCGGATGGTGAACTGAAATAAATAATACCTTATTACTTTACACTCCATTTATAATTGTATCGAGAATTTCAACCTCTTAACTTTCCATAGCAAAATTGAATTTGCGTATTTCTAATGTTTTTATAATAGTTTTTTGCTTATTCTTTTTGCCGGACACGCGTTTCTGTGGCTCAGTTAATATAATTTGCAATATATTTTTTATTACAAATTAACATGAAACCTATTGTATATCCTTAGTTGTAACATATCTAGCAAAATCAAAATAGACATCAAAATCGATTGAGTAATTTCGGAGTTCATCGCGGTCAAACATTGTAAGAGGGAATTTTATATATTAACTAGCTGACCCGGCCACGCGTTAATGTGGGTCGGTTATTATAATTTGCAATACTTTTTTTACTATAAAATAAAATGAAACCTATCCTATGTCCGGAATCGGAACAAATCTAGCAAAATGAAAAAAGACATCAAAATCGGTTGATTAGTTTCGAAGTTCATAGCGGTGACAGGGAATTTTTAAATATATATGAAGATAGGTTTTTTTTATATAAAAATGATGGGCTGTTGATTGTACACCATTGCCAACAGTTCCTCCGGACATTGACGACGAGGCCAGTAGCAGTGAAGTGGTGGTCAAGGAGGGGGAAGAAGCAGCACTTCGGTGCGTGGCTTCAGGAGCACCACCACCAGTCATCACGTGGCGCAGAGAGGACTTCAGACACTTCAAGTTTAAAAACCACACCTTGAGTAAGACAATTTAATAGCTTCACTTATAGGTTGTATGGTAATCAGTGTATTGTTAATTAAATCAACATTTTTGTATTTTTCATTTACAATGCCATATTTATATAAAATATAATATTCGTCTGTTAAAAACGACCATGCTTCCGAGCCCTCAGGTGGCATTCAAACCCACGACCTTACGCTGTCTGGGTGAGTGCTTAGCCCGCTGAGCTACCGAGACGCTGACAGACGCGTCGAAATATACAAACGCATTTCAACTTCTACTATTAACTAGAATCTTTCCACCAATATCGAAAGTAATAATTTTACAATAGATTAAGTTGGAACCAGCTATAATGATGTATATAATTTTATGTTTTGCAATAAAATGCCATATTTATATAACATATAAAATAAGCCTGTAAAAAACTTTTTTTTTTCAGATACAATCATTAAAAAAATTTAACAATAATATGAACAGGTAAACAAAATGGAACGGTATTATGAGAAATACACAAAAAGGCAAAAATAGAAATAATTCACTTCAATTACAATTGACATCAATAAAATTATTAAAGAAAGATAGAGAATGAGAGAAAACACGATATAGTTACACAAAATAGTACTATTGATTTATGCCAGTCATTTTGATTGTAATATTAATATTTCTAACAGAAAGAGCTTACCAACTGAATATCCAATTTGTTTTAATACGTGTATTGCTTTCATTTTATTTTATTTATTAATAAACAAAGTTTCTACAGCTTTCGTATACTTATAAATTATATAAAATTGTAATTCAGTTTAGCAGCCAATTACAGAAACTCATTATGTTTACTATCAATATTAACAGAATATTGGGTACATCAACAATAATCTTAACAAAATTTATCAATTAAAAAAGTGTGAATGTGTGTGTAGGTGTGTGTGTGTATGCATGCCTCCCGAATATTCGTTTACCCTCAGTTAAGAACATTGCAAGCGAGCACCGAATGATTTACACGCCGCGCCCGACTAAGTCGATCGAACTCAATTACTGCATGTAATTGCTTTCATATTTAAAATATAGTTGTGTGCTTAAACGCAGTGGTGGGGCTCTTTATTCCAACTTATTTATTAAATTATTTCGATAAACACTTAGGAAACATACATTAAAACAATATAAAAAGGTCATTTAATATTATAACCAAGTGCTGTCCTAGTTAAAGACGTTATGCATTATTATAAACACTCATAAACCCTAAAATGTTGTAATCACCTACTTACTTATTAAAGACAAAAAAGGAGAAAAAATTAAAGAAAAAAAAAAAAGAAAAGAAAAAGTTAAGAAATTTTGTAATTATCTTATTAAGTAGTAAACATATAAAATGGAAACTCTACTAAAAACACATTTAGTGTTCCGGGGTTTGAGAACCTTTGTACTATAAACAAAACTATGTGTGATAGCGAGAGAAATTAAAAGAAACAGGGTTACCAAACGATTTTTTTTAAGTCCTGACGAAACGAAATCCCATATGTTCGTATAATAGATGCATAATATAGTAGAGCATTGCACCCGTGCGAAGCCGGGGCGAATTATAGAGAACTTTGTGATTAGATTGTGAAAAAAATGAATTGATTTGAAATATACCATTGACATTATGACCTCTAAGACTTGAGTATTAGTGTCTACAATGCCGTAATAGAATAATGCAGGAGAAGCAAATTGAAGCTTTTTCCTTATTGTTATTTCTTTATTGCTAAGGGCTACTCTAATAAAAGCAAACCATCAGAGGCTATCCAATTTGATACTATTAATAAATCTGGGTATGACTGATTACAACTCTTTTCATAGATATTCCTTCCTTTCGCGCGCGCGCCCTGTCGTAAACACATCCGTGCTAATTTGCTCCGTTCAATTTTTTTAGAAAGTGTATTCTTTTCGCAGTATTGATTGTTTATTGGAAACTAGTAGTAAGAATAAGTGTCCAATTAACATCTCACGAAAAATTACCTTTAAATTTGATCCAAGAAACGAGATTAAACAAAAACAGTTCAACATACAAGTGTGTAGTGTTAATTTCAATCGCGCAGCCGTTACCGCTACCCGCGTACGCATACCCACCGGGCGCGTGAGTCATCTTCAACACCGCACGGCCAAGCAAGGTGCTCGAGTCGCGTCGCACACAAGAATCGCAACGCCCGCTACCACTGTATCCAGCGATAAATGAGCGATACCTCTCACCAAGTGATCTAAGGTGAATTAAATTATATTTTTATCTCGTCTTGGAAATGGCTACTGTATCACCTATCTGTACGGGATGCTTAAGTACAATTGAATGTAGGCAATATTTACAATGTTGTCTCTGCCACAAATTATATGACCTTTTGTGCGCAATAGTCTCTGAAAAACGATATTTTAACACGATGACAAAGGAGCATAAAAGTTCCTGGAAATGTCAAGTGTGCAATAGCAAGCTTCCAAAAGGAGATAACTCTAACACTCCAGCACGATCTGCGAATATGGCAGGCCATTGTGAAAAGCTTGATGTATTGCCTGATTGATAAAAAGCATAGCGTACCTCAAATTAATTTTCCCAAAGAAAGCTCAGACAATGTTACTGTTCGACGTCCCCGTCGAACTTTAAATGATGAAACTATCTCTATGGGCACGGATTGTGATTGTCCACAACTTGATCAAATACGAGCAATTATTCGCGAAGAGCTGCACTGCGTTATGTCTGAAAGTGTGAGCGCTTGGATTGCTAAAGCTGTTTCAGAAAAAATTGCAGAGATACTTACCGAAACAACATCTCGGATTACTGAAAGAATTGCAGCATTGGATGATACAGTGAGGAGTGCTGGTTATGCCAAGAGCAAAAGAGATACTCACATTTCGACGGTAATAAGTAAGAATACCCACGAGCAGAATCAAGTATCACAAGCAGACAGAAATAAACAGTCAGAGTTTGGTCCATGCCTTGCACAGATTAAGAGCAAAAAAGTGTCACTCTCGTTCCATCTATTTGCGGCTGGCAGGGCCGGACTGAGGCTGCTAAACAACCGCGCCGTAAGAAAAGTCTTCCTCGTGGCACGTTGCGGGGTACTGCTGCCCCTGGTTCGGTTGAGTTTGAGGCATCTGAGCGACAAAGTAATTTCCATCTCTATTACGTTAAAGTTGGGACTCCTGAAGAACAAATAAAGAAACACCTTATAAAAATTACGGGAACCAATGTTTGTGCAGTGGAAAGCCTTAAAGCACGTGGATCTTATGCGTCGTTCAAATTATGTGTACCCCAAGCTGCTTGTGTGCTCGCCTCTAATAGCTGGCCCGAGGGTGTATGTATTAAACCGTGGAGGCGCCCCTTTCGACCCAGTCAGGAGCGGGATAATTCGCACTAGAAGCACGATAGCCAGGACAAAACGTGTAAATACGATTACAGAGGAAAGGGATTCGGTCAACAGAAACACCAATTCAACATTGAACACCCTGAATATGCTCTACCAAAATGTACGAGGACTCAAAACTAAACTTCGGTCTTGGAACGCCAATTTGGTTATATCGCATCATGATGTTGTAGCTGCTACCGAGACATTTCTAGATGATTCGGTAATGAATCCAGAAGTTACTGCTGCTGATTGGAGCGTCCTCCGGCGTGACCGTGTGTCGTGGGGTGGCGGCGTATTGCTCGCTGCTCGACCTGGTCTATCTTTGTATCGTCGAAAAGACCTTGAAACTAGTTCTGGAGAGGATCTGTGGGCTTCCTTTGTACTGCATGGACGAACGTTCTTTGTGTGTGTAGTGTACATTTCTCCTAGCGCTGCGGATAATGTTTACTTTGAATGGTTTACGAAAGTAGAAAAATTTATAATGATTTAAAGGGTATTGTGCTTATTGTTGGAGATTTAAATATGAACAGTGCATCTGTTAATGTAAAAATCTATTACTGTTATTTTATGTCTTATTGTAATCTTAATGATAAAAACTCTATATATAATTCCTTTGGTGGAAAACTTGATGTTGTCTTAGTTGGTGAAGGTATGTGTGGCACAGTTCAGGTCACAGACTCGGAGAGTGGTGGTCTTGTACGCATTGATCCTTATCATCCACCACTGGATATAGAGTTGCGCATTGCACCAGGTCCTCGTAATGATTTGTTAGAGCCCAGTAACATAGATAGCTGTGGGGACTGGAATTTTGCTAAAGCAGACATTGTCAATATGACCGAAATGATCCGCAATGCGGACTGGAGTTCCGTACTTCAGTCTAAAGACGTGGTTTCAGCTTCTCAATGTTTTTATCAAACGATGTTCGGCATCTTTGACTCTGGTGTTCCAAAGAAGCAGCGTTTGAAATCACATTCAAGGCGATATCCCACTTGGTTTACATCGGATATCATCCGCGATATTAAAACAAAATCTCATCTTCATCGTAAGTGGAAGCGTTTTAACTATTCCCAGACTTATGCAGAGTTCTCGGCGTTACGTGCCAGTCTTAAACAGAGGATTTCATTGGCCTATAAGTCTTATATCAGTCGTTTACAGGAAAACTTACACCTCAATCCCCAAAGTTTCTGGCGACATATCGGTAATTTGCAGTCAAATAGTGGGTTTGAACCGAGCGTTGACTATAAGGGGCTGCATCGGTCCGGTGTTGACGCAGCTAATGCTTTTGCTGATTTTTTTTCTAGCGTTTATGCCGACTCACACTCAGGTCCTGGCCTAAATTCGTTTGTTTCTGAAACTGTGGCTGACAGCCGTCACGTGCTTCTCACTGGTTTCTCGAAGGAAATGGTTGAACGCGCAATCGTTCGTCTTAAGCCTGCTGTGACCCCTGGACCAGATGGAGTGCCGGCTGATATTATAAAAGCTTGCAAATTTTCTTTTGTTATTCCTCTTTGTCATATATTTAATTTAATACTTAGTACCGGCACTTATCCTCCAATATGGAAACTATCTCGGGTCACACCCATACCTAAAAGTGGGAATCGAATATTAGTTGAGGAGTATCGGCCCATAGCTATTCTTCCTGCACCAGCAAAAGTTTTTGAAATTGCATTATACAATGCTATTTTCAGTCAAATCAAGCCATATTTATGTAACGAGCAGCACGGATTTAGACCGGGGAGGTCTGTTGACACAAATCTACTGGCCTTTAGCGAGCATCTTTCAAGTAGTATGGACCGTGGCAAACAGGTTGATGTAATTTATTTTGATTTTTGTAAGGCTTTTGATAGGGTTGACTGCGGTGTCCTCCTGTTGAAGCTTGGCTCTATGGGATTTTCGCCCCAACTTGTGCGAATCTTTGAAGACCATCTCCGAGACAGAAGGCAGTTTGTGCGTTACGGTTGCTACGTTTCCGAATCATATACAATTCCCTCTGGTGTGACGCAGGGTTCGATTCTTGGGCCTCTGCTAATTTTAATCTTGATCAATGATATAGTGAAAGTTCTCAGGCATTCCCAATGTCTGCTTTATGCGGATGATCTGAAACTGTTTGCGGATGTGGATAGTGAACGTGATTACGAGCTCATTCAGCACGACATTAATGCTTTGTATCTGTGGAGTGAGCGTAATAAATTACAGTTCAATTTTATGAAATGCTCTGTAATGACGTTCAGTCGACAGCGGTCACCAATCAGGTATCGGTACGTGTTGGGGAATGCTAATATAAAGCGCACAGATTCCATAAAAGATCTGGGGGTGTCCTTTGATAGTTCTTTAACTTTCAATGAGCACATCTCAACACTTGCGAAGAGTGCTTTTAGTCGTCTAGTTTTTGTAATGCGAATTGTACGTGACTTTCACGATCCTGCAGTCATAAAGCTTCTCTATACCAGCCTTGTAAGAAGCAAGTTAGAAGCCAGTGCATGTGTGTGGAACCCACATGAAGCGAAATACACACTTATTCTAGAGAAAGTTCAGAAGGCTTTTCTTAGGTACTTTTATAAACGCCTTTACGGCTACTATCCCTTTTTGTATCCCACTAAGTTTTTGCTAGGTAGCCTTGAAATAAATTCGCTAGAAGTCCGAAGAGCATTGCATGAAATCTGTATAGGCCTTAAAATCTTGCGTGGGCTAATAGATCTGCCTGAGGCAGTAGAACAGCTTTCCAGGTTCTTTGTGCCTGACAAGTACCTACGCCATCGAGCTAACCGGCGGTATCCTCTATTTGCTACACCTGCATGCCGCACCGAAGCGCGTGCTCAGTCAGTTCAATGCTTTACTAGTGAAGTTTCCTGAACTGGACTTGTTTGCTGACGAGTGGAAGCCAATAATGAATGCGGCTTTGAAAGTTATGGAGAATGAATGATTTTATCTAATTATATTATGTTTAAATTGATGTGTATAATTCTATGATTGTATTATGAAAAACAATTTTGTAAATGGGATAAACCCGTTTAATTGTTATGTATAAATAAATAAATATTTATAGTAATATAAGTTATTTACGGGATTCGAAATATCAGCGAGCATTTTATAAAAAAAGAGCTTTGTAGCTGTTTGATGTAAGTATCTGTGTATGATATTAAGAAAATATGTACACTTATATATTAGGTCGGGGAAAAAGTCTTCGTATATAGTATGTATAAACTTGTAATAAAATATCTGTGGCTGTATTATTTGTTTCTGGCTGGTTTTCATGACATTAAAAAGGTGTCATTTGAAAAAAGAAAACAAAATTACGAAAATTTTGTTTCCCACTATTTTCATTTGTTTTTATTTTGTCGAATGATCAACATCAAGAGAGGACTGCCAAAACAACTTGTTAAGTCCCAAAATTTCTACAGCAACGGGATCATATCTCTACCTATGTACGAGCAAACCCGTACATTTCCATATGTTTACATAATTTGCAAACGTCGCGTCGGCGTTAGCGCTATGAGTTATCGGATATGCATTTAATTGTAATATAAATCAGTAGCAATAAATTACTCGTTGAAATAACATATTTTTATCATTTTATTTCCTTTAACTATTTTCGGGACAGTTTCGGGAGTATTTAGCAATTAACAAAGTATCGGTAACAATCCGTTTATGTATGGTTAACAGACCATACATAATTTATGGTCCTTCGAGCTAAAATAGCGGGATCACTTGCGAGTCACGTGTACTTTCGCGTGAGTTTTCCGGTGGAATAACAGCAGCGAAGCAAAATCGTTTGGAGGAGCAGCAGCAGTCACAGTTAAGCAGAATTAACAAGTAAGATCTTTCCATTTATCGCTTACGTAGTTATTACCAAGTCAAAATGGAAGACCTATTAGCAAACCAGTGCCAAATTTATGGAGCTATGGAAAAGCTCCTGAGCAATTTTAAAAAAGACGGTGCTGATAGGAAAACTTCTGATTATATAAAGAAAAAGGTTAATCTTTTAGATGAGTATTGGAAAGAATTTCAGAGAAATCATTTATTATTGTGTAACATCAGTGACGAGTCGCATGATTACTTTACAGGCAATCATTATCAAAAAGCTCATGATTTTTATATGTCCATTAGAGACTATATCTTAAATAAGCCAAGACCTGTATTGAGACCTGCAATACCGTTGGCTTCCCCGGTACCATCGCCATCAGCCTCGGTGGAGCAGCTTAATTTACGGAGGCCAACAAACAAAGGGTCTCAAGATATTTTAGATAACATTCCGAAATTTAAATCGCAAGGTACTTCTAGCAAACTCGATGAAATGCTGAGAAAGCAAACTAGCAATTTTAGAGCCTTCTCTCGTACTATTTCGAATTTTAATATTGAATTGTTAACAGAAAAATGGGAATATCAAGATGCTTTAAAAACGATAGAGTCTCGATGGTCAGCTATCGATACATTGCACTGGGAGTTAGACAGTGAACTCGAGGGTAAAGACGATAGATATGATCAAACATTCTCCTTTCACGAATCAATATATGCTGATATTAAGAAGCAAATTAACAGCAAATTGTGGTCCGAAAAACATAGAGAGCAATCTACTCCTTTGATTGATGTACCGATTTTTAACGGAAATTATCATCAATGGGTATCATTCAAAGACCTGTTTACCGAGATCATCCAAAGCAATCGTTCACTTTCTAATGCTCAAAAAATGCAGTTTTGGAAAACAAAACTAAGAAGTGAAGCGGAACGTTTAGTTCAACACCTGCATATCAGTTCTGACAATTATAGCGTGTGTTGGGACATACTTAATCATCGTTTTAATAATCAAAAACTTATCTTTAATTCGCATATAAGCATTCTTATGAATTAACCTAGCATGTCACAACCTACCGTTAATATTATCAAACGCATTCACGACACGACCATGGAGAGCCTGAATGCCATAAAAAATATGGGTATTACTATCAATACTTGGGATCCATTATTAGTATATATATTGAGCCAAAAAATGGACTCAGAAACGCACAACGAGTACACAGCATCTCTTAAACATCCCCGAGAGCTGCCTGTTTTAGCAGATTTTTTGTCTTTCTTAGAAAGTAAATCTACTGTAATGGAGTCATCAAAAAGAAAAGAAAATGTCCAGCAAAATAAAAATTACCTATCAAATTAGCGTAACAATAATTACCAAAATACATATAATTATAAACAAGCATACTCTGGAAATAAAACTATGCCACAATAAACCACAATAAACCGAGTTTCCGCTCATGTAAAAACTGTCTCGTATGCAAAAACGGCGAACATCGCATATTTTATTGCAAACAATTTCAACAAATGACACCCATAGCTAAGCGACAAACAATTGAAAGATTAAATTACTGTGCTAATTGTTTGTTCGACCACAATGGAAATAAATGCATTTCAAACAAAAGATGCCGCGAATGTAACGAGTGTCATAATACGACACTTCATGAAGCTTATGTTAAGCAAGAATACAACTTAGCACCGGGAATATCGAACACGAACAAGGTCATGCCGCGTGATAATACGATTAGGAAATCGAGCAGAATTCATCATGATAGCAATTCGCACCTGGCCCAGGCGTTAGAAATGCCAGATACATTACTTTCTACGGCTATGATAAGAGTCCAAAAGCATGGTGGCTCATATCAAACATTACGTGCACTTATTGATCAAGGGTCACAGGTGTCCTTGATATCGGAAAACGCTGAACAACTATTAGGTTTGCCACGGACCAAATGCAAGGGTCTGATTACTGGTATAGGTGCCAAGGACAACAGCTGTAAATGGACTATTAACATGAATTGTTATTCATTAGACGGATCTTATTCATTCAACACGAATGCTTACATCATGAAAAACCTTACGAAAAATCTTCTTAGTTATACCTTTTCTAAACCTGACTGGTCGTATTTGAATAACATTGAATTAGCAGACCCGCAATTTTACATTAGTCGATATATTGATATTTTATTAGGGGCTGAAATATACTCACAAATTATGTTAGGAGGAATCTGTAGATTAAACAACAATATACCTATTGCACAAGAAACGCGATTAGGGTAGATTCTGTGTGGAAATATGAGAAGTTTTTACTGTAACGTAATTCAAATCGACACTGACGCCATACAACGATTTTGGGAGATAGAAGATGTTTCTCCAAATCAATCGTCCTTATCATCAGAGGATTATGAGTGCATTCAATTTTATGAGGCGACCACAAAAAGATTAAAAAGGTGGTAAATATGAGGTATGTCTTCCGCTCATAAATAATTTTGAAGAACATTTGGGAAAGTCGAAATCAATGGCAATAGCACAGTATAAGCAGTTAGAGAGAAATTTTTTGAAAAATGATAAGATTGCACAAGATTATAAACAATTTATTGACGAATACAAAGCATTAAAACCACTTACAACCGTGTCACAGTAATACAAAACCGGAATGTTACTTACCACACCACTGTGTGGTGCGTGAAGATTCCAGCACTACTTCTTTACGAGTAGTATTTAATGCTTCCTCGAGGAAATCATCCGGCAAAAGTTTAAATGATTTAATGTATAAAGGTCCAAATTTACAAAATGACTTACAGCGCCTTATTTTAAAGTTTCGGCAATATCGCATAGCATTTACAGCGGACATAGAAAAAATGTTTCGTCAAATTTGGATTCAAGAAAAAGATCAAAATTTGCAGAAAATTATTTGGAAAAACTATGAAAGAAATTTATTAGAAGAATATAAACTATGCACAGTGACGTACGGAACTAAAGCCGCACCCTTTTTGGCTATGATGACTTTAAGGCAACTCGCACATGATGAAAGATTAAATTTTCAAGAAGCAGCTGAGGTGGTGGAAAGTTCTTTCTATACTGATGATTTAATACATGGAACGCACAGTTTGGAGGCGGTCAAAAGATTGCAACAGGATCTGATATCATTATTAAAGTGCGGTGGATTTAATTTACGAAAGTGGTCATCCAATGTTCCTGAATTGTTAAAAAGCAAAAATGTATCATTACCCAGGTTAGAGTTGTGCGGAGCAGTTTTGCTATCTAAACTTATGGTCAGCGTCAAAAGCTGCCTCGCAGCATATCGAACAGAGGTATTTGGATGGACCGACTCAACTGCGCTTTTGGGGTGGTTACAAGGTGATCCCGGCCGGTGGAAGACGTTTGTAGCCAGCCGGGTACAAGAAGTGACCAAAGTAATGCCGTCTGAACAGTGGAATTATGTTAAATCAGGCGACAACCCTGCGGATTGCGCCAGCCGTGGCTTAACAATTACACAGCTGCAAAAATATTTACTATGGTGACACGGCCCTTCATGGCTGCCCACGTATAAAAAGGACGAAAGTAATCATAGTCCGAGTTATATAACAAATGAAGAAATAAAAAATTGTAAACATGTTACCGTGATAGTGCAAGCAAATGATCAGAATATTATAAAAATATTATTAAATGACTATAGTACGTTAAGAGACATAATACATATACTAGCATGGTGTTATCGTTTTATATCTAACGCAAGCAAGCAAACTTATAATAAATATAATTACCTTAGCACAGAGGAGATAATAAAAGCAAAAACAAGCATTATCAAGCACACACAACAAGAAGCATTTTCGGAAGATATCAGTAATTTACGAAGTAAAAGCAAGCTAAGCAATAAAAGCAAACTATTAGCCTTAAATCCGTTCTTAGATGAAAAAGGAATTTTACGCGTGGGTGGAAGACTAAAGGAAGCGAGCATTAGTGATGATATGAAATATCCTATTCTATTACCTTAAAAATAGTAGACATACCGAATTAATAATATACGAAGCACATGAAAATTCTTACCATGGTGGAGTTCGGTTGACCTTGACTTTCATCCGAAAAAGATACTGGATTGTCAGCGGAAATCAAATAATCAAAAAACTATTACGGCTATGCAAAAAACATAAACGTAACCAGCATCAACAAATTATGGGAGATTTGCCTAGCGCTCGGATCAATCCGTCACGATCGTTTGCTCACACAGGAGTTGACTTCACAGGTCATATTTATATCAAAACTAACAAAGGAAGAGGCACGAAAACCACGAAAGGATACGTGGCCGTTTTTGTATGTATGACAACAAAAGCGGTTCACTTGGAGTTGGTGTCAGACCTGAGCACATCAGCGTTCATTGCAGCTCTTCGAAGAATGTCTGCAAGAAGGGGCACGCCTCATCATCTGTATAGTGACAACGGAAGAAATTTTGTTGGAGCTAATAAAACACTTACCTTAGAATATAAAGAGCTCGAAAATATATTTTATAACGAATTTATGTCAGCTATATCGGACATGGAGATATATTGGCACTTTAATGCGCCCTCGTGGCCCTCAGCGGGGGGCCTTTGGGAGGCAGCTGTTAAAAGTATGAAGCATCATTGAAAAAGAGTCGTAGGCGAGCAGAAGTTAACCTTTGAGGAAATGACAACCATGTTGAGTCAGATAGAGGCCTGCCTAAACTCAAGACCCCTTTGTCCTATATCTAAGGACCCTGACGACCTGAATTTTCTAACGCCTTCTCACTTTTTGGCATCTGGTCCGGTTTTAACAATAGTGGAAGCGGAAAGAGATTTGAGAACTCGATGGCAACTAACACAGCGTATTTTCAATGATATATGGAAAAGATGGCATTCTGAGTACTTGACCCAATTATTAACCAGAGGGAAATGGCAACAACCTGAAAATAATATGAAATTAAATGACATTGTTTTAATCAATGAAGACCACTTACCACCTGGAAAATGGTTACTGGGGAGAATCGTTGAATTATATCCTGGAACGGACGGAAACGTCAGGGTAGTCAAACTGAAAACTAAAAATGGGTTTGTTAAACGCCCTATAACAAAATTATCAAGATTACCAGTGAAAAATAATCAAACTAAAACATCTGAAGAACAGCAAATGCAAAAAATTGTTACGGAACCACACCAGTCGAATAAAAGGTCTCTTCGAAAGAGAAAACAAACTCAGCGATTGAACCTTATTAGCATGGCTGTATCATATGTATTATTTTTATTAACAATAATTTCGACATCTGAAGCCTTGCGAACAACCCCTTTTAGACAAGGGACAGGATCAGGATCAGGGACTATATTTTGATAAGGTATGTGACATGCGATTAGTAAGAGATCAATGGAAAATCATTATTAACTACGAAACGGAACCTTATTGGAATGGTATTACAGTACTCAAGCATTATTCAAAAAACTTAAAAAAAACATGTAATGTAATACGAGAACAAAGTCATTGTGATATTATAATAACACAATTAAAGCACGGGATCGCCGACCTTGAGCACTACAAGAGCATGATGCTAGGTCAGCAGTCGGGATCGCGCGCCGACACTATCAGACAGCGGCGTGGGCTCATTGACGGGGTCGGGTACGTAGCGAACTCGTTGTTCGGTGTACTCGATCAAAGGTTTGCAGAGAACTACAAAAAGGACATTTAACAATTGCGTGATAATCAAAAACACATCGCTTCATTTTGGAAAAACCAAACCTCTATTATAGAAGCTGAGAACAACCTATTGAAGCGAACTGCAGACACTATTAACAAGCAACATAAACTGATTAACCAGCATATTATTAAATTAGAAAGGGCATTGAACGAATTGACTAAAAAGACAGAATCTACTCTCATAATAAACGAGCTCACATTAGGGTCGATAGTAGCAAGCAATTTGTTACATAATTTAAAAACAATTCAAAACACGCTTATTGATACCATAACCGATATTTATCACGGGCGATTTAATCCCCATTTACTCACTCCCGAACAAATACGAGACGAATTATATACCATTGCTAGTCAGCTCACAAGAGATCAAATGTTAGCGGTTGATGACGTACACATGAATTTGCAAAGGTTCTACGAATTGTTAAAGGTAAAAGCACGCATGTTACAAGACTATCTCATTATTGAAGTGCAGCTGCCACTTATTAGTCGAGACACCTTTGAAATTTATCAAATTATGTCGATCCCACAGATAAAAAACGACATGATGATTAATATAGTACCTATTTCGGAATATGTTGCGATTAGTTTGAAAAAAGATAGTTTTATAAGCATGACTACCAGCGATTTGAGGTCATGTAAACATTAAGATAAAGTTTCCTTATTCCATATTTTAAAACCTACTTATCAATTAAAAATGGACGCACAGTTTTGTGAAATGGAAAATTCTAAATGCAAAACTATTTTAAATAAATGTAAAAATATTTGGCTGGAAAGTCATACAATTAACAATTACGTTTATTTCTGTTGTGACCGGTGTCAATTGCGAGAGATATGTGCGGATCAAGTTACCGCACAACAGCTCTCTAGCGCCGGTATATTGAGTCTAGATCATGACTGTATCATAAAAACAGATAACTTTACTATATTGGCACACAAAGACCAATCGAATAAAATCAATATTCGCCCAGAAATATATGCACCAATTATAGCACCTATAAATCATATAATAAATATATCTCTTCCACGAATTCCCTTAAACGTTACTGAAATCGACTACAGTAAGGATATATCAGAATTGAGCGAAAAAATCAAAAGCATGAAGGAAAATGCGGAAAACATAGCATCAGAAAGTATATCTTTCCATGATATACACCACTACAGTATGATTTAGGGGATCGTCGCGCTAGCAGGCACGGTAGCATTCATCGTAGCGATTCGTCGGCTCCGTTGCCGCTGCGCCTGGAGAGTAGCGCGAGCGCCGGAGGAGAGTTTGCCCCAGATAGAGCTCGCTGCTCTACCACCTCATTCTTCAGCAGTACCAGTGAATGTGAGTGTAAATGCAGTTAACAGTGAAAATTTAATAAGTGATAACAATGAAAGTGTAAGTGCTGTGCAAAGTGTTCGTTTAGTGAATAGAGCTACGTCTCCAGCGTTACGTACTCGCTTTTAAAAAACTTTAAGTTAAAATAAGATATCTTTAATATTGCCATAGCAAACTGACTGTTGTAAAACAATTTATTTTGAATTTATAAATGTAATTAAACATATTTTATAAATAGAATATACTAACAATGTGAGTAGAAACATAGGCAAAAGTTATATTAAATCTTCTTAATTACTAACTTAGAACATATGGTATATTGACAGTTTCGGAAGTATTAAGCAATTAACAAACTATCGGTAACAATCCGTTTATGTATGGTTAACAGACCATACAACCTATAAGATAGCAGAAAGTCTACGAATAAATTGACACATATATACTTTAATTAAATGTCTGGAATTCATATAAAATGCGAAGAAACTTTTTCCCCAACCTATTATTATGAATAATACTTATAATTTTAAATGTCTATTTATATTGTGGATACAATGTTTGTATATCTATAGCTTTAATATTATCCTTTTAACTATTCCTTTACAATCTCTTTTATGATTTGTAATTTCATATTTGTTTACATACTTCCTATTTCTTTCAGTTGAAAGGTTGTCTGGCAGTATAAAAAAAGTATATTTATTCCAATCAAAGGTGAATAACTTTGCATATAATCAGAGAGAGCGGAGTGGCAGAAATCCCTTTGAGATAAGATTGTATTTTTATTTCTGTAACAATTTCACCTTTCTGCATCACTGTTTTTTAACATTCCAGAGTGAAAAGATCAAATAAGTAAAAAAGGAAAGGTTCAAATGAGATAGCGTTTTTTTTTAAAGGTCGTATAGGTACTATGATGGAGGTAAAGTGTAATTTTCAAGGTCCAGTAGGTAACAGGCTTTTAGAGGAGGTTGAATACGTCCTATCGTGTAGGTACCTACGCAATTATAAGTTCCTTCTTAGTCTATTCGGACTTAAGTCGATGACGAACTTTTGGAGCAACGGTCCTGGGTTCGAATCCAGAAAGGGGCAGATGTTTGTTTGATGACTCATGAATCATGGGTATGGTTTTTAATATTACATACCTATGAAGCTGATATGTATGTCTATCTGTTGCCCTAGTATCCATAACACAAGCCTTGCTTACTTTGGGCTAGACTAATTGGTATGAAAGTAATAAATATTAATATTTATAATACAAGTTTTTGCTTAAGAAGAAGTTCTAACAGGCAACGGAATTTAAAATATAATTTATCAAAACCAGAAGGAGTTTTGAATTTAGTGGTTCATTATTTCTTGTACGTATAATATTATGCAAGGAACTTTGCTAAGCGACGCGAATTGCTGGGCTTACATTCAATTTGCTAGCAGAGTTTGCTGGCTGCATTCGTTGTTTCCTGGCGCCTAATAAATAGGATTTTGTTTTTCTCCTTACTTAAAAATGAAAAACAAATATTCCTCTTTTTACCGAATACATAAAAAAGGTTATTCATTCGACCTATATTTAATTCAAACTAATATTTAGATTAAGAAAGATTATTAATATAGTAGAGAGTATTATAATAAACACAAACTTTAGATAGGTTCATGCGGCTGACCATCGCCTCTCTATGATGCTGGATCTGTTCAGCACTGGCTCGTGCATCAGACATAAAGCTCTCTACAACTGTGCTGTCACCTGCGTATCCCAAAATACCGGGCATAAGCAGGTCATTTATAAGAAGCAGATAAAGTGTTGCAGAGAGTACGGAACCCTGAGGGACGTCAGCATTGATAGCGTTGGCGAAAGTGAGCACTATAAGGATTGTGTTATAGATACTAGGGTAACGTATATGATACATAGATATATTATATTTATAGAAATATATACGGTACAAGACTCAGATACAAATGAGAATTAATTATTTACATTTATGAGAATATAATCTATGTACGAACACTACAATACTTTTGTCAAACATAGCGACGTACATTGCTTTAACAGCAGAAATAAAAATAGACTTGCTGTTCCAAGTTTTAGACTTCAAAAGGCAGGATGCTCATTCTTGGGCAAATGTATAGCACTGTTTAATAAAGTTCCACAAAGTATAGTATATTCATCATAAATTTAAAACGTATGTGAAAAATAAGCTCATGTCCAAAAGTTATTACAAATTCAACGACTATTTAATAGATCGCGATGCATGGAAGTAATATGTGTCTTTTCAACATGACACTATTTATTATAGGTTATTTATTTGAAACAATTGAACAAACAAACAAAACAACAACAAACACACATGACTGAGGTACAGATTTCGATGGCTCGAACCCAGGAGCGTCAGTACGGCATGACCAAATGTGAAGTAGTTACTAGTTAAAATGGTGACGGACTCGAATATTCGTTGCACTATTCTTAAGTCAAGTCTTAGAAATTAAAAAAAAAACAACTTTTAAAGGGTTTTTGCGCATAATTTTTATATAATCCTGAATTTGCAGTCTTTAGAAATATTAGTCTTTAATCTCCAAAGACACCCACTGCAAGACCTAGTGATGTATTTAGCTCGTTTGAAAATAATAAAAGTAAGATAGAGGTCGGTCCCCCTGCCCGAGTTTCTATCGCCAGCTCTTCAAGGAAAGGCCTCCCCATTCGCGAACTGGTGGTAAACTCAGTAGTGTACACTGTAATCTTAGTGAAAATTTAATAACAAATAAAATGTAAAATAGAACAAGTTGATTTATAAAGAAATAATAGTTAGGAACATGCCCGATTAAAATATTGTGATGATACTAGAATATGTGTGACGACCATCGCCTTAGTCATTCTGTGATCACGGCTCCTGTGAAGGAGTCGAAACGTCACGATTAATTATGAATTATGCACAAAAACCGTAATAAAGTTGTTTTATTTGAATGTACAATCTGCGCATTTAAGAACTAAAGAAGTCTTAGAAACCATAAGATGTTAACTTTTTATGTTTCTCTAATTTTATCCATGAATGTTTAAATACAGATTTTTATTGCTTTTGAAAATGTGTTCGATTAGATCCTATAACTTCCCCTTCCGAGTCTGTTAATTGTACCAATAAGTATCAACAAGCGAAAATTTTTTGGTTGGATGGTGTGTCCCGTCACTTCTGACATTCAATTTGATTTTCAACGAATGTGTTATTACGGGGATCAATGGCAAGTTAACGGGCTGGAAACCCTTCTTTGAATTTTTTTTTCCAGAATTAAACACACATATTTTTCAAGTGTTTGTATCTGTAATATGATCATAATAAAGAATTATTTATTAGTAGGAATATGGTTTTATTTGATCTTAAAGAAAATACTATTTTCTTACTTAATACGCTCGCTACGGGACCCAAAGTGTATCTTGGCCTCCAATACGAGAGAATGCCACTTGTCTAGGTCTTGTGTGGGACCTATCCAGTCACTACCTTGAAGCTGGCGAAGATCTACTTCTACCACATCATACCATCTATATTGGGGATGGCCTACAGGTCTTTGCCATAATGGTATACCCATGTAGGCCTTTTTAACGCTTCGAAAGTAGTCCAGCATATTCCAGTTGTTGTACAAATATTCAACATTAGCGCTTTAATTTATATCATGTCATAGGAAAAACAAATAAATGCTTAGAAACTAGATTATCACCTAAAAACAAATTCACACAGAATTGTCATAGATATTGAATAACCAGTAATTCAAATGTTTTAACAATAATGATGATACAAGTTTTGTAGCAAAAACAGTCTAAATAGGTAATAATAAAGATAAAACGATGCCTATATTAATTGACACTAGAAAAAATGGCGAAATTGAGGCTTTGTTTAACATATTGTGACGAAATCGAACGTGTCTGGGCTCTAAAATGTAGAAATCACCGTTGTTATATCAACAGTTCATTGCAAAGCCGGCATATGAGTAAAATTAAAACTCAAATTACTGTTAGATATCAGAAAGATAACATTATTATTAAATATTATTACAATAAAATTAACACTACAAACAAAATAACATTGATTTCTCATTTAAAAAATCTGGTCATCAAGCAATTTTTTCAATATTTTAATTGCCGTGTAATAAACGGTTTATTAAACTAAGCAGAGCTTGTACTATGGGTACTAATTAACTAGTATAAAACATAACATACATAAGTATCGTGTATACTCACAAAGCGAGCTCTGTGAGAGCTACGCTTGGTGTTTTCTTACATAATAAAATTCTTAGTGACGATATCCACAAGAGAACCAAAGTTATTGTCATAGCTCTTCGATTCGGTTAGCTGAAATGACAAGGTACTGATGATGGTTGGAGATTGTTGGGGTTCAATTACGAATTTGACGACGCAGCATGGGGAAGCCTACCTCTGGCTGGACCGATGACTTGGTGAAGATTTCTGGAAGCTGATGACTGCAAATAGCTAACAGCCACTTGTTACGCTCTAAAGGCGAGGACTATGTTATGTAAAAAAACATAATTAAACGTGAACGTGATGTGGTCATTACGAAAATCGATACTTCCTAATAAGTGAGTAACGATGTATTTATACAGCTATCTGCTGTAAAAATCATTCCGCAACCCGGTGGAACAGGTGGTTGGTTGGTTACTATTACATATGATAAAAATATTTAATAAATCTGGCCGAGTGGTTAAGGAGTTGGACTTGAAATTCAATGCAATCCAAATGTACCCGCGTGGGTTTGAAATTTGTGTGAGGCTAAGTTTTATTTTTTCATATTGTTTATAATATTTTTCCGTTGTTCCATTGTTTTGAAGTAAGTTTTTCAATGTCGAGAAATTGTATGAACGCATGTGGTTTGGACAATGTTAGCAGAATATTTGATAGCGAACTTACAGTTGTTGTGCCACAAACACGAATAAATGCAAACTTAAGTACCTTCGCACAACTGTTTAAACTTATCAAATGCAGTTAATTGTCATTTCGTATGGATATTATCAAAAAAACTTTGTTTCCAAATAAGTAATTACTAGAAAAGAGTTCAACTTGTCTTAAGTATCAGATAGGAGTAAAATAACAACATCTGAAATAACTTAACCTGCGTAAGTACATATAGTTGTCATGCTGGCTGGAATACAAATTGATAAGCAGCATGCAAGTAAGCATGGCAAACAGTCCACAAATACGCATATAACATATAAGCAAGTTCAATGCAAAAAAGCTAGCAACATGCATGCAAGCGTAAACTTAAGCATGCAGCATGCGAATAAGCACGTAGAGAGATATAAAGCTGTATATTTATTATAGTGATGACATTAACAACGCTATCGATTCAACTATTAAATTATTAGATTTAATATTTTATATTATAGACAGGTTGTAGATAATCCACCCGTCAAAATGATCTATAGCCCAAATATGAAAACATTTTCTTATGATAAAGATACAGTAGGCAAAAATTTGTTCAGTTATCAAGAAAGTTAGCGTTATTAGCATGGATATATATTGGATATCCAAATTTAATTTAGATCTATTTAACATTGGCACCTTTTTTCCTCATAATTTAATAGAGCTTGCTGGCCAGTAATGAATAAAAAATATTTGATCTAACGTAACCTGCAATGTACAACAAATTAGACCAAAGGATTAGTGTAACATATGTTACTTATTATGCTTAGTACTGTCAAAATATCATAGTCTGCAGGCTACTTTCTTGGTTTCTATTCCTGTCATACCAAACGCTACTCAACATATTTTACAATGCGCAAACCAAAGGAGTTGAACTCTTTCCCTGCGTCTGTATTTCCGAGTACTTGTAAGCCGTCCGTCTTCAGAGTCAAAGTGAATCCCTATTCACTTCTTTCTTCTTCACCTTCTGAGTTGACTTGTTCCATCGTAGATCCTGGGATCAAAAGCGAAACGATTAAAAAAATATTATATGAAATTAAAAAGGGGTAGAACTATGTTTTATAGGTGATAAGATCTAATCATATTAAGTGATTTAGTGAAAGAGACTCTTAGTATCTTCACGGTATATGGCTACATTAAGGCATGGCTATCAATATTGTACTGTTAGCTTTATCTACGAATTGACTTGCTAATTCTTCCGGAAACAATAATTAATGAACGTGGGATATCATGTTCAGAATATAGTTGAGTAACTTTTATATTAAATGTTTGGGTTTACTTGAAGATCTTTTCGTGAAATAAACGTATTTATGTCATATGTGACGACCGTTTGGTGTCACGGTAGGGATCCTGCCTTTCGCTCCGACAATCGTGAGTTAGAGTCCCAAAGTGGCAGATGTTTGTGCTATGAATACGAGCATTTGTGCACGAGTCATGAGTATTCGTATATATATATATATATATATATATGCCTAAAAAACGCCTATAACACTTGTGAGCCGAGTCGATACAAAACTCAAAAAAATAAAGCTAAGGCTTAGGAAGTATTTTTGCTGAATGATTTCAAACTAATACATGAGATATATGTAAAATACTCCTATGAAAAACAACTACGCCTCCGAGTGGTGGGTCGAACCCACGACTTATCGTGTTTTATATCTTATTGAAATATGTCATTGTGAATGCAAAAAATACATCATGATTTTATCTCCTCATATTCATAAAACTGAACCTAACACTGCGAAGTACATACTATCTAACAAATGTAAATATATCAACAGTTTCTGCTGATCGCAACTGGTGCGCCTTCTGCGCTCTATGTTTGCCAAACTCGGCGTCTGTCGGTTAATTTAAATTTCAGTTTTGGCGCTTGATATAGTTAGGAAATTTAACACCTTAAATATTTCATGCAATCATATTTTATTTTAAACACTTTAGAGTGAAAATAAACCATGACAACAACAAGAAAGTTCATAATTTCTTTAGTTATAAAAATTTATAATCATTACATAGTTATTTTTGGAGTTTAACTCGTTAAGAATCATTTTATATATAGCGCACAGTATGAAAAATAGATCTGTAGTAAAATCAAACGTTAACAAAAAGTGAAGGGTCACATTTCCTCTATTAAATTTACTCGCATATCTTATAGCGCTCCCAGCTCCTCAGTCACAAGTACACATTTAGGTACTCTCTCTCTTTCTCTCTCACATTCAGTATACATGTAAAATATTATAAATAATAATAAAAAATGAATATAAATAATAATACCATAATTTAAGTAGTATATTTTACCAAAATATTATGAATTCATTTACTTCCTTTGCCTATTACATATATTTTAAGATAATCGTTTTTGAGGAGCAAACTCCAGTCACGCGTCGGAGCTAACACGAACAATTTTTTTTTTTCATAATCGATGTTTGATACTTGCAAAAGTATTACACGCGATTTTGTTGGTAGTAATACATAGAATATGAAAAGAGGGCGCTGCCGTCAGCTTATGAAATACTTGGAAATATTTTACGTGTCTGTCATGGTCTCTATAACTAAATTAGGAGGGCCCGGATAGCGAGGGATGTGGGTTGAAATCCCGCTTGACACGGGAGACAAATTGATTTTTTTATTGCAATATCTTTTTTTTAGATATCAAAGCAAGCAAATAATTGAATGATCGCCATTATTATTTCATCCAAATAACGCTTCTCTGCTGGACGGAAACCTTTCTCAAAAATGTGAGGACTTTGCACTATATCTCCATTCTTAACAGTCGAATTGGACATCGCAATGAAAGATAAATCGGAAAACGTTTATGACGATTTTTAATTATCTATTATGTTATCGGAAACAGAACATTAGATTGTAACATGTTAGGCTGCGTCTCCACAAACATGTGGAAATAGCATGTGCAATCACAAAGTAGTGCCCTAAATTAAATTAGTGAAATTGCAATTATTATAAGAAAAAATAAGAACATAAATAATAATTAGACTTGCGATACACAAAAATACAAGTGATTGGTTAAAATTATATTTAAATATATATATACAATGTCTCCCGTCACCAGTGTTGGAGCCTTTAATGGTGTGAAATATGGCATTTTTTATCGACAAATTGCCCCTCCAATTTGGTAATAGAAAAATACTGGAAAAATCAATTCGGCTCACAAGTGAATTCTCAGGCGGGAATAATCATAAGCCAATATTAGAATCAGTAGATTTTAAAATTAATTATTTTCTCATTTACAAGAGGTGTCAGGTTTCACCTTCAGTGTCATTTTTTCACTTCATCTTTTAAGACAACCTTAGGTGTGAAAGTTTAGTAATAATCTACTCTACCGAACAGCATACCGTTTTATTAAATGATGTTTCGTGTGTCGCTGTGTTAGCGAAGTCAGTAATCAAATATAGCCTACACATATTAGTTTTAATTATTTGACACGCCGCTATTCAGTTCCGCTTCAGTAGTTTCACCTTAGAATGCCTGCGGTGTTGCATTTTATAAGTAGCGAAATAAGCTTTCTGATAATGACATATAACCATTATTTTTTATTATTTCATATTATTAGGATAGGAGTGAAACTCCCTCCCTGCGTCTGTATTTTCGAGTCCTTATCAAAAGTCCGGTTTTAGAGTCAGGGTGAATAGGCATCTTCTGGGTTAGCTCGTTCCATCGTGGATCATGTCTTGCCTCCGGGCTTTATTGGGATTATGAGCGAACCAATTACTTTTTCTTGGTTCAAGAAAGAGTACCAATAATGAGATGCCAAAAACGAATTGATAACTTTATTTATTATCGTAAATTATATACTACTATAATTGTTTCAGTTTCCAAATGGACTGGAGATTGGTTGAACCTTACAACCGTGGAGCGAGCAATGTCTGGGGCATATTTCTGCATTGCTACAAATGGTGTACCACCTACCGTCAGCAAGAGAATTCAAATTCATGTCACGTGTAAGTTATTAATAAAGTGTAGAAGAATAAATTAGAATAGAATATTCTTTAATATAATTAGTCAGGCCATAAATACTGTTACATACAACCTTTTCATTTTTTTCAACTTTTTGATTATTTTGAATTTGGAACGCGTTTTAATCGTTCTTTCGATTTCCCGCCATTTAACATATTTTTTCGTGTTCATTATCAAATTACAATAAGGAATAGGGTGGCAAAGAAAATAGGATTGCAATGATTGCCTTGCACAAAGTGGGTATGGAACCGTCGAGTATATTCCAGATATTTCAAAAGCTTTGTATCAGCCGTATGTTCAACTAATATCAACATATAAAACAACACTAGTGCGTGCCGCGACCGCGTGCTGTTAGAACTACAAAGGCTGTTAATGCTGTCAAAGCCAGAATTCGTAGAAACCATTAGGAAGCAAAAAATCTTATCGCGAGCAATAAAGATTCCCGCTAGAACTCTGTATTATAAAACAAGACCTGAAGCTCATTGTTTATCGCCGATCGACATGACCTAAATCAATCTTTACAAATAAAGAGAGTGGATCGATCAAAATGCCTTCTGTTACGATACGCAGGTGAAAGGCACAGATATACCTCTTTACTGATGAAAAAAATTTCACGATAGAAGAGCACTACAGTAAGCAAAATGATAAAGTGTACGCTCACAGTTCTAAAGAAGCTGCTCAAGTGGTCGGAAAGGTACAACATGATCATCATCCTGCGTCAGTGATGGTTTAGTGGGGCGTGTCTTATCAAGGCGTCACAAACGGAGTGAAAACTTCAGCCAAAGTGTATCAAGAGACAGTCTTGGATCGTGTTGTAAAACCTCTCAGCAATAGACATTTTACCGTGGACTTTCCAACAGAACTCTACACTGGGTCACAAGGCACGAACTACACAAGCCTGGATTGTAACCAACGTTCCAGACCTTATAAGAGCTGAAGACTGGTCAATGTTAGAGGACAGAGACAGACAGGACTTACTTCTTAAAAAAATATTGCATTTTCATTTGTAATAGAACTTATGGCCAGACTAGGTACATCACATATGACAAAATAAGACAAAGAGAGACAAACGTACAGATAATGTACAAACAACGACCTTATCGCTAAAAAGCAATATCTTTAAGGCAACAATTAGATTACAATATGATATAAACTAATGTTGAAACCAACATCATTGACCACAAAATAAGCTTTAAATAGTTTTAAAACCTCTCCTCCAAACGAGGAGACAACTCTTTTATTAATTCTCAACATTTTTATTAAAGCGCACAGTTTAGGAGTAGAACTCCCTCCGTACGTCTGTATTTCCGAGTATTTATAACCCATCCGAATTTAAAGCTAGGATGAATAGGCACCTTCTGAGTTAGCTCGTTCCATCGTACGAACCCATTCAAAATAGTAAAAAAGGTTAAACAACTCTTTTGTTCCAGTCGAGCCTTCAGTGTCAGCAAGTCGCGTGGCCATCAGGGCTCCTGCTGGAGGTGCTGTAACAGTTCAATGCGTTTCAGAGGCTTATCCTGTACCACTGTACTACTGGACGCTAAATGGGGAAGAGAGGCTTCAAAATGGTACGTTAATCTCTATTATCATAAGTCTTATAATAATTCCCATAATCACCCCAAATAAGACTAACCCAAGCACCGTAAGGCTTGTGTTACGGATGCTAGGCTAACGGAAAGACAGACATACATATACGATATATAGAGTCGTAATATTCAAAGAAATATATACAAATACCCATGACACCAGTACAAATGGTCGTTTTCATCACACAAACATCTGCTCTTTACGTGAATCGAACCCAGGACCGGCGCGAAAAGCGTCTTTTAATTAATTGAAAAAAAAATAGCTTATATTTCAAGAGCAGAATGTCAGTGAAGTTCTTGAAAATTGTCCATTATCAATAATCATTAGGAGTACATTTGATAAAAAAATAAAATTCCGTTTAATGATGCTGTTTGTTTGTTTAATTTTATTTAGGTTATTATAATAACTGTTAATAAAAACCTCACTGTTAAATAGATTGCGTTTTTTATAAAAAAAACGCCTTTTTATTTCTTTTTTGACAGATTAATTGAATCGATATTGTACAAAATATTGAAAAATAAACTCTATTTATGTAAATATACGTTCGCTTATATTTACATTCACAGTTCGAAATATTTCTTACATTCACACTAATACGCCTAGTCCCAAAACACTAAACTAAACGCTAAACACTGTAAAGCTTGTGTAATGAGTACTAGAGTTACCGATGGACCTACTCGTATAATGAAACATAGATATTTCATATTTATACAAAAATATATAAATACTCATAACTCAGGTAGAAATGCTCGTATTCATCACACAAACGTCTGTCCCTTCCGGGACTCGATGCAAAGACCGTAGGTGCTAGAGGCAGAATTGCTATCATTGCACCAAACGGTTGACAATAATCTTAATAAGCTTTATTACATTGTATAACGAAAAAATAAACAAACCAAAGTAAATACAAAACCGAAAAAGTACTGTTAAGTATTCTCTGACGTTCAACTGGTCAGTAAGTTAATTAAGCGCTTTTGTAAACCCGCAGTTACGCTATTTGTTACAGTATTTTATGAAGACATAAGCTTAATTTGTGTATTGTATACAGGGTGTTCCAAAAGTTGAAGATTAAATATAAATTATGCGCAAAACACCCTAAATAACTTGCTTTATTTAAATGTGTCATATGCGCGGAAGTGTAAGATTAAAATATAAATAATATTAATATTTAGTTATTTTTTCGATTTCTCATAATATTATCTCATATATTTATATGAACCGGGTTTTTTTGTAGTTTCTGACTTATTATTTGTATTGCAAATTTTTGAAATGACCGCCTTTTTCGTATTAAAGTTATAATGAGTTGCACTTTTCCACATAAAATATTCAGTTTTGTTTAAATTGACATAAATAAAATATACAGTAATAAAATATACAGTTTAGGAGCCGAAAATCAGTGCTTTGCTCTCAGAGCAAAGGTATCGCTGAGCTTTTTCCCTTTGCGTCGTTGCAGCACGCACGCTTTATTTTAAAATTATATATGTATATGTTTTTAATTTAATTTTTTGCATTCACAATGCAATATTTCTATAAGATATAAAATACGTCTGTAAAAAACATAGTAAAAGTTGAAATACGTTTGTAAAATTCGACACGTTTGCCAGCGTCTCGGTAGCTCAGCGGTCAGAGCAGTCGCCCGGATAGCGAAAGGTCGTGGGTTCGAATCCCATCTGAGGGCTCGGAGGCGTAGTTGTTTTTTACACACGTATTTTATATCTTATATATGTATATGTTAAGATTAATTGTTGTAAACGTGTGTGTGTCTTATTATTTAAATAAACTAATTATCTATCTATCTATCTAATTACTTAGAAGTAAGGGAATTTTTTTCCTAATTTTCAATTTAAAGTTCGAAATTGATCTTTGATTCACTCACATGACACACTCATACATATCTTATAAGATATTATTTTAATAGCAATATACTAGAGATACTACCCGCCTGAGAATTCACTTGTGACCGAGTCGTTTCTATAATTTTTCTATTTAATAATTTATCTGAATTATCAATATTCAATCATTTTCTTTTAACTTACGTTGGTAGTAGGAAGCTTAATGCCAAAAAAAATAAGATGCACAATTTTCAAAATTTAACTAACTTACTTAAGATCGGTGATAAATGTTTTAAATAATAAAATAACATAATGCATATTTCCTTGTACCTAAAAATGTTTGTTGGTCGCTTTATGGGCCACCCTGTATATTACGTTTGGAGCGTGCAAACTCAGAGCGGGCCTCTAGTCTGGTAAAGAGAATTAAATGAACTTGTTAATTAAAACTATTGAATTTATCTCAAAAGGAGTGTTATAAACTTTATTCCAAAGGGTTTTAATTAAATCTATATGATGGTTTATTAAACGTTCAAAAACAAGCATAATTTGTAATCCACTAGTATTTAATTGATAGTTGTTAAATAGAAATAAATGTTATTTTATATAAAACTGAGTTATAATATTATTGATGCTATCGTATGCATTAGACACCGACATCCAACGATTGCAGGTTCGATTCCCGCCTGAGAACTTACTTGTGAGTCGAGACTTTTTCTAATATTTTTCTATTATTATTTTTTTTGTTTTATGTTTTAATTAATTAAGTATCAGTCGACAGCATATCAAATTGTTGTTGACTTATCATATACTCGTATATATTAGACATGCGCAAAGTAAGTCCGGAAAGCGACTAGAGTTACTCTATATCTTCCGAAGGAAGATATATATTGAGATATCCATTTCCGCTTAAAATATCCGAGCTACCAGTCTTATTCTTTCAATCCGTGTCAAATTATGAAGTATATCCAGCTAACATTTATTATATTTCTCCATATACACACATGTTTATTAAATCCGGACTAATATGATTTATTTCAGTGCTTTAGACATGCTGGTGTTTTAAAAAAATATAATGTCATGTAGCGCTTGTTTCGCTAATAATGGCATGCAACCTCAGTCAGAGTAAACGCTGCAAACAGCAGTAACGTGCTTAAACATATTTACTGTTCAACAAAACACACTTCATCTAGCACTTTCAACGCTGTACGTACTTTAAATCGACGCACGTACGCAACTATCGCTTTCGTTCACTCACTCATTTCTGTTCTCTTATTAGTCAGGCGGGGATTTCCCAAATATTTTAGTCTTGGTATTTTTTTATTTATTTTGAATGTTTTCGTTCTTGATCCCAATCAAGCCCGGGGGCCAAGATAGGATCTACGATGGAACGAGCTAACTCAGAAGGTGCCTATTCACCCTATGAACTTTTTGAAGTGAAAACTTCTTTAGCATCGTTGTGATTTGGAAGTCGATGAAACGAAAAGGCGACAGTAAAAAGAGACAGACACAGAAATTCATAAGATTTAACGTAGGAGAAAATGAGATAGGAAGCATTATGTACGTGTGTTAATACGTGTTTATGTGCGCATGCGTAGTACAAAGCTTGAGAGAAGGCATCACAACAACCGTGGTATTTTGTATACGTGTACGTATTACTTTTGAAGGTTTCACTTTAACCACGTGTGAATTGCACACATGATTTTTTTTATCTATATGGCTTTGAAAACGGACTAGTTATAATTACTCGGAAATACAGACACAGAAAGAGAGTTTCACTCCTTAGTCGTGCGCATTTTAAAGGATGTTGAGAAGCGTTTGGTGCAACAGTTAGGAATAGCAACCAAGAAAGGGTGGTAGTCCGCAGTGATTCAAGTGATTGTATTGGATATACCGGATATGCTAAGAAATTTTAAACAGAATGATGGTATATATATCCAGTATGGGATATAGCTCCAGGATATAAATAAGTCTAGAGTTAGACAAGTCTAATAGGTTTGTCTATCTTTTATCTAGTATTCATTGCACAAACCAAACAGTGCTTGTTTTGGGTTAGGCTATTTGGTTTGAATGTAAGAAATATTATTATTTACTAACAGGAAGACAGATACGACACCAGTTTTAAACCGTTCTAACATTAATTCTCTTTTTCTCCTTTTATCCTTTTACTTCCATGTCCTTGTAAGTTTTGCTATAGTCGTGATTATATATAAGTTTTATCTTTTCAGGGTCGAAATACAAATTGCGTATGTCATCTCGAGATTATCGCCACACCCTGGACCTTCTTATTTTAGACATGTCTATTGAAGATGCTGGAGTTTATACGTGCCATGTGGAAAACAACATGGGCAAAGCACAAGCTGAACTGTTTCTACACAGTAAGTGAAATTTCAAGCGTAAAGCTTTTGCAATATTATCGAAACTTAAGTCCTGAAGAATAGTTCAATCACTAAAGATCTTTTCCCTCCGGTCACATTGTCAACCGAAATTTGCTGCCGAAATGAAAAATGATATTGCCACTATCACTTCCACCAATTACCAAGGACAAAGAAGGTTACACTTTGTCATTTATTGGTTTATGCCGACTTTAGCTTTGGGTGAATTAATTTTATTCAAAAGTTATTCAAAGTAATAGAATAATATCAAATACAATTAAATAAATTACCAGAATCATTATTCGTTTATTCTTTTTTTATATTTCATCTAGACGTTTCGACTCCTTTACAAGAGCTGTAATCACAGAATCACAAACAATTTGATTTGTATAAATTTAGGTTAGGCACGTGCCCGATTAAAATTTTCGAAGATAATAAATGTATGGCAACCATTACTTTAGTTATCCTGTGATCACGGCTCCTGTATATAAGAGCCTCAAACATAAAAATAAAACACGATAGAAATTCCTTTATGTTTAATACTAATGTAAGAGGAAAGATATTCTCCGGTGGGTTATTTCATCAGTTAATTTACCAGGTGTCTTGAAAGTCTTTCGGGATAATAGAAAAAAACTGGATGGCATGACACTTCTCCTCTGGCGACAAGGCCTATCTTTGATTTGGGTTGCCAAAAGTGTTTTTGTAACTTTGACACCATCACATGTAGCCGGCCTACAATGAAGGCGGCCGGTGCTACTACAACAGCTGCAGAAAGTCGAATAGATCGAAAGTATGCAGCCCTTCCAAGCATTTGAATCTATGCTCCCTTCGGTATGGAAACTATAGGTTACCGGGCCCAAAAACCAAGCTCTTTTTTAAAGAAAAGTTCGCCCGTTTAATTGAATCAACTGGGGACAAAAGATCTGGCAGCTTCTTCTGCTTTTCACCTTTTTGTTATTTTGTTATATCTAGATATAATTGATATTGTATTATTTTATTTTTCAGTAGAATAATATTAATAAGTGAAATTTGCATTAATATTAATAAGTGAAATTTGCATTTAGACTATGTCAAATTTGCATTTGACATAGTCTAAATGATCGAAGTATGTATTGTATTATGTAAAAGAGTCGAAACCTTAGGATTCAATATACAAAAACAAAAATGAAGCTGGTAAAATTGTTTTATTTAAATGTGCAACTCGTCACGAAATGTAAGAATATCAAAACTTTATGACCAAAAAAATATCCGGGTCCTACATTAATTTCTGAGCCTTCTCAATTTACGCCCCTTAGAATAGGTATTCGACTACAATAAAAAATAAAGATCAAACTGTTATTAGCTTAACAGTTAGCCCACATATTATTTTAATGGTTGGGACATGTAGAGAGGAAAGGAGATTGACAGAACACGTTTATGAGGCTAACGTACATGGGCACGTCGGTAAAGGCGAACTTTGAGGGACCAAATAGTAGATGTCCAAAAAAAGGCCAAGTCAAAAGTACCTTTCACCAACGAGCTTGTATGAAAGGCCTGATGAGAGTTGAAGAAGCGATCGTGGAAAGTGAAAATCTGTGATATCTGCCTGAAAAGGCGAGATTATATGCACAGGATTGGCTAAATCTGGGGTGATGTCACCTATAAAAGTTTATATACAAGCAGATGACGTCATAGCATCAAGTAACCAGTTGTTTCATTAATTTAAACTTTTATTGTGATTTTTATAGAAAACTAGATGGCACTGTAACGCGTAGAAACACGCTATCGTATTTTTTTTGCGGGAGTACGTAAGGGCAAGTTTAGTTTTTCAATGATAGTATAGCGAGACAATATGGTAACAAAAACACACACAAAGTATTATCATAATATAATTAAGATAGAGGAATTATCAATGAATTAAAGAAATGGCAAATGTTTTATTCTATAACTAACAATTTGAGATATTTTCGTAAAACCCTGTCAAATACCTTATTGTTTTTCTTAGTGTATTTTTTATAAGCATTATATCAATATGTTAACTCCATAATACTCATATATTATGTATGCATTTAAAATATTGTTCTTTTATATATATTTCTGTGATTATCTATAACTGTAAGAACAGTTACCCATAAGTTCTTATATGTTCTGCTGTTTGTAAGGCTGTATGTTATGTTGATGATGTAATAAATAAATAAATATTTTTCTTGTTTCCCAACTAAATAGTGTTAACTACAACGACTACTACAACCACAACGACAACCACCACAACAACAACAACAACGACCACGACAGCACCACCAACGACAACATTAATGTCATGTAAGTATTTTTTATGTACCTTTTATATACAAATGTGCTGTTTCCGCCATCTCCCCTTTGCCATCGGACATCCAGACGCACTGCGGGCTACCACTCTTTCTTGGTTGCTATTTCTACCAATCGCATCAAGCGCTTCTCAACATATATGCTTGCTATTCTATCTATAATGCGCACGGCTAAGAAGTGGAACTGCCTCCTGCCTCTGTATTTTCGAGTAATTATAACCAGGGTGTATAGGCACCTTCTAGGTTAGCTCGTTCCATCGTGGATCCTGTCTTGCCCCCGGACTTTCTTGGAATCAAGTGGTAACCCATTAAAAAAATTATTAGGCCCAACAAATTGTATTCATTAAAATATTTAAAAAAACTTTTGAGTGCCTAAAAAACGAAAAATTTCTGTTGTATAAATTTTTCGTTTTAAGGCATGCAGTATGGAACGTAGTGGCTAGTTGGAATTATTAAGTACCAAGAATAAAAATATATATGGTGAAACTTTTTGGTTTAGAATTTTTCCGCACATATTCTTAAAGAGATAAATAAAAAATAGTTTAATTTTACTTTAATTGTAATAGTTATATTCATTGTTATCTTTACCTGAATCTTAATCTTTGTGTCCATATGCGAATACCTGTTAATAGCTTAGGCTATACACAGATTTGAATCGATTAGTTTTTTTAAGACATACTGTTGGTATTCTGAATAAAATAAAATAAAATAAATCGAACATCACAAAACAAAATTATTATCACTCACCTTCAAATATTCCCGTCGTTAACATTACACTTAATATAATTGGAGCGGAGCGAAGCGAAGCTCCCATGGATCAGCTTCAATGGCGCAATGACTGTTACGCCATAACTTCCAGAGTTATAAACCAATTTTAATATTTTTTGTGTGGAATCGAATCAACAGGTTTAGGACCAGATTGTGACGGAGCCCGAATTTTGAAATTTGCAAAAATTCCCATCGAAAAAAAAAATATTTTCTTTTTTTAGGTATTTAGCTCCGCTCCAATATATGGTGCTAGCGTAGCTTTATGCTTAGCGACAGCATCGCCCAGTTGGAGCGGAGCGAAGCGAAGCTCCTATGGATCAACTTCATTGGCGCAATGTCTGTTACGCCATAACTTCCAGCGTTCTTAACCGATTTTAATATTTTTTATGGTGAATCAAATCAACAGGTTTAGGACCAGATGGTGACGGAGCCCGAATTTTGAAATTCACAAAAATTTTTTTTTTTTTTAGGTATTACGTTCCGCTATAATATATGGTGCTAGCGTAGCTTTATGCTTAGCGACTGCATCACTTAGTTTATTACCACGTTTTTCTTTTCTCACTTTTCTTATTTGTTTGTCTGTCCGGGCAAAATCTTGCAACTTAAATTTGAGGCACTTTCCGATAAGCTAGAAAGCTGAAACTTTCAGGATAGTTCAGAACCCGATGACAATGCACTCTAAAGCAACTTTCAACTTTCCAGATGCACTTTCAGGTCCACTTTCGGCAACTTTCACTTTTGTATGGGGCTTATCCGATTGTTGCGTAACACATGGTTACTTCGTTGTGTTAATAATTAAAAAGAATAAAATAATTATACTAGATTTAAAAAATCTAAAAATCCCACGTTTTTCAATGTCCTAAAAAGAATAAAATAACCCTGCGGGGCAAAGCGAGGGGCCACTCAAAACGTGGGGGCGCATCTTTACAATAATCGGCATCAATGCATGTCATTCATCTCTTTAAAATCTCCTCTTAGTAATATGCGCCCCCACGTTTTGAGTGACCCCTCGCTTTGCCCCGCAGGGTTATTTTATTCTTTTTAGGACATTGAAAAACGTGGGATTTTTAGATTTTTTAAATCTAGTATAATTTTATTTAACTACTTTTATTAAATAAAAATTTCACTACTTATAATTAAGTAGTAATACCTAATTAAAAACGAAAAAAAAAATGTAAAATTGTTTTTTCAATCAGAAATGCAACTATAACGGTAAACTTATGGAGCAATTTCTTGCCTAAAATTTTATCTAAATCGATAGAGCCTTTGTAAAACAAAATTAGTGAAACTGAAAATTTTGCTTTTCTTCTTTTTAAAGTATCAATATTTTAAACTGGCCACTTAAATATACAATGGTTCTATATTAATGACTTTAATAAAAGGTTTTATTTTCCCTCTTTCCATATTGTACCAACAATTTGCATCAAGCGACTAAGCGACACTTCGCGCAAGGTTTCTCCTATAACCTCAGGTCTAAAACAAATTACGGGGTAAAGATTGAAGGCGCTCAGCTCTATAAGAAAATCTTATCAACGGAACGTATAGAATTTTTCAACAGATTTTCAACCAATATTTTCAATGACATTTGTGAAAAATCTGCAATTTTTAATTTATTGTTAACGATACAAGGTATCCCAAAAATAGGGTTAAGCGAAAGACCAGAAGTAGAGTATCACTAGAGCTACCTGAATCACCGCAATTTATCGTAGTTTGCGAGTTAATTTTTTAACATATCATAAGATTCCTAAATTATGTGAAAAACATACTTTGCGTAAAATGTGGTTACGTTTGAAAAGATTACACCACAAAAAACTGTTGAACCAATGTTGAATCAATACGTAAAAGTTTTGATAAATCAATTTTTAACGGATACAAATGACTGATTTGATCACGTCCTGTATAGGAGTCGAAACTTCGGGATTAAATATAAAGTATCGCAAATATCGGTTAAAAGGCTATTTTATTTAAATGTGTGATATGCGCAAAAGTATATGAACTTAACAGTAAAAAAAAAAATTCAAAAACATGCATAACTCACAAACTACCAAAAATTGCAGAAATAAAAATACTGATGCTCTATCTATGGACTTCCACTTTACAAGCAGTGTTTTATTGAGATAACGCAAAACTGAAATAATTTTATTTAAAATCAAGAGTAGAATTGATTGCTCTAAATTAATTTAATAAGAAAAAAAATATGAAAGTAATCTGAATTCTTTTTCCCTAAGATGAAAGCCAGCTGGAGGAACTACACCGAGGAGTTCTCCAAGATCCAGACTTGGATAATCCATACATTGTTCTGAGTCAACACCAAATGCAGAATTTAGGTAAGTTGAATATTATAGTAATATAAGTTATTTGCGGGATTGCTACCATGTACCTTGTTATTGAGTTACCTTGTACCTTGTTGTTAGTAATATAAGTTGAGCAAATAACTTATATTACTATAATGTTAGTGACCATGAAAGTTTAAAACAATAAGTTGAATATTCTTTCAGATATGCCGTCATATCAGACGTAATATGCGCCGTGTGGTAACTGGTAGAAAAGAATAGAACCTTCACATTTAAGGGTGAAGGTGAAGATTAAAGGCGATTGATAATACTAAGATAATAACTATAGACCTTTCGTAGTCCGCGAAATAAGCAGGAGCGTTTTACCTGCCTGTCAAGCGTTGAGTTTATGGAAAAATTCCTGATCTTTTGGAATAGAACTCTGAGATAAAAATTATGTAATTTATTTCATTTCTTCACAAGAAATCGATTTTCTTTATTATTAATTCGGACGTCGCCTATTGGTTAAGATATCAGCTTTAACACAGACGTACTGAATTCGTTCCTCGCCGATGTACTATAGACCTGAACCTACTCGTAACACAAAACACTTACCCCGAGGGATTAACGGGAATATTAATAATACAAAAAAACAATTCGTCAGCTATAAGTTACTTGTAACAAGATTATCTTATCTTGAATGTCATTATTCTTTACCACCAGTCTTCAATTTCCTCCCTGATGGGTTCTAGGTTTTCCTCTTCGATAAAAATACAACTGGGAGAATTGGTAACAACATACAGCTCAGTTCCAATACGGGTTATAGGTGTTATAGACGTCAGTTGCAGTCGGGAATAATATCTAAATCCACTTTTCGAAGAAGAAATCTGAAGGAGTGAGAGAAAATCGAATATCTCTTATTGTCTTATTTTTAAATTTTACAAGCCCTACCATACCTTTTATGTTCTATACTATTCCAACACTTCGCACTGTAAAGCTTTGATTCCAAATAAATCTAATAAAACAAAATTTGCCTATTTTTGAGATTCAGAATATGGGACATGATTTAAACGTAATTTATTTTTCCAGATATGGTTACGTCAATGTGACCAGAAGTTGAAGTGGGAAGGGAGGACTGGAGTCAAGGTTGGCCTCCCCTCCAGCGAGCCAACAGTATGACCAGAGAAATCGGAGCGTGGACTATTGCTATAACAGTGATGTTGCTGGCTGTTTAAAGTGTTATTACAGTGACAGATATTGTGACTCCAGAACACTCAAGTGCGTGTGGAACAAATGGTGTTAGACACTGTGTGGATGATCTTTGGTGACAGGTGTAAGTTTAGGTAGACGAGTTTCAAAGAGAAGTCTCGAAAAACAAGGTTGTTGAATTTAAATATATCGTGAACTAAATTAGTTTGTAAGTAATAGCGCTTACATGAGCACAATGTACTGATAAAGATAATTCACTTTTTATCGATAAAATTGTTTGCGTAATTAATTTTAAACTCAAAGAGTGAGTAACCTTGTTCGATCGTCTATACCCGTCGATGTACGAGTAGTATGCTCTACAACGCAGTGGTGCTCCAAATATGCAGAAAGTATTGCATCAGGTTTTTTTTTTCACAATCCGGTGTTGCGGACGCAATATGGGTTATGAAAATTTATTTTCATCAATTTCGCCAATACATTGTGTATTGATTAGTGGTAGGGATTTACCCAGTAAACGATCCCAAATTATTTTAATGGATTTTGAAAATTATTTAATATAATTGATCAATGTTGGATAATATCACGACAGTCAAACACCAGAAGACGATTTTTTTCAGTTAATGCTCAATTCTATGTGATCGGATTTTAAGTTGGAAATCGGATGTAGAATATTTATAATCTTGTGTGAATAAATGTGCTGTTCAATATACATTGCTTGCATTCTTAGTTAAATAATTAAAATGATGATAACAACTTCCTCGATCTAAGAAAAAATAGAAACATTCCTTTTCAATATCGACTCGACCCATTTCTCAAGGTCTGAATAGCAGAGCTTGTGATACTTATGACATCAAGGGTTTGCCTTTTGAATAATACCAGAGTCTATTAGCAGGTTATAGAGAGAACAAAGCTTAGCGTTGCTTTGCGTGAGAAAAATGTCTTGCACTAGTTCAACTGAAGTGGTAATGATCACATCGCTTGCAAAACAAATAATTATATGGAAAAAAATTAACTAGTGTGGTGGAGACTTTACGAGTTTTACGACTAACGCAGCGTATAGAGGACCCCTTTCAGTATCCTGCGACCTTTATTAGGTCACCGGAATCAATCTAGTGAATGTAAGTGGCTGATTTTTGCAAAGATCTTGCAACCTCTTCTTGCAGAGTTATGTCCAGCGTTAGATTATTAGTGTTATCTTGTCTTGTTTATACCTTATATTAGTACAACCATCATCAACAGTAACTATTTTTGGTAGACTAGACATTAGACGTTTTAGACATCGTAAACAATCCAGTATTTTCCAGATTCTCAAAGAATTGTAATATTTTTATTTTAAAAATAAAATATTCTGAAAAGATATTAAAACAATATCTGGTGAACTTGGAAATATTTTGTGTTAAAAGTATGTTAGTTCGTGGAAGAAATTTATTTTAAAATCGCTGAAATACTACTGTGTCCGTATCCCAAAATAACAGAGTTTCGAGGCTATCCACTTTAAAAATATTGTTTCAGAAAATAAATAAAATAACGCAGTAAAATCCATTCCTCCGCAACGAAACCGCCTTAAATCAACGAGAATTATATTTAAAGTAAACCACCTGACAAGTAAGAGACAGGCAAATACACCCACACCTCACCGACTTGCCTTTCTCCCCATTTTCTGCGTCTTTAAAGCAGCCGAGCTCACTTATTATTAAGTGAAGATATACACTTTTAGTACAAAAGTTGATCTTATTACATAGAGTACCTATTTTCTAACCACTTTTAGCGTGAGAAATCTTAAATGATATCTAGATGCACTTCGACACAAGAATAATGAAGCTTGTTGCCATCCACTATGTCTATACAATCACTTTACATTTGTATTTAAGGATAACGGCCTCACTCAATCACTATTAAATTTGAAGCCCAAGGGTTCCGAAATAACTATAACATTTGTATCCCTCTTCAACCTATAGACAGAACCCCTGGGTCTGAAGGGAAGTGTAAGTGGAAAGAAAGGATTGTCGCATCATTATATATTTTATCCATTAATTTTTATTTTACCATTTGAAATATAGTGAATATTCCAAAAGCTCTTTAAATTATATCATTAATACAACTAAGGAGTTGAACATATTGCAGCTCGTATAGCCCATCTATCTATAGTTAGGTGATCTATTTATAACATTAAAAATTTGGGTATTTGAACCGAGCAAAGAGCAAATATTCACTTGTCAGTCCGCCACCGCGCACCCCACCCCCCTCATCAGTTCCAATGCTGCACAAATTGTGAAAAAAAATGTCACCTGTCGAAATCTATATATATAAAAATGAAACCCGTTTTCCGTTGTCACGACATAACATGAAAACGGCTTGACCGATTTGGCTGATTTTTTTTTGTAGTTTTCTAATACTCTGTACAAGGTTCTTACGGAAAAAAATATAAAGAAAATCTCTCAGAAAGATTGAAAAATATAACGTAACGAATGTCAACGTCATTCAATTTAAAACAAAAAATCTGTGGTAATCTGTGACACCACATCGATAACCGCGCTGACAAATGTCAACGTCATTCAATTCAAAGCTACGCTAAGGCGGTACGAAGTTCGCCAGGTCAGCTAGTCTTAGATAAAAATGCAATTTTCTCGCTAAATAATGAAGCTAGGACCAAACAAAAAATCTCTGTAACTCAAAAATTAATAGTTATTACAAAAAAGCAGCAGGCCATACGGAAATTTGAATATGGTAGCAATTGCTACCAGGGACTGACGTGGGGTGTTGGCTATCGGTAGCAATTCCTACCGTGGACTGACAAGTGGTTATAATAGACTACCTTTATCGTTGACAAATTCGACTGAGATGACACACATGCATGTTTGTTATGAGTATTATGAAAATTGTGTAAGTACTAATAATGAAAACCGATATAAATTTGAAACTGATTCATTTCGGGAAATCCCCAGCTTTCTCAGATTCCTTAGCTTACAAAAGTAAACGATTGAACCTTTGAACACTTAATGAACCGACACTCAATAAATTTTCTTTTGTGTCTGTAATCGATGGAGTCCAATGTGTATTAATTTACTTCGCTATCGGCTCTGGCATCTCCGTCCAATTCTCAATGCGGTATATGAAGCGATCAAGAAGCCAGTTTCTTAGTTACCCGGCTTACTGAGAATTGAGAAGATGGATCTGTAGACTGTGTGTTCTGGCGTCCGTCTATATTTGAACATACTTTTTTTACTTCGCGTTTTCTTTTAACCCCTATCCTATTTTAAATGACCACAATAAAAAGTAGTCTGGTAATATGCAAAGATAATGAATATAGAATACTGATAGAACTTTAAAACTAGGCAAATCAACTTACGGGTATAGATGATCGAAGATGGCCTTCCAAGGAATACCACTACGCCATTATCATAAGATACTTATATATCTACTCAATGTAACTACTTCTGCAGTCCATACCCTTACTAGATAAAACGCTATTTATATGTAAATTGTATTTGTATCAATGAGGTTTTGGATTCAGTCTATAATTGGTTAAGTAACCTGAAAACTAATAAGTGTTAAGCTGAGCATTCACTTGATATAGGTATTGAAGGGAATTTACAATTAAAACGAAGCACGATTTTAACGAGAACATTACAGTAAGTATTCCAATATGCGAAAATCCTCCAAATTTGCGGTAAATATTGACATGTTGGTCTTAAGACCGATTTTGAATGAGGAGTTTTTGAGATGCCACATAACTTCATAATTTCTTAAAGGTAAAAGTGGTGGAGTTCCAAAAATAGATAAATTTCGATACGTTCGATACTTTCCATATCGGATACATTCTGTATTCCAAATGTCAAATTTCATTTGAAATTAATTGTCACAAGCTATTTGTGGGAAACAAATATCCGATTTGTGGGAAACAAATTATTGGATCTTCGTGCTCAGCCTAAATAAAGCGCTAGCTCCCGGTAGCAAGGCATTTACAATGGTATGATATTGATTTATGATATTATATTTTTGGCAGAAATCTATTATCCTCTTGTACATACATTTCTTAAACATTTTAGAGAATATTAATACAAGACTAATTGGGCGATAATTAGAAACATAGAAAGAAATATTTTATTAGTACTCAAACACATAACAGCAAAAGTGTATATATAAATAAAAAGAACAACAAATATGAAAGAAGTAAACAAAACAAGTTACTATTTTAATTGACATAAAAATACAAAAAAAAGAAAAGAGGCCAAGTGCGAGTCGGACTCGCGCACGAAGTGTTCCGTTTTAGTTAAGTAAAATTATCACGTTTGTTGTATCGGAGCCCCCCTTGAATATTAATTTTATTTTAATTTTATTACTTATTATTAAAGTAAAAATACAATTGAGTATTTTGTGAATATTTCAAGTGCCTACCCGTTGTCATTATTGATATCGAGTTAAAAAGGTTAAAAAATACAATAATAATATACAAAAACAGGTAATTACTTAAAACTAATGAGGAACAGTGGCTAAAAGCGATTTCTGCCAAACAACCTTTGGATGGCGAGGATTATCAGAAAGCAGGAACTATAGCAGTCTAACTTTTTTTTTATGAGTTCACTCTTGATCCCACTCAAGCCCGGAAGCCAACACAGGATCTATGATAGAGCGAGCTAACACAGAAGATGCCTTTTCCTCTTGTCTCTAACAACGGACGGGTTATGTGTACTCAAAAAAACAGACGCATTGCTATGTGCATTATAAAAGATTTTGAGTTGATCAATAACTAAATTTCTTTTATATCTCTTCTCTTCTAAAAGATTCATCTTCTCAATGAATGCACAGCTTAATTTTTACCTCAAGAATGGGTTGAATGATATGAATTTGATAAAGAATGCGATATTTTTGTTTGTTTCTAGAGATAAGATTGATTTCTCGTAAGATACGGTTAAGTTGTAAACAAATTTGCAAAAATTACCATATCAAAGACATTTTGCGTCGTACATATAATTAATTGAAGTAATCCCGTGATGAAGATATATGAAAAGAGACTTCTGATAAATTATCAATGTAATTCACAAGGGTAATTTATATAACAAGTTTAGCTTATTTCTATTTGCAGCTTGGGAGATGTTCATCCCTACTTGTTTTTTTTTCATATTTACAGCAATTATTCAGAATATTTATGTTATTACAAAAATGTAGATACAATAAACAGAAGTAGAGTAAGCATTCAAAAGGAACTTATATGTTTTAAGTGTTTTAATGAACTTGATCAATTAGTGTTATCAATTCTTCGATAAAATTAACACTTCTTAAAATTAACGAAAATGTTTTGTAGTTTTTTTCGTGTTATTTTTATATTTTAATTTCTTAGGAAGTTATTTCATTGAAATGTAAGAAACAATATTCGGCCTTTTTCTTATAGAGTCCAGCTTTAAAAACTGATAACAACGACTCCTGATCAGAGTTCAATATGCCACTTACAGTGCCACAAACTTATCTGATCTGGTGGCAAAAATTCGAACTACAATCTGGTTGACGGTATAGTTATCACAATTATTATTTATTATGTGATATTGATAAGCATTATCTATTGTCAAATTGTTTGTCGATAAACTTAATATAGTTTCTGAAAGCAGGCGTTGTATATATAATTAAGGTTACGTTTGTAATAAAATTATTGTAAATTCCTTTGATACTGAAACTTTAATTTTCACTATATTGAAGTCGTAATAAACTCCTACTTTACCATATATTTAAGAGCAAATTTAATACACTGATAAAGCATTTTTCATTTCATTTTGATAAAAATTCATGATTCGAAATTAAAATATTGGACTTATACCTACAGAATGTGATAACCAACCCTTATTATTTCCTGACAAGGTCTTTAGTTCGTTTTTACATAAGAAATAATAAATAAAATCGAATAATAAATTGTGATATGTATAATTTATTTTCCTCCATATTTGTGATTCCACCCTCGACAATATGTGCTTAAATAAAAAACAGAATTAAATGTATTTGGTGTTCCGTTGAGAAATAAAATTTGAAACTATTGTGTGTTTTTTATCATCACCTTGTACCTAATTGAATACTTTTCCTCAAGTCTTTCGTGGTCTTTTCGAAGAGGCTATGCTTCTTTTTGGGGACTTGACTTATAATGGGAGCTCTATCATTTTAATATTAATAAGACTTCTTGGTCGCCAAAAAACGACTTTAGAACTCTAGTATTTCGTATATAAAAAACAAAACTAATAGACTCAAGTTCTTAGTTTATCATGAAGTCTTTTAGAAGTCCATTCAAGCTGTTTTAAAGATGCCATTTGGAAGAATTTGACTCATCAAAGAGCTTTTTTGTATTATTAAACTACAAACTGATTTGACAACAAAAATACTCAAGAATTTTGAAAAATTAAGTTTTTTAATTAAACATTGGCTTTATCACATTATGACTTATTCACACTTAAAGGCTTGTTTAATATACTGAATGAAAACTTCCAACTTATAACTCATTTAAATCTGAGTCCCGAAAGCTCTCCCAAACTGGGTGTAATCCTTAGATTAAAACTCAATAAACTCAACTGCTTACTAACACTACTCTCTACGTTCAGTAATAAAGTTATATTTACACCGTAGGTATTATTCATAAGACAATCAAACGCCCAGTACAACTCTTTAGTTTTTGGTCCTTTTCTTTCGAATTCAAGCCAAACATGGAATGAAATTCACAAAACACTTATGACGTGATAAAGTTTTATAAATCGATGAACGCCCGCTTCACGCATGAAAAATAGTGACTTATTGTCACGTACCGCCTGGGCCGAGAGTGCAAGCGAGAGCGCGGAACAAGCGATAGAGAGACACGCTCGGCCTAAGCGTACGGCTTGTGACGCATCTATCTCTCTTCTAATCATCCACCGATGCGTCCGAGTAGAAGAGAGACAGCGGCAGAACATAATCTACACGTGAACTGTTTTGTCAACTGTTTATAAAGTGAAGTGAATAGTTAATGTAGGTTTCATTGTTTATTACAACAACAATTGCAGAAAAAAATGTAATTAATTCTTGAATTTTAAGAATTTGATTAGTGATATTATCTCATATATTTGTTCTTTGATTATTAAAAAAAGTAGCATCGGTCGGCGAGTCTGACAATTTTGTCTAAAAAATTATTATGACTTATATAAACGATCGTATAAAAAGTCAACTGCGGAGGCTCTTAAATATCACACATGTGTATAAGTTGTAAATAAATTGCTAATAGCACATTGTTACTTGTAATTAATATGTTTAATTAAAGTAAAAACATATTTGAATTAACGGGTGCAAAGAAATGTTAATATGTATTATACAAAATAATCATCAAAGTTTTCTTATGACGTTAAAATTATCGTCAATAGCCCGACTTTACAGACAACCAATTAAACACTTTAACCAAGTGTTAAAGTGTTTAATATTCATAATGTTTTTTTTTATTGAAAATAGGTAAGCGCATGGCTACTATCTCACCTGATGGTAAGCGACGATGCGATCTAGGATGTGACGTACTTGGTTTGAAGACCCCTAAATTGTATGTGTCAGGTAACACTGACTCAGGCAAGGAGTTCCATTGTTTAGCGGTACGGATCACAAAATTGGAACCAAAACACTTAGTGCGACTCTTTGGTATATCAACCATCTAATGGCGCCTATTTGTAAGTCTGTTATCCGATAAGAAAATTGGGACGACGGATGGAATTATGCGGAAAAGCGCTTACCATTCACGATAGCAAAAATCTCGATCTTTTGAACTATCCGCATCATCATTTGACTAAAAATTTAATAAAAATAACATCTAAAATAAAATAATGTTTTCTAATATTTTTTTTATAATTTAGAGTTTTTTAATAAATACATAAATTTTAGGACTACTGAATTTAAATTAACTACATATTAAATGAAAATAAGTCGGATTGTTCGATGTGTATACATTGATATTTAACCGATAGATGACAGAAACAACTAATACCTAATGTAAAAATTACAGTAGGTATTCTTCATTTTAGAGTTTGAGTTTGAATGAATTTAGCAAAGATGACATGCCTAGAAGTCGCTTAACTCTACTACAAGAAAAGCGAGCTTTTCGCACACTTAACTCTTTTTCTTTCAGGAAATTAACAAAAAAACGGCGTGCATCATTCGTTATAATTAGTTTTACATAAAATTAAATAACTTCCTCTATTGTTTAATAAACGTGTAATGACAGCTGTGGGTTTGTTTAAATAATAAATAAATAGATTTTACGATTGCAGACCGAAAATATTTACCATCCCGTCGTTCATGATTATACTTGTAAAACAGAGGAATTAAATACTCTGGGGTGGAATCGGAAGTGATAAATTATCTTTCGTGAAAATAATTATGATGAGAACACAGTTGAATATTTTTAGAGAGAATTCGTAAATTTCTCTTCACATTCTATATCTCTGTATATAGGAATTCCCTGTCACAGTGTTTGACGGCGAAGAACTCCGAAACTAACTTCAAAAAAAAAACAAGTTACAAGAATGCTATGAATTGGAATCCCGTTTTAAGCTCATAGGCCTGTGTCAGGAGACTCCACTCTTCCATAAAAGCGAGCATTTTACACTTATTCAGGTTGGTATTAGAAACATTCTTTATAATTAAATATTTTTAAATATATTTTATAGAACAACTTAATATGTGTGGTATAGTTTATGTCTGTGTTTGGGTGTGTGCGCGTGTCTGCTTGCATGCGTTCGTGCGCCTAGTTGTGTGTGCGTGTGTGAGTTTGTGTGTGTGTGTGTATGTGTGTGTGTGTATGTGTGTGTGTGTGTGTGTGAGTGTGTATGTGTATGTGTGGAATGATACCTACATTATTTTTTGTAATAACCTATGTTATTATATTAAGCAAAGCCTCAGTTTGATTATAATCTTATCTTTTAAGCCAGTCACTAATTATTATTTTGCAGTCAATGTATAATTTATTATAAATATTAAGTTCTTTATTTATTTTATTATATAAAAATGAAGATCTAACATAATATTGTCTTTGTTCGAAACTAGTCTTAGTTCTTGGTACATTTGCTAGTTTATCTTTTCGTCTGCGTGTTTGAACTAAATGATTATATTCTATGGATTTATGTTTTCTTAGTACACATTTTTGGTATATATAATTGTCGGATCGAAATAAGGTCGCATTCTTTGTGTAATGATACCGTTGAAAACATCTTATTTTTACATCACATAGGCGATAAGTTTTTTGGAAAGTAAAATTTGACGAAAAATAATTTAGCCAAAGGGAGGGATACCATTGAGCTTGCCACGAGGGACTTATTTAAATATTTATAATGTTTTTATTAAAAATAATTCAATGTTAATTATTCAGTAAACTGAGAAAAGAAATGAAAAGAACAAAGAGGCTGAAGATGGTGGTATGTGGAACAGTACAAATCCTTTACACTTAAGTCTGTCTTAAAATGTGACCAATGGTACTGGAGATAATCACCGCACACCTCCCGTAAACCACAAAATGGGAAGGAGCGGTTTCAAGATTTATTTATTTACAAATTGCGTTACATCCGACCCAGTGACTAAACAGAACATGCAAACACTAATTATCACATGCAGCTCGGAAGGCGTAGCAATGAAGGGAAGAGGGGCAGACATTCAGAATTGCTTTTCCTCAAAATATTCATTTACAGAATAAAAACTTTTTCAAAGATCTTATGAATTTATAAGTATGTGTTTCTATTAAGATATAAAGGTCTTTAGTTTAAATGATGATAGTTTACTGTAATCTTTAACTCAGGCACGCCGGTTGTAAATTACAAATGAAAAAAAAAATAGAAATGGAAGTTATCATTATACAGCTCTCGAAGATCACAAAATGACAGCAGCATTTTTCGATTATAGTCTCTTACTGGGATTTTCAACCAGCCTGCCAAGCAATAAGATTATATTTAGTTCTTACACTTTCGCGCACATTACACATTGGAATAAAACAATTCTTCACGGATTTTATGCATAATTTAAATTTAATCCTGACGTTTCGACTCCTTTGCAGGAGCTGAAGATTACCGAGATTATGTGTGAAATCTTCCTACTTCAGGGGGAAGCTTTCATTAAGAAGACGTCTTGCCTCTGAGGTGTAAGTGCACAGAACAGTAAAATGAGAAAAGAGGTTTAAAAACAAAAAATGTGCATGTCAGCTCCGACGCGTGACTGGAGTTTACTCCTCGAAAAATATATATAATAGGCAAAGGAAGTAAATGAATTCATATATTTATTCATATTAATTTGAATGCTAAAGTGAGAAAGAAAGAGAGAGAGTAAATGTGTATTTGGGACTGAGGAGCGGGGAGCGTTTTAAGATGTGCAAGTATATTACGCAGAGGAAATGTGACCCTACACTTTTTAATAACGTTTGATTTTACTACCCATATTTTTTATATGGTGCGCTATATACGAATATGAAACGATTCTTAAGGAGTTAAATTCCAAAGAATCTAAGTAATGAATATAAACTGCCTTCGTGATCGAGTGGCTCGCATACCGGTTTTAATGTCACTCCAAGGTCCCGGACTCGATCCCCGGCCAGGTCAATGTAGAAAACGAACTTTTATATATTGGCTCGGGTCTGTGTGTTGTGGTACCGTCGATGTTTTTGAATTCCATAACACAAGTTCTTTAGCTACTTAACTTGGATTCAGAACAATGTATATCTAATATTTCATATATTCACGACGCCAACTTTCACCTTAACCCTAAGTACCCTGAAATTTTAAACAAACCCCACAAATACAATATCACTTTTCAGTCTTAACTAATTCCTCTATTCAAATATTCCGACAAAATTAATAGGTTCTTTCATAAATTAACCGATAAAGTACCACTATCCGGTATACCAGTGTTATAATATAAGCCTTTGGGCCCTTCAGAAATAGGCTTGCATAAATGTTAATGGCATATTTCGGACCCTTTTTAAGCTCGTACCTCACAGATTGCGTGTGTTAAATTCAGGTGTAAGTAGGGTGACCAAATTTTACAAAAAACTTAAAAGAAGCTTGTCTGAGAAGGTGAATTAATTTGAATTAAGGCGGCGCTGCTGGTAGGTCGGGCGGCGTAGCAGGTAGGTTGTGGCTGAGTTAAGTGTAAGTTCTTGAGCCAAAAATTTGCCTTACGGCGTTGAGGACTTTTCTTGAGTCAAGGCCTTTAAGAATTTTGAAGAGCTCGGTAGCGAGCTATAGATGTTACCGTGGCAACTTTTGCCGAAGAACTGCATGACTTGGCAGGTCAGCTCGGTCTTTTATAGGCCCAGAGCCATTTAAATTTAGATTGTCTTCTAGAAGACATAAAAAGAATAAAATCTGGTTTTCTTTGGAGGCTGAATACCATAAATGAAAGATCGTGTCATGGGTAGCCATGGCAACGGAGAAAAACTTATATGTCAATAAATTAAATAAATACATTTTTAGTAATAAAATGGAAATATAATAACGAAATAGATTAAACAAATAGACAGGTTAAAATAACAAGCAATGCCGGTAAGTGTGTAGCATTCTGAATAGAAGTTTTGAGTGGTTGCGAAGCTCTATATGAAAATTCAGTGTTTCTTTTCAGCAATGAAAAAATTATTAAGTAAAATATTATTGTATATATATATATATATATATATATATATATATATTTACAGAGATTAAAACGTTAACAAATGACGATGCAAAATGGAATAATAAAATATACAATTTAACGAATGTTATGAATGAAAATCGGAGATTATACAGGTACATATTATATGCTGATTTAGACCCCTTTGGTTCAGCTGTAGAACATCCTTAGTTAGTTATAATTAATAAAACAGTTGATATTCATGAATACTTTAATTGTGTCTCATGTCTTGATTATAAGCAAAAAAATTTATCAGTTTGATTTGATTCTTGTCCGCTTGAGGCTTTTCAGGCAATACAAAAATATGTAATTTTATGTAACTATCCTTGACGACATTACAACATATTTATTGTGTATATAAATACTCATATTGAATAAAAAACATTTCCTCACTGACAGAAATAAGTACATGGAACCTTCACTTAGTTACAAAATACTGCAGGGAAAAAGGTAAAAACTTAAAAAAATATATATTTTTAGTACGCTGCTATATTATTAAAAAAATGGTAAAGTTGTTAAAAACTTCCGACTGCGTGTTTCATTTTTCTAATCCTTCTCTTAATGTTTTAGCAAAGAATAGAATTAAACTTACAAGTAAATCTGGTGAGCAACTGGAAAGTGTAAATCGACTGCAGGTTTCTGTGAGGTGGAAATAACTTCTGTACGGTGACGGCTCTACAAGTAGAACGAAGTAACTGCTTTACGCCTTAGAAGTATTGTTGCGGTATTGGCATTTCTTAATAGAACACAAATTCTGAACACGGTTATGTGGACGAGAAATGTTGCAATTTTGAACCTCATTTTGTCGAGAAGGTTATGTGGCAAAACTTTGTCGAGAAATGTTATAATTTTAAACCTTGATCTTAGCTTAGAAATGCTGTTGGTGCATGTTCGTTAACACCAACGTGAAAGAATAATATTAGGGTCCGTGAAGTAGAAGAAAATTATTTTTTTAAGGGCTTGGTGTTAATTAAGACTGATCTTCGGATATGAGAAATGCGAAAACTGCCTACAAAGAAATTTGATATATTGCAATACGCATTATTTTATTTCAAAAGCAAATTCAAGCATATAAGAAGAGAAGCTTTGCAGGGAAAAGCACATATGTATAATAAATTTGAATTTATCAATGGGTATTATAGAAAAACTAGCTTTTACCGGCGGCTTCGCTCACGCTATATAGACTACCAATTAAAAATTATATTTCTATCCCTCGGAAACAATACTCTTTTTCTGGATAAAAGGTACCATATGTATTTTTATGTACCTCTGCAAAGTATACGCAAAATTTCGTAATGATCGATTGAGTAGTAAAAGCGTAATAATGTACTCAAATTTATAATATTGGTAAGAACTAAAAGGTTTTTACTGATATGATATATAGCCTATCATTTGAGCAATCACATGTTCTCACCATACATGTTATCGAAATAGGTCAACTCGTTCTTGACTTACTTCTATAATTATTTTATATTTACAATCAGATAGATAGACAGACAAAAATAAATAGTAGAATTGATATCAATTTGAAGATAATTTGTCTCAAACAATAAATAAACAAACAGAATCTACAGATTTATACAGTAGCATATATTTGATTTATAACATAACATTTGCGCAATCACATAAACCATATGCTATATTTCATCGAATTGGTCAACTCGTTCTTAGCTTATAGACATACAGACAAACAGACGAAAATTTATAAATTGTAGAATTGGTATCAATTAGTCATAAAATGAATATTTATCATAACATTTATCATAACATAAAAAATAGAATAATTTGGTTTACTTGCACTTTCCGATTTTGCGAGCAGTTTTTTTTTACTTCCTGTAACCTTATTTCGGCATTTGCATATATTTAAAAAATATAGGCAAACCGATCTAAGTGTTTTCAAGAGGTGCCTTTGACAGTAAATACAATTTATTTCAATTTTGTCCTAATGTTTTTTAATAAATGAAAAGTAATAAAAATATTTTTATTTTTTTATTTGTTGTTAAGCTTAGTGTGGTCACCCTGTTAACGTTTTGAATAGGCTCTACGAATGTATGTGACACTTTGCGCGAACTTTGTTTCTAGATGATGTTTATGACTGTGATGGAGTGGGGTCGAGTTCAATTGTAATAGTTTTTATGGGCCATTCACAAACTCCTGGTCACTTTAACCCATGAACACTCGTGGAGTTACCTCTTTTTGTCCTTTTAAGGGTAATTTAAGGAAAAAACGATACCGGGTTTTTGGGATGGCGCGATCGTTAAATGGACATCAAGCCGAGAGTAGCGAGCTATCACAGTGGTTTTCTAGATGGACGGCATTTCCCATGAATCAGTCTCCGAACCAGCATAGATTCATTACGGCACTCTAGCTGGAAAGGGAAGGGAAGGGATGCCATAGGGCGCCTTTAAAAGGCTCGGACCTTGGCAAGGCTCTGTCTATACTGTACTTTGGACACACCATTAACGTTAAAGCAACCGTCATAAATACTGTATAATGCCTCTTATTAATAAATATGTTTTTAATGGATTCGCATATTAATAAATATTAAATAATATAATATAATTTTCGTGCTGGAAAAACCACGGTACATTTTTATTCAAATTTAAATTCAAATATATTTATTCGGTAGAATACAAGAAAAAATGCTCTTACATAAAATTTACCTTCAATTATTAACTAACATCGAAATAGTCTCCACTCAGCATGTGTTACAAACATTCATTTGCAACGCTGGTCTTCCGTGGAGCCAACACGTAACTAAAATTATATAATATACTTATTAAAAAATAATTATAATAAATAAAATAAATTATAAACGTATATAGGGACTGTACTGATTATGTATTGTTTCTCATATTTATGTTGTTAGTGGCATGGACTTTAAATTAGAATGGAATATGTTAGATGGTAAGTTTACAATGATTTAGACCTTAAATGGTTATGGTAAATTTCATTGAAAATTGGCTGCTAAACTACTAGGTAGGTACTTTATTTGAGTTGTTGTTGAGGTAAATACATTTTAAATTTCCTTTTAAATGATTGAACTGACTGGGAAGCTCTTAGTGGGGGCGGAATTTTGTTCCAGCACTTCGTAGCAGCATAGCGGAAGCTACCACGAAAAGCAGACAATCTGTACCTTGGGCAAACCAATCTTATGCAAATCTAGCTTCACGTCCAGAGAAGACCAACTTGTCATATAAATATTTAGCCTTTTTATTATGAATAACGCCAAAAAGCAATGTGGCGAAATGCAGAGAGCAACGTGCGTCCATTTTTAAAAGATTAGATACATTCAAGAAAGGTGTGACATGGGATCGACGTGGAATTTTGAAGCAGAATCTTGCGCATGCGTTTTGAACCCGTTGGATTAATGTTTTGGTCCTGGTAAGAAGGCAGCCACCAATTACAGTATGTGCATAGTTAAGTTTTGACAAAATTAAACTTTCACACACTTTCACTCTCAAATCTATACTCAGATGCTCGCGAATTTGATAAAGGACCCTAAGTCTGTAGAAACAGCTTTTAACCACAGATTGAACGTGATCTTCCAATTGTAATTGGCTATCCATCATGAAGTTGCTGAAGAAGAAGTCCAGCTGAAGATTTCACTCTTTTTTCACGAAAATTTGTGACGCTTTGATAGGATACGCCCCACCAAACCATCATTGACGCAGGATGATGACCACGTTGTCCGACCACTTCAGTAGCTTCTTTAGAACTGTTAGCATATACTTCATCATTTTGATTATTATAGTGCTCTTAAATCGTGAAAACTTATTCATCGGTAAAGAAGATATTACTGTGCCTTTCACCTGCGTCTCGTGACAGAAGGCATTTTAATAGATCCACTCTCTTTAATTGTAAATATTGATTTAGGGAATGTCTTGTATATCGACGATAAGCACCGAGCTTCAGCTCTTGTTTCATAATAAGCGACAGAGTCCTAGCGAGAATCCTTATTTCTCGCAATAAGATTTTTTGCTTCCTAATGGGGTTTTTCGACGAATTCTAGCTTTAACAACATTAACAGCCTTTGTAGTTCTAACAGCACGCGGCCGCCTCGATCGTTTATGGTCTTCGACATAGGAAGCGTTGTTGTATCAGTTGATAGTACGATATACGAACATTCGGCTGATACCAAGCTTTTGAATTGTCTGAAATATGACCGACGGCACCATACCCACTTGGTGTAAGGCAATCACTATAATCCTATTTTCTATAACACCCTATTCCATATTGTTATCTGATAACGAACACGAAGAAAAATGAAAAGTGGCGTAAAATCGAAAGAAGTTTTGAACATAATAAACGCGTTCCAAATTCAAAATAATTAAAAAGTTGAAAAAAGAAAGGATTTTATGCAACGGTTTGTCCTGTGGGTCCAAAGGGATTCTAAGCTTAAACCTGCGCCGATGGCTTTTTGAAAATACATTTTATTTAGAAGAAGAATTTTTGAGCCATAAATTAATTTATTGTTTTCTATTTTAAATGGGTAAGAGCTTGACCGCTATCTTGCCTGATGGTAAGCGAATACTTGCCTAGAAGATACCTATTCACTCATAACTTAAAGGCCCCTTAATTGTAGATTCAAGCAAAGAAAACCAAAACGCTTAGTACGACTCTTTGGTTTATCAATCATATAACGGTGGTGCCTATTTGTAAGTCTGGTTGTCCGATTAGAAAATGGGGACGGTGGAACAAGACTGCAATTCTGCTGCACACTCTCCGAAATGCATCCTATAAAAAACGGATAGGCTAGCTACCTTCTGTCTATTTTCAAGGCTTTTTAGCTTATTATTAAAAATATCATCATTGCCGATAAGTTTCTTGGCCCTCCTCTCAATGGACTCAAGCGTCTGGAGTTAATATTAGGCGGAACCGTCCCAAAAAATAAACATTACTCCATATACGAATTTGCGCTTCGTAAAGATTGAGAAACTGTTCTGTTGTGAAGTACCTTCTCACCTTCTCCAGAATGCCAATTAAAGATATAGATATAGATAAAAGTATGTCAATCGCAATATGGTGGATGCATTGACACTATTTAATTTATTATATTAGATGGACAAAACTTTAGTTTATAAGATTTTGACGACTGTTTGGTGCAATGGTAGCAATCCTGCCTTTCGCACCGACAGTCCTGAGATCGAGTCCCAGAATGGGCTTATCGGCTAATGTTTATAAGATGAATACGAGATTTTTTTTATTAATATACATACTTCTATTAATATTACTTATTTATGTATGATATATGTATGTCTACACCTGACCCTAGTATTCATGACCCAAAACTTCCTGTGCTTATTTTGGGCTAGGCATATTGGTGTGATTGAAAGAAACTACTCTTAAATAAGTTTTAGGGACATTGTACTATCGAGATATCTCGTGCCTTACCACTTTGTAGAAATATTCGTTTGAACTGATCGCATTGGACACGCCCACACGACCCTAATTGGCTTCGTATTTTACTACGATTTATAGTACGGCCAATCATAAACAACTAGTTTTAAAATCGCCCTTGATGTCAGTACTGTCAACTGTCAATCTGTTTTATGCGTTCGTGAATTGCTTGTTTGCGCACGCGCGCCATTGTTGAATGAATGGAGCGGGGCGTGACCTGAAGCGATAGGCATCGTGCAGTGTGCAAGCGACTTTCGACTTAGGACTGATAAGGCGCCAGAGGCTTTGATAGTACATTTCTCTTTGACCAAATGTGTTCTACTCTATTTAAGGCAAATATAAAGTAATTACTATTATGATGATGATTATCACAGTTATAGCAGTGTTATGCTTTCATTAGAAAACGTGGAGTAGGCCGCTGTAAATAGTCTTGGTTGCGTAACGTTCGGAAATGGATGAAGTCACGAACGTATCAGAGCTGATTAACCGCGCACGGGACAGGGAAATGTTTTAAGCTGATGTGCAACCTTGAATAATCGAAGAGGAAAATAAAGGAAAAGACTGCTTCCATTTCATCGTTGTCAAAATTAAAAGCTTTTCTAGAAAATGGACCATTAAATTATATTATAATTTAACTTGCTTAATTGGATTTCGAAATGTAGAATTTGGAGATTCCCCATAGAATTTGACTTCAATGTAAAGTGAGGCCGTCAAGAGAATACCGTATGACAGCTGACAAAGTAAAATGTCGTTTACGCCAAGGGAATAGAGTTCAGTAAAAGTCATTGCTTCATTAATAAGTTATGACAATAACCGGGTATATTCAGAAATGAACGGATTGTTATTACGCACGTAACTGAATAAATTTTAATGATAAAGATAGAACAGGACAAAAGGATGTTAGAAGGAAAGTTAGGGACTTATATAATAACTAAATAAAACCCTAATCCATTTTTAGTATTAATATTTTTAGAATAGAATTTTTACTTTTTTAGGACGAAGAACAAGAAAAGTTTGCGCTGGCATCAGCTAAAAAACTACTAGAAAAAATGTAACGGGTCTGTCAAGATTTCGGTTGTTCAATTGGAGAAGTACACGCCTGAATAGTAAGGAGATGTGTTTCGAGTCCTGCTTGAGACAAGTTGTTTTTTTTCTAGTATTAATTCATTTGGATTAAACTTTTTTACGGATTTTGCGTATAATTTATTTTATATTAAATCCTGACGTTTCGACCCCTTTACAGAAGTCGTGATCACAGGATGACTGATGACAGTATGACTGAGAATGACAGGATGAGACTGCGATCAGGACTCATGTAAAGACAGGTATGCGAACCACTTTATACCAGCACGGATAATAAAGTAAGGTGTGATTATTCGTCAATAAGACAACACTACACCCGAAAATAAAAATTAAGCAAACTGGAAGGTGTACGAAATTAATATATTGCATAATGAATCTACAATATTTCTTCATTTTCTCAACTAATTACAAGTTTTTATTTACTTTCACCTGTCCCCACAGTCTGTAATGAAATCTTGCAAGTTAAATTTGACCCACTTCCCAGTTTCCGAGTGAGCTGAAATTTTACATGCATATGTATATCGCGTGTTAATGCAATACTATGATGTCATTGAGCTGATCTGATGTTGGGACTGGAAGGTGTCCATAGAAACTCCGCAATAAAACGACACAACCCCATTGAGTTTTGGCTCGTTTGATTCGTTTTTTATCTCTTTAGTTCGTTTTATCAACAAGTAATAAATGAAATAAAAAAGTATTTTTTATAGAATCTATTTTTTAAATTGAACTCAACGTGAAATTTCAATTATAATAATGAGCAAAGATTATTCAGAAGACGCTTTAAGATTAATTTAATCGAAACAATTAACACAAGCTCATTGAAAATCTCGGCAAGATAATTATGTCTTCGCTGAAGAGCAATCAGACACCCGGACTATTTCATTTTCACTTAAGGCTCAATTTGAATTGTATAAATTTGCTCATGAGGGACTTTAAACAGGAGTAAATTTTGAATAACGTTAATAAATCATACATTCAGAAAGTCGTTTAAAATATCAAGAATAACAGTAATCATATTTCTTACATTCACACCTTTAAGCCTAGCCCAAAGGAAGTACTCTAAGGCTTATGTTATGGATACTAGAGTAACATAATATATTACATAGATATAAATACTCATAGAAATATATATAAATACCCATGACTCATGTACAAATACTTGTATTCAGCACACAAACATCTGCTCCTTCCGGAATTAGAAACCAGGATTGTTGGTGCGACAGTCATTGAAACAAATATCAAGAATAAATCTAAGATATCTTCAGATCCGTCTCATATCTGTATTACTACGAGCATTATAATATACACTGTAGAAATAATGTAATAAAATTGAAGAAGACGGCCGCTTGATGCAACGGTGGTGATCCTACGCGTCAAAGGTAGGCCAAAAGTTCATGGTAAGATTATAAAATTGTACATTGGTCTCTCGTCACTTGATACCAAAGCAGAGTACAATGAATTCCACGGTAACTGTAAAACTGTAAAGAAATATGCCCATATTTAAGTCAATTTTAAATTAAGTGATTTGAAACAAAGAACAGAGAAATCAAACTCGCTAACTACTCGTGTGATTGACAAGCAGTAGCTATGAACTTAAAACAACTATGGCAGCCCACCCAAAGGCAGAAAGCGCAGATAACATTAGGGGGTATTAAGATTCGACATGGGTTGGAATACTGTGTGGGGACCACACAATTTTGTTCCCGAGTCATGGTCGTATTTATACTAATTTATGTATTCTATACGTTATTTATAGGTCGACTTCTTAAATGAATGTCCGCCCGTACAGGGGCGCGGGTGTACGGTGATAAAGGGGGGTACGGAGAAAGGGGGAAGGGGCACACTATGCGCGTGTTCCACCCGCTCCTCATTTGATCCCCTTTGTTGTCGTAACCCCGCACCCCTGTACCGCACAGGCGAGGGCGTCAGAATTTTCGTCGTTCATATGCATTTCTAAATATACGTTTTCAGATTTTATATATTTCTTTGCCAAAGTTTCCTTTCTGGCCTAGGTCTTCTTTCAAAAGCAATGAATTGGATAAATAAATCCAATCTCGTCAAGAGTCCCTTAAATTGGCCTCTCGAAGATTTTGTAAAATCTTAAAATATTGTAATTTGAAACAAAAATTTGTTTTTCAATACCAACTTTGACAAGTCAGACTAAAATGCAAATTGTCTGAAAATCGAATTCTCATGAAATTGCCAAAATGGCCGTCGTGGCTTGGAAATTTAAAAAAAAATGTAAACCACTTGGTACTAAAACTGAATAAAACTTTCAGAATTTAGACTAAAGTTGTGGCACCATGCAAAAGTTGGATGTAATGTAATGTAATGTAAATATAACTTGGAAATAAAAGGATTTGTAAATTTAATGAATTCATATTAAAACAATATTCTGTTATTGCTAGACACAGGATAGAAGAAAAGTATTTTCCTTTAATTCTTTATAATTATTACTTGAGCTCTAAGTAGTAATCTTTGCTTTTTGATGTATGTGACGTTAACTGACATTGATTTTTTGGCGATTGGCGATGATTTGTTTTTTTATGATTTTTGACATACATATATATTATTTTCTGTACTATTATAAAACATATACTGATTATAATTTGTAGAATGTAAACACAGTGCAAAAGATTGTGAATTCTGTGTACGCCCATAATAGGTATATATTTGAGAATATCCACATCCTGTGTTTAAAGCATAAGCATATATGCATACTATTAATGGACCTACTACATAAATAAATAAACACACGGCTATTTGAAATAATGTAAAAGAGGAAGAGAGAAAACAGAATTTTGTCATGTCAAACGTTATACAAAAAAATAAAAACTGTGTCCTAGACACCTAGCCCTGTCTCTATGGGGCTAGGTTTATTAGTGTGAATGTAACTAATGTTATTATAAAATTATTACCGCCATATATAAATAAAAAGGAAACATTTGTACTAAACATAAGTCGCTTTAAAGCATGAATTAATAAACAATAGTAACAGAACGATTTTTCAGTCAAGCGTTCAAAGTCAAAGTTCAAAGAATTTTAGTGTCCTCACAAATAAAGCGTGTGTAAGCCAATATTAGGATGGTCAAGTTAATATTGTACCGTATTTTGAATGCGTTTATTTGCTAGTTTAGGATAGTGAGTGTTTTTGTTTTGATTCCAGTTCACCGAAAAATCAAGGCTATAATCTATGCACAGTTAAAATCGTGAGTTTTTTATTTTAAATATGCCTCTATCTATCTATATATATCATGCTTATATATAATATATAATACTACCTCACTTCAATTTTAATTTAAATTCGCACATTTACTATTTAAACTTTTGAAGTTTTCATAAAATGGACTGCAACAGTAAATGATATGTTTACAAAATCGTACTTTTTTATTTTTTCGTATATTTTCGCATTTTTAATGCTATATTGTATGATTAAATTGTTTGATAGAAAAAATCGATTCCGCTCACACATTAGTCCCGCTTGTGAATAACTCGTAAACCAAGTAGATTTTTTATATTAAAAAAGGTAATATTTACAAAAATACAAGTCACGCAACGGAGGTACTTCAATTGCAACAAGTGATGGTCAGTAATTTAAAATTACCATGGAAAAAACCTTTTCAAAAGTTTTATTACTAATTGTATCTTCAATTGTTATCTATCACAAATAACAATTATCGTATTATTATTAAACATAAACATTTGTATAAAAATTGTGCGTGTCAGCTCCGATGCTTGACTGGAGTTTAGTCCTTAAAAACGATTATCTTAAAATATACATATATAACTAGCGGCCCGTCCCGGCTTCGCACGGGTGGACAAAATTCTTTAAATTTTTTCTAGCATTCAATATAGCCTATGACACTCAGCAATAATGTGCCTTTCTATTGGTGAAAGAATTTTTAAAATCGGTTTAGTAGATCCCGAGATTACCCCTTACAATTTAACAAATATACAAACACACAAACTTTACTTATTTATTATATTAGTATAGATAGACAAAGGAAGTAAATTAATTCATATATTTATTCATATTAATTTGATAAAATATATTACTTAAATTATGGTATTATATATATTTTTTTGAATTATTTATGATATTTTACATGTTTACTTTTTGTTAACTTTTGACAGTTGACACCTATATAGAGGGTATAGAGTTGCTATTGCAATGTCAAGCCAAACATAAGGAAACAAACGCAACCTAAGTACGTAGCAATAAGGAATCGACACTTGTCTAAAGTATCATCCTACATTGGACAAAGTATACCCATCTATTTTTCATACCGTGCGCTATATATAAAACGACTCTTAAGGAGTTAAACTCCAAATACTACGTTAAAAACTTAGAATAATTTCAACAAAGAAATACAAATGTAGCTATACCCCGTTAAACCTTTCATTGTAAACCGATACGATTAAACTTTTCGCTGCCTCGTTTAATCCTGTTTCCAGCTGATAGAATGAATACAAAACTACTTTTTACCATCCCCGTAAAAGTTCATCAGGTATCTCTTCAAGATTTATCGCCCACGTATACATAAGCACCTCGAGCCATTTCCTCTGCGATAAGAGTTCTTTATTGTAATTTTATGCGGCGAATTAGCACCGTTGGCGTTTCTTCGAGGAGATGCATTACCACGAAATTAATTGGCTAAAGTATCGAAGTGTACATGGTTATTAGATTACATGAAAAATTCTGATACCATCAAAAAGAGTCGGTTAAGCCTTAAGGTGCTTTCAGACTACGCTATAATATAATAGCATATAGTATATAGCTCATAGCACTACAATATCGCGCACCATACATTGTTATGGACACGTTCACACTGTACTGTACTATATATTATTGGCTTCGTATACGCTATATAATTGTCCGATGCGCTGAGTTCATGCTGTGCTATATCACGCGCCGCCCTCTTCCTCCTCCCTCACCCCCGGCCGTCCCGCAAGCGAAACGAACGACAACACGTCTGGACACGATCCTGTGCTTGCGACGGATTTTTCGCTGGCGCCAAATGCTTGCGATAATATCGTGTAATGTGAACGCCAAGCTATATAGTATAGCATTAGGTCCTTCTTTGCTATACTATATGGCACTATAGTATAGCGTAGTCTGAAAGCACCTTTAAGGTCCTTTCTACGGTATTATTTGTTTATTTTTTCAATTTATCGTGTTCATTTTTTATTTTAATTTGTTGTATTTGGCATGATTTAAACAATTAATTTATTATTAAATATTTTTTTATTAAAATTTGACATTGTTTATGTAATCGTTGATCGTTCCTGACCCTGATCTGTTATCAATATAAATATTCACATTTTTTTAAATTGTTTTTGTGACAGTTGAGCATGGAGGAGGACCTTTTTCTCATTATGGCATAGAAGTCGTCTGTATGCCCCTCCGCAAATATTCCCGACGCGCTACAACGCCACGACAACCCCAACAGTATCCTGAATGCGTTATTTTATTGAACACGCAGGTCGCTGTATGCCCGCTGCGTATAGCTAGTCCAAAGATTGCACGTGTAGAAAGATTGGCAGTAAGCTTTAAAGAGAGTTCTCTTTACTGCATTCGAACACAGCGCAAACCTTCGGGCCAGCATATTACATCTCACAGCTAGCGATCTGCGCTTCCTATCAATATCCATGCTGTCCTTGAGGTCGTCAGTGACCCAATGACCCAAGTACTTAAATTTCGTCACCCAGTTTAAAGGACTACCGCTAAGCGAGACTCCAGGGACATCGGAGTAGTCGATGGATCTCGATTTAAACATCATCAGTTCACTTTTTTGACGTCATATTTGAGTTGTATTTGAGTATTGTTTTGAAAAATAAATTGATAAGAAATTCTCGTAATCTAAATTAGACACCTTTGATAGCCAGAGCTATCCTGAAATTGGAATTGCGTACGATATTCAGATACCTGAAAATCTTCTACCGGATTATGGAAAGATATACTGTAGATATGTCTTAGAAACTTTTGATGAGCGATGTAGGTTTCCATACTGATGTGCTTATTTGGAGCTAGCACCATCTGTATTACGAATTTCAATGTTGTTGATTTGTGTATTATGCAATGTTTTATACGGTGGATTCAAGGTGTAGCAACCACAAGCCACATATTTGTATAAAACAATACATTTTTTTGTTCCAAAATTTCTTAAATATGTATGTTTTGATCTTAGTTACAGTCCAAAGTAAATTAAGCTAACTTTAAATAATCTTTATTATAAAAGCATATAAGGTAAATACAAACATAAAATCGTATAATGTCGACTAAACATACAAAAGTATCTAAAACTATAGTTATGCTATTGTCTACTCATATTTGTATTCTCCGCTGTTAACAATTTTATGCCAGAAAGATAAATCTTACGTTTAGTTATCATTTCACACAGAAAAATAATTTTATGTGTATTATACCCTATACCCTAACTGGGTTATGCACCATTCTTTAATACTTATCATCCTATAAAAAAATATATCACCAACTAGTGCAATTCATCCTAACGGAGAGAGAAACCAGTCTGTATATTACTCCTCGTTTACTAAATTCACTAGATCTTTTATGCGGAAAGTAATATTAAAATTTAAAAAATCTATTCTAAAAAACTTGTCGTCGTCTTAACCCTCTGCGACTGACGTGGTAGTCTAACAGACACCGCGAAACATAAAATTCGGTTTATTGCAGTTAATTTTAAAATTTGACCGCCACAGCTCTTGGTACCTTACTGTACCTTACTAAACTAGCACGTTGATTAGTGGGCGGAGAGTGGTCGTAGCGAGTGCAAGAGTGTGTATCGAAAGGTAAGTGTCCACGAGACTACCACGTCAGTGTTAAGGTAAGTGTCCACGAGACTACCACGTCAGTAAAATTGTTATATTTTCATAGTGTCTCCTAAACAACCACATCAGTAAATAGTTTTACTTTATCTTCTGACAAGGTATTTAGTTCAGCCATATTGGTTGTGCGGGCGATTCAACTGTATTGCGATATGAGAAAACTTATGTCGACAACAATATAAGAGGAAGATGAAGGGGGAATGATACCTCGACCGCAATGTGATGAGAGATGCTGGAGGCTACCGGGGACTGGTCCCTTGGATTTGCTGTTCCTTATAGTTATGCACACGAGGACACCGTCACATGAAACTTCAGTTTGTTGTAGGGTTTTTGGGGTTAGGCCACTAGTTCAATTTAAAATTGCGAAACTCGGTGCACGCGTGCGAGCGGCTATCAGTAGTCTTTATTTTGCCCGCTTGTTGGCCACATTGCGGTATGGTTTGCCACCAATAGATGGCGCTGTCGTCTTGCTCTTCAATATACGTGACAAAGTATGTACAAAAGGGAAATGGAGTAAATGGAGGTGAATCTAGGAGTGTCGACCAAACTAATCAAAAGTACAAAAACATACAAATAAATAACACGGCACTTTGAATTTAATACTTGGGCAACCGGATATGTTTGATCAAGATGAAGATCTGACTTTCAAGCCAGAAATATTTTTGTTTTTTTTTAATAATATACAAGGTGAATAAGAAATGCTCGATTTATTGTTGCATTCGTAAAACTAGTCGTTGGCCTATTTTTCAAAGAGTGCTGGACATGGTAGGCATAAATAGCTTTGTATTATATTAAAATTGTGCTGACAGTGATAACAAAAAGAGGAGTGCGACTTTTTTCAAGAGATTTTGTGCCGAATCATTTTAAACCCCGAGTTTACAATAAAAGATTGTCAAGAGAGCTGCTTATAACTATCATCTGGATATCCCCCCTCTACCACCAGTAGTTGGACCTGGTCTACCAAGGTGAAGAAAACTATGTTCTATAACTCCAACAAGTATAAAAATATAAAACTACATATTCTTACTCTAATTGTTCGAAGCCGATTTGCGTTCTGTAGGATGTTCGCTTAGTTGACCACGAACAACCTACAGGTAGATGTTGTAGTTAGTTACGTTGATCGTTATTCACGAAGTAAGTAGTGGCTGGCAGGATGTTGAAAGTTGCGTTGTTGCGGAGATAAAACGAAAGGATTTCTTCACTAAGTTTAATAAAGTTATAAAGGTAGTTTAGTAAAGTACAGTTAAACAGGTAGTTAGAAGATGGGTCCTTTCACGACTGTGGCCGATCGTAATCTCATCATGTTTTATTACAGCAGATAAAAGGTAAACTTAAAATGCTGACGCGTAACCTAATTTAAGCGTATTGAACTGAAGAAAGGAATGTGTGCGCTTAAACGCGATGTTATCTTGAGATTGCGCTGTGACTGTTGCTACTGCAGCTGGCCGCATCTCCTGCATTTCGCTGTCCTCAGTCGGTTGACTACTCGCTGAAGTGTTTTTTATGAAAGGGCAGCGAGGTTTCCTTACGACCCACACGAACACGACGACTAATGCCGAAGTCACCAAAATATATGTAATAGTGTAGTGATGTATGTCGTGCACATTCATTTCAAGGTAAGCATTTTCCTTGTATCTTTGCAGGGCTAGCTTCTTTATCTATTTTCTCGTAGTCAGCGTAGTTAGAGTGCTATCCGCGGCATCCTCTCTATAGCTAGGTTGGCAACCCTGTTGATGGTCGAGTTTATAGTAGGTATCTATAGTTAAGATGCTAGACGTAGTAATGGCGCTCATCGATACATCGTTGCCGCATATCATCCGTATGACACATTTATCGTAACATATGATTAGCCACATATTCGGCGAATGCAACTTAAGCCAGTTGTCGCGACACCGCGCGCTTCCAATTTCACATGGCAGCGTCCTTTGTTGATCGAGCAGTTTTGCTTCGCACGGCGCCTTTTTGTTATGTAAGTTATATGTGGGTAACTTGGCGGTACAAATATAATTGTCTGTGCTTCTCTGAGTGCAGTGTTTGATGTCTTCCTGTGACATAGTTAAGTATGTTTTTTTTTTCTTTTTTTTTTCTCAGGTTGACGGCGATGAAGTCGGCCGATATTTGAACCCAGTTTGCAGTTTCGTTGTTCATCATGATTGACAATGGTATTATAAATAATTCGTTTGCTAAATAACCGACCGATGGGTCGTTTTTCAAGGCTTGTAATATGAGTGTTCAATGCCAGAGCGTTGACTTGTGACCCAGTTATTGTAATTAATGGCAGCATGGTTGCAAAATCGGAAATGTTCGTTTTACTCTCTTGGAGGATAAGTCTTTGCGATTATTTGGCCTTGAGATTTTTAATTTTGTGACGCTGCAAATTGGAGATGGAGTGATTTTTGATCTTCGTTTTGAACTGGTAGTGGTGACAGCTTTATAACTGGTCGCTTTATTAGACCGTTCTTGGTTTTCAGTGTAGCGACGCGAACGCGGTTGTCAGATCCTGGATGGAGTTCCACAACGCGCCCGAGAGTCCACTTCCCAGGCGGCAAGTTCTCTTCTTTAATAAGGACGATATCATCTGTCTTGATGTTGGGTGTTGAGGTTTGCCATTTGCTTCTGACTTGAAGTTGATGTAAATAATCACTTGACCATGTTTTCCAAAACCGGTGAGTCATATGAGTAGTTAGTTGCCAGCGTTTTCTTATGTCTATACTTGTTACGTCACTGCGGTCGGCCTGTGGTAGCGATAAAATAGGACCTCCAGTAAGAAAATGTCCTGGCGTTAGGGTATTGTAGAACTCCTCTGGATCCTCCGTGAGGGGGCAGAGGGGCCTTGAGTTTAAACAGCCTTCTATTTCAGTTAAGACCGTGATCATCTCTTCGTAAGTTAACTTTTGTTCCCCAATTGTACGCCGCAGGTGATATTTCATTGACTTTACGGCGGCTTCCCATAAACCGCCAGCGTTAGGCCATGCTGGTGCGTTAAAATGCCATTGGACTTCCAACTTGTTGATTTCATTGAAAAATTCTGAAGAAAACAATTGCTTGAAATATTCAAATTCATTTTTCAGGACCTTTACAGCGCCAACAAAGTTCGTCCCGTTATCACAATAAACGTGTGCTGGTGTTCCACGTCTTGCGGACATTCTTTTGAAAGCGGCAATAAACGTATCTGTACTTAGATCTGACGTTAATTCGATATGTACGGCCTTTGTCGCCATACACATGAAAATGACAATGTATCTTTTTGAGGTTTTCACACCTCTTCCTTTGTTGATTTTTATATCGATAGAACCAGTAAAATCCATCCCAGTGTGCGTGAAGGGCCGTGATGGTGTAACGCGTGGTTTAGGCAGGTCATTCATTTTTTGGTGGTTATTATTTGATTTATGGCGGTTGCATGTAACGCATCTTCGAAGATGTTGTTTCACAGCGCTGTTTCCGCCAATGATCCAGAATCGCTGCCTGATTTGTGCCAAGGTAAGACGTGCTCCTCCATGCAAAGTTTGTATGTGAGCTTGATCGATCACCATTTTTGTCATTCTACCGGTGTGAGGTAATATCGCTGGATGTTTAATGTGACTTGGTAGTTCAGAATGCTTTAATCTTCCTCCAACTCGAATAATACTGTTGTTATCTAAGTAAAGGCTCAACTTGAAAATTTTGCTATTGTTTGGTACTGTATTAACACCTTTCAATTTCTGAAATTCTTCTCTAAATTCCATATTTTGTACAAATCTAATAACGTGTTTAGCTGATTTATTTAATTCTTTTGTAGTTAGGTAGCTGGCAACGGTTTCAGGTTGCTTCCGACGGCGTATTGTTGTTATGAAACGTGACACCCGTGCAATCACGCGATAAACGTAGGTTAATGAACTGTGTTTATGAAGTAATATGTTTATAAAATTATCGTTCATTTTTGCCTTCATAGTTGCGAAAGTTTTCGAATGATTTTCTATTCCAATATCCGTAGTAAATAGACAGTTCTTGCTCTCATCATCTTGTTCGTTACAAGTTTGTAAAAACGACGGTCCTTGCCACCATAACATGTGATTCATAAGTTTAACGGGGGATAGTCCTCTTAACGCGCAATCCGCAGGGTTGACGCTAGTGTGGACATGTCTCCACTTGCTCGCAGGAATAATTTTATTAATTTTGTCCACTCTGTTTGATACATATCTTTCCCATTTTTGCTTGTTTCCTTGTATCCAGGCTAATACAACACTGTGACTCAAAGACACACCAAGCATAAATAGTTATCGGGTTATCGTGTAATACATGGATTGTTTTTTCCATAAGTTTGGATAACAACAATGCGCCACATAGTTCAAGTTTTGGCAGTGTTGTAGATTGAGATAGGGGCGCTACTTTAGTTTTGGCTGTGAGTAACGTCACTAACGGGTGGCAACCCTCATTGATCTAAGACCGTACACCTTCAATGCTCCCAAACAAAGCTGTGATTTTGAAAGTCTGTAATTTTGAAGTCAACCAATGAATGTGTCTCATTTTTCTTAGAACGATTATCGTAATTGTTAATTTTTCAAATGTCTGATTTTAAATTGAACGAATTTTGATTTTGTATTTTTTTTATGTCATTGATGTTTAAATAGAGAATCATAGACTGATTTGTGTCTAGTCAATAAACACTGTTTAATTTTGAAAATACAAATTGCTTTGTTTATTAAAAGTTCATTTCACATTTTAAAAAGGCTGAAAATCTAATAAATATAAACGAAATAGCTGCCTAATTTAATTCTATAAATATATTTGCCGTCGAAATGGTGTCTCGTGGACTACCACGTCAGTATAATTGTAAAAACTTTGCCACGTCAGTCGCAGAGGGTTAACCAAATGACGTCCAATGGATCTCTACAATGACCGGTCCTGCGCTGCCGCATCCAGGTGCTTCCCGCGACCTTCAGATCGTCGTTCCACCGAGTGGGAAACCTGCCTACACTACGTCTTCTGGTCCGTGGTAGCCACTCGCAAACTTTTCTGCCCCAACTGCCATCAGTTAAACGAGCTATGTGCCCCGCTCAGTGCCACTTAAGTTTGGCAAAAAAATCTGAAGATGGTTATTATAACTGTTTTTTGAGCACAAGTGGCGAGTAGATGTGGAAGGTGAATTGTTAATTAGCTATAACTATTATAATTTTTTTTTGTCAACGTGAAGAATAATTGTAATAATTGTAAATAACTAAAAAAAATATGCCTGTCAATTCCAACGCGTGACTGGAGTTTACTCCTTAAAAACGATTATCTTGAAATATATATAACAGGCGAAGGAAGTTAACGAGTTCATATATTTATTCATATTAATTTGATAAAATACATTGCTTACTTAAAATATAGTATTATTACTTATATTCATTTATTTTTTTCTATTTATATTTATATTTTACATGTATTACTGAATGCTATAGTGAGAAAAATTGTGAGAGAGAGAGTAAACGTGTACTTGGGACTGAGGAGCGGGGAGTATATTATGCAGAGGAAAGGTGACCATTCACTTTTTGTTAACGTTTGATTGTATATCCATGTTTCATACCGTGCGCTATATATGAAACGATTCTCAAGGAATTAAACTTTAAAGTTATTTTAATAGAAGATACTGGAAATCATCTTAATCGACTGCCCAAACATTAGTAAAAATGTTACTCTACAATACAAGAGGATGTTTCTCTCATTGATGTAGACCAGCTACAGTGTAAAATTAAAAAGGTACTGGGAAATTTCGACGGGTGTTCGTTCACAAGGTTCCAAAGCTCAATTAGGAGAGCATTGGATCGGACTTCCAAAGGTTGCGGGTTCGTTTTCCGCTTGAGAATTCACCTTCGAGCCGAGTCGATTTTTCTAGTATTTTCTATTAAAATAATTTATCTTATAAGATTGCATTGAAAATGCAATAAAGTATTAATATATATAATACTCATATAAAACTCATATATTTTATATTGTAACTGTTTAAACTGTAAGTGTCAAATGTTTAGTTGAAAGTCACGTATATTACAATCCAATAGTTCACGCATTAAATTCGGGAGCGGCAACTCTACTTCGTAATCAGTTGAAAAGCAATTAAAGATACGTGAAGTCGAGTCACGTAAGGAATTAACGCCTAAGGCCGCCCAGCCACCTGTTTGAAACAGTGTTGCGGGTAAGTTTACATATCGATAGTTCAATTTAATTAATTTTTTTATAGTTTCCATATTTGCAACAATGCAAAACGTGCAGCAAAATTGCACAACCATTCATAGGACTACTAGACTCATAAAAATGCCACCATTATACGGTTGATATACGAAAGACGTTTTGGTTTCAATTTTGTGAAACGTACCGTTAAGAGGGAACCTTTTGCCTGAATCCTTGTCTCCTGACAAATACAATTTAGGGGTCAAATCACGAGTGAATAGATGTCTTATAGGTACGCGCGTCATATTTTAAATCGTCGCTTACCATCAGACGAGAAAGTGGTCAAGCGCTTGCCTATTTACTATAAAAAATATATTCAAAATTAAAAAATATATATTTTATCGACATCAATAGTATGAATTTATGATAAATTGAGGCCGGAACAAGAAGAAGCATGAGATTTGCTTATGTGAGAAAGCTGCGTTCTTCCTTAGTAATTTGTGTTACCTATTTTTACGCTCTGTAGTTTTGAAAAACATAATATTATTATTACAATATTTGTATGTCCTTCTCTGTATGTGTGGTGTGTGCGTGTATATGTGTATGTGTGTGTATGTGTGAGTTTATGTTTGTTATTCAAGTTATTGAAGTGAAAACTTCTTTAGCATCGTTCACAATGGTATATATATATATATATCCTAGCCGGGTCAGCTAAACTTTTAAATTTTCACAAGTATTCGGATACCATATACAAATCGATTTATCTACTTAAATAATGTCACTTAAATGCTTACACCTGTAAGAGCAATAAATAATTGACAAATTTCAAGCAAATCACGAGTCACCAGTTCGGACATAACTTTGTGACCCTCAACTTGTGTGTTGAGGATACTCTAGTCTTTAGCAATCACTTATGACTTCAAATAGAAGTCGAGTGTTTGAAAGGACTCAAATTGTAATAGCACAAGCGCTCCATTATCCATTCCGCGATGAACTACAGAAACAAGTTAAATAATTCTTTCCTCCTTAGAATAAATTGTCAGCCGAGTTGATTTTTACTTGTATTTTTCTATTAGAATAATTTATCATATAATCGTATTTATCATAAAAAGAAAAAATAAGTCAGTTTGTTGTCAGATGTAAATTCATACAAATAAAGACATAGTAACGGTGTTTAGGAATAATGTATAATATGTATTCAGACAAATCATGTAGAAATCTATTTAAGGAAAAGGAGTATCTCATAATAACTAATATCTACATCTAAGAGGCGACAATGTTCAATGTAAACGGAATCCTGAGTACTTTGATGTAAAACAATGTCACGTCCAAAATATATATATTTGTAAAAATGTTTGTTTCGAATACGAAAGGATGTTCCTCTCATTGATGAAACAACGCTGGCCTACAGCGTAAAATCAGGAAGGTACTAGAAAATTTCGACGAGTGTTCACAAGGCTCGGTAGCTCAATTGGGAGAGCATTGGACCGGATTTCCAAAGGTTGCGGGTTCGATTCCCGCCTGAGAATTCACTTGTGACCCGAGTCGATTTTTTCTAGTATTTTTCTATTATAATAATTTATCTTATTAAAACTAAGAAATTGAAGATCATAAATCTTTGAGTTCCTGTAGTACTTGTGTATTTATATCACTTGTGAGTTCTAATAAAAGGTCTCAAAGGACTTAAAGTCTGAAACAACTGTATTTATATATGAACCAAGTTATTACACTTATATAATATGTAGGTATATTTCATAAATAAAGAGACGATCTTCCTTGAGTTCCTTGGATCTCGTGATACGGGTGTAAGTTTAAGGGGCCCCTTTCCGACGTATATACATTAACACTCACCTCCACTACTCGTGTTTTCACCTACGCATTTTATGTCAACTTTCGTAACTCACCTTATTAAAACTCGTTTATCGAGTTGTATAAGAAACTTTTCGATCACTTCCCAATTAATCGATATTATATTTTATCGAATAGTTAACAGCATTAGCTTGAAAGTAATCCCAAAGTTTCTCTACCCACCCGTCAAGACACGATCGCTTTCATTGTGTTTCTTTGTATACCTGTATAAATACACTCTACAGAACATTAAAACACTTTCTTTAGTGTAAAGAGCTTTCGATAATACATTACTTGAGTCTAAAATTACATGTTTATTGTTGTATGTAATCTTTCAAAAAGGCATAGCGGGATAATTTTGATTTACTTAAATATAGGAATATAAGACAAAATCACCAGATTCTGAACCCAAATTAAGTAGCTATAACACTTGTGTTATGAAATTCAGAAACAACGACGGTACCACAATACCCAGACCCGAGCCAATATACAAAAGTTAGTTTTTTTATATTGACCCGGCCGGGCAGCCTATGGGTGAATTATACGCTGCAGAAGGCCTAAAGAGCTCTGCATGTGCAATATAACAATGCATTCAGGATGCTGTTGGGGCTTCTGTGGCGCTGTAGCGCGCCCGGCATGTTTGTCGAGGCGCGGACTGATGACTTTTATACGATTATGCGAAAAAAGCAGCCTCTCTCATGAACAGGGTGTGCGGCAGACGCAAAAGTATCCTGAGGGCTGTGGAAGAGGGGTGGGAGTGTCCTCTCAGCCAGCTTTTCTTCCCTATTTAATTAATTAGTGTTATAACTGTGAATACATCTACTAACCTAGATTTAAGTTTCTATTCTTACTAACCATTGTGAGAATTTGAGTCTTGCAATAAATTTAATTTATTTATATTATTTAAAACAGAAAATTCAATACAAGAAAACAAAATTGAATAATAATAGAAAACTCATTTAAAAAATAATAATAAACTTAACAAATAACTTGATTTCTATGACTATTTTAAACGTACGAGAACGAGAGTATTAGCGAGCACATTCCAATATGGATGAGTACGGAATGTTTGCAGTTTTTTTTTTTATGTGTAATTGATGTTGGTCGCTGATGTCTTTAACAACGATACCGGGTATTAGGACGGCGTAATCGTTAAATGGACCTCAATCCGAGAGTAGCGAGCCACCATAGTGGTTTTCTAGCTGGACGGCATCTCCCATGAGGGACTCTCCGAACCAGCATAGAGTCACTACGGCGCTCTAGCCGGAAAGGTGTTTGCAGTTTGTGGATTCTTAGGTTAAAAGTGAGAAAAACACCTGATTCTCTAACTCACAACTTTTATCTTAGACGTGCATACGTAAACACCGTATTACTTTGTACAAAAGGTTTACAATCTCAAATAGGGGCGGTTATAGTACGTGTGCGAGAGCGACAGCAACGCAATTGCGCGCGAGCGATAAGGATGGGTAAAGTGGAGTCATTTTACGAAATTCTATCTGCTCGGCGACCGTACTTTATACGTGTCACTAGACCACGGAGGTTTGACCACGGTATATTGATTTGTGTATTATCCAGAATTGCACGGTCTAACGGCTATTGATGATGCTCCGTTTGGGGGCAGGTACAAAGGTTCGCATTCATCACTCAAACATTTACCCCTTCCTGGACCCGAACACATTTTGTGCATACACATTTTTGTGGATTTTGTGCATAGTGAATTTTATATTTAATCCTGACGTTTCGACTCCTTCACAGGAGCCTTGATCACAGGATGACTAAGATATTGGTCGTCATATATTTTCTCCTCTGTACGTTCACAATATTTTAATCGCGCATGTTCCTAATTGTATTTTTTAATATATTTTTTTAATATATTAAGCCCTTCTGAGAAGACCTGGCGGAAGAAACTCAGGAAGGGGAACCGACCTCCATCTTACAGTTATTATTTGCAAAAAGAGCAGGTTGAATGCTTCAACCTTCGCCTCTATTGAAATGAGGATGTTTCCTGATTTCAATAGCCTCGCCAAGCATCTTAGGAAGAAATTTATGTTTGTAGCGAGAATTTGGTGTCTATCGAATCAAATGTAGTGGTTTGGCCCCTCAAAAGCATGCTCACACACTACAGATCCATTATCGCGCCTATGTTTTGCGTCGGCGACCCCTATACTTCTCTTAGTTTGCCCGAAGTATGAGGATCACATCAATATTATAGACACAATATTGTAGTCAATATTGGAGGGGTATATTACACTTGACAGGTCGTAAGAATTAGTTAATCTTCCTCGCTGGTTTAAATTAAGTATTAATGGAAACCTACTTCAGAATGTTCCCAATCTTTTCAGTGACCCCTTTCATGTAGGGAAGGACAGCAGGTTGACTTTCTACTGTAGCTGGTTTGGCGCGGTCTCTGGGACGTAGTCTTGGTACTCGCAACTTATTATCTTGTAGTACTCGCTTGACATGCTGAAGCTCAGCAGTCAATAATTAAAAATAATCATCGGAGAAATTTTGGAAAAAATCTAATTACGTAGAACTAAAGAATATTAATGGATGACATGAATTCTGAGATAATTCACGATTCTGTAGTAAATTGAACTCAAATTTCAACGTATCAATTAAGTAATCAATGTCATTGTAAGAAAAACGTGGGGTGCTTTGTATGACATTTTTTACACTAACTCTGCATTTCCAAAAAAATATAGTAAGATATCTTGGTAATAAATGAATAAATTGAGAAATATAACCTTCGACCGATGTATTACTATATTGTTATGTGGAAATTATTTTTTTACTTTGGTTCAGTATAAAAGCGTAATTTTAGATTTTTATTTTGGTATAATGTGTGATTCCACCATCTTTTTGCTCAAACCTACGAGAGGTGGCATTTTGGTACGATTCCAGCTCGGTTCGTAAAAAAATATTCAAAGTTGTATAGGACGCGGTACAGTTCCTATTGATCGTCTATTCGCACCGCTGGTTAGGACAAAAGTGAGTTTAACGTCACGCCGCTGCGCTACCTGTACAGCACCGCTTGATAGTGCTTGCGTTCCGAAACAACTATAGACAGGTCATTAGTATGGACTCATAATGCTAAAGAAACTGTGATCATGACCAAGATGTGATATATTTGTATGTCTCTACATATCCATTATTCACAATTCACTGTATTCTTTATACTTTAAGGGATAAATTTAAATGAAACAGTTTTACCTGTATGTACGAGTCTCACGTCTAGACACCTATTCAAGAGCTGTATGCAAAAGTAATGTTTGTCATAAATGTGATAGTCATCTTGTTACAGTGTATTTCTAAAAAGAAATCAAAATAACTACAATTTCTACATAAAAATAATAAATTAAACACTTTTCTTTTCGCCAGGTCCCTTTTTGCTTTGAGCCAACTTTGTTTTAAGCCATGTTCACAAGTGTTCGGAATTAAAAAAAAAGAATTTACAAATTTACTTTGTGTGTGTGCTACTGTGTGCTGTGTGTATATTTGCCTTAGATATAAGAAAGATTTGGATAACACACTGTGAACAAAAATTTAAAAAGTCCAGGATAGCGAGAGGGTACTAATTCAACTCCTTAATCCGGAGACCTGATACCACATAAGTTTTTCTAGTGAAATATTGGTAAAGTGATATATAATTTGATGTCATTCTTTGAAAATATAAAACATAAAAAAGTGCTTTGATACTCAAGGTTTCGCTAGCTTAATAGTAAGAGTAATCGCCGTAATAACAAGGTTACTGATTCGAAAACATCTGAGATAAGTTACATTTTAGTGAAAATTACTTTATATACAAAAATATACCAATTGGGCCCTTAAATAAATAAATTGATGTTTAAAAATGTTTATGTAAACACTTATATTATTATCCTTCGAGAACAGTATTTTTTCTGGATGTAAATTTCTGGATGTATTTTTTCTGGATGTTTTTGTAGCCCTGACAAAGTGTATGGAAAATCACAATTATCATTTGAGTAGTTAATGCGTGAAATTGTAACAAACAAACTCACTTTCATATTTATAATATTACATACAGGCAATCATCACCCTTTTCATACAAGCTCGTCGGTTAACTTTTGATTTAGAATATTAGTTAGGATATTTATGACTAATATATAAATTCTGTCTCAGTGTTTGACTGCAATGAACTCCGACACTACTCAACCGATTTTGATTTTATTTTCATTTTGCTGGATTTGCTGTAACTTAGGACATAGTATAGGTTTAATCTATAATCAAAGATCACAAATTTGTTGTTTGTCTGTCCGCTCTTTTTCCCGCTCTTTTTCCATTGTATATGCGTTACCATAGCAACGCGTTAACAGCAAGTAGTTCGTCTACCGGACGCTAGATGGCGCTAACGGAAAAATATTTAATAATAGAAAAAAATAAAGATTTTTGTTCACCCGTGCGAAGCCGAACCGGCGCCTAGTTTTAAGTATTTACATAGCAACACGTGGCAAGGTCAATTAATGCCACTATAGATTTAAAATTTATAATAATTACTGATGGCATTATTTTGTCCCAATTACTTTTTCATAATTCTGCTAACACTAATTAATTTTCTTTAACACTTAATTTGTTAATTACCATCAAGTAATAGGTTCATTATTTCTGGGAAAAGTTACGTTAACAGTGCCTGGGTATAATTTGAACATAAAATTTTCATAATTATGAATTAAATAGCAGGGGAAGTTTATGATGCGAGGGACCATTCACCGGATTTGGTATTTATTCAGAGTTCAACGTTTCTTTGTTTGAACGGTTTTTAATTAATTTTAAATTGTAATATATTGTTTATTTACTAGGTTAACTCCAAGTTTGTGATCAAGTGTATTCTTGAAATTCAGATAGAATAAACTCTTTTTTTTATTAATTAAAATTATCATATTCTTTTATGATAATTTGTTCATAGAAAAATGCTAGAAAAAAACAGATGCGAGGATTTTACTTTCATTGGACTCATTCGCTTCAATAGATTTATACTTTTTTCTATAAGATATAGGTACAGGTAGGATTCGAACCTACGAACTTTCGCTATATTTGCCCTGCCCTGACCGCTGAGCTACCGAGACGCTGACAGACACGTCGACATTTCGAAACCTTTTCAACTTCTACTATGAGCTAGTATCTTTCCACTAATGTTGAAAGTTAACTACCTTCAACATCTTAAGTAATATTTTTATGAATATTAAACATTCGATTAAGATGGAACCAGCTATTATAATGTATTTAATTTTATAACCACTTGTCAGTCCACTACCAGCTACCAACACCTCTCGTCAGTCCCTGGAAGCGATTGCTACCATATTCATATTTCCGCGTGGCCTGTTGTTTTTTTTAATTACAATTAATTTTTGAGTTACAGAGATCCAAATATTCTGTGGTGGATTCTTTATTTAAACAGCTTTACGGTAAAAATTTTGTTTTATTTAGCTTTCTTTAGCTAGGAGTCCGACGGCCAACATTTTTTCACATAACAAGTGGATAGAAAACATGCCATTGTGAATGCAATAAAAGAATAGATTTCTTCTTATTTATACTATAAGTAAGTCACATTTCACATCGAATTTTAATTAATATATTTTGCTGTTCTTTGTCATCAACTTCAGTTTGAAATAAGCCTGACAAAGCATTTATTTAGCTAAAACATATTTGTTTTATCTGTATCTGATAAACAATGTATTAATTTTTATCTGTACTAATATTTTAAAGAGGAAATATTTGATTGTTTGTTTACATTGAGTAGCCTCTGAAACTACTGGACCGATTTGAAAAATTCTTTCATATTTGGAATTCTACATTAACTTTGATTAACATAGGCTATAAAATATATTCAAAAAGTAAGGGATCCGTATGAAAACTTTGATTTTTCTTTGTATTGAACAAGCTCCGCGACTAGGAGACTGATTTCAAAAATTCTTTCACATATAGAATTTTACATTATCATTGATTAACTTAAGTGATAGAAACCAACGTGTAAAAAAGTACCAAAAATGATCCTATATCGCGTACACTGCGGAAATTATTGACAATAGAGCAAAGTAATTTACTACAGTTTTAAAGAGGACATCAATATCTACAAAAATGTCCACAATACCATATGTCTAACTATTACAGTTATGTCACAATAACTACTTTTTATGTTAATTTATGCAACAGCAACGCCTGTACAAACTTTGCCACATTATTCGTACCTGGTTATTAATTCTTATCCAAATAAATGACTTCGTATTCGAGGCTATATCAGTACCTGTTAATTACTTTTTGAATTATATTATTCCCAAGTTCCATATCATTCAAAAGTTATTATGAGTGTAATAATTAATCAAAATCACCAATTACATTAACCATGTAACTTAAGCAACGTTTTTGAATTTTTCAATCTTCGTTAATTCAGCAACCATCCGTCGTGATCACTCTCTCGAAGTTCGCGTTCGCTACCACCGCCCGCTTCTGCCGGCCGTGGCAATGTTAAAAAATAAAGTGCCACGCCACAAATCTTTTAAAGGATAGAAAAACTGCTCATTCTACTTTTAAACTCCTACTATCCGTAAATCTTGAGCAACAATCTACATGTTCTATCCGCAAAAATAGGCCGCTTGGTAAATTACTATGCCTCATTGATTATGTGGGATGAATGTACCAAGAGTCTCAAAGCATGTGCTTTATTAATTATGAATCATAATAATAAGTCATCATTATATGTATAGAGGCTGTGGACAGAACCTTAAAAGATCTTAAAGACTCCTCTGTTCCCATGGGCGTGATTATTTTTGTATTTGCTCGAGACTCCCGACAGACTCTTCCAGTCATTGACAGAGGTACGGGAGCAAAAATCATCAAAGCATGCTTGAAATCGTCTCCCTTATGGACTTCGAATGAAAATTTAATATAACGGACGAATATAAGAGCCCATCTTCATGGAATCACAGATAAAGATTCAACTCCTAAAACTTGGGGAATGAATTTCATTGAGAATTTTTTATAGATGCAGTATACCCTGACATCGACAAATTATTTGATTTATTGTGGCATATCTAGGCAATAGTATCACCTAGGAATGATACTGTCAATGAAATAATCTGATTATTCGTCTTTTCAGTTCACTAAACCCTTCTGGACAGCCACCGCACGAATTGACGTTAAAAATTGGAATGCCAATAATGGTTTTGAAAAATTTAGGCCTCCCGAGTATGCGCAATTGGGAAAAGCCCCATTATCATCGGCCCAGCAGCTGGTCAACTAGCTCATATGCCGAGGATACCTATGATTGCAACTGATCTGCCAATTTCATTTAAACAGTTTCAATTTCCGGGAAAAAATATCTTTTGCCAAGACCCAAGGCCAAACCTTCTAATTAGTAGGTATCGAACTACGAAAAATGTTTTACTCATGGCCAACTGTAAGTTGGCCTATCATGGAATAGTTATTTGTTATGCATGGCTGCAGAGTTAAGTTTTGGCCGCAAGTTACCTCTATTGAAACCTGAGTAAGCGCAGGATTTTAAGATTTAACCACAAGCGTATGTAGTGGATCAAATATAGAATCTTAAACGTAGCTAGGGTTTCAAAGGTACGGACGCCAACAACTTTGCTGCCGAGCGAAACACAAAATTTTTCACCTCACTACAGCGAGGAAAATTTTTGGGTGCAAGAAAATCAGCTTAAATAAAATCATAAATTGGTTTAATTAAATTAAAAATTAAAAGTGAAATTGCTACAATTAGTAATGTTAAATATATATTTTTAATTGTTGCATATTAAATGTTATTTGACTAAGAATTCCATAATCACTTTGACAGTTCTTTTTCGCGTGCAGTCTGAAATCCTGTTATATGTTATGAAATCTCACCCATCATACATTTAAAATTCTAATAATTAACAGTATATTCGAAATAATATTTATTTTTGTTGATTTTAAAATTTTAAGAGCTACAAACATTTTATAAAACCAAAACGAAATCTTATACTAGTAATTTAAATAAGAATAAAATGTAACTTTTGAAGACTATATCGACGATTCAGAATGTGTTTTTCTTTGAATAGAAAGGTTGTTATTTGAAAACACTTTTCCACGCTAGAGGATAAAAAGCAATTTTCCACGCAGAAATTGAATGACAAACCAAACTTTTCCGAACGTATGAGGTGAAAACAATATTAAATATCGTATACAAGGAAGGTCTGGACCAATAATGTAATGGCTTATGTTTTCTAGAAACATTAGAAATAAAAATAAATTAATCAAATATTAAAAAATAACAAAAAAACTTTAGCACTACAATATCCAAACTTTATTTATAATGTACTCTTTTTTAGTAACCCCGACGCAAAAAGAAAGGTGATTGTATGTTATAAATTATATTTTTTTAAATTATTGTTTAATACCGTGTGAAGCCGCGGCGGGCCGCTAGTATTTCAGTAAAGAAATTACATAACAACTCTCATTGATGAAGAAACGCTGGCCTACAGCGTACAAAAAAGTATTTGAGTGCTCACGAAGCTTGGTAGGTTTAATTGGAGAGCGGTGAATCGGACATCCAAAGATTACTGATTGGAACTGAGAGTAACTTCTGACTTTTTTATTGTCATATTAAAAAAAAAACTATTACAAACTTGTATTTACTTTCACCAGTCCCGATTTCTGTAATGAAAGTTAAATTTGACCCACTTTCCGGCTTTCGATTGAGCTGAAATTTTGCATGCATATGTATATCGCGCGACAATGTAATATTATGATGACTTGGAGCTGATCTAATGCTGGAGCTGGAAGATGGCCAAAGAAAATCCGCAATAAAATGACACAATCCTGTTTGGGCTTCTGACTTTTTAGTTTGTTTTATTAACAAGTGAAAATAAAGGCTTGTTTTTAAAAAAGTTTCTTTTTTAACATGTCTCTTTTTTTTTTACACTTTTGCACGATCCACTACCAGTTTGTTCTTGTTCTTTAATAACCATTTTTGACGTGACCTTAGTCATCCTCTGATCACTGTTTCTGTAAAAGAGACGAAACAATAAATAAAATTTATGGCAAAGTAGTCTCATCTTCATCAATCTTTAGTAACGATGGACTAATAATAAAATTAAAAAGAATCGTCGTGAATTATTTTACTCATTTTTAAGTATAACGTCTTTGAAACGGTAATTTTTAAGCTGAGACTTAAGCCTGTCATATATTCATCTTTAGGCACTTTACGATCCGAGACTTTGCTTGTCTGTATCGATTCAGTGGCCTCTTTTTAATGCTAGAAATTGACACCTCGAACTTTAAAAGAAACATAGACCTTATTGGTGCGGAGCTTTCATGGATTAGCTTCAGTGACGCAGTGTCTGTTACACCGTAACATCCCAAGTTTTTAACCGAACGAACCGAATTTTAAAATTCACAAAAATAAAAAATTTATGACCAAAAAACATCGGCTCTATGGAATTTCCCATTGAAACAAAATGCGCGCCTTTTGAAAGTTTTCATTCTTATAGAACTTTAAAGTTAAGTAAACATTATTAAATTTTAATCGTTTTTATTTTTTTTGTATTACTCCACTCCAATATATGGCGCTAGCGAAGCTTTATGCTTAGCGACTGCATCGCCTTCTACAACATACAATAATATTATAATATTTTTGTTATTTCTGCGTTTGACGGCCGTTTGGTGCAACGGTAACGATCCTCCCTTTCGCCCCGATGGTCCTGGGTTCGAGTCCCGAAAGGGAGGGTTATGAATACGAGCATTTGTATTTAAGTCATGAACAATTATATATATATCTATAAATATTACATATCTATGTATAATATAGTATATATGTATATATAGACATACATACATATATTATACCTACTTAAGGATAGCCTTTACCCTAGTATCCGTAACGTTAGCCTTATAGTGCTGACTTTGGACTAGGCTAACTGGTGCAAATGTAGGAAATATTACTATTCTATATTTGCTATAAAATTGCTTTAGATTTGTGTTTATATCTCTCTCATTGAAATATAGCATTTTGACATCAGAATAATACACTTTTTTACGGATTTTTGCGCATGTTTTATTTTATTTTATATTTAATCCTGACGTTTCGACTCCTTTACAGGAGCCGTGATCACGGCTAAAATCCGTAAAAAAGTGTTTTATTCTGATGTGTAATGTGCGCGGAAGTGTAAGAACTAAATATGGCATTTTGAATTAAAAAATAAAACTAAATTAAATTATTATTATGATATTATAGTTTTGGATAAATAACGTTCACAATAGATATGCTTTATAAAAACGCTGAAAGGTTTGCCAGCCCTGCCATATATTGCCAGTTTTAAATTTGACCTTAGTACTCCACTACGCGAAGTTGAAAGCCAAATGGCGTAGGGTTTAAAAACTTTTTTAATTTTCTCCAAGGTAAATTAATTCAGAACTGTCTGTTAGTGCCTGATTTCTCATTTATCTAAACTTTTTTAACCTTTTTTTACTTATCTTCATATTGCACCGCTACTATTTCGTTTTGCAATTTATTTATAACATCTATTGCGTAGAGACTGGTCACTTAGGGGAGAAAGTGATCGATTACCAGGGTTTTAATTAAAAGTACCCAAGAGATGGAATTGCACTGTTTCTTATAGCGATACATAGTACTTTAAGCTATATATAAGAAAAATCAAGGCCGATAATGACTTTAACTAAAGTTTCTATGAAAATTGTTACATACTAGCTGACCCGGTAACGCGTTGCTATGGTAACACGTATACAATAGAAAAAGCGAGAAAAAGAGCGGACAGACAAACACACAAATAACTGATCATAGATTATATACTAGCGGCCCGTCCCAGCTTCGCACGGGTGGACAAAATTCTTTAATTTTTTTCTATTATAAAATATTTTTCAGTTAACGCCATCTAGCGTCCGGGAGACGAACTACTTGCGGTTAACACGTTGCTTTGGTAACGTTATTGATACAATGGAAAAAGATCGGGAGAAAGAGCGGACAGACAAACAAACAAACCACTGTGATCTTAGATTATAGATTTACTAATTTTTCTATGGCATAACATTGTAATATATATAGAATCGCTTTTACCCACCGCTTCGCTTGCGTTAATGTAGACAACCGATTAAAAGCTATATTTAAGATAAAAGGTACCCTATGTACTTTTCTATACCCTCTGACAAACTGTATGCAAATTTTATGATGATTGATTGAATAGTTAAGGCGTGAAAGTGTAACAGATATTTTAAAAATAAAAAATAAAATAATAATAATAATATTTTATTTATGTATAATAATGGTTTACAACACAAAATAACGTTAACAACTACATTAGTCAAAGACTGTGTCGCAGTTGTTAGCGCCCACCTCGAACCTATACAATTAACAACAATAATACATCAAAGAAAAATAAGAAAAATAAATTGACTAAATCTAAACGGTATACAATTAAAAAAAAATGAATGTGTGTGTGTGTGCGTGTGTGCGTGTGTGTGTGTGTGTGTGTGTTTCGGTTTGTCTTCATTTTACTTTCGTATTTATAATATTAGTTAAGACTATAAGGATTTTAGTGATATAATCTAAAGTCTATCATTTGCACAATTAGGCGTTCTTGTCATACACTAAATTCAATGTAGTTGGTCAAGCCGTTCTTGACTTATAGAAGGCCATACAGACAGTAGAACAATAATTTAAAAAATAGTAGGGTTGGTATCAGTGAGTCATAAAACGAATATTTAAAATAAAATTTGTCCTAAAAAATATGATATATGGCCTAATATTTGAGCAATCACATGTTCTTACCATATTCCAAATTTCATCAAAATCAGTCAACCCTGTATTCCATGCACGATCGAACTTGAGCTTTAAAGATTGTTAACAGCTGTCCCGGCGTGAAATATCGCTTGACGTTAGGAGGTCCAGCTTTTTAGCTGCAATTTGAGCCTTGGACTCGACGGTGGTGCCGAAGCTCGAGTCTGCCAGTAACAGTCACAGATGTCACCGAAAAGTAGGGCTCAGGTTGAAGGAACTCTTTTTTACCGTGAAAAGACATGCTTGTGTTTTTGAGGCATTGGAATTAACGAGGTTACTGTCACCCCACTGGGAAACGTGGCTTAACCTCTGGTTCGTTCGCTCAACCATGGCCTCTCTCATCAACAACACGTCGTCACCGCTGGCTTTTGAGTGAGACTGTCGTAGAGACGACAGTACTGTCGACTGCATACCCAGCAATTCTTGGTATCAACAGGTCATTGATGTGCAGCAGGAAAAGCGTCATATATCATATATTTCTGTTTATTTGTCTATCCGTTTCCCTAGTATCCATAACACAAGCCTTAAAGTGCTTACTTTGGACTAGGCTAATTGGTGTGAATGTAAGAAATATTATTATTATTATAAAAAATATAATGCGACAATCGATACCGAGCACCCCACGCTTTTCTTACAACGGCATTTATTTTTAGCGCTTGGAGCATTCCTGGCGGAGTTGCGATGGTTGAAACAAACAAGCAAACATTCTTCAGACGCAAAATAGGCGCTTATAGTCGTCTAGTGGAGAATACCGCGCGTATTGGATGATCTAGAAAGACAATAATTTTATTGTTATAATGTTTTTTTTTTAGTGTGGTTTACCATATAGCATGTTTTTTAGTTTGTTTAAGCTATATTATTCATTTTCATTTTTCACATTGTTTAAGTCCATTATTTTTTACTCTTATCTGTGTATATTTCCATAAATGTGTTTTCTTTCTTTTTATTTATATATTTTCTATTAATGCACTCTTATACAATCGTAAGTGCATTCCCTACTTAAGGACGCTTAATGCATCCATTTTCTCTGATAGTGTTCTGGGTTTATTTTTCGACACATAAATATTCATAAAAACTGTAGCAGTATTTGCTGACTTGCTTTTTACGAAACCCCTTTTTGAATATACCAATACGTTCGATGCAGTGTATTGACAAAGGGGTTTACCTTTAAAATTCGAGGTGAGTTGCAACATAAAACAAGCTTTTATTATTTGCCTCAAATATTTAACTAGAAACGTGTTACGTTGTTTTTTTTCTCACTTACAAATAGGCGCCTCCGATATATGGTTGATATAGGTACCAAAGAGTCGCACTAAGCATTTTGCTTCCAATTTTGTAATTCGTACCGCTTAAGAGTGAAACCCTTTGCCTGAGTTTGGGTTTCTCGATAAATATTTATTAATAATTAAAATTAATAATTGTAATTAGAAAATAAATACTTCATAATCTTCAAGCCATGAGTGAGTAGGTATTTTCTAGGCAGGCGCATCACATCCTAGATCGCAACGTCATTTACCATCAGTCGAGATAGCGGTCAGGCGCTTACCTATTCACGACTTAAAATAAGAACTTGCTATTAAAATGTAACACGTTTTTATTTAAAAACTTAATATAGTTAATAAAATTAGTTCTGACACATTTTTTCTAGTTTTTTATGTAATTTATTACTTATTTTAGATATGTTATCATTTGTTATAATAGTTGACCAACTTAACCTTTAAAACCCTGGATATTATTCAAGACCAAAGTATTTGTCAAGACGTATCAAAAGAGCTTCAATTACATGCCTTTGCGAAGTTAAATAGAGGGTTTCTAGGTTTTTATGAAAATATCCCAAACTGGTCTTTATATAGTTTGCAATTTGATTAAATTTCTCACAAAATCACCAAAGTTTATATGAATAAAACCCCGCTAAAAATACACTTAAGACACCTTTGTACAGGTTACTCGATGACATAACGTCACCTGCTTGTTAACAAATTTTAACTTATTTAGTTCTTAAACCCCGCGCACATTACACATTAGAATAAAACACTTTTTTACGGATTTTTGAGCATATTTTATTTTATATTTAATCCTAACGTTTCGGCTCATCGGTCGTCATGTATTTTCTACTACCTTCACAATATTTTAATCGGGCACGTTCCCAATTGTTAAAATTATTTTACATAAGTCAAATTGTTTTATTTATACATTTTGTTTAGTTATTAAATTCTCACTATGATTACATTGTATACTACAGAGTCTACTACCAGTTCAGAAATTGGGAGGCCCTTCCGAGAAGAACCGGCGAAAGAAACTCGGGCAGGGGGACCGACCTCCATCTTACTGTTATTATCTGAAAAAGAGCTAACTACATCATCAGGTCTTCCAATGTGTGCTTTTATAGGTATTTATAAATTATTGAATCCCAAGTAGGTGGGACGGTCCAACCTTCGTCTCTATAGACTGTCAAATCGTAATACTATAACACCATACAAAAACTTAGACCAACATTTACTGTAAACGAGCACGTGACATCACTCCAGATATAGCCAATTCCGTGCATTTTTACTCACGTGGTCGAACATGAAAATTTTTATTAACTCATTAAGGATTTCTTATAATAATCAAAAATATTTTAAAATAATATTTAAATGCTGAATCGGTTTCAAAAATGGTTCTACACGGTTATCGAGTGCGTTACGACTTTCTATGAAGATTCGTAGTTCCTGATGGTCCTGATGGATATAAAATTCTCTTTCGTTAAGGCACCAATATGTAAACAAGAACATATAATTATAAAAATATATACAAGGTGTCTCAAAAGTAAGTTCACATTTGCTTATTTTATTACGCGAAAGCAACTATTCTGAGGGGCGCGGGGGGTATGTCAGTCGGTAGTCTGGCTCTTGGGAATTTAGTCGCTATGGAGCGTTTCTCTGGTGCGGACCGTGCGTTGTGCGTACGTGAGTTTTACAAAAACGGTAATTCGGCGACTGAAGCGCGTAGAAAATTCTGCAGTATTCGACATATTCGTCACTTAAATGATGCGCCTAGCACTCGACTCATTGCAAAATGGGTTAAGAAGTTTGAAGAGACTGGGTCAACTCTGGAGAAACCAAAATCTGGGCGGCCAAGAACATCAAGAACAGCCGAAAACGTGGACAGTGTTACTCAGTCTATTCGAGATGATCCAAACCTCTCGATTCGGAAGCGTGCTGTTGCTTTAAATGTGCACAGATCTTCATTATGCCGCATTTTACACAAAGATTTAAAGCTGCACCCGTACAAAATTCAGTTAGTGCAAGAACTGAAGCCTCAAGATGCTGGTCAGAGGCTTGCCTTTGTAAATCAGATGATTGAGCGCTTTCCAACGTTCACCAACATCTTGTTTTCCGATGAAGCCCATTTTCACCTGAATGGGCATGTAAACAAGCAAAATTGTCGTTACTGGAGTGCAACCAACCCAAAACAAAAACATCAGAAACCGCTACATTCACCCAAAGTCACCGTATGGGCAGCGATGTCGGCGCGAGGAATTATCGGCCCTTACTTTTTTGAAGATGCAAGGGGACGCACACTCACAGTGAATTCAGAGCGTTATGTGGAGATGTTAGACGAGTTTTTCGTACCCCAACTGCAAAACTTTCCTGGTTACAACCAAAGAACATGGTTCCAGCAGGATGGGGCAACTTCACACACGTCCAACAGATCTCTGCCTCGAGTTCGAGAAATTTTTCCGAACAAATTAATCTCCAGGCGAGGTGACATAAATTGGCCTCCACGGAGTCCCGATTTAACGCCTATGGATTTTTTCCTGTGGGGTTATGTCAAATCAAAAGTTTACGCTAATAAACCGACTTCCCTGGCACAATTAAAAGAAAATATCCGTCATGAAATGGCAGCCATCACGGAGACTACCTGCCGAGCTGTCATAGGCAATTTGTGCCCGACTAAATGAATGCCGAGAGCGCAACGGTTTACATTTGGACGATGTTATTTTTAAAAAATAAATTCCCAAACAGTGTACTTCAATATAAAATAAAAATTTTTTCAATAAAGCTAAGACTTTTCTTTAAAAAAAAGATTTAAATGTGAACTTTCTTTTGAGACACCTTGTATAACTCGGACGTGGAAAAGGCTACTAATGTTTGTAAAAAAAGTTTTAAGCTATTTTGTTGTTTGCTTAGAAAAACGTTAACAATTTAAGCATCCAAACCAAAATGGTTGTAAATAATTTGAGTTCATGAAGCTTCTAATAGGTATAAATATGAAATTCGATAGTCTACTAATGCACACTCCTTCACTTTTAATATTTTCTCATGAAAATTTTACAATCGCGCAATCACAAATAGGGAGGAATTGAGGACCATCAAGAAGGAACTTAATAACAGTTTATTAAGTTCCTTCTTGATGGTCCTGGCGCAACCCAAGAGCTGTTTATTCGCCGGTGTGAGATGATCTCCGATAAATATGGGCATAGCAGGTCCAGACAGGTGAATATCAGCAGTGGTAAGGCCTTTACGCGCCATGACTGCAGTGAGATTCATTTTTAAGATTTTGTCTAGTAAACCGTATTATAATGGCAGGTGGACGAACATTTTTTTGTGTTTTATCTTCAAACTGGTAACGACGAACTCGATGAATTACATCCACATCGCTGTCTAATATAGAAAGTCCAATTAATGCACAGATGTTGCGATATATGGTAAATAGATTTTCTCCCTTAGTAATAGGTACACCAGATAATTCAATGTCGTAGAGCATTGAAAACTGCTTGCAGATGCTATTTTCTATGTATCATCTTATGATCTTTTTGAGTTTTTTAATTGCTGTTCCACGGAAGTAACACGGTTTTTAATACTAGATAAATCAGATTTAATCTCAACTTGTTCTTCATATATTTTTTCTTTTAAGGCAGTTTCTTCACGTATCCGATCTCTTATTTCTGAGGTTATCTCTTCACGCACTTTGCATAAATTCTCATTTTGTATATTCATACAGCTGGTTAGTACACTCATTATATCCTTACGGAAAATATAGTATGGCGAAATACTGCTTAATATCATATTCAAAGCCTGTGATACTTTCTATTATTTGGTTTATAAACTACGTTGTTTATGCAAAATTTAAACTTATATTTACTTAATAAATAACAATATTATATATATTTAATGTGAAAATATATCTAAAATGTAATTTTATTGCCAGCAACATTTTACCAGATAAATTATGACGATTTATAAACAAAATATTATTATTGATCGAAACAGAGTTTATTGCAGTGACGTCTGTTTAATTATATGTAAAATTCTTAACTTTAAATGAAAAAAAAATATTTACAAAATAATTTCCTTATTTGAAGATGCCTATGCTGGGCCTGAATAGACATTCCCCTTTCACATAAATCACACAAATTCTTTAGTTTCAAATTGAGCAGAGTTAGTTCTACGGAAACTGTTAAATTACAGTTATATTACACTATGTTTTAATATATTTTTGTAATTAATTTAATTATTAAACTAGCAGTTAAACTCTTACATACCAAAATACAACTAACCTTACTAATAAAGTTTGATTATGTAGTGTTTTATAATCATTCCTATTAGAAAATCTTAAGTTAGTAAAGTAAACAGTGAAAAACAAAAACTGTAGGTGGGTTTTCTTAGGATAATTTGCCACTAAAGCAAAGCGGCAAGCAACATATTTTTTTATTATTATTACCTTAAGAAAAGTTATGGTGAATAAATTATTATCTTTCTTTTGTTTCAAATTTTCGACGATGACTGTATACTGTATCTCAAGTTTAACTATGAGTTTATTTGAATTTGAAATAAGCAATGGACGTCAACGATTTTTCTGACCCGTTTTATATCACATAGTAGTCTTATTAAATAGACTTTTTTTGGGATTTTCTTCAAAAAATTCCATGTATTGAAACAAAAAAGGAAGTAAAGCATTCAAAAAATCCATTACAGTGGGCGTGTGTTTATTCTTCCAGCGGCATAAGGCGACTGAGATCACAGTGAGTGCGGTTAGCGGAAAATTGTAAATATTATTACAAAATATTCATAACCTTAAACAAAATTTATATTTGCAAATAAACTGTATAAACAAAATGTAAAATATAACAGTAAGAAGCTCCAAATGTTTAGCTCTATTAATGTAACAAGCATGACGGCATATAGGTGGCGCTGTCGTCGGAATAGAGCAGCGCACTCTAGCGGAGCGTTGTAATGTGGGCAGCAGGTCGGCCATGCTATATATTCAGTCTAACAATGACCGCTATCGCCATGCCACGTCTAGACAAATCGCTAAATTTAGACGCAATCCGTGATTGTTATAATATGATTTATGGTGCATTGATAATTGGATAATGAAATCTTAGTGACTCTGAAGTTATTTTTGTGTTTAGAATAAATTAAGAATTGGATTTTAACTCCTTAAGAATCGTTTTATATATAGCGCACGGTATGAAATATAGAAGGGTAGTAAAATCAAACGTTAACAAAAAGTGAAGAGTCACATTTCCTCTGCGTAATTTACTCGCACATCTTATAGCGCTTCCCGCTCCCCAGTTTCAAGTACACATTTACTTTCTCTCTCTTTCTTTCTCACTATTGCATTCAGTATAGTATAGTAAAATATCATAAATTTAAAAATATATATAAATGATAATACAATAATTTATGTAATATATTTCATCAAATTAATAAAATTATATGGATTCTTTCTTCTTTCTTTGCCTATTATATATATTTTAAGGTAATCGTTTTTCAGGAGTAAACTCCAGTCACGCGTCTGAGCTGACACGAACAATTTTTTTCTTATAATAAAACGAGTGTGAATCTGTGCTCTTGTTATTTATTGGAAGTGGTTCCGCCCACACCTGGTAAAATATTTGAGGTGATTTTGATAAAGGCCTTCCTGTGCCTATAAGCAAATTACTAAATCGTCAATAGTAAATATTTAATTATTAAGGTACATTGACAGGATATAATTTAGATCGCCGAATTGTTTTCAGGCCTTTTGACATAATTCGATATAGCTTGCTGGGTAATGAGTAGAAAAATGTCACCTTATCTAATTTATAAGCAATTTATATCAAATTATGCCAAATGATGAGTGTTAAAAACCGGCCAAGTGCGAGTCGGACTCGCGCACGAAGGGTTCCGTACAAACTTTCAATTAAGTGGAAAAATCAAGTTTGTTGTATGGGAGCCCCCCTTAAATATTTATTTTATTTTAATTATATTATTTTTTATTGAAGTAAAAATACAACTGAGTATTTTTGTGGATATTTCAAGTGCCTACCTGTTGCCATTATTAATATAGAGCAAAAAAGGACAAAATATTTCGTTTATTATATTTATTTTGAGTTTTAGTATTTCCTGGTTTACAGGCAACAGAAGTTCATAATTTGTGAAAATTTCAACTGTCAAGCTATAGCGGTTCTTGAGATACAGAAAAATCCGTTTTCTCGGGTTTCACTCTAGGAAACAAGAATACTATCAGGGTTTCGCTGATCTGAGTGGCGACAACACAAGCATAATTCACCACGAAGATTGAGATTACTTATATTTCATTATACGTATAAGTTTTATATATCTATTTTATTTAAATTACTTTGCCTAAAAGCGAGTGTACATTATTTATTTTGTTGTGTTGTAAAAAATAATTAAACGTAAAACTACACATAAAAAATATTAACACACACAACACACATCATCGAAGCCACACGTCTAAAATAAAGTAATACATACAAATATAAGTTATATTGATATGTTAAATTATAGTTTGAAATACTATTCTAAATTATTAAAATTTATGCAGATACAGAATCCAAATCTCAGTGGCATTTAGAAATTTAAATTGAAAAAAAAAATGAAAATATAGTTCATCGAAGCAGCTCTTCAGACGTCTGCTAAAAAGGACAACTACCTTCTTACTTCATATGCTGTTTCGTCGATTACAGCTTACATTAAATTAAGATCTCTAGGAGACGACTAGAAGAATCATCTTGCATATATATCGACATTTCTTTATTAAAATATTTGTTCACTTAAAACTTTTCTAACAATAATCATGTGGTTGTTTCTGGTTTCCATTATACAAGTGCTTAAGGTTTTTTTTATTGAAAGTACGTAAGTGCATAACCGCTAGCTAGCCTGATGGTAAGTGACGATGCGTTCTAGGATGTGACGCGCCTGCCTAGAAGATACCGATTCTTTTGCGACTTGAAGACCCCTTAATCCTATTTATCAGGAAACACAGACTCAGGCAAAGAGTTTGAAACTTTGGCGGTATGTATTATAAAATTGGATCCAAAACTCTTAGTGGGACTCTTTGGTATATCAACCAAATAACGGTGGCGCTTATTAAACTTGATGGTTTAACTTGACTTTATAACAATTTATCTGATGTTGTCTATTATTATATACTTAACCAAATCATGTATTAATGAATTACCAAAGAGTATGGTACCCTTTGTTTTCCTATTACTAAAGCTGAGTGTTAATGATCGTCATGGCCTCCAGCCAAAATAAATGCATTCGGTTTTGGCTTTGTTTGGCATGTTGATGGCGGCATGTGCCAACTCTGTTTAGAAAACTACCCTATAAGATTATGCAACAAATAGGGTTAATAAGAACAGACATAACCGAAATGAATTAGCCTAATATACATTGAAGGACATCGACGGTTTATCATGAAAACCTTAAAGTACAAAAGTACTTTAAAATGAGGAATAGAACAAAGTCGGGTTTGTTCGAACACCTATAACTCCAGAACGGCAGGAACGATTTTCATTGTTTTTGATTTGTTGTATTTGTCTCAGTCCCAAATAGCAGAATAACTATTAGAAGCATTGGAAAATTGACGAAAAATAAAATAAAAGAAATAACGGTTATCCCCACAAAATGTTCATGGGTTTCGTAACTGTTAAATATTCATATCAAAGAATTCCCTCATATCAAAGAACGTATATAAATAAAGTTTTCTAATCGACAAGGTATTTTAGATTTTAAAAATGTAGAATAATGTCAGTAATGAAAACGGATTGAGATATTTATTGGTTGTCAAATATTTATGCATCAAAGTCAGTATATTACTTAAATTAAGTGTAATCTATTTAATTAATTTTGTGTGACTATCGTTATTAATAATGCCGCGAATAAGAAAATCTAATCTTTTCCAATGGAGCCGTAGTGCAATTAGGCCACGGAACTTTGCGAATCAATTAACTGATAAAGAACGACAAATTGCATGAGAAGAGCGCCGCATTGGTGTGACACAAAGTACGGCCCTACTTCATGATTCTCAAACAAAAGAGCAAAGGAAGGCAGCCAGTGAAATGGCTAGATTAGAAACGAGAAACCGTAGAGCTAACAGCACAGATCAACAACGAGATAGTCTTCGAAATGCAAGAAGAAATATTTCAAGAGTTGATTTGATTCGAGCAACGTATCTATACGATAGCACAATTAACTACAGGTTCCATCCTTTCGTTTGCATTGGTCTAATGGACGTAGTTGGCGAGCATTGTGGGGCATTGAAGTTTGCTGGAGAAACGCCTGGATTGTGCTGCCTTAATGGCAAAGTGAAATTGCCATTATTGGTTCTGCCACCAGAGCCATTGCATTCCTTGCCCGAAGCGAAACTCCGGAAGAATTGCTGAAGCAATTATTTCTGCACCTCCAAGTCAGATACGCACATTATTTGCTATCATTATTTTACTATCTGGCGATTTCCGCTAAATGCATACATGAAAATATCGAACTGCATGCCTATTTTGTTTGTTAGAAATCGGATGTGATCCAAACTAATGATTTTCATCGATATCCAATGAAATAAAATAGTAACAAAAAGGTCGAATTAACTATTTTAGATAAGCCTTCAAGTCGTAACTCACGCGCCATCGCACCCAATATAACACTAATTGTGGCGGCAATTCATCATTATAACAATAGTGTTACTTTTTGTTGAGTTCAAACTTTACAGAATCCTCAGCCTTAGCGATAACCCTAGCCCGGCCAAAGGGACCAATGTCACGCACCGATTGATACTCGTCCTTCCAAATTTGCTACAACGTACCTACGATTACAAACTCCTTAAGTACACAACATTAAGGTTTCAACTTGAACGGCACTCGGAAAAGGGATATGCTAGTTTCCAAATAGAAAGGTACCATTTAATCTCAGCGAGGATTGAGTTGAATAACTTATCAGAAGACAAAGTCCGTACAATTAGCTTGATAACAAAAGGGGCTGTTAAAATATTCATTTTCGGATTTAAGGTGTTACCTGATTCACTTGAAAAGCTTTTGTAACGAAATTATAAACGTTTATCAGAACCGATCACTGCGAAAGGTTAACTCAAAGTTGACTATCGACTTGGTGCCATACCTTGTAACAGAATTGCCTTTAGAGAAATTTAAAAAGTTGTTAGCAAGGCTGTTATATAATTGGTGATTATTCAAAGGCCAAAAATAAGTGGAGTTAAGGTCTTTATTAATATAACTATGCTGCTAAACCATTGCTGAGTTTAAGGTCGGCCAACATATGACTTAGGAAACCATGGCATGGTTGTTGATTTTCAATTAATGCGTTGCAGATGCTCATATTTAATAAAACGCATTTTATTACTACTTACAATAAAAGCAATGTATTTATTATCGGAGGCTTAACCCGCCAATGGTGACTTATGTCTGTGTGGCTGTGGTTTTATAAAAACTGAAATATTTTTCTTATTTTCATGTGATTTGTGCTATTACGCCATTGAGGTATAGCACAGATCACTCCTTTATCACATGGAGCCTTACATTCCTGGGTCTCAGTGATGGTCGGTCAGTGATGAACGTGCGTCACCGATGATATATATTAAAATAGCCGTTTTTTTGGTATATCTATCTCATACTTCATTTTATCTAATCGAACTTGACTTCTAAGCATTTCTTAACTTGATTTTATTGTTAAATATTTATTATAAAAAGTGGTTTTTTAGAAGCTTACATATTATTTGACATTGTTAGTGATATGTATAATGTATGTTACATTTAGATTTTATTGTTTGTAAAATATATATTTTTTTTTAAGTAAATCAGCGAAAAGTACTAAAAGGTGAAATACAGAAATTCGACTTAAAATCCTAGTCTATGCGACCGAGGTCACCAACTAAGAAAGCTGATTCTACGTCACTGCTATCATGTCAATTGAGTAATTAATTATGTATTAGATACTTGAGAAGTGGCTGCGAAGGTTAAACCAACTTTTTGCACAAAAAAATACTATGCCGACCTCATTTGTGCTTCGAAAGACATACTATCTGCACCTGCTATCGGCAACCTCCATCAATCAACATGGATTAACTAGGAGCCCGTTTGATGACTTCTGTGGTCGAGTAGATTTCATACCTGTTTTCAAAGTCCGATCCCCTGCCGGATCAATGTGGAAAACGAACATTACTTATTTCTATAACACAAGTTGTTAGCTACTAACTAGAATTCAGAACAATTTTAAAACAATTTTACACCAAAAATGCCAATAAAAACAGTAGGTACAACAAAGAATTAAGGTCAAAACGCCATGGCGGTAGGTATTATTGCTTAAAGCGATACTATCGATAGCTCAAAACGGGCCAATACTATTTAAAGAGTACAAAAACTATCGATAATATAGATAGTTTTGCTGCTAGTAAATAACAAACTATAGAAAATATCGATAGGATCGATACTATGTATATTCTAAGTGACAATGCTATAATTATTATCGATACTAAAAATGACAAACTATAGATAGTCATAGTTACAAGCAACAATGCCATCGATAATATTGCACAATTTCAATGGTATTGACCCGCTTTAAGTAATCGATAGTGTCTTTAGTTTCGATACTAAGATCGTAAGTCCTGCTATCTTTCGCTTATCGATAGTCTATCGATTAAGGCACTGGCCGCAACTAGGACATCTCAAATTGTAAAATTAACGTTTTTGGTGGACACTTAAGTATAGAAGTGCTTACATATGGGAAAGTCCCAGTCTCCAAGATTTTTGAAGGTGGTTAGATATATAAAGTAGAATAAAGGATTTTTATTCTATTTAACTGTCCCATTGAATCCATTACGGGATCATTACTGATAAGGAGATTCACGAGAACGAAAAATCCTAATGAATTCGCCAGGGGATTTCAGCAGGAGATTCTAATGGACGGAGGGACCGTACCGCATCGCCGGCCTGTGTTACCTTATTTTCGCATAGCGTTCTACCTTTTTGGGGTTCCGTACCCAAAGCCCTATTGCTGTCACTCACGTGCCCGCCAGTCCGTTGTCTGTCACACAGGTTTACAGACAAACGGTTTAAGGTACAGTCTTCAACAGATGGTAAAGTAAATAAAAAAAAAATGTTTTGTTTTTAAAGATATTCGAACAAAAAATGAGAAGCCAATAAAATTAAGATATCTTTCAAAATATTGGTTATTAAATTCAGATTGACATATGAACTTTAAATTTGGCGATAATGTAAGTATAATTTAACTATGAATTACTACTAATATTGATAAATCTGATTTTATTTTATTCTGCATTTGGTACGGAACCGTAAATATACAATGTTCGACACGCACTTGGCCAGTATTTTCTTTTCGTATAGCTTATAAGCATCGTAACTTTATTCCCATAAAAAATGAGGATCATAACGTGATGTTAAAAAGGCTATAAACTTCACAAAAAATAAGGTTGTCAAATAGAAAAATATTTTTTATAACACAGATGGTTATTCTAGAGATTAGCGCGTTAAATCAATAAACAAAAAACCATACAGCAAAGGAAAATAATTAATTTTAAATTAAAATTTCTTTCAAATGGGACACAAGTTTTAATCTTTTAAAATAGCAAATTGATTTCATTAATAGTATGACCGTCCGACACAAATCGGCACCTCCAAATTGAGTTACGTTAACTTATAATTAGAGTTAACGGCTCCAAGTCTAGATCTGATTCACTAAAGCTTTGACTTATCTTTTTCAAGTTCGAAAATTAAACAAAATGTTTATATTATTTTCATTTTATAAGGGTCTTGTAATTTTATCATTAGATTTGTTTTTCTCTGTTTGTATTTTCTCGGTATGCGATTATTAATATATAATTACAATTCTATTCTATTTTAAAAATAAACTCTTATAATGCCACCAATTTCTAATAAAAGTATTGTCAGTTGAGAATAGAATAGTTTCTTTTTAAATGCTAACTTCCGGTTATAATTTTTCGCCAATATGGCGCCCTACAGAATGGAACGGTAAGCTGAGTCAGTGTTGGAACCACAGCGTCGGGAGTACTTGTGTCTAAAGTTGTAATCAAAAATAAGTAACAGTGTTATCGAAGGAGTTTCATTTGGGGGTTCTTTTACAATATATCTATAGTTCGTTCGAATCGTTTTATATATAGCACACTGGAAAATAAATGGGTAGTAAAATCAAATGTTAACAAAAAGTGAAGGGTCACATTTCAGGTCACAAATCTTATAGTGCAAAAAATGAACACATGATACCACAATTTAAGTAAAATATTTTATCAAAATAATATGAATAAATATATGACTTTTTTATTTACTTCCTTTGCCTATTATATATATATATAAGTGACGTGTGACTCCAGTGACGTGACGACTGGTTCGTGGTTACAAAATATTCTGTGTTTTATCGTTCAATATCTGGGCCCGCAATGTTATGGTTTTATTTGTGCCTGGCTGGTTTTATGGCTGGTTAGTCAACCTTTTTGATAGTCTTTTGTCTTGGTTATCAGCAACTGGTTTTATTTGTGCTAAGTCCACGGACGGAGTGTAAAAGGAAATGAAGAGAAAAAAAGTTAAATAATAAAAGTATAAAGAAGTCATATTTTTTAAGTCATATCAATTTTAAATTACTGAATTTTGTTTGTAGATTTTTTTTTATATTTGGCCTGGAATCCAAATTTATAACACGAATAAAAAATATTATATCTTTATCAGAGTTATGTACAAACTTTAGTGTAGGAAAAACATTATGTTTTATAAATAAGGAAAAATAGTTTCTAACTTTTATACGCTTATAGTTTTGATGCCGAAAAAAGTTGCAATAATTTTTCGTTTATTGCTAAAATAATCTCAGATTCTTTTCAAAGAATCTGAAGATCGAAAAAGGGTCGGGTCAACATTTTTTCTAAATTTACTGCACAGATAATACTAAACGACAGACTTGTGCGGAAAGTATTTTCCGGTCAATTAGTAAATTGTGAAAGGAAAAAAAGTGAAGTTATTTATACAAGGGAACGAGCCACTGGTGTTTATGTGACGAACAGAAATATTTATAAGCAATGGTAGATGTTTATTTAATTGTTTATATGCGATGGCTAACCAGAAAGTAATATCCTTTTGGGAATATAAATAATAGGTAGTTGTAGGCCGCTCGCTCCGCTCCAATAAAATCCCAAATAATATTAAATAAGTAGAAAACTAAATTTTATTTTAAATTAATATAAAATGTTTTTATATTATGAATGACATTTTAGATTAAATTTATATTTTATATGTTATCTATACTAGTAAATATATATGTATAGATAAATGCATGTTTTGTTGTCATAACAATTATTGTTTAATTTTTAAGAGTTGCAACGCCCATGCAGGGCTCATATTGTGAGCTATTTTCTAAATATAAGAGCCACTGTATGTAACCAATATGAAGTCTTAAATATTATGACGATGGCTATGAATATATCTCGAACTACTTGTAGACGTAGTCACCTCCAAATATAGACATTTATCGTAAATTGAGCCGAGTTTTTGTATCCCAACTTCATATCCATTCACTGCTAGTGCACTGATATATTATTCTTTCAGTTTATCATCTGTTGTAAATGTCTCTTTTCCCAAAAACTCCTTTAGTTTTTTTTAAACAGATTGTAGGCTTATGGAGTCAAGTTTGGGCTATAGGGTGAATGCTTGAAAGTGTCTCACTTGAATTGTTGCTAAAGATGTTTTATTGTCTCAACAGTCCAAAGCACTCGTTTTCATTGGTTATCTGATCTCTCTTCCTTATTTAAAATAATAACACCAGCTCAGAATAGCCAACCCATCTATAGCATTGTCTCCATACACCTCCATCAATTGACGATGAATATCGTTAAGTCGAACATTACATGCGTTGAGAATTTTAATCACAGCTCTAAGATCACAACTGGCGGCGTTCTCTATTTTCTTAAACATTATTAACACTCACGCAAACAACACAGTCAACAGCGAGAGGCTTGCACACACAGACAACTAAAATACAACTGAACATGTTAGAACTTGTCTGGCGGCTACTCTATTCGTCAGTGCTCGCAAACGCAAACAGGTACTACCTTCCGAACAGCCTTGTATATATATTCGTATATATTAAGCCGTGTGGCGTGTACTTTTGAAGTTCACACTATAGGTTGTCATAGGAGGCGACAAATCTTTCTGAATGTAATCACCATTCATATCCCGTATACCGTAGCAACAGTCCTTGGTTCGAATTCGATTTGATGATCGATTCGAATCGAAGGGGCAGTAGTTTGTGTGATAAATATGAACATTGGTACCTGAATCATGGGTAATTCATATATATTTCTATAAATATTACATATCTATATATTTGCTAATATATGAACCTTTCTTGACATACATACAACTTAACAGTTTTATCACGATCGTATACATATCGTAAACGTAACAAACATACAAAAATTGATTCTTATTTATCTATAATCTAAGAACACAAATTTGTTGTTTGTGTGTTTGTCTGTCCGCTCTTTTTCCCGCTCTTTTTCCATTGTATATGCGTTACCATAGCAACGCGTTAACCGCAAGTAGTTCGTCCACCGGACTTTAGATGGCGCTAACGAAAAAATATTTAATAATAGAAAAACATTAAAGAATTTTGTCCACCCGTGCGAAGCCGGGACGGGACGCTAGTATTAATAGATTATTATAAAGACGGGTTCCCAATACAGCAGATGTTTGTGTGATAAAGACGAGCATTTGTATCTTACTCATGGTTATTTCATATATTTCTATAAATATTACATTTCTATATATCATATATGTATGTATGTCTATCCGTTACCCTAGTATCATTAACACAAATTTTACAGTGCTTACTTTGAGCTAATTGGTGTGAATTCAAGAAATATTATTTATTATATTATATACAAAAAATTGTCTGCAGCATTTTCCGAATTATGGTCTTTTACTTATATATCTCTGCCAAGCATGGAGGTTAAAGGAAACCCATCCTGTTTTGGGGGAGGCTTCTGTCCAGCAGTAGATGTCTTTTAGCGGAGATGAAGGTGATGATAACATCATATCCGTTGTCGGAAATAGTGGAACTATTCAAAATGACTTGTTCTAAGATAAAAAGATAATTAATATATTTATACTGAACTAGAGTACGTGCACGGAGCATAAGTGGAAGTTGAATTTATAAGTAATTTCTATGCAGCATTCGCCTTTTTCTGATACTGAACTAAAAACACGTAAAATTATACTTTTTTTTAGTTTTATAAATATGTATATATGTGGAGATTAATAATAAATAAATAAACTTCAAAACCGCTGGATAAATTTAAAAAAATTCCTCACTAGTACTTAGGATAGATGTACGTACAAGTGTAGCACGTAGTAATTCCAGTAAATTCGTGGGGCAAGGTTAGGTTGTTAAATTATAGTTATGATTGGGACAAAGAAAACCTTTACAATAAAGAGAAGAAGCATTCGACATTAAATCCAACTTAAGCCAATAAGGGCAAGTGCGAACATACACCAACAGGAATCGGGAAACTAATGGACGCGGTTGAGACGTGCGTCCGCTTGACAATAACGATCAGAATTTCCGCCTGGCATGCCAACTGGGTGTTTGAGGATGTGGAACAAGTATTGAGAGATACGCCTGTACTGATTTTACAATGGGAGACAGCGACTTTTGATGTTACGCGTTTGGGAAAAATTATAAGAGTGAATTTTTCGATGCGCGCGCACACCGACACCCATAAGCAACAGGATGAAGTTGGCCGCTAATAGTCTCAAGTTAAACTATGTTCATACGTAAATAAATATGTGTGTGTGCGATTTTAAATGATATATGTTGGTTAACAATTATTTAAATAATACTATAATAACAATGTTATATTAGATAATAATATTATAACAATTATATATAATAATCGTGTAAAAAAATAGTTTTTATTTTACAAACTTTTTTAAGTGCGTTTAGTGTTTTGAGGTTAACTGTCGGTATGTATTATTTTTATTTGTGTACAATAAAAATTATTATTATTTGATAAATAGTTTACTTTTAAAGCTTTTTAAATGTATGAAACATTTTTTATTAAACCGCTATCAATTGCATTTAATGTCCTTATAAATTTATCATTCTTTTCACAAACAAAGAGTACTGGCACACCGGAGGAACACACACACATCGTTTATCTATATTTATAGTAAATAATATTAAAACATTATATAATCTGCCAGTAGAAGTGTTAAACACTTAATAGAGGGAACCCACCCAGGTTGATAATAGTTGTAACACTTGCTAACGAAATAAATATTTCTATTATTATTAACTAATTCAAATTGTCTCATTATTATTGTCCTTTAGGTAAGTTTAAGATTGTGACATGTTTAACAGGTTCACAGTCCAAATCATAAGAAATGACACTCAAGTCCCAAGTAAACCTTTTGTTTTGGATTTATTTTTTTATTCCGCAGGCATACTTAAGAAGACTCTGATCTTTTTAATCCGTTATTTATTTAATAGCCTATTGTTTGTTCTGCCAAGTCTGCTGTTGCAAACTCTAAATCCAAGAAGTAGTAATAAGTAATAATCTTATAAGTTTGACGATCGTTTGGTGCAACAGTAGCGATCCTGCTTTTCGCACCAACGTTCCTGGGTTCAAGGGTCTGTGTGATGAATACAAGCATTGTAGAGTCATGGGTGTTTATATATATTGCTATAAATATTACATATCTATATATCATATATGTATGACTATCCGTTACCCTAGTATCCATAATAAGCCTAACAGTGCTTACTTTGGGCTAGGCTATTTGGTCTGAATGAAGAAATTCCATTCTAATAATTCCCACCTCAGAAATGGACTATAATACGGTATAATCCTTGGTATCTTGTTTTAAATTATAATTTTTATATTATTATCGATTCTATATAATTAATGTAATATAAAATTAAGCCTAGTACTGCTATGCCTATGCATGGCATTACATATTTACTTAAAATTTCGGTTCGGTCGGTAACAGGTTTGTAATACCTCATTTCTGTTATGTGTCTTGCAATAAATATACAATGTATCCCGTCACCAGTGTCGGAGTCTTTAATGGTGTCAAATATGGCATTTTTTATCGACGAATTGCCACTCAAATTTGGTTTTTCTCTTACGGCCGCCATTTTGTTTCTTGGCTCTCATACTAATTCGACCACCACTACTCATGTAAATTTCTTATCAACATTAAAAAGGTGTCATTTGATAGCTAAACATTTAGACAATAGTTACAAAGCCATCATGTTTCAATTGTCATGGAATAAAAAATAGAAAAAAAAATATTAAAAAAAAAACAAAAAGATTATTTTTTGTGTATTTTTTAATTGTTGGCTTTTTGAGAAGAAACATATTTGAGGGGCAATTTGTCGATAAAAAATGCCATATTTAGCACCATTAAAGGCTCCGACACTGACGGGACATATTGTATGTGTACTAGTATTTTTCTAGTATTAAACTGCAACAGGAAGTTACCTGTATTGAAAATCTTGGTTTATTTACCTAACTAGCTGACCCGGCCATGCGTTGCTGTGTTATAAATTGAAATGAAACTTATCCTATTTCCTAAGTCGAAACAAATCCAACAAAATGTAGCTCCAAATGAAATGAACAGTTTCACACTAAAGCTAGTTTGTAAACATTGTTTGCTGAGAGAATAATTATGAATTTTCACTAAACGGTATGCACGGTAGAAATGACGACAATTATTTATTTTATATTATATATAAATTATTTTTAACCTAAGTCAGTCTAAGATAATTGAATAGTTACAGATCTTGCAATCTACGAGCGCCGGCCTTTGTTTGTAGTTGTAATCGTAAATACACATTTACGTTAGTGTGTGTATCTGACAGAGCGGTCAGTAGCGAGCTACCTATCGCTCGAGTCACTTGTACTTATTGTTTCCACGTTGCTATTGTTCAAGTACGGCTAGAATGTCAAATTATAAAGTAAAAGAAAACGCAAAGTAATTTATAGCGTAAATAATTCAGAGGTAAATGTAACTTATACATATGTAAACTAGAAAAACCTGTAACATATTGATTCTTCCTTTTGTGAAGCGAATAATATTAGATTTACTGGTGAACAGTATATTCATTAACAAAAACAAGCAAATAAAGTACCACCTGTACTGAATTTCATTAATTTTTTATTCCCCCTAAATCTTTTATTTCCTACGAAATATAGGCACTATTACAGAAATTAATTAGTTTTTATAATATCAATTAATAATTGATGATTATTCCAATTTACATCTGAATCGATGTTGAGGAAATATTTTAATGAAATTCCTATTTTTATTCATTAGCTTTTATATAATTTATTGCAAAAAATTATTGGTAACTTTTCTTGTAGACACCTTAAATTATTATATTTCAGATATTATCATTAATTATAACATGAAATTGAAATATACTTAAAGTAATTTATTCGTATAAAATACTAGGAGCCATTCGGGACTTGTAAAAGAAAGTCACCGGAAGGTCCATATTGGTCTATAAATTTAAAAAGCGTAATTTTGGAACTCATTCTAATGATTTGGTATAATTTGCAATAGCTTGCTGGCTGGTAATTAATAAAAAATAGCTAACCTAATCTAAACTGCAATGTATGTGTATGTGAAATTATGTGTTGCGTCATGCCTGACCAAAAAAGAAGAATAGACATTTCAGCCAAAATGTAACAAAGTGTAATATTTTTTATTCAAAAGATTATTTGTTAATAATGTCGATTACGAAAATCACCCCGATCCACAATCTGAACCAAGAAAAGTTATGGTACTTCCTCCTTAGGGCTTTCTCATCTGTAAATAGCACTTATGCCCCACAATATAGACGTTATTGATAGATACGTAGAGTGACGGCAAATGAATCGGGCCATCCTGCCACTTAGCTGATGGTTCATTTACCTTTTTTTTTATTTGTGTTTATGAACTTGTATATGTACGACTGTTTAATTTTTTTTTTTGCATTTATGTATGAGTATTAATAAAATATATATGATTGCTTGTTTTTTTGTATGTATGTTTGTACGATATTCTATTAAAATGCGTCTTTTTTCTTTTTCTTGTCACTGGTCTGAACCTTGTCAGAATAACAGCACCTTTGTGTCTATTCTGCCCAGCTGTGAATGATACGGAGGCAAACATTCTAAAGCAGGGTATTTATTGACCCCACACATTTTAATCTTTATTTTTTACTTTTGTTTTTTCACATTGTTCGTCCCTTATTTTTTTTTGTTTCTTTGTGTGTGTGTGTGTGTCAATAAATATTTTTTTCTTTTTTCTTTCTTTCTTTCTTTCTTACATATAATCACGCCTTTTTTCCGCACGGGTAGGCAGAGATCACAGATTTCCACTTTCCATGATTCTGTTATACATCTTCTTATTCTTCTTCAACTCTCATCAGACTCTCTGAATGTTCAGTTTGATCTGTCTTTACTGTCGTGCTCATGCACATTTGCCTCATAAACTTGTTTGGTCACTCTTCTCAATACCTGTTGAGAGGATGGCCAATTATATCAAACATAGAATTGGATTACTTCAACCAAGTTGTGTTCTAAAATGTGGTATTAATCTTGCAAAGAAATCGTCTATTTCCCCTAAGCCTTGAGACCGAGGTTAATTAGTTACAGTTAGGGAATATTTTGGCGAGCAGCGAAATAGAGGCACTTATATTTGGAATGAAAGGCTTAAATATGAAAGCCGCATATCTGATATTTGCTGGCGTGCGATGTTATATAAAATATGTGTATTTAGGAGTGTCGAAAATCTATTGCATCGATCAATTGCTCGAATTTGATTAAAATATACATCTTTAAGTCAGCACATTAATTGATTGTCTGATTAATCGATCGCAGATTGCGATTTCATCATTTAGTTTATGTACACAGAAAGCTACAATATTTTTCATTATAGCGCAAGCCTCATGACGGATGAAAATATTACTTTTTTTAATCACACGTTTCCTTTTGGACCTAATTACAAATAATATAATAATTATTCAGTATGAGTACTTGTTAAATGATTTCAAGAAGTAAAACAAAATTGATTTTCATCTTAAAAGAATGTCCAACAATTTGTAAAAATATTTCTTTCGAATACTAGAGTATGTCCCTATCATTAATAAAAACACTGGCTAATGTTGTTTCATCAATGAACAGCGTAAAGAGTAGAAAAATACTAAAAAAATTCGACAGGTCTTCACAAGGCTCGGTTGGGAGAGCATTCGATTCGGGGTGCGGGTTCGATTCGGATTCACTCGAGACAGGAAACACCTGTGTGTTTGTGACTCTGTGCCAGACTCTTCTGGCAAAGAGTTCCACTCGTTAGCGATACGTATCACAAAATTGGAACCACAAGATTTATTGCGATTCTTTGGTATATCAACCAAGTAAGTTTGGTTGTCCAATGAAAAAATGGGGACGGCGGAACAAGGTTATGCAAATTCGCTGCACATTCTCCGAAATCCTATAAAAACGGATAGGCTAGCTACCTTCAGTCTATGCTAAAGGCTTTTGAGCTATTATAAAAAAAATCGAAATTGCCAATGAGCTTCTTCACCCTTCTTTCAATGGAACCAAGTGTCTGGAGCTGGTATTGGGCGGAAGCGTCCCAAAGATGACAGACATTTGGTTGATGACAGATGACAACATAACCATGTTGTGTGTTCACGTTTTTATGTAATGATCTAGTTTCTAAGCACTTATTTATGTTTTTCTTAACCTTTGTATTATTGTTACTTGTTATGTATGCTAATAAATTAAATACATAAAAGAATTAAAAAAAGTGAAATGGGCACTTGTGCCACACCTAAAAAACCTTTACGAAATCGGTCGCATTTGATGTCAGGGGACCGTTAAATTGCAAAGGAAGGATCCTGTTTGTTTGAAGAGAGGGCATGACGCCGCGGGAGGTTGGTCCGCTCTTTGACACTAGCATTTCTAATATTCACCAGCGCGTTATCGGTGATTTTCTGGAAATGATTACGACTTTAATAAAATAACTATCTGTAAGGAAGAACGATTTTTGCACTATTTTCATTTGACGGTGGACGAACTCAGCGACCTCGAACTTATCACCTTCTTCTCAATATATCAAAGAAACAAGACATGAGATTAAAAATACTGTCCCAAATAATAATAATATTTCTCACATTCACACCAATTAGCCTAGCCCAAATTAAGCACTGTAAGGCTTGTGTTATACATATGTGATACATAGATATGCAATATTTATAGCAATATATAAACATACCTATGACTCAGGTACAAATGTTCGGATTCATTTAGATTTAGCTTTACAACAGTCGTTGCGAAATGCAGGATCGCTTTTGTTGCACCAAACGTCTGTCCGTAATAAACCTGAACAAAATATACAAGTAAGTCAAAATAATGTAACATAAACAGTGTCTACTGATACAGAAAACGTATTTGCTTTTACATTTTTGTTTAATCGTGATGTTACGACTTCTCTAAGGAGCCGTGTTCACAGTATAACTAAGGTAATAACGGGAGATATAGGTGTACTTATGCCGTCCATTTCTTATTGGTTACTACCTTTTATCCGTGGCTTCGCTCGCATTTATATAGACTCCGATTAAAAGTTATATTTCTATTCCTCGAGAATAGAACTTTTTCTATGTAAAATATATCTTATGATTTTTTTGTACTTCTGATAAAGTGCATGCAAAATTTCGTGATGATCAATAGTTCAGGTGTAAAGGGTGATAAACAAAAAAGTCATAACTCTCTCTTTCGTTTTAATAATATTAGTTAGGATACCAACTATCCTGGGTTCGAGTCCCAGAAGCGACAGATGTTTGTGTGATGAAAACGAGCATATGTACTTGAGACATGGATATTATGTATGATAATATGTATGTCTATCCGTTACCATAGTATCCATAAGCCTTAAACTGCTTACTTTAGACAAGGCTAATTGGAGTGAATGTAAGAAATAATATTTTTATTTCATTATCTCAAATACATGTCCAATGCTCGAAGGAAGTCATCCTCGAAAATGGGGACATTTTATCATATTCTCTAGTCTTGGCAAAAGGTGAAAGACCATAATTCGGAAAAATGTTGTCGCGTATTTTGTGGTCTCCCACTAGTACCAGCGTTGCCGCGACACGCATTCGTGTCGTAGCAACACAAACTTAGGCGGGGATTGACCTGTTGTGCTTTTTCATGTTAATTTTTATTTTCCCTCGTTCATGAATTCAACACATGAAATAAATTGAACAATCCAAATTTACAATTGTGATTTTTAAATTTTATAAATACAACATGTTACAAAAAACCCCGTAGAAAATGTAATAAATTATCAACGCGAAAAATAATTTCATCACTAGTAAGCTGTCACTACATAGAACTGAATTTATCAAAAATTATAATATATCTTTAATGGATTTTAATGGATTTTATTCACTCAAAAAGGTTTGCAAACTAAATTAGAGGAATTAACGGCTTCGAAAAATGTTAAGTTGAAAATACGTTATGTTGTCAATTGCAAATCTAATCGTTATCTTACAATTATTTTGTGTTCTAACCAACCTTATTCCTAAAGTGAAGAAATGGCTATGTTTTCTAACTCTGAATATTATGATATGATGTTATGCGTAGGCCATTACGATGGCAACTTCAATCATGCTCGCGAACTGCTTGTTCTCCGGACCTCACACCCTTGGACTTTTTCTTATAGGGTTATGTGAAGGACAAAGTCTATTTCTCCGATTGTCCAACTGTTTTATAGAATGAGTTGCGTGTAAGATCTGTTTTCGCGTCAATAACACCGACGATGGTGCGAAATGCCACACAAGCCAAATATTGTAAATTGACTCTTTATAAGGGACCATTTAACCCCGTTTCCGCTTTACGGGTATTTTTGTAACACCTTGTATTTTGCATTTTTTTCAATGCTATTATATAAGATAAATTATTTTAATAGAAAAATTATGAAAAAAATCGGCTCAGCTCACAAGTGAATTTTCAGACGGGAATCGAACTTGCAACCTTTGGAAGTACGATCCAATGCTCTTCCAATTAAGCTACCGAGCCTTGTAAGCACCCGTCGAAATTTTCCAGTACCTTTCTATTTTACATTGTGGGCCAGCGTTGTCTCATCAATAAGAGGAACATCCTCTCGTATTCGAAAGAAACATTTTTACCAATGTTTGGGCAATCGATTTAGATGAAACAGCCATTTTAAAATTTTATATATTTTTGCATTTTTTCAATGCTATCTTATAAGTTATAACATAAGTTACCGAGCTATTTTTTAAATTTTGTTTGTTCATCTTATGTCATGTGTTGGTCAATAAATGTCTCTCTCTCTTTCTATCAAATAAAATCGCCTTTTTCGATACCCTAAGTATGAAGGCAAGAATTTAATGGCAAGTCGGGATTTAAAAAACTATTTGTTTTTTACCTGTCGCACCAAGCGCATCTCTACATATTTTGTAATGCGCACAGCAAAGGAGTGAAACTCCCCCCCTGCATCTGTATTTCCGAGAACTTAGAAGCCGTTCATTTTCAAAGCCAGGGTGAATAGGCGCCTTCTGGGTTAGCTCGTTCCATTTTGGATCCAGTCTTGGCCCCTAGGCTTGATTGGAATCAAGACCAAACCCATTTAAAAAAGGAAGCCTTTTAAATAGAGTAACTAATTGAATTTCATGAGTATTATTCGTACTTTGTTTTATGGAAGCCATTAAAAATATCCAAACATCTTAATATAATGAAGTACCAGTTTTAAATACGAACATAACGACATTAAGGATATATTTATTGCCATCGTCCATTCTCATTCATTGTGTTTTTCTCAACAGAACCCACTCTTAACTCCCAACTGCTTGTTTAGTCATATTTAATTGCGCATTAAAAGTGTCGTTATGTCGGCCATTTGCAATAACAAACGGCCGGTACGAAGCTGGATTATGTCTCTTATTGTAATTAGTAATAAGGCCTGGACATAAACGAGTATTAATTGTTAGAAACTCGGAATAATTAAATAAACATAGCTAATAGCAACCGCTTAGTTTATGCAGAAGGAATTTTAACTTCTAAATATGTTAATAAATCTCGGAAGTAGCTTTTATGTGTCGCCATTTTAGTCTATATAACAAAGGGGTTTTCAAGTCACGAGTAAATAGGTGTCTTATAGGCAAACGTGTCACATCCTAGCTTTGATTATATACCTGTCTAGATAACACTTTCGCCGTACAGAACGGCTCAAAATAAGTCTACTATATTTGGTAGACTCGCTTGTCATCTACGTTAGTGTCATTTCAATTACCAAGAGATAACGTGCTCACGACAAAAAAATAAATATGCCGGTTTGTGCTGTGAAATTGTGTCATAATTATGTGGGAAAACATTATAAATACACCGAGATCACTTTCCATCGGTAAGTTATTGTATTTAACTACTATTTTTAAAGAAAATGCGATTATTTATTTCGACATTTCGTTTTTTCAGTCGGATTGACCGGTGCTGCCAAGTTAATACTGGGGTAATTTGCCAAAACTATGGGAGACAAGTAAATATTAAGTAACTGTGGTAAGCGACTGTAAAACCTTTTTGAATACACGAAAAAAACTATTTAATTACATTCTTTCAGCCTACGTATTTAACTCTTTAATTATTTTAGTCAAAAGTTCTATAGAATTGTTACAGATTCCTTTGAATTTCAGATTTCCTATGGATCCCGTACTGGCAAATCGCTGGAGAGAAATTATACAGCAGACACGAGATGAAGACCAGTGGACACATCATAAGACTTCAGTTATTTGTTCTGAATATTTCTCAGACGATGATTTGTATTTTACAAAAAAGGCGTTACGAAAAATAAGGAATCGATCTATACCAAGCAAGGTACCATTTCAGCCAATAATATTTGATTGAAAATATATTCTTTTAGATGCTGTCTTAATTTATTAATGTCCTATTGTTGCAGCGTCTGTTTTTATCAGCGACGGACACTGAATCTTCAACAAACGCAAAACAAGTAAGGCCTTGGTGGTTTGACACCTATTTCAATTTCTTTAACCTTCAGTAACAATCTTTGTTAATTATGAATATTAATTTATTTAAACAGGACCCGTCTGATTCGAGACCTTCATGTTCGAAAGAGATGAATCTTCCGCAACCAAGGTTTAACAAAAATGATGAGCCCGCGTCCGTTGTACAAGATTTTTCCGACTTGGATTCGATATTTGACTCACCACGCAAATTAAAGTTGCGTTGTACAATACGTCGAAAGATCATACTAGAACACAAACATAGGGCTGTTATTAATAAAATAAAAAAATGTTCGTCTAAATAAGCAGCATGCATCTTTCAAAGCTATTATAAATACTTTAAAAAACAAAGATTAATTAATGAAGATATGCATAACGTTTTGGAAGGAAATCTATTGGCCTCTAATTTGTTCACTCAAATGACCAAGAAAATAAAAGGTCAAGGTAAACGACCTGCTAAATACTCTCCTGAATTTAGAAAATTTTGCTTAACACTGCACTTTCTGTCACCACATGCTTATAGCTTTGTCAGAAGAAAATTCTCTCAAACTCAAAGAGATTGAGACATTTTGATTCATTTATTTAATCTACTGATTTTTTTTGTACCTTTATAATAAGGAAATAAAACATTTAAGAAAAATCGTTAGTTTAATTTAGCCTTCTTCATACCTAAACTATTGAAGGGTAAGTAAATAATTTAGAGCGGACATCCCTAAACACGCACACATTGACAGTTTGATCACAATGAGAACATGAGTGTACTCACACATAAAGCGAAATTGTAGCCGCTGCTTTGCGTGTTGTTTTTTTGGATTGATCTATCTAGACAGGTATATAATCAAAGCATCCTAGATTGCAGCATCGCTTACCATCAGGCGAGATAGCGGTCAAGCGCTTGCATATTTACAATAACAAAAAAAAATATGTTTAAAAGCACAGAGCCCTAATCAGAATGGTCCATTTTTTTATTATAGGCGCGAGTTGTAGGAGAAGGAGACGATATTTCAATTAAATTACGATTCCGATAATTATTATTAAATCATTCACACTTGCCCGTTACGAATTTCTACAAAAGATGCTACTGATAAATCCCGATTCAAATTAACGTCTACCAATCACGTAGATGCGTGCACGCTCCAGAACGATTCGATTTGAACTGTCACTATGACAAGATGGCCGCCTGTCCAGTGCTTGGTGCTAGTTAATTCGTTCTGTAGTTTTAAATAATCAACTATAGACGGCGCTGTTCACGATAATTTGTGTATGCGCCCTCATGTATGTTCCCTATGTGTTCCGAAACCATTGGTTAGATTTTGATGAACATTTCTCAAGTTGTTGTATGCATGCCAGGGACGGTTTATATTTATAATCAGCAAAAAAGAGCATTGCAAAGTATTTCGAGTGCAGCTTTTAAATACATACTGACGTACACAATGCTTCCTATCTCATTTTCTCCCACGTTAAATCTTATGAACTTATATGTCTGTCTCACTTTACTGTCGCTTTTTCGTTTCATCGACTTTCAAATCACAACGATGCTAAAGAAGTTTTTACTTCAAAAAAGCATGTGTGCAATTCATACGTGCTAGAACCTTCAAAAAATTGGGTTTCAAGATAATGAGACGAATGTAAAATTTCGGGAAGAGCATAATTGTAGGTTTTAGTAATGATCATAGTGATACAAAGTTAGATATTTATTTTAGATTTTATTCGTATCATCATCATATCAGCCGCACGACGCCCACTGCTGGACATAGGCCTCCCCCAAGGATCTCCACAACGATCGGTCCTGTGCTGCCCGCATCCAGCGTTTTCCTTCGACCTTGACCAGATCGTCGGTCCACCTCGTAGCGGGCCTACCCACTGAGCGTCGTCGATTTTTTTTATTCGTATATATTAAATAAATATATTCAGACTCAGAGCTTACATTTTCGATAAATGATACAAGAGGGTTATGGTAACTAAAGTACATACCACGAACATAAGAGATACTATCTCATTTTCTCCTACGTTAAATCTTATGCATTTTAATTTCTTCAACATTTAAATCAAAACGATACTAAAGAAGTTTTTACTTCAAAAATCGTTTCTTACATCCCTGCCGGGGATCGAACACGGGACTTCGGAGTAGTGTTACCGTGAAAAACCTGTATGTGAGTCACGATCATCAGTTAGGTCAGCATTAATTATATGAGATTCAATGGAATATCTAGTTCTTACACTACTGACTTTGGCCAGATTAATGACTCATTTATTCTAGTTTTTTACATTTAATCCTGACGGCATGACTCCAGAGCTGTGTTCCTGTAAAATGATTTTATTTTAATAAGCAAAGAAATAAATAAATCAGATTTGGAACAACCCTTTTTAGTTTTAGACTAAAATTAGTTCAATACAAAAATAAGTATAAATATATATTACATTTGCAGTATATAAATACAACCATGACAATCATCATCGGCGCTCGATCACTGCATAAAAAAAAATAATGAAAAAGATATATATAGCGAACAATACACGAAATAGCTAGAATCTAAAGATTATGAGTACACTCACACACACACACACGCACACACACGCACACACGCACGCACACACACACGCACACACATGCACACACACACGCACGCGCACACACACACACACACTGCACTTACCACATGCGTCAGGTTCAAAAAAAACAAAATCAAACGGGTCGGTAATCTGGTGAAAATTGTTTTATTTAGAAACTGTAATGGAAATTTTGTTACGTGGAAGAGGGGTGCCTTCTGATACACGCTAACTGAGGCTTCAAAGGCCTCATTATACAAACACATGCTCCTACCAAGATCCAAACCCAGAACAGTTAACGCTTGGGCTCCAACTGGCGGTAATGTCATTTCCTTATTATTTTTTGTATGTAAATTCTTAATAACAGTATTCATTAATTTCCTTAGCCTATTGGTGTTGATGTCAGCATCGAAACAAGTGGAGTGAATTTAAACCTTGTTGATTTAAGTACCGTGGATGTGGACCCCTCTTAACACAAGTGGGTACAACGAAGCGTTGATAATGTCGTTTTATTGTCAGCCTCTTTATGATCCCTGTTCCTTAAGGGTGAAAAGACCGTAAGAAGGGGGGGTCGTAACCCACTACACGGACCCTGTGGTTACCAATCCGGTTTAAGGTTTCTTCTAATAGTATAAATCTGTGTATATATAAAAATTCCATGTCACAGTGTTTAACCGCGATGAACTCCAAAACTAATCAACCGATTTTAATAACTTTGGATATAGGATAGCTTTTATTTAATTTAATTTGTTTAATTGATCAGATTCTCATGCAACTTGGTTTTTATTGTGTGCGTGCTTAATGCCTGTATTTCAGTTGTAAGCGACCTCTACCAATTTTTGGCAACATAAGTATCAAAAAAGTTAATTCAAAATAGAAAATTGACAATGCACTAATGAAAATATTATCTTGGCGTCAGCTTAAGTAATACTTGGAAAGGTTCTACGGGTTTGTCGTGGTCTCTCTAGCTCAATCGGAAGAGAACTTGCTCGTATAGGGTTCGAATTCCCTCTAACACCTAACACAAGTTGATTTTTTCCTAGTAATAATTCCGTTACATTTAAAAATTAAGCAGTTAAACACTCATCGTTGAATTGTATATAAGTTTACACATTTGCTCACGTCGAGAGTTTTGCTATCTAATCTTGGAGATTGAATCAATGCTGCGATTGAAACGACCCATCTCAACATCAATATATGATCGTAACATTACCTTGGCATTCTTGAATGTTATTGGCTTGCTTGGAAGTTCAACAGTTTTGTTTTTTATTTTAGCATTTGACTCCTTGTTTTTTATATCTACAAAAATTATTACAAGGTAAAAGTCAACTTTTCTCAGGTGTCAGGCGGAACTCGAACCCATATTCTTCTCCTTCCGGGAGAGTGCTCTTCCAATTAAGTTACCAACACTAGTTTCATTTTTCTGTGCATTTTTTAAGCTGTCGCCAGCTCCATCTCTTCATGTTCTAGGTTTAACTTTGTTTACTTTATGTTTACTTTTTGTGATGGACTCCAAACCTGTGATGCCAGGATTTCGAGTCGTATCCACAAATTGATCCTGGGCCTTTATAGTTTCTATGAGCATATGAACAATTAAAAGTGATTCCCCTCAAAAACCTTCGCGAGAAGACAAGGCTTCTTGAAGTACTTTAAAAATGTCCGATAACCTCGGTTGACTCTTACAAAATGATGTTTTTACCATCCTTATACTATTCATACCGTGGCACGTTTCTCACTTCGCATCAGATGGGATCTTATCGAGGTTTTACTAATCAACTAACAGTTCCATGATTAGACTCTCGTGCTCAGGTGAAAGGAACAAGTCTTGTAGTGATGAATCAAATGTGCCTATCTCAACTTATTTCTTAGTACGCAATCCTATGGTTCCATTACGCACTTTCCAGTTCGTTATCAGGTCTTCGTTGTCAGGAAAAATTAACAAGTCTCGTTACACGAATTTGTTGAATCTAAGCTTGGTGGATTCCTTAGTAAGCATCTCAGGGTTCCATTTTCCACCATACAGCTACATCATCAGATCAACTCTGTAGTACCATATTATTGTATTGTCATCTACGTATACATGTCAAGTTTTGTGATGTTAAAATAACTAGAAGTGAAGCCGTGCCGCCCGTTGTAATATGTGGTCAGCTAAAATGCGCTGTCTATTTTGTCTATGGTACGTGTGTCGCGACTGAACTCGGTAATCTGCGGTGTCTCTTTGACACTTATCAAAAGCCCTTGTAGGCGCCGACGACGACCTCGTCGTCTAATTTTTTTAGACGTAATTTGTGAGTTTGATATTTAATAACTTAATTTAGAATGTAACTGCATTTTTTTGACACTGATGTAACAGACTTGCTCATTTTAAAATTATAATAATATTTGACATTTGTATAGTTTAAAAAAAATAACGGTACTTACATATCAGACTATATCGGACACATTTTTTTCCGGATTTCAAGTTATATTTTGTAACTTAATTGAATATTATATCTAATATTATATTTTTTACATATTTGAACCAACAAATTCGACAGTTCGTGTTGTTTTATAAAATTGTGTTAAAACTTGTATTTTACCATGTCCTTGCAATAAATGATTTTTTTTATATCCGTTTATTGGTAAGTGATTCTTAGTAAATTGGTGTGTTGTTATTTCGCACTGGCGATGAGTGTACCAATGGTGTGTCAATTTTCAGAATAACCTCGTGATATTGCCGTGTTGAAAGGCGTGTGGCCCAGTAGAATTTTGTCAGGATACATACACCCTTGATTAAAAACAGGGAGTTGAAATCGTCGATTCTTTGATTAATCGCCGACGTTGTCCTCCGACAGGTATTGTTTCTACAACCCTTATAGAGAAGAATTGTAATTTAGTACATGGTTTATTTGGTGGGCTGATTCACCTGAAGGGCCCAGCTTATTGATTGTGTATGGTAACGCATTGTGTACGTTACAGAAAGATTCTGTTTGGGGCCATTAATACCCTTTTGTTCCGGTGGTGCCCTTTGCAGGAAGTCCGGGTTTTTGGCAGACGGTCTCCTTCTACGAGGAGTCCTAGTTTTCACTAAAAACCTCGTATCCGCTTGGTAGTCGCCCAGCAGTGGCGCCCTTTTGGATAAGGACTACCTTATTGACTTATCCTTCATATCTGCAATTCTTAATCATATATCTCTCATCATCATTGGTCATCCAAACTCAATATTTGATTGAACTAGACCGGAAAACCTTGTTAGTTCTTACACTTCCGCGAACATTACACATTTCAATAAAACTTTTTTACTGATTTTTCGAATAATTTATTTTATATTAAATCCTGACGTTTCGACTCATTTACAGGAGCCGTGATCACAGGATGACTAAGGTAATGGTGGTCATATACGTGTTCTATTCAAATGGACACCTATTCTAAAGGTAGGCTTGTCCCTATGTAAAGATATAATATACCAATATATTTTTGTAAGAAATGGTTCTGTTGATCAATTAATATGGATTTTCTTTTCACTTCCCGCTTAAATGTAACAATATATATGTATGGAGTTTAAATATATCCTCCTATCTGTGCAAAAGGCAGGTTCGCTACCGTTGCACTAAATAGTAGTCAAGGAACACACGATTGAAATATGATTTTTCATTATTTGACCAATATATTTAAAAATACTTTCTAAAATAGCATTATTTAATTCCAACGGTAGATATAAATAAAAGCACCAGTGCTTACACGTAATGCGAGTGAGGCCGGCCATCAACTCCCAGGGTTTACGGAGGCCGGGATTCCGACATTTTATCCAAAATGGCGCATTCATTACGAACTTGATGCCGGGTTTGCAACCCTCCTGAAGGATTCGTTTCATTTTACGGCGACAAATTAAATTATTTACTGCTGTTTTTCGCATCCAATCCAAAACATGTTGTTTTAATATATGAATAAATTGGCCTTGGGTATTAAACCTATGCCACGATAGTAAACATGTAATTATAACCTTTAAAAATGTAATTCGTACTTTTATTTTTCGCTTAATTATGTTGCCCTTTATTGGACTTCGATATTACCCTATTACTTGGACTTAGTTTATTACTAAAACTAGCGACCTGCCCCGGCTTCGCACGGATGCAATGCTCTACTATATTATGCATGTATTATACATATAAACCTTCCTCTTGAATTACTCTATCTATAAAAAAAACCGCATCAAAATCCGTTGCGTAGTTTAAAAGATGTAAGCATACATAGGGATATAGGAACGGAGAAAGCGACTTTGTTTTATACTATGTAGTGATATTAAGCCTCTTGCTTTAATCGGAGATTATGGCAGAGCTAGTGGAGAGTGGAAAAGTGAAGTCTGTGGTGAGTGAATGATTTCACATAAATTTAAAATGGGTGAAATAAGATATTACGTTGAAATTTCCGAAGTTCAAATCGTCGTAAATTATTTGTAGTCAGCGTGCCGTCTATTTCGTCTGTGCAACGGGTGTCGAGACCGTACACGGTAATCTGTGGTGTTACTAACACACTTATCGGAATGACTTCTCCCAATGTAAAGAAAGAATATAACTAAACGTAAAACGTTTATTAATAAATAATCGGTCCGTTACTTTGACTTTCTTTTACGATTTATTTCGTATAAATGTAACAAGGTCAATACAGTTTTTTTAGTTCAGTCAAAGCATGGAGTTTAATATACAGCCCTTGAATAAAAAAATAAGGTATTTTTTTAATGTTTTTGAAAAAAAATTTTTAATGTTTTTGACTGTATTTATTTATACCTATGAATAATGTCAATGTCAAAGAGAGTTTGTTCAAATTCAGCTATTAAGTTTCATAAAACATCAAAGTGGAGCCCATCAAATTCGAAATATATTTGAATAGGCTATTTGACTGTCTAGTCAAAGTTTAATTGAGACATATTTCACTTAGTTCTTACTCACACATTACACATTTAAGTAAAACATCTTTTTAGCAAATATTTGTGCATATATTTGATACTAACGTTTCAACTGCTATACAGGAGAAGGAACCAGTCATCCTTTAACCACGACTCCTGTAAAAAATTCGAAAAGTCAAGATTAAATATAAATTATGTGCAAAGATCCGTTTAAAATTTGTTTTATGTAAAATATTATACTTTTGATAAACTACAAATTTCCACTCAGTTGCAAGATTTTTATAAAATGACTCGTCAGAAGACAAAATATGAATTTTTATTAGTAATAAATGTTTAAATCTATACTCTAAGAACACAAATTTGTTGTTTGTGTGTTTGTCTGTCCGCTCTTTTCCCCGCTCTTTTTCCATTGTATACGCGTTACCATAGCAACGCGTTACCGGGTCAGCTAGTATAGGTTAAAAACTTGTTAAAAACATAACATTTGTGTTGCATTTAATGTAATAATCTTTTTGTCTGCATCCTGTGTACTGTGACATTCGTTCACTGCACAAACCGTCATTTGAAAATACAAAATTTCAGTAGCAGTTCTCGATATGACACAACTTTTTGCGATATGACATACGAGTAACGAACTAAGCCAGTATGGCTTAGTGTAAGTTACCTAACTTTTTTATCGTGAATAGGTAAGCGCTAGACCGCTATCTCGCCTGATGGTAAGCGACGATGATCTAGGATATGACGCACTTGTCTAGAAGATACCTATTCATTCATGACTTGAAGGCCCCCAAGTTGTATTTGTTTCCGTACAAATACAACTTGGGTAGACTTAGGTAGAGTTCCACAAAATTGGAACCAAAACACTTAGTTAGACTCTTTGGTATATCACCCATATAATGGTGGTGCCTATTTGTAAGCTGGTTGTCTGATGAAAAATGGGAATGGCGAAATAAGGTTAAGACACTGTGTATTTAAATACAATTTTATGACCTCTAGAACTAATATTGTTGTTTTTGTTACCTATCCTAGATTATCCCAGGTCGTCTAAACCAGTTTTAGTATGTTTGGTAATAAAAAGGCAAAGTTAAAAGGCTTTACGTGTAATAAAGTCAAGTTAGACATGTTTTATTACTATCAAAGACCAAGGTTAAATGTAATAAACCGTAAACCAAACCGTTCAGTTATCGCACAGCGATCGCTGAAATTCTGATTTATTTGATTACTAGCCACAAAACAAGTTTCGTCCCATATTTTATGAGATAAGAAATGTAACGTTTCGTTCGAGATTTATTCGTCCATTGTTATATGACAAACACAAATTACAATTTACGATTGCTGATAAATTCTGTCCTAAAAATGTTTTGACTTCATTGCGGCGGGTAAAACTTAAACACACCAATATATTTTTAACTTTTTATTATTTATAAAAAGAAATAAAATGAAATTTATTTTATTTATTTATTTGCAAAATGCATGGTTTTACATGATGATAAATTAGAATTAAGTTGCTTATCATATCTTGCTTGTTCAGCATGCAAAAAGTCACATATTAAATATTACACGAAATACCATTTTTGATATTATTTAAAATTAAACAATTATTTTAATTTAAACACATTTACAAATAAAATTAATTAATTTATATTAGCAACGCCTGAATCAAATTATTATTATTCCCGATAACCTATAGCGGTTATAATAATAATATTTTTTTACATTCACACCAAGTAGCCTAGACCAAAGTAAGCACTGTAAGGCTTGTGTCATGGGTACTAGGATAACTGATAGACATACATAAATGATACATCTATATGTAAGATATAAATATATATAAAAACCCATGACTCAGGAACAAATGCTCGTATTCATCACACAAATATCTGCTCTTAGGATTCGAACCCAGGATCGCTAGTGTGAGAGGCAGGATCCATATCGTTGCACCACACGGTCGTGGTGGTCCAAAGGTCCAAAGATCGGCAAAGATGGGCTACGGCCGGCCAGCAATGTGCTGGGTAATAGCTAGCAAAAATTATTTTAAAAATATTCTTTGAAATTTGAATTAAGTATCTTTTTACTAGCTACCGATATAAAGATAAGATAGATAGATAGATAAAATGCTTGAAAGTCAACTATGCCATGGCTTCGAAGTCCTACAACGGAAGAACTTGTACCGAGAAGAAGCCGGAAGAAACTCTGAAGGCTATTTTTTTACTCCCTTTCATGTGTAAAGGGAATTTAATTGTGAGCCGAGTCGATTTTTGCCAGTATTTTTCTTTTAAAATAAGCTTTCACTTTCACCTTTTCCGGTGTCTGTAATGAAATCTTGCAAGTTAAATTTGACCCACTTCCCGGTTTCCGATTGAGTTGAAATTTTTCATACATAAATATACCGCATGCAATACAATATTATGATGAAATAGAGCTGATTTGATGCTGGAGGAAGAAGGTGGCCATAGGAACTCCGCAATAAAACGACCCAACCCCATTGTGTTAAGGCTTTTTAACTTTTCAGTTCGTTTCATTAGCAAGTAAAAATAAATGCTTGTTATTAAAAAAGTTTGGATAAAACTTATTAATTGTTGACGATGAATACATGTGCATTTAATTATATTTTATCGATAGTTTTTTTTTATTGTCACGACATGTTAGTACGAAAAATGTGAACCATCAATCTTCATCAATAATTCATGCACAAAACTTTACAAGTGACTTAAAATCAGAAGTGTTTCCTCAAATAGAAACCAGAAGAGTACAAACTCTAAGGTTGATTAAAATCTTTTTGGGTTACATAATCTATGCTAAAAGAAACTGCCAAATAGTTTGAATATGGAATGAATTTCTCTTAATAAATTATTTTTTGAACGATCAATTATATTCGGTTATATAATAACAGTCATATCTATTTACCTACCGCGATTTAGCGGAGTACAACGCCATCTCTTAATTGGTTACTAATATTCATAATAATATGTACCTTTTCAATATAAGTAATTATTTAGTAGCACTTTATTTATCACAAAATTAAGTATTATGTCTTGTAGAATTACTTTGGAAAAATTTTATGAACCGTAAAGCATCGCATAAAATATGAATAAATAAACATGCGTTTTATAAAATGGATCTGAAGTATATTTATTTAGTTATAACAAGCTAACGTTCGCGTCTTATTCTATGTGAAACTCAGTTTCTTCTGAATTTCTGTTTTACAAATTAAATAATTTATTCACAGTCACCTGCATGAAATAGAGAAACCACAAAAAGAATAGTTTTTATGATAAATTATTGTAATAGAAACACACTAGAAAAAAATCGACTCAGCGCACAAGTAAATTTTTAGGCGAGAATCGAACCCGCAACCTTTGGATGTCCGATCCAATGCTATTCTCGCCTGAGAATTTACTTGTCAACCGAGTCGATTATTAAAAAAATTCATCATTTAAGATATCATTGAAAAATGCAAAATTTAATAAAAATAAAACTAAATGTCTGTTTCATCTTATGCTGGCACTTCACATGGCGGTAGTTACGCAAATGTTTGCCTTATTTGTCAAATGTCGTCAGATACACATACATTTGCCAATTCGGTATAATTTGGCAAACTTAACAAATGCCAAATGTTGCTTTCATAGCAAGTCCGTTTTCCATCGCACTTCAAAGGCGGCCAACTTGCAAAATGTTTGTGTCATGTGTCCACATTTGGACCTAAGCGTTAGTAGCGCACGCGCTGTCGACCTGTACAGACGTATCTCATCCTTGAAAGTTATTAAATTTATTGAGCTTTATTAAATGCATATTTACATTATAAAGGAAAGGAGTGGAACTCCCTCCCTGCGTCGGCATTTCCGAGACCATATAACCCGTCCATTTTTAAAGCAAGAGTGAATGGGCACCTTTTGGGTTAGCTCGTGTGTGTGTGTGTGTGAGTGTGTGAGTAACTGAGTGTCATTCGACAAAAGTTATAAAATTCTCTTGAAGCTTCATCCAATATCTTTATAAACGTTTTCTTTATAGTTCCTCTGGAAACAATATTTTATTTTATTACATACTTCAATTTATAAGTAATATTTATGTTTTCGTTTTATTATTTGCATTTACAATGCCATACTTCTATAAAATACTAGCACATAGTAGAAGTTAAAATACGTCTGAGCATTCGCCCGGATAACGAAAGGTCGTAGGTTCGAATCCCACCTGAAGGCTCGGAGGAGTGGTTGTTTTTTACAGGCGTGTTTTATATCTTATAGAAATGTGGCAACGTGAATGCAATAAATATAAATTAAAATACATTATCATAGCTGGTTCCATCTTAATCTTAAGTTTAATATTTGCAAAAATATTACTCTAAATGTTGAAGGCAGTTAACGTTCAACATTTGTAGGAAGATACTAGCTCATAGTAGAAGAAAAATTACAGTTGTTAATTTCGACGCGTCTGCCAGCGTCTCGGTAGCTCAGCGGTCAGACCGTTGCGCCGAACGGTCGCCAAAATAATAACCGTGAAAAAATATTGTGTTATTAATAAAACATATAGTATAATACTGCACATTGCAATGTAACCCTGCATAACATTTAAACTTAAATATTTTATATTTCTTATTTATTTTCTTATGAGTAGCAAGCATCCACCAGCGTCATGCTTTCCGTGATATTTTAATTATTTTGTGTTTATAAGCAATTAGTGATAGCAAGTATGCAAATACATAATATGTACTAGCAAATTTAAGCGTCGTCGTTGTCGTTCGCTGTTGCCATTTATGAATATGCCAACATTTGCAATTACATTTGTCTAATTAGGCATTGTTTACCATGTATAGTGCAACCTGTGCCTAAAAGGCACAGGTTGCACGGTGGGGCTCTCCTCGGGCCATGGAAGAAGATGCACTCGGTTTTATCTACCGAGACATCCAGTCCCATGGCCCGGATGCGCGCTATGGCCACCTCCGCCACCTCCTTGGCCCGGCGGCGCGCCTCGAGGTAAGTCGTCCCCCTCGCGGCGACAAGTGTGTCGTCAGCGTAACACACTATCGCCGCGCGGGGGAGGATCGTCCCCCTGAGGAGCCAGTCGTACCCCATGTTCCACAGGAGCGGACCCAGAACCGCCCCCTGTGTAACACCGCACGACATGCTCCTCTCCACCAGCTCCCCATTCGAGTCGGCGTACAGCACCACCCTGTCCTGCAGGTAGTGCTCCACGACGACCCGGAGATAGGGGGGAAGCTGGTGGAACCTCAAGACGTCCCTGATCACCTCGTATGGCAGGGAGTTGAATGCGTTGCGGATGTCCAATGACACCGCAAACACTCCCTGCCCCAGCCGTTCTGCTGTGTCGATGACATCCCTCAGGGCTAGGATGGCATCGACCGTGGACCGCCTGCGCCTGAACCCGAACTGTCGCTCCGATAAGTTCGGGCCCAGGCCCTCCTCAAGGTGCTGCACGATGCGCTCGGCAATGATGCGCTCCAAACCCTTGCCGAGCACGTCGAGCAGCACCACCGGCCTGTAGGCGGAAGGCAAATCTGCCGGACGCCCCTCCTTCCTCAACAGGCAGAGTCTGCCCCTCTTCCACTGCCTAGGGAATTCCCCCCTCTGGAGACAGAGATTGTACGTCTCGCGGAGGAACCCCCCTAGGTGCTCCTGGGCAATGGGGATTACTCTGCCTGGCACTCCGTCCGGCCCTGGCGCCTTCCGCTGGCCTTTGAGGCGGTCCATGACCATCTCCACCTCCTCCGTGGTCACCGGCTGGTATCCTGGCGGCTGCTCGCGAGGGATGGGTGGGAGGACCATCCTGGGCGGGAGGATCGGCGACGTCTCGGGGAAAAGGCCCGACACCACCCTGGCCAGAAGCTCTGGCTCCAGCATTTCCGTCGCCGGAGCCTGGCTCTTCAGCTTCTTCCTGACCGTCCGGTAGGGGCGGCCCCACGGGTCCCTGTCGAGAGTCGACAGGAACTCGTTCCAGGCCGCGTCCTTCGCCTGTCGGATGGCCATGTTGAGCCGCTTCTTGGCCTCCCTATAGGTGGTGGTCAGGGCTTCCTCCTCGCCCTCCACCCTCCTCCGTCGCCGACGGCACCTCTGCAACGCCCTCCGTGCCCGAACGCAGGCTGTCCTGAGCGACGCGATTTGGTCAGACCACCAGTATACGGCGGTCTTATCGGGTCGCCCAGTCACCTTCGGCATGGAGGCGTTGCAGATTGCCGTGAAGGCCTCCTTTAGCCTCCCCACCCGCTCCTCGACCGTCCATCCCTCGCTATCTTCGTCTTGCAGCCGCCAAGCCTCCACCACCGCCGCCTCCTCCGCCAGGTCCCTGTTTATCCTGGCGAGGGCCCATCTGGGGAAACTTGACTGTGTTCCCCCCCCCTGGGCGCCCGCCAGATCCACCCCTCAGGTCGGCTTCAAACCTGATGTAGGGGTGGTCGGACAGGGACTCCTCCTCCGACAGGACGCGCCATCCGGAGATCTTGGGTTACAGCGATGGGGTCGCCAGGGTGACATCCACGCGGGAGCCCCCGCTGCCCCTGACGCAAGTGAAAGCGGTGCCCCTATTTAGCACCGCTAACCCCATCGCTATCACCCAGTTCGACACCACCACCCCCTTTGGATCGTTCGAGGGGTGGCCCCACGCCTGGTGTTTCGCGTTGAGGTCGCCCCCGAATAGGATCTTTCGGGGGGCCAGTCTCCGGATGACGCGTCCCATCCCATCGACCCACCGTTGGAGCTCGGTGAGGGCGCGATTGGGCGAAAAGTACGCCCCCACCACGGTGATGTCCCCCCAACTGACGGCCACATACCCCGACCCCCTCTCAATGAGTGAGAGGGGAGGGGAGCCGGCCGCAGTTGTGGGGACGACTATCGCCACCATCTCATCTGTTGAGGAAGCCCAATTGTCCCTCGGAGGGGAGCAATAGGGCTCCGAGATGATGGCGAGGTCGATGGACCACTCCGCCAGGTGCTGCATGAGGAGGTCCTGCGCACCTGTGGAGTGGTTGATATTCGTCTGCAGTAACTTGAGTGGCCGTCGAGACATTATTGGGCCGACTCAGTTGTCTCCATGGCCACCTGGGCCTGTTCCCGCCGCATCCCAAAGGTTTTGGGGAGCGCCTTTCCTTTGACAGCCGGAGTATGGTTGTGGGGGCGCTTCAGTGACCGGCAAAGGTGGCAATTTGGCTCCGCCTCACAGTCCCGGGCCCTGTGTCCCGCAATTCCGCACCTGTAGCACAGGGCGCTGCGGTCTGTCGTCGCCGGGCAAAGTGCCCCTGTGTGTCCCGGCTGCAGGCACCTAAAACATCTTAGGGTGCGGGACTCCAACACCCTTACGGAGACCACAGTCCATCCCACCCGAATTCTGCCCTCCTGGGCGAGCATCTTTGCCGACTCGACCGGGCATTTGACAAGGACTGTGCCCAGGCCGCCTGGGCCCTCTCTTATGTCGCCCACTTGTATCTGGTCAGGCGGGCATCCGACTTTGGCGGCGAGTGCGGCCTGTAGTTCCGCTTGCCCCGTAGAGTCATCAAGGCCCGTAACCCGCAGGTCCGCCGTTTTAGTAGGCCTTGACACCGCCGCCATGTCCCCGAGGACTTCTCTTAACTTTGCTGCGAGGCCATCGGCTTTGACCCCGCTGCCTTCCCCTCCCACCTCGATAAGGCGCTTTCCAGACTGGGTGATCTTGATTTTTACATCAGTGATCCCTAGTTCACCCAGTCTGACCTCCCTCTTGGCCTTGTCTATGGCCCCCGCATATGACGCCCCCTTTTTTGCGGCCTCCTCCGTGATGGTGAGGACCACGGCCGCTGTTTTGGGGGCCACTAATTTCGGCGCCGCCGGCTTGTGTTGGGGCGGTTTCGGCTTCTGTTTTGCTGCCGCCTTCGCTTGTTTGGCGGGGGCCTTTGTGTTAGCCACCGTCGCCCAGGACGCTTTTCCTCCGGAGGATTGCTCCGCCTCTGCCGGGATCTCTGTTGGCTCTATTGCCGCTACTGATGGGCGCTCTGCAGCCTCCCTCGCCTCCCTGCCTGCCATTGTGCGGGGCGCTTTATTTTTTCTCTCCGCGGCCAGCGGTGGACGATGACTTTTCTCCTGGAGGAGGCGCCCGTCCCTTTCAAGGCCCTCCACCCTCGCATCAACGACCGACCTTACCGCAGCTAGCGTGTCGCGCCGGAAGTCCTCCAGGAACTCAGCTAGGTTCGCCATCGTTAGGCCTTGGCCTGCCTCCCGCTTTTCCATTGCCGCCGTTGCCTTCTTCATCGCCACCGCTTTCTTAGAGGCCTCCTCGAACTGTTTTTTGAGCGCCTTATTTTCCTCCTTCAAGCCGTTCATTTCTGTTCGAAGACGGTCGAGGGCCTCCTTGTATTTTCTGGCCTCCGTTCCAGAATCCGAGGACTTCTTCCCCCCTTTGGGGCCAGGGGCCTTTCCCCCGGTTTTGGCCTTTTGTTTGCCCTCCAGCTTGTTGGCAATCCCTCCGAGTTTCTTGACGGCCACTTCTATGCATCTTCGGTCCGCCGGGTCCATTTTTCCGGCCAAACCCATGAGGACCGTCCGTACTACCTCTTGTTGCACTCGCAACTCCTCCACTATTTCCCCCTCCCCCTCGGACGCCGATGTCGAGGACTCATCCTTATAATTAATGTTTCTCGGGCGTCTCAGTAACTTAGCGGATCTCGGGGTTCCAGTGTCCGTCACTTCCACATCTAACTCCTCCTCGTAGGACGCTTCCGAGTCCCCCGCGATCTTCATTTTATAATTCGTGCTGGTGCCGCTTGAAACCGGTTTGCCAGCTCTCGGGGCCTTACCTCCCTTCGCGCTCCTTCTCTTGGCACCTTTGGTTGCCCCCTCGTTGCCCGAACCTGAGCTAGAGGGCCCCCTCTCTTCTGAACTCGGCCGTTTTCGGCCCACACTACTGTTTCTAGAACCGGTGGGGGTCTTACCCCCTGAGGTTTGGTCTTCTAGGAGACCAAATCGGTTCTTCAACGAAGCCAAGGTGACGTTTGCTACGTCCGACTGCTCATTTACGCCTGAGCTAGGCTCTCCACCCGTAAGGGCACGCTCTCTTCCGCCCGAGCAGGGCCCGTCTTTAACGTCTTTAGATTTTTTGGTTTTGTTATTAAGCGATCTCATTTTGGTTCCCACGAGTGTGGTTGCAACTAAAAGGTCCACCCGGGCAGAGGCACCATACCCGGGCAAGCATAGGGTTCTCGAAACAGAGGGGCTGCCGGTCCTCTGTTCCGTTGTCGTGTAACGACTGGACCCCCTCCAGCCACTCACCCCCTCGCCATCCGCGACAACAGACTTGGGGTTGGGGTTTTTTATTGAGGTTTTCTCCTCGCAGGGTCACCCAGTTAAGGGCATACCCCCCCCGGCCCCTCTCAACGAGGGGTAACGGGTTGGCCGATGGTTGGTGAGATTTCACCTGTCCGCTGCTCATGACCACCATAAGCAAACGGACCCATCGCCCCCACTCGCACCGCCGCTACCCGGACTATCCGGGACGCCAGTCGAGCCCGAACCGCGCCGCCGCTACCCAGAATACGTCTGGGACGCCGACCCGGAGCCTTCGACATTCGCGAAGCGAATCGGACCAGTAGGTCCACGACCAAATACGAGGAAAATCCTCGTCCCTCTTGTGACCCAAACTGCCGCTACCCAGAAAACGTCTGGGACGCCAGATGGGTCCGTCTTTTGCTGGTTTTGGTCCGCGCCGGCTAAGCCGGTGGCCCCCATATCTGGAGGCCCCCCAATCCGCCACCCGGGGGACGCGCCCGATGGCAGTTCCAGCAACTGCACACGGGCAAAAGTGGAACCTGGGTTAAGAAAGGTTGTGTAAGCCAAGTTCTATCACCCATAAAAAAATCAAGTCCCACTTTTGCGGTTTTTAGAAGTTATGATAGAATTTAGATAAAGGTCAACTTTCATGATCTAAGGTTGTCACAAAGATCAACTATTTTTTGTTTGTTAATTAATACCGTCAATCAATTGAATAAATTAACAACACTTATAGACGAATACAATATACTTACATATACTACCTACCTAATGTAGATGTGATAATGTAGAACTACTTTATGTTTGTTCGACCACATATTTAATTTTGTACCTTACACGCTAAACAGTCGCAAAAATAAACTATGTTGTTTGAAATCATTGAACACACACAAACACACATCCTATACTTTAAACGGGGAATTCTCGCATGTACCTATATAAATATATCGGCATGTAATTGGTTTCTCGGAAACGGTTCTAACGATTTTGATAAAATTTTGGATTCACAAATTCATTCACTTATAAAATCTATCTAAGTATCGCTGTCTCGATCTCATCTTTAAAAAAAATAGCATTCGATCAGAAAATAAAAGCAAAGTACAAAGTCGTGGGCATAAATCAGTTAACAGGTATGTACCTATTACTGTAACAAAAAAAACGTAGAGGTAACCAGATAACCAGCTACATCCCTCAGCAATAGTGAGATGTGGCTTATTTATGTATGAAAGACCACATCCGTAGGCTTATTTCTATCTTAGTTCTAGTTTCCACTTTTTTGTTTTTAAGGAGAAAAAAATCAAATACGAAATTAAAAAAAAAATCTGCTCCCAAACCATTGCAAGCTTAAGAAACGCGTTTATATGCGTGTGATTATGTCCGATTGACTCATATTTATTAAAATAATATATTCTTGATATTCACGATATAAAAAAATATTTTAGATTTCATAGGTCAAAGGTCACGATAAGTTCATGATTATTTTTTTCTCAAATAGTATTTGAGTTACACTTCTGGGAATTGAAGTCATGCCTTTGTTAGGGTATAAATAATCTTTTTTGTTCCATAAAACACTGTGCGAGTGGTTTGATGAAACCGATGTTGATTTTCATCAAAGCACTGTGCCAACAACTGACTTGCAAGATGCTTATCCAGTTATTGGTGTTAAAGAAAGTTGCTAATCCGTGATATTGTACATTAAATTATGTTCATGTATTAGTAAAAAAAAAGATTTTCGCATTTCTTTCATTATTTTTATGGCAGTCAAAAACAACCTGCAACAGACAGAAAGCTGTCTACCTCAATATGTTATTATTGTAGTCTTTAATTTTATATAATGAAATAAGATGATACTTATACCTGTATTTAATAAATATTTAAAAAAACTTAAGATTCTTTGTAGGTCCTAAAAAATACACGTGATATAGTGGGGGGGCGGAGGGGTAGTCTGAAACCTCACCATGTATCACCAAGGGGGAGGGGGGGTTAAAAAATGCCAAAAAAAACATCACGTGATTAATGGACGGCCCCTTACGTAGTACAAAATTGCCTGAGCCAAAAACAATTTAGGGGTATTCAAGTTGCGAGTTGCGTTTATCTTCTAGACAAGCGCGTCACATCCTATATCGCATTATGGCTTACCATCAGGAGAGATAGCGGTTAAGCGCTTACCTATTTACAATAAAAAAGAGTCGTGCAGTTTGTGATATTTGCCTATGTGTCAAAGCTTTGCCAAACTAGACAAATACGCCAGTGCAAATGCCTACCGCAATGTGAATACGAGAACATATTCCTCTCATTGACGACACAACACTGGCCTATATCGTAAAAAGTAGAAAGGTACTAGAAAATTTCGATAGCCTTGGTACCTTCATTGTGGGTTGCGGGTTTGGTTCCAGACTGAGAATTTAGGTGTAAACTGAGTCGATTTTCTCTATTATTTTTCTATTAAAATAATTCATAATGCCATATATCAATGCTGCCTGCATTAACAAATGTAAAATATATACAATAATAAAAAAGAACATCTCAATGAATGATATCAAAGGTTTTTCTTAATCCTGATTATATACTTAAATGGGTTGTTAGCATTACTTAACCACAAGCAAGACACGTTGTGTTATATATTTTAGGTCGACACCAGCAGAGCTTAGGATCTATCTCTGAAATTTATTTATGGTCATTGCTAAGTAAACGACGCCGACGAATTGGAATAGAATATTGTTGGGTATCAGTGGTACTTTCTGTATTTATTTATTTACTGAAGAAACGGAAATAAATAGTTTGTGCTTACAATGCTTATTGAAGGTATGACTTATAACAGGTTTCTCTGAATGTACAAACAATAAATCTTAAACATTGTTGGTAAGTATCCGCCTAATAAATATAACAACAAATACTTTGATCGATGTTAAAAAAGTCCTAAAGTCATGATAAGTAAAGAAGTAATACCGAGATATTGAATACAAAAATTGATAAAAACTTATGCGTGAGCTTAATTTACAATTTCATTTAAATTTACTTAAAACTTAGAGTGAGATCTAAACATCCAAGAAACGTTTAAAAGATTAAAATAAAAAGTTTCCTTACGCACGCACGCATGCACACACGCGCAGTGAGAGAGAGCCCACACATGCAACTGCCCTCTCATAGAAAATGTGAATTCTCATACATATTTTGGCATAAAAATCGATAAAGAGTTTAATAGGGGCCTTCATATTGCTCATGTCTGCAATAAACTTAGATAATTTCTAGCAAATATGACTATTTCTAATCGAATCTAATTTATAATCTCCAATCACGAATAATAAAAACTATTGTAAGTAAAATATAAAAAAAACAACATTTTCAGATAAAATTAATTTATTTATATTTTGTGAAATATTACCTATCCAATTTCAATTTCAGAAAAACATTTTAAATTATGGGATCGCTCGAAACAAATTTCTTATGACAAAGGCGAATAATGTCTACGACGAAAGAACTACCGCTTTCCTCGTATTCGCTATATCGCTTGATAAATCAACTACCTGCAGATCTAGTTTATGATTTGACTCAATTGAATTTAAGGTGCAGATTGAATAAGTACTTTTTCAAGACTTTTTTGTGCACCTAGTTTGCTCCTTGTAAAAGAGTTTATCAAATTGATTTCTTTTTTCTATTGTAATTATTATATCTAAACGCTTGCTTTAAACAGCGTTGCTATAAACCTTTGTGGATGCCGAAAGTTTCATTTACTGCCGCTGTATGAACGGAGGCGTATTGCTGACGTGACATATTTACTCAATATAGCAGGTGGGTTAGTTGATTGCCCGGAGCTTTGAGGAAGTATTGGCTTGCGAGTTCCAGTGGCGTGTCTCAGAAAACCTAATACGCTCCATGTCCCATTGGTCAAATCAAATTACAGGCGCAATTCATTTCTAATTATCACACGCAAGTGTTTTAACACTTTAGCGAAGCAACATGACATTGACCTCTTCAACACTTCTTCTTGTCGGCTTAAGCGATTACTTAGCAATAATTTTTTTCTTAATTTCTCTAATTAAATAGACTTCTTTTTAGCAGTTTCATTAACCTTCACTGTTTTATATGACAAATAGGAATACTAGTTTTACTCATGGAAACTTGTAAGTGGCCTTCTGTATCTATTTCATGTTTCTGTACTTTTACCTAGCTGTAAGTTTCCCCAAAATTGTTAAATAAATAAATAAATAAAATAAATTTCTATACGCTGTTTTTGAATAATGCATTGTAATTTATTTCTAATAGGTTAATAAATAAATAAAAAGAATCTGCATTTATATGCCTGTGTTTTTATTAGGTACATATTAGGTTAAATAACATTTCTAAGAAGCATATAATATTAGCACTGTGAATTTGTGTAAAGGGAGATCGCTTCCTTACATAAATATGTTCCAAATATTTTGGAGTATTTTGTTGAATATACTTAATTTACTTTTACTCCCAGTAGTCGATAGCCAAATAGTGTTCTCAGTCAGAAAATTGTTATTCTATATATGTGTTTGCGCTACATGAGCGATCAATTGAAGTAAACTTTCAAATCGATCATGTTAGCGCGTTCTAGGAATTTCAAACGATTGAAAAGCAATATATAGTGATTCTCCGTGGTTCCTTATGTTAAAGAGATGGAACGAATAAATATGTACCATAATATAACCATATTTCTCGCCCGCTCGGTGCTATGTTAGCGATCCTAGCTTCTGCGCCAAACGTGTCGAGTTCGAATTCCAGTAGGGCATATGTTTGTGTTTTTGATGTATTCTCTACATTAAATAATACTCATAGTAAAAGCTCAGCTTAGTTTGGGCCAAAATAATTGTTGAGTTATCTGATTTTTTTTTGAGTTTAACTCCTTAAGAATCTTTTCGTATATAGCGCACGGTATGAAAAATAGATGGGTAGTAAAATCAATCGTTAACAAAAAGTGAAGGGTCACACTTTCTCTGCGTAATACTCTCGCACATCTTATAGCGCTCCTCGCTCTTCAGTCCCAAGTACACATTTACTCTCTCTCTATTTCTTTCTCACTGGAGCAATTAGTATACATGTTAAATATCATAAATAATAGAAAAATATATATAAATAATAATACCAACATTGAAGTCATATATTTTATTTAATTAATATGCATAAATATATGAATTTATTTACTTCCTTTGCCCATTATATATATATATATGTCGGAGATGGCGACAGATTAGGTTCGGACACATCTGCTTCGTCCGCCATCTTTTACTTTGTTAAAGAATCAGTGCGTACGTCTGACGCGGTCGAGCTCACAAAGTCTAATGATAGCAAGAGCGAACGAGCTAGTCTTCTCAACACTGACTCGTTCGAACATTCACTCATTCACTTGTGACGTCAACACTGCCATAGACTTCCGCTCGTACTACTGACTCAAAGAATTGTCTATGTAACTTGCATTGAAGTAACGATAGATGGCGTTACTTAATTCAATACTCATTTTAATAACTCCGACACGGCCATTCTGACACCGCGCGCGTTCTCGAGCGCAACAACCAGAAAAAAAACGCGAGATCAGCATTAACTCAAAATCTCCTCAACGACACAGGATATTACACGAATTGCAAAACCTGAAAGCTAAGATAGAGTAACTCTTATCCTGCAGCTTTCAACTAAGAGTTGCTGTAGTATCAAGCAAAGCGCGGAGCTTCCAACGCATGGTTATGAAGCACGAAGCGCGGAGCTTTCTATTACAAAGATTCGGAGTACGAAGCGCGAAGCTTCCTATGCAAAAACTTAAAGCATGAAGCACGGAACTTACAAAATCTCAAAGCTTGAAGCGCGGAGCTTCGAAAATACAAAGCACGAAGCGCGGGGCTTCCAATGCAAAAGCTCAAAGCTTGAAGCGCGGAGCTTCCAAAATACAAAGTACGAAGCACGGAGCTTCCAATGCAAAAGCTCAAAGCTTGAAGCGCGGAGCTTCCAAAATACAAAGCACGAAGCGCGGAGCTTCCAATGCAAAAGCTCAAAGCTTGAAGCGCGGAGCTTCCAAAATACAAAGCACGAAGCGCGGAGCTTCCAATGCAAAAGCTCAAAGCTTGAAGCGCGGAGCTTCCAAAATACAAAGCACGAAGCCATGTTAGGGAACCAAAAATGTTCGCGGATCTTAGTGAGCGTTTTGTCCCATCCAAGATGTTTGAGTTCGTCATGAAAGCGCTGAATTATTTGCCAACGATAATTCTTTGGGACGATGGCTTTACATAAGGTCCTTTTGTTTACTTGAAAATTTTTGTAAAGCAAATTATTTTTTATTTCGTACGTTGAACTCAGGCTGGGTTCTAAAGTATCGTTTTCTAAAGCTTGAATTGTTTTATTGATATCCGGGTCAAGGCGTTGTTCCGCTTGTAACCAATCGTCTCTAATCCGAATTACATTAACTGACGCTGAACTAATATTAGACGCCACCGGATTTCTACTAAGAAAGTCTACGTGAGGGATTCTTTCACCCTTGCGATACTCGACTTCAAAATCGAAGCTTTGCATGTACGCCCACCACCTATGCACCCGAGGGGACAAATCCTTTTTATGACGGGATGCCTTAAGACTATTACAGTCCGTTACAACTTTGAATCGCCTGCCAAGTATATAATGTCTGAAATGCTTTAGAGCTTTAAAAACCGCTAAAGTTTCCAACTCGTAGCTATGATAGCGGCTCTCCACTTCGGACGTCCTCTGACTGTAATATTCGATAACTCTGAGTTGACAGTCGAATTTTTGGAAGAGAACCGCCCCATAGCCAAGGGCACTCGCGTCTGTGTGAATTTCTATATCACGAGTCGGGTCAAATATAGTGAGCAAGGGCTCTGTAGTGAGATGTTTATTACTGTGTCGCGGGCTTTAGTATGTTGGATTCGCCAGTCCCATTTGGCGTCCTTTTGTGTTAGTTGGTAGAGTGGAGCCATTATGGATGAAAAGTTAGGCACAAACTTTCTAAAGTAGCCGGCTAGGCCATTGAATTGACGCAGCTCTTTTACGTTAGTGGGAAGTGGAGAGCTGGCTAGAGCTTCGACCTTTTTGGGATTTGGCTTTACTGAACCTTCTGATATAATGAAACCTAAATACTCTACGGAAGATTTCAAGAATTTGCACTTGTTCCAATTAAAAGAGAAACCGGCGCCTGCAAGAGCGTCTAAAACCTTTTCTAAATGTATGAACGCCTCTTCTTTTGTTTTAGAAAAAACTAGAACGTCATCCATATAGACCGTAGCGATGACGTCTCTCCAAGGGCCCAGTGCCTTATTTATGGCTCTTTGATAGACGGCAGGGGCGTTACATAGTCCGAAGGGCATTTTTAAAAACTCCCATGAGCCGTCAGGCGTCACAAACGCAGTCTTTTCTATGGAATTTGATTTGTCAGAAAGCGGAATTTGATAAAACCCGGACGCCATGTCAAGAGTAGTAAACACACAAGACTGTCCCAAGGTATCTATTTCAACGATTCGAGATTCGAGTCAACGATAATGAAGCTGACTTCTATGTGTACATCATTAATCTCTATCGGCAAACTTACTTTTGAGAAAGAGTACGCTGTGTTAGAACCAATACCTGTGAGACGCGTTGGTGTGAAATCACGGTTTCCAGACAAATTATCAGCAATTTCCTTACGAACGAGTGAACAATCAGAACCACTATCAATCAAGGCTTGCAATTCGAAATTATCTATTTTTATACGTACTAGAGGCGCGTCAGATTGTAAACACATGTTAACGGACTTCGAAGCACTCGACTTTTTAAGTTTTTCATCTCTCTGCTTTGAAAAGCACACATTTTCAGTATGACCCATTTTTTGACAATAAGTACACCGCGTATTCGTAGCACTAGACTTACCAAGAACTGATTGGGAAGAGTTATCGGTAGCCGTTACGTTCTTAGATTGGTTTCTTAATTTACAATTACGTTGATAATGTCCCGGCTTGCCACAATTGTGACATTTAATGGTTACTAAATTATGTCGCCGTCGCTTAGGGTCGCTAGGCGCGGAGGAATGATTGTCAATTGATCTTTTATAACTATTAATTCTTGGGTAAGTGCCAAGATGTCTTTCGAGTGATAAGAAATCGTTTGGAGTATTTTTCAATAAATCTGAACGTACCTGGTTGTCAGAAATACCCGAGATGACCACTTCGATCTTGTTCGCCTCGCTCCAACTCGTATCCAGACGGTCGATCAAAGCCAGCTTGTTAGTTGAATATTCCACGTATGTCGAAGCTTGGTCACTAGTACACCGCACCATATCTTGAAACAGGTCATGAAATCTCTTCGTAGAGGCAAATTGTCTTGAAAGCCGCTCCCTAGCTTCTGCCCAAGTCTTGCAAAGGGGATATGACTGCGACGCCCATCTTCGCGCCCGGTCACGTAGGTTTGTAAACGCTACATTCCTCGTTTCGTAGTCGGTCCATGAATTCTGAACACGATGATGTTCTATTTCGTCGCACCATTGCGCCGCCGTGAACTCGCAATCGTCTGGATCGAAAGTGGGTACGTACACGTCACCAGGTTTCATCTTCTTAGTTGTACCTTTTGATGTAGACACGCCGGCTTCATTATGACGAAAACTTTCTGCCATACCGCGAAAAAAGGAAGCCCACATATCGGGTGACATCGCCGGTATTTGACTACCCGACTGTGAAAGCATATTTTCATCTCCGATCCGTGTATTTACTTGGGGGTTATTTTCTCCACGTGACGAGGATGGATCACCGAAATATTGGTCTTGCGTAGAAGCAGGATGTTGGTTTGAAACGTTGGAGGTGTTTTGTTCCGATCCCACCGCTGCTGTCGGAGATGGCGACAGATTAGGTTCGGACACATCTGCTTCGTCCGCCATCTTTTACTTTGTTAAAGAATCAGTGCGTACGTCTGACGCGGTCGAGCTCACAAAGTCTAATGATAGCAAGAGCGAACGAGCTAGTCTTCTCAACACTGACTCGTTCGAACATTCACTCATTCACTTGTGACGTCAACACTGCCATAGACTTCCGCTCGTACTACTGACTCAAAGAATTGTCTATGTAACTTGCATTGAAGTAACGATAGATGGCGTTACTTAATTCAATACTCATTTTAATAACTCCGACATATATATATATGTTAAGATAATCGTTTTTAAGGAGTAAACTTCAGTCACGCGTCGGAGATGACACGCACATTTTTTTATTCATATACATGAAAAGCAGGCAGAGAATAATACATACTAGAATAAAATTGTGTTTACTGGTTTGGTGGCTATTACTTTCTCTATAATAGTTAGTAGAACTCTAAGTAGCGAATATCAGAAATTAATAATGTAAACAAAAACAGACGCCGGGCTAATGTAGGTCACAGCTTTTGCTATTATGTATAATAAATTAAGTTTAATTACGTGAAAATACAGACTGTACAATAACATAAACACAATTTAAAATATCGCTAATATTTTGAGTATTTTATCTGTTACAACAGGAAAATATAATAGTTACTTATCGCCCATCCATAATAAAAAAATATTTATCTTTATGAATAATATAAAAGGTTTTTCTTATTATATTCTTTTTTTTTATATATAGAAAATAGGCATGCGCTTGACCACTATCTCGCCTGATGGTAAGTGTCATTGCCGTCTCTAAGAAATTGTATCTCGTACACCAAAGAAAATAATATGTGATTTTACGATATAACGTTCACTGATATGAAAATACTTAAATAAAGATGACATTATTAAGACATTTATGAGTCACGGTGTGATTGTTGACTGACTCGTCTCGTGCCCCAGATTCGGTTAACTAGCATAAAAAGGCTATATGTTAATATAACATTTCTACACGACTATTATGGCATATGTAAGAAAATTTCAGGCGACACTGCAGTTGTGTCGTTATTCTATTGGATGAGCGTTATGTTCTTAACAGTTAAGCGGAAATTATAAAGTTACCTTTAAATATATAAATAAATATTTCTTAGATTCACACCAATTAGCCTAGCCCACAGTAAGCACTATAAGGCTTGTGTTATGGATACTAGTTTAACGGATAGACATACATAATATATGATACATAGATATGTACGAGTAATATTCATAGAAATATTTAAAAACACCCATGACTCAGGTACAAATGCTCGTGTTCATCATACAAACATTTGTCCCTTCCGGGATTTGAACCCAGGACCGTCGGTGCAAAAGGTGGGATCCCTATCGTGGAACCAAACAGTCGTCAAAACGATAATATATATTTTTAGTGTCATTAAATTTCAATGAAACAAGGCCAGAATGTTATACTTTCAGCCTTCCTCTAACTTTTCTAAAATCATTTACAATTTCATAGGTTAGATTCATAAGTATTAAACATAAGGAAGGAACATCACGCTTAAGAATAAAATAGCAAAACGTAAAAACTACCTTCAAAGAGTGTACACAGTTATTATAACCCGAAGCTTATTAAACACGAAAATCGCGCTAAATTTCCCTCGAGAGCCGACTTTAGCCCTAATATTTGGCTACTTCCATGAGACGGCTATAACTCTGATAAATGACTGGAGATATTAAAATATTATTTCATATAGCGAGCAATCGAGATTCTAAGTTAATAATTGTATATTTTATAGAAGTAGTGTATTTGTTGGAGTTGACCATACCGTAATTGTTTTGTTTGTTTGTTTTTTTGTGTGTTTGATTCCAATAAATATTTCTTTCTATCATTTATTCAAATAAATATTGGCTGACGATTGTGAATGTTACGCAATATCTTAACGGCTGGTTTTTGGATGGTTGACGTAGAGTTTATTATTTCGAGCTTTTTCCTACTTCAGAAGGTCAAAATTTATAATCGGCAACAGTATTAGCTGCATATGTTACTACAAACTCGTTGTGGGGATACTCATTATTAATTTACGAAAGCTTTATTACAAAAGAATCTAAACATTTTGCTAATTTTTTTGTCTTCTAAATTGAGTATAAGTATCCGCACTCAAATTAAAAGAGATCTAGTTAAAAACTGAATTTTTATTCCACCCGTTAGATTGGGATCAAAAGCGAACCTATAAAAAAAAATTAAACTCATCATAAACGGTATAAAAATACCCTCGACAATGACCCTAGTGTAGAACAGACGCATGGGTGCTCCCGTGTAAATTTAATTACGGGAAAGTTTGTTCATGACGTTTAGAAAGTGATTTAGACAAAATAGACGATTAGATGTTCTATAACTCCATCACATGCCGTGTAATATTATGGTGTCCTGCAAAATAGAATGGCCTCAACTGTTCATACTTAAGGGATTATATTGGAAGTTATCATCATACACTTCTCTTAGACTACAAGATGGAAAGCAGCGTTTTTCGTTTTACACTTATTTAATATAATCTCCAGACCGCTAACTAAACGTTGAGATTTTGGCAATTACTCCCCATTTCAGTGGAGCCTCCGTGCAGCAGTGGAGGTCTTGCGGCTGAGATGATGATAATGACTTTGTACATACAATTTCTTGTCGCCGCAGGGGCAGATTTTCATTTTCCATGGTCCTGACACACATCTCTTGCTTCTTCAACTCTTATCAGACCTTCTTAAGCTTGTTGGTTAAGGTTACCTTTAAGCTGAACTTTTTTCAGGACATCTTCTATTAAGCCCCTTAAAGTTCGTCTTGGTCTGCCTTTACCGACTTGCCCATGCACATTGCCTCATATACTTGTCATGTCAATCTTCTTTCGTCCAACCTCTCTACGTGTCCAAATCATCTAAGCATCCAATTTTCTACCTATGTCACTGCATCTTCTTCCAAACCACACCACTCTCTTGCTGACTTATGACTTGTTATGACTTGTTTAACCTGCAAAATTGTTGTATAACGTACCTTTTTATTACTTGTGTCTTTTGTGTACCTTTTTTAACAAAGGCACTCCCAACGAGCTCCTGTTAGAAGTACTCTCTTATCATTGGTTGGCCTTATGGTCTGGTGGTTCAGGTCATCACCACTCTTCGATCTCCAAACCGTCTACCAACGAAGAATTTCATGGAAAACCATTTATGTGGTAGGTATACAAATCGTACACAGAAGTTGATGAAATTCTTTTTAAGATATTGAAGAGCTATTTTCGTTTGATTAGTACAAAAAAAAATCACTACCGCAACGTCATCAGCAGGCTTTGTTGATCTCTCTAGGTAATGTATTCAACATAAAAACAGTCCATTTTTAATTATTTCACGTGCTTTTAATTTTATCTAAAAATAGGTAAATACACACGAATCTGCGGTTTGCACAGTATGATCGAAAATTATGTGAACACACTTGTATTGGATCGTGTCTTGTAACCGAACCAAATAAATATTTCTGATTTTGTATATATAGCAGGAAACGCCGAACGTATATCCTCCTTTGTATAAGTCGTAAATACTTTAGCTATAAAGTAAACAGTCGTTCACGCCAGCAGATAGAAAACGAACAAAAACGTAATATAACATGATTTATTACGCAAAAGCCAATAAGGCAAGGACGAAGTAATATTTTTCGGCGGCGTCTGCTCCGCCATAAACGTACGCGTTACGTTATCAGCACCGTAACACAGTAGGATTCGGTGACGAATTCATGACTTTGTAAATGAAAGGCATATAAATAAACCCACTTTTGCCGGATTAACTACGCATTTCAATGTTTTTAAACGCTGTTATTTACTTTTATCTCTCTCGGTGTCTGTAATAATTGCAAGGTAAATTTGACCTCTTTTTCGGTTTCCGATTGAGCTGAAGTTTTACATGCATATGTATATCACATGACAATGCAATATTATAATGACATGGAGCTGGAAGATGGCAATATGAACTCTGCAATAAAACGACACAACGCCATCGAGTTAGGGCTCGTTTGATTTATATTGACGACTACTTTGATCCTATATAGTAACCAGGGTCTGATGCTGGAGCTGGAAGGTGGCCATAGAAACACCGTAAAAAATAAAACATTTTCAACTTTTTAGTTCTTTTAATTAACAAGTAATAATAAAAGGTAGTTTTTAATTTTTAAATTTTATTTTGCTGTTATTTATAAAATTAATCCTGTTGTTTTGATTCCTTTACAAACAAACAAAATTCAACGCGGCGTTAATCCGATAAAAGTATAAGCGCGGTAGTGTACGAACTAAAAATGAAAAGTCACATAAAAATAATTTGCAATGGCGAATAAAAATTCAGAATGGTAATTAAATAAAAATTTATATTTCTGACACACGATGAACAGACTAAGGAACCTTACTCAATAAGTTGAGGTACTCTTTGTTAGCATGATAGATGCGTTCGTATTATGATTACGTTGTTAAACAATGTTTGTTAGGCTGGTCACTGGATGGTTAAACAAAAAGTTTCTATCTCAACCCCTTTGTGGTGCGGAAGAAGCTTTTGGACGCACGTGTTAGAGGATTAAAAATAATAACTATCATTTATCTTATCGATAACTTTGCATTGTATGTAATTAAATAAATTAATAAGTAAAACCTTAAAACAACTACCCTACTAAATGTTAAAACCACGTGTTCACGTCAGGTGATATTAGTCACGTCATCACGTGTTGTTTGTCAGTTCGAACTATGTGGGTGGGGATGCTTTATAAAAGCAGAGCGGTCGGTCGCACGGGCAGTGTGCACCCAGACGTCAACGACGAATGATTTCTGCGAAACTAAGTAAGGAGTCGTTATATACACACCGCACGGACCTAAGCTAAGTATACAATTATTTGGTACATGTATGTACCGCTTGTGTGTTGGTATATAGGTACAATATGTTCTTATTATCGAACCCAGAATTAAATTAATAAATTATATACCTTGCTTTGTTACTTGATATTTAAAAATCTTTTAATAAGGTTATTTTGGATAGCTCCACACTATTTTACTAAATGTTTAAGTAAATGAAGTTATTGTGGGTAGTTTTATGTTCAACTAAATTATGTTGATAAATGTTATAATAAATGTTATTCCATGACATTCTTCTTATATGCTTTAAATCATTCTATGATTATTTGTTTAAAAGAGATTAAAAATACTTTTTTAGTATTCTACCTCTTTTCTTTTTTTATTCAATTTTTTTAACATAATCTCACATCAGAAGTGGGATTCGAACCCCTTTTAAGCAACGCTAACTTGATTATCTTTACAGATGGGTCCCGCTGTGTTTGAGGCTTTGTTAAAAGCTATTCGTGATGCAGTGGCTGGTAATCACCATGAAGATGACGTTGGATTGTCACCGTTTGATCCAGAAAATAATGACAACGGCGCAGAAAGTTGGTGCAAGCACATCGACTCCGTAGCCAAGGATCGTGGTTGGAGCAGCATCACAACCGTTGGTAAAGCAGGTTGGCCGAACGGTTTGTGGAAAGTGCAACAATCAATACACACTATTGTGCAAAAGTCAACAGGGTTTTCACTAACTAGGTTATTATTGGTTGTAATGGAAATATAACTCAAGTACAGGTTCGGCTTGTTAAAATACAGGATAATGATTCTGTTCAGCATCATTAGCCGTGTTAGATTGTTTAAATAAAAAACATAATACACTAATTACAGTATAATATAATTCATTTGATACTTATAAGGGGATTTCAGTTGATTATTAATTTTATTGAAACTGTTCTCAATGCTTATTCATAATAAAAATTATCACTGTAAAAGGATAATAAAAAAATTGAATAATTTGGATATATATATAAATTTAATGTAGAAGAAGACCTTATTTACGTATACCTCTGAATATATGCTAATTCAACATGAAGAATAGACATTGTTTGAAAGAAATGATTCTTATGGTCATTTGTTTGATTTGCTATTATGAAAAAAATTTACATTGTTTGAAAGAAATGATTCTTATGGTCATTTGTTTGGTTTGCTATTATGAAAAAAAAAAACTGCTGGTCGGTCACTGCCCTGATACCTTTCTGAAATTTACTCGCAGCAGGATCATAGGCGCCATAATTAACTAGGTATCCGATTCAAAGGTCCATACGAGATAACTGAAATACTCCCACATGATAGGTATGCTCTTAGAGGAGTGGGAAATCTTAGAAATATAACAGCATCTAAAGATAAATTGAGATTATGGCCAGGATAATGGACAGATAAAGATTCAATTGCTGAGGTAATAAGTTAAACAATTAATGTTTTATTTTTTTCCATGAATCCTTATTATTAATTTTCTGTAGACATTTTTTTTATATTAATCAACTTTGTTAACTTATATATTTAACATAGGTATGTTAAATGTGAAATGTTGTATACTTAATGTGAGAAGTTATACACGATTAAATTAAGATTATGATATAAGACATTTTTAAACTGTATTATTTAATTAATTACTCTACTAATACCTACGTCTACTTAACCTTTATACGGTCTTCGGGTCAATTTAGACCCATTTTAGGAAAGAAACTAAGTTTTCTCTTTTCATATATTTATTTGACACTTGATATTTAATGACTTTTTCTGAAGTTTTGAGCTCAATTTAAATATTTAATTGTTTTATAAAAATATATTGAAATATTTAATTTACAAATTTTTATACTCTTATGGTCCTCGGGTCAAATTTGACCATACGTATTAAAAGATTGTAGTTCCTCTGAATTATGTGTTTACAAACAAAACTCTTATCTGTTACTTTTGTTATCGGATTACCCGCCATTTTGTAGTTATACTGCTAAAGGTAATAACAACACATACTCGTGTATGTGTTGTTATTACCTTTAGCAGTATCATAGTTTTGAGTGCACAGAATGTCTTGGTGTTTCACGATCGAGTATTATTTTGCATTTGAAAATGAGGGACAGTGAGATTGAGAGCTTTTTGAACGAAGTATCCGATGAAGAAGAACCGTGTTCAGAGTTCGAGGATCATGTAGAGAATGCTGTTTCATCTAGCACTAGTTTTAGTGAGAGTGAAAGTACATTTGTTCCTACCGAAAGAATGATATCAAAGAATGGCCAAATAACTTATTCCAAAAAACCGCTTGGAAGTAGTCAAGGAAGAGCCGCTAGAGAAAATATCATCAACATGATGCCAGGCTTGACTAGATATTCTTCTTCAAGAATCACAGAAGTAGAAAGATCAAGTTTTGAATTATTTTTTCCGCCTCCGTTGATACACACTATTTTGTATTACACAAATATTGAGGGAAGACGTGTATTTGATGAAGAATGGACTGATATTGATAATACGGATTTATTTGCATTCATAGGTTTACTCCAGTTAGCTGGTGTTTTTCGATCAAATAACGAAAGTACTGTAAGTTTATGGGATTCTCAAAAAGGTAGACCCATATTCGGAGCAACCATGTCACAAAAATCATTCAAAAAAATATCAAGAGTTATAAGGTTTGATAATAGACTAACTCGAAGTGAACGGCGACTATCGGATAAATTTGCTCCCATTCGTGAGCTATGGAATCAATGGATTGAGGTATTACCGAAGCTTTATAATCCTTCCGAAAATGTGACAGTAGACGAACAATTAGTCGCATTCAGGGGAAAGTGCCCATTCCGACAATACATGCCATCAAAACCGGCAAAGTATGGCATAAAGTTTTGGGTGCTATGTGATTCTGCAACAAGTTATGTTTGGAATATTCAACCTTACATGGGTAAAGAATCCGGAAGTGTTCCTGAAAGAAACCAGGGACAACGAGTAGTTCTTGATTTTACTGTGGGTCTGAAGGGTCATAATCTAACCACAGATAACTTTTTTACGTCATATCAACTGGGACAGAAATTACTGGAGAAGCAAATAACACTGGTAGGAACTATACGTAAAAACAAGCCTGACCTACCAAAAGATTTCCTGAATACAAAAGGTAGGCCAGTTTTTTCATCGAATTTTGCCTTTACTGGGGACACTACTCTTGTGTCTTATATTCCCAAAAAGAATAGATCCGTAAATCTTCTGAGCACATTGCATCATGATTCAGAATTGAGTAATCGCACAGACAGAAAAGCTGTTGTTATATCAGACTATAACAAATGTAAAGGTGGTGTAGATACAATGGATAAAGCTGTTTCATGTTACACTTGCAGAAGAAAGACAAAACGGTGGCCTCAAGTGGTTTTTAGTAATATCATTGATATATCAGCCTATAATGCTTTTATCTTATACACTTCTGCTAATCATGCCTGGAAAGAAGGGTGTCTTGCTAAACTCCGTTACTTTTTAGAAAATCTGGGTATGCAGCTTGTTGCCTCTTACGTGAAAACCCGGCAAACTTTGCCTCGAGCACCATTTTCACTGGAAATTGCGAAAAATATACGCGATTCAACGCAAGACGACCCACAGCCATCATCTTGAGTCCAGTCTGAAAACAATACAGGGAAAAAAACGACCAAGAGAAGTAGATGCCAATTATGTCCAAAAACAGATAATAAAACGGGATTAGTTTGCCTTACATGTAAAAAGTTTATATGTAAAAAGCACTCTAAAACTATTACTCTATGTACTAAATGTGATAAGTAATAATTTCTTTTTGTTTTGGATATAATAATAGGATTTTGTTATTATTTCACAAAATTTGTTCTATGTTCATTACTACTTCATATTAATAAAAACTTACTTTAACTAACCGTCTTTTTCATTAATAATTTATTCATATTAAACTAAAAACATTAATGTTATTCAGTATGCAATTATTGAGTGTAAATTAAGGCAACATAGTACTGGGTCAAATAAGACCCAAAGCCCGTTTACGTCGGTAACTTTGAGGAACTTATGAAGGTTAATGTAAAAAGTAAGACATCAGTGCCTTTTAGTTGTACTTGTACGGCTCACAATGTCTACTTAATGTGAGAAGTGACACTGTGATGCTGAATATATAAAAATAGTCAATCTAGTTATTTAATTATTATTATGACATAAGAGTTTATTAAACTGTAATAAAATGTCTACTTAATGTAAAAAGTAAGACATCAGTGCCATTTAGTTGTGCTTGTACGGCTCACAATGTCTACTTGATGTGAGAAGTGAGACTGTGATGCTGAATATATAAAAATAGTCAATCTAGTTATTTAATTATTATTATGACATAAGAGTTTATTAAACTGTAATAAAATGTCTACTTAATGTAAAAAGTAAGACATCAGTGCCATTTAGTTGTGCTTGTACGGCTCACAATGTCTACTTGATGTGAGAAGTGAGACTGTGATGCTGAATATATAAAAATAGTCAATCTAGTTATTTAATTATTATTATGACATAAGAGTTTATTAAACTGTAATAAAATGTCTACTTAATGTAAAAAGTAAGACTTCAGTGCCATTTAGTTGTGCTTGTACGGCTCACAATGTCTACTTGATGTGAGAAGTGAGACTGTGATGCTGAATATATAAAAATAGTCAATCTAGTTATTTAATTATTATTATGACATAAGAGTTTATTAAACTGTAATAAAATGTCTACTTAATGTAAAAAGTAAGACTTCAGTGCCATTTAGTTGTGCTTGTACGGCTCACAATGTCTACTTGATGTGAGAAGTGAGACTGTGATGCTGAATATATAAAAATAGTCAATCTAGTTATTTAATTATTATTATGACATAAGAGTTTATTAAACTGTAATAAAATGTCTACTTAATGTAAAAAGTAAGACATCAGTGCCATTTAGTTGTGCTTGTACGGCTCACAATGTCTACTTGATGTGAGAAGTGAGACTGTGATGCTGAATATATAAAAATAGTCAATCTAGTTATTTAATTATTATTATGACATAAGAGTTTATTAAACTGTAATAAAATGTCTACTTGATGTAAAAAGTAAGACATTAATGCCATTTAGTTGTGCTTGTACGGCTCACAATGTCTACTTGATGTGAGAAGTGAGACTGTGATGCTGAATATATAAAAATAGTCAATCTAGTTATTTAATTATTATTATGACATAAGAGTTTATTAAACTGTAATAAAATGTCTACTTAATGTAAAAAGTAAGACATCAGTGCCATTTAGTTGTGCTTGTACGGCTCACAATGTCTACTTGATGTGAGAAGTGAGACTGTGATGCTGAATATATAAAAATAGTCAATCTAGTTATTTAATTATTATTATGACATAAGAGTTTATTAAACTGTAATAAAATGTCTACTTAATGTAAAAAGTAAGACATCAGTGCCATTTAGTTGTGCTTGTACGGCTCACAATGTCTACTTGATGTGAGAAGTGAGACTGTGATGCTGAATATATAAAAATAGTCAATCTAGTTATTTAATTATTATTATGACATAAGAGTTTATTAAACTGTAATAAAATGTCTACTTGATGTAAAAAGTAAGACATTAATGCCATTTAGTTGTGCTTGTACGGCTCACAATGTCTACTTGATGTGAGAAGTGAGACTGTGATGCTAGATATATATAAAGTTCACCTAGTTGAGTAATAACAAAGATAGGTACTTCGGGGAACGAAGTACATGTCAGATTGGCCGTGTTAGAGGATTAAAAATAATAACTATCATTTATCTTATCGATAACTTTGCATTGTATGTAATTAAATAAATTAATAAGTAAAACCTTAAAACAACTACCCTACTAAATGTTAAAACCACGTGTTCACGTCAGGTGATATTAGTCACGTCATCACGTGTTGTTTGTCAGTTCGAACTATGTGGGTGGGGATGCTTTATAAAAGCAGAGCGGTCGGTCGCACGGGCAGTGTGCACCCAGACGTCAACGACGAATGATTTCTGCGAAACTAAGTAAGGAGTCGTTATATACACACCGCACGGACCTAAGCTAAGTATACAATTATTTGGTACATGTATGTACCGCTTGTGTGTTGGTATATAGGTACAATATGTTCTTATTATCGAACCCAGAATTAAATTAATAAATTATATACCTTGCTTTGTTACTTGATATTTAAAAATCTTTTAATAAGGTTATTTTGGATAGCTCCACACTATTTTACTAAATGTTTAAGTAAATGAAGTTATTGTGGGTAGTTTTATGTTCAACTAAATTATGTTGATAAATGTTATAATAAATGTTATTCCATGACATTCTTCTTATATGCTTTAAATCATTCTATGATTATTTGTTTAAAAGAGATTAAAAATACTTTTTTAGTATTCTACCTCTTTTCTTTTTTTATTCAATTTTTTTAACATAATCTCACATCAGAAGTGGGATTCGAACCCCTTTTAAGCAACGCTAACTTGATTATCTTTACAGATGGGTCCCGCTGTGTTTGAGGCTTTGTTAAAAGCTATTCGTGATGCAGTGGCTGGTAATCACCATGAAGATGACGTTGGATTGTCACCGTTTGATCCAGAAAATAATGACAACGGCGCAGAAAGTTGGTGCAAGCACATCGACTCCGTAGCCAAGGATCGTGGTTGGAGCAGCATCACAACCGTTGGTAAAGCAGGTTGGCCGAACGGTTTGTGGAAAGTGCAACAATCAATACACACTATTGTGCAAAAGTCAACAGGGTTTTCACTAACTAGGTTATTATTGGTTGTAATGGAAATATAACTCAAGTACAGGTTCGGCTTGTTAAAATACAGGATAATGATTCTGTTCAGCATCATTAGCCGTGTTAGATTGTTTAAATAAAAAACATAATACACTAATTACAGTATAATATAATTCATTTGATACTTATAAGGGGATTTCAGTTGATTATTAATTTTATTGAAACTGTTCTCAATGCTTATTCATAATAAAAATTATCACTGTAAAAGGATAATAAAAAAATTGAATAATTTGGATATATATGTAAATTTAATGTAGAAGAAGACCTTATTTACGTATACCTCTGAATATATGCTAATTCAACATGAAGAATAGACATTGTTTGAAAGAAATGATTCTTATGGTCATTTGTTTGATTTGCTATTATGAAAAAAATTTACATTGTTTGAAAGAAATGATTCTTATGGTCATTTGTTTGGTTTGCTATTATGAAAAAAAAAAACTGCTGGTCGGTCACTGCCCTGATACCTTTCTGAAATTTACTCGCAGCAGGATCATAGGCGCCATAATTAACTAGGTATCCGATTCAAAGGTCCATACGAGATAACTGAAATACTCCCACATGATAGGTATGCTCTTAGAGGAGTGGGAAATCTTAGAAATATAACAGCATCTAAAGATAAATTGAGATTATGGCCAGGATAATGGACAGATAAAGATTCAATTGCTGAGGTAATAAGTTAAACAATTAATGTTTTATTTTTTTCCATGAATCCTTATTATTAATTTTCTGTAGACATTTTTTTTATATTAATCAACTTTGTTAACTTATATATTTAACATAGGTATGTTAAATGTGAAATGTTGTATACTTAATGTGAGAAGTTATACACGATTAAATTAAGATTATGATATAAGACATTTTTAAACTGTATTATTTAATTAATTACTCTACTAATACCTACGTCTACTTAATGTAAAAAGTAAGACATCAGTGCCTTTTAGTTGTACTTGTACGGCTCACAATGTCTACTTAATGTGAGAAGTGACACTGTGATGCTGAATATATAAAAATAGTCAATCTAGTTATTTAATTATTATTATGACATAAGAGTTTATTAAACTGTAATAAAATGTCTACTTAATGTAAAAAGTAAGACATCAGTGCCATTTAGTTGTGCTTGTACGGCTCACAATGTCTACTTGATGTGAGAAGTGAGACTGTGATGCTGAATATATAAAAATAGTCAATCTAGTTATTTAATTATTATTATGACATAAGAGTGTATTAAACTGTAATAAAATGTCTACTTAATGTAAAAAGTAAGACATCAGTGCCATTTAGTTGTGCTTGTACGGCTCACAATGTATACTTGATGTGAGAAGTGAGACTGTGATGCTGAATATATAAAAATAGTCAATCTAGTTATTTAATTATTATTATGACATAAGAGTTTATTAAACTGTAATAAAATGTCTACTTAATGTAAAAAGTAAGACATCAGTGCCATTTAGTTGTGCTTGTACGGCTCACAATGTCTACTTGATGTGAGAAGTGAGACTGTGATGCTGAATATATAAAAATAGTCAATCTAGTTATTTAATTATTATTATGACATAAGAGTTTATTAAACTGTAATAAAATGTCTACTTGATGTAAAAAGTAAGACATCAGTGCCATTTAGTTGTGCTTGTACGGCTCACAATGTCTACTTGATGTGAGAAGTGAGACTGTGATGCTGAATATATAAAAATAGTCAATCTAGTTATTTAATTATTATTATGACATAAGAGTTTATTAAACTGTAATAAAATGTCTACTTAATGTAAAAAGTAAGACTTCAGTGCCATTTAGTTGTGCTTGTACGGCTCACAATGTCTACTTGATGTGAGAAGTGAGACTGTGATGCTGAATATATAAAAATAGTCAATCTAGTTATTTAATTATTATTATGACATAAGAGTTTATTAAACTGTAATAAAATGTCTACTTAATGTAAAAAGTAAGACATCAGTGCCATTTAGTTGTGCTTGTACGGCTCACAATGTCTACTTGATGTGAGAAGTGAGACTGTGATGCTGAATATATAAAAATAGTCAATCTAGTTATTTAATTATTATTATGACATAAGAGTTTATTAAACTGTAATAAAATGTCTACTTAATGTAAAAAGTAAGACATCAGTGCCATTTAGTTGTGCTTGTACGGCTCACAATGTCTACTTGATGTGAGAAGTGAGACTGTGATGCTGAATATATAAAAATAGTCAATCTAGTTATTTAATTATTATTATGACATAAGAGTTTATTAAACTGTAATAAAATGTCTACTTGATGTAAAAAGTAAGACATTAATGCCATTTAGTTGTGCTTGTACGGCTCACAATGTCTACTTGATGTGAGAAGTGAGACTGTGATGCTGAATATATAAAAATAGTCAATCTAGTTATTTAATTATTATTATGACATAAGAGTTTATTAAACTGTAATAAAATGTCTACTTAATGTAAAAAGTAAGACATCAGTGCCATTTAGTTGTGCTTGTACGGCTCACAATGTCTACTTGATGTGAGAAGTGAGACTGTGATGCTGAATATATAAAAATAGTCAATCTAGTTATTTAATTATTATTATGACATAAGAGTTTATTAAACTGTAATAAAATGTCTACTTAATGTAAAAAGTAAGACATCAGTGCCATTTAGTTGTGCTTGTACGGCTCACAATGTCTACTTGATGTGAGAAGTGAGACTGTGATGCTGAATATATAAAAATAGTCAATCTAGTTATTTAATTATTATTATGACATAAGAGTTTATTAAACTGTAATAAAATGTCTACTTGATGTAAAAAGTAAGACATTAATGCCATTTAGTTGTGCTTGTACGGCTCACAATGTCTACTTGATGTGAGAAGTGAGACTGTGATGCTGAATATATAAAAATAGTCAATCTAGTTATTTAATTATTATTATGACATAAGAGTTTATTAAACTGTAATAAAATGTCTACTTAATGTAAAAAGTAAGACATCAGTGCCATTTAGTTGTGCTTGTACGGCTCACAATGTCTACTTGATGTGAGAAGTGAGACTGTGATGCTGAATATATAAAAATAGTCAATCTAGTTATTTAATTATTATTATGACATAAGAGTTTATTAAACTGTAATAAAATGTCTACTTGATGTAAAAAGTAAGACATTAATGCCATTTAGTTGTGCTTGTACGGCTCACAATGTCTACTTGATGTGAGAAGTGAGACTGTGATGCTGAATATATAAAAATAGTCAATCTAGTTATTTAATTATTATTATGACATAAGAGTTTATTAAACTGTAATAAAATGTCTACTTGATGTAAAAAGTAAGACATTAATGCCATTTAGTTGTGCTTGTACGGCTCACAATGTCTACTTGATGTGAGAAGTGAGACTGTGATGCTGAATATATAAAAATAGTCAATCTAGTTATTTAATTATTATTATGACATAAGAGTTTATTAAACTGTAATAAAATGTCTACTTGATGTAAAAAGTAAGACATTAATGCCATTTAGTTGTGCTTGTACGGCTCACAATGTCTACTTGATGTGAGAAGTGAGACTGTGATGCTAGATATATATAAAGTTCACCTAGTTGAGTAATAACAAAGATAGGTACTTCGGGGAACGAAGTACATGTCAGATTGGCCGTGTTAGAGGATTAAAAATAATAACTATCATTTATCTTATCGATAACTTTGCATTGTATGTAATTAAATAAATTAATAAGTAAAACCTTAAAACAACTACCCTACTAAATGTTAAAACCACGTGTTCACGTCAGGTGATATTAGTCACGTCATCACGTGTTGTTTGTCAGTTCGAACTATGTGGGTGGGGATGCTTTATAAAAGCAGAGCGGTCGGTCGCACGGGCAGTGTGCACCCAGACGTCAACGACGAATGATTTCTGCGAAACTAAGTAAGGAGTCGTTATATACACACCGCACGGACCTAAGCTAAGTATACAATTATTTGGTACATGTATGTACCGCTTGTGTGTTGGTATATAGGTACAATATGTTCTTATTATCGAACCCAGAATTAAATTAATAAATTATATACCTTGCTTTGTTACTTGATATTTAAAAATCTTTTAATAAGGTTATTTTGGATAGCTCCACACTATTTTACTAAATGTTTAAGTAAATGAAGTTATTGTGGGTAGTTTTATGTTCAACTAAATTATGTTGATAAATGTTATAATAAATGTTATTCCATGACATTCTTCTTATATGCTTTAAATCATTCTATGATTATTTGTTTAAAAGAGATTAAAAATACTTTTTTAGTATTCTACCTCTTTTCTTTTTTTATTCAATTTTTTTAACATAATCTCACACACGCACAGTACAAGGTCTCCCGTCGTAGGACTAACGAAACAAAGGCATGGTTTTTAACTTGTGATATTTAATTATTTCTCTAGACACAATAACAATTCACAAGCTTTAAACATAATACTAAAATAGAGTAGATTAACACAATTGATTTACACTTCAACTTTTTCACGCCTCTGTAATGTATAACACTGTTTTAAACTTTCAGTTTTCGGTTCTGCGAACGAATGCTCCTTCACCGGCACCGAGGATCGGCGGAGGTACACTTATGCGCCTGCACTTTGTCTCACGTAGTTCACGCATCATCGGTCGTTGGCCGGGTGGGCATTTGCGCAGTTTGCGAAGGAGGGCGATTCAGCACGGTTGCGCTCCCGCACAGCACACGCATTGTGGTGGCCCTTGCCTTTCACACCAGCTGTCCTGAGTTTGCGTCCCGGAAGAGGCATATGTTTCATTTTTATCTGAGTCATGGGTATTTATATTATTATTACATATATATTTAGCTAATAATTATGTCTATCCGTTACCGTATAAGAAGAATGGGAGCAAGAACTCGTCAGCTTTAACAGAAGTAACGACATTTACAATATTATATGTGGTCACCATACGTAATCCACAAAAAAATCTGTTATTACAATAATAGTAGTTATAGTTTCATTACATCGTTGATGACAACAAAGTCAACAAGTATCTGTTTTAAGTAAGTATCCTTAAACATTGCAATTAATTGCTTAAGTAATTAAAAATATAATAATCAAATTGTAGACGAATTTTACTCTCTGATCGATTTGGACCGTGGCCGATAAAATATTATACTGTAACGTAACGTATATTCATGACAGCCGTTTCCTTGATATGAAACCTTTACTATGTGCCTATTCTCGGCTATTTATTATATTAGGGTAAATATTGTAATTCCGAATTGTTTTAGCCCTATTTGTCATTTAGTACACAAACTTTTGGCAAAACTGATATAGCTTGCTGTCTAGTAATGAATAAGAAAAGATCTAATCTAACCAAACTTGCAATGTATACTAAATTATGCTAAGTGGTTACTATGTTAAATAAAATTATGATCGGGTAGCCGTTCTTTTAATACTTTCGGACACATACAAGTATAATGTACTTATTATTTACTCTGTGATATAATGATATATTGGATTAGCTTATTAAAATGAAATAACCATTAATAAAATAAAAATATGTAGATAACTTCCGCAGAAAACAAGCAAAAATCACCGCCTGTCGCCCGCAAATAAATGCAGATACTACTTTACACGTGTCCCCACACGGAGCATCATCAACAGCTCACAGACCGTGCAACATCGAGCACAAAGCGGCGATGCATTTGGCTCGTTTCAAATGGATCTAAATTATATATTTGTAGTTTAATTTATTTTTTGCATTTACAATGCCATATATTATAAGATTTTAAAAACGCCTGTAAATAACAACCACTTCTCCGAAGGCTTAGGTAGGATTCAAACCAGACGCTGGCAGAAGCATAGAAATTTACAAAGGTATTACAACTTCTTAAATGAGCTACTATCGTTCCATTAATTTTGAAGGTTACCTATAGTCAACATCGAAAGTAATATTTTTACAAATAATAATTATAATAATGTGTTTTTGACGTGACAACGTCTTAAATTAGGTTGCGGCTGGGAGTCACTTATGAAAAAGTGTAACGCTCGGTAACGTTACGATGAGTCACCGAACGAGAGAGAGGCCCGCCGAATGCCTTGCGTCTCTCTCCCACTCAACTATGATCGGTCTGCCGCGCGCATTGTGCAATTTAATTATATTCATATCAATAAATATTCTACCGAGAAAAAGACGTTGTCACGTAAAATCTACGCCCGTAAAACCGACTTTACAGGCAAAAAAAAAAAATTTTTTTTGTTTAGTTGCATGTGCAAATACAGCTGGTAATCTATTGTTAGATATTTATGGAATCTTCAACATTGGGTAGCTCAACGGTCGGAGCGCCCACCCGGACAGCAAAAGCCCTCAGGTGCCTGAGGGCTCGGAGATATCGTTGTTTTTATAAGCGTGTAAAATCTTTCATATTTTTTTAGTTCTTACACTTCCGCGCACATTGCAGTCGAATAATACAACTTTCTTTACGGAATTTGCGCACAATTTATTTTATATTTAATCCTGATGTTTCGACTCCTTTACAGGAGCCGTGATCAGAGGATCTAAGGCAGTGGTCGTCATATATGTTCTACTACCTTCACAATATTTAAATAGTATTTTTTTTTCATAGAAATAGACTATCGCCAATTAACGGCAAATAATATAACAAAACTTTAAAATAAAAGTGAAAGACGGGCATGTAAGTTGCGCACAAAAAACGTAACGTTGTCCTACGTACATACGTACATATATAATTAAAATTTTGTCGTATCTGGGTACTGCTTTAGGTTAAACTACTTTTATAAGATAAATACTTAATCAATAAAAAAACCATGGACCTAACCACCCGCCAAAAATTAACATTAGCTATACATAGTAGGTAATCTGAGTAGGTACAAAGACGTATATATATATATATGTCTATGTGCTTTAACGTCGCTTAAGCTGGGCATTGACGGTCAGTTTTTCGCGTCAGCCTAGACGTAAAACTGTGGCGCCACTCCAGGCGATTTAGGCCTACTAGATTTCCCCACTCACTGGCGTCAATCTGGCTCTTTAACTTTCGATCGGCCGAGATTTTAGGAGGTGTACTACCTATTTGTGTCGAAAAAAAAAGAATTCTTATTCCGAAGAAGAAACATTAATTCTTACTGCGGCTACTGTTTGTCGCCATATACTCACCAGGGCAGTTTGGCGCGACGCGCCGGGTTGGATAATGGTAGTCATGGAAAATTTCGTGGCGCGTAGTCAGTTCAAATTCTGGAGAGATGATTCGATACTTTTTTGAATGGACGTCAGTTCAACTGACGCGAAAATCTGACCGTCAATGCCCAGGTTTATGCAATTTTGTCAAAACTGAACTGACTATGGGAAAATACACCTAATCTACCTCTTTACTTTGTTTGTTTTACTTTAAAATGAAATTCAAAGTTTTAGTTCACTAATGTCATTTTATTTGTTTAGTCGAGAACTATACGTTGTAATAGAATTTTGAATTTTCAAATGCTTCCCCTGAAATATTACACCATTTGCATAAGTGACGTTATAGCACCGTATGTGCGAGATATAATTTGTTTAAAAGTTTGGTATGAGCGGTCCCCGACGCGAAAAAGTTTTAATTTAAATAATTATGTTATCTTGTATTATAAATTCTAATATAATGCGAATACACATGTCGCGATTTTATATGAAACTTAATATTAATTTTTGATTGTTAAAAGAATGAATAATACAAATGAGTAATAAAACGACTGTTTTGTTTAACGGTTGTTGCCTTTAGCACCGACGGTCCTGGGTTCGACTCCCAGAACGGGCCGATGTTTGTGTGATGAATACGAGCATTTTTACCGGAGTCATGGGTATTTATGTATATTTATATTAATATTACTTATAATATGTATCATATATGTATATATATTCGTTACCCTAGTATCCATAACACAAGCTTTACAGTGCTTACTTTGGGCTAGGCTAATTGGTGTCAAAATTTGAAAATATTATATATTGTTATATTATATAACTAGATGACCCGGGCACGCGTTGCTGTGCCGACTGCAGCGCCATCTACCGGGCTGATTTGTGAATCTAAACCATTCTCAGATCCCCTTGAACACACACAAAAAATTTCATCAAAATCGGTCCAGCCGTTTAGGAGGAGTTCAGTGGCATACACACTCACAGAAGAATTATATATATAAAGATATGTATGTTATAAATAGATACATTTTATTTATTTCTTATCGGGGATTTTTTAAATTTGAAATCATCATTGAATCCTTCTGTTTTCCCAGTCACTGTAAGCTATTTTTTCTGACTTCTTCATCGCTTAATTAAGTTCTATATAAATTTCCCTTCGATATTAATAATTCGATGACGATGCAGATAACTTCTCAAGCGAGGGTTATAAAATAAAACAAGCTTCCCAGTAAAACAAGTATTTTATACAAAGCAAAGAGTAAATGGTAATGAGACACTAAACTGGCGTCTTTGCTCGTAAAAACAAGGCGGTACTATTTCGATGTTTGCTCTTGTATAGAATGAAATATTTGGAGTATCTTCAACATCCGACTTCTTTGTATCAAATTGTGTACATTTTGACAAATAAAAGTAACTTTTATGCTCATTTTATGGTTGTGTATCTAGAATTATTGAGGTTATACTTCTTTAGGCGCGTTATATTTGACGCGCTTGCCTAGAAGATATTTATTCACTCATGACTTGAAGACCCCTAAATTGTATTTGTCAGGAAACACTCAGGAAAAGAGTTCCATTCCTTAGCATTTCTGTAGCGTGTCAAGCCAAGTTCAAGAACAGAAGTGGCGTATATTGCGTATATGCGTAGCCAAGTAAGATCTTAGGCTACAATATATTATCCTAAGTTAAAAGAAACGATATTTTATGGTGTTATAAATAAATTTCAGGACCGACCATTGAACTTGGCACCCATTTAGATTTCACTTCTTTTGTCATTGAAGTCAACAACCAAGGCATATATCATAATATTGAACTTGGCTCTTATTTCACATTTATGTTTTTGATGGGATTAACTTTTATTATTACCCACTCATGTAATTAGTGATTTCTAAGTAAATCACACTACAAATCAATAATCTAAGATCACAAATTTGTTGTTTGTCTGTCCGCTCTTTTCCCCGCTCTTTTTCCATTGTATCAATAACGTTACCATAGCAACGCGTTAACCGAAAGTAGTTCGTCTACCGGACGCTAGATGGTGCTAATGAAAAATATTTAAAAATAGAAAAAAAATAAAGAATTTTGTCCACTCGTGCGAAGCCGGGACGGGCCGCTAGTTTTAATTGATGTATAAAATATGGCAGTTCTTTGTCATTAACTTCAAGTTGTAATGAATGATATTTTACCTTACACTATTATAAACTTTTGTAGGAGTGTTTAGTCCGATAAAGCGTTTATTTAAGTGAAATGTATTTGTTTAATCTGTTTTCTATAAACATTATAGTTATTTTATGTCAATAAAGAATTTACACAAAAAAAGTTACAACGGTATTTTTACAATGTTTCGATATTTCGGTGATATTATTACGGAAGAAAGTTTTACGTGACGATGGCTAGAAAATAGAAAATGCCACGGTAATAATCCTCTTTTAATTAATACTAAATCACCGTTTTTGCTGTTGTCCAGGCTTTGTTATGGGGCTTAGCTAATAATATTGTTAGTCTTGTTTTTGATATTCGTGCAAGAACAGGTCAAAAACTAAGGTAAAGCTGTATGAAAACTATTGAAAATCCATTACTACCCTGCTAGCTCAGTAAAGCTTTTAGGCAATCCTTTGTTTGCCTGCTGCTTTTTGCTTGAATTTTGAACACCATTAAAAAGCCCCCAAATAAGAGTAATAAAACTCGTACGTACTATAATCGAAAAAGTTCTTATTTCGAATTATATTTGTAGCTTGATTTGTTTATTCCTATTCTATGATAAGAATATAATAAAAAAGTGAAAATTATACGGTTTTTTGATGGTTGCCTTTTTCATTTTATATGACATTTATAGCGAGAATGACGGTTTTATAATGGCGCCACCTACAGCCATACATCCTTAAAGTTGAAAATGTTACCTTTAATATAATTGAATATATTGGTCTTATTTAAGAAAAATTCTTTTACGTTTATCGTGAGTATAGTACAAAGTACTTAATATCACTCAAGAGAAAAATTTGATTCAAGATCTGGAGTGCTCTTTATGCGCCCTCGTCGGAAATCGGTAAATTTCACCCCTCGGTGTATAATGTACTATTATATTTTACATTAAAAAGAGCAGTTCCCGCATACAACTTATGATTCATAGATTCTCTTTAGCAATTTTCTTTTTTATACTAAACTAGCGGCCCGTCCCGGCTTCGCACGGGTGGACAAAATTCTTCAAATTTTTTCTAGCATTCAATATAGCCTATGACACTCAGCAATAATGTGACTTTCTATTGGTGAAAGAATTTTTAAAATCGGTTCAGTAAATCCCGAGATTACCCCTTACAATTTAACAAATATACAAACACACAAACTTTACTTCTTTATAATTTTAGTATAGATAACAACAATGCGAGAAACACATTTTTAATATCCCTATAAACCCCTCGTGTATTCTTGGATACAGAAGGAGTGACAAGAAGAGATCAACCGACATCAGAAAATTCACAAAACTTGAGGATGTCATTCGAAAAAGTAGACAACTCAAATGGAAGTGGGCAGGTCACGTCACAAGAGACGGAATAGGGAAGTGGACAAGGAAGACCACAGAATGGATCCCCAGAACGAACACTTATCGTAAACGTAGACGACAGCTGAAAAGATGGTCGGATGACATAAGAAGGGTAGCTGGTCCACTATGGCTGAGGTTGGCCAGGGATAGATCGGGGTGGAAAAGGCTGGCGCAGGAGGCCTATGTGTCTGCAGGACACGCTGAATTATAAGTAAAAATGTTATTGATGTGTTTTATGTAATTATCAGCAATAAAGGCTTTTGTATTTTTTTGTAAACCCCTCGTGGTTACCTAAACGCTTGTGATATGAACGTCTACGTAGTACATCAGCGAGGATCGCACGTTTGGGTTAAAGTTGACATTTCAACCGATTGGCTACAGCCGCCTTAAACTTCTTTTTCAGCCTATTCCTTGTCATTCTTGTAAATGAAAAGTCTGTATAGAAAATACGCTATAACCCACGGGCGGGACCAGTATAATAATAACAATAATATAGCCTTTACTCAGATACTTTAAAGATAAGATTATTTAAAAAGAAAAATACTAGAAAATATCTACTCGGCTCACAAGGGAATACTCAGGCGGGAATTCAGACACTTTTACCAATATATACACAGTATTAATATTAAAATTTAAAAATATCGACAACTACATCTGTTTGTCTAAAGACAAAGGCCTTGTCAATTTTTCCATTTTTTTCATAATAATAATATTATTTCTTACATTCACACTAATTAGCCAAGCCCAAAACAAGCAACACAATAATGAAGTAAAACAATAACTGGGTATAGAATGTCTTTACGAAAGACACTTATTACCATACGTACTATTTTCTTTTCTAAAACCTTCAGTTGGGAATTTGGCAGTTGCAAAAGCTTGCCAAAGTTCTAATTTTGATTTTATTTATTAAGAAATATGTTACAATATGATGGCAAAACTTTTTTTTTCAATTTACCTTCGTAACATATTTCAATCTTAAATCAAGACGAGGAAAAATATTTCTGTAAGTAAGTATAATAAGAGTTTTCTTTATTTGGGATTCTCAGTCTTGATACTTCAAATATTTTGCGATACTTTTATCGAGTATTTCACGCAGTATTGACATTTCATTCCCATATAGACCAATTTCTAAACCGCATAACCTCATAATGATAATTGAGAAATAGTGCAGTTGCGTATGAATGGATACATATAATAATAAACACATATAACGTGCACACTAACACGCAACACATACACACATTACTAAACAGGCAATAAATTTAGCATTTATTTTTATTTTTTGTTCATATTTTCTACTTTAAGTTACAATTACATACCTACCCTAGTTGAACCGGAAAAGAAGAGCGGCAACTTCCTTATACTACAATACAATAAAATTAACAACAAAAATTATTTTAAACAAATAATAATAATAAATTATAAATAAATATTTCTTACATTCACACCAATTAGACTAGCCCAAAGTAAGCACTGTAAGGCTTGTGTTATGGATACTAGGGTAACGGATAGACATACATATATGATACATAAATATGGAATATTCATAGAAATATATATAAACACCCGTGACTCAGGTACAAATGCTCGTATTCATCATACAAACATCTGCCCCTTCGGGATTTGAACCCAGGACCGTAGATGCGAAAGGCAGGATCGCTACCATTGCACCAAACGGTCGTGAAGAATGAAACAAATGATTTGTATAAGATAAAACATCCGCCTGTAAAAACGACCACATCTTGCGCTATCTGGGTGAGTGCTCTGACTGCACCGAGACGCTAGCAGTCGCGTCAAAATTTACATACATAATATTTCCACTTTTACTATGAGCTTGTATCGTTTCACCACTGTTGGACGGCTGCCAGCGTCTTCGTAGCTCAGTGATCAGAACACACGACCGAATAGCGAAAGTTCGTGGGTTTGTATCCCACCTGAGGGCTCGGAGGCGTGCTTGTTATTTAAAGGCATATTTTATTTCTTATAAAATAATGAATTAAATGATTTATCATTGAAATAAACATATTTCATTTTTAAGACAGCAACCGTAGCACCAATTGTCCGATATGTTCATTTTAGATCATTCACGTCAACGGCACCTTTAAACATTGTTAAGGAACCGTACGTAAATAAAACCAGGATTAAAATTACTTTCTGAAGAGATTGACAAGAGGAAATTACTTCCTAAACTCTTGAAAATCTTTGTAGAAATAAAACACTCTTCGTCTGATATCAAGCGAGTTAATTCTGCATTATCTTACGTTCTAATTAATCTCGATGTTTCGATTCACAACGTTTGGATGACTTATTTTGTCACGTTTTAATTCTAAAATTTTAACGTGACCAAATAAGTCATTTATTTAAAGAAAATAAAAGTTTGAAGAAATGCATCAGCTATAAAATAATTTTAGTTTTTATTTGTGATTATATACTATGAGTCACTAAAATTAGTCGTACAGGCATATTTACAAGGTGTGAAAAAACCCTTAACAAAAACTAAATTTACAAATTCTTCTAATCATAACGATGATTTTTTATCAAATCATACCTAGGAAAAGGATAGTTAATGTATTATTGAACAGTATCTAATACACTTTGTGATAATTTAGCACTTGTTAGTAATTTGCAACACATACACAATCAGTCGCTACATGCACTGCCAATCAAAATCTTTTTAATAAAAAACGGTAATTTAAAAAACTAAAACACTGACTGCGACTGAACCCGACTGCGTTTCTGTGTTATTTGGAAATAAAAAGCCCCTTAAACAAGAAAGTCGTCGTAATACTCGAAAAATTGTTGCAGTCATGGTACATGAGAAGGAAAGCTGGATTGTGAAGTACGTTATAGTTCTAACATTGAATATTATGAAGTTTGTGCTTCAAACACAGATAAATGTTGCAAGAGAGAAAATTGAATCCTAAGAAAGGGGTTCGGTAAAAAACAGTTTCAAATGCCAAGAAACTTTTGCAAATACACGTGAACGTAAACGTGAAGAGGTAAACTAGAAATAATATAGATAGGTAAGACTTATCCGTTTATAACGACGGCTAATTCACCGAGACAACTGTTACTTATAGTAAAAGAGTCAATAAATATTTTTATAAACCCAAGTAAAGTAGCTAAAGAACTTGTGTTATGGATTTCAAAAACAATGGCGGTACCACAACACCAGGAACCCGGGGCCTCGGAGTGGCGTTACTATGAAAACCTGTATACGAGCCACGCGATCAAGGTGTCTATCAAACTGTTGGTGTTGAAGAATAATTAACTGACCGGGTTAATTCATTCTATATTATCTATATACTATAACAGTATGTCCTTTATTCTATATATAGAGAACAAAACGAAATCATCCAGTTCCTTTTTTACTACTACTATTAATTTTTACTTACTACTAAGGCGATCAGTATTGTATGAAATCACTATTTCAAGACTTTAACAAAGTTAAGAAATGCATGGAAATTGTCGACGGATCCGTCGGTGTCGTTAGCTCAATTGGAAGAGTGCTCGCCCGGTTAGTGAGGAGATATGGGTTTTCGTTATCCTGAGCCAAGTTAAATTTTTTCTAGTAATAATTTCTTTCCATGTCAAAAATTTGGTAGTTAAATGCTTGGCTTTACTAGTATCAGCCTAATATGCTAATGTAGATACAGACCTTTATTTCGCATGAAATTTCCTCAGCTAGTTATCTCCTCTTGAATGTTTAAGTATCATTATAATTGAAAAAATGCCGTTCTCTAGAAAGGCAGCATTAAGGTTTTTTAACTTTTATTAAAAGGCATCGCTTTTAAGTATATGAGATTTCGACCTTTGCATAATATCCTTGTCCTTTATAATCTTGCTTTGAAAGGGATACTTAACAATATCCGGCAATGTAATCAAAAAGAATCCGGGTTCATTATTTACAAAAAGCGATAAAATTATAATGGAAGTATAATATTTTTATTTCATATGACAATAACAAGACAGAATGGAATTAAAATGACGCTAAAATATAATCTAAATAGTTGACCTTAGCAATAGTCATTTTACAAATATTTATATTTAATTTAATTTTTTGCATTCATAATGCCATATTTCTGTAAGATATGAAATACGTATATAAAAACGACCACACCTCCGAGCCCTCAGGTAGATTCGAACCCACGACCTTTCGCAATCCGAGCGAGTGCTCTGACCGCTGACCTACTGAGTGTGTGAGATTTAAGCTAAAAAAAGGCCGAATACAAAAAAAGTGTTATTTATGTCCTTTAAAAATAATCATAGATTGGTTAAGCAAACTAAAAAGAATGTTATGGAATAACATTTATTTAAACATTTAGCAACACAATGTGGAACTATCCAAAATAACTTATTAGGACATTTTGAACTATCGAGCAAGGTATACAAATAATTAATTTAATTATTGGTTCCATAATAAAAAACATATTGTATATACAAACACATAAGCGGTACATATGTCTTCCTAACAGGTGCTGAATAAATTGTATACTTAGCTTAGGTCCGTTCGGTGCGGCCGCTGCAAAGCAAATGGGCCGAGCATGGCCGGAGCATAGTCTCTTACAAATGACGTCACATCGGATTATTATCTCTGAAGTTATTAATTGTGCTCTATTTAACAATTTCTTTTTAATTAACTATGATATAATTATATAAAAATAGATTTAAAGGAAGTAATCTAGGATATTAAGCTTTTAATTCCAAAACTAACTTAATTGGAATAAATAACAAGGTTATTTATAATACACACATTGATAAAATTTGAGATATTAATGGATATGTGAAAACAGAGTTTAGATTACCTAAAGGTTAGTTCTTGCTTTGTTAATTATATGATTCTAATAGAAAACAATTGGCATTTACACACAAGAAATTACACAAACTATCGAGCGAAAGATGCTTTTCTTTAAGTTAAACAAGAAAATCCATGTAAAATACTTAACTATCATACTTAATAGTAAATAAATCTAACAAGTGTCTCCACCAGACACCTTTAGGCAAATAAGGAAGTCTAGGTTACTTAATTGCCAAATTACTGATGTGAAGTCGTTCACTAGTAGTGAGTAAAGATATTATAGTCGATAGGTGAAGTTAAGAGTAGCATAGCACAAAATTTTGACAAATAGAGGTGTCGTAAAAGTGGTCGACATCTTGATAAAAACTTTATGTTGATTCGCCATGATCAGTACCTGTAACTAGGCGTAGTTTTGGTCTATTCATCGGCAGTAGAAATCTGGAGAAATAATCGTCCATCCGAATCAGTGAGAGATTTCCTGGAAATGATTACTAATTTCTCAATTTTGAAATAAGATTGCCGGATTATTAAAATTAACCTATGAATTACGTCAAAACAGATTATTGTTTTGAGAAAACGAACACAAAACGTGTAGGAACGAAGGTAAGTAGATATTTTGTCGAGACAACACAAACAGCCGCTAGCGAGGACCGACCCTTAGTTATCAGAACCGGGATCAGTAAAGTACCTAAATGTGCGGGTTTATATATTGTTCTGGGCAACGGATACTTTTAATGTACCCTTGAATAACATATTATGATTTTGTTACGTAACATAGACGTAAAATAATATTATTTTCATTTGCTTTCTTTAGCAATAAAATTAAGTTTTAATTATATAAAGATTCCTTTATATGTGGAGATATTTCCAGAATAATTCTTATATTTGAAAGCTTCTTATACCATTTTCAAAGTACTTTATTCTAAATAGACAAAAGTAATTTATTATGAATACATTATTCACAACCCAGGTGATCGCTAGTCTTGTAATAATCACATAAAATTATTTGTAGATATCTTTTTTGAAATTGTCTTTGCTGCTGCTAAATATAGCTATCACTAACCCACTTCGTCGTCTGTATTTTTTCTCCATTTCTTATATAAATTTCAAAATATTTCTCCCTATATCAGAGCTATTGATAACACATTTACATAAAAATCGTTTAATATTCGTTAGTCTCCCAAAAACACCAAACGTTGTCGATAGGTTGTGACGAAACTGGCAAATTGATGTACGCACGTGAGAAGGCTTCGCAAATAAGAGCGTTGCAAAGCACGTAGCACACTGCTAGTTCTATTATAAAATTATACTAGATTTAAAAAATCTAAAAATCCCACGTTTTTCAATGTCCTAAAAAGAATAAAATAACCCTGCGGGGCAAAGCGAGGGGCCACTCAAAACGTGGGGGCGCATATTACTAAGAGGAGATTTTAAAGAGATGAATGACATGCATTGATGCCGATTATTGTAAAGATGCGCCCCCACGTTTTGAGTGGCCCCTCGCTTTGCCCAGCAGGGTTATTTTATTCTTTTTAGGACATTGAAAAACGTGGGATTTTTAGATTTTTTAAATCTAGTATAATTATTTTATTCTTTTTAATTATTAACTCAACGAAGTAACCATGTGTTACGCAACAATCGGATAAGCCCCATACAAAAGTGAAAGTTGCCGAAAGTGGACCTGAAAGTGCATCTGGAAAGTTGAAAGTTGCTTTAGAGTGCATTGTCATCGGGTTCTGAACTATCCTGAAAGTTTCAGCTTTCTAGCTTATCGGAAAGTGCCTCAAATTTAAGTTGCAAGATTTTGCCCGGACAGACAAACAAATAAGAAAAGTGAGATAAGAAAAACGTGGTAAGTAAAAATTAGAAGTCATTATCATCAGCCATTATGAGTCTACTGCTAGATATAGCTCTTCTCTAGAACACCATAAGGAGCGGCTGTTAGTCATCGGCTTCCCGCAACCTTCACCAGGTGTTATCAGTCTCCCTTTTTTTTGACCGAGGGGAAACCTTTATAGATTCACCGCCATGGGTTGACGGCGGTGATATGTGAGGACTCCCCTCTACCATTGCAGTCGGAGCGTGACTGGCTGACTGCCGTAGATCACTAGGATCATAGTTTGCACTCATCACTACAACCCACAACAAGGACATGGGTCCACCTAGTAGGAGCCTCCTTACGATGCGTCGTCCAGTTCTTGGTCGTCACTCGAGAACCTTTATTTCCCCAATGGCCATAAGTTCTCTTCTGTTCAAAATATTCTTACATAAATAAATAGAATAGCATTGACATTAGTTATTGGGTCAAGAGCTGAAGAGTTGTGCAAAATTATTCAATAAACTTGATTATAAGTAAGTGTTAGTAAATCAGAGCATTCGTCTGTTCAAGACAAATGCTTCCAATCGAACCAGAAAACTTAATTCACCTATAGATTTGACCTGAATGTATTGTCAGGTCCAAGATTTATCAATTTTCTTTAAAAATTCAAGTTATAACTTGACATTGACTTGAGTATTGAGAATGAGGTATGCGTGGCTTAAAAGAGGCCTCTTCTATAAATGTGTGATAATAAATGTTAGTTCTTGCAAATTTGTATAGAATACGAATTCGTTTCTATTTTGACGAAAAAATGGCTGAAATTAAATATGATGCACAAATTATGAAACTTCTAACGGTGCTACTTTGACTTGTTATAAGTATTTTTCCCACAGTTGGTCATGCTTCTATAGGGTCATACATGTTTCTTTTTTATGAAGGTCAAGTTTATTACAATTACTTTTTACTCTATTATGTATTAAATTGATATTAAGCAACTTTCCTACATGTACTTCTTAAGCGCATATTATTTAGTATTTGACAAAAAGATAATATTATGTCAATATATATGTCGGGGTGAACGTCAGGATTTTGGTCCGAACTTTCCGATATCATATAGGCAGAGTTAGAAATCGTACACTGAGAAGATGTTGTAATTTTTGAACACAGTATTAAGAACCACGTTGCACGTAACAAACTTGTTATAATAAGGCACTTAGCGAAACGTAGGACAGTTCCGTGACGACGTCTACACTTGATGGCGACTCGATCGAAAGTGAATCGGAGCTCGCATGTTGACAGCATCACGACTCTGTCGAAGCGCGGGAAATCGTAGTTTCTTATGTTCGCCGGCTAGAGGGCGCGCTTGCGTTTCGTTTAGTGTATTATTAGAGTCAGTTCATCATAATATTTTGTTAGCATACCTTTATGAAATTACTAGTAACCTGTATCAAATTATGCCTTTTAAAATTATCCCCATCAATAGGTAATCTAAGCAAAGCAAGCCTCTTTCTTACTGAGGTATGAGGTAAGAAAGAGGCTTACTTTTATTCGGTTGCCTATCAACCGTTATTTTGCGCAACATATATAACTATAGCATTACGATGCAAGGGACAGGCTATTGAAAACGGTTTACAATGTTTTATGGGATCCAATTTTGTTGTATCCCAATAGCATTACTAAAAACCCTTTGGAAGATTTATCAACAATCTCATTAAACGAATGCAGTACAAGATAGTTCTGATACGAAGACAGTGATAAATTAGAGGATCTTTAAAATTTTCTCATAATTCTCATATTTCAATAATTTTAATATTGAACATTATTATTATATTATAATAAAATTTTAGAAATATTATGTTAAAAATTATGATTTTAATATATATTTAAATATTAGACTTCCGCGCATATTACACGTTTAAATACAACAACTTTTTCACGGTTTTTTTGCGCATAGTTTATATTTGATCATGACGTTTCGACTCCTTTACAGGAGCCGTGATCACAAGATGACTAAGGCAATGATCGTCATAAATGTTACACTACCTTCACAATATTTTAATCGGCGAAATACCTGAGTGTTAATTTTTTTATAAATCCAAATTGTTTTATTTTGCATTTTATAATAAATATGTCGGGGGGAACGTCAGGATTTTGGACCAAACCTTCCGATATCATATGGGCAGAGTAGAAATCGTGCACTGAGAAGATGTTTTAATTTTTGGACACAGTATTAAGAATCACGTAACACGTAACAAACTTGTTATAATAAGGTACTTAGCGAAACGTAGGACAGTTCCGTGATGACGTCTTCACTTGATGGCGGCTCGATCGAAAGTGAATCGGAGCTCGCATGTTGACAGCATCACGAATCTGACGAAGCGCGGGAAATTGTAGTTTCTTATGTTCGCCGGCTAGAGGGCGCGCTTGCGTTTCGCTTAGTATCCGTGCTCATGACCAGATACGACACCGTAGTTTCTTATGTTCGCCGGCTAGAGGGCGCGCTTGCGTTTCCTTTAGTGTCCGTACTCATGACCGGATACGACACGGCCATCCTGCGAGACACACGCCCTCGTGTGTTATTCTGAAACAAGACAAAACAACAGAAAGTATCGCTCGGTCATACCTGACCTAACTTTTCAGTTCTAAACAAAATGAACACTTTATTCATTTTTTTACCTAGATTCTTTAACTGAAATTTTAACGCTTCATTAAATAATCTTTTTCTAAACAATTAGGAACTTTACCAATTCATTACAACTCACAAATAAATCAAAGATTTTTACAATAAATCTGAAAATCTACCTACTTGTTACATTAAGAAATCTTATTATCATTGTTGCTCCGAAACAGGAAAATCGTTATTTCTTAATTATTAAACTTTTTCATTGACAACAAATCTAACAGTAATATTTCATTCACCAATTCCATGTCACCCCGACACAACTGTGACATTACGCGCATCCCCTCATGGGATCGCCGAGTCCAACGACTCTACGGTTTCCTCTTGAAACCCGACCTCCGCCAGATCTACCCGCGTACCGCGTATCCACGGACTACCAATCCTCATGGTAGATGCCGATTTCTACTGGACTACGGCTACGAAATAGTCTGGTACGGTCAACATCTCAACACATTGGCAACTCGAACGAAATGTTACCTACACACTGACAGACCCAATTTCGTCATCCTCGCTTTGCTCTATATAATCTGTCTCGCAAACGATTTTCTCTATTTCGGGCAATTTCCTGAGCCTATCGTGAGCATACTTGTAAATGATTCTGGATTAGTGAAACCAAAAAAAAAAAAAAATAACAAAACAAAATTACTCCATATCGTATCCTGTCTTCATCCAGTGAAAGCATCTGCAACTGCCCTCTCATAGAAAATGTGAATTCGCATACATATCTTGGCTTAAGAATCGATAAAAAGTTTAATTAGGGCCTTCATATTGATCATGTCTGCAATAAACTTAGACAATTTTTAGGACTCGAATACCCTTTAAAGTAAAATTAATGTTATATAACGCACTTGCTGGTTCATACACACGTTATGGGTTAAGTAGCTACGGACGAACTTACAAAACATATACAAATCTAATTTATAATCTCCAATTACGAATAATAAAAACTATTGTAAGAAAATATCAAAAAAACAACATTCTTCGAATGAAATTAAATTACTTCAACTATGTGAAATATAACCTATCCAATTTCAATTTCAGAAAAAAACATTTTAAGTGAAAACTTTTTAAATAAAATTTAAAAAAATTGTATCACCCTATATTTCGTCGGTCCGAAACAGTAATGGAACATTTCAAAATGATACGTTTTTGAGTATTGAGGTTTAAAGTTTTTGGAAATATGCAAATGTGATTTTACTTTACCGTAAGATCATTTTATGTTTTTTTATTTATTGAATTATATGTAGATTATAGCCAAGTTTATTGTGTTTTACAAAGATTTAGGATGTCATTTGTAGTTTTTTAGTTATCAGGTTTTTTGTGAAATGTTCCAATATTGAATTAAATATTATATGAAAATTTATAAACTTATAACAATATTTCTGAATATGCTAGTAATGAAATTAAAAAAAAAATGGTTTATTTAATATTATAAAAATGAAAAGAGAAATCTTAAAATAATAAGTGCTTCCAATTAATTATTTTCGTTATGCTCATCGGGTTCAATATGATTGTCTCGAGCCTCTAAACTTGAGTAATACTCTCGGTATACATTTGAGTCGCATAAAGCAAGCAAGTTTTTTTTTTTAGGTTTGATATATTTGGTCGCTGGTGTTACTTATTTCGTAGATGTAGTTCAACATTTGCAGCACTTCTGCCCCTCTTTCTGTTGCGCACATTTAGGCACTTCATTGTTGAATTCGGTTCATAGGTGTCGTTATAAAAATATGGAAAAGACGCTTGCATAAAGATGTTTTTTATTTAATTCTATAAGTACAACACAATCACCGTCAGTATTAACTGTGAAGTTTTTGCCAAACTGCGTGACTAAGTCCTTCAAATCGAGAATGTCACTGATGTCCAATTCGTGTACCTCGTATGGAGTCCCACTTTTCTTGGCACATTGTATTACTGATTTCCATTGTGTTGGCACAAAAATGGATCCATTTTTCAGTATTCGTGTTTTTTTCCCGTTCAATAGTGCTATGCACGCCGTCACCTTCGTTTTGGGTGTGTCCAACAACTAAGTAGTTGTGTGTTATTTACACAACACCCATAAATATAATAATTTGATATAAGTAATTTGATAGCATAGTGGTAGAGGCTTAGCAGGTATTTATTGACGTGACAACGTCTTATAAATTGGTTTGCCGGGTGACACTTCAAGAAACTGCGTTACGCTCCGCTCACGTTATGCGCTTACAATGAGAGCGAGTGAGAGGCACGCGTCCCTTCCACTCGGGCATGGTTAGCCCGCCTAAGAGCGAGAGAGACAGACATAAAAAGTGGAAGGGACGCGTGCCTATAAATTAATGTTTTAAATATAATTCTTTGTATAAATAAATGTTTTAAATTGTTACTAATATTTCATCCTTCTTCCTACTATACGAATGAATATTCACATTAAAATTATTTTTCCACTCAAAGTCGTTGTCACGTAAAACTTTCGCCCGTATACCGACTTTACAGGCAACCAACCAGTTTTTTTTATTCTGTGCAGAACAATTGTCAGTGTAAAAAAAACATTTTTCCCAACACACTGGTCTTTCAGAAATTTGTAAATGCACGTCCCAACTTCATCGCAACCTTATCCCCCCAAATGACTCATTCCATAAGTAACAATAGGCAGCTTTTGATACAACGTTAAATACGATGCAGTAAAACAACGTGTTTTAGGCGGGACGACAACCACACGTCTTAGTGAAATAAATGGAATAACATTGAATTCAACTCATTTGTTTCGGTGCATTACTGGAACAATTCGAAATGTACTTGATGAATTGTTGATGTCAGTGATGCACTAGAATATTTCTAAATAGTCTAATAATTAATTAAAAATGTTCTTTGGTGCTGTAGCGGTTTATGTCGTTTAGTTTTTTATAGGGAGCAAATTTGAGATATTCCGATAGTGACTTGAAAAATACGTTTGACGAGCGATCGAATGGTATACTTAAATCGAAAACTCAATTTTTGGAGATGTTCCAGTAAGATCTCGGACCGACGATTTACTCGTGGGATCGCTCGAAACAAAATGCTTACGACAAAGCCGAATAATGTCTACGGCGAAAGAACTACCGCTTACCTCGTACCGCGCTTGATAAATCAACTACCCACAGATCTTGTTGATGGTTTGACTCAACTGAATTTAAGGTACGAATTGAATAAGTACTTTTTCAAGACTTTTTTTTTTAAGCACCTAGTTTGCTCCTTGTAAAATAGTTTATCAACTTGATTTCTTTTTTTCTAGTGTATTTATTGTATCTTAACACTTGCTTTAAACAGCGTTGCTTTAAACCTTTGTGGATTTCTATACGCTGTTTTTGAACAATACAATGTAATTTATTTTGAATACGTTACTAAATAAATAAAAAAAAAAGTACGTCTAGAGTTCAATTCTTGGAGTGTGTAGCGGTCTCCATCTAAAACTTCAATTATTTAAAACGGACCTCTGAATTTTGCGTCTAACTTTAACTGGTTCCGTTCTTCGTTCTCTATTAAAACAAAATCTCCTATTGAAAACTTTTGGATCACTTGTCATCAAAGCTAAAAGGACGTGCTGCTTTTCTCATCAACAGCTACAACGGAGTAGATTTGTTACCCGATTGACTATACAATTTAGAGCGAGTTTCACATCTCCTAAAGAGTCTTGCCACGATTTATCTTTGCCAGCCTCTACCTGACTGTTGGCGCGGCTAGACACCATTGCAATAAGATGAAGATAGTTATTTTACTATCACAGAAGTCACGAAACTTTCACTTCAAAAGCAACGACCCTGATCAGCGATTATACGTATGGGAGCACCTAATAATGCCCCACTGTTCTTCAACTAACTAATTAAACTAAACTAAGAAAATTAAACTAAAAAAAATCGTCAAAAGCATCATCATTTAGGTATACAGAAGTAGCTAGGCTATGTACCATGATCATTTACGGCAACACTTCATTAACGACAATCTCTAAATTTAGTTAATTGGACCCTCGAGTACCTCTATTTGCCACGATCTTCACAGAAATAGAAAGTGCTGTCCTTGTACCACTCTGTACATCCACAACACCGTGTGCATCACCCATTGACTACACACTACGGTCCCCCGGGACCACGACCTTTACCTAAGTCAAATGCACACCGCACACCCGCAGACTACTTAGGTTTCCCTAATAGACACCAATTTCTACCGGGCTACGACTGCGTAATGACTCTCGGTACGGTCGACACCTTACGGCTCAAGAACCTACTCGAGTTCCCACAAAAAAATATCATTGATCAACATGTAACTCAACTTCAACTTCGACTGGTACATAACCCTATGGCATCCTTCTCAATCGATCATATGCGTACTTGTAAGGTTAGAATTTACAGCTTTCAAAGTTTAACTATTACCATACGTAACGATACGGACGTATCGATATTATTTAGATCGGGGGTAGGTTCATAAAAAAATAAAAGAATTCACATTAACATTTTTGTTCAATAAAAACACAATTGCAGTCATTCAACCTAAAAATGTTCCGGCCGATCTTAATGTCATTTTGCAAATAAAGGTCTAGTAAAACTTGAAAAAATCTCAAATGGTTAATCGTTACACAACATTATACCTGTTCTGCGCTGAATACTTGTGTTTGACTTATACCGGTCTTGACAGTAACATTATTAAAACGTTTATCACTCATCTTTGAACAAGACTATCCTCAATATACGAGCATTCAGCACCAACATCGTACAAAAAACAATATCGCTCACCTTTATGATCTAAGGTACCCCACGACGCTAGCATCCACACGTAACTCGTTCCGCACTGCTTCAGTGCCATCAGCTTGACCGCCATCAAAACAAATCCGCTGTCAAGTACCACGATCTTGCGTCTATAGTCACCTTGTCAAGGTTAAACTCATTTCAACACGAAAGTTTGTCTTTGGAGCTTCAATTAACTTACGCATTTGTAGTTTTTTAATTTATAACAGTCTGTCATTTCATTTCATTATTATTATGAAGAAAATCATTTGCACGATTCGATCCCAATTCTGATGTCGAGGGGAACGTCAGGATTTTGGACCGAACCTTCCGATATCATATGGGCAGAGTAGAAATCGTGCACTGAGAAGATGTTTTAATTTTTGGACACAGTATTAAGAATCACGTAACACGTAACAAACTTGTTATAATAAGGTACTTAGCGAAACGTAGGACAGTTCCGTGATGACGTCTTCGCTTGATGGCGGCTCAATCGAAAGTGAATCGGAGCTCGCATGTTGACAGCATCACGACTCTGACGAAGCGCGGGAAATTGTAGTTTCTTATGTTCGCCGGCTAGAGGGCGCGCTTGCGTTTCCTTTAGTGTCCGTACTCATGACCGGATACGACAAATATATATTAAATATGAAAACTACGATTTTTATAATGAACCGCTAGGTGGCGTACACAAGTAAACATCGGCTGCGTATAAAATTGAATATTAAAATTGTGAAAGTGTTAGAAAACCAATATAACGGTCATTATTGTGAAAAGTGACATCTAAATATTAAGTCCAATTGTTATATTCACTGTGGGTGACTCTGTGGTTGTGAAATAAGACATTATATATGGAGACAAAATTTTGAAGAAACCTCAGTGTACAGTGTAATCCAAACATTTGAAACGAACGTATATAGCCTTGATCACATTAAAACGAATTTATAAGTGTTGTGTGGTGACTTATATGTATTATAACAAAAGTACAAAAAAAAAACATCTAAAATAATAATCACTGACAGTTAATTTTATTCAAAACAGGGTTTCTACAATAAGGCAATATCAACTTTAAAGGATCGGTCTTAAGAAAGAGTTTACCATGACAGAAATAAACTACAGTGCTGCCATCTGTTATACAAGCAAGTTATCTGCTCGGAGCAACTCATCGGATGGTGCTTTTCATTGAACATCGTCACATGCTATACAATAGTTATTATATAGTACAATACAAATACATACTGTAGCAAAATTTTGACGATCAAGTATTGTCATCGCTGGCGCAGCGGTGCATCGTACGGACTTTTAAGTACGTCATACGAGAGGATCGCATATCAAACCCACACGGAACCTTGAATATGTTTTTTAGTTAAAAGAAAAATAATAATACTAATATGGATAACTCACAAGAAAATATTACCCAACGAAGACGTATACAGAGATCGAAATCAATTGATACGGTTAGATTCCACAACTCAAGTCTCGAGGACATCTACGATGTAAGCGACACAATCTTTGACACGACATTGAGAAGTTTACCGAATCAGTCGTCGTTAGACAATAGTTCCACCACGGAATTAAAGATACAGATTGAAGAATTAAACACCCAACTTACTTCGGCAAACATAGAAATAGAAAACTTGAATTTAGAAAATAACAATCTCAAAGCTTAATTAGATAAATGTCAGAAACAAGTAAGGATATATAAAGCAATGATAACCGACAGTAAATATTATCATACGCCTACAAAAAAAACACAACAAAATCTTAGTGCTATAACACCTTTACCTATTTAAATAAAAACTAATTTGATGCCGAAACACCACTATCCAAACGAAAAAAATCTGTTAAACAAACCATATATCGAAAGCTGCATCGCACATAAAAAAAAAAACTGGTTGGTTGCCTGTAAAGTCGGTATACGGGCGAAAGTTTTACGTGACAACGACTTTGAGTGGTAAAATAATTTTAATGTGAATATTCATTCGTATAGTAGGAAGAAGGATGAAATAATAGTAACAATTTAAAACATTTATTTATACAAAGAATTATATTTAAAACATTAATTTATAGGCACGCGTCCCTTCCACTTTTTATGTCTGTCTCTCTCGCTCTTAGGCGGCTAACCATGCCCGAGTGGAAGGGACGCGTGCCTCTCACTCGCTCTCATTGTAAGCGCATAACGTGAGCGGAGCGTAACGCAGTTTCTTGAAGTGTCACCCGGCAAACCAATTTATAAGACGTTGTCACGTCAAAAGCTACAAGATAACTCCTCAAGTCAAGATCAACAGCTGCAATCACAACAGGACTGCAATCTCAAACAATCAACGTCATCTAGTCGACATCAGCAAGCAGACAACGAAATTAGTGATAAAATAAAGGACTCTAGTATTACCAATAAGCAGAAAGTGTTGATACTTGGTGACCAACAAGCTCTAGGTCTATCAAAGTTGCTGTGTAAAAAACAACATACTAACAAAAGTTTTTGTAATCAAATAATAACGTCATTTGTGAAGCCTGGTGCTGACTGTCATACGGTTTTAAATACTAACTCTTACAAAAATTTACAACAAAATGACTTTTTAATTCTATTTATTGGAGCAAATGACAAAACTCCTACAAAGATTTTATGTGAATTGTCTTCAACTTTAGCCCGGTGTCAAAATACGCAAATATTAATAATACAGACTATAGAAAATCCATATTTAAATATTAAAATGCTAAATAATCAATTAAAACTAATATCCAATAATTATAAAAATTGTAAATTTATATCTTTGGTGCAAAATGAATATAATAATAATAAATTACTATTAATGAATGAAATATGTTATAAAATATTAATAGAAATGGATGCAATAGCTTATATTAAAAACTCAATACAAAAACTAAAAGAGTCAATAAGTAGTCAATTAAAAACAAAGCCTAAGTTTGAAACATTATACCAAAAAAAGGGATCGATACCATACTATGTCAAAAGACAAGGAAACATTAATAAAGCTAAATTACAGAACAAGAGTATGGTTTCAACCCCGATTGCTGCAAAAAAAGGAACTATCCCATTTTATTTCCAAAAGAATAATAAAAATAAACATTTATTTCGAGAACGTCAAAACACATAACTTTCATCTCTTTCATCAAAATATCTGTAGTGTACTCAAAAAAAGGAATGAATTAGAAATTGTCCTCACTAACTTTACAAAAGACAATAAAACCATAGATGTTATCTGTCTGTCCGAAACCTTTATACAAAGAGGTCATGATCAAAACTTGGTCTTGCATAACTATAAAATTGCATCTTCATGGTCACGAGAGCATGAAAAGAGGGGCGGAACACCTTTGCTCGCGGAGCCCATCCGAGGTGGACGTGTTATCATTTTACCACGTTTTTCTTATCTCACTTTTCTTATTTGTTTGTCTGTCCGGGCAAAATCTTGCAACTTAAATTTGAGGCACTTTCCGATAAGCTAGAAAGCTGAAACTTTCAGGATAGTTCAGAACCCGATGACAATGCACTCTAAAGCAACTTTCAACTTTCCAGATGCACTTTCAGGTCCACTTTCGGCAACTTTCACTTTTGTATGGGGCTTATCCGATTGTTGCGTAACACATGGTTACTTCGTTGAGTTAATAATTAAAAAGAATAAAATAATTATACTAGATTTAAAAAATCTAAAAATCCCACGTTTTTCAATGTCCTAAAAAGAATAAAATAACCCTGCGGGGCAAAGCGAGGGGCCACTCAAAACGTGGGGGCGCATCTTTACAATAATCGGCATCAATGCATGTCATTCATCTCTTTAAAATCTCCTCTTAGTAATATGCGCCCCCACGTTTTGAGTGGCCCCTCGCTTTGCCCCGCAGGGTTATTTTATTCTTTTTAAACACGGTGACGACATTTTCGAGGCATTCAACGAATTCACCTCCAAAATCATGGATCAACTGGGGCACTGGAAGGCGGACATTCACAATGATATCTCCCAGCTAAAAAGTAATGTTGAATCAGTACTGAAAACCGACCTCGAAAAACTTAATGAATCAGTCACCGAAATTAAGTCCGAGATAAGCAGTGTCCGCCAGGAGTATCAGGACATGAAAAAGTCAGTACAAGCATTGGACTCCAAACATAAAGATACCCTGAAAAAAATTAAAGTCCTGGAAGAATCCTTACAATTTAATAGCGATCAAAACGACCAGCTCAATAAGAAAATTGATACATTAACACAAACCAAAAAAAAAGTCGAATCTCTAGAATCTAAAATCGCCGAGTTAGTAGACGGCAACAAGCGGCTAACATTAGAAATTAATACAAATAATCAACGAGACCGTCTTCTGAATCTGGAGATTGTAGGAGTGACTGAAAGCAAAGATGAGAATTTGAATAATATCATAATGTCGATCGCAAAGCATGCCAAGGTGACATTGTCTCCGGAAGATATTGTGGAAATAAATCGCATTACACCTAAATCAAAGCAACCGGGGCGTCCCAAAAATATAATCTCAAAATTAAAATCCAGACTCATAAAAGACAATATTATCTCAGGCATACGGAAAAACCGACTAACCACAAAGGATCTCGATTTGCGAGGCGATGGTCGGCCAGTCTTCGTAAACGAGCACCTCACTCAGTTCAACAAGTTCCTATTAAAAAAGTGCAGAGACATTGCGAAACAAAAACTTTATCAATATGTATGGACAAGGAATGGACGGATCTACGTCAGAAAAAACGATACCTCACCCCCAATGCAAGTAACGCAAGATTCAGATCTTTTAAAAATTTCCTAATAGCATTTTCTATTTATATTTATGTTACTCTAATGCATGAATTTTTTTCTATCTTAATCCCTAAAAATATTGTAAAAGCAATTGTTGTTATTACCACAACTATATTAACTGGCCAAACTTATCATAACTATTCTTTGACAACGCGCAGACAAGTCTCATTAAAAGCAATGACTTGTAAATTGTTGTTACACAAGATGCGCTCAATAAGTGCGCAATACTTTACCCATATTGACGATTGTTTACTGCTTATTATTCATATATTGTCAACCTTCTTATATTTTGCTATCAGTTTTATTTGGAAAAATGGCAATCATAATAAATTGCATAGGATTCATATATGTGTTTTAAATTTAGGACATATAAATATCATATATATGTACATGTTTTGTATATGGTTGATTTCTCTCTTGTACGTATTTAAAGTAATTATACTACTCGTTATTGGCCCATTTCTTCGTAATATCTCGAAACATATTAAGATTGCACCTTGTTTGAGGAGACGAGTTGTAATAGTCATATTGTTAAAGGATTCGCACACGAGACCCCACAATAGAACACACAGTGTGATCACTGTGGGGTATAACTACCCGCCGATAAAAATATTTCAATGGTTTGTTTTATTTTTTTATAATGCTGAATACAAAACTATTAACAAGTTGCTTATCTGTGTAAACGTACAGCTTATTGCAAACAATGCAATTTCATTAATCTCATTATATTTAAACACTTTTGTGTCATATTTTATTCACCATGAACTAAATTTAATTACTTACGGAGACTACGTGTTAAAAATGGCTAACAATAACATTAACATATACTACCAGAACGTGCGTGGTCTTCGGACAAAATGTTCTGATTTAAAACAAAGTATACTAAGAAATAATTACGACGTAATACTAATAACACGAGTCTTGGTTATACGACGGTATATATGATCGTGAATTATGTGACGACAGATATGATGTGTTTAGGGTCGATCGGGATCTGACCGCTAGCGGCAAAACTACCGGAGGCGGGGTACTCATAATGACACTTCGCTCGCTCGGGGCCACGAGCCGCGACCTTGGCGCCTGCGCACCTACCGAGCTTCTGTGGGTCACAGTGCCATCACGCGCACTTGCTGCTACTGTTGACTTGCACTTGTGCGTAGCTTATGTCCCTCCTAATCCCCAGCAAATACCGTGTGATATCAATATAATAATACAAAAGTTTAAAAGCGTCTTCGAAGTCTGTCCGAACGATACATTCATGTTAGTGGGCGATTTTAATTTACCAATTATCTCATGGAATATGGGTGAATATATAATACAAAATAAAGGATCTATATATGTTCAAGATGCGGCCAGACAACTAATAGACGAATTGTCATTTACGGGCCTAAAGCAACATAACAGTTTGACAAACTACGCTGGCAACACGTTAGATCTCGCTTTTTGTAACCTCTCTTTGTATATCACACCATGCTCGGCACCACTGTTAAATGAAGACCGCGCACTTTTACACCACTACGCGAGGCTGTGGTCCCAAAGCGCAACTTTAGACGAGCAGATTACGATAGTATGAACGCTTGTTTTATACAAAAAGATTGGCAAAATCTTTTAACTTCGAGTACTCTTGACGACGCTATCGATGTCTTCTATAATGTCATATATAGTCTTGTAGATTTGTATGTTCCTTATATAAAAATAAATGGTAAAAGGTCATATCCTAAATGGTACACACCAGCTTTAATAAATATTATTAAAGAAAAATCAAAGGCGCATTCGCGGTGGAAAAAGTATGGCAACAGACTGGATTATGACGAGTTCTCACTTTTGCGGTCAAGAGAGCGGCATGTACAGAAAGACTGTTTTAAGAAATTTACATCCAATTGCGAACATAACATAAAGGATAACCCGAAAACATTTTGGACATTTATTAAAGCGATGAGAGGTGGGTCAGACTACCCAAAAAAACTTCGTTTAGATGGAGTTGAATACACGGAGGGTAAAGATATCTGCAATGCTTTCAGCTCTTTTTTCCAGGGTGTTTTCGGATTACCCTGTGTTACTAACAATTGTACCCCAGTACCTACAAACGCATTAAACCTAAATATAGTTTCTAATTTGCAAACAAACGAATTGGAAGTAAAAAATATGTTGCAAAAATTAGACAGATATAAAGGTGCTGGTTGCGATGGATTACCCCCTTTTTTCTGGTCTCGCTGTGCTGAGTCACTCAATGTTCCATTGACAATCTTATTTAACCGATCCTTAAACGAGGGCCTATTCCCGCAGAGATGGAAGTCAGCCCATATAGTCCCCATTCATAAAAAAGGTTCTCGATTGGAAATTAAGAATTATAGGGGAATATCGATTCTTAATACTGTATCAAAGATACTCGAGTTGATTGTTTATAACATAATCTACCCGACATTGTCTCAGTCGATCCCCGAACAGCAGCACGGATTTTTGAGAGGGAGGTCCACTACCACTAATCTGGCTTGTTTCACAAATTTTGTTCTCGAAAACATGGACGGTGGAGGGCAGGTTGACGTGATCTATACTGACTTCGAGAAAGCGTTTGACCGCGTGGATCACGTGATCTTGCTGAACAAGTTGCAGGCTCTTGGTATTCATGGTGACCTCCTTCGGTGGACGGAATCGTATCTCTCGAATCGTTTGCAGGCTGTGGTTATGGGTGGATATCGTTCCGATTTTATTTGTGTACCTACCGGTGTCCCCCAGGGCTCGCATTTAGGCCCACTTTTTTACAATACCTACCTTTTTGATATCGGGTCCTGCTTCAGCCACTCTAATTACTTAATGTATGCTGACGACAAAAAAATATATTGCAAAATTAACACTGAGAGGGACTCCTTATTACTGCAAAAGACCTCGATAACTTAATGGAGTACTACACCAAAAACAAAATTACTGTGAATGCAAATAAATGCGAATGTTTAACATTCACTCGCAAAGTGAAGCCTTTCATTTACAATTATAATTTTAATGGGGAGCAAATAAGCAGAGCCCAGACTATAAGGGATCTTGGTGTACATTTGGATCAAAAAATGAAGCTATCGGATCATATTGACCATATAACAAGTAAAGCTTTTAAGAATCTGGGATTCGTGTTGCGCGCCTGTAAGCCATTCAAAGATATAACCGTTATTAAAACAGTATACTTTGCGTATGTTAGAAGCATCTTGGAATATGCCTGTACCATATGGTCCCCATTATATACTGTTTATAAAAATCGACTTGAGAAAATCCAAAAAATCTTTGTCAAGCACCTTAACTACCGATGCCGTAAGGGTCACTTGTCTTATATAGACGGTTGTATGTAAACATAGAGTTTTACCACTTGAACAGAGACGTTCATTAATGGATATGTGTTTTCTCTATGACATTGTTAATAGTAGAATAGATTGTTCAGAATTAGTGGCCAAGGTGAAGTTTCGTACACCGAAGTACCGCACTCGTCACACACCCTTACTGCATGTTCCTAAGCACCACACTAATTATCTCAAGAACTCGGTACTTCCGCGTATTGTCTGGACATACAACGCTCATTTTGACAAAATTGATATTTTTACAGACACAAAAAATAAACTCAAGAGAGAAATCAACAAAATGTTACAAGACAACCTTTGAATATTATTATTTATAATACCGACATAGAGTTTATTATATTATATTATACTATATTTACATTTATATTTTATTTTTATAATAAGTATATACCTATTATTACGACAAAAAGTATATATGTATATATCGGGATGTTGTTATTTACCTAAATGAAATTAATATTTTGCTGTTTTTACTAAGAGACTATTTTATTTAAAGAAATAAAATAAAAGGGAATTGTCAACATGGGTACCTATTTACACAACAGCGATTGCTTATCATTATGTTCATTTTATCTTCTTAATTATGTTAAGTGTCACCTCTTGTCATTAATTATTAAGAAAACCTGTTATTGGCCATACTTCTAAATGTTAACTTGTTGTAATTTAAATTTTAAATAACGCTGTTGGTTTTCAAATAAATAAACAAATAAACATGCATTTTAATTAAAAAACATCTAACATACACGAAATTAAAAATAGCAGAGTCATTATCGGAAAAAAATAATTTTGAATGCTGTGGAATTTCCATCAGATCACCTTACATTGTTATTGTCTGTATATACAGAACCCCAACTTCAAACATAGACATATTTTTCCATAAGCTAGAAGATTTGCTTCATAAATTAAATAGAAGACCTAGACAAATAATATTGTGCGGAGACTGGAACATTGATATTTTAAAAAGTAATAAATATACACAAACTTTGATTGCCATCCTTCAAAATTATAATTTAAAAATACACATTAATACACCCACAAGGAAAAAGTCTTGCTTAGATTTAATAGTCAGCAATAAACATGATGCGATTGGTCACACAAATCAGGTATCTCTTTCTGACCATAACACATGTCAAATACTATCATTCTATATAAATGACTATGAAAAAGTTACACAGTGGTATGAATTAAAAAGAGATTTTAATAAAGAAAACATATCAAAATTTTGTAATTATATTGATTCTCTTTCATTCAACGATATACTAGAGCAATCAAATACGAATGAAGCCTTTAATGCCTTTCATGACATATTAACTCTATTATTTAATCAATGCTTTCCAATGGTTAAAATAAGGTGTAACAACAAAAACAAAAAATTAAAGTGGCTTACTGTGGGTTTAAGGAAAAGCTGTCTAATTAAACATAAACTTTATAGCAAATTTATTTACTCAAGCAAAAATAACAAAATAGCTAATAAAATAAAATACCAGACATACTCAAAAATACTTCACAAATGTACTATAACAGCAGAAAAAATAAATAATTCAAAGTTCCTAGTAAACGCAAAAAACAAAAATAAAGCAGCATGGTCTTTAGTAAATAATAATTTTGATCGACGACGTGCTCAGAAAGAAATAAAAACAATAAAATTTAAAAACAATATTTTCTGTGACATAAATGATATTGCTGAGGCCTTTAATAATTATTATATAGAATTAACACAAGTTACTGACGAAAACAAAGAAAATACAAATAAATATCCAAAACTGAAGTTATACACACCATAAGAGGTTTAAAAAATACCAACTCAGTAGGTTATGACGGTATCAATACAAATATATTAAAGCTATGCTGCCTAAAAATTGCAATTCCGCTTACCCACATAATAAATTATCTTTAGAAAACGGAGTGTTTCCCGAAAAACTGAAATTTTCTATCGTGAAGCCTCTACATAAAACAGGAGTTGATGATGATATAGAAAACTACAGGCCCATCACACTTATACCAATAATAGCGAAAATATTTGAAAAAATTATGGCAGAAAGGATATATTCATTCGCTATAAAGCACAAAATAATTGGTAAGCAACAATTTGGCTTCCAAGGAGGCAAATCAACATCACTGGCTTGTTTTTCATTGATAAAGACTGTAACAGAGGCTATTAATAATAATGAGCTAACAGTAGCCTTGCTATTAGACATGTCAAAAGCTTTTGACTGCGTTAACCACGAAATTTTACTAAAAAAACTCGACGATTATGGTATAAGAGGAACCGCATATAAGTGGCTTGAAAGCTACCTAGCAAATAGACAACAGTGTACTGAAATTACTAGAATTAAAAAAAAAATAACGGCTTCTTCACAGTATCGACAAGTAAGAACTGGTGTACCACAGGGCAGTATTTTGGGACCGTTATTGTTCATACTGTACATAAATGATCTACCTGACATCACAGATAATCATTGTTTTTTATTTGCTGATGACTATACATTACTCTTCCATAACAAAAACATTGATCAATTAGAATTAGACATAAATAATACACTTAGTGACATAATCCGTTAGATGAATAAGAATAATTTAAAAATTAACATGAATAAAACAAAAGCAATGTTTTATAAGTATTACATACTTATAAAACAAAAAACAGTGATATAAATATACGACATGAAAATAATAATATTAATTTAGTAAAATCTGCCCAATTCTTAGGTATAACTCTTGATGAAAACTGTAACTGGAAATTGCATATTGACAGTGTTTGTAAGAAGGTCAATAAATTTGTCTATGCTCTGAGCAGAATCAGAAAGGTCACAACATTTCAGATTGCTTTACAAACATATTTTGCATTTGTATCCTCAACATTGCGCTATGGTGTGATAATATTGGGCAACAGTGTGGATTTCGAAAGGGCATTTAAAGCTCAAAAAAAATGTATTCGGGCACTATGTGGAAAAAATAGCAGAGCATCTTGTAAGCCTTTGTTTCAAAAGTACAAAATAATGACACTCCCTAGTATTTATATTGCTGAAATATGTATGTTAGTACAAAAACATCCTGAATATTTTATAAAAAATAAGGATGTTAAAGTTAATGTCAGAAATTGCAGAAAAAACAAAATAGTAATACTAAAATGTAAGTTAACATTGTTTAAAAAAAACGTATACTTTATGGCCATAACAATATTTAACAAGCTTCCACACGACCTTCAAGACATACCATTAGAAAACAACAAATTTAAAAAATCGCTTTTAAAGTGGCTGTTAGAAAAAAAACTTCTACTCTGTAAGAGAATATTTAGAAATGTAACTTAACATTAGCTTATTTTTTGATCAGGAAACGGACATTGTAGGATTTTTCTTATTATTATTGTTTGACACGTTACTTTTAATTTTAATTACCATAATAATTATTTGCATGCCATAAATTGGCAAAACATGCTGAACATTATTGTAAACATTATAACTGTTAATATTTTACCATGTTCTGAGCAAAATAAATATCATTTATCATTTATACATTTTTTGCATTGTTTTCAATTATCAAGTAAATTCTCAGGCGGAGTATTCTGCTAAATTCATAGTTACATTAATTCCTTGATATTTTAAAGAAATACGGTACAATTATGCCCTTTGCTGATATGGCAGCAAAACAAAAAAATTGCGTCTTAGGAATCATTCATATTGGTTGCGCGAGAGTTTTAAACTCGCATTTAATTTGATTTAAACTATAGAAATTCGAAATAGGTAAATAATTAAATTTGAAATTTAAAAACCCCCAACGCCAAAAAGAAAAGCGATCATAGTATTTTGTTTTATAATGTTCATTATTTTACATACCAACCGTACATATTTTGTTGAAGTGTGTAAGTGAAAATTATCATTTACCCATTATGCGTCTAAAAAATTGATGACCTAAAAGCCTTTTTGATTAAACCTGTTTAAGAACCTGCTTTCAAATAAAAGAACCGTATCTTAATCGGTTCACGAGATTGAGAGCTACGGTATCACAGACAAATACAAATACAGTAGTCAAACTTATAACACCCCTGTTTTAACATTTAGGTTTAAAAAAGGGATGTAACAAAATTTTGTCCCATAAAAACCATGCTAAACAAAACGACTGTCTCTTACTGAAAACAGGTTATTAGCATTGGCCTTATATAGCCTATTCTCCTGAAACACAAACTGCCTTTTCATAACATTAATTTTAGTTCAGCGCCATCTACGTCCGTAAATGTTATTAACGTTCTGACAGACTGCCATCACTGAGAAGCTCGCAAGCTACCGAATTACCTATTACTCACTGACAAAATACATGGTGGGGAAAACATTCAAGCATGTTTTCTCTTAGCAAACCGAACGTATATAAAGTTAAATTTGACTTTATATACTTGAGAGGAACGTTTGGTGTTATGGTAGCAATGCTGCCCAACGTACCGACTGTCCTGTGTTCGAGACCTGGAAGAGGCAGATGTTTATGTGATAAATACGTAATTTGTATCTGAGTAATGAGTATTTATATATATTTCTATTTAAACTATTTATCCGTACCGTATCCGTTACCCTAGTATCCATAACAGAAGCCTTACAGTGCATACTTTGGGCTAGGCTAATTGGTTTATCATTGTTATATACCATATCCAACGTAGTAATAATAATAATATTTACTACATTCAGAAAAAATGTCGACACCATAACACTTAGACCAGAGCCATTATAGAAAAAAATTGAAATAGGTTTTGTCCCCCATGCACCTTGAAGTGGCATTACCTTGAAAACTGGATTAAAAATGTTAATATAATATACTCACACTGTAAGGCTTATATTATGGATACTAGGGTAATGGATACGCATACATAGATAAGTAAGGAATATTCATGGAAATATATATTTAAATACCCTTGACTTAGGTACAAATACTCGTATTCATCGCACAAACACCTGCCCCTTCTGGGACTCGAACACAGGACCGTCAGTGCGAAAGGCAGATCGCTACCGTTGTACCAAACGGTATTTAAGCCACTCGACCCGTGGTCGTAAAAATAAATATACGAGGGTCATTTGAAAACTTCTTAGCCTTACATTCTTAATGAAACTACATGATTTTGGTTTTATTTTTATTTTTCAACTACTATCCCCCGAGCTCAAAACAGTTTTTCCAATGACCAGAGGCCCTACCATCACGTCTTATAGCGATTCAAGTTTAGCTGTTAAAAAGAGACGCCACTATAACCGCGTATAGCGGTGTCTCACTTTGACAATCGAATTTGAATCGCGCTAAAAGATGATGGTAGGCGCTCTGGTATAGCTTCGATACCTCTTTTTAAAAAAATTTCGTCTAACTCCTCAAAATAAGCCGTCACGGCGGCTATGATCTCTTCATTTGTAAAAAAATTTTTACCACCTAAAAAACTTTTTCAGCTTTGGGAACAAATAAAAGTCGGACGGTGCTAAATCCGGTGAATATGGGGGATTAGGTAACAATTCGAAGCCACACTGATGGATTTCATAGAGGTGTGAACGCGCACACACAAATAAGGTGTGTCGTATACGAAGGTGTTGACTCACCCAAAGTAGCAGACATGGTTTATGAATAGCTTCTGGAGTTAAAGCTTTCAAATTCAAGTATTTTATCAATGCACGATGTTCAATTTTATCCATTTTCAAAAATAGCTCTGACTTGACTTACGGTATCACGTGTAAACGAACAGCGAATTATTGTGAATAAACTAAACTGTGCATACTTGTTACTAAATAATGTGGCTTCAAAATGAGGGTAGTTCTAAAAGACCTAAAATTCTCAAAATTACATACGTAGTCTGTGGGCCATATGTACTCGTGCGGCTTTGAGTTCAATTTAATAACGCGTTCAGGGTGCTGTTCTGGTTGCCCTGATACTGTAGCGATTATGCAATAACACTGCGCCTCCCTGGTGCGCAGGGTGCGGGGTAGAACCATCAGCACCTCGAGCATGATCACCAGCAGACTGGACTGCCGGTATGGATGCACAACGTCTGCCGGCGTTGTGACTGCTACTAACTTTTCTCAGCTTTGAAATTAACTTGTTTTATGTCATATTAAGTGATTAAGTCTTTAAGCTCTTAATATATGTACTATGTATTAACTGCCGCTTGGTGCAACGGTAGATATCCTACCTTCTGCGCCAAAGGTCCCAAGTTCGAATTGATATGTATGATATAAATAGTTGTATGATGAACATGCATTTGTTTCCGAGTCATGGTCGTTTATATAATGTATTTACGTATTCTATACATTATTAAGGACTCATAGTACAAGCTCAGCTTAGTTTGGGATCAAATGACCGTCACCTGTTGGGCGTAAATTTATGCAAAAATTTCTAAATGATGGGTTTATTAATGACAATCAAATCAATTATTCAACAAAACATAAACCAATAAAAAGCGGGTGAGTGACGGCCAGTCAGCATATAAAAAATAAGTTTCTACACTAACTGTTGAACTGATATCTTCAGTTTTCTTATTTAATTTTTCACACCCTTATTTTGACGTCATATAGATTAATTACAAAAAATTACGACCGAAGCCGTTACCATAGCAACCCACCGAATAAAATGAATTCGCGAAAATTTTTATAAAAGTTAATCGAAAAATAGGCAAGGGGTCTATCGAATCCAAAAAATAAGTAGCCTTAAGCCATCTACAAATTTTCCCTCGTCGATTGGCCATGGTCCCATACCGATATGCCAGAGGAGGCGTGGGTTAATGTTTTAAAAGTGTGAATTATAATTTAATTTCAGATATTTTTGTGTTATATAAATTAAAGCATTGGAGTATTGAAATAACAGTTTTTTAGTATACGCATAAAAAAGAATAATCAGTACTTATTGGTCCGACTCTTTGTCCTATAAGGGCTTGTCGGGTTTTGTCGACCAGATATAAGATCCATTTGATTATCGAGGTCCATTTGATTATTAATATTGTACGATCAGCAAAACAAGGGTATCATTAAATAAAACGCTAGACACATATATTTTTAAATAAAAGTTATGTAATATGTATTTAATAAAAAATAAAAATGTTATCATTCCACTTACATTAAATTAAAAAAATGTTTATTGCTCACATATGTCACGAATCACTATATTTAGATATGGCTGTGGCAGGGGGGTGCAAGTGTCCTTTCTGCCAGCACTGGACCAAAGTGCTTGTTGGGTGAGGCCAAAAAGTGTGTATCGATTTTAATTTGTTTTTTTTTTTATTACTATTTTTTGACATGCCCTATTAAATTAATAATTGTTATGATTTTGAATATATGTACTAACCTAGTTTTAAATTTCCATTGTTACTAACTATTATGAGATTTATCTTGCAATAAATTAAACTATTATTATTGATCGATAAACTATTAAACATGCTGTTTTAAATACCAGTAAATATTAATTAAACTAATATAATATTTTATGGCCAGTGTCGTAAATTTAAAATATCCCATAGTTCTTTTACAAAAACGGCTTGCTATTGTATACTATATTTTTTTAAGATATAAAGTAAGCCTATAAAAAACAACTGCGCCTACTACGCCTTTTTACAGGCGTATTTTATATCTTATAGAAATATTGCATTATGAAGGCTAAAATAAAATAAAATAGATTTAATTATGTAAATTAAAAACATTGCCAATAGTTTTAAAATGTTTACACAATATTTTTTCTTATCATTTACTTTCGGGTCTGTAGTCATAATGTTTCACGTAACAAAAAATAGCGCTCAAAAGCATAAATATTTTTTACGCGTCACCATACCAGCTTTATTGAGATTAGTGCTGTGAACGTAACCGTGACTATCGATACTATATATTACTTATATAGTTTTTCTTTATGTACTACTTTTTGTCTGAAAATAATGATTATCATTATTATGTTGAAATTTTTAACTGAGGATATCATCCGCTTAGGTGAACTTTCAATTACACTGTTTACTTCCTTTGTTCAAAGTACCTTATGTACTGTTTTTATTTAATTTTTTGCATTCACAATGCAATATTTCTATAAGATATAAAATACGTGTGTAAAAAACAACCACGCCTCCGAGCCCTCAGATGGGATTCGAACCCCCGACCTTTCGCAATCCGGGCGACTGCTCTGACCGCTGAGCTACCGAGACGCTGGCAAACGTGTCGAATTTTACAAACGTATTCCAACTTCTACTATGAGCTAGTATCGTTCCACCAATGTTGAACGCTAACTACCTTCAACATTGAAAGTAATATTTTTACAAATATTAAACAATCAATTAAGATGGAACCAGCTATAATTATGTTTTTATTTAATTTTTTGCATTCACAATGCAATATTTCTATAAGATATAAAATACGTGTGTAAAAAACAACCACGCCTCCGAGCCCTCAGATGGGATTCGAACCCACGACCTTTCGCAATCCGGGCGACTGCTCTGACCGCTGAGCTACCGAGACGCTGGCAAACGTGTCGAATTTTACAAACGTATTCCAACTTCTACTATGAGCTAGTATCGTTCCACCAATGTTGAACGCTAACTACCTTCAACATTGAAAGTAATATTTTTACAAATATTAAACAATCAATTAAGATGGAACCAGCTATAATTATGTTTTTATTTAATTTTTTGCATTCACAATGCAATATTTCTATAAGATATAAAATACGTGTGTAAAAAACAACCACGCCTCCGAGCCCTCAGATGGGATTCGAACCCACGACCTTTCGCAATCCGGGCGACTGCTCTGACCGCTGAGCTACCGAGACGCTGGCAAACGTGTCGAATTTTACAAACGTATTCCAACTTCTACTATGAGCTAGTATCGTTCCACCAATGTTGAACGCTAACTACCTTCAACATTGAAAGTAATATTTTTACAAATATTAAACAATCAATTAAGATGGAACCAGCTATAATTATGTTTTTATTTAATTTTTTTTGCATTCACAATGCAATATTTCTATAAGATATAAAATACGTGTGTAAAAAACAACCACGCCTCCGAGCCCTCAGATGGGATTCGAACCCACGACCTTTCGCAATCCGGGCGACTGCTCTGACCGCTGAGCTACCGAGACGCTGGCAAACGTGTCGAATTTTACAAACGTATTCCAACTTCTACTATGAGCTAGTATCGTTCCACCAATGTTGAACGCTAACTACCTTCAACATTGAAAGTAATATTTTTACAAATATTAAACAATCAATTAAGATGGAACCAGCTATAATTATGTTTTTATTTAATTTTTTGCATTCACAATGCAATATTTCTATAAGATATAAAATACGTGTGTAAAAAACAACCACGCCTCCGAGCCCTCAGATGGGATTCGAACCCACGACCTTTCGCAATCCGGGCGACTGCTCTGACCGCTGAGCTACCGAGACGCTGGCAAACGTGTCGAATTTTACAAACGTATTCCAACTTCTACTATGAGCTAGTATCGTTCCACCAATGTTGAACGCTAACTACCTTCAACATTGAAAGTAATATTTTTACAAATATTAAACAATCAATTAAGATGGAACCAGCTATAATTATGTTTTTATTTAATTTTTTGCATTCACAATGCAATATTTCTATAAGATATAAAATACGTGTGTAAAAAACAACCACGCCTCCGAGCCCTCAGATGGGATTCGAACCCACGACCTTTCGCAATCCGGGCGACTGCTCTGACCGCTGAGCTACCGAGACGCTGGCAAACGTGTCGAATTTTACAAACGTATTCCAACTTCTACTATGAGCTAGTATCGTTCCACCAATGTTGAACGCTAACTACCTTCAACATTGAAAGTAATATTTTTACAAATATTAAACAATCAATTAAGATGGAACCAGCTATAATTATGTTTTTATTTAATTTTTTGCATTCACAATGCAATATTTCTATAAGATATAAAATACGTGTGTAAAAAACAACCACGCCTCCGAGCCCTCAGATGGGATTCGAACCCACGACCTTTCGCAATCCGGGCGACTGCTCTGACCGCTGAGCTACCGAGACGCTGGCAAACGTGTCGAATTTTACAAACGTATTCCAACTTCTACTATGAGCTAGTATCGTTCCACCAATGTTGAACGCTAACTACCTTCAACATTGAAAGTAATATTTTTACAAATATTAAACAATCAATTAAGATGGAACCAGCTATAATTATGTTTTTATTTAATTTTTTGCATTCACAATGCAATATTTCTATAAGATATAAAATACGTGTGTAAAAAACAACCACGCCTCCGAGCCCTCAGATGGGATTCGAACCCACGACCTTTCGCAATCCGGGCGACTGCTCTGACCGCTGAGCTACCGAGACGCTGGCAAACGTGTCGAATTTTACAAACGTATTCCAACTTCTACTATGAGCTAGTATCGTTCCACCAATGTTGAACGCTAACTACCTTCAACATTGAAAGTAATATTTTTACAAATATTAAACAATCAATTAAGATGGAACCAGCTATAATTATGTTTTTATTTAATTTTTTGCATTCACAATGCAATATTTCTATAAGATATAAAATACGTGTGTAAAAAACAACCACGCCTCCGAGCCCTCAGATGGGATTCGAACCCACGACCTTTCGCAATCCGGGCGACTGCTCTGACCGCTGAGCTACCGAGACGCTGGCAAACGTGTCGAATTTTACAAACGTATTCCAACTTCTACTATGAGCTAGTATCGTTCCACCAATGTTGAACGCTAACTACCTTCAACATTGAAAGTAATATTTTTACAAATATTAAACAATCAATTAAGATGGAACCAGCTATAATTATGTTTTTATTTAATTTTTTGCATTCACAATGCAATATTTCTATAAGATATAAAATACGTGTGTAAAAAACAACCACGCCTCCGAGCCCTCAGATGGGATTCGAACCCACGACCTTTCGCAATCCGGGCGACTGCTCTGACCGCTGAGCTACCGAGACGCTGGCAAACGTGTCGAATTTTACAAACGTATTCCAACTTCTACTATGAGCTAGTATCGTTCCACCAATGTTGAACGCTAACTACCTTCAACATTGAAAGTAATATTTTTACAAATATTAAACAATCAATTAAGATGGAACCAGCTATAATTATGTTTTTATTTAATTTTTTGCATTCACAATGCAATATTTCTATAAGATATAAAATACGTGTGTAAAAAACAACCACGCCTCCGAGCCCTCAGATGGGATTCGAACCCACGACCTTTCGCAATCCGGGCGACTGCTCTGACCGCTGAGCTACCGAGACGCTGGCAAACGTGTCGAATTTTACAAACGTATTCCAACTTCTACTATGAGCTAGTATCGTTCCACCAATGTTGAACGCTAACTACCTTCAACATTGAAAGTAATATTTTTACAAATATTAAACAATCAATTAAGATGGAACCAGCTATAATTATGTTTTTATTTAATTTTTTGCATTCACAATGCAATATTTCTATAAGATATAAAATACGTGTGTAAAAAACAACCACGCCTCCGAGCCCTCAGATGGGATTCGAACCCACGACCTTTCGCAATCCGGGCGACTGCTCTGACCGCTGAGCTACCGAGACGCTGGCAAACGTGTCGAATTTTACAAACGTATTCCAACTTCTACTATGAGCTAGTATCGTTCCACCAATGTTGAACGCTAACTACCTTCAACATTGAAAGTAATATTTTTACAAATATTAAACAATCAATTAAGATGGAACCAGCTATAATTATGTTTTTATTTAATTTTTTGCATTCACAATGCAATATTTCTATAAGATATAAAATACGTGTGTAAAAAACAACCACGCCTCCGAGCCCTCAGATGGGATTCGAACCCACGACCTTTCGCAATCCGGGCGACTGCTCTGACCGCTGAGCTACCGAGACGCTGGCAAACGTGTCGAATTTTACAAACGTATTCCAACTTCTACTATGAGCTAGTATCGTTCCACCAATGTTGAACGCTAACTACCTTCAACATTGAAAGTAATATTTTTACAAATATTAAACAATCAATTAAGATGGAACCAGCTATAATTATGTTTTTATTTAATTTTTTGCATTCACAATGCAATATTTCTATAAGATATAAAATACGTGTGTAAAAAACAACCACGCCTCCGAGCCCTCAGATGGGATTCGAACCCACGACCTTTCGCAATCCGGGCGACTGCTCTGACCGCTGAGCTACCGAGACGCTGGCAAACGTGTCGAATTTTACAAACGTATTCCAACTTCTACTATGAGCTAGTATCGTTCCACCAATGTTGAACGCTAACTACCTTCAACATTGAAAGTAATATTTTTACAAATATTAAACAATCAATTAAGATGGAACCAGCTATAATTATGTTTTTATTTAATTTTTTTGCATTCACAATGCAATATTTCTATAAGATATAAAATACGTGTGTAAAAAACAACCACGCCTCCGAGCCCTCAGATGGGATTCGAACCCACGACCTTTCGCAATCCGGGCGACTGCTCTGACCGCTGAGCTACCATCTGAGGGCTCGGAGGCGTGGTTGTTTTTTACACACGTATTTTATATCTTATAGAAATATTGCATTGTGAATGCAAAAAATTAAATAAAAACATAATTATAGCTGGTTCCATCTTAATTGATTGTTTAATATTTGTAAAAATATTACTTTCAATGTTGAAGGTAGTTAGCGTTCAACATTGGTGGAACGATACTAGCTCATAGTAGAAGTTGGAATACGTTTGTAAAATTCGACACGTTTGCCAGCGTCTCGGTAGCTCAGCGGTCAGAGCAGTCGCCCGGATTGCGAAAGGTCGTGGGTTCGAATCCCATCTGAGGGCTCGGAGGCGTGGTTGTTTTTTACACACGTATTTTATATCTTATAGAAATATTGCATTGTGAATGCAAAAAATTAAATAAAAACATAATTATAGCTGGTTCCATCTTAATTGATTGTTTAATATTTGTAAAAATATTACTTTCAATGTTGAAGGTAGTTAGCGTTCAACATTGGTGGAACGATACTAGCTCATAGTAGAAGTTGGAATACGTTTGTAAAATTCGACACGTTTGCCAGCGTCTCGGTAGCTCAGCGGTCAGAGCAGTCGCCCGGATTGCGAAAGGTCGTGGGTTCGAATCCCATCTGAGGGCTCGGAGGCGTGGTTGTTTTTTACACACGTATTTTATATCTTATAGAAATATTGCATTGTGAATGCAAAAAATTAAATAAAAACATAATTATAGCTGGTTCCATCTTAATTGATTGTTTAATATTTGTAAAAATATTACTTTCAATGTTGAAGGTAGTTAGCGTTCAACATTGGTGGAACGATACTAGCTCATAGTAGAAGTTGGAATACGTTTGTAAAATTCGACACGTTTGCCAGCGTCTCGGTAGCTCAGCGGTCAGAGCAGTCGCCCGGATTGCGAAAGGTCGTGGGTTCGAATCCCATCTGAGGGCTCGGAGGCGTGGTTGTTTTTTACACACGTATTTTATATCTTATAGAAATATTGCATTGTGAATGCAAAAAATTAAATAAAAACATAATTATAGCTGGTTCCATCTTAATTGATTGTTTAATATTTGTAAAAATATTACTTTCAATGTTGAAGGTAGTTAGCGTTCAACATTGGTGGAACGATACTAGCTCATAGTAGAAGTTGGAATACGTTTGTAAAATTCGACACGTTTGCCAGCGTCTCGGTAGCTCAGCGGTCAGAGCAGTCGCCCGGATTGCGAAAGGTCGTGGGTTCGAATCCCATCTGAGGGCTCGGAGGCGTGGTTGTTTTTTACACACGTATTTTATATCTTATAGAAATATTGCATTGTGAATGCAAAAAATTAAATAAAAACATAATTATAGCTGGTTCCATCTTAATTGATTGTTTAATATTTGTAAAAATATTACTTTCAATGTTGAAGGTAGTTAGCGTTCAACATTGGTGGAACGATACTAGCTCATAGTAGAAGTTGGAATACGTTTGTAAAATTCGACACGTTTGCCAGCGTCTCGGTAGCTCAGCGGTCAGAGCAGTCGCCCGGATTGCGAAAGGTCGTGGGTTCGAATCCCATCTGAGGGCTCGGAGGCGTGGTTGTTTTTTACACACGTATTTTATATCTTATAGAAATATTGCATTGTGAATGCAAAAAATTAAATAAAAACATAATTATAGCTGGTTCCATCTTAATTGATTGTTTAATATTTGTAAAAATATTACTTTCAATGTTGAAGGTAGTTAGCGTTCAACATTGGTGGAACGATACTAGCTCATAGTAGAAGTTGGAATACGTTTGTAAAATTCGACACGTTTGCCAGCGTCTCGGTAGCTCAGCGGTCAGAGCAGTCGCCCGGATTGCGAAAGGTCGTGGGTTCGAATCCCATCTGAGGGCTCGGAGGCGTGGTTGTTTTTTACACACGTATTTTATATCTTATAGAAATATTGCATTGTGAATGCAAAAAATTAAATAAAAACATAATTATAGCTGGTTCCATCTTAATTGAGTGTTTAATATTTGTAAAAATATTACTTTCAATGTTGAAGGTAGTTAACGTTCAACATTGGTGGAACGATACTAGCTCATAGTAGAAGTTGGAATACGTTTGTAAAATTCGACACGTTTGCCAGCGTCTCGGTAGCTCAGCGGTCAGAGCAGTCGCCCGGATTGCGAAAGGTCGTGGGTTCGAATCCCATCTGAGGGCTCGGAGGCGTGGTTGTTTTTTACACACGTATTTTATATCTTATAGAAATATTGCATTGTGAATGCAAAAAATTAAATAAAAACATAATTATAGCTGGTTCCATCTTAATTGATTGTTTAATATTTGTAAAAATATTACTTTCAATGTTGAAGGTAGTTAGCGTTCAACATTGGTGGAACGATACTAGCTCATAGTAGAAGTTGGAATACGTTTGTAAAATTCGACACGTTTGCCAGCGTCTCGGTAGCTCAGCGGTCAGAGCAGTCGCCCGGATTGCGAAAGGTCGTGGGTTCGAATCCCATCTGAGGGCTCGGAGGCGTGGTTGTTTTTTACACACGTATTTTATATCTTATAGAAATATTGCATTGTGAATGCAAAAAATTAAATAAAAACATAATTATAGCTGGTTCCATCTTAATTGAGTGTTTAATATTTGTAAAAATATTACTTTCAATGTTGAAGGTAGTTAGCGTTCAACATTGGTGGAACGATACTAGCTCATAGTAGAAGTTGGAATACGTTTGTAAAATTCGACACGTTTGCCAGCGTCTCGGTAGCTCAGCGGTCAGAGCAGTCGCCCGGATTGCGAAAGGTCGTGGGTTCGAATCCCATCTGAGGGCTCGGAGGCGTGGTTGTTTTTTACACACGTATTTTATATCTTATAGAAATATTGCATTGTGAATGCAAAAAATTAAATAAAAACATAATTATAGCTGGTTCCATCTTAATTGATTGTTTAATATTTGTAAAAATATTACTTTCAATGTTGAAGGTAGTTAGCGTTCAACATTGGTGGAACGATACTAGCTCATAGTAGAAGTTGGAATACGTTTGTAAAATTCGACACGTTTGCCAGCGTCTCGGTAGCTCAGCGGTCAGAGCAGTCGCCCGGATTGCGAAAGGTCGTGGGTTCGAATCCCATCTGAGGGCTCGGAGGCGTGGTTGTTTTTTACACACGTATTTTATATCTTATAGAAATATTGCATTGTGAATGCAAAAAATTAAATAAAAACATAATTATAGCTGGTTCCATCTTAATTGATTGTTTAATATTTGTAAAAATATTACTTTCAATGTTGAAGGTAGTTAGCGTTCAACATTGGTGGAACGATACTAGCTCATAGTAGAAGTTGGAATACGTTTGTAAAATTCGACACGTTTGCCAGCGTCTCGGTAGCTCAGCGGTCAGAGCAGTCGCCCGGATTGCGAAAGGTCGTGGGTTCGAATCCCATCTGAGGGCTCGGAGGCGTGGTTGTTTTTTACACACGTATTTTATATCTTATAGAAATATTGCATTGTGAATGCAAAAAATTAAATAAAAACATAATTATAGCTGGTTCCATCTTAATTGATTGTTTAATATTTGTAAAAATATTACTTTCAATGTTGAAGGTAGTTAGCGTTCAACATTGGTGGAACGATACTAGCTCATAGTAGAAGTTGGAATACGTTTGTAAAATTCGACACGTTTGCCAGCGTCTCGGTAGCTCAGCGGTCAGAGCAGTCGCCCGGATTGCGAAAGGTCGTGGGTTCGAATCCCATCTGAGGGCTCGGAGGCGTGGTTGTTTTTTACACACGTATTTTATATCTTATAGAAATATTGCATTGTGAATGCAAAAAATTAAATAAAAACATAATTATAGCTGGTTCCATCTTAATTGATTGTTTAATATTTGTAAAAATATTACTTTCAATGTTGAAGGTAGTTAGCGTTCAACATTGGTGGAACGATACTAGCTCATAGTAGAAGTTGGAATACGTTTGTAAAATTCGACACGTTTGCCAGCGTCTCGGTAGCTCAGCGGTCAGAGCAGTCGCCCGGATTGCGAAAGGTCGTGGGTTCGAATCCCATCTGAGGGCTCGGAGGCGTGGTTGTTTTTTACACACGTATTTTATATCTTATAGAAATATTGCATTGTGAATGCAAAAAATTAAATAAAAACATAATTATAGCTGGTTCCATCTTAATTGATTGTTTAATATTTGTAAAAATATTACTTTCAATGTTGAAGGTAGTTAGCGTTCAACATTGGTGGAACGATACTAGCTCATAGTAGAAGTTGGAATACGTTTGTAAAATTCGACACGTTTGCCAGCGTCTCGGTAGCTCAGCGGTCAGAGCAGTCGCCCGGATTGCGAAAGGTCGTGGGTTCGAATCCCATCTGAGGGCTCGGAGGCGTGGTTGTTTTTTACACACGTATTTTATATCTTATAGAAATATTGCATTGTGAATGCAAAAAATTAAATAAAAACATAATTATAGCTGGTTCCATCTTAATTGATTGTTTAATATTTGTAAAAATATTACTTTCAATGTTGAAGGTAGTTAGCGTTCAACATTGGTGGAACGATACTAGCTCATAGTAGAAGTTGGAATACGTTTGTAAAATTCGACACGTTTGCCAGCGTCTCGGTAGCTCAGCGGTCAGAGCAGTCGCCCGGATTGCGAAAGGTCGTGGGTTCGAATCCCATCTGAGGGCTCGGAGGCGTGGTTGTTTTTTACACACGTATTTTATATCTTATAGAAATATTGCATTGTGAATGCAAAAAATTAAATAAAAACATAATTATAGCTGGTTCCATCTTAATTGATTGTTTAATATTTGTAAAAATATTACTTTCAATGTTGAAGGTAGTTAGCGTTCAACATTGGTGGAACGATACTAGCTCATAGTAGAAGTTGGAATACGTTTGTAAAATTCGACACGTTTGCCAGCGTCTCGGTAGCTCAGCGGTCAGAGCAGTCGCCCGGATTGCGAAAGGTCGTGGGTTCGAATCCCATCTGAGGGCTCGGAGGCGTGGTTGTTTTTTACACACGTATTTTATATCTTACCTTATGTACTGCTAATCAAAGCAGTGCATTTGAAAACTTTTGCAGGTATTCTGAAAAACAAAACAAAAATAATGTTCAATTATGATATTAATTATATTGTAACATGTATTTTTTATATAAATACAATGTGTCCCGCCACCAATGTCGGAGTCTTTAATGGTGTGAAATATGGCATTTTTTATCAACAATATGGTTTGGTTTTTCAAAACCCTCCAATTTGGTTTTTCTCAAAAAGTCAAAAGTAAAAAAACACAAAGAAGAATCTGTTTTTCTTTATTTTTTTTTCTATTTTTTTCCATGACCATTGAAAGATGATGGCAGTTTTACTGTTTCCTACATGTTTAGCTATCAAATAACACCTTTTTAATGTTTATTGGACATTTACATGAGTAGTGGTGGGCGAATTAGTATGAGAGCCCAGGACGAAACAAAATTTGAAGGGCAATTTGTCGATAAAAAATGCCATATTTCACACCATTAAAGGATCCGATACTGGCGATGGGACACATTATATATATCCCAATCAAGCACATGGGCCAAAACAGGATTTAAGGATAAGGCGAGCTAACCCTCAATTGCCTATTCAGCCTTTTCCATGGCTGGCTTTAAAAGAGACGGGTTGGAATAGAAGAAAAAGGATGGCGGTCTGAGCTCATTCTCCAAAATATATATAGTCTGCAAAAGACCGACAGGCGGGCAAAAGTTATGCCCAGACTACTAATAGACTAACTTGTGATAGTGTGTCCTTCAATCTCGTCTAAAACTCCATAGTTCGGGAACACACATAAACGCCATAAAAATTATAATAAACTTCCAAAATTGATTCAAGATGAAAGTAATTAAAAATTATATAATTAGAAATTCTTGTGACGTATTAATAAAGTGCAAGCGACACACGCCCGTACGTACGGCCTACAGCGGTAGAGGGGCATTGCTCGCTCGACCGTCGGCCGGTGCGGACGTGCGTGTGCTGCTTGGTGAAACTACTGGCTGCTTTCATTTAATGGATACCCTGACAGTAATTGAGGACACCACACGTGGCGACGAGCCTTCAAGTAAGTGGTATATAGAAAAATTAGCTCGTGAAAATCAAATTAAAGGAGGGAGATAACGAACCCATCTGCAAAAAAGGCTGTCTCATAGTATTGAGAAAAAAAAATGTTAAATAGTGTATCCACTTGATTCTAAGAAGAGTTGAAAAATCATTGACTATAGCAATGTAAATATCAACTTGAATAACGGTAGTGTTAATTGCAGTTCTAAAGAACTTGTGTAATTATTGATAACTATTTTATTTTAAGAAAAGAAAATATGTGAAGTCATCTTATTTTGCTATAAAGAAAATCTTTATAACCTTGTAATAAGCACTCGATTGAATAATGTATGTGTTGAGATTATTATTACCTTCAAGGTTATTTCTGCCATGTTATTCTAGTAATGAATGTCTTGTTCTTGCTTTTAATAATTCTGGCTTGTACTACCTACCCACACCAAACCTAATCTTACTTACGATTTAAATCGATCGAGATTTTAATACAGGTAATAGTAACCCTGTACGGGTTAAATATTACATTGCATTACACGGGTTAAATAAAACATACTATGATACTAAAAAAAATAGATTTTTAAGTAGTTTCTTATATTCCTGAAACAACGATTTGAATTTCAATGGTTATTACGTCAAAACTTATATAAAGGTTATACAGACAAGTGGATATACTATAATACATTAATTTGAAAAGACATGTACCAAGGGGTACAAGAATATATTGCCAAGGTGCAACAATAGTGCCAAGGTGCACAAAGGTGTGATTTTGCCAAGGTGCAACAATGGTAACAAGGTGCACAAAGGTGTGATTTTGCCAAAGTGCAACAATGGTAACAAGGTGCACAAAGGTGTGACTTTGCTAAGGGGCATCGATTTAGAATTAAATCGTTGTAAAGACATTCAAGCAAACAATTACCTACGATAACTATCTCATCTTTTAGAGTGATATTAAAAGACATTAGTATTTTACACTTATGACTGAAATAAACAAATAATATTTTCGGAATTATACGTAATGTTATTTCTGAATTTGATATTCATTGGATAATAGGTTAGGTTAGTAATATTATATATGTTGAAGCATTCGATTATTTCAATTAGATTAAATTAAACTCTAGAGGTTAAGCCTAAAATAATGTTTGTCAGTAAGGATTTGTGTACAAGGTACGATTTTATCAAATGGAAAACGTCAGGTAAGTACCTGGGTGGAATCCTAGATGGTGTGACCTTAAAGAGGCGTTGCAAGTTTGCAACACTAAACGTTTCTAAGATGACTTGAGAAGCACAGACTGTCAGCGTGCTATTAGTGTAAACGTTTAGTTAGCATACAATAAGCGTGAAACGGTTAGTTTATAGTGACCGTTAGCACGCTATAAGGGTATAACTTTTACTTCATAGCTTATACCGAGCGAGAACGTTACTTTTCGTTGGACCACCACGCAGGGAGGTTGTCACGCCTTCTCGCGGATCACCATGTTCTTCATCCATTGAAATCTCGTGCATCATTTGCGATTTTAGACTGCAAGTGGTTTTAAATAATAAAGAAGTCTATCCTACATCCATACACGTTATTATTTTAAAGATCGCTGCAACTATTTTTGGATAATAAAGAGCATTCTGATGACCGGCGTGAGGCCCCGCCGTCATATATGTAAAAAAATATTGTATACTAGTTAATAGTTATCGAATTACAGTCAATATAGATGATTTAATGTTATCGGCAAAGTAAGTAATTTGGAAATGGTATAAAATGAATATTCGCTGGTTAATTTATTTCTGAATACACTCTTAACCGTACGGGGTAAGGGACTGGACATGCGTAAGGTGACTCCGGAAATAGATCGGAGTTATCCTATATTCTTCCTAAAAAGATATAGATCCAGTGATTATCCATATCCACCAAATATATCCGGACTAGTAGTTTAATTCTTTGAAACCATATCAAATCATACAATATATCCAACTAACGTGTTATTATATATATTTATCAATATCCGCATCTGTTTATTAAATCCGGACTAATAGGATTTCGCAAAATAAGAGCACATGAAACAAAACTTTATGCAGCGCTTGTTTCGCTTATAATGACGCTTGCCACCTCAGTCAGAGCGAACGCAGCATCAGCAGTATTGCGTTTTTAAGAATTTTACCGTTCATCGGAAAACACAGAAAACACAAAAAGCGTTTTCGGCGCTCTAAGTCTTTCGTTGGACGGTTTCGCTGTGGATATCTGTTATGTAGTTAGCCAGTCGGTATTAGACCAAATGATTTGGAATTGACCCATGTGTTTGGATTGGATATACTTTATATGCTAAGAATTATGAACGGAATGATTAGATATATATCCGGAGTGGCATAAAGCTCCAGGATATAACTGAGTTACACAAGTCTATAAGAGAAAATAAATCAACAAAAATACCAATACATTTTATTTATTAGCATCAGACATTATTATTAATAAAATAATTTCCAGTAGGAAAACACATATAAAATAAAGGCAGCTTTTACCAAATATTGTTTTTATGTGGCTTCAAAAATATGTTAATGTATTGGAAAAATTACATACAAGGTGTATTTATACACTATACAAATTATGGAATTTATAAGAAGTAGGTACAAAAAGGAAAAAGAGTTATTGATGTGAGATGACATTTATTATAGTAAAATAGGTATCTTGTTGTGAAACACAAAACCAAACAATAAATAATAGATTACCAGTATGCATAGAAGTCAAGTTACAAGTACAGACTGCTGATAACATGTTAAAAAGAAACTTGGGCGTGATACCATTAAATTTGTTATATTGCATAGGTATAAATGTGACACACCATATTCAATGGCGCCAAGGGCGCAAAATAAAGGCGTACAGACATTGTTTTGGGTCGCCTAAAATGTTCAGCCTGCCATCGTAGAACCATTGCAATGCGATGACAATTCGATGTCACTGGGGTTACACTGGGACAAATGGATGACGACCCTGGGAATATATCTTTTGACAACGGGGGTAGATACAACAGTCAAGAAAAGAGCTACTCTTCTCTTTATGGGATGATATTGAGTAACAGATACTTTTGATGTTTATAAAATAGTAAGCAATAAGCTTGACGAGTTTCTGTTATCGAAACAAAGTAAGGCACCATACCTACCATTTTGTTAGTGAGATCTACATCTCACTAATGATAAAACTATGGTTAGCTTCGATGTTCAATCTCTATTCACAAGCTTACCTGTACAAGATTGCATTATGTCACTATGGAATTAATGACAGACAATAAAATAGCCTTCCTAAATGTTCAAATCAGCAGCAATCTAAATCAAACCCTTTAGTCATACAGTGTATAGAAAGGCAACTCATACAGATAAATATTTAAATGGTGACTCTCACCACCATCCTATACAGTTGGCTACCGTTGGGAAATCTTTGTTTCAGAGAACTCGCGACATCTGTGCCTAACAATATCTGACTACTGAGCTTCAGCATGACAAGCGAGTACTACGAGATAAAAAGTTGCGAGTACCAAAACTACGACACAGAAGCCGCACCAACCAGCCACAGGCCAACCTGCTGTCCTCCCCTACATGAAGGGGGTCACTGACAAGATTTAGAACATTCTGAAGCGGGTTTCCATTAATACTTACTTTAAACCAGCAAGGAAGATTAACCAATTCTTACGACCGGTCAAATGCAATATACCCCTCCAGGCAGCAGGTGTCTACAAAATCGATTGTGACTGTGTTCTCCCATACTTCGGACATCCAAAGAGAAGTATAGGGACGCGCATTATAGAACACGTAGCTGACATAAAACATAGGCGCGATATTAGGTCTGCAGTGTGTGAGTGTGAGCATGCTTTTGAGGGGCCAAACTACTACATTCGTATCGATAAACCTTAAATTCTCGCTAGAGAACAAAGACTTGTTCCTAGGACACTACGCGAGGCTTTGAAATCAGGAAACATCCAAATTTCAATAGAGACGATGGTTGGAGCGTTCCACCTGCTTGGGATCCAATAATTAATAAATTAATACCTACAAAAACACACATTGCAAAACCTGATGATGTAGTTAGCTCTCTTTGCAAATAATAACAGTAAGATGGAGGTCGGTCCCCTTGCCCGAGTTTCTTCCGCCAGTTCTTCTCGGAAGGGCCTCCCAATTTCCGAACTGGTAGTAGACTCAGTAGTGTACAATGTAATCGTAGTGAGAATTTAATAACTAAATAAAAATATAGAAGTGACGGTTTTGATGAACTACGCTCACATTTGATTGTGAATGTGCGGTCGAACTTACCTTCTCTTTCACTGTCAATCAATCTTTGCAGAAGTTAGAAGTTAGTTAGTTTTTTAGAAGTTTATCCTGACTCATTAAAAAACAACAGTGATTACCATTACATGAGAATAACTAAAAGAGTGACCTAAATAATTACAGTCAGTCAACTTTATTAGCTTTTCTCAAATAAATTCAAAAGATAATAAGTAATTGGACATTAAAAATATGCTATTCGAATATTGCAACATAAAATATTAATAAACTGGTTGTATGCCAAATACAGCTCACAAATGGTTTATCTCTTATTTTAAAGATAGACAGCAATATGTTCAAATCGAATATTATAATCATATGAGTAGAAAAGTTTATAGAGTTCGATTTGATATTAAAAATAATAATGCCTTAACATCACAAGGGAGTGCCTAAGACTCTCTTGTTTTTAGTTTACATAATAGACCTGCCGAAGGTTATGAATGAACCGTGTATTTTGTTCGTTGATGACGTAGCAATATATTGGATAAAACCCTTAATTGGTTAATTGAAGATAACTTAGAGAGAAACTTAAATAAAACAAAATTGTCATCTCCTGCATATGTACTGCATGATGCTATAAATATATAATTATATATATTGTTTTATTAATTTGTGACTCCCCAATAAGGAGATAGCCGAATAAAACGACATTTTATCATTCACAATCATTTATCTTAATAGGGTAGTTGGCATTCAGATACTACAATAGGGGTTCGCGGGTTCACACACTGAGTGAGCTCACTTTAGTAATACCTAGACCATTTTTTCCGTGTGAATCCTTTGTTAGCTTTTTAAGTTATATAGCTTGTAATTAAACAATATTGTAAGCTGATGATTTGTCGAAAACTAAATAAATTAATATAAAAAAACTGATACACCTTAAAAAAGGTAAAAGGAGAGTGGCGTATTCAAAGAAAAATAGAGGACACGTAAGATTAGAGTATTTGGCTGCAAGTAATAAAACATAACTTCAAAACAAATACTTCTTGGTTAAATAACAATTCAAGATATACTATTTAAGAATATTAATAACATAAATGTATTTTAATTATTTTTCATTGTCTCAAATTATTCGAATCAGTTGAAAAGGAAGAGGTGTGACGTATTAATAAAGTGCAAGCGACACACGCCCGTACGTACGGCCTACAGCGGTAGAGGGGCATTGCTCGCTCGACCGTCGGCCGGTGCGGACGTGCGTGTGCTGCTTGGTGAAACTACTGGCTGCTTTCATTTAATGGATACCCTGACAGTAATTGAGGACACCACAATTCTATTTCTACATTATGCAGGAGTTTTCGAGTGTCGTTAAAGATAATTAAAATATATTTATACATACAAGGTTATTTTATAAACATCATCCAAAATTATATCAGCCAGTACTAAAATATTAAGTTAAGGCTATATAATGTTGCCCAAAATAAAACTACATTTGTTGTCACAATCACGCTACGCACGGCGTTGTAGCAGATGATTACACGACGTGTGTGAAGTGTTTGAATGATATATTATGCTTAGAAAAAAATTGGATGGTGTTTATACCTTACCATTACCATTGGACAAAATAATAGAAAAATACTTAAGCGACCAAATTCACACTTTCTATAGCGAGCATAAAATAATAAGTGCAAGTCAATACGGATTTCAGCCCAAGAAAAGCACCACCTCTTTACTCTCGAAATTTACCGATGAAGTCAATACACACTTACATGACAGGAAACATGTTATAGCTCTTTTTATAGACTTTTCACGGGCATTTGATACTTTGAACCACTCATGCTTACTAGAAAAGCTTAGTAATACAGGCATTAGAGGTCCTGCACTAAATTGGTGCGCTGAGTATTTAAGAAACCGAACATACTACGTCAAAATTGCAGACACTGTAAGCGATATACTACCCGTTAATGAAGGAACAGCTCAAGGATCGGTGCTTGGCCCTCTCCACTTTCTGGCATACGTTAACGACATGAATAATGTATTGAAATACTGTTCATCGTACCAATATGCTGACGACACATGCCTTATAATAGCAGACAAGGACGTTAACAAGGCACTTGAAAAAATGCAGCTGGACTTTGACTCAATAAATAAATGGTGTCACGATAACTGCCTGGTTCTTAATGCCCCAAAAACAAAACTAGTACATATACGATCCCCATATAGTAAAACATATTGTGATACAAACAATAGACTAAAAGCCCACTCGCATAATTGCTTACATAACAAACAGACACATTGCAAATGTCCAGTTATAGAATCAGTTGATAAGCATGCTTATCTTGGACTGACTATAGATTGCAGTTTTAACTGGCAACCTCATATTAATTACGTGTGTGACAGATTAAGAGCGTTCCTGGCACATATTATTATTATTAAAAATAGAATACCCTATAAAATTTTACTTTTGTTTAATATAGAGCATTAGCAGATTCAATTATTAACTACGGTATTACAAGTTATGGCAGAACATATAAATCTTACCTTAATAACATTCAAGCCCTACAAATCAGAATTTTGAAATCAATCGTATCTCCGAAAATAAAAGAACAATACAAAAATGAAGATCATAAACTTTTCAAACATTGAAATGTCTTACCCATACAATATATATTTGGTTATAACATTTTAAAAGATCATTTCTTTAATAAGGAACTACAGCATAAAATTCAACATAAAATTAATACGCGGCACATAACTAAGCAAAAATTAATCATTTCAACAGCTACAAATAACAGCTATGGTGAACGAACAACGCAATATATTGTTCCTCGATTGTTAAATAGCTTAGACCACTCTTTTAAAATTACCATCACTACTCATAATTTAAAAAAAACCTGAAACAATTTTTTCTAAGCACCCTATAAATAAAAGAACGGAACGATACCGGCTCCAGCGACACGAGTCTGCATTGCTTCACATTTACTCCTATTGTGAATGAGACACCAAAGTTGCAACTATCTCCCTCCTGCTCACGCAATTTTATAGCTGTCGTATTTTAACAAATTGTGAGAAACGAATGTGTGGACCTGTAAATTATATACTGTGGCAATTCATCTTATGTTAATTTGTATAACTTTCAATAATTAGAACATGTTATAATTTTGTTTATTGTTGAATCGAAATTTGATGTCTTATTACAAAAATACTTAGTTTATTTACTTTGCATTTGCAGTTCAATGTATATATATATATATATATGTGTAAATGTAGTAGATATATTTGTAAATGTATGTGTCATTCAATTATGTACTCTCAGCACACCGGACAAATCCTAGCGATTTTTGGTGCGCTGATTAACAATGTAATGTCTTTGTTTTGTTAAATAAATAATTAATAGAAATAAAAAAATATATATATATATATATATATTCTACTGTACGTGTGTGTGTCACTGAACACACGGCTGGACGGATTTGAATGTTTTTTTTTGTATGCGTTTGGATGGCGAGCTGAGTGTAGTGTAGTGTGAATTTATTTGTTATTGTTTTCTCTAAAGAAAGATGTTTTTCCATTAATACCGATACCCTGAATAACATACTTATCGATATTCGCTAACATCACTGTTTTTATTCCCAACTCAATGGGTCATGACAGAGTCGTATTGAGTACCATCTAATATTATTATGAGTCCCAGTTTTATGGCATACGCTTCCCGTGAGACTGAATACGACCTTTCGGAGCTAAAAACACATAATGACCAACATAATATCAGCTTGTATTGAAAATATCGTATACCTTATATTATATATCGGAAAAATACAATGAATCTTCATCATGTACACTGTAGGTGACTATTATTTTATTTTATTAAACTTAATTGCTCACAAAAAACATGCGACGATAAATATTTATTATCTAAGCATCGCATTTAGTACTTACACTTCCGCGCACATTACGCATTTGAATAAAACACTTTTTTACCGTAAGGAAATCTTTGTTTCAGAGAGCTTGCGCCATCTGGGACCAACAACATCTAACTGCTGAGCTTCAGCATGTCAACCGAGAACTACAAGTTAACAAGTTGCGAGTTCCAAGACTACGTCACGGAGGCCACACCAAACCAGTCACAGTAGAACGTCAATCTGCTGTCCAGTGTCTGTGGAACATTCTGAAGCGGGTTTCCATTAATACTTACTTTAAACCAGCCAGGAAGATTAACCAATTCTTACGACCTGTCCTCTTCCCCCCGGACCGCGAAAGCGTATTGACGTGTGAACCTGTGTGAAATTTATCCAAAATTTTACTAAAATTCATTTTAAAATTAAATAAAATCAAAATATTCAGCATCATAAAATCTCACTGAGTACCAGGCGCTCATAACGCATTAACAAGTGGCCGACGAGTGCAAGAAAGAGGCGACAACAGTGAGCAACACAAATCCCCGAGCTACGTACTGCACTACGCATTGCGCGTACGCCTCATTCATCAAACCGTACGTACCGACCATACGTCACAGCGTAGGCGTTGCCCTAATTCATAAGCGGGAGCGTTTGCGATTTTATTATAAAGAAGCGGTCCAAGTTTAAGCAAACTGTGACTATGGACAAATCTATGTCTGAATCAAATCTAGATGCTTGTAGCCAAGAAAAAACACCACCAAATTTTGTTTTCACACGTACAAAGAGAAGGAGAAACGAGGAAGATTTTGCTCCTGAATTCGATTCTTTGAAAGAAGAAATGAAGAAAATGATGATGACCTTTTTTACAAAGCAGAAAGAAGACTTCAAAGAGATATTACCAACATTAAAAGAAATAAAATTGGTCAATGCAAATATTGAAAACTCTGTTGCATTCCTTACCTTGCAAAATGAGGATCTTAAGAAGAAAATAGAAATTCTGGAAAGCCAATCTAAGGAGGACAAAATACATATAAAATTACTCGAAGACAGGATTGAAGATCTGCAGAAAGTACAAAGGAAGGGCAGTTTTGAAATTAAGAACGTACCTAAAAAGAGTAAAGAAGACAAGGCAGATTTGTTGGAGATGGTAACACACTTGGCTAGGAATGTTGGCTGTAGCATGAATTCTTCTGATATTAAGGACATCTACAGGGTTCGCGGTAGCAAAATAGAAGCTAAAACTACCTCCATTGTAGTGGAAACCAACTCAACCCTATTAAAAACCGAAATGATCAAAATAGCTTAACAATTTAATGTAAAAAATAAGAGTAAACTCTGCGCGAAACAACTAGGTTTCCACAAGGAAGAAGAAACACCGATATTTATATCTGAACACCTAACACGTTATGCGTCCCGACTCCACTTCCTTGCAAGAGATCTAGCAAAATCCAAAGAATATAAATACTGCTGGACCGCGTATGGTAAAATATATATCAGGAAGACTGAAAATTCCCCTATCATCAACATCACAAATGAAGCTCAAGTTCAACGTCTATATAATACTAGCTGACCCGGCGAACTTCGTACCGCCTTAGCGTAGCTTTGATGCACTACTTTATTTTGTATAGCTGACCTATCTTATGTATGAGTACCTATTCAATTTGAACTGGAATCTATAATATCCTCCATATAAAAATGAATCCTATTATTGTTAGCGCGGTTATGGATGTGTTGTCACAGATTACCACAGATTTTTTTGTTTTAAATTGAATGACCTTGACATTTGTCAGCGCGGTTATCGATGTGGTGTCACAGATTACCACAGATTTTTTGTTTTAAATTGAATGACGTTGACATTCGTTACGTTATATTTTTCAATCTTTCTGAGAAATTTTCTTTATATTTTTTTCCGTAAGAACCTTGTACAGTGTATTAGAAAACTACAAAAAAAAATCAGCCAAATTGGTCAAGCCGTTTTCATGTTATGTCGTGACAACGGAAAACGGGTTTCATTTTTATATATATATAGATAAGCAGCGATAAATGACTAGTCGTAAGTTTTTTTATCTTTCGTAATACAGTCTTGTTTTCTTTATGTCATAAACCAAAAAAATATATTTCTCAAGCTTTTGTTACCCTTATATATTACGTACAAAAAACATACTTAATCACAATCAAATTACAATTTTCAACACACACTAACGAGTTTACACTTACTAATCATATACTTGAATACAACCACTCACATCATACACAGAGCAACATTCAACTCTCAACACACTTATACTTTATTATAAATCTGAGTATAAATATTTTACTATCTATTGTTGCACGTATCTTAACAAATTTTTATCACTACCTTTTCGCTAATTTACCCTGTTTCGTTTCTAATCATAATGGCTGCACTAGAACTGTAACATGTAATAGTGCTGACCTTTACAAACACTACAATATAAATAAAAATGATCTCACGATCATCTCCCAGAATATCTGCAACGTATATTAAAATTTTGACCATTTTTTGCTTGCTCTCTCTACTCTTAAATTTGAAACTGATGTTATTGTTTTGACTGAATGCCATCTAAACTCAGACAAACCAATCCCCAAACTAAACAATTACTTCTCCTACCAAACCACCAACCATATAAACAAAAATGATGGCGTGATAGTATATATTAGTGAAACTCTTGCATGTAATATTAAAGAAGTTAAATTAACGGAAGCTTCATGTATTGAACTAGATCTGGTCAATTGTATAATTCTATGCGTTTATCGTTCACCATCGAACAGAAACGCAGATAATTTTATTTCATCTCTAGGTTCACATCTAGAATCATTGGGGACTCGAAAAAATGTAGTCATAGCGGGTGACATTAATATAAACCTAATAAGCAAAACTACAGAACAGTCTAGTGAAATTACAAACAGGAACGCATATCTTGAGATGCTATCTACCTATGGTATACTTGCAGGACATACCTTACCGACGAGAAAGCAAAGTTGTCTTGATCACTTTATGTTGAAATTGAATGATAATAAAGAAATGGCGTTCATTGCTGTATTACAAACTACTCTTACAGATCACTTTACCACTCTTTTAGTACTGGCAAAATCTAAACATAGCCGAAATGTGAAAAAAGCTAGAACCATTCTTGATCAAGAAAATGCACTTAAATATCTTAAGAGACAAAATATAAATGGACTACTTTTCTGCAATGACCCAAATATTTTGATTGAAAATCTTTTGATGAATATAACTAAAAGTATATTACAAAATACTAAAACTATAAAAATTCCTAAAAGCAAACGTGTAATTAAACCCTGGAGACTCCTGGTCTGTTAAAATGTATTAATAACCGTAATAAACTTCAAAAACAATCATTCTCTGATCCCAGTAATGAAATAAAAAAAATCACATTTATACGATATAGAAACTTTTGCACTAATCTATTAAAAAAAGAAAATACGAACGCCAATTGCTTGTTAATTCAATGAATAATAATAAAATGCTTTGGAAAAATTTGAAACAAATAACTAACACTAATAAAACTAAAAGAATAAACGAGGAACTAATTAAAATTAGGAGTTCACCTATTGACTCTGCAAATTATATCAATGAATATTTTGCTAGTATTGGCAAGGATTTGGCAGAAGGTATTCTGTCAACTACCTCAGCAAACGATGTTAATAGCTATATCCAAAATATTCCCGACCAACCCCAATCTATGGCCCTACTAGATACTGATCCCGAAGAAATTAATTCTATAATAATGAATCTAAAATCTGACAGTGCACCTGGTTGGGACAATATTTCAACCAGTTACTTGAAACTTATAAGACATGAAATTATCCCCGTTTTGACTCATTTTTTTTAATCTTTGCTTCAGAAAAGGTACTTTTCCATCTTTGTTAAAACAATCTATTATTACTCCAGTTTATAAGGGCGGTGACAAAAATGACATGAATAACTATCGACCTATCTCTGTCTTATCTGTTATATCAAAAATTTTGGAAAAAATACTTAATATCCGATTAATAGACTACTTAACTTCTTTTAAAATACTATCACCGAACCAATTCGGCTTCAGAAAAGGAATATCGACAGAAGACGCAGTTACATCTTTGACTTCAGTGATAGCAGACCAACTCGATAAAGGAAACAAGTGTTTATCCATGTTTATAGACCTAAAAAAAGCATTTGACACGGTTTCTGTCCCCATCCTCGTACGTAAATTGGAGAAAATTGGAGTCAGGAGTACCACACTATCGATTTTTCAGGACTACCTAAGTGACAGAAAACAAATGGTTAAGATTCATCAACATACTAGTAACTACATCGACGTGCACTACGGAGTGCCCCAAGGTAGTGTACTTGGCCCTACATTATTTTTGGTGTACATTAACGATTTATACACAATGGACTTATTGAACGCTAAAGTGTTCACTTACGCGGACGATACAGCAATCGTCTTTAACGGTCCAAGTTGGAGCAACATCAAATTGAGTGCCGAAAACGGCATGGTTCTAGTTGCAAAATGGCTTAAAAATAACCTCCTCACACTCAATACTTCGAAGAGCTACTACATTTGTTTCAGTATAAAAAATAATACACAACCAGACCAATCTTTTAATATAAAAATACATTCATGCAATAATATATAAAATAAACTCTGTATGTGCCCGACTTTAAATCGTGTAAATGAAATAAAATATTTAAGAATTATGATAGATCATAGATTGTCATGGTACCCACAAATTCAATTAATATCGACTAGAATTAGAAAATTTATTTGGCTATTCAAAACATTAAGATATGTAGTACCATCGAATACTTGCTCCAGAAACTTGTTAAATGAGATATACTTTGCACTTGTGCAATCTATGATAACCTACTGCATACCTGTTTGGGGTGGAACTTACAAAACGCGTTTTGTTGAGGTTGAAAGAGCTCAACGAGCCTTAATAAAAGTGATGTATTTCAAAAAACGCCGCTTTCCCACTGAGTAGAAAGTAAATTACTGCAATTAGTAATTTACTTTCTGTGCGTAAACTTTACATCATCCGTACTCTAACAAAATTACACAAAACTATTACGTATGATCCAAATATTGAAATTAGGAGAAGAAAAGACATTGTACTTAAGATGCCTATGACTAAAACTGTATTCGCTAATGTACAGTACGGAGCACAGTCAGTTCGACTTTATAATAAAATAAATAAAATAGTATATATATATATATATATATATATATATATAACAAAACTTATCATGACTGTAAATCTACATTATTACTTTGGATTAGAACCCTCAATTATGATGAAACTGAATTAATCCTAAAATTGTTATTATGTGGTTTCAGACACACACACACACACACGCACACGCACACACACACACACACACTCACACACTATAAATAAAATTGTTACTTATTGCTTAATCTAAATATGAATATATGTCTACTAGTACTTAAGTCTAATTTTGTATAATGTTAATCTTTAGTATAAAACTTAAATTATGTTCCTTTTCTTTGGTTAAATATTAGTTATAGGAAGAGCAGAGCCTTCTGATACAAGTATTTTGATGCTTAAAAGAAGACTTTGACCACTTGTTGTTATAATAATGATATTGGAACGTAAATAAATATTTTTTCATTTTTCATTTTTTCAGTGTTATATACCCCTCCAGGCTGCTGATGTCTACAAAATTGATTATGAATGTGGTCTCTCATACATCGGGCAAACAAAGAGAAGTAGGGACGCGCATTAAAGAACACGTAGCCGACATAAAACATAGGCGCGATAATAGGTCTGCAGTGTGTGAGCATGCTTTTGAGGGACCAAACCACTACATTTGTTTCGATAAACCTCAATTTCCCATTAGAAAACAAAGATACATTCCTAGGATGCTACGCGAGGCTGTTAAAATCAGGAAACATTCTAATTTCAATAGAGACGACAGTTGGAGCGTTCCACCTGCTTGGGATCCAATAATTAAATCAAAATCAAAATCAAAATTACTTTATTTCATAGGCCCTTGCGGGCACTTAAAATCGTCAATTTTACAAAATTTAGGAGATATTCAAAATAAAAAATAACAATAAAATCAAGATAACCCGTGCGCTAGCGGTAGGTATAAAAAATTAATACCTCCAAAGTCACACATTGGAAGACCTGGTGATGTAGTTAACTCTTTTTGCAGATAATAACAGTAAGATGGAAGTCGGTCCCCCTACCCTATTAAGGCTATTCTTTCTTTTCTATTGCCAGTTCCTCTAGGAAGGGCCTCCCAATTTCCGACTGGTAGTTGACTCAGTAGTATACAATGTAATCGTAGTGATTAATTAAATAATTAAATAGCTAAATTGAATATAACAATAAAACAATTTGATTTATATACAATTTTAACAATTAGGAACGTGTCCGATTAATATATTGTGAAAGTAGTAGAAAATATTATACAACCATTATCTTAGTCATCCTTTGATCACGGCTCGTGTAAAGGAGTAGAAACATCAGGATTAAATATAAAATAAATTATGCGCAAAATCAGTAAAAACGTGTTATATTCAAATATCTAAGCATCGTATATGTATATTTATCCGTTACCCTAGTATCCATAATACAAGTGTTACAGTGCTCACTTGAAACTTGGCTAATTTTTGTGTATATGTGAAATAAATCATTTTTATTATTATCATCCAGCTACACAACTGTTGGTAGTGCGAGAAACAATCAAAAGAAAGCTACAACTGTTTTCCATCATAGTTACTTTCTACCAAGTTGTCCAGTCATAAATCTATAGAAAATGGACGGACAGGTTAATGAAAGTTCCAATATTAGTTGGTGAACTAACTAAAACTTCCCCCCATCGGGAGCGAAAACGGTCGATTTGGTAATCATTCGTATAACTGCTGCCCATGACTTTGCTTTCTTGTGCTTAGTATTGGATATAGAGCGAATATTAAAAATAGACCAACTGTAAGAGAACAAATATCGAACTAATTATAACAAGCAGGAATTCAGAACTATTATTTTACTAATAAACTCGCTATAATATTAATAGTAAAATATTTTATTATGGGTTTCAATTATCGCAATGCTGGTATTGATATCAATACGTGGTAATGAATATTTATTACTGTTTCAATAATTGGTATATTACCATATAGTCTTCTGATATATATGTTAGAGTTGACGTTGGGTTTATTATTGTAGCAAAAAAATTTTTGTTTTAAGTTGCTTTTTTCTCTTGTAATATTAAGAGAGTGGTGTGGTGTGGAAGAAGATATACGAGTAGTGATAAAGGTAGAAAATAGTGACTAAGCTAGTTTAGACATGTAGAGTGGATGGACGAAAGAAGATATACAAGACAAATATTTGAGGCAAATATGCATGGGCAAGTGGGTAACGGCAGACCAAAGCGAACTTTCAGGGAACAAAACAGGGAACTCTGAGAAAAATCATTTTAACATCACAAAAATACAAACAAAAGACAAACAAGACCTAATAATTGATTCATTCAGTAATAAAAAATAAAGGACAAAAATACGTTCTGCACAAACACACTCTCGGTTTGCAAAGCGATCAAAACGAAAAACAATTATTTTTATATAGCTCAAACTATTAAATATTAAAACAGCCATCATGACTCTAAAAAGTTCTAGAAATTTATAATATTTATCCTTAAAGATTATTCGTCTAAGATTTAATTTAGAATAAATAAATAGATGATAATGTAGTAAAAAATATAAAATATTAGCTGACCCGCCCAAAATGAAACTTATCCTATATCCTTAGTGGCCATAGGAAAATGAAGAAAAAGTCATCAAGCCGGTTGATTAGTTTCGGAGCTCATCGTGGTCAAACGTTATGACATGGAATCTTTATATATGTTAACCGAAATGTATGTAATCCGTCATTGTATACAATTCCTAGGAAATGTATGTAATTCCTAAAATCGCACGGAAATGTGTGAAATAAATTATATTATAAATATTTCCTAGGAAATCTATATATTTCCTAAATAGCAATCGGAAATGTAAAACATTTGGGATATTGATGGGTACGCGGGGACAGCTGGACGAGGGGAGGGTATTGCTTTAGGTTAGGTTAGGTTAGGTTAGGTTATAAAAATAATATAAGTTGATTTTGTGATACGTAAAAAGATAATAGATAGTTGATTTTTGAAGCGTTAATATGAACATATTACATTTTACGGTGTGACTGTTACCCGATTGTCTCAATGAGTGCTATAATAAAAAATATTATTCTCATTTTAACAACGTGTTTTGTTACAGAAAGCATTTATTTACAAAATTTCCTAATACGATATTGGAATTATATACAATTCCGAGGAAATTTACACATTTCCTAGGACATCTATGCATTAAATAGTTTTAAAAACAATATTTTATACATTTCCTAAATAATATCGGAATTGTACACATTTCCTAGGATTTGTATACAATTCCTTGAATTCATACATTTCCGGTAACATATAAATAAATATACCTGGATCAAAGTAATCTGTATCTTCGTGGTGAATTTGTTGTCGCCACTTAGACCGGAGTAGTTTTGATTTGGATCTTATTGCTGGCTCTACCTTTTTTCGCAAAAATATGAAATTCATAATTTTAGAACGTATACTAATCATTTGGCATAATTTGAAATAGCTTGCTGGCTGGTAATGAATAAAAAAATACCTTACCTAACCTGTTATCTATGCCAAGAGACTGTTCGCAAAGGGATTCTGCCATATATAGGGTACTCCTTCTTGCTTACTTGATTAAAGACCAAGAAGCCTGTTCATTCGACAACGACTAGTACGTTCAAGTATTGTTACTTGAAATATACCTTTTAATTATTTTCATTTACCCATAACACGGTATAATGTGTGACAAAATAGATTAACAACAACTCTTCACATATAAAGGTGTTGTAAAATCTGATTAATGATAATGGAGGTATGAGACTGTGATATACATACTATATTAAGAAGATGGTTTCCAGGAAACAATTTATTGATTGCTTTTCTTGTCAGTTATTGTTAAATAAATAAATTTCTAATACTTAAAACATATTAGATCCTTACATATGAAATTGACGTTTGGGCGTACGGGCCAATTTGATCTGAAATATTTACTTTTTTGGGTAAGAATTCCAGATTCAAATTTATAAATCCATTGTATCCAATTTATAAATAGCGACGAGCGCTATGACTAAGCTCTAGAGAACGAGCTAAAAGCGAAGCCTGCCCGAAGCGAGAATTTACTCTGAAAAAGTTACTAGTGAGTGTTCGGTGAACCAGTGCCGGTGTCGTTCACTACAGCTTTCTAAAATTTGGCCAAACGATTACGGCAGATAACTGTTGTCAACAACTGTAAATCAGGCTAGCTGCTAAATAACATAAGCTGGTCAATTGTTCTCTGCAAAAGCCGCAATTGGAATGCCTGCGACATCCACCGAACTCCGCCGTCCTTGCTCCATTTATTACGGAATTTGAATAACTTAATATAAGGAGAAAAAAAATTTAACTCCGATGTGGCAGTGAAGCAAAAAGAACACACGCTGTATTTCGCGGACTACTTACAGAAGTCAGAAATAACATTTCGCTACAAACTCAAGAATTTATTACTAAAGAAGAACTTAGTTACGCTGAAGACACAATTCGGAAATTCAGAGATATACAGAAACACTTTGAAAATGATAACAACAACGAGCAAATCATCTTAGAAACAAATTACAGGTTTAAAGGTTTAATTTTTGTTCTAAACTTATTTTTACGCGAGAATTTGTAAGAGTAGGTACTTTTTGGTAGATTTTTATCGTGTAATACAAAACAACGTCAACCACCCATTCAACACACAAAATCAACCACATGACCAAGTTCTCCGGTTTTTATTTTTTTTGAATGGGTTCGCTCTTGATCCCAATTAAGCCCGGGGGCCAACAGGATCCATGATGGAACGAGCTAGCCCAGAAGTTGCCCATTCTGGCTTTTAAAACGGACGGGGTATAAGTTCGAACCACGATCTTTTGCACATGCTCTGACCGCTGCGCTACCGAAACGTCTGCAAACGCGTCGAAATATAAAAGCGCATTTCAACTTATGCTGTGAGATAGTATCTTTCCAGCAATGTTGAAGGTTAACTACTACTACTACTGCTATTTTATACTTAGGGGATAATTACACTCAAAGTAAATATACAACAAGCTCAACGTTTTCTATGAAGACGCATACGCGTCTGTTTTGAGTTGACTCTCTTACGCAAATAAAAATCCTTTTAACCTATAAATATAGTTACTTTTAAAAACTTCACTAAATATGCATACATAGTATTAAATATAATGTTAACGTGTTAGTTTTTTAACGTTCTTGACAAAATAAACGTTAATATCTTTTTTACCGAGAGTATATTTACGCAAACAAACGTGTATCACCTGCCCAGTGAGTTTTACAGCGAATTCATGATTTCTTTTTGTTAATTAAGATAATGCCATGAGATACGGAGGCCGTCTGATTTTAAATGGCTTCGTATTTTAAAAGTCCTTATCTTATTTGGAGTCGTAAACAAATGGATAAATTAGAGATACATTAGTATAATTTGATCTTTGCGATTATGCAGTTGCAGTTCATCAATTCGTTAATTTAGGTCATACAAAGTTAACTAAAAATGGTTAATCAATTGTCTAAATATTTGTAAAAATGTTTCTTTCAAATTTCAAATTACAAGAAGATATTCCTCTCGTTAATGAAACAATGTTGGCCCACAGCAAAAGTAGAAAATACATTGTTACATATACCTATAAATTATATACAAACATATATAGCAAATGAGTTGATCGATCTACGGCGTGAGGCAGAAATCTTTTCCTTGTATTTTTTTTAAGATTGTATTTGTCTTACCAAAATAGGCAAATCATTCCAAAGCCAAGCTGCCTGCACAATAAAGGATTTATTCACAAACTTTAAGGAATGCATTTGGATGGCTAACTTTAAGTTATCCGATGACCTTAATACGGTCACTAAGAAACTAAAAACCAAAAAAATTACTGTTAGAGTAATTTCAAAAACAATTTAATACGAAAGCACAAAATAATAACCAACCAGGAGTATTAATAAATATCTGAAATATTTGCACAAAATAATAAATTATTAGCAATACACATACACTATCTAAAACTTTTTGTTTTTCCATAAAATCTGGCATGGATTTCAAGGGTTCTGTGAACACGAACATATTAAAATGTAAAATCATTCAACTCATTCCACTTTTCGTCTTTATTACAGCTAACTGAATTTTTAAAGCCTCAATTTGATCCTCGCTTCGTCCCTCAATGGATTTAATCTTTCACAATTTTATGAACAGACACTTTTGTATCCATCTCGTTATGTCATTACGTTTATCTCTAAAATGTAGGAACGATCTTAATTCCCATTAATCTGAAGAGTATAAAATTACGAATTTTAATCAAACAAGGCTTTTATGAGTCAGCAAACAATGGACTTTATATTGATCTAAAACGAGAGTTTGTACATTTAATTTGTGTTGGCAACATATTTTAATATAAGTTTGTGCTATCATTTCTAGATAAGATAAAGATAAAATGATTTTTATTCGATATGAACATTTACGATTCGTGTACTGAACGTCAGAGCCACGCCATTGCTTCTTAAGTTCTAAGTCAAGAGACCTTGTATTTCTCGGTGAGAGAAAAAAAAAGAAACCTCAAGGAACTGGACTAGGGATGTTTTTTCTCCCTTTTATTTGGTGTAACATTACATATTTATATATTCTAGGGTTGTATTAATATAATTTATATTTAATTTACTATTTACTATTTAATAATTCTCTCTGTAAGAATATTCATGAACATTTGGAAACTCTTCTTGGGTAATTCAAAGTTTAGTACGGTCGGCCAAGAAAGTGGTGTACCACTTTTGATTTAGTTTGCTAGTCATCGAAAATTACAACAAGGTTCTATTAGACTTAGCTGAAAGAGATGCATAGTAATGACGTAAACCTAATTGATAAATATTTATACGTCATAGGTCACATAGAAGTGCATGACATTTTAACCTTTATTGTTTAAAGAATAAGACATTAATTACTGCCAAAAAAATTTCAATGTTTGCAATAAAATATAATACAAATTATTTAAATAGTCAACCAAATTCATTATATAAAGAAATCTGACATTTGACATTTTGTCAAATATATTTTAGTAATTTCTGTTATCTTTCGTGTTAGTTTTTATTTATCTGCATTATAAATATCTTCGTCAATGCCTGCTAACTTGACCATTGCTGATTTTTTTTGTTCAACCAAACTAGTTTTGATTTAGTTTCTAGCACCTAGTGACTTTCAGTATCTAACAATGTACTCTTTGCTAGTGTCTAATAATATCTTTGCATAAGGTGACAACTGTGACAAACGTCAATATCATAAGATAGCAATGTTGTCAGATCGAGGTGCAAGCAAAACAAATCTTTATTGCTCTGTAAACTGCTAGCGACATTCAGCCTTATGGTGGTACACCACTTTCTTGGCCGACTGTACACCTTATATCATAAGTAGTAAAGTGCTGTTCGTTTCTTTAAATAAATACATTTTGATATTTATACTTTACTATCTTAGGATAATTTATATTTTGATACGTTCTATACGTCTGAGTTACGGACATTAAAGTATGGATGATTATTCTCTTATAAGTTGATTTTATCTTTTTTACGTTATTTAATTATGGAATGAGATTTCTATTACTTGAATGTTGTAAACTTATAACCCGTCTATTTTCAAAGCCAGGGTGAATAGGCAACTTCTGGGTTAACTCGTTCCATCGTGGATCCTGTCTTGGCCCCCGGGCTTGACTGGGAGTTTATGACTGGGGACATTCTAAATAAAAAAAGAGAAAATATCAAAAACTGTAAAATACTCGCTTTTACTAATGTAATTAACGACCTTTTGATGCAACGGTAGCCATACTTTCTTTCGCAACGATGGTTATGGATTCGAGTTCCAGAAGGCACAAAGTGAAGATAATGATAAAATATTTATTATTAAATATAAGCATAAGTTTTCTTCTAAGTCGATTACTCACGACTGAGGGTCGTGATCATCACGAACAATCACACGGACAAGTGTCTGCCTTATCACCCAGTTTTCCGCTCTTCTGATAACTGCCTGGAGGTTGTAGTCTACAGCCTCCTGTATTGCGTCCGTCCACCTTGTAGAGAATCTTTCGAAACTTCTTTTGCTTTCCACTTAGCCCACTACCACCAGTTTCTACAGATTGTCTGGATCTCGCCTGGCCACATGTCCCGAGTAACCAAGTAGCCCAGCATCAGTCATGGGTATTTATTTGTATTTCTATGAATATTACTTATTTATGTTTTAAATATGTCCTAGTATCCATGACACAAGCCTTGTAATGCTCACTTCGATCTAGGCTAATTGGTGCGTATGTAAGTAATACATACATATAATCACGCCTTTTTTCTGCAGGGGTAGGCAGAGATCACAGATTTCCATTTTCAATGGAATCCTGACATACACCTCTCGCTTCTTCAACTCTCATCAGCCTTTCCATACAAGCTCGTCGGTTAAGGGTACTTTTTACCTGGCTTCTTTACAGGACATTTTCTATTTGATCCCTGAAAGTTCGCCTTGGTTTGCCTTTAATATTATTATTAACTAGCGGCCGCCCGCGACTTCGTCCGCGTGGAAAATTGCAACATTACTTTATTTTTCTAAAATAAAAGTAGCCTAAGTTACTTCTTATTACATCAGCTAACTGCCAAAAAAGTCCCGTCAAAATGCGTCCAGTCATTTCAGAGATTAGCCGGAACAAACAGACAGATAGACAAAAATTGTAAAAAATGTTATTTTGGTTTATGTACCTACCGTATATTCATATGCAAGTAGTAAAAAACGGTAATTTAAATATTACAAACAGACTCTAATTTTATTTATATGTATAGATATTCGATAAGCTATCTATGGTGATGATAACAGCGCTTTTATTGATTTTTTCCATTCCCTACTTTGATACTCACTTCGACTAGATACTGTGAGTTTGTGTAATATATTATTCTTTGTGTAAGAAAAGGCGAAACTGTGTGGAAATCTCGTAAAATCGCGTGCGTTGAAAGCAGAAACGTATACCACACAAGGGGCAATAATTCTTTAAGAAAATAAAATTGTACCGGCGAAGTGGGTTGTAGTCTTGTATGTGTGTACTTAAATGTTAATTTCTGTAAATTACACTGCCCTACTTCCTCCTTTTAAATTGGATAATTTTCTTGTAACGTCTTATACATGCAAAGGTTTGTCTCTCTGATAATTTGAATAGTTAAATAAAACTACGTTTACTGGATAAACGAAAGCATTTCTACTTGTTTTTTTTTATACAATGTGTCCCATCACCAGTGAAGGAGCCTTTAATGGTGTGAAATATGGCATTTTTTATCGATTAATTGCACCTCTAATTTGGTTTTTCTCAAAAAGTCAATAATTATAAAATACACAAAAAATAATTTTTTTCTATTTTTTATTCCATGACAATTGAAACATAATGGCTGTATACCTGTTGTCTACATGTTCAGCTATCAAATGACACCTTTTTAATGTTGATAGGACATTTACATGAGTAGTGGTGGTCGAATTAGTATGAGAACCCAGGTCTTGGTTACCAAGAAAACAAAATGGCGGCCGTAAGGGAAAAACAAAATTTGGGGGCAATTCTTCGATAAAAATGCCATATTTCACACCATTAACGGCTCCGACACTGGTGATGGGACACATTGTATACTAGCAGACCCGGCCATGCTTTGCTATGTTATAAAGTATTCGCTGGGTGCGAAGTACTAGGTGGGGGGTAACATAATCTATCGCAGCGCTCATGGTGGTCAAAAGTAGAAATAATGTGGGCTCTGTCATCAAATGTATCTATCAATGGCAAAGCGATTCTACATAATACATTTTAATTTTTATCTATTCGTGCTGTATTCACCTGCAATCAAATTAATATTTGAATATTACGTCTATCAAAACTCGATCAAACTAAGTATTAAGTTCAAACGGAAATAATTACTTACGTTTAAAACCGTTTTGTAAGGTGGCAAAGTAATAGATGTTTGCCTTATGATAAGAGCGCGAATTATTGAACTCTGCCCTTGTTTTGTTCTTAATTCTTCTACATCTCGGACATGTCCAGCCAATACCAACAACTTTCCTTTAAATACGGTTTGTGGTTGGAATTTGATATTGTGAGAAACACTCACAAATCCGGTCTTCAAAACAATACTCATTTCGAAATGAAAACGATATTTAATTTATTACTAGCGATACAGGAAAATATAAATATATTTACTGTTATATAATGAAACCATTAAAGTAGCTTTTTCTTTTTGTTTTACTGTAAAACTACAACTATAAATGAAGTAAACAAACCCTGACACAATCAAAATTAAACACACTTTTTGGACTTACCTCATTTGATTTGAATGACAAAAATGATTTCAAAACCTTTTTTCCACCCAAATCGTGGTATCACAACAATTTACTAGTCGAAAATATTTGTTATTTCGATATTTCGATATTTTTTCAAAAATATACGATCTAAATGTCAATGTGACTAGCCCACAAAGTTGTGGACGCTAGTTGACGCTGTAATCGTGCACGGAGCCATGGTTTTATGTCCTAAGTAGTAACAAAACCAGGTCATTTGTTTGCGTGCTCCTGAGAACTTATGTTGTTTGGATGAGTTATATACACAAGTCTCTTAATATATCAACCAATTAACTATTTTAAGCTTTATAACATAATTGTTACAAAGTGAGTATACTTAAATTAAAAAATATATATATTCAGCAATGGCTTAGAAAGCTTTTATGGAGTAAATATGAAAGCTGATTTGCTTGTCCAGGCTCTTATTTATCTGTAGTTTAAACAACATAGCAGTCTGTACAAATGCTCAAGTGCATTTTCTTGTAGAGTTACTTAGAGTTTTGTGTCATAATATCTGCTTATTTACTGTATCTAACATTTGTTTAAACTTGCTGGATTTTTGATGCGGAGAAATTTTGAATATTACGTTTCTACCGTTCAAAATTCGGGCAGGAAGTAACATGTTAAATCTTAAGTTCCTAGTCTGAGTTCAAAATGACGTTTAAATATTTTATGTGTTGGTACTTCTTTATAAAAATGTTTTATTGCCTTACAACTTCTACTACTACTACGACTTGCTCATAGAATAACATAATATGGCAGAAGGTTCTCTTCGCCTCTTGACTAAACTTTCGGTAAAAGACATAGAAATCCGGCGGCCATATGAGTCTAAGTTGGATAATGAATAAGTTATAAAAGGAACTGAACAATTCACTTCTTGAAATTACCACTGTGAATCAAAATGCTTAATACAGATACTTTAAGTGTCTACAGTGTTACTTTGATTTCGTTTTCTTTTATAAACTCCTTATTGATATATTTTAACAATTGTTTTTTATCAACTGTATATTTAAGGGAAAGTATTTTTTTTTACATGGCCAGACTAGCAACTGAACCTCGTTTGGAAGAGATATATAAAAATATTTTAAGTTTATGTTGTGGTCGATGATGTTGGTTGTCAAATTAGTCCATACAAGCTAACCCGACCACGCGTTGCTGGTATAACCCGGCCACGCGTTGCCATGGTAACGTTAATTGATTATAAAAACTGTTATTCTTAGACTTATGGTAACTATATAAATAAATAAATAAATATTTCTTACATTCACACCAATTAGCCCAGTCCAAAGTAAGCACTGTAAGGCTGGTGTTATGGATACAAGGGTAACGGATACACATACATATATGATACATAAATATGTAATATTCATAGAAATATATATAAACACCCATGACTGAGGTACAAATGCTCGTATTCATCATAAAAACATCTGCCCCTTCCGGGATTCAAACCCAGGACCATCGGTGCGAAAGGCAGGGTCGCTACCGTTGCACCAAACGGTCGACTGAATATATGGTAACAAACACACAAAGTCCTTCTTTTATATAGTAGAAATCATATTTTAATCTAATAATAATTTGTGTTTTGTTAACATTTTTTACCCGAATAAGTAGAAAAAAGTAAACATTAAATAATGTTTTTTTAAACGTTTTATTACATTTTATTACCAGCTAAAACTGTCTATAATACTATTTAGTTCTTAGACTTCCGCGCACATTACACATTAGAATAAAACAATTTTTTACGGATATTTGCGCATGTTTTTATTTTATATTTAATCCTGACGTTTCGACTTCTTTACAGGAGCCGTGATCATAGGATGACTAAGATGATGGTTAACAACCATCATCTTAGTCCTCTGATTCGTAAAAGAGTGTTTAATTCTAATGTCTATAATACTTTAAGAATCGAGCCTCTTTAAATAATGGCACTATAGAGTGTGAAACGTAAATGCTATTCTTTTCTGTCAGATACCACACAGCTCGTTCATACCCAGAAAAAAAATATAAAAATCTGTTGATGTATTAACAAGATGGAGAACTGTATCTGACTATTGAAAAATTGTGCTCTGCCAAAGAGGTGACTCCATTATAAAAACGCGTTTACAACATGCTTCAACGTTGCGTTGTTAGCAGCAACAATAGTCCGGAACAAAGCGTCATTGTTCTGTCGGCATTGTGTCGCGTGATGTCGCCCGTCGTTACGCCGTTGTTTATGTGGATAATTTCTTTTGAAAAAAAGATGACGGCTTCCCCTTTTGGCAGTATTGACCTACCTTGGAATTTTGCTTCAATATTTATTTACCTTGTCATTTAAAACTCACGGCTTTCTAACTTTTACAATAGAGGATAGTCGGTGTCCTCTTGATATAACACAGAAAGCATATTAGAATAAAACAATTTTTTTACGGATATTGCCCTTTTTATAGTTAATCCTGAAGTTTTCCACTTCTTTACAGGAGCCGTGATCACAGAATAATTAAGGCAATGGTCGTCATATATTTTCTACTACCTTCACAATATTTTAATCGGGCACGTTCCCAGCTGTTAATTTTTTTTTATATAAATAAAATTGTTTTATTTAGTTATTAAATTCATCCTTAGTCATCCTGTGATCACGTCTCCTGTAAAGGAGTCGAAACGTCAGGAATAAATATAAATTGTGCGCAAAATCCGTATAAAAGTTGTTTTATTCAAATGAGTGATTGCGTGAATGTACTAAATACAGTAAGCATAGTTAAATTACTCTAATTATATTACTTTGTGTAGTTATTTATGTACTATATATGACTATATATCTACTGTATAAATGGATTTCGATAAAATAAACGAATTTGAGTAGGTAGTTTTTATTCTAGAAATAGGCAATGAATTTATATCAATAAATTAATCTTTTTTAAATGATAATTTGGCATTGTTTATTTCTTACATTCACACTGATAAGACAAACCAAAATTAAGGAATGTAAGGCATGTGTTACGGATACGGATACTACATATACGTATTATAGAAAATAGAAGGCGAAACTAGAGCAGTTATTGGATGGAAATGTGAGAATGGTGTAAAATGGAACCTGTTAGGAACATAAGGCGAGAGATGGAAGAAAACGCCGCTTGAATTTCTTGTAAAAGATAGAAATATGATCATATACATTAACAATTCAGGCCATTGAATGCCAACGCTTACGAGCGACAAACGTAATCTACCCGTGAAACGCCATCGAAAGAGTTTTGGCGACAATTTTTTGAGATACTCTACGCTCAAATAGGTCAAAAGACATATTTGTTTCTATTTGTACCGTTTTCAAGTTTAATTACTTAAAATTATTGAAATTTTAAATGTGCTAGTTCTTGTGTAATTGGCTTTGAATTTGTTTAAGATGGTGATTATATGTAAAAATATATATACAAGAGACGCCATTGTCGTTTTGAAACCACTTTGTAAATGGAAATATTAAAATTTTCATTTTCTATTTAAAAATAAAACTACTATTGCCGAATTCGCGAATTGTTTATTCTTGTTTTTATTTAAACTTAATTATGACGTTTTAAGAAAGAGAGAAAAAATATTTATTCTGAGCATAATACACTTAATATCCTAATTATATTATGACAATACTTTGTGTATATGTGTGTGTTTGTTACCATACCAGCAACGCGAGGCCGGGTTATACCAGCAACGCGTGGCCGGGTTAGCTGGTCTATATAATATACATATATCTCATGTCATGTCTCATGCATGTCTGGAGTAGAGTGGTGTCACAACTCTACTCCAGACATATTACCATTTTCAATGCATCTATTGAAAGCCAACTATGCCATGACTTCGTAATTCCCATGACGGGAGACCTTGTACCGAGAAAAAGCGACAAGAAACTCGCCAAGGTCTATTTTTTCTGCCTTTAATGTGGTACAGATTTTTTTGAAATAGGGAAAATTTACTAGTGAAAATGCTTTAGAAAAATTAACTTCACTAAATATTATTTAGAAGTATATTCTTAAAATAAAGACCTTTAACTCCATGCCGGGTTCCCCTTTTTACTGACATTTGAAAGGACAATTTTAAGATATTAACAGATTTTATAGTATATTATGGATATATTAAATTAATTCAAATCAATTAAAATACTATTGTAATAAAACCACGTTTAGCGGATAACGACACATTTACTTTTATTACATATTTAATTTTGACGTTTTAGACTCCTTTACGGGAGCCAAAACAGGAGAAAAAACAGGAATGGAGCGTCATTTATCAGTTAAAGTGGTTTTATATAAAGGTGCGATAGGTTCGAATTCTGCTTGAGGGCTCGGAGAGGTGGTAGCCTATTACAGGCATATTTTAAATGCATACAAATATGGCATTGTGAATGTAAATATAAATAAGTATATTATATAGCTGGTTCCATCTTATAAGTTAGTTATTTGTGAAAATATTTACATTCAAAATTAATGATACTAGCTCAATGTAAATGTTAGAGTGGGCATCGGAATTGCACAACCTTGTTCCGCCGTCCCCATTTTTTCATCGGACACCCAGACTTACAAATAGGCGACACCATTATATATAAAGAGTCGCACTAAGCGTTTTAGTTCCAATTTTGTGATACGTACCGCTAAGGAGTCGAACTCTTTGCCTGAGTCTGTCTTTCCTGACGAGGGGTCTTCAAGTCACTAGTAAATAGGTATCTTCTAGGCAAGCGCGTTACATCCTAGATCACATCGTCACTTACCATCAGGCGAGGTAGTGGTCAAGCGCATGCATATTTTCTTTATATAAAAAAAAAGCCTCGGAGTGACGTTAACGTAAAAACTGGGTATGCGAGTCACTCAACCACAACAGTCGACAATATAATATATCCTTCAGTCAGATACAATAGCTTGTATATCACACAAACATCTGCCCTTTCCGGGACCCGAACCTGGGACTGTTTGGCTTCGAAGTTGATCTTCACTTTCGCACGGCCATACGTGTAGTTTTATTTTATGCACAATTTTAACTTTCGTATAAAAAAAACTTCTGTTCCAAAATAAGATAGATCAGTAGCTTACATTTTAAATAGATATATTTGTAATTCAGATAATTTGTATAGAAACAAAATAATCAGTTCGTTTTCCGAGAAAATCTATTTCCATTACATTCTGTTCAAACACCAAACTTAAAAACAAATTCTAAGAAATCTCATTACACCGCCATCTTAACTTGAGCAAACTCGTCTATTGAAAAACCGTGCCGATAAAAGTAGGTTGGATTGATTAATACATAAATTGCTTACAATTTATACTGATAATTTATTTGCAAACTAAGCAGCTTGGATATTAAATAACAAAATGATAAGATAAACTTTCAGAAAATGGAAATAAATCTTTATCTCATCACACAAATTTATACCTCCACCAGGATTTGAAACCAGGGCCTTTAACGCACAAGCAGAATTGCCTATCGTGGAGTGGCTGTTTGAACCCCGACCGAGACAATGTCGAAAATTATGTTTTCTATATTTTTTTCGGATCTGGGTGTCGTGGTACCATCGCTGTCTTTGAATTCCATGACACACGTGCTTTAGCTACTTAACTTAATCTTACTTTATGTTTTTTTTCTTTTTTAATTCACAATGCAATATTTCTATAAGATATAAAATACGCGTGTAAAAAAACAACCACGTCTCCGAGCCCTCAGATGGAGACGTGGTTTCGATGTTGAAGGTAGTTGGCGTTCAACATTGGTGGAACGATACTAGCTCATAGTAGAAATTGAAATACGTTAATCTAACTTTGATTATTTTTTACAAAAAATAAAAGGTCGGTCCACCTGTCCGAGTTTCTTTCGCCAGTTCTTCTTGGAAGGGCCTCCCAATTTTCAAAGATACAATAAAATATTTCAATAAAAACAATTTTAATTTGTATAAATATTTATGACGACCATTGCTTTATTCATGTGATCACGCCTCCTATAAAGGAGTTTCAACGTCAGGATTAAATATAAAATATGCAGAAATATCACTTAAAAAAATATTTCATTTTAATGTGAAATGTGCGCGGAAGTGCAAGAACTTACTTTGGTTTAGAATATTTTACCTATGTCATGTTATATTTAGATATTAAAAACATTTACATTAGCTTGTTTATATTTACCAGGGCTTCAAGTGGTATCATAAACAGTTGTCAATTAAAATTGACTTGAAGCGTTCAAGTACTTAATTAAACGCGGAAATGCCGTTCACCCCGTCGTTTAATCCGGCTCCAAATATTTATTTGATTGAACACGATTAACACTTATAATTATTTTCTGGGCTTAAATTGCTATTTTTTATTATAATGAAGTAATTAGACTTAAACAAATATTTTTTTCTTCTAAGAATTTTTTAAATCTAAAAGTAATAAGTTTTTTTTATCGAAAAAAAATATACGTAGAGAAGTAATACTTTTATATTAAATTTTTAAATGAGGTATCTTAAAGTTAGCCTATTCATTTTAACAGCTAATTTCATGGTGTCGCTTTTTCGTTGCATGTTGTGTGCGCAACTTTTATTGCATGAAATATTTCACCCTCAATGCGCCAAAACAATTGAAAGATTTTTTAGATATAACAATAAGAGTAAAATGCCTTAATAACAAAAAAAAAATAACATAGCTGTTTCTTCTTTACCGATTGTTCGATACTAGTAAAAGTATAACATTAGATATTGTTTGTAGCTAAAGAAATGCTTGGTAGGAATCGACATGAAAATCGACAAATCTTGTCAGGTTTCGGTCGTTCAATTGGAAATGTACTCGTCAATATCGCTAGTGGCTATGTGGATTAGTGTCTAATGGGAAAGTTAATATTTTTCTTGTAATCATTTCTCTATGATTATTATATGACATAGATTTATGTTTTTAATTGGTTTTAAATGACTTTTATGAATTGTACTAACATAGGATAAGATTTGATTATTGTAACTAAAACGATATGGGTTATTCCGGAAATAAATGAATTTTATTTTTTTTAGTTAAAATTGTTTATTTGAGTTAACTACTTGTCAGTCCACGGTAGCAATTGCTACCTTATTCAAATTGCCGCGTGGCCTACTGTTTTTTTTATCACGATTATTTTTTGAGTTACAGCGATCCAATTTGGATTTTTTTTTTATTTATTTATTATAGAACCACAAACAAGTTTACAATTTTACTTATTATAATAATTACATATTTTACATTTTATTAATTATTGTAAACTCAACCTTGATGGTTACAATTATAGTTTCAATATTGTTGTAACAAATAGCGAGATATCAGAAGTATTTATAACTATGACAAAAGTTTACACAGTTTAAGTGAACCAGAGTAAAACTACAATTTATAAGTAAGTATAAAAATTACATGGGTAAGTAAATGAGGCTTTTCTATACAGGAAATTCCTTTACCTATTAAAGATTAAACACTACAAAAGGTATACTAACAAGTATGATTGCAGTACAAGTGGGGCAAGTATGTGCACGAATGTGTCGAATGTGTGTGTATATATGTAACAGTGTATTTTAGTCAATATAATAAGTATAGCAGGTAAATATCTACAATTTGACGGAATGTATTGGAGTAATTAAGAGTGAGTAGGTAACTTAACATTATCTTATTAAATTAGGGTTTTAACAATAAATCAAGTATTTGTCTCCTGTATGAGCATACACTAGAGCTACATATATCCACTGAGCTGAACTTTTTATTATACGTGTAAACAATGCGGTTCAAAGGTGAGCGAATGCCTGCATTAGTTTAACCGAGTAATTAATCCGGCTTATTATATCTATACAGTCATATTTGTTATTGCATAGGTCGTAAATCAACATTGCATCGAGCTGTGATCGTCTTGATATGAGATCTAGGAGTTGAAATTTTTGGATTGATTGGATAATGGATATTTTATTAAATAAACTTTACGATAGTATTTTTTGTTTGGGCCTAGCTTCATTATTCAGCGAGAAAATGGCATTTTATCTAAGAGTCCGACATTTTTTTTACAATTCGTACAGCATTAGGACTGTTGAGAGGGGTGGGGCGCGCGGTAGCGGACTCACAAGTGTTTAAAAGCCATGTTTCTATTTATTATTATTACTTTTGTAATGTGAGATGATAAATGTATAAAATCCGTTCTGTGTAATAGTATTTTTTTATAATTAATCTTGTTAGTACAAGAAAGCCCAAGTAACACATAGAAAAATTACAACTCTTGCCGAGATTCTTGCGGCTTCTTCTCAGTACATGATCTCCCGACTTAGGATTTACAAAGCCATGACGTAGCTTTGACATTAAATACATGCATTTTACATGTTTATATTGAATGAGATTTTTTTTTATTTTTATTTATTACAACGTTTTTCTTAAAAAAACAACGAATACGATTGTCCATGATGAAGCGAGCTTTCGTTAGCTCGTACTTACGTCACTGATTCCTTGAAGTTTTCAGAACAAAATTTTAACACGATGTTTTTATTAGGAAGACATCGAATACTTTTCTTTAATTTTTTCAGAACCAAAGTGTTTTTTAATTCGATCGGTGCTTCATTAGTCATTCTGTAGCGTCACCTGTAACCACAGATTTGCCCCATAATTTCATGTAAATTTTTCCACAGAAAGGGGGACAACGTAGAATATTTAAGTGTCAAGGAAAATTTGAGAAACACGTGGAAACGTTCCATAAGAAATCCGATTAAAATTTTGTGTAAAAGGTGTGACTGAATTTAAAGTATAACATTATAGAGAGAAATTTGGTATGTTTTTTTTTTAATTATATGATTATAAGGGAAACACATATCAGCCGTACTACGCCCACTGCTGGACATAGGCCTACATAAGGGAAACACACAGCATTAAAAAGAATATTGTAAATAAAACAGAATTTTAGTACAAAGGCCAAAACAGTTTCCACCACTAATACATAATGTTGAACAGACAAAAAGTTCTACCAACTAAGCATATATTCGTAGAAATTAATAATAATAAAGTATTGACTGTATGACAAAGAAAAACAATAACAAAATATAAAGGTATTAAACTTAAACAGGTAAGTCAAGTTAAATGATTCTGGTTCTGAAAGGATTTGAAGATACCCTTATGGGTATAATGATGTTAACACTACTGTCAGAAGATTCCCAAAGGTCTAGCTTCAATAAGATCTTACGTAATAAAGTTGAGAATGTTTGTTAGAACACGCTTATCTCAAGAACTAATCGAAGAATTTGATAGATTTTTTTGCGTCTTTCATAGTCCGATTCTCGAGGAAGGTTGTGGGCTATTTACATCATGCTAAAACCCTTAGTAGACCAGCAAAAAGTAGACAAAGCCGTAGAAGAGCAGTGGTATAACTCAACAATATTTATGATTCTTAATATATTTTTTAATACCAACTTTTAAAATTATTTATATTATCTTAAAAATATATGTTTCGCTGCCTTCGTTAATTTACATTAAATAACAATTACAATGTGCACATTTTATGCGTAACACATCTTTCACTCCTTTCAAAAATCCTCTGGTAGATCAAACAGTAGTCAATAAACGTATTTAATACATAAACCTCTCAATTATCTGTAGGTACATCTAATTAGAATGAAAGCCGTCTCGCGTTTTGTCAGACTGTGGGACCTTAAAGTTCTATGACTGAAATTGTTAACTTAGAAATATATGCACACGACTCTACATCTTCTAATGTAGTAAGGTTTTTTTTTCATGGGCTCGCTCTTGATCCCAATCAAGCCCGGGGGTAAAACATTCACCCGAGATTTGAAAACTGACGGGTTATATGTACTCGGAAATACAGACGCAGGGAGGGAGTTCCACTCCATAGCTGTGCGCATTATAAAGGATTTTGAGAAGCGCTTGGTGCGTCAGGTAAAAATAGCAACCAATAAGGGGTGGTAGCTCGCAGTGCGTCTGGATGTCCGATGAAAAAAGGGAGATGGCGGTATGAGCCCATGCAGCTCCTGAGTACACTCTCCAAAGTACATTCTGTAGAAGACCGACATACAGGCAACTTTACGGCGATGAGCTAAGGTATGAAGTTCGCTCTTTAACGATAACAGAGTCATATCATATATATCCCTACTAAATGTGAATGTAAGTTTGTTTGTTGATATTGCTTGTAGATTATTAAATGATAATTTATTATGTACATAACAACTATAATACAGAAATAATTAAGTTAAAATTACTTAGTTCAAATATAAAAACTAAAAACCTTAAAAAATGTAATATTATATCCAAAATATATTACTAAAAGGAGTCCCTTTAGGAAAGGTTCCAAAGATACTGGCAGCGTTCCCCCTTTGAATAGCTAAACTAATTCTTTGTCCGAGATAGCTGCCAGCTCTTCGGTCTCCTGTGATGACGATTAACCTTTTTGTTATTTCCTTAAAAAGCGAAATTGCGCTAGGACCCCACGGACCATGGGTCTCGACACCGAATGGGACAAAATCATATTCGGAGCCTAGACCTTCGTATTTGCATGCTTTAGCTTTTTCAGCCGCTTCACATGCCGCACCAGCTCTGTTGTTGGTTCCATGTAGATGGGACCATGTTCCATGTTCCATTTTGTTATGTTTTCACGCAAAAACTACGAAACCGATCATCATGAAACTTCGTTCATATATTCTTGGAGGTATTAGAAGTAAAATAGGATACTATTTATTGAAAAAAAATTGCGGGCGAAGCCACGGGTACAAGCTTGTATAGTTATAATAAGAACATTATATTATATAAGATCTAAAAAAACATCTATAAAAACGACCATACCTCCGAGCCCTAAGGTTACTGGTAAAAGATTATAGGAGGCTCGGAGGTTTTTGCAAAAATATTACTTAGTACAAAATTATATTGATCAGTGTTGCGCATTATTATAAATTTGTTTTGCTTCCCAAACATTATCTGGATGCTCTACGTGGAAAACCTCATATAACCCTCTTTTCAAACAACTGCTTTCTCAATTACTTCAATAGTTTACCAAGATAGGCTTGGTTTTATGGTTGAGTTAATTCTTTTAGAGATAAATCTACTATTTACAACCTATATGCTAGTGTACTACTGTCACGGAGAGTATTGGGGCTTGATCCCAATATGAATATTAAATGTGGACTTGTAGGGCTTTGTATGTTTCCCGGAATGCAATACTCAGATGAGGTAAGTCAAGGCAATAAATGTAGAACCGTTCGCTAGGAACGTGTTTATTGCACTCTAATATAAAATATTTTTCTTAATTATAGTAATATAAGTTATTTTGGGATTTTTACCATGTACCTTGATATTGAGTTTCCGATATTTCGGCACTGTTGCAAGTGCCATGATCACTGAGCGACTGAATAATTGCGGGTATGCTGTTATTGGCAGAAATATCGGTCTACCCTCCGACGAAGTCTTTTATTGCGTTCGTTACCCGTACCACTGTTCACATTCTCACTATTCACTTGAAATTGTTCTCGACACACAACACTTACAATATCGGATCGGGACACGACACTTTTTTGATTTTTTCGGTTTTTACATATACGAACCACAGAATTCCAGACATTAGACAATTTAAAACCGTTCTCACGATTGAAATTTTCATGTTTTGTTATTTCAATCGCTTCCCTGACCAATCTTGGTATGTAGTAACTTATATTACTATAATGTTAGTGACTATGAAAGTTTAAAACAATATATGTTTCTTAATGTTAGCGTGCGACAGCTATGTGCGCTCATTTTAGTTATATTATAATAACAGCTAATGTACTGCTTGTAATGTATAATAAATAGATCATACTTTAAGCATTAGAATCAACGATTCAACAACTTCTCTTGACCTGAATGCAGCGAGCATATAAAATAAATACTGAGTAGCGATCGAATTTTCAAAAAGCGCAGTTTCAATGCTGCTTGCGTATGTAGAGAATTGCCACATCAAGATGCAGCACTCCTTCAGGCACTATTGATGCCATTTTGATGCAGCATTCGAAGATAATTTCATATTCTTGTTGAAGAGGTCCATTCAGATACTATTATCTCTATTGAAAGTTTAATACCAGACTTGGTACTTAAGTCAACTCTATCTAGTTTTGATTTGACAAAGTGAACTACAAACTGCCAGTGACAGTGTCAAAAGAGATAAACATAATAACTTAAGAGGTTTACCATTTTATTCATAAAAGAAACTCTAAGTGTTATTAAACCTGTTGTAGTTATATATGTTATGTCTTTTTCTTTAAAATCTATACTTCTATACTACTCTATACTATATCTATATATCTGTACTATATATATTTATATCTATACATACAAATAAATTGGAGTGTCTGTTTGTAATATTTAAATAACCGTTTTTTACAACATGCATATGAATATATATATAAACGGTACACACACCAAAACAACATGTTTTACAATTTTTGTCTGTCTGTCTGTCTGTTTGTTCCGGCTAATCTCTGAAATGGCTGGACCGATTTTGACGGGACTTTTATTGGCAGTTAGCTGATGTAATAAGGAGTAACTTAGGCTACTTTTATTTTAGATAAAATCTTTTATTTTAGAAAAATAATATTACTGCCACAGCAACGCGTGGCTAGTAGTAGCAGCTAGTAGTAGTAGGTAGATATTCCTTTTCTGACTCACTGATACAAATTCTACTATTTAAAAAAAATGTATGTCAATCTGTATGTATGTAAGTCAAAAATAGGTTGACAGATTTCGATGACAGTTGGTATAATTTAAGAATATATAATTGTGCAAATTATAGGTTAGGTATAATATTTAAATGATACAACCTTTATAGTGTTAAATAATATTAGAAATACGAAAGTGAGTTAGTTTGGTACACTTACACACCTTAATTGCTCAATCGATCATCATAAACTTGTCGCGGCTAAAAACAAGTTAATAAATAAATAAAAATAAAACTATTCTTGTTAAAGAGTGCTACGTATTTTTCTTTCAAACTAAATAAATAATTCGAAATAGATTAAACACTTTTTAACTTAAATAGGTTTATTAAAGGTATTTAAGTGTTTTTAATAAAACGCTAATTCTTATATCTCCACGACTATCGGATATTAAAATAAAAAGAACGTGTTTATTCTGGCTTTTTTTATTTAATCCTCACGATTCGACTCCTTTACAGGAGTCAAGTTAACCGTTCAATATTTCAATCGAGAACGATCCGAACTACTCAATTTACACATATAAAATGGTTTCGCTTTTTGCATTTTTGGAGCGGAGCGAAGCGAGGCTCCCATGGATCAGCTTCAATGGCGCAATGTCCGTTACGCCATAACTTCCAGAGTTCGTAACCAATTTTAATTTTTTTTATGGTGAATCAAATCAACAGGTTTAGGACCAGATGGTGACCAGAATTTTGAAATTCACAAAAAAAAAAACACAGGTATTACGTTCCGCTCCAATATATGGTGCTAGTGTAGCTTTATGCTTAGCGACTGCATCACCTAGTATATTTAGTTATTGGAGCATGGATCAGCTTTAATGGCGCAATATCTGTTACGCCATAACTTCCCGAGTTCTTAATCGATTTTAATAATTTTTGTATGGAGACAAATCAACTCATTTAGGACCAGATTATGACGATTTTAAAATTCACAAAAATAAAAAAGTTATGACCAAAAACATTGGCTCTCTGTTCTGTAGGAAGGATTTGTAGTTTATTATTATTTTAATTGTGATGCGATTTATATGCGAATTCGTCAAAGCTTATATAAAAAGTAAAAATAATCTTTCAAGTACGTTTTAAAAAACAATATTTACCTATGAGCGCCGTCTGTTGACACGTTTGTCATGGTATATAGTTTTTGAACATCTCGTATTCTATAATGTCAATAATTTATTTGATGACAAGCTTTGGGGACGGCGAAGACCTCGAGCTAAATGGCTGTTCACCGTTTTTTTGTTTTAATTTGTTAGATTTAAAACATTCGTTTATTAAATTGTTAAATAATAATAATAATACAGAAAAAATAGTGGCATTGAGAATGTTAAAAAAACTTCCTTATAGTCTATAGTTAAATATTTGTAATAATATTACTTTAGTCGTTGAAAGTGGCTTACTTTCAACATTGATATAACGATATTAGATCATAGTAGAAGTTGAAATTCACCAACGTGACAGTAATTCAGCGGTCAGAGCACTCGTTAGGATAGTAAAAGCTCTAAGTTTGAATTCTACCTGAGGACTCGGAGATGTGGTTGTTCCTTAAAAACGTATTTTTAAATCGTATAGAAATGTGGCATCGGGACCGTTATAAAATTAAATAAAAAAAAAACACATGATAGCTGTTGATAAATAAAAAAACAAAGTATGTGTGCAATTCACACGTGGTAGAAGTGAAACCTTCGAAAATAATACGTACACGTATACCAAATACCACAGTTGTTGTGATGCCTTCTCTCAAGCTTTGTACTACACATGCGCACACAAACACGTATTAACATACGGATAATGCTTCCAATCTGATTTTGTCCTACGTTAAATCTTATGAATTTATGTGTCTGTCTCTTTATTCACAACGATGTTTTAAAGAAGTTTGCACTTCAATAATTTAATATTACTATGAAATATACACGTTATCACGTCTTGTGGCGAGCTATTGTTTTAGAATAGAATATACATAGAATAGAATTAAATATTTATTTATTTGCTATGAAAGTGGTAAGTATAAAGGATGTTACAATATTTTTAAAATCACACACTTTTCGCCATATACTGGCATGCAAATACAATCAAATAATATAATATACTTAGAATTTTATATTAATTATACAACTTAACTATCCTTTTGTTCCTGAAATAAATATCATACTTTTTTTAAGACGCTGTTTTCAAAGCGTTTTGTGTTATTTAACTTTATTCTCTGAATTTTCAGTAAAAGAGCTATTCGTTCACTGAAGTAAATTTAAATTTGCTTAATTTTAGTTTAGAACTTTCTGATTTCTACGAATTTTTTTGTGGAAGATTTCAAAACCATTTTACCGTTAATACAGCGTTTTTTGTCAACTTTGTTCGTAAAAATAGGTCACAAAATAAAAGCCCTTATATTTTAACCGAATGATATAATATGTATTCTTATAAAAAATAAAACAAATTAATATTTCAGACAGATAAACTGACAGAATTCTTATAGAAACTAGAAACTCTACTACAACCATTTTGGTATCGATTTTCAAAGAGAATTGGAGAATTGGAGCTCGTAAGATACTTTTTACATCGTAAATAGGTAAGTGCTTCCTCCATCTCGCCTGATGGTAAAGTATTAATATCAATTATTTTAATCATTTTAATAATAATAATATATTTTCATGTAATAATAAATATCAGATTTATAAAAAAGGTCTACATTTTATCTATACATGTGATAAAGTAATAAAAATTATGTCCGTAGATTAATTTAATTTTTACAAAAATTGTAAATTGTCTGTCGGTCTTCTATAGAATGTACTTTGGAGAATGTGTTCAGGAGCTGTATGTGCTCAAACCGCCATCTCCCTTTTGCGATCAGACAGATCCGTTTTCAAAGCCAAGTTGAATAGGCACCTTCTGGGTTAACTTGTTTCATCGTAGAATCTGTCTTGGCCCCCTGACTTGATTGGGATCAAAAGCGAACCCATTATAAAAAATTTGCTTGTCGGAATTTCTGTATGTACATTTCAATTTCAGAAACAAATGAGTTGCTGTAGCCGTACCATCACGTCTTATAGCGATTCAAGTTTAGCTGTTTAAAAGAGATGCCACTATAGACCGCGTATACCGGTGTCTCATTTTGACAATCGAACTTGAATCGCGCTAAGAGATCATGGTAGGCCCTCTGTTCTAGCAACATTTGCAGATAGATTAAACTTTACTTCACTTGTAATATTTAAGCTTTGTTTCATTGAAATCAGAAACCAGCACAAAAAAAAATTAAAGAGATAATTTTTATTTATTGCCTGCTTATTTAAAGCATAAGATAAAGGTTCGTAATATGTCACTGGAAAGAACGAAAGTTTGCCTGCAGTTTTGGTTCATTTTCAATGTTATCTTATATAATAATTAATAATTTTATTATAAAAATACAAGAAATAATAAGCTCGGCTTACAAGTCAATTTCTAACTGAACATAAATATTTGTCATATTTTTAATTTTAAAAAAACACAATTACAGACAACAAACAATAAAAAACCAACAAGTTTTTAATTTATAAAAACTGTAAAAGATTGTATATCTGCGTCTAATTACAATTGTGCACATATTTTTTTTAAGATATACTGTTTAAACGACTTAAATATTAAACGAAAGAACAATTAATTAATAGATAACAGACACAAGAAAAGATATGCATATAATTTCAAACAGGACTAAAACTCAAACAGTGATTTTTCAAAAGGTTCGATATTATCGTGAAATATAATGTCAATTTGTAAACAAATTTCATTATAAAACATACAAATTCATTGGATTATTCCTCGAAACATTATTCTTGGTCAAGGAAATGCGTAATAATTTAGGTTTACGCACTGACTTAGTAGTGATCTTTTTTGACCCAGGGGTTATCTATATGAACTTTTTGGGATTCCCCCCTGTCATCACGCAAAGAGAGTAGGCGAGGGATATCCCACTAAAACTCCTAAGACGTACATTCTCTTCCGCTGGCGTCTAGCATGCCGTAGTTATCGAGCACCACCAATGACCCCGGCAGACATAGTAGTAAGGACCTTAAATTAAACTTCAGTATCTCTAACTTGTGAGCTGACTCGAGTATTCCTTTTATTTTTCTATTAATATGAATCATTTTTTGGCTGTAAGAGGAAATGTTCTGGCTCATGGATTAGCAAGTCGCAAAAGAAAGGTAAAATTGGAAAAAAAGTCAAGTGCTGCCTTTGGATTAGTTTGACTCAGAGATTGATCAACACTCTCCACTTACAATATAATAAACGTTTCTGTGTGCTGTTGGGATTGCATAGGCTCTGTAGTTCCTCGGGCATATTCACGGTAACGCATGTACATAGATAGCGTTCATGCCATCATAAGAAAGAAAGTCAGGCGGTTCTTCCTCTTATTACTCTACGTTCAACCGTACCAAGGCAAGATCCTAAAGCATTTGTTTATGAGACATTGAGTCAGACGCCACGTTATGCTTTAAATACGGGATTGTTTGGTGTGAATTTAATTTATATGTCTTAAAAACGATTAGGTCTTAAAAACGATTATGTCTTAAAAACGATTATTTCTTAAAAGACTCCATCTTTTGTTTCCCAAAACAATGATTATGACTATTAAACCAAAGAGACTTACTAGACGTGGCGTTGTTCGATTTTGTGAAATTCCTATAATTACCATGTTATTTTGTATTAAACAATAATCATGTATGTAATAAAACAAACACATAAAATTCCCTAAATAACCATTTGTTAGTCACCAGTGAAGTGTTCGTGTTTCTTGAATAAGCTCTGAATCTTTTGATCATTGGATAAAGTGAAAAACAATCAATGTCAATAATCCTATCTTGGGGCTTTAAATGAACTATCAGAAGCGAGCAATCAAAGGCCAAGGCGAGGCCTTGAATTGTCTGTAGATCATCAATAAACCAACGAAGTACCTTCGGCAATGATTGACATTTTCTCCACGCTCCGCAAGTTAGGGGTTTGGTGCAATTCATAAAATTCTAGTGTTAGTGGCAATCAAACAGTTTTCATTATTTCAAGCAAAGGGTTTTTAAATCGCTTTAGTGAAGTATTTTGTTAGCAGTATTTTTTACGTTTTCCCTCGGTATAGCTTACATTTGATATCATCATAACCTTAGTCGTAAGACGTCCACTCCTGACAAAGCCTTCCTCTATATAGGGAGGGGGCAATTTTGCTATTATCTAAACTGCTGATGGGGTAGTAAAAGGCCATAGTTCAGAATATGCTGCTGCTGGTTATGTGGTCTGGTGGTGGAAGTGTATGGTAATCACTTCCAGCATTATTTTAGGACATCTTTAAGTGTAGAGTTAGTACTTTTCTACTCTGGCGTACACCACACGGTTTGTATTATATTCTTTATTGCACATAAATAATAACAAATTATAATGTCAGGGATATTTGTTCGGAAAGATGGATTTTCTTTAAAAAAGATCTCTTCCAGTCAACCCAGAATTAGTGTGGTTGGTCGTATAAGTGGGTGTTTCAAAATGCAGAGAAGCAGTCAAATAAAATAAATGTTAAACAGATAAATAAAATATAAATATATGCAAGTAATATATATATATATATATATATATATTCCATATAAAGTTTCCATTTAGAAGAACATTTGATTGATTTTAGAGTTAACTATGCTAGTTACAGTAGATAGCACATAATATATAAATGTGAGAAACGGGAATTAGTTAAAAAAAACAGTTGAGATAATTTTTTCGAAGTGGATAAAAGCCTCGGTAAGCTAACAGTGATGAGTTTTTACTTGGTTACCAGAAGAAATAGCTTTAAAGTCTCTTTTTGCTTGCCTTCTTGAAAAACACGCTCACAACTTTAGTCACACCATGATTGCAGGACTGTCTTGTAAGCTATGCTAGCATTTTTTTTATTTTTTTATTTGGCTTACAAAACTGGGTACAATCAAATAACATATTGAAACTAACTTACATTATATCGTCTTACAAAGATTTAGTCTGCTAGTAATAAGCACAGCATGCTTAAAAAAGAAACAATATAAATTACCGTAAAGCCATAAATCACCATAAACCACTACTACATAAATATATTTCCAAATAACAACCTACTTATTTTATTTTATTTAAAATCAAAAAGAGCCATATTAATGCGAGCTTAGCGGTGATGAGAAACCAATGAAAATATCAAATACCGAACGCATAGAATTGTTAAATGTACACATAAGATGTAACGGCGAGTGCTGACCGAGTCGTGTCTAGCAGGATGGAATTGCAAAAGTTTTTCGATTTTGTACAGGGCTGGCATTACGTGGTACTTTAAATCGCGAGCGTTCTAAGATAATTGGTTAGGTTAGATTAGGTTAGGTTCATTATTATCATAAATTATGAATGTAGCGGGCAGATTTAAATTTAATGTACGCCTACATTAATTGTACAATTATCATGGTATTATGGTGTCTGAAAGTCATTAAATGATTGGTTGTTAGTCAAATTAGGGTTTTTCCCCTCACCATTTGATACTATAAAAGGGGTGTCTTGCTCCCTGTTCTTGGGTGCGATCACTTCTACAAATCCTGTAGAGCCTTTAAGGCTAATGGCAACTTCACGGTGGTATTTAGTCAGTACGAGTCTGACGTAACTGTCGGGCCGGCCCGAGGTATACAAGTCAGATTCACCACTTCCCTCCCCTGACTATGGAGGGGAAAAAATCAATTGAGGCATTGTATTTCTATTTGTTGACGAGAAATAACCTCTTGCTGTTATTCCACTAGTTTGATTTTGAACGTACTGGTACTAAACGTACTAATATATAAGCCTGATATGGAAACCATCTAATTCCATTATCAGAATTGGAATTCCTCCGAATTTCGTACAAAGCAAATCGTCTCCGATTTAATTTTATATAATTTTGTGTGTCATCGTTCTCTTATTACTCGAACAGCCGCGGCGGATTCGGGCAATCACACGGGCCATTGAGTGAGCTAACTCATCGACCGCGGATGACGAACTTAGTTCTCGCTGTGTCATCTTCTGCTTGAAGTCGTGGTGTCAATGCGGATTTGTGGAGCTAGCGATTTGATGACTGATGTTCAGATAAATGACTCGACATTATCACACACTGGTATTGGTTTAGTCGTACAGTTTGCTGACTGATCATAACTTTTGATTTAACCACTGTCCGAGAAATTACCGGCTTTAAGAGAATTATATCTTAAGAGAAATTAAACCACTGTGAAATTGAATCAATTGACTCGTTTACGATTGACAGATTGGTTTATCTGATACCGGTTACTAAAGAGGGATTATTTTACACAATGCTTTTCAACATAAGTTAAGAATTTATATTAGATAGATAGATTTTTTAGTACAAAATAAAAAAAAACTATTTACAGGATCGCATAGCAAAGTAATTTCTATCAGTTATATTCTTTTAAAAAGAGAAAACAGTAAGTTCAAACGTATTTAATTTAATATCTTGTGGACTTCCTGGCACGCTTACTAATTTGATTTATTTTTATTTTGTTACAAAAAGTAAAACGTTATAAGTATTGGATTTTTCTTGTGTGATGTTAGTTATAACATCATTCGTTATGTATGTCTGAGTATTTTGTTTATGCGGTAGTATAAACATTACGACAGTAAATTAAAATCTAATGTAACAGTTTTAGTAATACAAGCAGTTTAGAAAAAATCGTTCATCACAAAAATATTCGAAATAGTCCAAACCGATAATAAAATAAATCCTAATAATATCAATTGGCCGTTAATTTGTAAATACAAAAGTTAATAATATAATTTTTGTATTTCCAATTCACTGTATAGTAAATATTTTTGTACTTCTAATTTAAAACAAAAATTCAAAGGTTACTTTAGTTTTGCAGTGTTTTAAGTATTGAAACGTTATTTCCAATATTTTGTATCTGTTTTGAGATTAAACAAAAAGCTGTTTGCTGGTTTATTAAGCTATCACACCTAAATCAATTATAAGGAATTTCGGTTCAAACATAGATTATACTTTTGAGAAGGACATAAGCTACTTCTTATTTCGATTATCTAAACAGTTCCCGTGGATCACATGGGCGGGAGTAATAAACATTAACTGGTAAGAGCCAACAGTTTAATATTAGCCATTTGCAGCCATCGGCATCCCGCAACCTTCGCCAGGTCATCGCTCCACCTTTTGGGATGAATCAATATTCTCCAACAGAAGAAAGTTCCGCAAGCAATAGGTAGTATAATTATATTAACTTAAAAAGGATTTTCTTATGTATATGATACTTGGCGTTATGAGAAGTTGTCATAGCACAACGCCCGATGTTAAATAATTTGCGTAGCGGTCGACCCAAGCTGCTACGGCTCGTAGCAAATCAGCAATAAACGTAGCATAGCTACACTCAAAAACTTATAAGTGTTTATAACTGCTTTGCTACGATATATGTATGTATTTCTCAAAGGGATCAGAATTTTTAAATGCTAATATAAAAATGGATTGGCTTGCTTTATATCTAGAATGAACAAAACATAAAATTGCTTCCATAAAGATGTTTGAATTTTGTCTGTACGACTGTTATTATTTTCTCTACTTGTATTTTGTTTCGTTAAAATAAAGAATAACATGAATAGTAAATTGCTTTTACTTTTAAAATAGCGTATAATGAAAAGCAAGGTTTCAGGAATAATCTGCTAAAGAGTGCCGACACAAGCGTAGAGTACTAGAAATGTGTCTACTTACAAAATTTGCTTGAACTGTATATTCTTAAATATTTTAAAAATAAGTTACTGAAAATTCATTTTATATCGTTTTGTATACTAGCTGAGCAAGCGACCTTTCGGAAAGGTGTTTACATACCTTTTGATCGCAAGCTGAATATGTATCCCGGGCAAAATGTCGGGATAAATAGCTATTCAATTCATCTTAAATATTCATTGTTTAAACGGTTTATAAATGATGTAACATGAAATATATAAACGTAGAATCACGGAATGTGTGTGGTGACGACGTATAATATTGTTCAAGTTAACGAGTTTCTTCTTGTCAGTTAAAAGACGTCTTGAATGGGTAATCAGATAGGTAAAATTTACATTTAAATAAATTTTAAGAAAATAATACTATAATAAATAATAAATACTATAAATACCAAATGTAATCTTTTATGCATCCCCCGTTTTTCGTATTGGACACATGGCTAAGATTTTTTTTTTCTTTTTAGTTGGCCTGAAAAACGAGGGATTTTCATTTTTTTTTAATGTAAATTATTTTCTTCTTTTTAGTTTTGTGTGTATGATTTCCAATTGCTCGATCTAAAATATCAAGTAGCAGTTGGTATGTCATTATGCAACATTTGTTGCCTCAATTTTAACGCCATCTGTAGATTTTTACGGAACTAAAAATTTTCCATATGAAATAAATTTTTCTAAATATTCTCTGTAATTATGATTGAATCATGTAGGAAAGTATATAATCATATATTGTCATCGAGTTCTGAGCTATGTTTAAAGTTTCAGAGCTCTAGCGAGTCGGGAAATGGGCGAAAATTGAGTTTCAAGATTTGTACGTTACAGACAGACAAACAGGCACCAAGAGAAGTAGAGAAAAACGAGGGAAAATATCAGACGATTCAAAGCAACTTATTTTAAGTGCATTTGAATACAGTTATTTTCATTTATTTATTAATTGAATAATGACATAATCAATAATTACAACAAGCCACTTAAAAATAAAAATAATATAAAAAATATAGAATTGAACTATCCTCAACATAGAATAATCTGTATATATTTATATATGTATGGAGGCGGGGAAATTGCAGATGCAAAAAGAGGCAATGTTCATACAAAACTTGTGTATTAGTTCGTCGGTCCGTCAAGAGCGCAAAGTGAACTGGTGAAGTGATATGGCACTTCTTCCAACCTCTTTCTCGCTTCCACATACATACATCTCACTCACACTCCTTACGTTCTGTTTCTCACATGTATGTATTCGCATGTCTATGTTTATTTTCCTTTTATTCTGCTGGCATACTATGTCTTTCTCCTTATATAGCTCATATGCAGCAAGGATTATCTGGAACAGATCGCTTCTAGCGTTAAGACCGCCTTTGACCACATTAGTTTAAAGCTGTTTTCTTCTGTACTGTCCTTGCGTTTGTAAACAATAAAGAAATTATCTATTTACTCTCGTACGTAATGTATAAAGCGAAGGACATTAGGTACCTTTGCAAATAATGATAAGAATAAGTGTGACGATACAACGAGGTAACGTTATCAGTCTTCTGAGCACATTTCCAACGAGGTTATATGTGTGTGTGTGTGTGTATATATTTAGTTTATTTTTTTTTGTTAGTTCACTATTATGGACCGACCACTAGGTCGGTTGGCAATAATTATACTAGATTTAAAAAATCTAAAAATCCCACGTTTTTCAATGTCCTAAAAAGAATAAAATAACCCTGCGGGGCAAAGCGAGGGGCCACTCAAAACGTGGGGGCGCATATTACTAAGAGGAGATTTTAAAGAGATGAATGACATGCATTGATGCCGATTATTGTAAAGATGCGCCCCCACGTTTTGAGTGGCCCCTCGCTTTGCCCCGCAGGGTTATTTTATTATTTTTAGGACATTGAAAAACGTGGGATTTTTAGATTTTTTAAATCTAGTATAATTATTTTATTCTTTTTCGCTTTCTCGTATGTTTTTTTGTTGTTTGCTGAATTAAATCATAATCATACACTGCATTAATTAATCATGAACGCAGCAAACATATCGAGAGAAAGAAGTGACATAAAGTCTCATATAAAAGCGAAAGTGGCCGAAAGTTGTCGAAATTTGACCTGAAAGTGCATCTGGAAAGTTGAAAGTTGCTTTAGAGTGCATTGTCATCGGGTTCTGAACTATCCTGAAAGTTTCAGCTTTCTAGCTTATCGGAGAGTGCCTCAAATTTAAGTTGCAAGATTTTGCCCGGACAGACAAACAAATAAGAAAAGTGAGATAAGAAAAACGTGGTAAAATGTAACGCCCGATGTTAATATGGCGTAGCGGTCGACCCAAGTTGCTACGACTCGTAGAAAAACCGTAGCAAAGCCACATTAGAAAACTGTCAAGATTTTGTAAGGGCTTTGCTACGATAGTGGTAAATTCTTTTCGTCCTGTTTTTCTTTTTTTTAAAGATTTAGGAGATGCAGCGGGGACTAGATTTTGGGGACTTCGATTATTATTTTTAGGTTAGTATATGATTGTATTTATATCTATTTAATAAATTCAATTAATACTGAACAAATACATATTAAAATTCCGTTGAGACAGGGAAGTTGTTTTGGAGTGCATCGTGGGCAAACACTACAGTGTTTTCACTCCAAAACAACTCAACCGATTTTGATGTTTTTTTTAAAAAAAATTTGCTGGATTTGTTCTGACTTAGGACATAGGATATGTTTCATTTTAATCTATAACACAGAATAACGTGACCGGGTCTGCTAGTATTATTAAAAAAATAAGTACTTTCGCAAATGCCAATATCTGGATGGGTGAACAATAATTAACTATCTGATGACTGTCTTTCTCCTGGGTTCGAGTCCCGGAAGGAGCCCATGTTTGTGTAATGAATACGAGCATTCGTTTCTTAGTCATGAGTATTTATATATACCTATTTCTATGAATATTACATATCTTTGTATCATAAAGGGTGTCTATTCGCTACGCTAGTATCAATAACACAAGCCTTACAGTGTTTTGGGCTAGGCGAATTCGAGTTAATTTAAGAATGTAAGTAAACTGTGATGATCATACCATAATTAAATGTTTTCATTCTCCATAAAGAAAAAGCACCTTGAATTTATACAAAAGCACACAAGCATTGCTAAACCAGCAAAATGGCTTCAATTTATATTCAAATTATTTCCAAATGAAACTCTTCTCTTCAGAGGCGCCTTCATTTAAAAGTTTCAAGAGCTTGTTTTAACAATGTATAAAAATTCCAATCTGAGCTTTAAGCATTTAATGAAAAATTGATTTATTGTAATCAGTTACTTAATCGCTTAAATAAAAGACTGTCGTCAATATCAAATTAATAGAACGATCCAGTATAAATTGTGTGTTTTCAGACGAATATATAGGTACTTGCTTCGTATTGCGCGATATATTTTAGCACACGGCAAAATACAATATTTTATAAGTGCTTTTTCAAAACATATTAACCTTATAAGATAAATTATTATAAAAGAAAATATAACCTTTTTTAAAAACTCTAACACAACGTATGTAAATCAAGTATGTGGATATATTTTGTATATATTTTAATAAAACATTATTCGTATATTCACTGATAATAATAATATTTTTTACATTAACACACCAATTATCCTAGCCCAAAGTAAGCACTGTAAGGCTTGTGTGATGGATACTAGGATAACGGATAGACATACATATATCATACATAAGTTCGAAACGATGGGATAGTGACCCAAGTATAATTTACACTGTTTTTTTCTTGCTCACAGAACCAGGCGCCAAGAAGCGTCACTGACTACAGAACGATCCACTTGGCATTAGGTAGATTATCACAGAGTCACGTGCCGAGGTGTTGAGACCGAAAGGTATACCGTTGGCTTTGGGGTATGGTGTAAGTCAAATAGTTTAATGACTACTGCGGAAACAAACCTTTATCCTGTGCTAGAAGCTATGTTAGTAAAATATTATGATAATCTTGTAAGTAAAAATTAAATTATATTTCTGTGTTTTCTGACATACAATTTCGGGGTCTTCAAGTCAAGAATAGCTGTCTTCCAAGCAAATATGTCTATATATATATTTTAAGTAAACCTACATAATTTAATTAAATTAATACTAAAGAATGTACTTTAATAAATTGGTTTATATAATTATAGAATTCTTACCAGTCTACAACCTGTAACCGTGTGAATCCGTGTAATTATAATGCAATTGCTTTTATTTTGTATATCGCATGCCGTAGTCGCCTTATTAAGGTTTCACTTGATCAAGTAGTTATTATGTTTGTGTTTGTTTTATGATTGTATTAGTGCAACCTTGTTGGTGATCGTTTAATAAATAATAAAAATAATAATAATAATAACATGTTAAATCCTAGATCGCATAACATCGAGCACATACCCCAATAGAGTGGTAATATTGGGCTGTCCGCCTCCGCAACTGATTAGTGATTTGTCACTTATAAATATTAACGCTCGCTCCCACTCAAACAGTACAAAACCAGTATTGGATCTGTGCGGACGTGTCTGCTTATTCCGAAATTAATTTAAATTAAATAGTTTCATAATGGCGTGTCGTTCTATTCGGTGGTGTGGAAAAAAGAGCAGAACTTCAAATTATAAAACTGACGGAATAACCTTTCATCGGAAAGTTATAGTTAAAAATTTCTTTTTATAAAAAATTGTCAGGGCTCAAGTTAAACTGGACAATCAAAGTGAAATGGTTGACGCACGTGTTCAGGTGTCTATGCGTCCTGCTTCCACATAACGTAATTTCTCATTACGTCATCTCTTTCTAGTCTACGCTCTCAACACTAGTGTTGCATTCAAAGGATCAAGGGGTGTATCGATAAATAACATTATTGTAGTTTATTACATATTTTTTTCAAACATAAAAGTAATTTTGAAATTATAATATTTGCATTAATGATCTAATTGATAGTGTTGTGCATTATTGATTATGTAAGTCTTAATAGTCCAGGAGCCGGTAACACTGAAAGTCCCGTCATAGCGGAATCAAAAAAAATTTATTTAAATAAATAGTACTTAAGTATAGGAATAAATTAAGCTTGGTATGCGTGGATTCCTATTGCCGAAACAATGTTAAAAAAAATATTCAAAAAAAAAAATGAAAAAATGTTTTACCGTCATCACGGATATATTTTTTTTAATGTATTCGATAGTAAATTTTATTGGCTATTAGACAAAATCACGCAAACCACTTTTTTTCTGCTGGAATGGTCTGGCCTATTTGAAGTGTGTGATGAGGGCTAAAATTTCTCCATCATGCCGGAAACATTTATTTATTTATTTTTAAGTAATTTTTAAAAATATCTCGGTATGCGCGCTCAAAAACTGCCGGAAAAATCCCGCATACAATTTTGAAGTGCATAAACTATATTAGCATCTACTCCAAAATGTACGATGTTCAATAAATTTATTTTGGAGTGAATGCTTTTTGTGGAATAAGATGTCTTTTTCTCTGCATAGATTTAAAAGAATATGAGGATTAATATGATTCAAGGAATTGTAGGGGAATCTTTATTTTACATAATGAAAACGATAAAATAACATTGAAATAATTGACAGGAGTTTATTCTCAAAATTAGTATATTTATTGATAATCATCGAAATCAATTTCTTCTATATCACAACGGTTTTCATTTTCTGATTCTTCACTTTCTTCCTTATTTAATTGGCCACTAAGAATTTCTTCAACTTTTGAAGGTGCTGTTGGGCCTTTATACCACAATGGTCCCAACTTATTTTCTTGATTCAGTTGCAATCCACATTCAGTTGGTTCAAATAAAATACAAATTGGCTCAGTGGCCAACCAATTTTAGCCCTCATCACACACTTCAAATAGGTATGCCAGACCCTTCCGGCAGAAAAAAGTGGTATTCGTGATTTTCTAAAAGCCAATAAAATTTGCTATCGAATACATTAAAAAAAATTAATATCCGCGATGACGGTAAAACATATTTTCATTTTTTATAAATATTTTTTTAACATTGTTTCGGCAATAGGAATCCACGCATACCGTCCTTAATTTATTCCTATACTATATCAAAAAAAAAAATTAAATAAATAGTGCATAACTATTTATTTAATTTTTTTTTTGATTCCGCTATGACGGGAATTTCAGTGTAACCGGCTCCCCGCCTATGATCGATTATACCGATATATTAGTTATATAGCGTATTTGAAATAAACGGTTGAACGGTTTTTATACTTTTTTGAATAAATGGTTTTTAACAAAGATTTTTTTTTGAAATTGCTTTTTTTAGCAATAAAAAGACATGATGAAAAACAATCAGTCAGAAGAATTTATACGAAGCTAATTCATTTTAAAAATCAGTAAACCAATAAATGGTTAATTGATCATTTAATTTTTACTTTTAATACAACTAATTAAATGTAATTTGGTAATTGGTTTGGTTCTTGTTGAGGTGCAATTCAGCGGTTAATATCTTCTTATTTGATCACTAGCAGCATTTATAGGCATTTATTTCCATAAGAGAACACGTATGTATTATTCACTATTGCTATAATTACTGATGTATTGGCTATCGATATCGATGAACCTTAGATACTTGGACACTACCACATCTCTAGAGTAATAGTTGACCTTAGGATAGCCAATCGGAGCGCAGTTAGATCAGCGTGAGTAGCGGCGAATTAGCGGAATTGTTTTCAAACAAAATGATTGACATTTCTACTCTATTGGGGTATGTGCTCGATGTCGCATAATCACTTACCATCAGGCGAGACAGCTGTCAAGCGCTTACCTACCTATGTACAATAAAAAAAGAATTAATAAATTATTGCATGTATTAATTTTGTGACTCTATGATAAATGATATAATTGTTTTATTATCACCAGAAATAAATGTAAAACAATGGATATATATTATGTTGTCATTCTGTAATACAATCTTAGTTAATCTAACTTTATTAAACATGTTCCTACAAATTAATTATAAAGTTTATTTTCAAGCCATCGATATTTCATCGCTCGAATGTTTCGTTTAATAAATCAAAGTCGTATTTGAGGCTTCTATTTCTAATAACATGAAGCCTTGTGCTTGCTACGGGTAATTTTATCACAGCGTATGAAGCCAAACACTAGGTAATATAATAATTTCATTACGGAAGAAAATACTCTTCCTGGGAAATGAGAAAAAATACAACAAAAATAAACATTTTCCGAGATTACTTAAAGTTACTGGTTTGTACTTAGGCACTTGTTCCATTGCCAGCGATGAACGAGAAACGACTTGTGGTGTAGAAGTAAGTATTAATATCTATATTAACTATGTTACCCTATATACTCTAATTAGTGTGAATGTCAGTCATTAAATATCTGATCTTTGTACCATCAAATTGTGTTTCTTTTAACTCCTCGGCGCCAGACCTTACATCGCGACCCGAGCCAGTTCGCGACACGAGTGTTTGTTATGCGTGCGCTAATTATGAGGACAGTCCAAAGTACGATTTCGTCGCCTGTAGGTGATTATTGTAATAATTACATTTTTAATTTATAACAAAACAAAATGGGGGACAACAAACCAAGAATAGAGACGACAACAACATCGTTTTAACACAATTCGGGAAAATGGTGCTCACATTTCTTTCAACGAGTTGATGTTCCACGCATCCGCGACTACCATACTGCTGGGCGTAATTCTGTTACTGGTGCTGCTAGTGTTGATGTACGGTGTATACCAGCTGTACTATCGGTGTCATAAGAGGACAATACCGCGTGAATTATTTAACCACTTAGCACTAAACTCGTGGTCCTCTTTCGGTCGTGGACGTCGAGGAAACATATTAAGTGGAAACTTTTGGTGGAAGAAAGGTGATCTGTGAAAATGTGTGCAAAATTTACAGACATTTTATTTACCAGGGGTAAGTTGTCACTATGTAATATTTACCAACCCGAGATTTAATTAAAATTTGACGCTGTACCAACGTACCCAGACCGTATAGATTACCAAGCACACAAAAAGGCGAAATTACGGTAAATAAATTATTATTCGAAAATAATACTGAAGCTCCCTACAGTGAGTGGTCGAGCCCCGTTTTGTTAGTTCCAAAAAAGTCAGATGGTTCTAAAACATGGCATTTGGTCATTGACTATCGAAAACTAAATGAAGGAATTTTGATGATAAATTTCCACTTCCAAATATCGCGATATACTTGATTCACTTTCAGGAGCTATGTATTTCAGTCATCTTGATTTATCACAAAGTTACTTTCAAATAAATTTGGATCCTAATAGCAGGAAGTACACAGCCTTCACAACGTCCACAGGACAGTACCAACTGACTACATAGATTACCCATGGGGTTGAAGACGAGTCCTAGTATTTTTCTCGAGCAATGACTATTGCAAAAGCAGGCTTAAATTATAAAATATATCTAATTTATTTGGATGACATTCTCTGTTTCGGGCGAAGTTTATCTTCCCATAATAAATATGTTACAGACATATTATCTCGATAATATGATCTCGATGATCTTAGAAAAGAAGCCCTGTACTTGGGTCATGTTGTGTCAGCGAAAGGTATGGTACCGGATCCAGGAAAAACTAAAGCAATAAATCCATATTCAGTTCCCAAGAACTCAGACAAGGTTAGTAGATTTTTCGCATTTGCAAACTATTACCGGATGTTTATTCCCGGATTTGGGGAGATTATCTTTTCACTTAATGCATTGTGTAGAAAGTATGCGAAGTTGGAATGGAAGGATCAATGTCAAAAAGCATCTTTGACATTAAAAAATTAATCAGTTTCTTCTAGATTATTGCAATATCTAAATTTCAACAGCGACAACAAATTTTATTTTGCAAACGGATGCGTCGGGTTTTGCAATCGGCGCGGGACTCGACAACGGAGATCGTAGACCAGTGGCTTTCGCAAGTGGGACATTAAATAAGGCAGAGAAAAATTATCCAACAATAGAAAAAGAGTTATTGTCTATAATATGGGAGTTGACACACTTTAGGCCGTATCTGTACGGAAAAAGATTTACAGGCGAAATAGATCACATACCTCATGTCTATTTTTTTAATTTATCAAATCCGTCGAGTAGGTTAATGAAATTTATGCTTCTATTAGAGGAGTATGACTTCGATTAATGGTATGTGAAGGGAAAGGCTAATGTAGCTGCAGATACATTGTCTAGGATATACATTATTATTGAAGAGCTAAAAAGCATGCATGAAAATATTGGTTCAGTAATAACTAGGGCACAAACAAAGAAAAAATATTTTTAATGAGACTCAGTTCCAACAACAAAAAAATAGCTCGAAGTCATTTATTTCTATTAAACCAACAGCCCAATCACACTCCGTACGAGATAAAAGCATCTCGTGCGACGGAGTTGAGTTTAATTAGTTATAAAGTAAATATAGACGAGTTATATGTTATCCTATATTAAAGTAGATAGACAGTTGTAAAAGAATTTATTAATTATATGAAAAAAGCTCATCAATGGACGGTCCACGTTTGCATATTATAAAGGAGTCAAGCGAATAACAGACAGGTTATCACATATTGCCAACTAGCGCACATGCTGGTTGTACGATTGTACTAAGCTCACCAGACCGATGTGTGCTATGCTTAGCACTGAGTGAAATAAAACGACGAATCGACTGAATGTATATTCAATTTCAGGGGATTATAACTAACACAACCAAACTACTTATATAAAAACAAAAAGAAACCAAAGCGTCATACAGAAGGGCATAACGCCATCTGTTGTTACATTTAAACACTGGTGTTAGACGTATAGTAAAAAACTATTAAGAGACTATTTGTCTGGCCAGGCATAGAAAAGGACGTGACAGATTTTGTTACTAAATGCGATCAATGTAAAAGACAAAAGTATTTTAAGTACACAAAACAGCCGACGGTAATTACCAATACGGCTACATCGACTTTCGACCGAGTATTTATAGATTTAATAGGGCCCTTATGTAATGATAGTATTAGCGATTCTAAATATATTTTAAGTATACAGAGACATGACAAAGTATGTCGAAACGTATCCGATTTCATCTAAAGATACAGTGACCGTCGCCTCTGCCTCTGCGTTACGAAATAACACGCGAAATTATAACAGACAGGGGTACCGAATTTATGTCTTCTGTAATGAAGAAAGTTTGCCAGTTGCCATGCCAAACTATAGGTGCACTTGACGATACTCACAAATATTTAATATCCTTTTTACGTATTAAAATAATAACACTCAAAATTGGTCATCATGGTTACCCTTTTGGTGTTTCTCGTATAATACTACTATACGTAGCGAAACTAATTATAGCCCATATGAACTTGTTTTTGGAAAATGTTGTAACAAACCTACCAATTTAACAGAAAGTTAAGATCCTTTGTATAGTTTTAACAATTACGCTAAAGAACTAAAGGAAAGAATACCAAAATATCAACGTGATGCTAGAAACAACTTGTATGTAAGTAAGCAATTAAGAAAATAACACTATGACTCATATGTAAACATTATTAATTACAAAGCAGGTATTTTGGTATTGTTTAAAAATGAGGATAGAAGCAGTAAGTTAGATCCATTGTATATATGACTATTTGAGGTATTACAACGGTGAACCGAATGTAATTCTTTTAGATAACGGTGCACAAAAACCAATATATAAAAATAGAACAAAATTATATAAGTCGAAATTAACTTTATAATGTAGTAAAAGAAATGTATAATCATTACTAGAATTTACTACTTTATTACATTTATACCGTATATTTTTATAACCTTGATTTATGCAATCTATATGCATTTTTTTTGTCTCCGCAGGGCGTGTGATGTAGAAGTAAGTATAAATATCTATATTAACTATGTTATGCTCTATATACTCTTATAAGTGTGAATATCATTCATTAAATAACTGATCTTTGTACCATCAACTTGTATTTCTTTTAACTCCTCGGCGCCAGGCCTAGAGTAAAGATAGTGAAAGTAGGTACCATAATTCTGTTGGTGCGCTTTAAGTGAGTGTAAGATCGCAGTAAAGAATTAAAGCTCTTTCAGCGAGTGATCTGAACGCCAAGCAAGCATCGCTCACCGCGTATTATCTTGAATCAATAAAAATAAAGAAGAAAAAATAAATACTAAACACTCTTCCACTTCAAACCAGTGCCCAATTAGAAACAGCTATTTATCGAAACTTGGAGAAAGCGTCGATTATGGTACAAATAAAACCCACAAAACAACAAAAACCTTCCGTATTAAAAACCAACTAAATAAATAAACTAAAAAACACAAGAACACCAAATAACCATAAAAACATCAAATAAATACACAAAGTCAATATTCAATGTATACTAATAACAGCTACCACAAAAACCAAATACGGTAGAGCTCACCTGTATGTAACCAAACGGATTAAAAAAACAGTATAAAAAGAGTTCTAAGTGTGATCTGTTGTTAATATAATGTTTTTATTAAAAAGAAAGTATCACCCGTTTATACCGTGCTATTCGTCAGCACTCCGCTAACGGATAGAATAACCGGCGGACAACTTCTAACACACTCAGTTGTATGTTAGCTGTTTGTGTGCAAAGTTGTGTCTAACTGGTATTGACATGAACATTTAACCATCGAGCCTATAGTCCAGACTCCGTCAGTATCCCATCTGTTTACAAAACTAAAAAGTTTAAAGTAGGAAAAAAGGAGGAATGGACAGAAATATGTAAAAAACTAAAAGAGACTGTGACTCCGTATCTCAATACACAGGTGGCGCATAAATATGAAGCTGGGATACAATTACAAACAGGTAATTACATAGGTATTACAAACCCCTAGGCACCGGCGTCGAGACAAGTGCCTTACATTTTCGCATCCACTCATCGAAATGTAACACTATTAAAGAATGCTTAAAATGAGTTTTTCCAACTCCTTTACAGAAGCCGTGCTCACAAAGTGACTATTGTCCTGTGATCACGACTCCAGTAAATGAGAGGAAACATCAGGATTATTTATATATTTTTTATGAAAATGTACGAAAAAGTATTTTTAACGCTAACCGATCAAGTCACACTCGGTTTTTGCGATGGTGTATGGGCCACTCGTCCTATGGCTTCTCCATCCATTTTTAAAGTCTGCTTTGATTCCTCTTTATGTATTGAAAAGTCGCCGTAAAACGCTCAACTGGAACTTCACCCCATAAAAGGTGCTTTATGATATGGGCAAATCGTGATACAAACTAGGGATGTTGCAAATATTCGCATCCGCATCCGCATATGCGGAACATCCGCATCGATTTAAAGATCCGCATCTGCATCCGCATCCGCATAAATCGATGCGGAGCTGATGCGGATGCAGATGTGTAGCAGGTCGCGACAAGAAAGAAAGGAGAGGGGCCGGCGTGTCGACCGAGGAAAAGATTAAGGATGATATATTGAAGATTAGGAGAAACACCGAAGATATCTTGGCTTCTCGAACAATATCTCCGAGTATCGAAAGAGCGAAGAAAATGAGAATGACAGATTCCATGGAAACATATACGGAATGACCAGGGACCTCAGGTACAGAACTTCAGTCCTGTTTAATTAGTGATCTTGCCATGATGCTCGATTCATCAAGTGAAGATGAGGAGAGTCAGGAAACACCAGAAATTGTCAGCCCTGACGCAATTCTCAAGGAGGAGTTACTTTCCGCAATAAAAAGTGAATTCATTTAAATGAGAGTCCTTTTAAATGGTGGGGTGTTAATCAAAGCGAGATCAAACTGTTAAAATTAAAATAGCACGCAAATTCTTATCAGCGCCACGAGCCAGTGTTCCAAGTGAACAGTTATTTAGTAGCGCAGGATTAATATACAAACCCTTGCGAAACAGACTGGAGTCCGAAAAGGCGGCCATTCTCCTTTTCATTTAATATAATGCTCCAATATTATATCATGAATAAAGAAAGGATAAATATTACTGTGTTATTTTACCCTACCAAATCAAAACTTTAAGTTTTTTGTACAGATCCGCATCCGCATCCGCGGATGTGAGGTGAGCCTTAAAATCCGCATCCGCATCCGCATTCGCGGATGTATGAAAAAATACATCCGCATCATCCCTAACAAACGCATGATCTTTAAAGCTTAAGCAAGAGCGTTACTATTTCACGAACTGGTTATCCAAATTAAAAATTTAAATTGTATGTTTAGACTTTACAATTTACTTAAAAAAGAGTGTTTGGTTCACCACAGAGCACTTGGATCTGCTTCATGAAAGTAACATCTGGATAAAAATGGGCGAGGACAATTGAGAGCAACAGCTGTAGACCGCTTATTGCCGCAGAGATCGTTAAAAACACATAAATAAATGAGAACTGTTGCGTCGGTCGCTGTGGAGCGGTCACCGTGCGGTGAAGGAGCCTGAAATTCCGGGATTCAACATGAGTGTTGTAGCTGACGCAATAGAACGGTATATCGATAGAAACGTATTAGGGTTTAATAAAGTAAAAGTAGTATTATTTAAGTAGTCAGTTAAAAATGTCTGGAAACTGGTTTTTATAGTTTTTATATATATTTTTTTAATGCTATCTTATAAGATAAATTATTTAAAAGAAAAATATTGAAAAAATCGTATCGGCTCACAAGTGAATTTTAAGGCGGGAATCGAACCCGGAAGAACATTGCACCGGACTTCCAAAGGTTGCGGGTACGATTCCCGCTTGAGAATTCACATGTGAACCGAATCGTTTTATTCTAATATATTTTATTGAAATAATTTAACTTGTCTGATTTTAGTAATTTCAAAACTGAGAAAAATAATATTATAAAAAATGAGATAATGAACAATTTAAATTAAATCAGCTTATTATCTTGATCACATACCTATTTCCTTTCAGCAAATTCGCACGAAACGAAGCAAAAGTGAGTGACAGCTTTCTTCTGTGTCAAAATTTTATTTTTCATCGCCCTGGCATCTTATTACAATAAAAAAATATCTAATTTATTGTTTAGAAGAACACTTGTACTTGTATAACTTTCGATGAAATGAGTCTTTGAGATGACGTCCGTAAAATAAAACTGAGTTTTTTATTTAAATAATTAGCTTATGATGAATTGATAGTATTATTATTACAAAAGATTTTAAAACAATGAAAGTTTATATATATATATTATATATGTAGCCTGCATTAATAACGTTACTTTAGATCTTACTAAAACACGCATTTTATCCCTGAAACTGCAGTATGAAAAAAAGCAAAAAAAATAGAAAAAAAAGGTAAAATTGCATGATTCCTTTAATGGATTCTGTCTTTGCCCCCGGGCTTGATTGGGATCAAACGAACGAAGCGAACCCATTCTAAATATAAAAATAAAAATGTGTTTTAGCACATAAATTAAAAAAAAGTAAAAAAAATTGTTTTTTTTTTTTTTTTTTTGCCTGTAAAGTCGGTTTTACGGGCGAAGATTTTACGTGACAACGTCTTTTTCTCGGTAGAATATTTATTGATATGAATATAATTAAATTGCACAATGCGCGCGGCAGACCGATCATAGTTGAGTGGGAGAGAGACGCAAGGCATTCGGCGGGCCTCTCTCTCGTTCGGTGACTCATCGTAACGTTACCGAGCGTTACACTTTTTCATAAGTGACTCCCAGCCGCAACCTAATTTAAGACGTTGTCACGTCAAAAAATTATATATATATTGTGTATTTTGCAAAGGTAACCTTTCAAACTTGTAATGATTATGTACGAATGAATGAAAATAATAAAATGGAAACGGAAGATTTAAGTCGATTTAACTGAAGATACTCTAACAACACTACATTAAAATTCATCTGTGAAATTATTTCAGCGAGCTATATTCTTAGCAGGGCTACTTAAGTCCTATTTCCTTAATCTAATTTAAATAAGATTAACCTCCGAACTAGAAATACGACAGATAATCTAATTCTATGAATTTTATTATCAAAATCGTGTTAAATTGTTTAAAATATTTTATTAATCAATTTTATAATTAATTTTTAAAAGACAGCGCTTGGTGTGACGCTAGCGAACGATAAGTTTTGTATTTGTGTGATAAATATAAGTATTTGTTTACGAGTCATGGATTTAATACACCTAGTCATTTGATACTATTATATACGTTAGTCAGTAACCAGACTACAAGCTATGCTTAGTTTGGGACAAAAAAGTTGGTGTGAATTATCCAAAATTTATTTTGACGTGACAACGTCTTAAATTAGGTTGCGGCTGGGAGTCACTTATGAAAAAGTGTAACGCTCGGTAACGTTACGATGAGTCACCGAACGAGAGAGAGGCCCGCCGAATGCCTTGCGTCTCTCTCCCACTCAACTATGATCGGTCTGCCGCGCGCATTGTGCAATTTAATTATATTCATATCAATAAATATTCTAACGAGAAAAAGACGTTGTCACGTAAAATCTTCGCCCGTAAAACCGACTTTACAGGCAAAAAAAAAAAAAAAAAAAAAAAAACAATTTTTTTTATTATCATTAACTTTTTGATTAAAAAAAGAAAGAAAGATTTAATGACACCACTTCAAATAAAAACAAATTAGCCATGCAAAACAGAGTATAGAAACAAAGACGAAGAATGGTGACATAGAAGAGGAGATGGAAACAAATGAAAATATATTTTAAACTAAAGTGGGGCAAAATTAAATAAAATCTATAAGGGAATATCTGTCAGACAACGTGTCCTATTACTTTAACGCACTTCCAATTGAGCTACGAGACTTTCAAAGACCCGTTCTATTTTCCAGGTTGTTTTTAAAGCTGGTGACAGCCCTGTCTAACATCAGAAAAAACATGATTTTTTTCTTGTTATAATTTTTAGACATAAGTAACTAGCAATTAAATAAAAATTATATTTATCTAAAGAGAAACCTAGTGTTTGTGTAAGCTGTTACTTTAGACAGACACATGCTTGTGTATATTTGACCTATATCCTAAAATATCTAAACAAGTGACAATTTATATAATCAAATCTCTCCACTAACGAATTTATAAACAAAATTAGTACATTTCACGCTCTCGAAATTAGATCCCACCTGAATCCTCTAATCTCCAGTGACCCACAGCGAACTAATTTTATTTCGCGTAGCTAAACATACAAAGAAACTTCCGAATCCCTTATAATACAATAATCGGGTTAGTTTCAAACAGATTTAGCACATAAGGACTTATTACAGTAATTTGATTTCAATTTGCAAATGAGGTCGCTATCGGTGCGGTCCAGGCGCGCGACATTTTAGGGTTATCAGGCTATCTGGTTGGGGTCCATTTGACCTCATTACCGTATTATCCGCCGTTTAATTAAACTTTAATGTTTCAACGTATGCGTTAATTACAAGTGGGTCGATTTTGGGCGTAACTACTGTTGTAGGCTTTTAATTATACTTTTTAATTTACTTATGTAATGAGGCAAATATGCACGGACAAGTCGGTGAAAGTAGACCAAGGCGAACTTTCAGAGATCACATAGAAAATGTCAAGAGAAAAGCCATGTCAATAGCACCCTTAACCAAGAAGCTTGTATGAAAGGTCTGATGGGAGTTGAAGAAGGAAGAGATGTATGTCAGGGTCGTGGAAAGTGGAAATCTGTAATCTTTGCCAATCTGTTCTGTTTCTGTTTTATTTCTGTTCTATTTCTATTCACTCGTGCATGTTCACAAACACTTAGAGGTTATTAATTCGCCATTATTACTTAGTCTATTATACTTTAAGTACTTCATAATAAAACAGAAACCATTATAAAGTAAACTTTAAAACACAAGCACAAACACAACACAGTTACATATATAATGAGTATTTCGACGACCAATTAATGCAACGCTAGCCACCCTACCTTTCGCGTCGACGGTCCTGAGTTCGAGGTCAGAAAATGGCAAATGTTTGTGTTATAAATACGACCACTTGTACCTGAGTTATGGGTATTTACAATTAATTTCAATAAATATTACATATCTATAGAGCATTTAGTATGTATATCGGTTACCCTAGTATCCATAACACAAGCCTTACAGTGCCTACTTTGAGCTAGACTGATTGGTGTCTTTGTAAGCAATATTATTATTATAATTATTATTGTATTATTGAAAATGGCAATAATTTTTTACTATTAAAATAATTTTACTATGAAAACATAAATGTTTTCCTAAATGAATTAACTCGGAGTTTCTCTTTCTGCTACACGACGATCCCGGCACCCGCACGGTGAATTAAAGAAGTTCGAAAACATTAGAGAGAGAGAGAAAGAGCTCTCTCTCTCTCTCTAATATTTTGATGCAATTACTATGCGCCATCGTTGAGGATGACCTAATCATTTTTGCTGGTGGATGTAATGAGCAGATTTATTGGTCTATCATTCGTTACATTTTTGTATACCTGTAACACTGTCTAAGTTCTCGCTACAAAACCGAACCTCTTTTGAACACTCGTGATAGCGAGTTCGCAGACATGACCACGCAAATTGCTGATACACAATCATTTTCACATTCATTGGTTTACGACGAAGTTAAATTATTGAATTGATATGTACGATTTCACTTTCGCACATTCTAACTACCGAAAATAAATGATAACAAGAAAAATTTTAACTTGTCTCATATAAATAAATAAATAAATATCAAACGGGAATCAAAACCAATTCGCCCTCGCTGTTCGGCCGAGTACTCTTGCTATTGAGCTACCGGTAATTTTTTCTTGTAATATTTTATAATAATTTCTTAATAACATAAAAAATATGCAATTCAAAGTGTTTATTGCAAACATGTGGTTACAAAGGTATTGTACAACATAAAACCAGTACAATAACAGCCCTGCCAGGGTATCGCAACTATAACATAGCTTATATTAATAACTTAACTTAATAAATAAAAAAATATTTTTTTTAAAATAGTTAATACCATTCATAAAAATTTACATTAAAAAAATATGATTGACGGAACTTTCCATTCAAGATATTACACCAAAATATTAAAATAAAAAACACATTAAAATTATAAATAACATGAACAAAAAATCTAATAAAACTCAAAAAAGTTGTTCCTTCAGTAGCTTTTTAAATCTATTAATACCGATAGTATTTTCAATTCTGCAGGAATCTTATTATAGACTTTATCAGCTGTTCCAAAAGGGCCAGAATGAATTAAATTCAATTACGAAGTTGGAGGGGCTATTATTATCTTACCTTTTATACAACACCGATATTTTTAAATTACAATGTTTTCTGTATTTAAATTGTTTTTGTTTTATAAATGCACCCTGCTCTACAGTTATTGCTTTTTTAAACTCCGCCATTGACAATAAAAAAATAGAGAACCAAAGTTGATAGGCGGCTCACTACATTTGACTGCGTTGTACTGTCTTTGCACAAACCAGCCGCTAAGTATCATTAAAGCTTTTAGTTGACTACACAATAAACTCCCAAGTTACTCATTATAGTTAATTTTCATAAAGCAAGTGCTTTGGCTACTTAGCATGTGTACAGAAAAATGTATGGGTGTTATCCAATATTTATGATTTAATTGTTTCATATTATTGTAAAGCAATAAAAAGCCATGTCTGTATATTGAAGATATACAGACATGTATATGTCTGTATCAAAGAAAAAATGAGGCACCGGGATGAAATATGTCTATTTTTACCCCTCAACTGGCCGGGTGGTTTTTTTGTACCATTACGAGCCGGTTCCGGTCACCGTGACCGCATGTACTGTAGGTATAATATTTTTATGTTATTATCCGAATAATAAATAAATAAAAATACACAGCATTACTGATGGTATTTACTTTTAGTTAGAAAGAAAAATTTACGAAATATAACTTTAATTATTGTTAAATAATTTGTCGTTCAATACGATCCATTTTGTTAGGAAAATGTAGACTACACCAAGAAAGGAATATATTAATTAAAGTTACACAACAGGCCGGGTGCGGTCACTGTAACCGCTGCAAACTTTTTTTTTTTTTATTATTGCAGATAGTTGGCAAACAAGCAAACTGTCCACCTGATGGTAAGTGGTAACAGTCACCTATAATACATGTGGCTCTTGTGAGATTCGCAGCAACACTGCAACCCCCACAAGAACCACAGTGTACGTTGCCAACTTGTGACACAAGATGTAAAGTCACTGTACCCAGTAATTTCACTGCCATATCTTACCCTTCAAACCGGAACACAGCAATGCAAGCACTGCTGCTTTGCGGCAGAAATAGGTAAGACGGAGGTACCTAAGCAGACGACCCTGGTACAGAGTCTCCCTCCAGTTAAACAGTAAAAACTCAAAACAAAAGACGCGTGCGACTATTACTAAGCCGCGCCTCGTACTAACCGCTTGAGTTACGATGGTACCAGAAGGGGCAAGTTCCATCGAATACTGGAAGAGTATAAAATTCGTAGTGTTGCCACCTAGTGCGGTCATGGTGACCGTACCCGGCCTGTTAAGGGTTAAATATATTATGCGCGTAGTATCATACAAAAATCTAAACTATATTTTATCTCGTTCAAATTATTAGAACCAGAGATACAACTTGACCTCTCCGTAGTCCATACATTTATCAATGACGAGTTCATTTAAAACCGTAGTTGCGGGCAAGGTTTTGGCTAAAAAGTCTATAAAAAGACTTTTTGTGACAAACCGAAAACCATTTTTGTTAAAAACTCGGGAAGCAACTAGGTAACTTAGTTATAAAGCTACCTTCCACCGAAATTCCTCTCAAATTCCATCTAGGCAGTTTGGAGATTAGCCTCGTTAAACAGACAAACAAAAATTAAAAAAGTTTTATTGTTATACGTCCCGTATATACTATCATATTATGCCTTTAGTAAAAATAAATAAATATATCTTACATTCAACAGTTAGCCTAGCCCAAAGTAGGCACAGTAGGGATTGTGTTTTGGATATTAGAGTAACAGGTAGAAATCAAAGAAACAGCTCATACATATTATATGATACATAAATATATAATATTAAATAGAAATATAAATAAATACTCAGGTAAAAATGCTCGTGTTCGTCCGTCAGTGCAAACGACAGGATCGGTTAAGAAATTAAGAAATTCGATGTCGCCGTGCCGTTTAGAGCAGGCCATGTCCTCTAAAACTGATCATAACTTAAAGTCTAAAGGGTTAAGGTCTGGGCTAGATGAGGGCCAGTCTTCGGCCCTTAGCTCTTATAAAGTCCGGAACGTTGGTTTGAAGCCAGGCTTGGGTAGTTCGTGCCTTGTGACTAGGTGCAGAGTCCTGCTGGAAAGTCCACGGTACATTTTTAAAAAGTGTATTGCTGAGAGGTTTCACAAAACGATCCAAGACTGTCTCTTGATCACTTTGGCTAAAGTTTTCACTCCTTTTTCATAAAAATGTAGCTTTGTGACGCCTTGATAAGACACATCCCAACAAACCATCACTGACGCAGGATGATGACCACGTTTTACCTTTCCGACCACTTGAGCAGCTTCTTTAGAACTGTGAGTGAACCTACACTTTATGATTTTGCTTATTGCAGTGCTCTTCAATCGTGAAATTTTTCCTCGTTAAAATTGATATTTCTGTGCCTTTCACCTGCGTATCGTGACAGAAGGCATTTTGATCTATCCACTCTTTTTAATTATAAATATTGATCTAGGGCATATCCGGAATATGACTGACAGCTCCATACCCATTTCTTGCAAGGCGATTACTGCAATCCTATTTTCTTTAACACCCCATTCTATATTGTAATTTGATAATTAACAAGAAAAAATATGTGAAATAGCGCGAAATAGAAAGAAATTTTTAAAATTATAAACGCGTTCCAAATTCAAAATAATTAAAATGTTGAAAAAAAAAAGGTTTTATGTTGTTACATATTATGGCCAGACTAGTTATTTATGATATTGTTACGACGGAGAGCTTTGACGCATCGCATATTTACTAGGTGATGCAGTCGCTAAGCATAAAGCTACGCTGGCACCATATATTGGAGCGGAGCGTTATACCTAAAAAAAGAAAAAAATAAATTTTGTTTCGATGGGAATTTTTGCGAATTTCATAATTCGGGCTCCGTCACCATCTGGTCCTAAACCTGTTGATTCGATTCAACACAAAAATATTAAAATCGGTTAAGAACTCGGGAAGTTATGGCGTAACAGACATTGCGCCATTGAAGCTGTTCCATGGGAGCTTCGCTCGCTCCGCTCCAATAAAAACTTTTTTTTTTTTTAATAAATAAATAAAAACTAACGAAAAAGTAGCCGTGTAGTACTAGAGAAACGTGCGTAGGTATAAAAAGTAGGTGTAATAACAATAGTAGTAGGAAAGGAAAAGGACAGCGAGCGCAGGCGAGTGAGCCATACGGTTTGCAAACGTTGTTCGTGATTTATGTCGACTCGGTGCAGTGATACTAGAACGTTCACGACTGGGTGTTTTAGGTCCAGCGCATATTTAAAGCAGAATGCGGCCGCGTAAGGGGTAGTACGATTTTGGACAAGATCAAAGCGATTTGGAAGCAGACTTCGGAGTGAATTAAAGAACGACCTTGGTGAGTTGCTGAACTATTGTGAACGTGAATTACGGAAGTCATTGGCATATACTGCGATGGAATTTAAGAGTTGATTTTTGAGAACTCCAGTGAATTTATAGGACAATCGGATTTATTTGAGGACTTTGTTTGGAAGATTGTGTGTAAAGTATTAAATCTAGAAATAAATAAATTATTTTATTTGACTATCCAGTACCATCCCCCCCCCCACGTAACAATATAAAATTTAAGCGCAGGTTACGTTTGACATGCTTGTAAGTTAAGAGTACTGCTGCAGTTGTTGTGAATGTTGAACTCATGAGCTTTATATTGTCGATAAAGTGGCAACGTGCGGCAGTTCTCGATATACACAGTGCTCCGACTTTAAGGGGTGGTTATAGCCCGTATACTTTACGACTATAGCGACCGAACTTTACAGCTGTGAAATGCTTCTAACTTCACTGAAGTAAGTGTTTTTTTGCCCTGGAAAAATAACCAAATAATTTATCGATTACCTTTTTTAAACTACTAAATTATGATGAAAGTACTTATCTGCTAAAATTTTCATATCAATCAATTTTTACTAAAATAAAATGCGACTTGTGTCGGATATCAGGCAGAACCTACAACCTATTATTATGCAAATTTTTCATAAGTTTCTTAACAGCTCGAAACGTACAATGGGCCAATCAAGAGGCTAAGTGCGGGAAATGCCCCGTAAAACTAACTAACAGTTCGAAATTCGGCCAATTTTGCATGTAAGATACCTACTAATGTGAAATCAAAGAAAATAATGTTTCTTTCGAATACTAGAGGATGTTCCTCTTATTGATGAGATAACACTGACCAACAGCATAAACCGGAAAGGTACTAGACAATTTCGACGGGTGTTCACAAGACTCGGTAGTTCGATTGGGAGATCATTGGACCGGACTTCCAAAGGTTGCGGGTTTGATTCCCGCCTGAGAATTCACTTGTGAGCCGAGAAGAACTTTTCTAGTATTTTTCTATTCAAGTAACACTAAAGTAGTCCACAGTGACATTTAAATGTATATTTCCTATGTTGGTATTACTTAAAAAAATATTGCCTTTCAACTTAACTTGTGTATAGAAAAAATATAAAATAACAAGAGAAAATGTACTTTAAAGCAGTCTAAGCGCGCGAGAATGCCGGCGTTCTATTGAAACTTCACTAAACTTCAATAAAAACATAAAGAACTCCAGCGGTCTTATTAGCTTAGCCTGAGTTAGTTAAGCTGGTTATCAGCTCCATATCTTCACGTTATAGGTAAGGTACAACATTGAACGTAGTATTTTTATAAGTAGAAAGTAGAAAGAAAAGTAGAAAGAAGTAGAAAAGTTCGTTTTCTATATTGACCAGGACGGGGATGGAACCTGAGACCTCGGAGTTAACATTACAAGCGGTATTCCGCTTGACCACGGAGCCCGTTAAACGAGAAGATTATAAAACTTTTTTTATTAATTGATAATTGAATTACAATCATCTGATATATGATGACCGTTATACTAGGATAATGGATAGACTTACATATATGATATATAGATATGTATATATATGGTAATAAGTAAGGTACAAATGCTCGTATTCATAAACCGACATTTGCTTCTTTCGGAGCTCGAATCTAGGGCTGTGTGTGCGAAAGACAGGATCGCTACCGTTACACCCAATGGTCGTCAGACGCTGTTTCTAATTAATCAAGATGGCTATGTAATGTATATACAAAATATTTACTACAAACATTAAAAACCTTATCAATAAAAATAAAAAACCCAATATTTTGCTTATGTGTACATGTAAGAAATATCAACCTTGAATTGATGATATTACTTATTTATGTATGATATAATATGTATGTCTATCCGTTACCCTAGTATCCATAACACAAGCCTTAAAAGTGCTTACTTTGGGCTAGGTTAATTGGTGTAAATGTTGGAAATATTTATTTATTTAATATTTATTTATTTATGATGTCTTTGTAATGAAAAATACAAAAATGTTCTCACAATTTTCATTACTAAGAGAAATAACGAAATTTCACGTGTTTTTCACAGAAAGCCCTTTTACTGAAATAATAATTCAATATTCCTATTAAATTATCGTGCGTGAGAGAACGCAAATTTTATTTTACGCATGATCGGTTCCAATATTTTGAAAGGTTACCGAGACTAAAACAAATACATGTTAACGTAAGCAGTACCTACGTTCTGAGTTGGTAACAAAAAAATCTTTTAAAAAACACATTTGTCTCAATGACATTTTTTATCATGTTCTTTTAGATAAATAAAATATAAAATAAAAAGTATTTTAGATAAATAAATTATTACAAGAAAACATTTAACTGGCTTCAGGTAGGTCGAGAAGTCGCACGTTGAAGTGAAGTACAGCGCATGGTTTAAGTGGGTATGCCCCCAATCTTCCATCAGGCACTAGGCCGGGTGGGGAATGGAGGAGAGCCCACATTACTGCGCCACTCTCCCGAGGTATAAAAAAAAAAGGTAGGATGAGACCCCCGGGCTAATCACCGGGCTGTAGTGGTGACTCCCAACAGGACTGCACGGTGAGGTGAAGTACAGCGAGGGGTTTAAGTGGGTATGCCCGTCAGCCTTAGAGACGGTTGAGTCCCACATAACCCCACCGTCCATCTAACGGTGGGGTATGCGTAAAAAATTTTCCCTCGGGGCAAAAGGGACAAAAATCCACATCCCCTGACTATTCGTGCGAATACTCCTTTAATTGAGCTACGGAGTGGTCAGACCCAACGAATCTTTCCTTTTCTTTTAAGCTGATACCAGCGCCATTGGAAGAGTATTTGCCCGAAAAGCGAGGTGATTTGCATTAGAGTCCCACCTCACACCTGAAGTATTGAAAAAGTCAGAAGAAAATTCTCCTCTTGAGACTTTCCATATTATTTTATGTTATCGGACTTCTAAAATAATTTCGAAAATACAAAGCCTATTAATGGCTTTCTAAACATAAATAAATTCTTAATAAACAAGAATATGTAAATTTTGTAAGTTTATAAGATAAGTAATTAAAACAAAAAATAAAATCCGCATTATACAGTTAATGCATTACAGCTAATCTTTGGGTTTATAGAGTTTATCCCCTTTTTATCTCTACGTGCTTTTATTTTTTATCGTTTTTTAATTAATTAGCAACATAAACAAGCAAAGAAAAAGGAAAATAAGTCATGATTTTAATAATGCTTTGCGGTTATGTAGAAAATCTGTAACACATATGGCTCTTAGTTTCTTCGCAGTTTCCCTACGTGATCGAGTCAAAATGAGAACCAAAGTAACCAACATAGCCCGCAGAATTTCCAAACTTAGGTGGCAGTGGGCGAGGTACTTTGCTCGTAGAACTGATGGCCATTGTGGTAGGAAAGTTCTCGGGTCACGACCACGGACCGGAAGACGCAGCGAAGGCTGGCCACTTGGTGGACCGAAGAACTGGTGAAGGTCACGAGGAGCACATGGATGCGGGCAGCGCAAGACTGGTCATTGTGGAGATTCTTGGGGGAAGCCTATGTCCAGCAGAGGAAGATATTTGGCTGAGACGACGACACGGCTCTTAGGCCACGGACAAGAAGTCAGCGGGCTGCGACGGCGTGCGGTGGTACATTTCTATACAAAAAAATTGGACATATGATTAGTGGGGAAAATTTCTATATTTAAAAATCATACATGGTATATCGGGAATTATAGCACAGTTGCGGGATTCTGTAAACACAGCCAGATTCAATTCAAGAAACCAATCAATTCTCTTTCATTTTATTTAGAAAACTCCCCATTCAGAGCGGTAAAAATAAAAAGAAAAATATTATATTGTCTTGTTTTGTATTAATCTATCAATTGTTATTGTTATCATATGACATTGTAACTCTGTTTATCATTGTAATATTGAAGTATACACATTTAAAACAGGTACTAACTGACTTTGTTATCATCAATGATGTAAAGAAACCATAACATTACTATTATTGTGATAATAGAATGAAATCGTTTTTTGTGATATTATTTTAAGAACAATTTAAAAGATGTCCTGAATTTGGTAGGTAAAAATGTTGAACGTTTCGAAACTTCTAATTTAAGGTGAATTTGAAGTTTGTTTTCATTTCATTTTATATTAATATCATCTATGAATATATATTTACTATATCCAATGTTTTATGTAATTTTCAAGTACAAATTCTCTTGTCAACAAAATCCTTTTCTCATTCAATAAAAATGGGTAATATCAGAAATGATAATTTACGTAGCGCTCGTAATTACTTTAATTGCGAACTCTCCCAACTGGTTAGCTGGGAGCTCGTTAGGGGTCGCTTGGAGCCCAAAGTTGGGTCCTTAGGGATCACGACCTTTCATAAACTCCCCTTCAGTGAATTTAACGTAGTCAATACATTTGTGCTCGACCTTTTTCAGTTTGGAAAATTTACAATAATTCGATTTGGTAACGGTGTTTTTTTCAAAACGATTTTTGGTAGTATGTGAATAATTTTAAAAAGTAATTAGTTACGTTTTAGAGTGAAATTACCCAGTTAATACATTGAAAGGGTAAAGATCTAATTAAAACAAAAATTATTGCGTATAATTAATGTTTAATCCTGACTTTTCTTTTATACCTATGTGTGTACTCCGTGTGCTGTTATACGGAGCATCAAGATGGTTTTTTTAAAAAAAGGACGAATTTAAATTCCAAATTAAATTCGTTATTTATACATAAAAGCGAGTTATGCTACATGTGGCTGGGACGCGACTGACTGGCCGACGCAGGCCACTCGCGAATGTGAAGCCGGGTTGCTAGGTCAGCATGTCTAGCAGCCCTCTTAGCAACAACTTGCAATAACCATGAAAAACAGTCCGTTCTTGCTTTTCAAAACTAAATAGGGTAAACATCATTATTTTATGATAAGGATAACTATGTTTCTTATCTTTGAGATGCCTCTGTGAATAGAAGTAAAGTGTAATAACAGTCTACATACATTTGACAAGGCGTATACAAAGTGTGTGAATTTTTGGATGTTATGTTTTCGTTATTTGAGAATTTACTTGTTGGATTTTTATAAAAGGAAATTATTACTAACAAAGGTTCGACTCAGGTGTGAGGCGGGGCTCGAACCCGCTGCCCTACTTTTTTGCATATAAAAATCTGGCAGTTAGATGCTTAAATGCATACGTATATGAATACCAGCGCCGGTGCACTGTGACGTGTCACAGTGTACTGGCATTACGCTGGGGCAGGGTCCTGATTGGCCATCATAAATGTTTTTTTTTAGTGTAATCTAATAAAATGATTTATGTGTGCTATGGTCTAATTAAATTCATTCTTTCTTTCTAAATAACAGAAAATTTAATTACATACTCGTAACTGTTTCTCTTTTACCGATTGTTGGATACTTGTAGAAGTATTCCTTTCGATGTTGTTGGTAATACCGAGAAGATGAAGATACGTCGCTGGCTGGTTTAATATATACTTGGAAAAATTCGACGGGTCTGTTAACGCCTCGGTAGTTCAATAGGGAGACTACTCGCCCGGATAACGAGGGGAATTGTATTCGAATCCCTCTTGACATCTGATTTAAGATGATTTATTTAATAAGATAGATCTTTAGATGCTGCAATGTTCACAAAAGTTATTTAATTAAACTAACTTTTTAACAGATATTTATTTATGTCTTTAATTTAATTTTTTGCATTCACAATGCAATATTTCTATAAGATATAAAATACGTGTGAAAAAAAAACAACTACGCCTCCGAGCGATACTAGCTCATAGTAGAAGTTGAAATACGTTTGTCAAATTCGACACGTTTGCCAGCGTCTCGGTAGCTCAGCGGTCAGAGCACTCGCCCGGATTGCGAAAGGACGTGGGTTCGAATCCCACCTGAGGGCTCGGAGGCGTAGTTGTTTTTTACACACGTATTTTATATCTTATAGATATTTATTTGTTTCTATTTAATCCAGACGTTACGGCTCCTTTACAGCTGTGATCAAAGAATGACTAAGGCAATGGTCGTCATACATTTTCTACTACATTCACAATTTTTATAAACGGGCACGTTTCTATCTGTTAAAATGTATACAAATCAAAATTGTTTTATTTTGATTACTGTAAACTACTGAGTCTACCGCCAGTTCGGGAATGGAGCGGCTATTTCAAAAAGAACTGGCGAAACAAATTCGGACAGGGGAACGTGTTTATTATCTGTTACTTAGTGATGTAGTTGGCTCTTTTTGCAAAAATTAAAGTACGATGGTGGTAGGTAATATATCTTTTTTTGTAATTTTCATTTTTTACTGTGCAAATATAATGATAATGTGCAAGATAAAATAAACGCAAAAACAGTATATACAAACATCCTTATTAAAATCTGCAATCTAAATATGACAATTTAAATCATCCATTGTCATCGTTCTATTAATCGGGCCCATTTTCGGTTCACAGCATTCTCCCCTCTCTTTCAACAGACCAGTTCAGTCGTCCCTTTTATTGACCGTCCCAATTTACCTGAAAATTGAAATAATAACTGAACTGTGGTTTGACGTCTTCTGTGTTAGACTCTTTATTCGGGCAACTCCAGCCTCTCATTAAAGTGCCTGAAACAAAGGAAAAAACTGTCAAGTTGTGCCAAGTTTAATTGCCTTAATAAATTTGGTGTGAGCGCAGGAGGCCAAGAGATCAGCGAGAAGTGATCTTGAAAGCTCCTTGAGGATATGATTTACGATAAATAGTTTAATGTACTGGAAGATATTGGATTTTCCCTCTCATTTAATGATAATACGATAGACGATGGATTATTTTGAAGCAAAAGAATCTTTAATAAAACAGACAAGTATCAGGTAATTGATGTCCTGGCTACTGGTAGACAAACGGTTCCTATGAAACACCGAATGGGCAGTAATCCACAATAAGGCCCCGAGACTGCTCGTGCTTAGTAATGCAAAATCGCTGGTATAAAACATCTTAACATGAAAATAGTCGAGATCGCCTTTTCTTGGTTAAAAATGATTACTGTTGTTGATTATACTGTAACCCATTCAATGCCTTGAACGGCGATAGGCGTCCAAGAACACTTCAATTTTGCATAAACATAACCTTTCTATGCCGAAAATGCTGATAGGCGTTTATGAATTCTTCTACAGGTATCGTGGACGCCAATCGGCGTTGTGAATACGTTGGTAAATATTTTTTAAGATACTGCACAAAAGTAGATGAAATTGTATTTAACAAGCTTTACTATTTTGTTTAGGTTTTAGAAGATATTTCAGATTTGTAGCCGTTTCTGAATAGATATTTTGTTGTTGTTTTTATATCTTCTTTGTTGCAAAGGGAAAGGTAATAAAATGTAGTTTAACTGTCTAAAACTGTTGATATGAAACTGGAAGACTAATAAACTTACCTAAATAAATTGTGCGTGTCAGCTCTGACGTGTTTTGAATTCATTTATTAATTTATATTAACTTGATATATTTTACATGTATGCTGAATGCTATAGTGAGAAAGAAAGAGAGAGAGAGTAAATGTGTACTTGGGACTGAGGCATGAAAGAAATTTTATTATTTATTTATTGATTAATAAACATTGACAAACGCAATCACATTTACAGGTAAGTTTAACTAAACTTAAACAAAGCTCAACCGAGCTTAATGTTATTACAGTTATCGGTGACGACAACAATCATTTTTGGAGCAAAATCGAACATTTTAGATTTAATAAAATTTATATGAAGAAGGTAAACACTGAAATAGAACATCTTTTCTGTTAAGGATAGAGAAAATAGAATCATATAAGTGACTTTTGCAACTTACGAATGCCATCAGTGACGATGTCCAAATAAAGATTTGGACCAAAGGGTCTTGGCTAAGCTGTTGAACTCTATAATGTTTAAGCTACGTTTTGACTGAGATTGGATCTACTACAAAAAGTAACAAGAAGGTCGAACCTCCAAGCGCGAGGGAGTTTTAAGGGTGTTGAAATCGTCAGAGTTCTTAGTAAATTATTAAATAATAATTTAGTTGGACATAGCCCATCAGTTGAGATGTCAGCTTTAACCCGAGTGGACCCAGACGCAGATCCACTTGTAACGATAGAACTTGGCTTACTACGAGATGTTAACGGGAATATTGATAATGAGTTTATCGCGATGTTAATATTCTTAATAAAAAATATCAATAGCCCAAAAATACTAACTTATATGATTTATGATTATCATTGATAATTACGTACAGCTTTGGAATATGTACCGCAGATTAATATCATTATCAATAGTGGCCTTTACGAAATCTTTAACTGTGAAGGATTGGAATTATCCTACTCTACCGGGCATCATACGGCAAACTGCGTCATGTACCTTCACCAGTATGAACGGGCGATTAAAGCGAATTTCCGAATTAATGGGGATTTATTTGTGAACGTGCTGTTATAAATATGCTTTTTGTCATACAGACTGTGCCTTCAGCGTAAATACTATTTTGAATCATACGTGAGGCTCATAGGACCCATTTTGAATTAGTGTTCTACACAAGTTATATTTTTCGAACCTATTTCTATACACACAAGGCTTTAAAACGATTCTGTCACCTGTTGTTTTGAAACCCTCTCACGTAAGCTGCTTAAGTCGTCTATTTCACTGAAACCTTTTGGACATGTACACGTTCAGAATGTTTACATGAAATATACGCTTACAAAATAGCTTCGGTTAAAATAGGTATAAAATATTTTGCTTATTAATTACTTTATGATAGTAAAAATTTAACACAACTAACGAAACTGTATCACAATGTTTTTAGTAGACGAGATCAAATTTTAGATAGGTTGGCATTAAAACAATATTAAAGCTTACAAAAGCTCGTCTATGAGACACAAAGTAGGACGAACCACTATAGTTAAAGAATAAATCTAATATTTAGAGATTATTTCGCCCAATCATGAGTAGCATAGTTATGATGTTATATTATGATGGCATGAGTGACGCGGCCCCTTACTATGGGCCTCATAAGAAGGCTTAAGGTCACCCAAGGAACGATGGACCGTGCTATGCTAGGAGTTTCCCTACGTGGTCGAATCAGAAATGAGGAGATCTGTAGGAGAACCAAAATGACCGACATAGCCCGTAGAATTGCCAAACTTAAGTGCCAGTAGGCGGGGCACATAGAACTGATGGCTGTGGTGGCAGAAAGGTTATCGAGTGGCGACCACGGACCGGAAAACGCAGTCAAGGCAGGCCTCCCACTCGTAGAATTGATGATCTGGCGAAGGCACTTGGATGCGAGCAGCCCAGGACCGGTCGTCGTGAAGATTTTTGGGGGAAGCCTTCGTCCAGCGCTGGACTTCATTTGGCTGAGACAACGAGTGGTATCGTTATTGAAACTAGCATTAAACTCTAAGCATATTGATTTATTAGGGTATGGGTACTTTATTATCGTATCCTCCTATGTGACGGGTTTGACACAGAAGTGTGTTCTCTTCTTCTTTCTTCTTTAGCCTTTCGCCACTGCATTGCTCGCCATTCTTCCCTGTTCTGAGCCTTCCTCTACCGGAACTTTCCGGCAACTTTGACCAGATCGTCGGTCTACCTCATCGGCCCACACTCTGACGACCAGTTCTTGGCCTCCCTTCGAACACCTTCTTTCCCCATCTTCCATCCGTTCTACGCCTTATGTGTCTCGCAAATTTCCAGTCTCTTTTGGCGAATTCTACGGCTATGACGGTAAGTTAAGTTCGTATCCTTATTTCGGTGTTTCGAAGTCTGTCCCGAAGAGATATACCCAACATAGCCCGTTCTATTGCCCTCTGTGTTTCCTCCATTTTGTGTAATGTCTGCTGGGTGAGAGTCTATGTTTCGGAGCCATAAATAAATGTAGGGAGAACACACTGTTCAAAGGCTCTGCGCTTCAGGTTCATATGTAATGTCCCCCTTGAACACCTCGGACAGTATACCAAACGCTCCCCACCCTAATCGAATGCGTCGTTCGATCTCTCTGTCTTGCCTGTTTCTAGCAAAGCTTATTGTTTGGAAAAGGTATATATACTCACCAACCCTCTCTAACCTATGTCCGTGCACAGTAATGTAATCGATATCCATTATCGATTACATTACTTTGGATGCATTCATTTTCAAATTCACGGCGATCGATCGCATTTCAATATGGCGACAATCATACGCCATATTGTGAAAAATAATAAATGAAAATCGACGTAGTATATCGAGTTGGGTAAAACGATACCCATAAGATATCCAAACTGGCTCAAATCTCTTCAATTATGGGTCGAGACTGTCTAAAGTTTCTATGTTCTTCATTAGAACATAATTATTTATGATTTTTCTTTTTTTTTGCTTTTTGTATGCTAATTTATCTATATATATATATATATGATAAATTATTTTTATAGAAAAATATTGAACAAAATATTGATAAACAATTAAAGAATTGAGAAACATATTTTATGTTTTTTATGAGTATATATAATGACTCTCTTTCCCTTTCTCGTTAGGGACTCAACAAACTTATACAGTATTTGACTTATTTTTGAGTTTTTATATACATACCCAACGTTTCTTTTATAAGTGTGTTGATAGCAAAACAATAATCTTTTTATTCCACATTTTGCGTGCTCTTTCTAAAAGTATCCGTTCCTAAAACTGCAGCTAATGCGGAATGCATTTCGTTTGTCTAGTGAAAATTTGGCGAATCACACTTTCTGTTGTTTAACAAGTTCGGGATAATAATGGTTGCACATGCAACCAATACAAGGGATAAATCAGAGATAGACAAGACAAAGAGCGTTAACTTTTCCTTTGAAAGAAGAAAGCAGACTCGTAAATGTCAATGCGTTACTTTACGTTACAAAAATATAGCTTGAATGCTTGTTTTCCCCTTTTTACCTATCTTAAGCATAAGTTCTTTTTAACCGGAACATGGTATTTATTATAATGAAAACAAACAAAATAAGTAATAGTTACATTTAGCTTAAATATATTAATTTTATATACTACGAAATGTTAAGGAAGTCCTTTTTTCCACCATAAATAAATAGCTTATTACAAAATTAGATGAAGAATCAAAATTAGGTCATTCAGACAAAAAAACATTTTTTTTTATATTTTGTCGAAACTTTTTAAACTGTATTTTTTTTAATTATTTGGGCAAATCGTTGTATAATTTTACAGCCATCGCATCTTAAGAGCATGGTTGTTTTAATTGCAGGGGCTATTAATTTATATGGGCGCCTAGAAATGTAGATTCTTGAGAAATCATACAATAAAAAACATACCCACCTTGAATAAATATGAACAATATATAATTTTGGAAGGATTAAAATTTTGTTCTTAGGTACACTTTTGCGCCTATTTAACATTTAAATAAAACCTCTTTTATCAACGAAGCGTTTATTTTTTTTAAATTTTGACGTTTCGTCTTTTTAACAGGAGTCGTGATCTAGGTCCACTAAAGAATTAAAATTGTCTACGGAAAGAATGACCATTGATATATTTATTGGAATCTGTCGATAGTAAATCGATAAGAGGCATCCGAAACTCGCTAATCTAAGGACTCCAACCCACGGGATCTCCATCACGGGCGGGATGCAAATGAAACTCTTTGTAACGAATCTTAAGGGATTTATTCGTAAAAATTCCCGACCGGAACGCGGCTCAGTGCGACAAAAGAAAATAAATTGGACCGCGGCGAACTTTCCTGTAAATATATATTTTCAAAGTCGCGACCGAGGCGGGCGCAGTGAAATTAAAAAGTTAGAAGGCACCGTTGTAACGAATGATTTCGTTTATCGGATAAAGTGAGCGAAAGTAAAACACCAAATTCAATTTAGCAAGTTTAAACAATGACACCGAATAATATTTAGTTTTACACTTTCGCCATTTATTTGTACGGAGTTAATTTTGAAGCCATTTTAATTAACAACGATTATAAATGGTGGTTAAGTCACCATTTAACAGAAAGAATGTCGCCCCTTGGTCATGATCAAGGCTATTTTAACCTCATAAGCAGGGATTCAAAAACGCCTTTATAAGGATACACTTTCATAAGGGTAACACATTGAATCTGTTACAGAATTATTCCTGTATCACTTATTTGGGTGTTTTGAACCTGTTTTGCGTCGAACACTTATAAAAGTGTAACAGATATAATGTTTTCTGTTACCAATCTGTTAGAAACTGTTTTACGTTTAACTATCTATGTGTATACGCAGTACACCAACATAGGCATTTCAAAGTACCCAAATCATTAGTGAGCTGTCGTATAGTTATGCCAATGTGAACCTTATTGACTGTAAACTGTAACAGATATTAACACTTATGAACCGGTATTTTCTAAAACAGATTCAAAGTGTTACAGTTTCTTTCTGTTTAACTTTTAAAACAGAAATGAAAGACAGTGTTCAGAACACTCTATTCGGATACCGCTAAAATCCCTGATCATAAGTTTATTGGTACTGTACAGAGTCTAGGTGGCGCCGAGGCGTAGAGTTGAACCCATTTTCGTCTTAACCAGCGCTGCGAGTAAACGTTTCCTAAGAACTGTACCGCGTCCGATACTGCTGTATTACCAATTTGTGACAAGAATTGCAGTTTACTCAAACATCGAGATTCTTAATTTCAATCAACACTACTTCACGTACGCCCACCTAAAAGTTAAAACTATGACCGAGAATACCGGACAAGAGTTACTCCTATCTCCGAAAAATATATTCATTTTTACTGCGAATGATATTGAAATAACATTACACAATAAGTACACCGGTGCCAAAACCGGTGCTTAGCTCAATATAAGCAGCAAGCCAGTCTGCTGCACTAATATTTTACTCTATTTGACGATCCTTCGTCCCGGACATCTGTCCCGGAAGGGGCAGATGTTTGTGTGATGGATATGAGAATTTATACCTGAATCATGTGTATATATTTATGTGTCATATATGTGTGTCTATTTGTTACACTAGAATGAAAAACACAAGCCTTATAGCGCTAACTTTGGACAAGGCTAATTGGTGTGAATGTAAGAAATATTATTATGATTTTATTGTTATTATTTCTGCGTTTTTAAGATAATTTATAAGAAAATTAATTGTAATTACAATTATGTCTAAGTCGGTAGTTGATTGTAGAGATAATGTATTTCTATCTTTATATATGTTTTAGTCCTGTGTGACGACAGACAATGCACAGCCTAAACCGCTGAACTTAGAGACTTAAAACTTTGCGGGTATGTTTGTAGTAGTGTGGAAAGACAAAGTAAAAAAGGAATTCTGAAAGATTTACCTCCAATACGCATAATCTTGATTAAAAATAAATGTAGATGGAAATAGAAATTTCAGATAACTCTACCAATAAGCGAATGAAAAAAATTTTGAAACTGAATGAAAACTGTTATATTTTTTAACTTAACTAAATATTGAAATTTAAATTAAAAAAAATGTGCTTGTCAGCTCCGATGCGTGACTGGAATTTACTCCTAAAAACGATAATCTTAAAATATATATAATAGGCAAAGGAAGTAAATGAATTCATATATTCATATATTTATTCATATTAATTTGATAAAATATTGTACTTAAATTATGACATAATTATTTATATTCATTTTTTATTTTATTATTTATGATATTTTACATGTATACTGAATGCTGTAGCGAGAAAGAAAGAGAGATAGAGTAAATGTGTACTTGGGACTGAGGAGATGTGCGAGTATTTAACGCAGAGGAAATGTGACCCTTCACTTATTGTTAACGTTTGATTTTACTACTCATCTATTTTTCATACCGTGCGCTATATATGAATTGATTCTTAAGGTGTTAAACTCCAAAAATAAAGCATGGTCTACTTAATGATAAACTATTAAAAATAGACTAGATAAAATCGTCTCGACTTACAAGTTATTCCCAAACAAACTCAACTGGTAGATTGGATATCCAAAGGTTGCCAGTTCTAGTTCCGCCTGAGAATATAACTTGTAAACCGAATTGATTTTTCTAGTATTTTTCCATTAAAATTCATAATCCTTACTAATATTATAAATGGGAAAGTGAGTTTGTTTGTTTGTTTGTTTGTTCCGTTTTCACGCCGTAACTACTGAACCGATTGCTTTGAAATTTTGCAGACGTAAAGATAATAGTCCGGATTAAATAATAGGGTACTTTTTATCCTGGAAAAAATTGATATTCCCGAAGAAAAACAAAAATATTGTTTGCTTGATGGATGGATTGTAGATGGCGCTGAGTGTCGTTTAAAACAAGGTAAAATATTGCAAACGAATGTAAACATGTAAATTTAGAAGCTAAATGATACGATAATGAATCCCCGAAAATGAGGAATTCCCGAGGGATGACGTACAATTTGTTTTATCGTCTAAACTGTTTTTTTTACATCTACTTATATGTTGCAAACGAATATGAACATGTAAATTTTGAAGCTAAATGATACGAAAATGAATCCTCGAAAATGAGGAATTCTCGAAGGATGACGTACAATTTGTTTTATCGTCTAAATTGTTTTTTTTACATCTGATTATACTGAAATCACTAAAGTCAACGAATTACTAATTGGTATAAGTATTAGTTACGTTATTTAGTTCTTGAGGTATGCGATAGATGGCGCTGGGTGTTTTTTAAAACATGGTAACGATGTGTTTTTTAAAATACATAAGAAGTGGAATGATAGCTTTGAAAAACATTGTTTTTCTCATGGTCAGCTCTATGTAGCGTGTTCCCGGGTTTTCAGTGCCCAAAATCTGCATGTTTTTGCTCCACAAGGGAAAACATATAATATAGTGTACCATTCAGTTTTGGTTTAACAACTAATTGTGTCCAGCGTTACATCGCGCTTTTTAGATTTTTCCATGGGAATGAGAAGTTTTGTTATAGTTGTGCTTTATACCGCAATATAACCGAATTCCACGCGGGCGAAGCCGCGGGCGGAAAGCTAGTAAATAGATAAAAAGCTTATTTCGATACGACACACATTTATAACTCATAAATATAACATTACATTAGATTAAAAACGAAAAGAACAAAGGCAAAATTGATAATCACAATGACAGAAGTAAAAAGGAGGAATGTACATGTGTGTAGCAATAAAAGGGTTTCAAGGCTCGGCGTGTAATTTTGCCTCTGGCAAAACATCGATTTTCAGCCGTCACCTAAAGATGAATTATTTTTTTTTACCGTGAATAGTCAAGCACTTTACCGCTATCTCACCAAATGGTAAGCGTTGATGAGATCTAATATGTCACGCGCCTGCCTAGAAGATACCTATTCAGTCGTGACTTGAATACCCCCTAAATCATTAGGAAACAGACACTCAGGCAAAGAGTTCACACAATTGGAACCAAAATGCTTAGTGCGACTCCTTGACTCCTGACATATAACGGTGGGGCCTATTTGTAAGTATGGTTGTCCATTAAAAAAATCGGGACGGCGGAACAAGGCTGTGCGATTCTGCGGCCCACTCTCCGACAACTGATGGGCTAGCTACCTTCCGTCTATGTTCAAGGCTTTTGAGCTTATTATAAAAAATATTGTAATTGCTGATGAGCGTCTTGGCCCTCCTCTCAATGATCATAAACGTCTTGAGCGGAACCGTCCTCAAGATGAGAATGGTATGATCGAACTTGCACTTGGTATAGATTAAGCAACTTTTCCGGCGTGAAGTACTCTCCCACCTTCACCAGAATACCAATTTTTTTGGGAAGCTTGTTGAGCCTTATTCTCAATGAAAGAGCAAATATTGAGAGTTGGTAACAATGAGATCAAGATGGTCAGTGATTATACCAGACGGCATTGTAATTGCGAAATATAAAAATCTCAAAATAGCTACATGTATTTCGTGGTTTCTGGAAATGCTACTTGGTTCCCTTAGGTTGCGCTGGAATCATGATCCAGGTGTTTTAAATGGTAATATATAACATAATATCCTAAAATTCAGGAAGTGCAACGTCTGTTAGGTCAGTTAGTCATATTATATTAAACATTTCGATGAACATTAAACATTAAACTGATTCCGATGAAACGTAACGTACGTAAATTATTCGTAAAAGAATTAAGATAGATGTGCGTAATATTTGTCATAATATTGTCAAATAAAAAATTAACAGTCTTAGTTTGAGTTAACGTTAATCGCCCTAGGACACTCTTAAGTGGAAGGGTTAGTGCTATTCTACTATCCCAAAAATATGACATCTTTTCAAAATTATGTCAAACTAAAAACACCTCAACCATGACATTTGCTTCTTGTTAAGAAATTCCATTTTTCAAATTCCTGACTGCAATTAAAACAATTATATAAATACACGAGAAGCTATTTAAGTAAGATTTGTATTTATATTAAATAGGCAGGCGCTTGGCCACTACCTCGCCTGAAGCGACGATGCTATCTAGGATGTGATGTGCTTGCCTAGAAGATACTTATTTATTTGTGACTTAGAGACCTCTAAATTGTATTTGTCAGGCAACACAGATTTACGCAAAGAGTTCCTCTCCCAAGCGGTACGTATCACAAAATTGGAACCAAAGCGATTAGTGTAACTCTTTTTTATATCAACTATATAATGGTGGTGCCCATCTGTAAGTCTGGTTGTCCGAGGAAAAAATAGGGACGGTAAAACAAGGTTAATTAAATTCTGCTGCACACTCTCCGAAATGTATCCTATAAAAAATGGATAGGTTAGCTACCTTCCGTCTTTGCTAAAAGCTTATTTATTGCGTCAAATACAAGAGAAGCTATTTAAGTAAGATGTTTACAATTAAAACAATAAATGAATGTTCCGACAAACGAACGCGGAATGAAGGGGCCATTATTAAAAAAGGTCGTACAAAATTTAAAGCCTCCTTAGTGGAGGTGCGAGTCAAATAAAAATCAATTAGCGTAAATAGAGTAACAAATAAACAGAGCACTGGCAAATGGTCAGCGAAATAATGTATTTTTACAGACATTCAAGAAAATATTACCTTTACTGTTTATTCGTACATACATGATTTAATTGGCAGTAACTTTATCTATGATACGCACGCATCTGAAAATCTATTGTTTTTGTTTGAAGTTTAATATCTTTAGCGAATCGGCGCGTTCGATTTTAATGATGTTAAGGCCAAGGGTTCTATTTTCGAATCGCTCGACTAAATTGTGTAGTCGTATGCGACTTGAGTCATAATAAAACACCAGGTCGCATGAAATCAATTTTCCGTATTTTTATCGTTTGTCTCAGGTACTAGTGGTACTGTAGTATAGATATAAGTTCATATTATATAAGTTCATCTTCATATATATAACCATCCAAAGTGTATGCCAGGGGCAGAATAAATGAGTACGTTAATCTAAACGGTTGTCTTTATTCCTAACGACCCCACATCTCTACATGGCGACCCTTGCCATCGGAGACTGGGAGCGCGCGCGACTCCGTATATGGTGCGGTTAGTGTAAACTATCGAAAGTATTCGAACAAAATTGACAATGAGTTCGTTACAAACTGTGCTGGTGTTAATACAAGTGTGTTCGCGACAATTATTATTTTAAAATGGGAAAACAATATTCCAAGGAAAAATAAGGAGGTCGTTATCGCGCAAAATGCGGGAGCTAGTGATGTGATGCTAGAGCAACTGTCCAAGCATGCGGATAAAACTTCTTCTACTCTGGAGATTATTTGCTTTGTCTTTGTGATTGCGGGAGGTTTCGTCGCATATCGCATTTACAAGAGTTGTCATCATAAATGGATTAGACGGGAGATCACGGAACACCAATTGCAACGATCTTCGAGCTGGTTTCGACGTCGTGAGCTACCACGGGCTGCGCCACGAGACGATTCGGCGGTGTGATGAGGCGATGACCATCCGCCCATCCGTCCACGTCCTTAAAGTTGAGTGTTAAGTGATGAAAGTGTCAACCCTACGAGTGATACGCGTATGCCTTTTTTATTATTACTATTCAATTGTCCTTAGGTAAAATACTACATATATACCTAAAGCGTATTTTAAGCATTTAACCATTTATATTAATCGCATTTATTCTTCATGTTTACCTAATTAATTAATATTTTTATACAAGAGTTATTTTAATATTTACTGATAAAAATGTGTTAAGTGTATTAAGTATAATACCTATATGGCATCTCGACTACAAGCTTACTATGACGAACTTATTAAAATTAAGACATATTTGACTAAGATAGGACCTAAAAGAAGGCGAAATTCTGATATTTGTTCAAAAAAGTTTGCTGAAGCCAGTAACGCTTTATGTAACTTTGAGATAGAATTAAATGAAATTAATTTAGAGAAACAGAAATATAAACCTGAGGAGTTGTCATTAATTTCTCAACTTTGTGAAAGCATTAAGCCTTTATTTGAGGTTATTAAAATTTTATGTAAAGCTAAGGATTGTACGGAAGCAAATTCCGATTCTGATAGTTACAGTTCTTTGAGTGACACTGAGAAAATGGAAAAGTTTGACTTAAAAACGGCTGTGTCCTTGTTACCTATTATGAACGATAAGGAAGAAGTCACAAAACAACTGATATCTTCCATTGAGATGTACGAAGCACTTTTAGAGGAAAATTCTAAGAAAATGTTAATAACATTTGTACTAAAAACCAGGTTATCAGAGGCTGCAAAACTAAGACTTTCGCAGAGCTATGGCACCATTAAGGAACTTTTAAGCGATATGAAAACTCATTTGCTTGTTAAAAAATCTTTTACAGCGATCCAACAGCAATTGCTTCGAACAACGCAGAACCAAAGGTCTATCGAGGTTTTCGGTAAGGAAATTGAAAATTTATTTGTTGAACTGACTATTTCGCAATCAGGCGGAGACTCAAATAAATATGATATTTTAAAACCCTTAAACGAAAAATTAGCAATCAAGACTTTCTCAAACGGATTGCGAAACGGACATATCAGTACTATAATATCTGCCAGGGATTACTCTAGCTTACGGGAGGCCATAAGAGGAGCGAAGGACGAAGAAATGTCGGCAACATCTGAAGAATCTCTTATGAGTTTCACGAGAGGTAACAACAACAGGTATTTTTATAATTACCGAGGTTCACGTTCACGCGGTTACAGTAGGCGCGGATTTAACGTCGAAAATCGCGGTTATAACTTCACAAATCGCGGATCTAATGGCCCTACTCGCGGTTCACTATCAAGTAATACGCATTATGCTACACGGTCACGCGTTCAAAACACAAGAGGTCCTCGATTCCCGAACAATAACTACAGTCAATTTAATAATTTCCAACAAAATCACCATTTACGTTATATGACCTCTAGTGAAAATACTGAAAATCCTACACCTAGTACCAGCGTTAATCACGTTCAGAACGAACAACAAAATAGTATTTCTGAACCATGTCAGTTTTTTCGGTCTTTATCATAAACCAGATAACCATAGTGATAATATTTGTTATTATGAAAGTTATAACTCGGTACAGTTAACTTTAAATCATGATTCATGTAGTTGGTTAATCGACACGGGTGCTTCACTTAGTGCGATTAGGTATGAGAAATTGATCCAACTTAACATTCCATTCCAAATAGGTTCTATTAAAATAAACGGAGTGTGTGGCGAACTTTATTCGGAAGTTTTTGTTTATTTAACGTTAACTATAAATGGAAAGGAATTTATACACAAGTTTCATGTCTTCAAAGATTTATGTTTCACGTGTGATGGAATATTAGGTTTGGATTTCTTAAAGAGATATAATGGAATGCTAAATTTAGAAAAAAATACTTTAAAATTACGCAATGATGAGGGTGAAACGACTATAACGTTACAACCGGGGAAAAGAAGTTTAAATAATTATATTTGTGTCCCACCCAGGAGCGAATCGATACATTTTGTACGAACTTGTATGAAAGATGAATGTGTGATTTTTCCAACAGAACTTTGTGAAGGAGTATTTTTAGCAGGTTCCATTGCAAAACCAAAGAATGACCTTATCCCTATACAAATATTAAATACGAGAGATGTTGAAGTGTCGTTAAGTTTTTTCAGCCAAGAGATAGATTATTTAAATAACTATAATATTCTTAATTTTGAAAGAAGTTATATTAATGGAGACAGGGTAAAAAGATTATTTTCTGAATTAAACTTACAAGGTTTGCAAGGTGAAGAACGATTGGAAATAGAGAAAATTTGTGCGAAATTCGCAGATATTTTTCATCTCGACGGAGACAAGTTATCTACCTGTAATATTTATCAACAATCTATTCATTTGAAAGCTAATGCATCGCCTGTGTATAAAAAACAATATCAATTGCCTAAATCTCAAACGGGGGAAATAAAGAAACAAATTCAAAAAATGTTAAATGACGACATAATTGAAGAAAGTACGAGCGAGTGGTCGAGTCCCTTATTACTTGTGCCCAAAAAAAGTGATGGTGTTGAGAAAAAATATCGACTTGTCATAGATTACCGAAAATTAAATGAAAATATTTTGGACGATAGATTTCCGCTACCGAATATTGTAGATATTTTAGATTCACTTTCAGGAGCTGTTTACTTTAGTCATCTAGATTTACAAAATTCTTATTACCAAATCGACCTTGAACCGGAGAGTCGGAAATGCACAGCATTTACTTTCGACAAACAATATCATATGAAAAGACTTCCTATGGGTTTAAAAACAAGCCCTAGTGCGTTTTCAAGGGCAATGACAGTAGCTTTATCGGGTTTAAACTACGAAAAATGTTTTGTTTACCTTGATGATTTAGTAATATTCGGTCGAAATTTGAGCTTACATAATAAAAATTTAATTGATGTTTTTTCAAGACTCAGACAAGTAAACCTTAAATTAAATCCGAATAAATGCACTTTTCTAAAGAAAGAAATTTTGTATCTAGGACATGTTGTGAGTTCAGAGGGTGTCAAACCTGACCCCGAAAAAATTAAGATTTTACAAAATTACCCCGTACCCCAAAATGCCGATGATGTAAAAAGATTTGTCGCTTTTTCAAACTACTACCGTCGTTTTATAAAAATCTTTGCTAAAATTACGAAACCATTAAATAATTTAAGTAAGAAAAATACACCCTTTATTTGGTCAAAAGAATGTCAGGACTCGTTCGAAAAGTTGAAAAATAGTTTAATTAAACCACCAGTTCTGCAATTTCCGGACTTTTCAGAAAGTAATCAGTTTTATCTTTACACTGATGCATCAGGCAATGCAATAGGTTCAGTTTTATGTAATAAAAATAGCCTTCCTGTGGCCTACGCAAGTCGGCCATTAAATAAAGCCGAACTTAATTATCCGACGATAGAGAAAGAAATGCTTGCTGTCGTATGGTCCGTAAAATATTTCCGTCCGTATTTATATGGACGAAAATTTAAAATTTTTACCGATCATAGACCCCTAATTTATTTATTTGGAATGAATAACCCATCTAGCAGACTTACAAAATTTAGACTCATTTTAGATGAGTATGACTTTGATATTGAATATATTAAAGGACAAAATAATTCCGCAGCTGATGCCTTATCGCGAATTATTGTAACTTCAGACGAGTTGAAAAATATGACCGACAGTGTGAATGTAATGACGAGAGCGCAAAGGAAAAAATTAGACGATAACCGAAAGAATGATTTGTCGAGTAATAATAATAAGGTTCAAAACAATTGTCGGCCTGATCAACCGAAAATTGTGGAGATGGATAGTAAACCACCAGAATCTGTTGAACTTAAGCTAGTGTCTCAAAATAAATGGAATAGTCTAAAAAATACAGAGGAAAAGCGAGACTTTTTCTTCTTTTTACCAAAAGAGTCGATTATATATACTTGCCTTCCTTCACGATCGTATAGGGCGCGAGACGCATATATGAGTGAGTTTGAGCAGTGTTGTATGTTAAAAAACATAAAAAAATTTTATATTATGAAAGATGAGTATAATAACGAATATATAGAATGGTTAACCAGACAAATAAATAATAATGACCAGTGGTCCGGACCACACATTTGTGTATTAAAAGGAGTACAAAGAATTTCCTTAAAAGACGATAAAATTGTTGTTCTAAATGACTTCCATCTTCTCCCTTCTAGTGGCCACGCTGGCATTAGGCGTATGATAAATAATATTAAACGGTATTATTTTTGGCCAGGGATGGAACGTGATGTTACCGAATACGTAAATAAATGTAAAAAGTGTCAAATGCAAAAGCATTCCGTACACACGAAACAGCCGATGGTTATCACTTCGACTGCCACTGCTGCTTTCGATAAAATATTTTTAGATATAGTTGGGCCCTTAGATAAGGATTATTTTAATAAGTCGTTTATACTTACAATTCAGTGCGAGTTGACTAAATATGTAGAAGCTTATGCGCTAGAATGTAAGGATTCAGTTAGTGTAGCAAAGGCTTTTGTTGAAAACTTTATCTTGCGATACAGCATACCGCGCGAAATCGCTAGTGATAGAGGAACAGAGTTTATCTCTACCACTATGACCGAGGTTTGCAAATTACTTAACGTCAAACAGTTGAAAAGTACCTCTTACCATCACCAATCAATAGGTTCGCTCGAGAATACACACAAAAGTTTAAATGCATTTTTGCGTATCCAAACAAATAACGAGTCTAAAGAGTGGAGTACATGGGTCCCTTTCTGGTGCTTCGCTTATAATACTACGATACATAGTTCTACAAAATTCACGCCGTATGAACTGGTTTTTGGTAAAATTTGTACATTGCCTAGTAATTTGACTTCGAATCAAAATCAAAGTAAAATGTATAATTGTGAAAATTACCCTTTAGTTCTTAAATATAAATTACAAACTTCTCAGCAACAAGCACGAAATAATTTGTTATTGTCTAAAAATAGTCAGAAACATCGATATGATTATTGTTTAAACCCTGTTAGCTATAAGCCTGGTGATAAGTTGTTATTGAAAAACGAGACGGGCACTAAGTTCGATAATGTATACAACGGCCCGTATGAAGTTGTGCGAGACGAGACTCCAAATGTTATTATAATGAAAGATAATAAATTTATAATTGTTCATAAAAATAGAACAAAACCTTTTAGATCTTAAGTTTATTTTTAGTATAGAAATTTAAAAAAAATTTCCATTATTTTTTTCTCCGAAAAGGGGAGGTGTAGTATAGATATAAGTTCATATTATATAAGTTCATCTTCATATATATAACCATCCAAAGTGTATGCCAGGGGCAGAATAAATGAGTACGTTAATCTAAACGGTTGTCTTTATTCCTAACGACCCCACATCTCTACAGTACTAACACTACTTCTTTATTTATTTATTTAAGGAACACAAACTGCGTATTGTACAAAGAAATCTTAGAAACTACCATGCGAAAAGTTGAATCTGGTACATACACAAATGACATGTGTCCATAAACGCGGCCATTGTATAATTTCTTCATACTTAACTACCTATAGCGACTTATATCAAATAAAAATGTGTTATGTCATGGAAGGAGCATGTAAAATCCATCTCAGCACGAATCAGAAAACTAATCTTCGTTTTCTGCAAACTGAGAGGCAGTGCTGATGTTGGCACACTTAAATCTATTTACTTCTCTTTGGTGCAGTCATTGTTGACATATTGCATTACTGTTTGGGGTTCCACGGGAAAGACGCATCTCCTTCAGCTGGAACGAGCTCAACGGGCAGTATTGAAAGTAATGGCATATAAACCTGTCCGATTCCCCACTAAGCAACTGTATGAGTTATGGAAGGTTCTTTCTGTTCGTGGATTATTTGTAATTAATCTTATTTTACGCAAGCATGCTTCTTGCGAGTATGATCCAAGATTTACATTAAATAAGAGATTGTCCAAAAGAGTATTTAGAGTAGAAAAGTGTAGTACAGTTTTGGCTAGCCTTCATTATCTATACCTTAGCTCTGTATTATACAATACAATTAATAATAAATTAAATATTTATAACCTACCTCTGCGCAAGTGTAAAGCTGTTTTGAACAAGTGGCTTTTAAGCCTCAGTTATGATGATGTCGAGTTCCTTCTCAAATGAAACGATAAATCATATATTTATCTCCTTCATCCATACATAAACACACACACACACACACAAACACACACGCACTTACACATACACACACTTACAAATAGCAAATTTAGTAGATCCTTTATTTTATTTCATTTTTTTTTTAATGTGTAATTTGTTACTTTTTAAATTTATTTAAGTAATGAAAAATGTTTGATAAAGTTCGAGGTGGGCGCTAATAACTGTGACACAGTCCTAGACTAATGTAGTTATTAACGTTATAATGTTATGTAAACTTTTATATTGTAAATAAAGACTATTATTATTATTATTAAAAAAAAACATATTTGAGTAATAACAACACACACAGTATCATCGTTACTCGAGTTTACATTTGCTTATAAAAGTCTTACATTGTGGTAACTGTATGAGGTAATGAATTTTAGCCCTTTTGTGAAAAAAAATAGCAACACGGATTCAAATATCTGGGAGACTCGCAAGCCCAAGTGCACTATGCACTTCAAACTTAAACTTGCACTTTTTTAGGCGTATTTTATTGGAGCGATGTTCCCATGGATTAGCTTCAATGACGCAATGTCTGTTACGCCATAACTTCTCGAGTTCTTAACCGATTTTAATAATTTTTGTGTGGAATTGAATGAACAGGTATAGAATTAGATCGTGACGAATTTTGAAATAAGCAAAATTAAAAAAATAAAAAGCAAAAAACATTGACTCTATGGGATTTCCCATTGAACAAAAAGTATCTTATTTAAATATTACGTTGTGAATGTATATGAAATTAAATTCTTGCTCAGCTATTTTCAAAAATATTGATAGTTTTAAATTGTCACATTACTCAATACATTTATTGCAACTATAATCTTATAAAGATAATACATAAAAGAAGTATAATTAATAGACTCTGTATTGTATCATAATTAAAAAAAAGGAGAGAGAAGGATGTCTTTTTTTATTATAATAATAACAAAGATGTTTTTAGACCACCTGTGAAGAGGATATAATAGTAGTTTATGAAACTGGTACACAGTGAGGGTGTGTGTTTAATACCTATTTATGTGCAGTTTCATACACTACTTTATCTAATCTCATACATTGAATATATTAAATAAAATATAGAGATTGATACAGTTTATTTATTGGTTATTGTAAGTGTTAACATTTTGTATATGACAATGACATTAGTGGTAGTAGAGTAAGACTGACTGCTGCCGCAGTCTCTAAAATGCCGGGCGGCGTTAAATTTTCTTCACTTTCACTATCAGACATTTTAATAAACAATAATAATAATCCAGCGAAACACAGCAACGAAATGCAAGGAAACGTATTATGGCGCCAAAATTCCCGGTATCACCGCGCATGCAGCCACAGATAAAAAATGAAATAGTGTCATACGAATTGAAGCAGTATTGTATCAATGGTCTGTAATCGAAACGTAATGAAAAAAAAATTATAACATTATTTTGTTAGATAAATAGTGTTATAATCAATTTTTTTATTTAATTTCGATATTCTATTTGTAAAGTTCGTCAGTATAAACTCGTTTTGAGTTTTATATTTTAAATTTTACGATGTGAGAGTAGATAAAGAATATAAAAGTATTTCTGGAAATAGAAATAATATTTTTAAATTATAATTCTTTTATGGTATTTGTCACTTTTTCATTTCTCAGATCTTCTGGTAATTTATTGTAAATCTTAACCGACATACTATGAAATATTAACAAAGATGTAGATGCGCAGTTGAAATCATTAATTTATTTTTATGTCTTAAAGAATATTTATTTTTGGCGTTGCGTTTTTAAATCAAATTTGTTTTTTTATAACAAAGGAGATTGCTCAAATTGGCCCAAATGAAAAAAAAATATTGCCTTATACGGTAATTCTTGGCGTAATTTATACTTTATTTTCCAGTCATTAGATTTTAACGGACACTTCTGTATAATATATTCATTTTAAAAAGGACTTTCACTTTACCGGTTTGAAAAACATACGAACGAATCATTTTTAATGGCTATGGGTGTAGTAACATACAGCCAAAGACTGATCGAAGTTGTTTATATAAAATAAAAACAAATCTATTTTGTACAGATCGATAAGATAAAATATTTTTTTAATATTACACTGTGGTATTAATATACTCAACTATATTATCATTTTCACTACATGCAAATGTGCTAAGACAATTATTATAGATGGTAGGTGACATCATAAACTCTATTTTTCGCCAAACACCTTCATAAACACATTATAAGGTGTGATACACTTCTATACAATTTGCTCTGTCTAATCACAATTTCTAAATGAAACAAGCAAGATTGCTTCTGATAGTCGCAATCACATGACATACTTCCCTGATTTTAAATGTTACTCTTGTGCATTAATTTCAAAAACAGGCAACAATCTGTTAATCTACATGCTCTATATATAATCAAATACCCACGTAATTGTGGTACCTTTGGCTTGATTTCCTAGTTTACTTATTTGTTTTTTATTATTTTGATACCTATGTAGGGGAGGTACATTTTGAGGTATGCAAACATAACCTCAAAATCATTCAGGGTATATGGTTTATAGAAGTTCTCAGGGGTGTCCGTCAATAATATTTGTTTCTACAGTCATTTATACATAATTTCGAATCTAGGAAATAAGTTTTCATGATTATTGGTCTTTAGGCCAAACATGTATGGAAGCTGAGCAATCTCCTTTACAGATTTTAAATATTTATAAACATACATTTGACATTGGTCAAGTGTGTGTGAGTGATTGAAAAACAGAGACTTTCCGATATCGAATTCTACCAAGACTTATCAGAAAAATTTACTATTACACAAAACAGATTTCCTCCACGCATTATCTTTTAAATAATCTCGGATATGGTAAAGGCCTTTGTTCATGAGTGCATTTCTAACAAACTTTTTAACTTTTCAAAGGGCAGTTCAATCAGCTGTGTGGAACTTTATAATAAAAATTCAAACCTCGACCCAAAAATGAGCCTTTTATTTATTGAAGACTGAAATTTGGAACAACAAGCTTATTCTTATTTTGAATATAATTAAAATTTATGATAGGTATACTACTAGAAATAGTGAAACTGCTCTATCCTTGGAAACACACGAAGTAGGACTCCCACAACTCTTGTATAACCCGCAATTAAATCACGTTTCTTATGTACCATAAATTCCATACGTGTTTGCCGATAATACTATTTTGTGCCTACGGACAACCAACCTTGTTCCAGGTGAGTGATTCAAAAATATGAAGTTCGCGATATCGCATGAAAATTTGTAGAAAATTTATGCTCGATGCGTGACGAACGACTTAAGAATAGGACACCTGATATCTTGATACTCGTTGGTGCAAAGTGCGTTGGGCTTACAATCACTAAAGGAATGTTTTTTACGCCTTATTACTTACACTTATTGAAATAAAGTTCAAGATACCTATATTAATATAAACATATTTGTATTTGTTTATCAATTGACGTTACACAATATTTAATTTCAACCTTACTTTAGGTGCTTTTAAGTCTTAAAGTTTCTTGATTTGTCATTTAAAACCACCGTTACTGTTTCTGTATTCTTTTTAAGTATGTATCTCATTTTAATCAAACTGGAAGTTTTTACGAAAAATACATTGCCTCTACACCTAAAGGTGAGTAAATTTCGTAAGGTCGCAAGACCCAAAAAAAAAAATCTCGTTCGTTCGGACGGCATATTAGTTTGGCTACTTACACACCTGCTGTAGGGGCAATCTAGGGATGACCTTTAATTGCCACCATAATAGTGATGTGTATAGGAAAGCAGGAACAATTTCCTGAATGGACCCGACGGCAGGGTAGCAGGAACATGAGACCATTTTTGGCCCTAGATTTTTTCTTTTTTTCTTTCCCTAGAAAGAGCCGTTATCTGTACTGTCTTTTAATTTTTCGGTAATACTGTAACTATTCTTAACGCGTGAGTTTAACTTACTTATACCTGAAGTTGAGTTAAACAGAACGGCAGGTGTGTGTGTGAGACAATAACCGATACTGCCGCGATCACCGTGTATGTTATAGGTTTGATCAGTAGTACTATAAATTTATCAGTGTGTACCCTTAAGCTTTACACTAGGGGCTATCTAGTAGTAACTAGGGGCATCCTATACTTGATATTTTGCAATACTTCAATAAAAAAAAATTGGTAACTTTATGTGTGTCACAGTGTCAACAGTTAAAGTATGACATGTGCGAAAACGCTGACACTGCAACACGCATCCGTCGAATTTCGATAACCTATTTTAATTATCATTGATTTAACTACTATTATAAAATAAAGCATTTTTATAATCCTTAATCAGCTGCTGTATTCAATTGCGCCCTATATCACCCTGCGTCAGGTATGGGAGTAACCCACATCTTCTTCTTCTTCTACTATCCGGGCGATTTCCGCAACTCGACGTCTTTTGCGCCTGTTTTGCGCTTGAAGCGTATTCAGCTTGTTCTACTCTAGCTACCCCAGCTCTGCCATGAACGCTCTACGCGCCTTCACTTTGGTGACGAGTTCTCGGAAGCTGCCCGATAAGCAGATATATCTTGCCCGGAAGGGTGACAGTCATCATCATCATTTCATCAGGACGTGAAGTAGCCCACTTTAAGCGACTTTTTCCGACTGAGTTACAGTCAGCACTCACTTGTCCTCACTAGTCTCGTATGGTAGAACCAATTCGTCCTTGTATTAGTTTTTTTCTTTGCATACAATTGACCTTTTTATTATTATTGCCATTCTTATAATTAATGTAAAGGTTAAGCATGCTGTTTACCATCTGTCCTAGTACTGAAATATCATAACACACTCCAGTACATTGCAAACACAAACAGTGTAACTGTAAGTGTAAAGGACATAGCGACTCACTGGGCAACGACGCGGCAGATGAACTAGCCAAAAGGGGTTCAAATGGAACGGTGTATGGACCGGAACCATTACTACCTATACCCCTGGCACAAATTAGAACATGGCTGCGTAAAAAAACAGAGGAAAACCACCAAACAGAATGAAACAATAGTGTAGGCTGTAGGCAAACAAAGAATGCCATTCCGGTGGCTTCGAAAAAGCTTGCCCGCAACCTCACCAGACTAAACAGGGACGCAATCCGTGAAGTACTAGGTACTATAACCGGACACAGTCCTCTGAATAAACATCTATTTACCATAGGTGTGACAGACAGCCCTCTATGCAGAGGCTGCATGGAGGCGGAGGAAACGCCACATCACGTGCTCTTGGAGTGCAGGAGCGTGGCTGATCAACGGGCACGCTTTCTCCAGTCTCCAAAATCACTACCTGAAGCTGAAAAGGCTACTCGCCTGCAGGGATGGACTAGGATGGCTGGAGTAAAAGAAGAATGCTTAATCACGTTCAATGGCCCAATCAAGAGGCTAAGTGCGGAAAATGCCCCGTAAAACTAACTAACTAGCATGCTGTTTTTATTTTCGTTCACGCTTTGTACACTTTTTAAAGATTATCGTTTCGATTAATATGCGAGAATCAGACCCCATATTGTGACAAATTAGATCTGACAACTAATATACAAGATTGTGACAAATAATATACAAGTATATCTGTATATTAAAATTCCCTGTCACAGTGTTTGCCAGCAATCAACTCTGAAAATACTCAACAGATTTTGATATATACATATATAATATGTGTATACTATATATATTTAAAATGCTATACCACATTGTGAAAAATAAAAATACTTTATCGAGGGCGATATTATGATCATATAATCATTCCAATAATGGGTCCCGCCCGACTGTTTAAAGTTGCTGCGTTCTACATTAGAACATAAGTATCTGTCATATATCTCTTTCTATGTTGTAGTTATACGATATTACTTATCAAATTTTGAGAGTATTAGAATTATATTTTTTCAGTCGAGTTTTTTGTTTTTTCTTTATTTAATCTTTGAAGTAAATTACAGAGTGATTAGCCAGTTATGGGACTACGGTGACCGTGGTTCATATTCTGTAACGGAATTTAAGAGTACCCTGATAACTACGTCTACTTTTTTGGATGACTGACTTAATTTGTGGGAATTATATTGAAAGGTATTTTACTGCGTATTACCTAAGTAAAGGTAAAAGTAAAGGGATTCTGGAAAAAATAAGTTATTTTACTTTTTGACTATAGGAAACCCACAGCATGTGAAAAAGTTGTAAATATCGTTACTTCTGTTCAAGTTTACGAGTTACTTGCGCCACCGTTCTTCTTTTTATTTAAAATTTGCTTCCATAGGTGGAAGGTAAAAATAAATAAACGAAAAAACTTAACTTTAAGTGCATTTAAATAAAGTTATTTTCATTCTCATTATGTCCCTATCAACGCCTTCATGGTAAAACTAGTATGCAATGATGGTTTTAAAACTACACCTTTTACAGAAGTTGAAATCTGATCCTGATATAATATATTATTTTCCCTCCGAGTCCCTCTGCTATAGGTATGTATTAACAGTATACTGTTGCTTTCGTCGACATTATCAATGTCAGAAATTAGCTACATTTATGTAAATAATCATTTTTGTCTGAGCTAAATGACGTCCACTGCTAAAAAAAGGTCTTCCCAAGGATCTCCACAATAACCGGTCCTACGCTGCCCACATCCAGGTGCTTCCAGCGACCTTTACCAGATCGTTGGTCCACCGAGTGGGAGGCCTGCCCTCTTGGGGTTTTCTGCCATAATCGCCACGCTTAGCAGACGGGTTGTCGATCGCAGTGTGATGGCATGATACGCGGTAGGGTGGTGCTGCTGCCCATCCTCCGGTGTCTAGATCTCTCAGTCGCCTCTTACGACACCCACGGGAAGAGATAGGGTCGGGCTATTCTCGGGCCACACCACATATCACATATAAAAATGTTCTTACCTTTTTAAATGAAACTTGTGTAAATATTTTGTAGTGTGATATTTTGCCAATTTTGTTTAATAAAACTTTAATTAGTCATATTTTTATTTCATACTAACTTTCGACTTTTTTTTAATCTTTCATGTAAATACGTTCATATAAATACGCGTTTGTTAGATTTATTAACTATAAAGTATGATAATTAAGTATTTTACACATGTTTTCTTGTTTACCTTAAAGAAAAGCATCTTTTGCTTGATAGTTTGAGTAATTTTCTTGTATGTAAATGACAAATTGTTTTCAATAAGAATCATATAATTAACCAAAGCAAAAACCAACCTTTAAGTAATCTAAACTCTGTTTTCACATATCCATTAATATCTCCAATTTAATCAATGTGTGTTGTATAAATAACCTTACAATTTGTTCCTATTAAGTTATTTTTGCAATTAAAAGCTTAATATCCTAGTTAACCTCCTTTAAATCTCTTTTGATGTAATTAATTCATAGTCAATTTGAAAGAAATTGTTAAATGGAGCCAAATGAATGACTTCAGAGAATATCATCCGATGTGACGTCACTTGTTTGTCACCGCCTTTAAAAGACTGTGCTCTGGTTGTGCTCGGCCCACTTGCTTCGCAGCAGCCGCACCGCACGGACCTAAGCTAAGTATACAATTATTTAGTACATGTCAGCAAGACATACTATGTACCGCTTGTGTGTTGGTATATAGGTACAATATGTTCTTATTATCGAACCCTGAATTAAATTAGTAAAGTGTATACCTTGCTTTGTTACTTGATATTTAAAAATGTTTTAATAAGGTTATTTTGGATAGTTTTATGTTCAACTAAATTATGTTGATAAATGTTTAAATAAATGTTATTCCATGACATTCTTCTTATTTGCTTAAATCATTCCATGATTATTTGTTAAATGAGATTAAAATACTTTTTTTAATATTCTGCCTTTTTCTCTTCTCTATTTTTTTTAATTTAATCTCACACGTTTTTATCTCTGTAAAAACTAGTTGGTTTCTATGAGTGGAAATAAAAATTGTAAGTACGAACTAATAAATTAATATAAGACGTCGTCAACACCCACTAATGTATATTTTTATACAAAAATAGAAGAATTTACCATTTATTTTAAGAACAATACCAAATAAAGACTTTCCACGTAAAAAGATACTGGCCCCTCTAGTGTCTTAATCCGAGAACTGCACAGAGATATAGAACGGAGGCAAACGGGCGTTGAAAAGCCTTCTGCATAATGCATTTTGTGCCTGCACCGACCTTTGAGTTTGGGATTATACCTTTATTTCGTACATTTTGCACCATTTTCAGATTTCGACGAAAGGCCTTTGAAAGAAGTGTCTTTCAAACTGTTTGCTCTTTTAAGTTTCTCTATAGAGGTAAAACTTTACAAATTTATAGAGTTTTAGAATAAAAATCTTATTTCAATTTATGTCAGCTTTTTGTTTGTGAAAACTGGATAAGTATATAACACCAAAAACATTTTCATGTATAATGATATTACGACGAGACCATATGACTCGCACTGTCAAAAAGTTATCAGATCTCTCATATATATTCAAGCTACTAACTCTGCAAGCCCTTACTTAACAAATTGTACATCTTAGACAAAATATATGGCTTGGCCGTTTCGTTACCTCAAGCACTATTGTATAACAGAAAAGTAATGAACAATGAATCAATTTATCACCTTAAGTGTGTGTGAATGGCCAATGGCGGGTCGTCTAGGCGGGAGCACTCCCATGCCCACAGATAACCAAATCCAGTTACTCCGACTTATAGGTGGATAGTTACTCAAATATGTACTAAGTTCCAAAATCAATTCTTAAAGACTAGCTTTTAGCTTAGTGCTTAGTTATGCTTTTATCAGCTTATTACTGAAAGTTATTGGTATTTAAGTTCATCAATTTTACAAAATGTTGCTCTAATGAAAAGCGGAAGACAAATTTAAATTTTGTGTTTGAAAAAAGGTTGCAAAAATCGATTTGATGTGATTGTGTAAAGATGTCTATACACAGCAAATTGCAATTATCTGGAAAGTGCACATAGGAAAAAAAACCGATATTAATAGAAATGGAACTAGCATTCCTCGTTTACGTGGAATCAAATTAATCTGGGCATACAAACTTGCCTAAACTGTCATTAATTTAAATATATATTTTGGGTTTATCAGATGTAGCACTACAAATTGCTGGTCTACTCTTTTTAGCAAGTAGGCTAAAATATTTATTTATTTATTAATGTAAAAAAATACCACGTTACTACAAATTTACCATATTTTGGCAATTTTCTGCAGAGAAGGCGATAAATAGGAACTTCTTTAAATGCTTACTATCATAATCGATATAAAATTCATTCCAAATTTATTCCTAAGCGTTTTCGCTGCTCCGATATCATATGCTGTATCTAAAAGTATCAGCGGTTTGCAATTGAACAAGTATTCTTCGCTCACACCTTTCATATCTTCATTGCCAGCTGCATTATATAATGCGCACCTTCCCAAGGAGTTTTGGAAATAAAAAATAAAACATTTTAATCGTGGTTGTGCAAAGTCGTATTTTAAAATTTTTTGAACACATTTCTCGAATGACTCCATCGAGCGCCTCATAGTACAGGGCAAGATATAGGGCACCAGAGGGCGAGGGCGGTCGCCCATTAGATGGACTGACCAAGTGAAGTCTGCTGTGGGTGACTCACTGAATGAATGCAACAGGATGTCCGCCAGCAGGGAGAAATGGCAAATCATCGTGAGGCGAGTAACATCTGCCTCGGCTGAAGACACGTCCTCATGACCACAACTACTCTGGCAAGAGTGTCACGACGAAGAAAAAGAATCGCAACACCTAATATTTTACTAAAATTGATTATGTAAATACCGATAACTCCGGAATCTATACAGTTCACCGAATAACTAAGGATCATCCTATGATCACGGCTCCTGGAGAGGAGTCTAAACATCAGAATTAAATATAAAGTATGAGCAATTACAGTGAAAAAGTTGTTTTATTCAAAAGAGTTTCCATTGATATTTGTTTAAAACGCCTTAGAAGATCAACCAGTTCTCGGTATCCTTAAAATGTATTTAGAATTTATAATAGTTAACTATGCCAGTTGCTTTTTTTGACAAATCCAAAATTTTCGCGGATCCCACAAAAAAACAAAAGCTTTTTGAGGTCATATTCGCTAGCGATCTATTTTCTTTCTTCTTAAACCTATAATAGCCATAAGCTCCTCACATTTTGGACTTTTTATAAGTTCAAATTACTTAACCACATTTGATGAGATGACTGGATCCGATATGTTATTACAGCTGTGTAGGTTTTTAAATGTACTACTTATTATATAGAAAGAAATGATATTTTAAATCGTCTGGATCCAGTAACATAGGATGTAAGCACCCTAAAACTGTAAAAAAACGATAGCAAAATATTCGTTGAAAGTAAACTATAAATTTACTAACAAAAATAGCAACGGAATATAGAATATAAAATATTTATATTTTGACCTAAGAAACTAATATTTTAACGAAACAGCTGTGCTATTTTTTATTTAGTTCTTGCATCCACTCGTTGATATTAAATGAATATTTCATGTTTTTGGTGAACACCTGAATCGAAACGTCTTTGATTGAATTTAGTTTTTTTTTTATTACCTTCACACCAATCAGCCTAAGCCATAGTAAGCACTGTAAACCTTTATAATGGGTACTAGGGTTACGGATAGACATACATATACTATACATACAGATACTTAATATTTATAAAAATAAAAGTTAACCCGCCCATGCGTTGCTGTGTTATAATTTAAAATCAGACCAATCCTATGTCGTAATAAATCCAGTGAAATGAGAAGAAAGCTTCAAAATCGGTTAAGTAGTTTCGGAGTTTATCGCCGTCAAACACTGTGATAGCGAATTTTATATATAAAAATACATGAAAATGCATGACTTCGGTGTAAATGCTAGTATTTATCACACAAACATCTGATCCATCCGGGACTAGAACCCAGAAGGTACGACCACTACCATTGCTCCAAACAGCCATCAAACGTTAAAAAAAAACCAATGCGTGTCGTGATTAAGAGAATCATATTATTTATATTCCAATGATGGTTGGTTTTTCAAGCAGTCAAGATTTTTGGTTATGATTGATCACATTTTGATAGAAATATATCTAACAGTCGATGAATTTAGAAAATTTTCGCTTTCTTCTACTATATGGATTCCCTTGAAATGGCAAACTATGTATTTAATTGCTTTAGCAGCGTTTGATATCTTTATTTTCCAAGGCTCTTTTAATAATTATAATAATAAATATTTATTTGATACCGTTCCACTGAACGGTACTTGCCACTGCAAGTAACATAGATAATTATATTTTAGTGTTAGTCATTTGAATTTAGATATATAATAAAAAAATATTTTTATAGATAGCTAAAAAGTTTATTCGCAACGACACACATATTCATAACTCATACATAAAACATTCGAGAAAGTATAAGACTAAAAGAATAGAGACACAAAATTGATAAGCACAATGACAAAAGAGATAAAATAAAATATTTTTTATTCAATATGTGCATTTGCAATGCGTGTAATGAATGTCAAAGCTACGCCATGGCTTCCTAAGGCTTACGTCGCAAGTCTTTGTACCGAGAAAAAGCCGCAAGAAACTTAGCAAGAGCTGTTTTTTTAACCCCTTTTTTATGTGTGACATTACTTACTTATTAATTCATTTTAGTAAGTAATAATAGGATAAGAAGAAGAATTGGATATGTGTGCAGCGGCAAGAAGGTTAAGGTTCAGTAAGTATTTTAGACTTTCGCAAAAGCACCTATTACCAGCCGTCACCCGAAAAAGAAACGCGGAAACCAGTTACTGCGCTTCAAGTCAAGAACAAGTGTGTGCATGTGTGTGTGCGTGAGTGCACTGTATGTGGAAAAATATATTAAGAAACACAATATCATTTGCCAAGAACCACACAAATCAATATTTATACTACCATATAAATCTTATATTAAAAATACGAATGTAAGTTTGTTTGTTACACTGTCAAGCCTTAACTACTCAATCGATCATCATGAAATATTGCATACATTTTCTCAGGGCTACAGAAAAGTGCGTGAGGTACCTTTTGTCTAGAGGAAAGAACGTTCCCAAGGAATAGAAATATAACTTTTATCGGTAGTCTACAATAAAGCGAGTGAAGCCGCGGGTAAAGGATAGTCATAAAGAATAATATTAAGGATAAAATGATTAACTGAGACAAATCAAATCATTAATAATATAAAATATAATTTTAATGGCGCGATTGAAGTAAATCCTACTACTATTATAAAGGCGAAAGTTTGTAAGTATGGATGTTTGTTACTCTTTCACGTAAAAACTACTGAATGGATTTGAATGAAACTTTACCACAATATAGCTTATACATCAGAATAACACATAGGCTACAATTTATAAACATATTGTTCGAAATACTAATCCTGCGCAGACGAAGTCGCGGGCACCAGCTAGTATAATAATAATTATGCAAGGTTAAGAGACATGAACTGAAAAACCGCCAATATTACCCAGATAATCATCTAGTGATTATTGGACTTAGACTGTTGTGGAACTGCTTTAATTGTTGTTTTATTTTTAGGTGTCAAAAGTAAAATCACAAGTAGTTTAATCGGCCCCTCGCCCACGGCGACTTTTTGTAGTGATGCTGTTGCGCATTTCGTAAACGAGCGACAGCATTGCTACTAACGCGCGTTAGTCGCACTTGCGCTAATACCGCACTGCAGCATCGCGACTGTATCGATGCAAACACTCGACCGAGTCGGGCAACATCGGGGAGAGAACGGAGGGAGGGTGGCGTGTGAGTGGAGAACCGAGCATCAGTGCAACACAGACAGGTCGAGAGTGCTATTGTCCTACTCTTCGGCAGTCCATGCTTCGTCTGTCCACGCTTCGGTTGCTTACGTAAAAGCAGCACCAAAGACAACGTGACTAATCTTGCTTCAATGAAGTCCATCTTGCAACTGTAGCGATCGCAGGTAATTTTGTGCCGTTACTGAATCGCGTTTGCATCGCGATAGAAGCGCGACAGTATAGCGTTTGCATGAAGACTGAATCGAGTTTATGTGGGCGAGGGCACACAGCTAGCAACTGCAATGCGACTGTATTGATACGAACGCGCGACAGAATCGCTACTGCATCGCTATAAAAAGTCGTGAAGTTTAAGAAATGACTTTCTTTATGCACAAATAACACAAAGGTTGACTTAATTTCAATAGAATGCTCCACTAGTCAATCGCAGGATATAGGTAACATAAAAGTTTGTAAGTTGCGTGACCAAAAATGTTATATCAAACATACATTTTAAATTATATTGAGATTATTAATACTGATACCTTAATGCATATAGATCAAACACATCTTTATATATATAATTCTTCTGTGAGTGTGTGTCTGCACTCCTCCTAAACGGCTGGACCGATTTGAATGAATTTTTTTGTGTGTGTTCAAGGGGATCTGAGAATGGTTTAGATTCACAAATCAGCCCGGCAGATGGCGCTGCAGACGGTATCTAGGTTATTTATCTATACTGCAAAAATAACAGGCAGGACAACGTCTGTCGGGTCCACTAGTCTTTATATATATAAAAATTTAACATGGTTACTATTATATCACATAATAAACAATTAGCTATGAAAATCTGCAAACCATTGTTCCTGAAACCTTTGTTTTAAATGCCAACCGATTTGCAGACATTATGATGTGTGTTAGAAAAGCATTCCACAAGAGAATAGATTAAACATAGAACGAAATTAAGTGTGGTGAGAGGAGCAACTAGAAAGATGATTTTGATGTTGATCTTATTGGAGACACAAGAACATGGAAATTTTCCACTGAAATGAAAACGAGACTTATCGATAAAACGCATTCAAGGAATAATATAAATGGGTATATATAGATATATTAAACAACTTCGACCTTTTCAACAACAACTTTCTATGACAAACTCCGTGGTGGAGTGGCTCGCATACCGGTTTTCATGGTTTTGCCACTCCCGAGGCCCCGGGTTCGATTCCCGGCCGCATCAATGAAGAAAACGAACTTGTCGACATTGGCTCGGGTCTGGGTGTTGTGGTACCATCATTGTTCCTGAATTCCATAACACAAGTGCTTGAGCTACTTAACTTGGGTTCAGAATAATGTATGTGATGTACATCACATACAATGATCTGAAAGGAGTTGAAACGTCAGGAGTGAGCGAATGACGTCCTCTTCTGGTATAACATCCACTTCACTCTTGCATAACATAATTGTGTTCATAATATAAAGTCTACTTGTATGTCCACTATGATTATTATTTTCGAAACGGGTATTTTTTCTAAAGAAGTGATAACTAACTATAAGCTAACTTACAGTATTCGTACGCCCTTCCTTATTTATTTAAGTGAAAGACAAATTAATGCAATTCTATAATATTTAATCTAGAAAAAACATTACTGATATGCACCAAAATAATGACGTACATAACGCTTCCCTTTTTTAAACAAATATCAAGTGTATAAGAATAGATTGATTAATCTCATAGTTCCCATCAGCCCAAAGTTTGGCCTCATAAGTACTCCAAGACCAAAGGCTTAAAATTTTGAAAATTGTTGCAATATATATATAATACTAGTGGACCCGACAGACGTTGTCCTGCCTGTTATTTTTGCAGTATAGATAAATAACCTAGATACCGTCTGCAGCGCCATCTGCCGGGCTGATTTGTGAATCTTAACCATTCTCAGATCCCCTTGAACACACACAAAAAATTTCATTCAAATCGGTCCAGCCGTTTAGGAGGAGTTCAGTGACATACACACTCACAGAAGAATTATATATATAAAGATACTCGGTAGAAATTTGTCCCAAAAACAATAAAAATCAACAATGGTTCGAGTATTAAGTATAAGGATTATACTTTAATATTCTATAATACTATAATAATTATATTAAAATATATTATTATAACAGCCCTCATAACAATTTGGTGTCCTTACAAAATAATTCTATAGCACTTAAGACCAAATGGATTTTCAACACACAAATTGCAAAATTTAATTACGTTAAAGGATAACAAAAAGTACTCGGCATTTTCTGTTGTTTCAGTCCTGTAACTCTATATTTGGAAGTACGAATAAGTTCAATAATTGATAAAGAACTCTATCTGTTGGAGTTAGGGATGAAAATTGATTACAGACTTTTTGGTTGTGGTGTATACATTGTTTCAGAACAACGAAGCATATTTCTACTTGAACGTCAGTGGGAAGCGCATATTCCAATTTCAGAACTAAAGTATGTTATTTTATTTGGTACAGTTACTTCATAAAACAATCTATTGTTCCTACGAAAGCTCACTAACATGCATTGTCATTTTCGAAGATAAAAGTATCAAACAGGAGGTTATGAATGAATCGCTCGAGAGAGACGTGCATTTGAGTAGCATAAGAGAAAAAGATATAGCAAGCGCCCTTGAGTGAGCGAGACGGAACAAAAACGTCTATTACGTTGCCGTGTGGTGTCTACCATCTATTAGCACCACTTACAATAACACTTTGGGCACCGTAAAACCCTAATAAGATCTTAACACTCTAAGGCGACTGATGATTGTACACCATAAACTTCCCGTTAAACACAAAATGGGCAGCATCTTCGAATTCTGGTATACAACTCTCCAACTCGCTTTTTTTACCATGGAAAAAATTTATTACGCATATTCCGCCGCGGGTGAATGGCGGAGTATGTGTAAACCTCCAAGGAGTTCCCAAGTTCTGATTAAAAAAAGAACTCATATTTAGTATTAATCGAAACGGAATGATTACCATTTTTTATCATTATCCTTAATCTTATTTATCTCCACCAGAGTTTATATATTGCATGCTTAGAATTAATATAAATAGTTACAATTACATTATAGAAGACCACAGTGCGCAATTAATCCTAAATATTACCAGCGACGGCAACATAATTTACTACTAGAAAAAAGTGACTGGATTGACATAACGACACTGTCCTGCATATAGATCTTCGGCATGGTAACAAGTATCCAATATTTTTAAATGGAGGAATTCATCCTTATGAAGTTCTAGGTGCGTTGGTGAGGTAAACGAGGAATTTGTAAGGTGCTGACTAGTTCTGGACAATCCAAACAGTCATTGGATACTTGTACAGAAATATATTTTTCGACTAGCTGGCTAGCATAAAGCTAGTAATAGTTTTCGCAAGATTGTCATTGAGCGAAGCTCTCTTTTAGGCAACTCACAAATTTCGCTTGTCTTCTGCTACTTAACGGTTCAACCGATTCGAACGAATTTTGGCATGAACATACATGATTATAACCTGACGGACATAGGCTATGTAAAAAAAAAATTGACTTTAACATGGAGGAATAATCACCGAAAGAAAAAATCAATAGCTGATCACAGCCAAACCGCTGATACTACATTGATGAAATTTGTCGTAAACAATCATAGTCGTGACTAATGTGCAAAAAAAAGTTTTGAAATCGGACATACCATGGAGGAATAATCACTGAAAGAAAAATTCAAAAGCAGATCACAGCCAAACCGCTGTGACTACATTGATGAAATTTGGCGCCAAAACTCACAAACGAAGGTAAGGTAGTGCTTCTTCAGTATTTCCAAACAAAAGCATGCATTGCAGACCTAGTTATAATTTAGGTGATATAAATCGTTTTCTGTGTCGATGCCGCATGCAACTGCAGAGAAATATCAGTACGTTAAAAAAAATGTTAATAAACATAAGTAAGTGATCGCGACAGTTTACAACAAAACCCATATCTGTACCCTATCCAAATGGTTGGATAGGGTCCAGGTATGGATTTTTAATTTTACGATTGGCTTGGCAAATTTGGCGTATTTACCGATTTAAATGCTTGTAGCGTAATTCCATGACCTCTTTAGAAGAAAAAAATACAATTAGGCGTAGGATTGTATTGTAAATACTTGAAGTCGTGTTTTGCATTATAACTTTTAAAACGGGCGAGGCTATGTTTATTGATTTAAAAAGTTTTAAGTAAATGATTCCAAAGGTTCGAGAATTTATTAAATAAATAAATAAATAAATATTTCTAACATTCACACCAATTAACCTAGCCCAAAGTAAGCACTGGAAGGCTTGTGTTATGGATACTAGGGTAACGGATAGACATACATATATGTTACATAGATATGTAATATTCATAGAAATATATATAAACACCCATGACTCAGGTACAAATTGCTCGTATTCATCATACAAACATCTGCCCCTTCCGGGATTCGAACCCAGGACCGTCGGTGCGTTAGGCAGGATCGCTACCGTTGCACCAAACGGTTTTATTATGATAAAATTTAATTTAAATACCTTTTATCATAATAAATATAGAAAAATATACTTTAATTTTAGTATCAACAATATATACATATTGTTGATACTAAAATTAAAGTATATTTTTTTTGTAATCACAATGTATCATTTTACCAGGATATTTTTTCTCTGAGTTATTAAATGTTTAAGGCTTTATTAGGGAACGCAACAATTTGAGAGCTGATTTCGTAGGTCAAAGGACTGTTTCAGCCTTTATAGCTCTAGCTCTTACAATATGACGGTGATTTTTAAAAAAAATGCTAAAGTGCTCTAAAGGACTAATATGAATGGAATATGATCCCAGTAAAGGAGGTCAAGTGAACTCTAGTGAACCTTGTCGAAGCAAAAAATTCCAACATTTTACATATATTTTAAAAACCATAATGTTATTCTTCTAATTTTAGCCTGGCTAGATTTTTATAACTATTTAATCGATTAAAATTTGCGCAGGAAGTTACATGTTTAGTGGTACTGCCATGGCCATGGCCACCACTAATGGCCATTATAGGCTATGTCCAGTATTATCTGTATTGGTACTACTTAAAAAAACTGTGTGTGTCAACTATGAAGTACGACTGGAGTTGACTGCGTAAAAACGATTGTCTCTAAATAGGAAAAGGAAATAATAAAACAAAACTTCAAAATAAAAGTGAAAGGTGCGCACGATAGGTTGCACGCCTAACGAGCCTTGTATGAAAATCATTTATTTACTTCAAAAAATTTTCTTCTACTTAACTTATCATAGAAAAATGTATAATGTAGCAAAAGGCAATAAAGTTTAATGTGCGTTTAAAGCGTGAGAACGCCAACGTTCTATCGAGCCTTGACTAAACTTTCGGTAAAAACCAGAAATAACCTATGCGGTCTTATCAGCCTCAGTCTGTGAAAAAGTTGTTAGTCAGTCTGTTAAATATTAAAATCACACTTAAAAGGATAATAATAAAAATGGAATATTAGCAAAATACCCTGAGTTATTAAATTGCAGTTTTGTTTTTAATGTGTCATGTATTTTCCGGCAGAGTAGAATAGCAGTAACCATTCACACTTATGGGTGTTGTAAAAGGTGGCCCCAAACGGTGGCACCAAACGGTCGTCAATAGGCAGCAGAATTTTCTTATGATGGTCTTTCAATGCGATTTCCAAATCTTTCTTTCTTTGAGATTTCTTGATAAGTATTTGTATGTTTTTGCTAGAACCATTTTAAAAACTACAAGTAATAAAAATATGACAGACAGACCGAAAAAGATTTTTTTTACATATGCTGGCATTTGAAACTTAATTTGACCCCCTGAGGCTTATGGACTTTCTAGCTAGCAGAGCAGTTGACCTATTGGCTGCGATAATTTTGATGATGTGAACAGTCAAATTCAGTTAAAGAGTGTCATTGTACACTGCCTTACTTCTGCGAATGCAGATTAGATGCGTTATAAGGCTTCATAAATAGGTTATCTGATATCATTAGTCGTTACATTTTCAGGTTAATACATTGACATAAAACGATTTTAAGGAAACTTGTTTCAACAATGTTCTTGTTTTGCTAACCAGACAAAACTTCTCTAGCCTATGTATAATCCATAAGAATTTGTTCACCTTTTGATAGGTTTTAATTTTGTGCAGGAAACTCATTTTTTTCTAAAATAATATAGTCAGAATTAATAAAGAATAATTTATTGTAAGAGAAAAAGTTTCACACGTTAGCCCATCGCTGCAAAGTTGCCTGTCTATCTGTCTTTTACAGATTATACTTCGGCGAGTAGGCCCAGGAGCCATACCGCCATATCGTCATTACCTTTCGTCCTTTGGCTAGTTGGCTAGTTAGCTCGCTCCATCGTGTATCTTGTCTTGGCCCCCGGACCTGATTGGGATCAAGAGCGAATCCATTATAAAAAAAAACTGCTATCTACTTCAATTAGCAAACAGGCATACAATTATTTTAATTATATTAATATAGCAAAAGCTGTTATTTTGATATTACAAATGTAAGTTTCAACTTTATTTACTGGCATGTATTTCTATCTTCTCTTGACGGTTTGATTTCTTTTCAGGCTGATATCAAAACTTTGACAGCAGTCGTAATGTTATGATTAAATTGAAATATGAAAATAAACGCGTTTTCTATGTCTGTAAAAAGTTTCTCGTTTCTTTATCTATCGGAAGTGCTTTCAGAAATTCTCATTCTTAAAGACGACAAAATATTCGCCTACATTTCATAGTCTCTATCAAGAATGTTATGAAGCTCCGTAAGGGAATCGAAACTATTGGATATCCGAAAATAAATATCCTAAATCATTGCCGAATCCGATATCAAAGTTTCCCATAACTTCGGGTAGAGGCGGAGGCTAAATGAAACGTGTCATCACTGATTTTTGCCCACTACAAGTGATACACTGGCTGCTTTGCTTGCTTTGCCCAGATGTCCCAAAACCCCATCATCCTTAACCGTAATATTCGTATCCATATTCCGATCCGAAATTGTTTTATCCATAACATTCCTAGTTTCAACTCTTAACAGACGGATTTGAAATTGCAGTAACATACCATAATTTGGGAAAAGCTATTGCACGTTATATAGTTTACGGCAGATGCCTGGTGATCACATCCAGTAACATTAATCGTCTTTAACGACACCATAAAGTATAATAGGTAAGTGCTAGTCTACTTTCCCGGTCACAACATGACCAAGTTCTACATATGTATATTCGTATATTCCTTAGCCGTATTTATTACATTCGTGTTTAGTTTTTACATCTTCGCAAACATTACACATTTAAATAAAAAAACTTATTTACAATCTTTTGCGCACATAGTCGTATATTTTCTACTACCTTCACAATATTTTAATAAGTAGAAGGTATGTTAAGAAATATATGACAGCCATTGCCCGTAAATAAAATGTTTTATACATTCGTCTTCTCTATTGTCGAAGGAATTTAAATTGTTCTATACAATTGTTAAAATCCACTGAACAGTCGTACTGCGCAGGCTATTAAATATGACCTTCTCTAAGTATTTCCAAGTAATGAGAGGCATCTAATGAAGTCCGTCGCTAACAATGGGTGTCTCTAACGACCGATAACGCTCAACTCCCGGCGACAAATTACCGAAACGACCGAACATAAATTAGCCAGGAATTTTATTCTCGTGCTATTGTCCTTTTATTTCCTCGATGTCTCGAACAGTTCGTGAGATTTTTGATACAGCCATCTTTGGATTGTTGGATTCAAGTCGGATAAGAATATCAATTTTACCATTGATTTGTAATATTATGGACGTCTCAAATAATTTTATATACTTTTAAGCCAAACGAATAAGGCAAAGAATAGATAAATTCCTATATCTTTAAGTACTTACAATGCGAGATAGGGTCACATTGCCATCTTCAATATTGCCAAATCTTCATAAAAAACAGAATCAAAATGAGATAATTGATTAAATTATTTTAGCCATTTAATTTTTGGCATTATTTTTAGGTCTTACACTTATGTACATCACACATTGAAGAGCCACTGTAGTCGCCAAACCAGTCACCAGCCATCCGGGGGCGACCCACAGGTGCGTCTTTTCAATTATTTCCCCTCCGAGTTGTCATACATTCGTGTTTTTATTGCTCGCAATGTGGCATTACATAACTACTTACCACCTCACACCTCCAGTTAAAAATCTCGATTAGCGGTGTGACCACATATCATAGAGAATCATTCAATCAAAGAGTATGCGTCTACATTTGAGTTTCAAGAGAACGTGTATTTCTAACCAATATTCATAATAACTCAGATGACTTTTGTGACATTTATAATATTACTTTCGCAACTTTTGTTTTATATCTCTTGGAGATCTTCAATTTATTTATCATAAAATGGGCTCCATAGAGCCACAAAATATTCTATGTTAGAATAAATTAAGGCTTTGTAGATAGTGAGAAAGGTAAATAGGTGCTTAAATTTGGTACTGGATTGTTGAGAAAATCCGTACATATCATATGCTCTACTAATTCTAAAACTTATATGAATATTTATGTCTGGATTTCATTTACCGTAACTCCGCTGCCTCTAATTGATTTCACTTTATTAAGAGTAGCGCCACATAGCTTATGGAGGTGAGTACTAACAGACATTCCTTTTAGTGAAGGTGATGGATTTACATCTTTCTTTTACTACAATATATTGTGAAACAATCCGGATGTTGTTGAAATCTACAATTATTCTCAATAAATACTATCTACAGAGCAATAAAAAAAGAAATTTGCAAAATTTTCAAAAAAATGCAAAAGTTAAAGACATCATTTAAATAAACAATAATGGTTACAATATAAAACCTTGGGGTACACTAGAATTAACGAGAATAAAACCAGACTCAAAACCGTTCGCGTACACCTTCTGTGTGCAATTTGATACGTATGATTTAAACCAAAGCCATTAATTATACCGTACGCCATTAAATGCAAGCACCTCTATGATAGCACCATATTCTATAATCCACCCGGTCAAAACCTCTTGGAAAATCTAATTGTTATCAGTTTTTTTTTTACCTTCCATTTTCATTCATATTGTTAAGTTACATCTTACCACCAGATAGTGTTATGTCCATCTAGATGGCGATATCATTTCATATTTTTTATATTAATGGTCAAACTAATATTTTAGTTTGATGTTCCTTACTAGACGCTGTGTTGAATCGCAGTAAACGTTTGCATATAATTTATTTTAAGATTTTGTGACATATTTTATATGGGCTTGCAATTACACTAATTCAAGTGGGGTTCGGTTCTCAACGTTTGTTTTCCCATTACTCATTCACTGGTACGATGCGAGCGACTTACAAATGATAGGGAATATACTAACAACAGGGTTGTAAGCAACAATTAAGTACAAATGAAAAATTTCGCAAAAAGGTGCAATCATCAAAGTTTCATTCAAAGACGCCGAGGATCATACTGATATATGTAATTTTTTTTTGGAATCTTTAGTCTGTGCATAGGAAAATGCAAAAGATATTTAAACGTCGTTAAACTCAATGGCTGTTTCACCTTAATGAATTATCGAAACATTTGAATAAAGTTCTTCTCATTGATGAGACAACGCTGGCATACAGTGAAAAAGTAGAAAAGTACTGGAAAATTTTGACGTTGTTCAGAAGGCTCAGTAGCTTAATTGGAAGAGCATTGGACCAAACATCCAAAGATTGCGGGTTCGACTCCCGACAGAGAATAACTTGTGAGCCGTGTTGATATTTTTTATTGAAATAATTAATATATTTTTATATTTCGAATCACAGGACACAAATTGAAAATAAAAAAAATAATAATTGAAAAGTGTTCGAATCTTGGAATTGGCTTTGTGTTGCATCTTTCCTTGCGCTAACCTAAACCAAAGGTTTTTTCTGGCGCTTAATCAAACACAAATAAAAAAAAATAAACAAAGTTATGATTGAGAATAAGTTAACTTTTATACCTTAACTTTTCTGATTGTGCACGTAACAATCATAAAAGTAAAGGTACGTCAAGAATAGAACCAAAGGCCATTAGAAATTTTCCTACATTTAAAGTAGGAAAATTAACTAATTTAAATGAAGGAATATTCGGAAAATTTCATATTTGGAATATCAATTCACCATATTTGGGCAATGCACTTTAGGACAATAAATACGAGTATAACGACCTTCGTGGTCAAGTGGTCAATCGTTGGATCACTTAGAGATTCCGGGTTCGATCCCCAACCGGGCCAATGTAAAAACGATTTTTTCTGTTTCTGGGTGTTGTGGTCCAGATGTCCCATGACAGCAATGAAAAGTAAGTTTAGAGAATTCTTATCATCATTAAGTTCACCATAAGTACATGTTCTTTGTGTTTTAAGTTTTACAAAGTTTAAATAAGTATTTATTTATTTATTAGAACATACAAAACTCACATAATTCAAGCAGAATGTGATATAATACATTCGCCCTTTTCAAACAAAAACTGAATTCATCCATTGAACTGCCGAACAGTCACGATCTTCACTCTCCATCAAACTAAAGACGTATCTAAAAGAATTACGGTAAAAATAAAATAAAGCCGAAATCAATCTCTCAAATCGTGTCAAAGTAGACTAATAAATTATTAAAATTCGATAAGAAAATTGTATTTGTAAATTAACTTGTAAAATGTTTCGAATTATTTATTAGTACTTATTACACAATAAGGCCTATAGCATATTTAAATAAATTACTTTTACTGGGTTCACGTTTATTCTTGTTTTTTATATAAATAATAATCACTACATAGTATAAAACAAAATCGCTTCCTCTGTCTGTCTGCCCCTATGTATGCTTAGGTCTTTAAAACTACGCAACGGATTTTGACACGGTTTTTTTTATTAGATAGAGTGATTAAAGAGGAAGGTTTATAGCTATAATAATCATAATAAAGTAATTAAACAAATTTGCTTGCACTTACACCAAACGCTGACTGAACCGAATCAAAATAATGTACTGTAGTATTGTATACCTTAAAAAGGTCTAAAAAAACGTTCGTAATGGTATACGTCTATCTCTCAGGGATAACCCACAATAACAATTTTTTAAACTTTACTTATTACGAGAAATAATGGCTTATTTACGAAGCGATTTGAAACAATACTGCATTAATCCTTATCCAATCAAGTACCTTAATTACATTTTGCATTTAATATAGATCAATATGGCCCTTTATAGCATGTAATTTAATCAGCATTGCACCCCTGTGAAGCCGGGACGGGTCGCTAATAAATAAATATTTCTCACATTCCCCAAATTAGCCTAGCTCAAAGTAAGTATTGCAAGATTTGTGTTATAGATACCTGGGAAACGAATCGACATACATATAATAATACATATATGTGTAATATTCAAAGAAATGTAAAAAAATATTTTATTTATTTATTTATGAGTATAAATAAATAAAATAATTCTTATTCAATATGAGCATTTATAATGCTTGTATTAAACGTTAAAGCTATGGCATGGCTTCGTAAGTCTTACGCCAGAAACCCTTGTACCGAGAAGAAGCTGCAAGAAACTCGGCAAGGGCTGTTTTTACCCGACTACGCCAGAAGGAGGGTTATGTTTTTCGAGAGTATGTATAACTGTTTCGCACGCTCCGCGGCCTGAAAGGTTCCATGGATTTTAGCTTGTATTTACTATAATAAAATAAAAAACGGTAATTTAAATCGGCAAAGAAGTCACATATCTATATTTAAATGCAGATTACTCCAAACTACTGACTAGGCGGCTGACTTTCTGCAATGGATCCCTACTGTTACAACTTTGGCGATTCTTAAGTTAAGTGCAATCGGGTGTGACGATTAAGTGTTTTTTCCTTTTTTAGCTTTTAAATTACCGTTTTTTATTTTAGGGTTTTTTCATTTCCAAATTACATAGAAACGCAGTTGGGGTTTTTTATTTTCTTCCTTTGTTATGTGTTACATTGCATACATAGTTATACATTTAAGTAAAATTTTCTTGTACTATCCCGATGTATGAGTAAAAATTATAATACTATTACACAAACGGATTTTAAACATTTATCATCTTTCATTATAAAATAAGATTTGTTTCTTTTTATTAAAAAAGAAACAAAGCTATTAACTCCACGCATTCTTGTCTTTGAAATGATTCCCGACATGGTAATAGCCTTTGTTCATGAGTGCTTTTTTAACAACCTTTTTAAACTTTTCAAAGGGTGATTCAGTCAGCTTGTGTGAAACTTTCTTATTACAAGTCAAACCTCTACCTGAAAATGGGCCTCTTGTTTTTTGAAGCCGAAACTTGGAACCGCAAGTTTATTCTTGTTTCGAGTATTAATTGAATGAATATCGATCCTTCTTTTTTTAAATTGGTTATCTGTAAAGTTAGTTTACGGACGATAATTTTACGTGATAGCGTCATAAGAAAACATTGATGAAAAATTGCATACTTTTATGAATTGAATTATTATCACCGAATTATAATTATTTTGTTTAATACAAAGAAGGAGTTAATTGATAATCATTATTATTTTCTATTAATTAACATTAAGTTGTTGTAATAAACAATGGAAACCGCATTAACTTTTTTTCTCTTCATGAAGTGGAAGAGAGATAGATGCGCCACAAATCAAACGCTTAGGACGATCGCGATCGTGCCTTACTCTCGCCTGTTGCACGCTCTGCTCAGGCGGAACGTTTCACTTTTTCGTGCATGCAGTTGGTGTTCATCGATTTATAAGACGTTATCACGTCAAAAAGTGATATAGTGTTTATGTACATACATAACATTTTCATAGATATATCGAGACACAACTGTTAATAGTTTAATTTCTTTAACTTCATCAACTTATGAAGAGAATTTCTTGTTCGCAGGTTGTATTTGGCGTGTACCGTCCTTTTTTAAGACTAATTTTATCTTCAATATTGGCAGTTGAGTCACACAACAACAATCCATAAGTTACTTAATTACAAAAATAACATGAAGTCCCAACATCATCGATAAAGCATCGATATGAGGATCTCATTGCACCCTTAAGATCATAGTGATGCATAAAAACTTAATCAAATTAACTAGATCGACTGCTTTTCCATTAACATTTATTGGTGCATTGGACGCCTCTATTTATGTTATTCGGGTAGTTATCTACTAGACAATATTAGCATATTAACACGATCAATAGAATATAATGGAATGTAATTAAGATCCTGTGTAACCACATTCTAAATATGAATTGATTGATTGACTAGCCTTTCCCAAAGTTAGTCAGTCTAATAGGCTAACCACTAACCCCTAAGCCATCAAATTCCCCATGGGGCTTGTTAGAATTTTAAATGAACTAATCAAACCATTTGTTCATTTGAGTTCTTATTTCCTGCGATTGGATTTTAAACTGATTCCCGTTCATGCTATCTTCGCAGGGCGAGATTTGATCAACTTTTCGGGCTATTTACATTTCATTCAACGTTGCATCGCGAAAAGTTATGATTAAATTTCGAGATCGCGGCCGGAATACTTACCTATCTAATGGAATTATCTAGTTATTATAGTAAAGTGCTAAAAGTTGAAAAGAATTAACATGTATAGTACAAGGTTGGAGCGTTCCACCTGCTGGGGATCGAATAATCAAAAAATAAATACCTGCTAAGACACACATTGCAAGACCTGGTGATGTTTTCTCTCTTTTTTCAAATAATAATAATAATAACATGAAGGTCGGTCCCGTTGCCCGAGTTTATTTCGCCAGTTCTTCTCGGAAGGGCCTCCCAATTTTCGAACTGGTAGTAGACTCAGTAGTATACAATATGATCGTAATGAGAATTTAATAAAATGTAAAAATAAAACAATTTGATTTATATAAAAAAAATAACAATGAGGAACGTGCCCGATTAAAATATTGTGATGATAGTAGAAAATATATGACGATAATGATCTTGAGATCAAGGCTCCTGTAAAGGAGTCGAAACATCAGGATGAAAATAAATTAATATATGTGCAAAATTCTTAAAAATTGTTTTATTCAAATATGTATATTGTAATATTTGTTACATTCACACAAAGTACCGTAGAGTCTGATTTATGCTATGAATACTAGGGTAAGGGATAGACATATAAATGTACTAATGGTTATAGAATTAGACGAATCTACAATGCGTTTCCGGAGTTGTAAATCATAAAATAATATGCCAATCATAAGTTCGGAACTAACCAAAGTAAGTTGATAATAACATAAGAAGCACATGAATGGATAAATAAACAAAAATGACTCAAGAATAAAATTAATGTTTTCATTCGTAATTGGAACCCGTTACTTTTGGCATATAGGCAGGATCGCTACCACTGTTCTAACAAACCACAAATAGACACGTCTTAAACCTTATTCATAAGAGTAATTATTATACAGTTAATCAATGACTATCGCCGAAAAAATCGGATTCTCAAGTGTCTTAGCATCAAAAAAAGTTACTTATTTTTTTTTTATTTAAAAATTTAACTGTTATTTTCATATTTCGAGAAATTATTACAAGACAAAATTTTACTTGTCTCAAGTATGAGGCGAGACTCGAAACCACAGCCGTAGTATTCGGGCTACCGTGACCTTCACAGACCCATAAAAATGTTATAAGTATAGTTAAGTGGAAAAGCACTCGTCCGGATAGCGAGCGATGTGTATTCGAGTCCCGTTTGAAACGCGAATAAAGTTTTTTTTTGTTATATTTTTTTATATAAAAGGAACTTAATTGTTATCTGCTACTTGCTTTAACCCTCCTTTGCGAATTTAATCTTTAACACTGTTTACGTAAATTATTTTATTAAAGATCTTACGATACTGCTAATGAGCCTAATTATAATCATGACACTTAGCCATTTCATGAATGGAAAAAACATACCTTTTAACAGCAGCAGAGATTGTCGGCATCAGTTTGAGAAGCACTTAAGAAACATCGACGGGTGTGGAGGATTGATCCAGGTATTTAATCGGGAATTAAGAATTAAAACGAGGAGCTCCCGTAAAAGTGACCGTGTAATATTCACTATGCAAAAAAAGGTAATAAAAAAGGTGGGTCGACAAATAACGCGAAAGGCTTCCTGCAGAAATTTTAAAGGCAATGTCCACTGTAGGAGAATTTGCGTTAACAACGGGTCTGTCAAGTTTTCTGTAACTTATTAATTTGATATTGTTATTTCAAATCTGTTTATTTTTGCAAACTTGTTTTATGTTGATGGAGTAAAATATAAAATAGTGTGTCAGCTCCGACGCACGAGCTTACTCCTTAAGAACTATTGTCTTTGAACAGGCACAGAAAATAATTAACCAAAACTTCAAAATAAAAGTGAAAGGTGCGCATGATGCGCTATTATTCGATCACTATATTTTACTCTTCATATTTTTTCATACCGTGCATTTTATATGGAAATCAAATCTAAGGAGTAAACTCCAAAATTATACGATTAGTTTACCATCCAACTAAATCTATAAGGAGATCATCACTGATAAGGTTGCTTGGATGGACGGAAAAATTCAAATGGCCATCCCTGGGGATTTCGGTAGGGGACGATTTTGGAGATAGTGGAAAAATCCCCAATTTTACTTAAGTAATGAAGCTTTTTTAATATCTCTTCATTTAATACTATTTTTGTAAATAAAGATTGTCTGGAAGAGATCGCTCTGAGCGATAAGACCGCCCATTGTAACACTATTTTAAGTTTTCTCTTGTTATCTTATTATTTCAATGTGGTGTTATCAATAAAGTGTTTTGTATTGTATTGTATTGTATTTTCATCTTTTCGACATATTTTTTTTTATCATTATTAAAATTAATTTATACTAAGCTTGGGGTCAGAACAATGTACCTCTGTGACGGTATCTAATATAAAAAGAAAAAGAAAATCTTGTTTTAATTTCATTCAAAACCATATAACGACTTCAATATATATTATACATTTAAAAGTATTACAAATCATCATTAACATATTACTTTACATTATTTTAAAAATTAAAATAATCCACACCAAGCTTTATCCAAAATTAAAAACACACCAATTAGCATAGCCCAAAGTAAGCCTTGTAAGGCTCGTGTTATGGATACTAGGGTAACGGATAGATATACATATATATGTAAAATTAATAGAAATATATAAAAATACCCATGACTCAGATACAAATGCTCGTATTCATCATACAAACGTCTGCCCCTTATAGGACAGGATCAAAAGGCAGTATTGCACCAAACAGTCGTCAATGAAAGCTTGTTTTTATTTATATTTTCATTTAATTTTTGTTTGTTATTAATTATTTATCCTGGACATAATCTGGAACTAGAGCTCAATTGAAGCTCAACGGGATACGTCGTTTTATTACAGTGTACTCATGGTTACCTTTCGCTTCCATCGTCAGATCATCTTTATTTAATAATCACATGTATTACCATTATCACATGTGCAGTTAATGGTTCAAAAACTTGAAAATTTTGAGAAAGAAATGGATTTCAATTGCAGAGCTCGAAAAGGAGAAGGGCGTTGTATTCCTTCTTAAAAACTAAAATTTAATTCTAGAAACGCTTACTGTTAAAAAGCGCTTACGCTTAAAAATCGATTCCCAATTGAGAGAACATCGAATCGGACTTTCAAAGGTTGCGGGTTCGATTCCCGCTAGAGAATTCACTTGGGAGCCGAGTCAATTTTTTCTAGTATTTTTCTATTAAAATAATTTATCTTATAAGGTAGCCTTGAAAAATGCAAAAAATATATAAAAAAATATATATAATTATATTTTTCGACTATATTTAAAGTAGAACAGACATTATGAATTGGTAGTGAATATAAAATGAATTAAGGAAAACTTGATGTCTGATATATGAAAATATTCTGCCAAATAAATAAATAATTTGATTTGAACTTAAAAATGTTATAGAGTCCTTTTATTCACCGATGGTCAATTGAAAATATTTGAAGACAATGAGTTGTCATAGTACCATTTGAATATCCCTGAATACAGTCATGCAAAGATGTAGCGCTTAATACATAAATTTTGACGTAAATGGTTTTTACAGCACCCAACCATAAGATCGACTGCGAACCCTATCTCATGTGTCTACATTACTTTCAATATACGCAATGAATACGTAATGGCTACCTCCGCATTTGGGAGTCCTGTGCGAGTTTCCTTTTCTCGACAAATAATTCCAGTAATTTCTAAAGCACCATTTCTGTTCACATTGGAAATTCTTTGCCACTCACAATTTTCTGTTTTCGCTTTGATAATCTTACGGTGTTGGGTAATGGTGGAATTCGGAAGTAGCGATGTTGTGTGGATTAGAGTAAATCGTTTCTTCGTGTGTATGATATCGGAACGGGATCCCATAATCCACGAGTTGAAACGATGAAACTTCAAATTCAAAACGGAGACATCTTTATTTTGTTGGTTAGTGATCTTATTAATATAGTAGCATCGATTCTATCGTTAGTTCAAAACGTGTCAATACCAATGAAGGAGTGTAATACTATCGATAGTATTGACGTTCGTAAATAACAAACTATCGGTGATTTCGATAGTATCGGTACTATCTGTGTTCTTTGTAACAATCGATAGTTTGTTATTTACGGGCAACAATACTATCAATAGTATTGCATACTTTCAAAAGTATTGACATGTTTTAAGCTATCGGTAGTATCGATACTATGGACTCTATCGATAGTACACTATTTTTCAGATGAAAACATCGATAGAAATAGTATCGATAGTCTTGCAACACTAGATATTAGTACTAACTGAAAATCCAAACTATACTTTAGTTTGGCTTTTCAGTTTTTCAGTTGGTTAGTTTTACGGGGCATTTTCCGCACTTAGCCTCTTGTTTGGGCCATTGTACTTGATTAAGTTTTCTTCTTTTACTCCAGCCGTCCTAGTCAATCCCAGAAGGCGAGTAGCCTTTTCAGGTTACACGCTTTCTTTAATGATTTTGGAGGCTGGAGAAAACGTGCTCGTTGAACAGCCACGTTTCTGCACTCCAAGAGCACGTGATGTGTCGTTTCTTCCACCGTCATAAGCCTCTGCACAGAGGGCTGTCTGTCGAACCTATAGTAAATAGATGTTTGTTCAGAGGACAGTTTCCGGTTATGGTACTTTACGGATTGAGTCCCAGTTTAGTCTAGTGAGATTGCGGGCAAGCTGTTTCGAAGTCACCGGAAAGGCATTCTTTGTTTGCCTGCAGCCTACACTATTGTTCCATTCTGTTTGGTGGTTTTCCTCTGTTTTTTTTATGCAGCCATGTTCTAACTTGTGCCATGGTTCCGGTCCATACACCGTTCTATTTGAACCCTTTTTGGCTCGTTCATCTGCCGCGTCGTTACCTAGTGAGTTGCTATGTCCTTTGATCCCTTGCAAAGTTACACTGTTTGTGTTTACAATTGACTGGAGTGCATTATGATTATGCAGCGCTTGAAGTACGGATGCACTTTCGGAGACCAATTTAATTCCATTCCACCATTATGATTCCTGACATCTCTGGCTGCAACCGCCTGTGCTGCTTTGGTGTTACCTATACATTCTGCTTGGAATATAGTGTTGAGTTTATCTGTGGTGGTCGAGATTTTGATGTTTAGGGCATTTCAGAAGACGCCGGCTCCAGTGCCCTGTACGGTTTTGGAGCCGTATGTGTAATTCCTTACTTCGTAGATGCTAGAGTTATCATCTTTTTCTGCTGTAAGTTGCATATTGTATCTTCGATCGAAAACATGATGAGATTGTTTTCTTTGCATCATTATCACTCTGTTCTCTATTACAACTGCTTACTTTAATGATTTACACACAATACTTTGGTTGGTTAGAACAGATCTGTCTTAGAGATAGTCCACCGTTGCCTTACCATAACCATTTTATTATCACACTAAAAAGTTTGGTGCAATATAAAATATAATAGATACACTAAAAAGCATTGTAGTACGTCTTCAAAGAAAGTGATCTTGCGTTATTTCTTCTTTGCTACGTTCCTTATATTTTTCCTGTGTGTATACATGTATATTGCAAGTAAACTTTGCTTAGCAATTCTAAACGAGTTCGTACAGTTATTTTTAAAGAACAATGCTGAGTCCATAGTGACTTTGGTTAAACATTAAATACTCACAGTCAGCACTAAAAATACTTTTATTGTGAGCAATTTCATATTTAACATTTTACATATAAGGTTTAATTTTATATTGATTTTAATATAAAAAAATGGATTAGTACAAAATATCCAGTTTTGAAGTTTTTGTTAATTGACAACATCTTTCTTGCAATGGTGTTACCAAGAAAAGTCCTAGGTTTGCTCCCCATAAAAACTGTAGTTCTCAACCTAGTTGTACTGTGGTGCTGTCATTGTTTATAATTTTTATAATAATAATTGTTACTATCACACCAATCAGCCTAGCCCAAATAAGCACTATAAAGCTTGTGTTATGGACACTAACGTAACGGATAGATAGATATATCATACATAGATATGTAATATTTATAGAAATATATATCAATACTTAAACTCTGGTATTGTCCCCGGCAAATAAGTTGAACATGATTTTGAAATCACGTGACATGCGCAGTAGTAAATAATGTACCTAAACTTGCTACTGCGCATGTCACGTGATTTCAAAATCATGTTCAACTTATTTTCCGGAGACTATACAACTGCTCGTATTCACCCTTTCTGAAATTCAAATCCAAGACCGACCAAGCGAAAGACATCCTGTCTTTCGCTTGGTCGGTCTTGGATTTACACTACCGTTGCACCAAACGATCGACATAACATAAATACTTTATATCAAATATTTATATATTTCTACTTAAGGAAAAATAAACATAAAGATATTCCTTCTGATTTAAATATCTAGGAAGGCTATTTAACTGTCTGTCTCTAATTCCATAGTAAATTGTATGTTGGGATGAATGGAATTAAGGTGACTTAAAAAGACAGAAACCATATCTCTTGGTAATATAGCAAATGTGTCATCTACGTACATAAAGATATTGAAGATAGTCAATAAAGATATTATTACTAAATAAACCAATTTTCAGGTGTCAAACGGGACACCGGTAGTTACATATAAAGATCTAGAGTTAAATACTTTATTTAAAAAATATATCTAGTTTAAATCCTTTGTGTCTCTTTAAATACTTCTCGCCAAATTATAAATTTTATAAATTGATTATTAGTTATAAATAATTGATTTTATACTTATTCCTATTTAAAATGTTAGTAGATCTTGAGAGTAAAGATATGGTAACCTGTAATACAGGTTTTATTACCTACCACAGGCACAAGCGATCCGCATCCAAATCGAGACATATACATAATTTCTTGGCATAATAATAAATATTGTTTTTAATTTTTCACATTTACAATACCATATTTCTATATGATACGTTATATTACACCAGTGCAACTTAAACATTAGTATGATTATTTTTTCAATAAATAAATAGAATTACACGTTGAATCGTACTTAAAGTGATTTTAAAGTAAAGTGGTATTTGTGATTGGATTGTGATCTTGTTGTCTACGATTTACACACGCGAGAACACACGAGATAAGTGATTAATTTTCTACCATATTTAGATTACAAGAAACGAACTGTCACAGGTGAAGATGAAACTATAATAAGTACCCTCAATTTCTTAAAAAAAAAATTGTGTTGTCAAAATCAACTGACATACCGAGTTTCGACTTTGACACTTACCTAGTGTTACCACTTGAAAATTTATGCTTCCACATTGGGGTAAATTGTATACAGTTTGGGAAATTTATGTTGTATGGTGCAGTAATAATATTATATTTGAATTTTGTGCCTCTAAGAATTTTATATAAAAATGTACTCCTGCTGTGAGGGATCGATGGATGAGGACTCGGCTTTGTTGTGTAGTCATTGTGGTGGAGTGTTTCATCGTGGATGTGTGGACCCAACGAGCAGTAACAATGTTTCCTCCATTGATACAAACAACTGGACGTGTCCCACTTGTACAGCCAAAACGCCAAGGGCTGTGAAAGGTGATGATACTCCTGTGCGTTCTGCGGCACCGAAACTAATGATAACGTCACCCAACGTCTCAAAAAAAAGAAAACTGTTTCAGATCCTTTGTCTGGGGCTAAAACTAGTGATACAGGTGGTCGAATCACAGTTTCCTCGTTTGATTTGCGCTAGATAATTAGACAGGAAATTGCAGAGTTGCATAAGAGTTTGGAAGCTAGCTTCAAGGATCTATTAAATGCGAAATTTCAGCGAATAGAGGATGAAATGAAGGAAGTTAAGAAGTCTATTTCATTTATAAACGGTAAATATGAAGACTTCAAGAAACAGATGGACATCCAAGAAAAAGCTATAAAATCTGTAGATCTTATATCGACTAATATGGCCCAACTGAAAAGCTCCTATAATAAACTGGAGAGTGAGAGCAATGTTAGAGATCAATGGGCCAGACGTTCGAATATTGAAATATGCGGAGTTCCCGAGAAGAAAAATGAGAACTTGATTGTAATTATCGAAAATCTGGCAAAAAAATCGGGGATACTATTTAATGCTCCCACTGATATGGACTTCGTGACCCGTGTTGCGTCGTTATCAAAAGACAATAAAAAGCCTAAACGTATAGTTGTGCGATTTATGTCTCGATACTTTAAGGATGACTTTTTATGTAGGGTACGTCAGTTGAAAAACTTGAAAGCTAGTGACATTGGGTTTTCCGGCGACAACTCTATGGTTTTCTTTAACGATCATTTAACAACTTCTAATAAATTACTACTTCATAAGGCTAAAGCTAAGGCTAAAGACTGCAAGTACAAATTTGTGTGGGTAAAAAATTGTACTATTATGGTGCGTCAAAGTGAAAGTAGTCCTGTTCTACACATTAACTCCACAAATGATTTATTCAAAATAAAATAGGAGCTTTAATTTATCTTTATTTGTTTGAAACTATTTGTTTTATATATTCTACTCCTAGCTTATTTGTTACTAAACGGTCATTGATATTTTGTTATTATTCATGCATCTTTGATTTTCGTATTTTTTATAGTGGTGGTATCGCTTTCTTAGATTCCTTTTGTAAGCCTAAAATTTTAAAATTATATATTGATAATGTACGTTATTATTTTATTAGTTTTATCTATATGAATTATTATATTAAATTGTTTAAAAATGGATAATAAATTGAAAATTTATTACCAAAACGTCAGAGAGTTGCGTACCAAAATAAGCATGTTCTATAAAAACGTGTTAGATAATGAATACGATGTTATTTGTATAACCGAAACATGGCTGCTACCGGGAGTCTTTGATCTGGAATTGTTCGACCAATATAATGTTTACAGATGCGATCGAAACTATGCTGTCAGGGGTGATAGAATGGGGGGTGGTGTTTTAATAGCTGTGCATCGAAAATTTAATGTATGTAATTGTGTAACTGTTCCTGTTCATAATTCGGGTGCTGAAATTGTTTCAGTCACCTTATCCCTAAATGGAATATCAAAAGACATTTATCACTTGTACTCGTGTTATTTTCCGCAATGTAATATTCAAAAAGAAGTTTTACGTAATTTTTATGAACATATCTCTAATAAGGCTCTCAAAGACCAGGGTGAATATTATATTATTTTTGGCGACTTTAACATTCCTCGTGCTGAATGGTTACCTGTTCAAAATGTTTCATTTGCCAATCTTGCTGGTAATTTTAATGTAGACTGTGTAAATAATTTATCAAACTTTATATCCATAAACGACTTTAAACAGTACAATTTGGTTTGCAGTGCTAATAATCGAGTGCTTGATTTGGTTATTGCAAACTTGGATTGTAGTGTATTTGCTTCTAAACCTCTTGTACCTGAGGATAAGCACCACCCAGCTCTTTGTTGTGAAGTTTCGATTCGTGAACAGAAATCACTTAACCAAAACACCAAGTCTGTTATGTTGTTTAAGTCAGCTAATTATGATGATATTAACCACGCTCTCTCTAATATAAATTGGGATGAATGTTTTACATCGAATGATATTAACGATAACATTAAAGCTTTTTATAATATAATCAATAATATTATAATTAAGTTTGTTCCTGTTAGAGTTATTCATACCAAAAATAAATATCCTATATGGTTTAATCGAGCACTAATAAAAATAATTAATGAAAAATTAAAATATCACAGGAAATGGAAAATATATGGCCGCGTAAATGATTATAATACATTCAGACTACTCAGGGAACGGCAAAAGGTGTTACAAGAAGAGTGTTTCAATAATTTTATATCTGATGCCGAATCCAAGATCGCTCACAATAGTAAACACTTTTGGGCTTATGTTAAATCAAAAAGAAAAAAATTGAATGATTTACCTGATTCAATGTTTATTGGAGATGTGAGATCATCTAGCGGCGAGGACATTTGTAATTTGTTTAATCGGTATTTCAACTCGGTATTTGAATCCTATAGTCAGTCTAATCATTGTCTTACGGATGTCAAAGGAGAAAATAACCTGATTAATCTTAACGACATTTTTATTGATAAAGCCAAAATTGAGTCATATCTTAAAAATATCAATATTAATAAAGGTGCTGGTCCCGACGGAGTGCCCCCAATATTTTTAAATTTTTGCTATAAGCAATTATCTGAGCCGCTATTTAGATTATTTAATCTTTCGTTACGAACGGGAGTGATGCCCTTTGTGTGGAAACAATCCTTTATTACACCTGTGTTTAAGTCAGGTGATAAACATGATATTGGAAATTATCGTCCGATATCCAAGCTTAATACTATACCCAAGCTCTTTGAAAAAATTGTATGCGATGCTATTTACCCCATTATGAGACCCGTTTTGTTAACCCAGCAGCATGGTTTCATGACCAGAAAATCTACAGAGAGCAATTTATGCGAATATATTGATATTCTGTACAAAGCGATGGATGCGGGCTTTCAGGTGGATGCCGTGTACACCGATTATTCCAAAGCTTTCGATAAGATATCACATGAAATCCTTCTCAAAAAATTAGAACACATCGGTGTGCACGGTGACCTCTTGCGTTGGCTTGCATCTTATTTACGTGATCGTTCTCAAGCAGTAGCAGTTAAAGGCTACTGTTCTTCGTTTTTACCAGTATCTTCGGGTGTCCCCCAGGGCTCGCACCTCGGTCCTCTTTTATTCAATATATATATAAATGATGTTATTTTGCAGTTTCAACACTCTAACATACTTTTGTTTGCTGATGATAAGAAATTTTTTAAAATTATTAAGAACCAACATGATTGTGAGCTATTACAAGAAGATATTAATAGACTATACTTATATTGTTCCAAAAATCAATTGTTCTTAAATATTAATAAGTGTAATGTTATAACATTTTCCAGGAAAAATAAACCTTTAGAATTTAACTATAAAATGAATAATGTGTCGATATGTCGAGTTACCGAGTTGCGAGACCTGGGCGTACATTTGGATCGAAAACTAATTTTTAAATCTCATATTGAGAAAACAGTAGACAAGTCCTATAAGATGCTTGGTTTTATCTTACGAATCACCAAAGACTTTAAAAAACCTTCAACTTTAATTATACTTTATAATTCATTGGTCCGCTCAATATTGGAATATTGCTCAACAGTTTGGAATCCACAGTATAATATTTATGTAGAATCAATAGCAAAAATTCATAATAAATTTTTGAAGCATATCCATTTCAGATCAGCCGGTGATGCCTCCTTTTTGTATCGTTTAGACTCTGACTTAAAATCTCGTCGTACTGTTAGGGATCAGATGTTATTATATAAAATCATACATAATAGGATCGATTCCATACCACTTTTGAGTGAAATAAATTTCCGATGCCAAAGGATAAGTGCTAGAAATAAGTTTTTGTTTTGTACTTCTGCAATGCATACTAATTATGGTAGGAACAACTTTTTAACTCGTGCATGCAAATCTTATAATAGTATTTTTTCTCAGATTGATATATTTGCTTTGTCGTATGGGCAGTTTAAAAGTCAGGTTAAATTAGTACTAGAAAACAGTCGTAAAATTTGATTACTCTTGTTTATTTTTATTTTTATTTTTTTGCTTAACTTTCATTGTTAATGTCATAGTATTTCTTGCTAGTGTTTGTTAGGTGTCAATGTGTAAAATATCTGTGGAAACTTAATTGTTATATGTGTATTCAATATGTGTTGTGTATAAGTCTAAAATTATGTATGTTTCCCTTGAAAATAAATAAATAAATAAATAAAATAAATACTAGCTAACCCGGCAAACGTTGTTTTGCCATGTACACTCGAGAGCAATGAATCCGGGTCACTTAAAGAATCCTAAAAATCTCGGAAACTAAAAATGCTAGGTTAATGCAATAAATTGTATTTAATAGACAATGTAATACTCCTTAAATGAAGGTATTAAAACTTCTTAAGTATTGTAAAGTTATATCATAAAAAAATCAAATTTGAAACAGGGCCACTTTCGAAGATGGAACTACGAAATTACGGCATTTGGTTTTGCTTTTGTTTGTAATCTGTCATTTATGTGGGTACATAAACCATGTTGATAGTGCTCTATATTCATTATTCAAGCTGAAATTATGTCGCTTACGCCTGAAAAATGCACCAGAATACTTACAATGCTGGAAACCGGCCGGACTCAGCGCGATACAGCCAGGACTGTCGGTGTGTCGCTGTCAACAGTACAAAGAGTTCTCCGACGTTACGAAGAAACTGGTTCTAACCTACGCAGACCAGGAACGGGCAGAACCAGGTGTACCACAGCACGAGAAGACCGATACTTGGTGAACACCATGCTTCGAAATCGCTTTCTCACAGGAACTGAACTCACCAATCAGTTTCGACGCCTCGGAGGAAGTAACCCAAGTGCATGGACAGTAAGACGTCGGCTTGCTGAATCCCCCTTAACTTAAAACCCCTTAGACCTGCAAACGGCCCTAAACTGGAGCGTGGGCATCGTATTTCAAGACTAAGATATGCCCAGAGCCACGTAAATTGGAGTATTGAAGATTGGTCAAAAGTTATGTTCCGACGAATCAAAATTTATGCTCTACAAGCACGATGGAAGACACAGAGTGTATCGAAGACCAGGGGAAAGATTCAAGGAAGCATGCATCGAAGAAAAAGTAGCCTACGGTGGTGGGTCTGTACTTGTGTGGGCCGGAATTTCTTCTGAAAGTCGCACAGAGCTGGTGATCATAGAAAACGGCTCTTTAACTAGCGTAAGATATGTGGAAGAAATCCTCAATGATCACGTTGGTCCATTTATAGTCAATTTAGGTGAGGATGCTATATTTATGCATGACAATGCCCGACCTCATACAGGTAGGATTGTGAATGACTACCTTCAAGAGATGAACATTACTCGTATGGAGTGGCCAGCGCGCAGCCCGGATATCAACCCGACCGAGCATGCTTGGAACGAGCTAGGCAGATGCGTAAAACAACGAAACCCTCCCCCAATCACGCTTCGTGAGCTCAAAATTGCTCTCACAGAGGAATGGGAGAATATTCCCCAAAATCGTATAAGGAACTTGGTGTACAGCATGCCAAACCGCGTAAACGCAGTAATGGAAGCACGAGGAGGCAATACGAAGTATTAAAATTCAAGAAAATTGTAATAAAGTTCAAACATTTCATGTTTCCTATTTTTGTTTTAAGGAGAGATCAGCAGTTTTTTTCTTTATGTAATTTTGTGTTAATAAAATGTATGGTGACTCATATTTTTTTTACTTTCATTTAAGGAGTATTACATTGTCTATTAAATACAATTTATTGCATTAACCTATCATTTTTAGTTTCCGACATTTTTAACATTCTTTAAGTGACCCGGATTCATTGCTCTCGAGGTATATTATTTCTAGGAAAAGTTTTTAATTAATTAATAAAAAATAGGGGTTGATGGTAGAGGGGTGAAAATTTAGGGTTGTATGTATTTTTGTATGTTGTATCATAAAAAAATAGAAAATAAAAATTTTATCAAAAAATTAAAAATAAAAATTTAGGGGAGGACTACCCCTAACATTTAGGGGGATGAAAAATATCTATTTAACATTTAGGGGAATGAAAAATATCTGTTGGCCGATTCTCAGACCTACTCAATACGCTCACAAAATTTCATGAGAATCGGTCAAGCCGTTTCGGAGGAGTATGGGAATGAAATCTTATATTAATAAATGTGTTATATTGCAAAACATTAATAATACAAACTTATGATGAGAAGCAAAAGTTTTTTATTTATTTATTAAAATAGATTTACTTTCAACAAATCATCAAAAAAACAAAAAATAGCCATGATAATGAAACAGCATCCTACAGTTACAATTCTTTTGTTATTTTGGCTCAAACATTCATTACAATAAAATACACATTATCTACATCACTTCATATCAATATTATACAAACAGTGCCCAAAAATTACTACATATTTTTAAACCTTGTAAAGCCTTTGTTTAAATAACTATATTAGATTAAGAGCCATAAACCGTCAAAAGTTAACGGCAGTTAGTAATGAACTCGGCCGTGGCCGTGTGGTGCCGGCCTAGAATAGCACTACTCCCCTCTCATCCCGTGGGTGTCGTAAGAGCCGACTAAGGGAAACCTCACCTCAAACAGCAGCATCTCTTTATGCGTACGGGTCATACTGCGATCGCCAACCCGCCTGCCAAGCGTGGCGATTATGGCAAAACCCCTTATGGATAGGCAAACAAAGAAACGGCCCCTAGTCCCCGGCAGCCAAACCATTCCTAGCTACGGTAGCGGCTACGGTAACGGTGCGGCAGGGGGTGCGAAGAATCCCCGGGTAGGTTGCGGCTACCAACACCGATGACTGGACCTGGCAACATATAACACGCGCACATTGAGGACCGACGCGAAAATTACAGAGTTGGAAGAAGTTATCGGCAAGTTACACTGGGACGTCATCGGGTTGTCTGAAGTCCGAAGAGAGGGAGAGACACGATAATTTTGGACTCCGGTAACTTGCTGTACTTCCGGAAGGGCGACCAACTGTCTGTGGGTGGTGTCGGGTTTATCGTCCACAAGTCCCTCGTCAACAACGTGCTATCCATCGGTAGTGTTTCCAGCAGAGTGGCATACTTGGTACTCAGAATATCATCACGGTATTCGATGACGGTCATCCAGGTGTACGCTCCAACCTCGAAACACGACGATGACGAAGTGGAGGCTATGTATGAGGAGATTTCTAGGGCCATACATAGTCACAAATCCCACTACACGGTTGTGATGGGGGACTTCAATGCAAAGTTGGGGAAACGCTGCGGTGACGAGTTGAGAGTGGGGCAATTTGGATTTGGGGAACGGAACGACAGAGGCCAGATGCTGGCGGACTTTATGGAGAGGGAGAACCTCTATATGATGAACTCCTTCTTCAGGAAGCCCGTAACTCGCAAATGGACCTGGATAAGTCCCGACGGCAAGGTCAAAAATGAGATCGATTTTATCATGTCAACGAGGAAGCAAATATTCAATGACGTCTCTGTGATCAACGCTGTTAAGACAGGGAGCGATCACCGACTGGTAAGAGGCACATTAAATATCAACGTGAAACTTGAAAGATCGCGACTGATAAAATCTACGCTCCGACCAGTGCCGACCCAAATTCAGAACCCCGAGCGCTTTCAGCTCGAGCTCCAGAACCGCTTCGAGACCCTTGATAACAGCATAGATGTGGACGATCTGAACGACCTGGTTGTGGATGCTGTCCGTACGGTAGGGTCAAAATACTTTAAAACCCACCGTCCCAAATTGAAGAAACTCTCCGCACATACTCTCGAACTCATGGATAAGAGACATGAAATGAGACTGCAAGACTCAGCGGATGCCCTACGTTATAGACAGCTTAATAGACAGATCTCGAAGTCGCTGACGAGCGACCTTCGTCAATTTAATACCGAGCGTATTAAAGAGGCCATCGAGCGGAACAAAGGCTCCAAAGTGTTCGGTAGAGATCTGTCTATTGGGCAAAGTCAACTGACGAGGCTGAAAACTGAGGACGGCATTATCATTTCATCGACTCCTGAAATCCTGAGAGAGATTGAGAGTTTCTATAGGCAGCTGTATTCCAGTATCACACCAGGCCAAAGCAGAGCTCGAGATCCTAGAGCCAAGCTTACCTGACACTATACCGAGGATATCCCGGACGTCAGCCTGTACGAAATTAGAATGGCCCTCAAACAGCTAAAGAACAACAAGGCGGCGGGAGATGACGGAATTACAACAGAGCTTCTGAGAGCGGGCGGCACGCCGGTACTTAAAGTCCTCCAGACGCTCTTCAATTCTGTCATCGTCCAGGGCAAAACGCCGAAGGCATGGAGCAGAAGCGAGGTGATTTTGTTCTTCAAAAAGGGCGATAAAACCCTACTGAAGAACTACAGACCCATCTCGCTTCTGAGCCATGTCTACAAGCTGTTTTCGAGGGTCATTACGAATCGTCTTGCTCGCAGGTTTGACGACTTCCAACCTCCCGAACAAGCCGGTTTCCGAAAAGACTTTAGCACCATAGACCACATTCATACGCTGCGGCAGGTTATACAGAAGACCGAAGAGTATAATCGGCCACTTTGCTTGGCGTTTGTGGACTATGAGAAGGCCTTTGATTCGACCGAGACTTGGGCGGTGCTGCAGTCTCTCCAGAGGTGCCAAGTGGACTACAGGTATATCGAAGTGTTAAGGTGCCTGTACCAAAACGCCACTATGTCGGTCCGAGTACAGAGCCAGAGCTCTAATCCTATTCAACTACAGCGAGGAGTGAGACAGGGAGACGTTATCTCTCCGAAACTGTTCACTGCTGCGTTGGAGGATATTTTTAAGCTTCTGGACTGGAATGGACTTGGCATCAACATCAACGGCGAGTACCCGACGCATCTTCGGTTTGCCGATGATGTGGTCCTAATGGCTGAGACCTTGGAAGACCTGATCACCATGCTCGAAGATCTCAGTAACGCATCCCAACGAGTGGGTCTTAAGATGAACATGGACAAGACGAAAATTATGTCCAACGCCCATGTTACACCCGCTCCAGTAAATGTTGGGAACGTTACACTCGAAGTTGTTGACCACTATGTTTACCTAGGACATACAATACAGTTAGGTAAGTCCAACTTCGAGAAAGAGATCTCTCGTCGAATCCAACTCGGGTGGGCAGCGTTCGGGAAGCTGCGGTACATTTTCGCGTCCAAAATACCTCAGTGCCTTAAGACGAAAGTCTTTAACCAGTGTGTGTTGCCAGTGATGACTTATGGCAGTGAAACGTGGTCGTTCACTATGGGTCTTGTTGGAAGGCTCAAGGTTGCTCAGCGGGCAATGGAGAGAGCTATGCTTGGTGTTTCCCTACGCGATCGAATCAGAAATGAGGAGATCCGTAGGAGAACAAAAACCGCCGACATAGCTCAAAGAATTGCGAAGCTAAAATGGCAATGGGCAGGACACATAGCAAGGAGAACCGATGGCCGTTGGGGCGGAAAGGTTCTCGAATGGCGACCGCGTGCCGGACGACGCTCAGTGGGTAGGCCCGCTACGAGGTGGACCGACGATCTGGTTAAGGTCGCGGGAAAACGCTGGATGCGGGCAGCACAGGACCGATCGTTGTGGAGATCCTTGGGGGAGGCCTATGTCCAGCAGTGGGCGTCGTACGGCTGATATGATGAGTAATGAACTCGACCAATGAGATTAGCTGTCTTTCAAATATTTTTGGTTTGAAGTGCGCGAGAGTGGTAATAAATAAATCCAAGTCTGGAAATTCAGAATTGTATAGTTATATATGTATGTCTAAACATAGGTAGACAGCGAGTCATATAATTGTTGCGGGTGTACTTCTTGCGAGATCGACATGACACGCGTGATATGCTAACTATTTCAGTAAGATAACAAAAAAGGAAAATAAAATACAATGTCAGATAAATTGAAATAATAGTTTAATAAGTAGTAAAGCTAAAAAATGACACTTCATTTAAATATCCAATATGCTGAGAGAGTAACCAACAAGAGATGTAGTGTAGCATGTATCACATTTAATATATTTCAAATACAAAATTAATGAAAAACGATATTGTTTTCACAGACATCAATGAACTAAATAAATGAATTTTGCATGAAAACATATTTCCAATAAGTACTCAAATGGACAAAGCGAACTCTTCACCTGTAAAACCGAACATTAATAAATTAGCAATTAAGTTAATTCAATTGTTTGTAACGAAATGAAATGAAATCTGAATTTGAATACATTTAGGATGGTAGACATATATACACAAAATGATGCCTTTTCCCGCAGGGGTAGGCAGACCCACTTTCCACGATCCTGACATACATCTCTCGCTTCTTCAACTCTCATGAGATCTTTCGTACAAGCTCATCGGTCTATTTGGTCCATGGAACTACCTTGGTCTGCCTTTTCCGACTTTACCTCATGTACTTGTCCAAACCATCTAAGAATCTCTTTTTCTATCTTTGTCACTGTATCTTCTCCCACACCACACTACTCTTTTACCACATCATTCCTTATTTTATCTTAATTCACTCCAGATATACTTCTTAAAGCTCTCATTTAAATATGGTAAACAAAATTTTCTTTTTCCTCTCATTCAATCAACAACTGTAGCATATGAGACCTCGGTAATTCAATAGAAACAGCTGTCGTCCGAATAGCAACGGTTACAAGTTCAAATCCCATATAATTTCTCCAACATTTTGGTTTTTTTAGCAAAATGCATTATGGAATCATGAATATAGAATTTTCTTGTAGACGTTAATTCAAAATGCCTAATTCGGTGGCAATTTTAAGTTCTGAAATTAGTCGTAAAATCATCGTTTAATCCTACTATGTAAATTTAATCCTACTATAAAGAATAAGATATAAATATAATTTTTTTTTGTATTTAGAATAAAATTAAAAAAAATGTCCAGATGGCCAACATTATTTCTTTGAATTTTTCAATTAAAAACCCTTTCGTTACTAGTATTCAATATTCTTTAGTGTTCAATATTAACTTTTTTTCTATTGGCTGAACCAAGACTGGGTATTATCGTTCCGTCGTGTTTTCTGATTTCCACAACTCAAGTGCTTTAGCTGCTTGGGTTTTGTACAATGCATGTGATGTTAGCTGATATGAATTACTTATTATTTATTATTAGTCAATTAAAAAATCAACATATCAAAACGAGGAGATTAATGGAATTTCTCAGAACTTTAAGTCTTATAATTTTATATTTTTTTGCATTTTTTCAATGCTATTTTATAAGATAAAATTATAAAACTAAATAGCTGTTTCATCTGTATCCATTTCACAAACATTTGTTAATATTTTTTCGAATACGAGAGGATGTTCCTCTCATTGAGGAAACAACGCTGACCTACAGCGTAAAATTAGAAAGTACTGAAAAAAATCGACGGGTGTTACAAGGCTCGGTAGCTCAATTGGGAGAGCATTGGACTTCCAAAGTTGTGGGTTCGATTCCCGCCTGAAAATTCATTTTTCTATTAAAATAATTTAACTTTAAGACTGTCAGAATTGTATGACATTAAAGACGTACTTTCCAAACAACTGTACTAGAAAAACTGTTTACGATCTTTATTCGCAGTAAAAATACTCTGTTTCGGTAACTGACTTATGCTTTTATTGTAATGAAAGACATGCGTTATTATTTGAAATGGATATGATGTTGTAATAGTTGTAATAAATAATGACGCATATTTCAGGAACAGCTATCCAACGAGGAAACGCTGTCAGCCTTTAGGGCACCTATTTCAACAGCAGCGGTGAGGCTGGTCTTCACCTTTTTTAGTTTTAGTTTTTTTTTATAAAATTTTTTTTTAGATCTAGATGTTAGCTGTTTTAAAAATCTAACAAATAATCAGCATATAATATATTTTTTCTAAATAATCATAATATTATTTGGAACTTATTCATTTCACAACGTTCGCACATACGAACCGAATTCGCAAGATTAGCAAAGTTATGGGCCCTGAATCCAATTAAGCTTGAAACAAGATCCATCATCGCATAGAGATTGCTTTGAAGTAGCGAAAATTAAATTACCTTATAGATGCCTGATATTTAACTTTTTGAACACACAATATTTGGATAGGTACTACCTACTGATGTTATAATATGATTTAATATTTTAAAGCAAAAGTTGTGTAATAAAAATGTAAGTCACCTTTTATTAATTGAATAAAATTGGCAATTTTTAGATTAGAGCGAATTTGTTTCTATATATATTTATAGGATATAACATACGCTTATAAAAAACAACTACATCTCCAAACCCTCAATATGGCATTTCGAATGCTATAAAAAATAAACTGATTCCATTTATTATATTTTAACAATTACTACTCCATATTGTTTTTATTTTATTTAATCTTGACTTTCTCGGAAGCCGCATTAACAGGATGACTAAGTTACTTCTAGTATCGATATTCGACAAAAAATATTAATTAAGGACAAAATGATTTGAAAAAACTATCATAAACTTGCTTCGAATCCCACTTAAAACTTAATATACTTCTTATACCTAATGCCTTTAATGGACTACTTTATTTTTATTAAAATATCGAATTTAATGTCAAAAAGTTACTTGAAATAATTTAACCTATCTCAGGAGTAAGGCAGGATACAGCATCTCGCTATCCGGGAGAGAGCACCTACAGTTAAGCTACCAAGAACTTGATAGACTCGTTGACTTTTTTTCAATCGCTTCTCACTTTACTTACCAGCGCCATCTGTTTATGTTCTAATTAACTATATACTTACAACATCGAATAGAATATTTCTACAAGTTTTAAAAAATCTATAAAGAAACTGTAATTATTATATATTTATTGTATTAAATATTTAACTGCTTGAGTTTAGTGTCTAATTCTGTTTTTACTAGAAAATATTCTATCATTTTCAGGACTGGTACCCACATCCTTTTGCTATCCGGACGAATGTCTTTCGTGTTGGTGCTAATCTTCTCTTCCGTACACCATGACCCAAAACTTAATTACAACCAAGTTATTATTATTATTTGAATAAAACAAACCTTTTTACGGAATTTTGCTCATAATTTATTTTATATTTAATCCCGACGTTTCTACTCCTTTACAGGAACTGTGATCACAGAATGACTAAGATAATGGTCGTAATATATTTTCCACTACCTTCACAATATTTTAATCAGGCACGTTCCTGATTTAAAAAAAATTACATTACATTTTTAAATTCTCGCTACGATTGCATTGTATACTACTGAGTCTACTACCAGTTCGAAAATTGTGAGGCCCTTCCGAGAAGAACTGGCGAAATAAACTCGGGCAGAGGGACCGACCTCCATCTTACTGTTATTATTTGCAAAAAGAGCTAACTAAATCACCAAGTCTTGCAATGTGTGTTTGGAAAATATGTGCAAAAATACGTAAAAAAGTTTTATTCACATGTGTAATGTCCGGAATTGTAAGAACTAAATAATTATTATCAGTTTTAAAAATCCATCGGCCTTGTGGTTTCCATCAGAGAAGAATGAAACTGACCCCATCACACTTAAAGTTTCGTAAAAAGTGACTAATGTTACTCCACCTACACCTTGGCAAGGCTTCCGTCAAAAAGTGGAAGTATTTCTAAGGAGGAACAGAGGCACAATGGTCAGCACTTTCGATCTGACACACATTAAACAAGGTATGATCATTATATGATGAGTATACATATACAGATAGGTATACATAATTATTGCGCGGCCGGTTTAATGGCAACTCAAGGACGACAGACAAACAGGGTTCTCACACCCAATTAACTATTATAAATAAAAAAAATGAATTATTAATTGTTATTTATTACCATAACGTTTGAAATTCACCGCGCCGCTCGCAGGCCTATTGTTTTATTATTTAGTTCATCTTTGGACCTCTGCATCCACATAAGACAATAGATACAAAAGAAAACTAGTATAATAAAGTCATGTGTATTTTTTGCTATGATTTCCATAATTATTGAAGTACACCGCACCACATGCAGGTATTGTTTTTTCTTATCTAGTGAGTTTTCGGGAATTATACCTACATGAAACAAAGGTATGGCAAATGCTGTTTTGTGTTAAAATTTTTAGTCAGTCCGATCGGTCAGTCGGCCACGTGTTTGCTTTTGGAATAGTTGTTTCGAGTGTTTTCTTATCGTTTCCGCATTAAACTAACTGACCTCAGCTGTGTTTTCTGGGCTCCGGATTGGATAAAAGGCATTTTTGCATTGTTTATCGCGTGATTAATTTTAAATTTCTTATTACTGTTGTTTTCTACATCTGTTATTACTAAATTTATTTAATAAAGTATGATACGATTATATGATAAATTTACTTTATAAAAAGCAACGAAGTCTGTGCTGTTCCTATTATAAATATGAATACTTTACGATATTACAAATTAATGACATTTTTGCCTATAGCTTCTATTTAAGTAGAGAAATCTTATTCGTATTTGAAACAGTTTTATCCAGTAGACGTCACAAATTAAAAGGAAGCAGCAATGAAAAGATTATGATAAAAAAATCAATTGTTAAGAGATTTTTACATAAATATATTAATTTATTAATTTTACGCTATTTAAATGTCAATTGTGTTTTATTTTTTATTATTAAAGATTAAACAAGTTTAATTCATATATAATTCTGTAGTCAAATTTATTTCATTTTAATTGTATTTTGAACTTTATGATAATGCTGCGTATTTATTTTGCGTCTTATTTTATAATGACATGCTGATATGTATCCTGAAGTTGTGCCAATAAATAAACTGATCATAAGACTTTTCTTACAGATAAGATTACCCACTTAAACGAACTATATACCGATCATCATCGTTTTTTTATTGAAAATAGGTATACGCTTGACCACTATCTCTTGTGATTCACTCGTGACTTGAAGACGAGTCTGTGGTTGCTGATAAATACAATTTAGGGGAAATTGTATTTGTCAGCAAACACAGACTCGGGCAAAGGGTTCCACTCCTTAGCGGTGCGTATCACAAATTTGGAACTAAAATGCTTAGTGCGACTCTTTGGTATATCTACCATATAATGGTGTCGCCTATTTGTAAGTCTGATGAAAAAATGGGGACGGCGGAACAAGGTTGTGCAATTCTGCTGCACACTCTCCGAAATGTATCCGCTACTACCGCTTGCTACCGTCTATGCTCAAATCAAGTATGTTTGATATCATGTAAAAGCAAACTATCTAATATATAATATATTTTGATTACACCTTATTGGAAATATAGACATATACATAATGGAGAGATCATGTTAGTTAAATAAATAACATTAACAGCATTAAAAATAAAAATACAAAGTATTATACAAATAAATTTGTCATTAACATTAAATAGACAAAAATTATTCATGCGTGTTAACCCTAGTGTGCGTCGCCCTGAAAGTGCCCATGCGATGACGATCAATAATGATGAGGAATAATTAAACGTCAATTATTTCATTATTTTAATCGCAAGTAACCTCATATCGAATTCAACACAGCTTGAAACAATCTATTTGACAAGATAAAAGGATTTCTGCCCAAATCCAAGCTACGGCATCGAGTCGCAGAGTAGCAGGACGACGTAATAAACGAGTATCTCTCGGTCGGCTATCGGGTGGCTTGGACCTTCGTCACTCGCGAGATCAGACGACTTAACATATTTATCAGTAGATTCTTCTTTCACACCCGATAAATCTTTTCCTGAATCATTTAGCATTTTTATCACTATGGAAAAAGTTGCTTCTGAATTTATTGGTCGTTTAACGGCTTGAATTTGTTTTTCTCTTTATTTGAGTATAGATAAAATAATGATAATTTACACATAATAACTTTGCAACCAGCAAAATTTACCACTTATTAATCATGAAGTAATGTCCAAATGTGACAAATGCAAATTTTCATATCAATAAAAAAATATGAACAAATTAAGGTTCAAATACAAATTTCTCATTTTATAAATAGTATTATATTATCTGCGATTCAGTTACGTTATTATTATATTGAAGTTAAGTATTACACATTTTATCAACTGTTATTTTCCTGAATACACTTAGTCGGGCTACCGTTATGTCGATTGTGTGAAACAACACGTTGTAAGTTTTACAAGCCTACTTAGGCTTACCCCTTACATAAGGGAGACCGTTTACCAGCGTCAGTACGGCATCGAGGCGTTACATGGCGACATGGGGCACCAGCATGAGTTCTGGTCAGCATCCTCAAGCATATCTTATTAATAAAAGGAACACAATCATATCTATTGTCACACAAATAGAAGATAGTAGCTTCAAGTACTTATAACCCATCGCTTTTTAAAGCCAGGGTGAAGCGCACCTTCTGGGTTAGCTCATTCCATCTTGAATCCCATATTCGCCCCAAGCTTGATTGGGATCAAGAGCGAACCTATTCAAAATAAAAAATATATGTCTGTGTTTAAACTAATAGGTTGATACTTCACGTTGTTTATATGTGAGTCGAAACGTCAGGATTAAATATAAAATAAAACATGCGCAAAAATCCGTAAAAAAGTGTTTTATTCTGATGTGTAATGTGCGCGGAAGTGTAAGAACTAAATACATAAATTATATTTTAGCTCGAAGAATTTAGACACATTGTATTGAGTGGAATTTTGAGCGCAAAAGCATCGAATTAGCGGGAAGTTACAGGAGTGGCCTTTAGGGTCAACCGTTTTCCAGATTTTTTTTATTTGATTTTAGTATTACGCTCCGCTCGAACATATGGCGCTAGCTAAGCTTTATGCTTAGAGACTGCATCAACCTGATATGAAAATAGGCTACTATTACTTAAATAAATACTAGCTCTTAGCGAATACGCCGGTCGTTGTTTAGAATTCAGACATTCTAAGAGAGCGCAATTAATTACTTTTCTTATTTTCTCATTTCTCATCAATGTCAGTAGAAAGTAAAATGTTTTCTGTCCTCCAATTAGTAACTAATTAGAAATTTGATGGAAATCTTAATTCGTTTAAAAGCTTTTGTAAACTCGAACGCAATACACGAAAGAATACGCGAAAGATTACTGTCTTCAAACAGACAAGCTTTATAGTATAAAGTGTTCGAATTAAGCGTTAAATCCGCGCCAGTCACACACACTAACTTAAGTGAATGCGAGACAGAATACCACTTACACAGAGGTGGGGAGGCAGTTGGTTCCTATGTGTATCGTGTAACGGTACTAAATCTAACGCTCTCGTGTAACGGTACAATCTTACGCTTAGTACGGATAGAGTGGCCACGCGGCGAGCGCCTATATTGTACAATAAAAAAATATGACCTTTATGCGACTGAAAGATCCTGTACGCCATCACCTAGAGCAAGCGTCTTCAACCCGCGGCCCGCGGGCCGCATGCGGCCCGCCGATATGTTTTCTGCGGCCCGCCAATAGCATAGGCCCACTCTCAATAAACGACAACAATTAATTATTCCTAGCCTGTAATTAACTCGACTGTCGGCTTCATGCATACCAAACTTTCTAAGAAATTAGTTCTTTTGTTTACAAATTGAAATTGCTTGCACGTGCAGACTCTTGTTGACCATGACCATTGTTCAAAATAAAGTTCCCACTGTCAACGCCATGAGAGCGATAGTAACGCGGAGGTGGAATCGGTTATAGCGGGCTGCGGGGGCGGGGGTGACAGCGCACGCGGCTGGAACGCGTTGCGTAGTTCGCTAGCTAGTCAGTCAGTGCCAAGCGTTGAACAGCATGTGTTGTGCGATGGCAGCCAGTACTAGTCGAAAACGCAAAGTTACTGATGAGCGCCGATTATTTCAAGAAAAATGGACGAACTTATATTTGTTTGTTTGTGTTGGAGAAAAGCCGATTTGCCTCGTATGCAATGAATCGGTTGCTGTAACCAAGGAATATAATATCAAACGTCATTACGATTCCAAACATTCAAGTAAGTTTGCTCACCTTCAAGGACAACTTCGTATTGATAAGGTGGAGTCCCTGAAGAAACAACTTGAACGACAGCAGCATTCATTCCGCAAACATAATGAAGACAGTGAGGCAGTAGTAAAAGTAAGCTATATTATTTCAGAAAAAATTGCACTTAAGTCAAAACCATTTACTGACGGTGAATTCATAAAAGAATGTTTGGAGGATGCAGCAGAAGTGTTATCTCCCTTACAGAAACCACTTTACTCCAAAATAAGTTTGTCTGGTGTTACTGTAGCTCGGAGGATAGAAGACCTAGCAGGGGATATAGAAAGAATGTTGTCGGAACGTGCGTCACAATTCGTTTATTACTCCGTTGCACTCGACGAGAGTACAGACTTAACTGATACCGCGCAGTTGGCTGTATTTATTCGCGGCATTGACAGGAATTTTGATGTCACTGAAGAAATGGCTGCTTTAGTTCCAATGAAAGGTAGCACAAAAGGTAGTGATTTGTATGAATCATTCAATGCTGTCGTAAATAAATATAAGCTAAATATGTCAAATTTGGCTGGGATTACTACGGACGGCGCTCCGGCTATGGTTGGAAAAAATGAAGGACTTGTTGCTTTAGTAAAGAAAAATAATCCTGATGTTTCTTTTGTACAGTACCATTGCATCATTCACCAAGAAAACTTGTGTGCAAAGTCTGTTAATATCAAAGATGTTATGGGTATTGTAGTAAAAACTGTGAACTTCATTAAATCTCGAGGCTTGAATCACAGGCAGTTTCAGGAATTTTTAAAGGAGATTAATGCTGAATACGGTGACATAACTTATTTCTGCGATGTTCGTTGGCTGAGCCGAGGTAAAATGTTAAAACGAGTTTTTGACTTGCGAAAAGAAATTGCCGATTTTATGCAAAGTAAAGATAAAGCTTTGCCGCATTTCAGCGATGAAGAATGGCTGGCCGATTTGGGTTTTCTTACCGATATCACATTACAACTCAATGACTTGAATCAGAAATTACAAGGAAAAAATAATTTAGTTCACGAATTACTTGATTTTTTAAAAGCGTTTGAATTAAAACTCGAATTATGGATCAGCCAGTTCCAAAGAAAGATTACCACGCATTTTCCTCATCTGTCATTATTCCAGATTTCGAATATGGTCAAATATATTTCTGCACTTCATGATCTGAAAACACAATTCCATTCACGATTCCTTGATTTTCGGAGAGACGAAAAGTACCTGAATTTATTTGCCCGTCCATTCAGTGTTTCAGTTGAAGAAGTTCCGGAGGAATTTCAGATGGAATTGATAGAGCTACAGTGCAATTCAACATTAAAAAATAAATTTGATGTTGATTTGCTTGATTTCTATTCAAAATACGTCTCCATTACAGATTTCCCCAAAATCAGAGATCATGCACTGAAAACAATATCACTTTTTGGATCCACATATACATGTGAGCAGTTATTTTCACGCATGAAAAACGTGAAATCCAAAACGAGGACCAGAATCACCGATGTTCACCTTGAGAACAGTTTGAGGATTGCTACCAGCAATATTAAACCAGATATTGATAAACTGGTTAAAAATAAGCAGTGTCAGACATCTCATTGACCAATTGCATTGTATTGTTTTTTATTTGTCCCTTTTGTTGATGTTGGCTCAATAAATAAATGTTTTCTACTTAACTACTTGTTTTATCATTCTGACCATTGCCAATAAAAAAATCCTTATAAAAATACCTACAGTGCGGCCCGCTGTGCAGAAAAAAAAATTTTTTGGCCCTTGGTTTGTAAAACGTTGAAGACGCCTGACCTAGAGCTTACGCTTCCAGCTCTCACAAATCCGCACTAAGCCTCGAAAGTGAGTTATAGCCAATCCCGCATACAGTGTTTTCATTCGCAGGTAACGCTTGTGGCCCTAGAGTAGCGTTATTAAATGGAAGATGTTAAAACCATTCCATTTCATTTTATTCTATCAACATATACAATTTAACAGATAGGAACGTGCCGTAAAATATTGTGAAGGTAGTAGAAAATATGTGACAACCATTGCCTTAGTCATCCTGTGATCACGGCTCCTGTAAAGGAGCCGAAACGTCAGGATGGAATATAAACTATGCGCAAATAACCCAAAATAAGTTGTTTTACATAACGAGGTTTAACGCGGTCACTGAATATTTGATTGGGCAACGTTTCGACAAAATTTCACTTGTAAAAACCATCTATACAAGTACAGCCGTCATCACCAGTTTCGTGTTCTTCTTTTTCTCAATAAAATGTGCTTATTCTATATTCATGTCAGCTTGATATCTAAGAGATTTCGAAATATAATTACACTCGAGAGCAATGAATCCGGGTCACTTAAAGAATCCTAAAAATCTCGAAAACTAAAAATGCTAGGTTAATGCAATAAATTGTATTTAATAGACAATGTAATACTCCTTAAATGAAGGTATTAAAACTTCATAGTTATTGTAAAGTTATATCATAAAAAAATCAAATTTGAAAAAGGGCCACTTTCGAAGATGGAACTACGAAATTACAGCATTTGGTTTTGCTTTTGTTTGTAATCTGTCATTTATGTGGGTACATAAACCATGTTGATAGTGCTCTATATTCATTATTCAAGCTGAAATTATGTCGCTTACGCCTCAAGAATGCACCAGAATACTTACAATGCTGGAAACCGGCCGGACTCAGCGCGATACAGCCAGGACTGTCGGTGTGTCGCTGTCAACAGTACAAAGAGTTCTCCGACGTTACGAAGAAACTGGTTCTAACCTACGCAGACCAGGAACGGGCAGAACCAGGTGTACCACAGCACGAGAAGACCGATACTTGGTGAACACCATGCTTCGAAATCGCTTTCTCACAGGAACTGAACAGGAACTCACTCGGAGGAAGTAACCCAAGTGCATGGACAGTAAGACGTCGGCTTGCTGAATCTAACTTAAAACCCCTTAGACCTGCAAACGGCCCTAAACTGGAGCGTGGGCATCGTATTTCAAGACTAAGATATGCCCAGAGCCACGTAAATTGGAGTATTGAAGATTGGTCAAAAGTTATGTTCTCCGACGAATCAAAATTTATGCTCTACAAGCACGATGGAAGACACAGAGTGTATTGAAGACCAGGGGAAAGATTCAAGCAAGCATGCATCGAAGAAAAAGTAGCCTACGGTGGTGGGTCTGTACTTGTGTGGGTCGGAATTTCTTCTGAAAGTCGCACAGAGCTGGTGATCATAGAAAACGGCTCTTTAACTAGCGTAAGATATGTGGAAGAAATCCTCAATGATCACGTTGGTCCATTTATGGTCAATTTAGGTGAGGATGCTATATTTATGCATGACAATGCCCGACCTCATACAGGTAGGATTGTGAATGACTACCTTCAAGAGATGAACATTACTCGTATGGAGTGGCCAGCGCGCAGCCCGGATATCAACCCGACCGAGCATGCTTGGGACGAGCTAGGCAGATGCGTAAAACAACGAAACCCTCCCCCAATCACGCTTCGTGAGCTCAAAATTGCTCTCACAGAGGAATGGGAGAATATTCCCCAAAATCGTATAAGGAACTTGGTGTACAGCATGCCAAACCGCGTAAACGCAGTAATGGAAGCACGAGGAGGCAATACGAAGTATTAAAATTCAAGAAAATCGTAATAAAGTTCAAACATTTCATGTTTCCTATTTTTGTTTTAAGGAGAGATCAGCAGTTTTTTTCTTTATGTAATTTTGTGATAATAAAATGTATGGTGACTCATATTTTTTTTACTTTCATTTAAGGAGTATTACATTGTCTATTAAATACAATTTATTGCATTAACCTATCATTTTTAGTTTCCGAGATTTTTAACATTCTTTAAGTGACCCGGATTCATTGCTCTCGAGTGTAGGTTGTTGTTTTGTAACACTGGGTTCCGTGTATAATTTAAAAACCGCACTCTTGATTGAAACTCTTTGGATGACTATCAGTAGCTGTTGAATAAATTGGGGCTGCCTTTCAACCTTTCTGAGTCATGGATTAACTTTAATTGTCTTCTACTTCGAACATTAATTATATAGATTAAATTTGACGTGGAGTGAAGGCAATTACCCCTTAATATACATCGGTAGATGATTTTAAATAGTCAACCTAAAAGTCAATCAATGTCAGCTTTATGTAATCATTAGCCATTTTAACTCTAATTCCAAAAATACAATAATAATCGCATTGCCCACTATCAAACTAGAGACGAAACGCCGTTCGGCGATAGCCGCATTTAAAACGAAAACAATAAATATCGCAATGAACAATGAATTTTCTGTTGTAAGCTATGCTAGGAATTCTTCAGTAATTATTATCATCAAAACGAAATTATGAATATGAAAACAATTATTAAATGAGTATCACGATGTTTGAAAGTCACTAAATGATTACCTATTCGCTAGTTGTCAAAGTAAGGAGTTTCTCGCCACCATTTGATGTTATAAAATATTTGTATTGCTGTCAATCGAGGCATTCTACTTCGGTTTGCCGTCGAAAAAAAACATTTTGCTGTTATTCTGCTAGTTTAAGTTAGTACGTGTTTATACTATGTTAATGTCAAGTTAACAATTAAACACCAGTAGAGTGCTGACTGTGTAATAAATGAGAAGAAATAACCGACACTCACACTCTGAACACGTGATGTACGCGCTCGGTTTATGCACGCTGCACACTAGCGCTCGAAATTGCGTCAGAGTGGTTGTGACGCCAAATCCCGTTGTCATAGTCAATATAACCACCGTAGTCATATTTGATAAAATTTACAACGTATAAGTTTGTGTACAAGAAAACAATATAAAAAGATGGCTATCGTCGTCGGTCGGGCGTCCTCAGTGCCATAGGTTTTCCTCGTTACCCGTTCTCATGTTTCCTCAACCCGCATTCGCCTTCCGTTTTTTTTACTCGATGCACGAATGGAGCTCGTTGGATGCCCCAATTTAAAAAAGGATAGAATATAAAATAATTCGTCCATTAAACGTTAAAGCTACGCTAAGACTTCGTAAGTCCTACGTTGTGAGTGAGACATTGTATCAAGAATTTGTTAATTTGACTGTTGTTTTCCTATTATTATGTTACATTACAGAGTTATACAACATTTAAGATACAAAGAGTAGCCTTTAAATATACCCACTGCAAGGATATAGGCCATCTAATAATAATATAGTTCAAAAATACCAAGAAAGGGCCCAAACTAACTAACCAGGAACAATGCATGTGATTGCACTGTGAGTGCTTACTACTTGAAGAGTCGTGGCCAACTTTACATGCCTTCTGAAAATCTTAAGATAGTAAAATGTTGCTTACAAATCAAGTAAGCTTTTCCAAAGGTCGCTTAACATTCTTAATCGTAAGCTACAGTATAACAACTGGTAACGAAATGGAGCCTGACCAGCATACTAGCTTTAAATGGGTTTCACCCCTTTTTTTTCTCCATTAAGACAATTACATTCGAAAGCAAGAACAAACAAAAAAACGGCATTAGGGAAGTTTCTTTCGGAGGGATTTCAAATATTACGATTAAATTATTGGTTTTCGAAATAAAGATATTTTACGAAAAAAGTTATAATGTAATCAATTTCTTATGCTTGGTAATATTTTATTTCATTACAACTCTTATAGCATTACAGATTATGAAGTACACATTCATAAATCATTTCTATATTATGTGAAAAATAATAATTACTCGTAGCATAAATTTTATAAAATTTTAAAATCAACTCTGCTGTTTTAATGTTAAAATTTTATTATCATCAGTGTATGCATCAGAGCTGTGTCTACCCGTTAAAGGCTCAATGTGAGGATCCCATTGTTGTGGTGAGTCTATTGTGTGTACCCAAAAAAAAATCAACCAATTGGACTAATTTATAGTCGAAAATCCACATATATTACCGTATTCTTATAAATAAAGATCTTACATTCACAAAATAGTCAATGGATTGCAAAGAAAAAATTAGTATGTTTTATAAGAATTCTAGAGATGGATTAATAATAGTACAAAAATTTAATAATAAATATATGACAATATCACATATATTGTTTTGAACACAAGGAACAAAAGCACTTGTGTTATGAACTTCAGAAAAACCGATGATACCAAAATGCCCAGACCCGAGCCAAAAAAGTTCGTTTTCTAGGGAATCCTTGGAATCTTGTCGCAAAAAGAAAAAGAGCGTTGCAAAGCACGCCAGACTAAGGGGCACCAGCTAGTTGGGTAATAATAAAAATATTTATTTTGTATTAATTTTTTGAGAACTAATGCAAAATCAGTAAGAGCAATAATTACAGCGTCAGAGCAATATTTTTTTTGTAGAAATATCAAAATTAAAAGAAATTTTATCTGAAAATAACACTACCTCACATAGATTATTAAAATAGACCAAGAAATCATTAATCACTACTAGAAAAACTCTAAACTTTCTCAGATAGAACGCCCTTCTCGGTTGAAGCGAAACTGGGGCGGAACGGTCACGTACTGTTGATGCGGGCGGTGAAGGGCAGCCAGCGAGGTTGGCCAGTGGAGGATGGATGATCTTACATCTGGCATTGCACAGTCTTGCCATTCAGGGGAATGCATTTATGTACCGATCGTGAGGTTACCTACCAGGGTCCATGTTGGTAACTACTGGATCCACCGGACCCACAGGAGAGTTTAAGGCACATAGGTGTGTTTTTAATAGTTATGTCTCCGAGCCCTTATAGGGCATGTAGCCAGGTAGGAGCATGGACGAGAGACCCACATAATTTGGCCCTTCACTCGCGGCGAAGACTTTTCTAATTGTACTACAGGCACCTTGAAAGCCCCATCGAATCATTCTAAGTATTTCTTAAGCTGACCCCAGCGCTACAGAAAGAGTTCTCGCCCGGATTGCGACCTTATCCTCTACCTCTATTGGTTACTCTCTTTGATAACACCACTTTCCGTCTATTAGCTTGTTTACGTCTAGGAGCGATCTGCTCTGTCTACATCTTTGCCAGTGCGGCGACATGATAGACCCCTTAGGTCATCACAGCCTATCATGTAGTAGAAGTGCGGGTTATATACCGTGACACGGCAGTCTGAATGTCATCAGCCGCAGAGCTCTTGTTTAGCATCTGCACAAGCAAATTTGGAACCGAATGGTTTAATGTGAGACGATGGCAAGAGACCTGTTGGTATGATTTTAGTTCCGTGGGTTATAGAATAGCCTTTAGTCTGAGACGCTGTCGTGAAGGGACAAAATATAAAGACGGAAGATCAGGGTAAAGTTACAGTTTATATATTTACAAAACAATTTAAAGAACAAAAAAAAGAGGTAAGAAGAGTGAGGGCGAGTATGTGTAATGTACAGTGAAAATGTGAGTAGGTGATTGTGGGTCGTCGGCGATCTTCTATATCGGTGGCTTGATGCCCGGGGCTTTAGGGCCCAGATGCGGTGACACCGTCGGATGAAGGGTGGCGCTGCCGGTAGACAGGAGGCGGGTCAGACGTCGGCCGGAGCTGCTGGTAGACGGGCAGCGTGACAGGTAGGTAGGGCGGCGCTGCTGGTGGACGGCCTGCACCGATTTACTGCCGGCGCTGCTGGTAGACGTGCGGCGCTGCTGGTAGGTCGGGCGGCGTAGCAGGTAGGTAGGGCGGCGCTGCTGGTGGACGGCCTGCACCGATTTACTGCCGGCGCTGCTGGTAGACGTGCGGCGCTGCTGGTAGGTCGGGCGGCGTAGCAGGTAGGTAGGGCGGCGCTGCAGATGGATGGCCTGCACCGCTGGTGGTCAGGCAACGTTAGTGGTAGAGAGTGGCTAAGTTTAGTGTAGGTTCTTGAGCCAAAAGTTTGCCTTACGGCCTTGAGGACTTTTCTTGAGTCCCGGGGCAGCCGGCCCCGGGATAAGGCCTTTAAGAATTTTGGAGAGCTCGGTAGCGAGCTATAGATGTTAACGTGGCAACTTTTGCCGAAGAACTGAATGACTTGGCAGGTCAGCTCGGTCTTTTATAAGCCCAGAGCCTTTTAAATTTAGATTGTCTTCGAGAAGACATAAAAAGAATAAAATCTGGTTTTCTTTGGAGGTTGAATACCATAAATGAAAGATCGTGTCATGGGTAGCCATGGCAACGGAGAAAAACTTATATGTCAATAAATTAAATAAATACATTTTTAGTAATAAAATGAAGAAATAATAACGAAATAGATTAAACAAAAAGACAGGTTAAAATAACAAGCAATGCCGGTAAGTGTGTAGCATTCTGTATAGAAGTTTTGAGTGGTTGCGAAGCTCTATATGAAAATCTAGTGAATCTTTTCAGCAATTGAGTAAAATATTATTGTATATATATATATATATATTTACAGAGATTAATACGTTTACAAATGATGATGCAAAATGGAATGATAAAATATACAATTTAACGAATGTTATGAATGAAAATCGGAGACTATAAAGGTACATATTAGTATACATTACATTTCCCCCACGACCCCAGAAAATTTTCGACTCGGGAGAAAATTTTACTAAAAGAAAGGGCCAAGAGAAATCCCAGGAACACTACTTCGCAGAAACATACAAGCATTCACACAAATATCCATCCTTCTTCTATCATACCCATCCTTCTTCTATCATGACATCAACTACATTCAGGTAAGGGTGGAGTTCACATTCAATGACTACCACTCTAGAAGGGTGTTCCTACATGACTACAGGCTTTTTAGGGAGTTGTCAACCGCTCCATAGATGGAAAAAAAATTGTTATTGACCTAGGCATCTTTAAGGAGTAATCAACCGCTCCAACCTAAGGCTTATTTAGCGAGTAGTTAACCGCTCGGACTTAAGGCTTGTTTAACGAGTAGTCAGCCGCTCGAAAAGGAGTACCAGTTAGTACTTAAAGAGTGTAGGGTTAAGTTGAAGAAGACTAACGATGTAGTCTTGGGTAAAGGTTAAGTTAAAAGTAAAGGCTTTAGTTACCTTTAAAGAAAATTAAGATAGAGCAGTGGAATACTCTATAGTAAAGATAGAGGCAGAGATTTCAAGTAACGTCTCTTTTAGACGTTGGGGAAGCTTAAAAGCTATAAGGTAAAACAAACAAAAATTAATAATTTTGAGATTTTGATAAGTGATTAAATGAGTTATTATGAACGAATTAATGTAGTAAATGAAATATATATGGGATTTAGATTTTAATGTCTTTGATATGCCATTTGGTTTTTGTGCCGTTAGTATCTTCTAATATATACACTAAGGGTGAAATCTTTTTTACAACTTTACATTATACAAATTTAGGTGCGAGTTTAGCGCTGAAATAAAAACCTGCATTACTTTGAACATAGTTCTTTCGCCAAACCATATCGCCGACATTAAATTCTTTAAATGTACGACGTAGATCATAACGCGCACTGTTTTTAGCATGAGTTAAGAATAAGGTACTTTGAACTTTATCGAAAATAGATGCGAGGAAACCAGCATTCTCAGCGTAGATATCGCAAGGTATAGTGAAAAAATAAAAATTAAAGTTAATAAAGTTTAAAGAAAGTACCTTATTTCCTTCTAAAATAAAATAAAAATTAGTGTGAGTAGAGTAGAAATGATGTAATGTATTAAATATGGGAGAAAAAAAATGGAAAAGTTAATTAATATTTAAATAAATAAAAAATTAAATTCTAAGTTAAAGATTGAGTTAAATTTCAATAAGTAAAAATTAAGCAAGTTAAGTAATTAAAGGATTAAGATTAAATAAAGTAATAAACTAATGAGAAAGACTATATATATACAGGAATACACACATATATACACACATATATACACACATATATAGGAATAGTTAGATATAATGAGGGGAATTTTTTTTGTTTCCTAAAAAGATGCTAAAAGGGGTGAATATGAATATATACACTAGAAGAAGTGTTTTTTTAGAATTGAGGGGGATGCTGAGGTGATAAATAAAGATGGGGTAGGGAGGAGGGGAAAAGCTAAAGAGAAGACCTGGAGACTTAGAGTTTGGCGCCAATTTTGTCGTGAAGGGACAAAATATAAAGACGGAAGATCAGGGTAAAGTTACAGTTTATATATTTACAAAACAATTTAAAGAACAAAAAAAAGAGGTAAGAAGAGTGAGGGCGAGTATGTGTAATGTACAGTGAAAATGTGAGTAGGTGATTGTGGGTCGTCGGCGATCTTCTATATCGGTGGCTTGATGCCCGGGGCTTTAGGGCCCAGATGCGGTGACACCGTCGGATGAAGGGTGGCGCTGCCGGTAGACAGGAGGCGGGTCAGACGTCGGCCGGAGCTGCTGGTAGACGGGCAGCGTGACAGGTAGGTAGGGCGGCGCTGCTGGTGGACGGCCTGCACCGATTTACTGCCGGCGCTGCTGGTAGACGTGCGGCGCTGCTGGTAGGTCGGGCGGCGTAGCAGGTAGGTAGGGCGGCGCTGCTGGTGGACGGCCTGCACCGATTTACTGCCGGCGCTGCTGGTAGACGTGCGGCGCTGCTGGTAGGTCGGGCGGCGTAGCAGGTAGGTAGGGCGGCGCTGCAGATGGATGGCCTGCACCGCTGGTGGTCAGGCAACGTTAGTGGTAGAGAGTGGCTAAGTTTAGTGTAGGTTCTTGAGCCAAAAGTTTGCCTTACGGCGTTGAGGACTTTTCTTGAGTCCCGGGGCAGCCGGCACCGGGATAAGGCCTTTAAGAATTTTGGAGAGCTCGGTAGCGAGCTATAGATGTTAACGTGGCAACTTTTGCCGAAGAACTGAATGACTTGGCAGGTCAGCTCGGTCTTTTATAGGCCCAGAGCCATTTAAATTTAGATTGTCTTCGAGAAGACATAAAAAGAATAAAATCTGGTTTTCTTTGGAGGTTGAATACCATAAATGAAAGATCGTGTCATGGGTAGCCATGGCAACGGAGAAAAACTTATATGTCAATAAATTAAATAAATACATTTTTAGTAATAAAATGAAGAAATAATAACGAAATAGATTAAACAAAAAGACAGGTTAAAATAACAAGTAATGCCGGTAAGTGTGTAGCATTCTGTATAGAAGTTTTGAGTGGTTGCGAAGCTTTATATGAAAATCTAGTGAATCTTTTCAGCAATTGAGTAAAATATTATTGTATATATATATATATATATTTACAGAGATTAATACGTTTACAAATGATGATGCAAAATGGAATGATAAAATATACAATTTAACGAATGTTATGAATGAAAATCGGAGACTATAAAGGTACATATTAGTATACATTACAACGCAACTTGCGTGGACACTCTAACTCTGATTTATATTTTACGTACCTGTCTAAAGACCGGTGCTTCCAAAAGTTCTGCAGAAGATCTCAAGTATGCAAGACTACATATTCAAACTGCTTAGGGTTGGGCCTGTGGGGTGCTGGGGCCCACCAAACATACAAGAACCGTAAAATATTTTTAGAGAATAATTTTGGAAACATAACGAGGAAACGCTAAAAGTCTTCTGGGCATATTACTAACGAGCAATAATTTAAGGGTTATCTTTTCAGTTTTATTCAATTAAGTGTACTAACAGTTTTATTTTTTTGTTAGTTTATTATTAAATATATAACTATTTAAATATCTATTATTATTTTTAGTCCTCCGCTAATAATGAATTATGTATGACTAGTAAAGTGTATTAAAGGTATAAGGATCAACTCCGAATAACAAAACCCTTGTAAAGAGTACTGTTTGGGCATACTGTTCCAACGTGCCCTTCGTCAGAACCGTACGTGACTTGGATTGTGAAACCTTTAATGTATCAATACAAAAGATACGTAAAATTTGCTACTAATAATATCCTTTGTACGAATATAAAGCCATTGAATACTTCCAAGTAATATCTAAAGTAATTGACAGAATAAAAAATAATTTGTCTTGTCAGACGACACTTGAACCAGGGATGCCAACTTTTATCAGAAGGAATAGAGTATATCTGATTTCAAAGGAGGTAAATAAAAAGTACGGCCTTATAAAAAAGAGTATCATTTATTTCAAATTTTTATAAAGGTATTTTTTACAGCAAATAACAATGTTCGTAGGGATTCCTAACTTGGGAATACCAGCATATTAAAAGTAAATAGTTGACTTTTTTGGTCATATATGCAAGACTGGCACTAGCATAGTAAACGTTGTGTAAAAAAGAGTATTTTAGCGTCCTCTATTAGTATTATAGATCAAAGAGTACGCCTACATGATATAGAGTACAATACTCTATTTTAGAGTACGGTTGGCAACCCTAACTTGAACCCGCACACAAACTGAGTGATTACTCTTCCAAATGTAAATAATAATAACGTTATTTTATACATAAAAAACCTAGTAAAAATGCAACGGGTTCATCTAGATTTAGGTAGATCTATAGGAAATATAATCGCGCTGGCGAAAGACTGCTAGTTAGAGCCCCTTCTGACTCTTAAAGGTTATTTTTTCTTGTAGAACTATATAAATGAATATTCAAATAGAAAAATAAATAACAAGAAAAGTTTTAGTTGATACTTTAAAAACAGGTTTAATTAACGATCACGGCTTCTTAGCTGTCCAGGGTAGTGTCATTGTTTTAGGCTTGTTAAAAAGTTGAGTAACCCTTGCACAAAAAAAAGGCTTTTGTGATTTTTTTTGGAGTTTAACTCCTTAAGTAATTGTTTCATTTATAGCGCACGGTATGAAAAATAGATTGTTATTAAAATCAATCGTTAACAGAATATGAACATTTCCTCTGCGCAATATACTCCCCGCTCCTCAGTCCTAAGCTCCTAAGTACACATTTACTCTCTGTCTCTCTCTCTTTCTTTCTCACTATAGCTTTCAGTGTACATGTAAAATATCATAAATAATGAAAAAAAATAATATACACAATAATACCCTAATTTTAATAATATATTTTATCAAATTAATATGAATTTGTTTACTTCCTTTGCCTATTACATATATTTTAATATAATCGTTTTTAAGGAGTATACTTCAATTACGCTTGGCAACTGACACGCACATTTTTTATTTAAGAATTTACGTGTTAGATTTAACAAAGTAAAAAAAATAACTCGGCTCAGGTGTTGAAACGTTCAGTTACAACGTCCAATATGTTAGAAGGTTATAAAAAGTTTATCATTTATCAAATTTATCATTTATCAAAAATTTATAAGGTCTCGGTTAACAGATACTGTATTAATCTTTCCTATAGGGAACAAAGTAAGAGTATAGTAGTCTATAGTGTCTATTTATTGATGTCTTCATTTATATATTATATTTTATAGGATCTTAAATTTACTTATTTGTTTTATTCTTTGACAGTTAACTCACTATGATTTTATTGTAAAAAATCGTAAATTTTTTAATATATATAAAACATGTATTGCATTGAAATAAGATGACAGATATTATGAGACTGTGTGTGTAGCTATTTCTTATCTTTTTGAAATTAAAAAGTCCTTACGGATAACTTTATTTAAACTTAATTTCAGAACCTTATTATGGTTAACTTGTTGGAATTTTAAGGTTATCGACCAATATTTCTGTGCATGTGTATTTTTTCTGTTGTTAGAATAATACAAATAATATTTCTTACCTTCGCACCAATTAGCCTAGCCCAAATTCAGCGCTGGAAGACTTGTGTTGTGGATATTAGGCTAACGGATAGAAATACATATAATACTTAAATATGTAAAATTAAAAAAAAATGCCCCTGACTTACGTACAAATACTCGTATTCATCACACAAACATCTGCCCGGGACTCGAACCCAAGTTTAGAACTTGGCGCGAAATGCAGGCTCGCTACCGTTCCATCAAACGATCGTTAAAGTTTGTATCATTAAAAAAAGTGGTTGTCTGTAAAAATCGGTTAACGGAAGATAATTTTACCTGATAAGGTCATAAGAAAACATTGATGAAAAATAACATAATTTTATGACTTGAACTGAATTATTATTTCTGAATTATCATTATTTTGTCAAATACAAGGAAGGAGTTAATTTTTTTCGATAAATTAATATTTAATTGTTGTAATAAACAATGAAAATCACGTTAACTTTTTCTTCAATTTATAAACAGTTGACATAACAGTTCACGTGTAGGTTGTGTGCTGCCGCTGTCTCTCTTCTATTCGGACGCATCGGCCGATGGAGTGGAAGAGAGATAGATGCGTCAGAAGCCGAACGCTTAGGCCGATCGTGCCTCTCTATCGCTTGTTCCATGCACGCTCGACTCAGGCGGAACATGACTCATGTTTTTTCGTGCGTGTTGCCGGCTTTCATCGATTTATAAGACGTTATTACGTCATAAACTTTTGCACTCAAGAAAATTGATAATTCAGTGATAATAGTTCAATTCAATTCTTAAAAGTATGCAATTTTTTCATCAGTTTTCTTATGACGTTATCACGTAAAATGGTCATCGGTATACCGACTTTACAGACAACCAATGTTTTTGACGGGCAGATGTTCCTCTTGCGTTGTAAATGATTCTTTTAGAAAAGTTACTTCGTTATTTGATTGAAATTGAGTGATGTTTAGGAATTGATTTCGCATATCTTATTCAATTCAAAGAATTTTGTACTATAGGAATAAAGTGGATTGGTAACCCCACAGAGACTATATATTATGTCAAAGAGTCCAGTCGAAGTAGGTTGGAATTTGTGACATTTCTTGTATTGGGTTTCGAGGCAATCTCTGAATTGTATTTAAAGGTGAAGCGGCGAATCAGAACTTCACAGTCTGGTGATAAATGATATAAATTATATTGCACTAAAGTAGGTAAAGCACAGGTGTAAATAAATACATAATTTAAAATGCGCATAGGCACATTGAGTCAGTGCTTGAACAGAAGTCCCCAAACTAGGCAGTGCCTACTGAAAGAAACAACATATGAAAAAAAAATCAAATCGGAGACAAATCAAAAACTAAACGACGAAAAAGCAAAAATCAAAGTGAGAATATAACAAAAAAATATAAAATTACGGTTCATATTTAATAAAACATGACTGACACATGTCTTTAAACCTCCGTCAATTCAGTGTGAAGGTCAGATAACTTTCCGTGTAAGCTTTAGTCCTCGCTGCAACTTCACTTTATAACATTGAATTGTTTTCTAATTAATTAGTCACAAATTTTTCGTGTTTATTACTCGCAATGTATATGCCACATGGTAAAATTAAAATTGTAATACTGATACTTAATCTAGAAAAAAAAAATCTGATATGCACCAAAATAAGGGCGTACCTTACACTTGCGTTAACTATGTAAGAATAACAAAAAGAAAAACACTTGTAAAAGAATAAAGAAACTTAAGCCCAAAGTTTAACATGATTAAGACTTCAAGGCCAAAGATAATCAATGCATAGCCATGAGATAACAGCTATCTTTAGTAATTTTTTTGGCACAAAACACTGTGCATATCAAATGAAGAAAATACATCAATCCTGCAATCGCACCGCAAGGGTACTGGATTCGAGTCCCGGAAGGGACCAATGTTTGTGTAATGACTTGATTCACTTGATTCAAAAAATCCACTTCGATTGATACTTGATTCAAAGTACTCAAATTTATACTAAGTACCGAATTAAAGTATCGACATTTTGAATACTGATATCGAAATCAAAAGTAGTAATATGAGTAAATATCGGATTCGATATCGTGTCCTTACCGACAACCGCACTTTCCATCCACGGAATACTAAGAAGTTCTTCTCTCTATTTAAGTGTCACGGTATAAAGTATTACTTAATTTTTACAAGATAGCTGTTAATATATTACGATTATGGCACCACAATTATATTATTATTATTTTAACTTAATTGACAATAAATCTTATGCAAGATCTACTTGTATTGCTGTTATATCATTTATAAAGTATTGAGTAAGACTAAGAGTACTTGCAGGATATTTTTGGTGCTTGTAATACGATATCACTTGAATCTTGAGATAATTGTCTACACTAACAACACCTCATTAGATCGTATGGAACTTAATACTGTTCAGTAGTAAGTAGCAGTTTAAACATTGAGTTACTATGAGTCTCAGTGAATTAAAAAATTATATATTTGAAACCGAAATAGAATAAACGTAGAACTAACATAGCTTTTATGATTCTTTGTTACTAACAGATTATGAGACTTTGTTTCGCGAAATAAAATAAATTGAATTGAATAATTCAATTCCCGTAGCCATTTGATAATTATAAAAAAATGTTAAGTACTCCTTACGAGCCATAATAATTTCCAGGAGATCTTGAGATTATGAAAAATACCGAAAATATTGGGACTATTCTGTATAGTCAATAAAGACATCCAGTTCAAAATTCTACCATTTTTACGACTTGTCAAGTGTAACATTAAAACACAGGTAGCAGGTGCCTACAAAATTAGTTTTTGTTTCATATTAATTTATTTACCTTCAAATATTCGTAACGACAAAGATATCACATGATTGTAAAATGTATTTTGTTCCAACAAGTGAAAACGAAAGTGTTAAAACACCTGAAGTGGTTAGACCATCGATTCCTGATAATGGGTGTATCAGTCATTCTACGAATAAAAATATAGAAAGTACTTTGACACAATTTCTGAATATATTGATGAAGATTTTTTATCACATTTTAATATTTGTATTATGTATAGCGTGGTGCCGACATCAATTTATACAATTTGACTTTAAGATTTATTACCTTATTGTATTGTAATACAAATCATTTTATTTTTAGTAGACCTTGAGTTCAACCGTAATATAAAAACTTTGCCTTGAATTCTTATCGTTTGAAGAATGGGGCAGAAGTAACCACACGGCTCAATGTGAATATACGCGTGTTAGTGACTGCAAATCCAGAAAAGACTAATGATATAACGTGCCTTGCAAAGAACGGCGAGGTCAAGATAGTATTTTTATGTCTATCGCCTGATGAACCGTTTTAAATTAGTGCTCGCGCCTAAAAAAATCTCACGGGGTTAAGGGCGCTGGAGGGCGGCCGACGACTGGAAAATCGAACATTTACGGACGTCATCGGGTTTTCTCTCACTCGTATTTCAAGCAACGTTAATCAATGTATAATATTTCGCGAAATATTTAAAGTCCAATACATTATTTTGAGAAAAAAGTAAAGCTGATTCAAATTAGTTTTTTCCGAAATTAACTTAACTCCCGCAAGAGTAGGACATTAAGAGATAATTGTAATTGATATCAATAGTGCAAACGGTATTTAGTAAGTGCCCGGAAATTTACATTCTTTATGGTGAAAGCGGTACATAGCAGTGCTATTATACCACTGATGATGCTTGTCAATGGTGCAGATGATACTAATGGCTGCGATTATTGGTCACACCATTTGACTCCTCCTTTTACAAAATCGGTTTCAGATTATGTAGCTAAAATACTTGTCTATGAGAATAAAAAAAAACACAATACTACCCAGACTTGGAATAACAAAGAAAAGTTTTTGGGTGAGACATTTCTCAAATGGTTTTTGAGACACTTGAAACCGAGCATAACGAGCATAGCAACATAATAATGAAATAAGCAAACGAGCGAAAAAACAGTTTTCACATACCTATGATTACGATTATATTCTTAATTGTACCACAACTTTAATTGTGCATCACACTATTCATTTAGTCAGCTTTTGTGTACGTATTAGTGAAATTATCTTTAAGAAGGATCTCCTCCAGCCAATCAAATAGTTGCCTAAAGATCACTAAAGTAAGCAGACTTTATCTACCATGTGAACAGTATCCTGACACTGTTTTCAGAAGGATTAGTTACAGAACGATTTAAGTCGTATTTTAGCCACCGCAAAAGTTCCTAATGTTGATTCCATAGCCAAACTGAGTGTTGACGTGCAATCATTATTCACTTTGGGGGATGTCGGCAAATTTTTCCATGTAGAAAGACGCAACGGGAATTCAGAGATCCAACGCTTTTATACAAATGGTCGCTCCGACAGATTACAATAAAATCTGAATATTTCATTCTATCGTCCTACAACATTTAGAAGGGAAAAAAACGCATGAACTACGATAAAATGTTGAGCTAGATAACGTCGTGGGAACCGCTTTTGACCTGCAATATCGGGATCTTAAGTTAGTTTTCACTAAATATGAGATAGGTAAAGCCCAAGCAGTAGATGAGGTAGAAAGATTTAATGCATCGGTGCCAATCCTGCCTTTAGCACCGACGGTCCTGGATTCCTGGATTCCAGTCCAGGAAGGGGCAAATGTTTGTGTGATGAATGCGAGCATTTGTACCTGAGTCGTAGGTTTATATCCGATGTCGAAACAGCAAAAATGGTTTACTACGACTACTTTGATAATGTAATATCCTATAGACTGTTGCTCAAGTTGGGGTCAGCGGCTAATTTAATTAAAAAATTAATTTGAAGCTGCCACAAACATCATGTTATGCTTGTTTTTATTTTGAATGGGTTCGCTCTTGATCCCAATCAAGCCCGGGCCCAAGATAAGATCCACGATAGAACGAGCTAACCCAGAAGGTGCCTATTCACGCTGGCTTTCAAACTGAAGGATTATGAGTACTCGGAAATACTGACGCAGGGAGGGAGTTCCTTTGCTGTGCGCAATATAAAAGATGTTGAGTAGCGCTTGGTGCGACAGGTAGGAATAGCAACCAAGAAATGGTGATATATTGTACAATTGTGTATTGCTTGGCGAAAATAAAGATTTTTTTCATTTATCTTAAATAAAAGTGCATGTTTTTGTAACTTGCAGTCTATTGATTGTCTGTGATTTATTTAAAGACATTGGTATACTTACTATATCTTCGGATATTTGGATATTAAGTTGACTAACTTCGTGGTAAAGTCAGTCCGAGGTCTCAGGTACGATCCCCGCCTGGGTCAATGTAAAAAAGGTGTAAGTAAGGCATTTATTTGCAAACTAATAACACACTTACTTCATATGTAAACACAGAGAGCAGAAAACCATGAAGATATATGTATGTTATGGTTGTCTTCGCATTTATTTTCGTAAAACGCACTTTAGTTACATAAGCGAAACATTGTAATCGGAAGTCACAATGCAAATAACGTTACAAAATTGACAAAATGGGTAAAAATATTATGTATATGATATTAGTGGAGCCAATGAGAATATTAAATAAAGTTATTTAATAATAAAAACAATTAAGTAGTACTATTAAGTATTAAATAAATAAAGGTTATTTATTTTTTAAACGACCGTTTGTGGGAATGGTAGCGATCCTGCTTTTCGCACCAACGGTGCTTGGTTTCATTTGTACCTGAGTCACGGGTACATATTTATGTATCATACAGTATGTATGGCTGTCCGTTGCCCTAATATCAATAATACAAGCCTTATAATGCTTACTTCGGGCTAGGCTAATTGGTGTGAATGTTAGAAATATTATTATTGTTTAAATACCATTATGAAATTATCATAAGTTTTAAATATAAATTATTTTTGAGTCTTGCGTTTAACACCAGAGTCGAGAAGTTTAATCTAATGAAATAGTTTCTCAGAGTTGTTTTGATTTTCTCACTTTGTTTGCGCGAAGTCGATACCGACAGCCTTGAATTTAAGTTTGGAAATTGAACAAAGTTTGTTTTTGATCTCAGTAAATCTTCACAACTAACCGAAGCATTGTGTCTTTATTATTGATTATTATAGGATATAAATAGAATTGATCTATATAAAAATAGTACAGTTATGCGATTTTGTGCCATACAATCCTTTTCAAATATCCATGTGAATATCCACTTGTCAGTCCGTGGTAGCAATTGTTGCCATATTTAAATTTCCACGTGGCCTGCTGTTTTTTTTTTATTACGATTAATTTTTGAGTTACAGAGATGCAAATATTCTGTGGTGGATTCTTTTTTTAATCAACTTTACGGTAGTATTTTTTGTTTGGCCCTAGCTTCACTATTTAGCGAAAAAATGGCATTTTCTTCTAAGAGTCCGACGACCGATTTTTTTTCACTATTTGCGCAGCATTGGGACTGTTGAGTGAGGTGGGGCACGCGGTAGAGGACTGACAAGTGTTTAAATGTGACGTCTTGATTTTGGAGTATTTATAAAGCCAATTATTTCTTTTTTGTTATTTAAATGATTTGTCAAAGCTTGTAACAATTTCTCCTTACTTTCTTAAATATATAAACTTATGATCTAATTGAACAATCTAATACAAACACCACGTGCACTTTATTCATTCAATCAGTAAAAACCGGATAAGTGGGAATCGGGTTTGCCCGCCGAGGATTCCTTACAAGCACTATAAGATATAAACCATATGATTTATATCTTATTATTTGCGCACATACATGTTCTTATGACATACCAAATATAATTTTAGTAGGTCAACTCGTTCTTGACTTATAGATGAACATACAGACAGACAGAAATAAATAAAAAATAAAAGAATTTTTATCAATAAGTCATAAAATTGGAATTCATAAAATTCAATAACATTTGCCTAAAAAAATAAAAAACGTACATAACCTACTTTATATAGTAGTATAGATTATATTAGATTAAGAATATGTATATCTACTCATAACTAATGCGCCATCAATATTCAGGTAAGAGTCACGTGTTGCTATCATCTTCAAAATTAAGACAACGACATTAAGGAGGACATGAAAGAGAGCAAAAAATCCATTATCTTCACTAAAGTTATCTAAAAACAATCGACAAATTTGCCTTTCAAAACTGATGAGCTGTTATGATATAAATCAATTGAAATATCCTTTTTTATGAATTTCCCATTTAATCTACTTAGTCTAGCCAATAGGAAGTTTATGTGTAAGTATAGGTGCTGGATTCTTCTTAACTATCTATATGTAAAATCCCTGTCATAGTGTTTGACCGCGATGAACTCCGAAACTACTCCACCGATTGTGCTGATGTCATTTTTATTTTGCTGGAATTGTTCCAACTTAGTACATAGGATTGAATTCATTTTAATTTATAACACAGCAACGCGTGGCCGGGTGAGCTAGTTATTTTATATATTACTATCTGACCACGCGGCCACGCGTTGCTGTGTTATATATGAAACCTATCATATGTCCTAAGTCGCAACAAATCCAGTAAAATGAAAATAGAATCATCAACTCATTGTTGATCTCATCTCAACTGATTGTTGAGTAGTTTTGGGGTTATCGCAGTCAAACACTGTGACAAGGAATTTTTATATTATACTAACTGACTCGGCCACGCGTTACTGTGATATAAATAAAATAAAACCTATCCTATGTCCAAAAATGGAACAAATCTAGCACAATTGAAAAGAATAATCAAAATCGGTTAAGTAGTTTCAGAGTTCATCGCGGTCAAACACTGTGACAAGGATTTTATATATACATATAAATAAATTCCGGACAACTCACAACAATTATTTAGTGTTAAACTAAGCTGACCTTGTACCATAGTTCTTGTCTAAAGTACCCATAGGTACTTAATAATAGTAAAAGTATAGAATACATAAATAAATTTATAAACGACCATGACTCAGGAATAAATACTTACGTTTTTAATACGGATTTACGGTCCTTTGGAGCAGAAAGTAGGATCGCTACCGCACCAAGCAGCCGTCTAATTAATATATAATATAAATATATCCAATATCGTCTTAAACTGTAAAATGAACTGCTAATTTTGTTCCTCAATCACAGGCTTTTCTTCCATCTTCCACCATATTTCAAGTTAAGGGGAAATCGCAAACCAATAGCTCTGAAAATACATTTCACTCGCTTACACGCTCCAAACCTATTTCATTCCGCTCGATCTATCGAATCAGAAATTGTTTCCGAAACACGATTACCAACAAGCAGGGAATCGATACTAGCACTTCCATTGCGCGACTTTTGATACAGTTTAATCTCGCTTTTGAATATTTTACTTAAGGATTGGCACGCCGATGGTGCGCCAAGACCCAACTAACGAATTATTTATGAAGAAAGCGGGAAATACGTCCTTTTACAAGGATAAAAGAAAAACAGATCTGTCGAAATTTAGAAAACTGTTTAAGTGGCAATATAATAACAATTAACCAATTAGTTTTGACAAAAGGCAGTCCATAGTAGTATATAATAATAATAACAATAATGAGACAAGTCAAAATTACATTTTTTTTTAATTTGAAAAGGTTCACTCTTGTTTCCAATCAAGTCCGGGGGCCAAGACAGAATCCACGATGAAACGAGCTAACCCAGTGCTTATTCACCCTGATTTTGAAAGCGGATGGGTTATAAGTTCTCGGAAATACAGACTCAGGGAGGGAGTTCCTCTCCTTTACTGTGCGTATTATGAAAGATGTTGAGAAACGTTGGTGCGACAGGTAGGAATAGTAACCAAGAAATGTTGGTAGCCTGCAGTGCGTCTGGATGTCCAATGGAAAAAGGGAGATGGCGGTATGAGCACATGCTAGCTCCTGAGTCAAAGTACGTTCTGTAAAAGACCGCCAGACAGGGAATTTAGAGGCGGCAAATTTATTAAATTGCAAAATGCAGCTATACTGAATCCGTGTCGCATAGTTAGGAGTTTAGTAGAAAGAGATTAAAATCCAGTAAAACAACAGTAATGCAATATATTTACTGTTCTAATAATAGCCATTACTTAGTTTAGAGTCGTTCAAAAAAAATTCTTACATTCACACCATTTAGCCAAGCCCAAAGTAAGCACTGTAAGGCTGGTGTAATGAATACTAGGGTAACGGATGTACGTACATACACATACAAGTAAGTAATATTCACAGAAATATATATAAATACCCATGACTCAGGTACAAATGCTCGTATTCATCACACAAACGTCTGCCCCTTCCGGAACTCGTACTCAGGACCGTCGGTGCTAAAGGCCGGATTGCTAGCGTTGCATCAAACAGTGGGTAAGATAAAAGTTGAGTTCTATACAGGCACCGATGCAGATGGTTTGGCATGCAGGGGCAACCAATGTTTCAGCAGTGGAGAGTCCCATTGAACTGCCTACAGGAAGCCGTTGGGACGTCTAAAACTTGCGACTAATAAAGCCTAAAATAGGGGTTATTTAAATTGCAGAGCCGCCATTAAATACTCACTTTAAAAATATATAGTTATACGTGGACCCAGCAGACGTTAGCGTACATTCTGCATATTAAAAAAATACAACCTTTCATCAGCCACTTTTCTCTGTCAAAATCTGAAATTTCAAAAACTCCAAACCACGAACTTTTTTGTTTACGTCGATAATAAATAGATACAATTTCAAAACTTACGAAATGTTAACAAAAATTATTTACAATGCGTGTATTGAACGTCGACAGCTAATTACACCATGGCTACGTAAATCCTGCGTTGGATTGGAGGCATTGTGCCGCAATAGGTACGAATAAGAAAAAATAATTACTACCACAAAAAAAACAAAGAAGTTAAGTACACACACACGTTCTAGCTTTTAAATAAGCAATGATATTTTTTGCCTGTGTTCATGAGTGTGTTTTAATATTAGGGGTTAAAGTATGAAATTGCCGATTTGTACTGAAAATCTATATTGTTTATTTTTTAAATTTTTAACAAATTTATTTAATCAAAATAGTTGCCATTATTATCTATACATTGCTGCCATCTAATGGGAAGGTCATTAATGCCTTTGCGATAGAATTCCGACGATCTAGACTGCACAAACTGTGTGAAAGCATTTTGTACTGCCTCCTGGGAAGAAAACTTCTTGTCACGTAGATAATTGTCCAAATCACGAAAAAAATGGTAGTCCGTTGGAGCAAGGTCTGGTGAATACGGAGGATGACGAATGGTTTCTAACTGCAGTTCCTGAAGGGTCAAAATGGTTTCTCGTGCTGTGTGAGGTCTCGCGTTGTCGTGGAGCAATAATGGTGAAGATCGATTCATGAGTCGGGGCTGTTTTACTGCTAGTTTTGTCAACATGGTTCGGAGTTCGGCACAATAGACATCTGCCGTTATTGCTTGACCAGATCGGAGAAAACTATAGTGAATAACACCATGCTGAGACCACCAAACAGTTACCATTACCTTTTTATTGGTAAGTTTTGCTTTAGGACACTGTTGTGGCATTTGACCTGGGGTCAGCCATTGCATTTTTCTTTTCCGGTTATCATAAAGAATCCACTTTTCAACACATGTTACAATTCGATCCAATATTCCTTCATTTCTGTACCGGTTCAACAAGGCAACACAAGTTTCAACACGCGTTTCTTTCTGCAGATCAGTCAAATCATGAGGCACCCATTTTTCGTATTTTTTTATTTTATTGATTTGACGCAAGTGAGTCAATATTGTGGGTAAGGTAACGTTAAACCATGCCGCTAATTCCTGGGTACTTTGACTAGGATCGGCTTCCACTATCTCTCTTAATTCATCGTTATTTACCTGTGTGGGCGGTCTTCCTCGTGGCTCGTTCTTTAAGTCGAAATTTCCATCACGAAAGCGTTTAAACCAAAATCGCACGGTGCGTTCATTAGTAGACCCCTCTCCAAACGCAGCATTGATATTGCGGGCTGTTTCTGCCGCGTTAGTTCCGCGTCGGAACTCGTATTCAAAAATAACTCGAATTTTCGCAGTATCCATCTTTCTTGTCTAAATTGAATAACAAAAACAATTGAAAGTCGATATTCAAATGTTTTACATTTTTTAAAAAAAGAACATCATAGAAACCATTTAAAAAAAGTTTCATTCGAAAACCTCAAACCATGAAGATTCTATGTCAATTCAAAGAACCTATTGCAATAAAACGGCAATTTCATACTTTAACCCCTATTATTATAAAACTATTTAAATGAAATTAAGTGAAACATAATTATGCAAAGCAACATATCTACCAAAAATGAGTTATTTGTTTTTTGAAGCCTGAATTATTGTTTTTTGTGTTGAATGTATGATCAGTGCCTTATTTCCTTACATAATATGTCTATCGATATTATCGTACTTGAGAATCAAGTGTAAGTGTATTCAATAATATTGTAAACGTCGTTACTTCTGTTAGAGCTGATAAGTTTTTTTGCGCCCATTCTTCTTGTCATTTAAAAGACGTCCTGAATGCGGTAGGTAAAAACGTTGGACGATTCCAAACAACTTATTTTAAGTGCACATTTTAAGTAAAGTTATGTTCATTAACAGTGTTAACATTTCGATTTTCTAAAATATGTTGTTGTCATAGGAAATTCTTGGATTCTCTTTTTTAGAATTAAATATATTAGAAACGAAGCCTCATAATAACAGCCCATAAGTCATTACACCATAAAAATAACCAAACTAAATTGCAGTCATTAACCTAGTTTTAATAACATGTGCCAGGGAACAAATCTACCTGATAAGGCATCGACATAAGGATCCTATTGCAGCCATAAATCGAGAATAAGATACCCAGAAATACCCAGAAAACCTGAAAAGCATGATTTTGTTTACGCTCAATAATAACTACAAATTACACATTGATATAGTAACCAAGAAGTGACAGAAATGAATCACTAATTGATGCGCGATCGATAGTATATGAAAGCTAGAAGCAGATTGGCCTCTGGTCTGAATTTTTGGGAAAATGGCGGGATCCTCGGACCAGAATGCCATGGAAAATTATTGATGAATTAAAATTGTCTCATAATTAATCAAAGTTTCTATTTCCTACGACATAAATAATTAAAAATGAAAATAGTGTCAAATATAATGAACTCACATACCCTCTAATGCCTCTGTATAACAACTGATATAATATGTGATTAACTAATGCAGCGACTTCTAAGATATAATAGATACAAGCGTTTTTGACTCTGAATTACCAATAATAATAATATTTCTTACATTCATACCAATCAACCTAGGCAGAATAAGCACTGTAAGGCTTGTGTTAAGGATTCTAGGGTAACGGATAGACATACATATATGACATATTAATATGGTATGTTTATATACCATGACTAAGATACAAATGCTCGTATTCATCACACAAACATCTGCCCCTTCCGGGACTCGAAATAAGGACCGTTGGTGCAAAAGGCGTCAAACGGTCGTAAAGTGAACCAACTGGTAACGAGGCGCCATAGCTATATTGGCGACTCGTTGCTGTCATTGCACTCCTCCCTGGCCATTTTCCTTTTGGTTTCCGTTTTTAAATTTACTGTCTGCCTCTTTTTATTTGTTTGTTCTCGAAGTTCATTCTTACCAGAGTCAGCGCGTAGAGCGGTTGACTCACCGCTAACAATTATTTAAATATATTTATAAAGTGCTGATCAGTTATAATAAGCTCATACTAAAAGTTACAATAACCCACAAGGTTCTGTATAACCAGTTCCTGATATTTAACAAGTCTATAAGTTTCTTTAAGGCACTATTGTAAGTAGCCCTACCTTTTATAACATTTTTCAGTGTTAAATGTGAAATTGTTTTTGTGTTCAGTGTAATTTACCTTTTTTATATAATTGTTTCAGTTGTGCCTTAATTTGCATTATATAAATACAAAAGTGATGACCCAGCGCCTCTCATTATTTCCTGGCCTCACTCCGTCACAAACTTACTAGTTTAGGGTAAAAAACCAAATGGCCTAACCGGTTCTGGAAAAACCGGTGATCTCAAATTAGAATCGGGCATTATTTAGCAGAAATCGATATCCACCCTAAAATTAATCATCTAGTTTACTTCCGCAAAACCTGCAAGATAAGACCCACCCACCTGCAATACAATAACGGCAAATAAATTCAAATAAAAGGGATATTTGGATATCGCTCACTTGGCGGGTTCCCTTTCTTTCTCATAATGCTTTTATTCATAATTTAATTTGACATAAAATCGAAAGGTATAGATTGATATACGTTGCAGGTTAGGTTAGAATTTTTTTATCCATTAGGAGCCAGTATGTTAAGCCAAATTATGACTAACAATATTCTGTCAAAACAAGGGGAACCTGTCTAGGAATTTGAGAGTATATTGTGTTCCTTTTTTGTTTATTTTCTAGGTGGTTTTATAGTGTGGTTCTATGGATTGTGCATCTTGTATGTATGCAGAGCTAAGCCACATATTTTAGTTATCTAATCTCAAATAGATTCTTTGATTAGCAGTATTCTAAGTACTCTTCCAAATACCACATCCAATTTTTCTCACATTCGGTTTCCAATCAAAAGCACTCCCGGGCATCCATACTTCACGCGGCAATCACAGCGTTCGCCTTGAGATTTAAACTGCTTCAATACTTCAAGCGAGCCTGAAAAGTTGCCTTTTGATCAGCAAATATTTTACCACAGAACAGCTTCCAGTAAATCAATGTCAATTGTTTGTCAAGGTCTGTTTAGCCTTAGGATAGAAATTAAATTTACTCATTGGTTAGGAGATTCAAAAGCGGAAAAGGGTAGCAATGATAATACAATGTTGCAGTGGTTAATGCGTTCGACCAGCTATTTCGGAAGTTAAGCCGTTTTCGGGAGGGCCGATTACAGAGACGAACGAAGATTGAGATTCTCTGTGCTTTTGAAGGTACGTCAAAATATTAAGAAGAAGTTTCTACAGTTTATCAGATCTATTAATTAAATTTTACAATTATAGTTTAAATTTTCGATAACTATCAAGAAAGTTCTAGTAAAATACCTACCACCCATGGATGACGTCTTTTAACTGACAAGACTGGGCTTATAGACACAAGAAACTCGTCAGGTATAACAGAAATAAAAATATTTCTCTATTGTCACAATAATAGCAATGTTATAGTTTCATTACATCGTTGAGTACAACAATGTCAAAAATAAATAAGTGTTATTTGACATACAGGGGCAACAAGTACAAAAAATCAACATAACTTAAAATCTTAAGATAATAAGTTAAGTTTAAGACAAACCCATCTCACAAGGCAACACCCGTGTACGAGCATGACGTATGAAGCAGCCGTTGCTTCGCTTAGCTATAATTTAGGGAACGTTACGACCCACCCCACACACTACCACCTAAGAAGTGTTTCCAGAGAGCATTCTGTACTCCAACTCCATAATATAATAGTGTTAAAATTTAAAAAATTCTAATAGCACGATACATATTGTTTCCATTACTATCAGTTCCATGTATCGTGATTAATTAAATAGTTGGATATGAAAGTAGTTTCTACATACATCTTTGGAGCGTAGCTCCCATGGATCAGCTTCAATGACGCAATGTCTGTTACGCCATAGCTTCCCGAGTTCTTAACCGATTTTAACTTATTTTTGTGGAATCGATTCAATAGATTTAGGACCAGATTGTGACGGATCGGAATTTTAAAATTCACAAAAATAAAAAAGTTATGGCCAAAAACATTGGCTCTATGGGATTTGCCATTGAAACAAAGAGCGCATTTTTGAAAGTTTTCATTCTTTTGGAATTTTAAAATTTACTAAACATTATTAAATTTTGCATTATATAAACATTATATAACATTATTAAAATGGTGCTAGCAAAGCTTTAGCTTACCGACCTAGTAAATTTATGCAAACAAAAATTAGCTAAACTATTTGACACTTTACTAATAAAGTTTTATAATAGTGCCAGCTGTTTTTTGTCTAAAACATGGAACGGCAAGTCAATTTTTATTTCTTGTGTCAAAGCAACGTAAGTCACTATACTTGACAAATTAACTTTAGTTCTTACAGGAAGCTCTTGTTATACGGAAATCTGAAACTTCTTGTTTCCCCCTTCCTAATCGGTACCACAACACTCAGACCCAATATATAATAGTTCGTTTTCTACATTGTCCCGACAGGGATCGAACCCAACACCTCGATATGGTATGAAAACTGGTCGTATACCAATTATTAAACCATGGTTAGTATTATTGAAATTGTGTATGATTGTTTGTTACATGTTCCACGACCAGCAATCGCTAAAATAAAGTTCTGCGAAGGTTTTAAAAATTAACACAGACGTAACTAAAGACTTTTTATCTGATCGGACATCGTGTAATATAGAATTCTGTGTAGCGTTCATTCAGTACAACGCCGCCATTTTCGTGTCACGCGATCACTACATTTTGAGATTGAAATTTTAATCCGATTGTATCAGGCCAATCCTCTAACGAAACCTCATGAAAATTGTACGACTGAGCTGATTTGTGGAAGCTAGAATAGAGTATATTTACTGTTTTCGTCTTTTTTAAAAACGCTTTAAGAGGAGGACAATCCTCCCTCCGGTAATGAATATCCGTGTTCGTCCTTTTTCAAACCGTTTTATTACATAAATTGGTTTCCCCACTGCTGACCGGTGGGATTCCCCAATGCTGCGCCACTGGCTGCAGCTCCATACTCCTACCTGTAGCTATTATCATCTGTAGCACAGGAGCTGCATTATTTAATTAATTTAGTGTATTTATTTTTGTTTGTTTGTATGTGTTTAATTACTTACTAACACTAGAATAAGATTTCATGTAACTAACATTTTATTATGGATTTCTAATATCTGAAATAAATAAATCATAATAATAATAAATACTGCTATTATAACCAAAAATAATAATGCAATTTATTATAGTTGAAAATGAAAAAACCTTTATTAAAATGCACTTAAAATGCAGTTGCAACTTCAACATTTTCACCTAACATCCATTTAGGACGTTTTTTAACTGACAAGAAAAATTGGCGCAAGAAACTCGTCAGCTTTAACAGAAGTAACGACATTTACAATATAATACGTCATCGTTATATACAAACCACAAAAAAAACAAAATTATTCTGTTATCACAATAATAGTAGTGTTATGATATTTTTATTTCGTTGATTACAACAAAATCAACAAATATCTGTTTAAAGTAAGTATCCCTATATATTGCAATAATAAACAGGGAATAAACGACAAATTTAAGAAAGCAACAAAGATGTATGTTAGTATATATCAATAATACTGAAGGTTAAAGCAGATCCAACTCCCAAGGCAGCACCCGTTCACGAGCATGACGCATGATGCAGTCATCGCTTCGCTCAACCATATCTTAGGGAATGTAACAACCCGCACCAAATGCCACCACCCAAAAGATGTATTGGGAGAGTATGTCATACTCCAACTACCAGTAATTCAATATTTGTAATCGATATTTATTTATTAATCAATAACGAAATGAGCAAGTGAAGTAACAATTTGTTAGACACCATTTCCGGTCATTTATAATTTCAGTAGAACTGGCTTTCGGTCTATTGAAAATATTATATTAATATAACATATATTATGAATTATTATTAGTTCTTTATACAAATTAAATCCAAATACAGGCCCTTTTCCTTTTTGGTCTCATCGTTTCGGTTTCCGGTAGTAACAATGGATTAAAGGCCGGCCGCCATTGCAATGGCGGTCATTGGATTGCTTTCTTTGGAGTCGTCGCTACAAGGCAGAGTTTACGTATCTTAATTATAATAGTTAAAATGGTAATTGCGGTATTTGAGCAGTGTGAAAATACAATAAAGTATAGAAGAAGCAATCGTTGTTTGAACTTCAGACTAACGTCTTAAAATACAAATATGGCATATTATTCTAAGATTTTGGAATAGCGATTTATAATATGGATTCAGAGGTACCGTTTATTAACCTTTAACTAGTCGCGCCTAAATACTTACTCTGTTGGTCGCGTGGGGTCCGTACGGACCCCAGGGTTTAGTTTTGAAAAAGATACAAAAAGCAAAAGTAAAAATATTTATTTTATATAAAAACTTCAAGAGTAACATCTAAATTAACGAAACATTATAAGATTTCTAGAAAAAAACTAAATATAAACTTCTAAAACATTAATTAACTTTATCACAAATTACTAGGCACATAAATCGCAAACTTTTATAAGGTGTTCATTACACATAAACTTATTACATTTACCATATTTGGTTTTTGTTTTTCTGTCATTAGACGTTGCACATAGGTGACAACGATCCTTAGAACCACTTGAACTGCCTCCAAAAGTACAAGGTTTGGTGTCACTTTGAAGAGGTCTTTTCAAGGGCCATGGCAGAGTATTAATTTTGAAGTCTTGTTATTACCACGTTTTTCTTATCTCACTTTTCTTATTTGTTTGTCTGTCCGGGCAAAATCTTGCAACTTAAATTTGAGGCACTTTCCGATAAGCTAGAAAGCTGAAACTTTCAGGATAGTTCAGAACCCGATGACAATGCACTCTAAAGCAACTTTCAACTTTCCAGATGCACTTTCAGGTCCACTTTCGGCAACTTTCACTTTTGTATGGGGCTTATCCGATTGTTGCGTAACACATGGTTACTTCGTTGTGTTAATAATTAAAAAGAATAAAATAATTATACTAGATTTAAAAAATCTAAAAATCCCACGTTTTTCAATGTCCTAAAAAGAATAAAATAACCCTGCGGGGCAAAGCGAGGGGCCACTCAAAACGTGGGGGCGCATCTTTACAATAATCGGCATCAATGCATGTCATTCATCTCTTTAAAATCTCCTCTTAGTAATATGCGCCCCCACGTTTTGAGTGGCCCCTCGCTTTGCCCCGCAGGGTTATTTTATTCTTTTTAGGACATTGAAAAACGTGGGATTTTTAGATTTTTTAAATCTAGTATAATTTTTATTTTTGTTATAAATAATATATGCGTTTTTAGCTGCTACATTGAAAAGATGAAAAAAAAATACAAAAGGCCACCTCTTGGTTCGCCGCGCAACGTTATAAGTGACTCCTCTTCATCTTCATTCAGCTTCGCTGATATTACTTCTATGTTCAAAGGGCGGCGTGCCATTGTGATTTTTTACCTGTAAATTTAAGTAAATAATTATATAATACAAGTTTTCATGAAACTGTGATACTAAAAAGCAAAATGTAATCATTGGACTTACCAAAACTGTACTACACTATTAGTCGCGTGGGGTCCGTTGGACCCTAAGCACCTCCGTATGGCACGTGTGATGAACGCCGCGGCCAGTGGAACACTGAGGCGGGAGGGGCAGATGAGCTAGGAAGCTACTAGAACGCACTGTCGTGTAAGTGTAATGTTTGCTAAATTATGACACAAACTAACTCGGGTCCAATGGACCCCACGCGACTAATTAAAGGTTAACAAAATTATACTCGATTATTTAGTTCTAAGCCCTCCGCGCCTACCACTTTTACGGTTTTAAAGTTGGAGTATTCCACCACTTCGGAATCCCATAATTGATAAATGTAGTTAGTTCTTTTTGTAAATAATAAATGTAAGATGGAGGTCAGTCCCTCTGTTCAAGTATCTTTCGGCAGTTCTTCTCAGAAGGGCCTCCCGATTTCCGAACTGATGGTAAACTCAATAGTTTGCAGTAATAGTAATATTATAAAATAAATAAAACAAAAAAACGCTAAACATGAAACTGTATCTCTTTTTATTTAATTATTGTACTGTAATTGTTAATGAGATTATTAGTTTAACTAGCGGCCCGTCCCGGCTTCGCACGGGTGGCCGAAATTCTTAATTTTTTTCTGGTATTAAATATTTTTCCGTTAGCGCCATCTAGCGTCTGGTAGACGAACTACTTGCGGTTAACGCGTTGCTATGGTAACGTTATTGATACAATGGAAAAAGATCGGGAAAACTGTGATCTTAGATTATAGGTTTATCCATCTAGAGTCACTTTGTTTTTGGCCTTTATATATGTTACTATTGATGATAATATAATAAATAAATAAAAAATAAAATAAAAAGCCTTTATTATTTCCCACCAGTTAATTTTTTACATTTTCTTTTTAGGTTTAATAACTAAGTTTATATAATGATGTTTAAACACTCTTAACATAATTAACTTCTGACTTAATATCTGCTTAGTTTGTTTCCCTTTTTTTTACTATTTTGACTTAATTATTGACTATATAACTTGATTTGATTTAAATAAATCTTATAAATTTTATCGATAATATTGATGATAATATTGATGATAATATTGATGATAATATTGATGATAATATTGATGATAATATTGATGATAATATCTAAAATTAATTGCACGCTGAGGTCTCCTTTAATTAGAGGAGCACGCATATTGTAACTGTTATCTTAATTCTAAGCATGTACCGTGTATCCTTTGTTGGAGTTCCTTAAGCAAATAAATAAATACAAAATAAAACAATTTTATTTGTTTAAATTTAACTGTTAGGATCGTATCCGATTTAAATATTGGAAGTGAGTAAGTAATACATGTATGCCAATTATTACCTTAGTAATTCTATGATCACAGCTCCTGTAAAGGAAACGAAACGTACGGATAAAATATAAATTATGCGTAATTTATCCGATTTGGTTTTATTCAAATCATAGGTACTCGATTGTTTTCATTGCATCCTCCCACCTCCTCCTGCTTGTATTGTTAACTGTGTTATTTATGTAATTTATTTATTTATTTATTTAGGCTCTCACAACAATGAGTACACTATAACTTACACAACTAAATAACATAAAATTTTCAAACTAAGTGTCCCATTACTTACAGGAGGGCACCGCATGCACTAACTAAAGACTAAGTTAAATAAATTGTTTAAACTTACTTACTATACAAACTTATTATATACTGAACAACAATATGACTAAATTCTACTTGAACATTGCTTTTTTAATAGCAGAAGTGGAAGTTTGATTAAGGTCGATTACATGACTATATTCTTTATAAAGTGATATTGCACGCGATAAGAAGCAATGTGACCTCAAATTGGTTTTACATTTTGGTGCACAGAAGAACTTACTACTACCAGACCTGGGCAATCGTCTCGGTACATTAAAATCCAGTTTCACAAGTAATTCGGGGCAATCGATTGAGCCTGTGACTAATTTTTTCAGGAATACCAAATCAATAACCTTCCTACGTGCCTCCAATGTTATCATTTTAAAGTGAGTTAACCTATCCTCATAAGATCTGAGTTTTTTCGTTAATTTGCAAGAGTATGTCAAGTGCCTCATAAACCTAATCTGCAATTTTTCAAGACGCTGTATATGAAGTTTGTGGGTAGGAAACCAAACAACACTACAATATTCTAGGTAATTGGGCATAAGTTATAATAATAATAATAAATAAATGATATGTGCTTTTGTTTGGATTCATACTTTCCATGTCTATTACTTTTATATGTCTGTGGTACACTAATACGTATAAGTTATTATAAACTTTAATTTGTTATTAAAAATGCTGCACCTATCTATTATAATCATAAGCATTACTTACGTAACATAAAGTGTTGTGAATATACCGTGTTTATGATATTAATAGGCCTTAATTAATTAAATAAATAATTAAACAATGAGGCAGATTTAGTTCGTCAGCTCAAGCAAGTGAGCCGAGTTTAAACCTCGCCGATTTGCTACGGATGTGGATTTACTCGCTCAGCTAACTTTTCACGAGGGGTTTACGGGAATATTAATGTTTTCGACGCTTTGTTAAATATTCCTTATTATAAAAGTTCATATGGGGTCTATGATTGTAGTAGTTAACAATTTTTTAGTAGTTAACTTTAGTCATTTAAATAAAACGATTTTTTACGGTTTTTGCGTATAATATATATTTAATCCTGACATTTCGACTCCTTTACAGGAGCCGTGATCACAGGATGACCAATGCAAATTGTCGTCATATATTTCCTACTACCTCCAAAATATTTTCATCAGGCACAATACAAACTTTTAAAATGTATATATATTTTTTTTTTATTTTACATTTTAAAATAATTAAGTTTGTTTTATTTAAATTTCTAAGAACATAAAAGTTTTATATAATACACTGAATAAAATTAAATTAAAAATCTTAAAAATATTGACAATACTGAAATAATTGTTTCTTCCCAAGGAGGTCAATGAATTAAAAATATATATCGCACATACGGTGCTATAACTTCACTTATGTAATTTTAGACAAAACTGAACTGAGTATGAGAAAATACTCCTACCTCTGCTCTACCACTTTACTTTGCTTGCTTTTACTCTAAAATGAAGTTCAAAGTTGTAGCTTAATTATTTTATTTGTTTAGCCAAGAAAAACAACATGTTGTAAGGATGTTCAATTTTTAAATGCTCCCCCTGAAATATTACACCATTTGCATAAGTGACGTTATAGCACCGTATGTGCGATATACTTCGTTGCATGATCTTAAAAATGTCGACACTACTCGTGGTAACATAAGATATTGTTTAAAGGAAATAGATATACGCGTACGAGTGGTATACAACACCGCCGTTGTATTTTTTTTATTTAGAATGGGTTCGCTCTTGATCCCAATCAAGACCGGAGGCCAATACAGGATCCACGATGGATCGAGCTAACCCAGAAGGTGCCTATTCACCCTGGCTTTGAAATACAGGCGTAGGGAGGGAGTTCCTCTCCTTTGCTGTGCTCATTATGAAGGGTGTTGCGAAGCGTTTGGTGCGACAGGTAGGAATAGCGACCAAGAAAGGGTGGCAGCCCGAAGTGCGTCTGGATGTCAGATGAAACAAAGGAGGAAATGATGTATGTTTCTTCATTCCTAATTTACCACCCTATGAACATTTTATCGGTCACCCCGTGAGAGTTAGAGGATTTTTAAATAAATTAGAATACAATAGAGAGATGTATGATACGTTTAAATAGATTAAAAAATATAGACTCTCGATCATAGTTTAGTTAAAAATCTTGTTACATTTTTTTAACGAGACGATTATAATTAATTTATACTCAAAATTAAATTCAAAAGGTGATAAAAAAGGAAATGTTAACAAACTTAAAAATAATACTCTGGGTACTAATAAATACGAAAGTGAGTTTGTTTGTTTGTAATACTTTCACACCTTAACTACTTAACCGATCATCATGAAGATAGATAGATAGATAGATAATACGTTTATTCCAGTTGTAGACACGTAATACATTACCATTATATAGTCTAAGAAAATAACAAAATAAAATAAATAACAACCAAAATTGGAAGGTACCTGTGTGCAGCAGCAGGAATAGGGTCAAGGCTCGATGCAAAAAACAAATTTACCTGGAATTAGGTGAAGCACCGATTTTCAGCCATCACCCTGGCTGATGGGGCGCAAATGTGATGAAACAATGAAAGTCAGTGTCATATTATGTGTACAATTAAATTTTCAAAGAGAGTGGAGTTAGAAAAAAAAGAAGGAAATAAAATAGTAATAATAAATATACTATAATTTGGTCGAGATAATTAGATAATAATTATAATTCAATTAATGGGTACAAAATGTAAAACAGTAAAAATAGTAAATTCAGTAAGAAATAATATAAATGAAAATAAGACAATATAATAAGACTTAAATTAGAGTGGGTAGTTTAAGTTATGATATGGTAGTTATATTATAGAGAGAAAACACCGTGGCTCCATTAGGCGACACCAAGTTGCTGTAGTTGTAATAGGTGGCACTTGAGATTTTTTCTGAGGATGAATACGCTAGACAAATCTCTCAGCGGAGGCGGCAAATCATTCCAGGACTTGGTGGCCTGGAAGCGAAAACTACCCCTGAATGCTACGGTCCGGTGACGGTAATATGAGAGTAGAACCCGAAATTGTGCATACATTTTATCAGGGGTACAGGAAAGGACATAGGGTAACTTTAATCCAGAAAAATAACTGTTCCTGAGGGATAGTAATATAGCTTTTAATAAGTAATCTACATTAACGCGGGCGAAGCCGCTCACTGTAATAGTACATTTTCTTATACATCTTAGAATTACGAGTTCTCCTAATTACAAAATAACTAAACAGAGAAAAGACAATCCTCGCTTTGTTTCTTTCTTCTTCTCGACACAGGTTCACGTGACGTAGAATTTACAAAATCATCTAGTCGTGACTGTTACAAAGGACCTACGGAAACCTGGTTAAATGGAAGGTTTATCCTAGAGGTTTGAGTCTACACTAGATGCGGTTCGCAAAAGGAGCTCTAAATATCCTCACCACCAACCCAAGGCGGACCGAATTCATAAAGAATCTGGGTTAACGAAAAAATTATTCACTAAACCATTGAGTATACAGACGTTAAATATGTGTACTATAAATTTTCAGATCGATAAATAAATAACATTTTATACCTCATTGTTTAGGTTTCAGGTTAGTAATAATTCATTAAAAAGAAAAATAAAATATTAATCCAAAACATAGCAGCATTCGTGTCTCGAATGTGAAATCGGTAATCTCTTAATAAAACTTCTAGGATTAGAATGGGAGATATCAAATTCGAACTAAATATGATCAACTTATCCTCGCTATCCGGCCGCTGATTTTTCCATTTGAGCAACCGATATCTTAACAGATCTGTCGAATTTTTCTAGTAATTCTTAAGCTGTGCTATCTTCTAATGCTCTTTGTACAACCCGCAACAAAGAGTACTTTTACAAATCTATAATCTTAGATCACAGTGGTTTGTGTGTTTATCTGTCTGCTCTTTTTCTCGCTCTTTTTCCGTTGTATACGCGTTACCAGAGTGCCTAAGAAGTTATTCTTAGGGACTATGGTTACGCGTATTAAATGTTAATTCAAGAAGGCTAAGAACGGTTAGCTATATGTGTAGTCGTAGAACCGAAACGTTAACGCGATTCATTTCAGTACAGCGACATCTATAACTGATGCACTACAACGCGTGGCCGGGTCAGCAGCAACGCGTTAACCGCAAGTAGTTCGTCTACCGGACGCTAGATGGCGCTGACGGAAAAATATTTAATAATAGAAAAAAATTAAAGAATTTTTTCCACCCTTGCGAAGCCGGGACGGCCGCTAGTATTGAATAAACAATATGTTAATAAAGAAACGGCTACATAGTTTCATATTTTTTTTTTGTTATTTAATCAAATTACTGCTAGATTTTTATTTCTATAGAAAATATTGCACTCCGAGCGAGTACTCTTTTAATTCAGCTATAGACCTTGACAGACCCGTCGATTCCAAGTATTTCTTAGGACCCCAATAACCTTTACTTTAATGACTATACAAAAAATAATACTTTGTTCATTTAATTTTTCTTACGCATTTTTATAAGTGCTAAAAATATTTCCTTAATTTAAAAGTATTACATTACAGGAAATAAAAACAGCTCTTGTCGAATTTCTTACGGCTTACGAAGTCACGTCAAAGTGGTTGACTTTCAATTAATGCATTGTAAATAATACTCATCCTAATTATATTATGACAATACTTTGTGTTTGTTATCATATTAGTTGCAAGTAGTTCGTCTACCGGACACTAGATGGCTCTTACGGAAAAATATTTAATAATAGAAAATTTTAAAGAATTTTGTCCACCCGTGCGAAGCCTGGACGGGCCGCTAGTACTGAAAAAAAATCATTTAATCTTTATCTTTTAATCTGACGCCAGCGCCGTCTCTTCATGATCAATGAGTAGTTCATACCTACAACATTACGTCAAAAATATGAAATGGTGCCGAAATTACAGGACCCAGGTACTAGTGCACAGTAATTTTACGTTAAATAGAAATGCAATATAATATTATGCTGACAGTTCTAATACAGATTCTTTGATGTAGGCCGTATGCTCATCTCACTACATAAAAGAAAGAAATGGCAACATTCTTCAGTCTCGTATATTAAAAAATTGTATTCAATTTGACATCTTTATCTTTTGTTTATATTGTTTTCTCGTGAATAAGTAAGTGCTTGACCGCTATCTCGCCTGATGGTAAGCGACGATGCGATCTAGGATGTGACGCGCCTGCCTAGAAGATACCTATTCAGTATTCACTCATAACTCGAATACTCCTAAATTGTATTTATCAGGAAACACAGACTCAGGCCTGTCTTAAGCGGTACGAATTACAAAATTGGAACCAAAACGCTTAGTGGAACTCTGATATATTTACCACCTATTTGTGGGTTTGGTTGTGCGATAAAAAATTGGGAACGGCGGAAACAAGACTGTGCAATTCTGTTGCACACCCTCTGAAATGTATCCTATAAATAACGGAGACGCTACCTTTCAGATGTTCAAGGCTTTTCAGCTTATTAAAAAGATCGTCGTTGCCGATGCGTTTTTTACGTTCGTACCGTTCCTACCTACCACTATCTACTCTCTGAATATAGAAATAACAGCCAAAATAAAAGAAACATGGACAAACTTAATTTCGATTGCGTTTTTTTTATTGTGGATAGCAAAGCTCTTGACCGCTCTCTCGCCTGGTGGTAAGTGATGATGCAATCTAGGATGTGACGCGCCTGCCTAGAACAGCAAGCGCCCGTCAAAAACAGCAAAACAATTTCTGGGCATTCTGTGAATTTATTGCGAATGCTAGTGTCCAACACAAAAGAAGTTTTCAAACCAAATACCTATCTATAGTTGATAATCCATGGTTCTTTTTACTTAAACTACCAGAGGCGCAGGTGCTATTTTCACACGAAGTTTGAAAACAGAGACAAATATAGGAACAGAGATTATAGTTATACTATTCTACATACATTTTAAAAATTTTAAAAGCTTAATAGAGACCCTTGTAGAAACCCAACCACATTAACAGTAACTTAATATTATTTTTTATCCAAGTAAATAACATCGTATTCAATGATGTTACAATATCTGTAGATAATTCTTTTTTAATGTATTTTGCTGCTTTTGACGATTTTTATACTAAAATTACGCGGTCGATTTGTCAATGTTTCTTCTATTTTCGCTGTTATTTCTATATAGAGAGAGAGTATATTTTGGTAATTATTATTGTATGTACAATCACAATGAAAGGAACATGATAGTAATATTTATCCAAGTAAATATCTTCGTATTTGAAGCTGTTACCATATTTGTAGTTACCTTTTAAATTATTCAAATCGGACATTCCGTTCAAATGATACCATAAATTTAAATGTTCTGATCCACTCATCAACGTCCAGCCCAAACCCTTGACCTAAAAAACTGAAATTTTGCTTATAGCTTTTCTGATGATTAAGCTAGGCTCATCCCTAGAATTTCAAGAAACTAGGCCTCTGAGAGACTGTACGAAGTAAAAAACTTTTGTATAGATTTACTGTTATGAATATATCAGCAAGTGACATTTTTCAAGCATTTGAGACAATTTTTAGGGGTAAATTTTTAACTGTTTAAATTTTTATGTGTGCGACCTCTGCAAATCAAATGAAAATAACTTTATTCAAATGCACTTAAAATAAATTGTTTTGAATCGTCCAAAATTTTTACCTACCAACTATTAAGGACGTCTTTTAACCGACAAGACGAACAGACACAAGAAACTCGTCAGTTTTAACAGAAGTAATGACATTTAAAATATTATACGTTTACAAACTATATTATTCTATTATTACAATAACATTAGTGTTAAGGTCTCATTATATCGTTGATAACAACAAAATAAACAGTATCTTTTGTAAATAAAATTGCCTTTGGCCAACGCCATACTTACTCAACTGTTATGTTTCTGTTCGATTGTTCACTACTGTGGTTTCACAACGGAGCAAGCCACTTCAACCGAGCAAAGAATGTAATTTTAGAATCAATACTCCGTCTGCACTTGGATGAGGCCCAAAGAGCATTATATTTTTACGATACGTCTATATTTACACGAAATATAAACTTTTGTATATCTAAAACAATTGCATACTTTGAGTAGTTCGTGTGCATATGATTTTAGAGTTGATTTTTACGCGGCAACGGAGCGACTTTACGTTCGGGTAGTCTCGGCCTAGTTTTATTTGGGCTTTGTTTTAAAATTCCTTCGGCTGCCAAATGCGGCGTGGATTGGATCGGGGTCGCGAGCCGTGCTAAGCCTTCCACTTCTGTATGGTTTCTTTTGCAAAGTCCATTCCAAGTTTCGTTGCCAGAGAAGGCGTATTATGACTTCGTTTTTGTGTAATAGCGTTTTTGAGTGAACTTTAAGAGCAGCGGGTAAAAAGCCAAGTTATTCCATCAATTTGTTAAAGATAATTGTTTGATTTTAATGCCAAAAGTCGTACAAAATAATATTCAAGTTATTATTATTACTGTGAAGGAACAATCTTCTGTACTTTTTTTACACTTTCTACTATAATTGTTATAAAAATGCAAACATCTCTGTATTAAGATGATGGTGGTAATTAGTGACCTGGTGACTGTCTCTATTAACTAAGAAGATGTTAGTTCGAACCAACCTATGGCGATTATCTTCCAACACATGTGTTATACCGAAATAATTTACGTTAAGTTTTCATGCATCGTTTAAATAAATACATTATTTATTGCCAAATAACAATAAAGAATACATTAATTTTAAGTAGAATATTAACAAAAAGTTTTTATAAACAATTTTACTTTACCCCCTAGATAACAAACAAACAATTTTATTAGAATACGATTTATAGAAAACCATCATTGGTATGCTGTACAAACTGTGGTTAGTCGTAAGTAGGCTCAAAACATATAATATAATATACAGCCTGAACTATTGTATTGCGTTAAAACAGGCTTTACAATCGATTTCCCATGTTAGCACAACTAGTTAGTTTCATTACCAAATTGCCGGAAAGCTGACGCGTTCACTCGCATCCTCGTTTATCTGAGGAACTCTCGCGAGTTCCCGAGTGATGTATGCGAATGTTGATATCGATAAATTTTCAAATTCTTTAGATTCAAGAGGACATTATTAAAATGTGCTTTGCTTATTTATTATAAAATATATTCTATTTGCTTCCTTAATTTTTATCATTATATAAATAACGCCAACGCCAGCTGTCAGCGCTCGATAGAGTCTATGACATGGCAGTCTTGTTGCAGCAGCCGAACAGTCAACACGCGTCTAAAAATTGTCGCTACTATGTAACCACCTTGTGATAAGAATTGCACTTTACTCAAACATATCGAGATTTGTGATTTTAGCCAACAATACCTCACGTACACCGACCTTACCTAATAACTTTGACTGAGAATAACAATTAAGACTTATCCTCGCCGCAAAATAAGTGTTAGGCAACATTACATGCATCGTTTTGAATCCAAGTAAAGTAGCTTAAACACTTGTGTTATGATGGTATTCAGAAACAACGACGATACTAGAACACTCGGACCCGAATGTTATAAATATGTCCGTTTATTACATAGACCAGACCAGGGATCGAACCAAAAACTGGTATGCCAGCCAGTGATAACCTGGATACCACGGATAATCTCCGTGGAGGTGGAGGTTACCCGTATTATTGTATCCGTATTTTCTAAATATTTTCGCCATATTTTAAGTCATTTTTTTTTCTTCTAAAAGAAAAAAAAATGACTTAAAATATGGCGAAATAAAATTCAAATTGTATTGGATCTATATTCATGCAAACAACCGATTTGGGTCACATTGATTATATGATTGTTATAAACTAAGTAATTTTTTTTTCGAATAGGTTTGCTCTTGATCCTAATCAAGCCCGGGGGTCACCACAGGATCCACGATGCAACGAGCTAACCCACAAGTGGCCTACTCATCCTGGCTTTGAAAACGGACGCGTTTTAATTACTCGAAAATACAGACGCAGGGAGGGAGTTCCACTCCTTTGCTGTGCGTATTGTAAAAGATGTTGAGAAGCGTTTAGTACGACACGTAGGAATAGTAACCAAGGAGTGGTAGCCTACAGTGCGTGTAGATGTCCGAAAGAAAAAAGGAGATGGTTGTTTGAGAACATGCAGCTCCTGAGCACACTCCATCTCCTACATTCTGTAAAAATCCGACCGACAATTAACTTTGTGGTGGTGAGTACTTAACTCACAGCTATTGATTAAAAAGTATAAGACAAAAACAAGTGGAAGCATCTATAATTTGGCTAATAAAGGCTCATCACATAATCCTTATTCGCTTGTGGAAGTTGCACCCGCTTCCAAAGTAAGAAAATCAACCATTAGACTACTAGAGCAATCGATTAGCAATCTTGCCTTTCCTGGCGGTCCTGGATTCGAGTCCTTGAAGAGGCAGATATTTGTTTGGTGAATACGAGCATTTGTATCTTAATCATGGGTAATATACTTCTGTAAACATTACATATCTCTGTACTATATATATGTATGTCTATCAGTTAGCCTAGTATCCATACCATAATACTTACCGTGCTTTCTTTGGGTTAGACTGCTTGGTATGAATGTAAGAAACACTATTATTGTTTTAATCACCCACAATTAACAGTCAGATTTTAGAACCATAATTTATCGATATCTATATTTAAATATCGAAACCTTAACAGCACTAATTTTGACTCAACATTAATTTTCATTAAGCACGATGTAGTTTGGAACTTCAAACTATAAATTAATTAAAATCTATTGTTTCTCTCCCTATACTCTTTATTCTCCACATATGCACTGTGTTTAACCAAGGGAAATATTGTGTTATATACTTTACCGGTAACTAGAAACGACACACTTCTCGATAGATCGTATAACGGGTTTGCTTCCATTTGTCTTCAATTCTGTTTCAACTGCTTTTACATAGAAACATGTAAATTTTTAAACTAAAATATACTAACTCGCAACAACATTTGATATAGACAAATTATATCTCTCAATTCGAACAATATTCATATACCTATATTAAATCTTTTATATTTTCGAATATATTTAAACTTTTCTTAAAAAACCGGCCAAGTGTGAGTCGGACTCGCGCACCGAGGATTTCGTAAAATATTTTTATTATATGATAAGGCGTTGCTTCGTACCAAATTTCAAGATTCTGAGTTCACGGGAAGTACCCTGCAGGTTTTGTTTTCCTTGCGAGTATCGAAAATTTGTATATATTACTTTAAATATTACTTTCAAGTGATTTATTTAATCTTCTTTATTTGGTTTAAAGTATCGTCGGTTTCAAAAAAGAAACAAACACCGTAGACTTAGGAGAAACGATCAACGTCAAAATTGATATTAGATGTTAGATAATTAATTAGTTTATAATCATATATCAAGAGGCAACATCAGTTTATCTACATGTCAGGGAAAACGAGACATATGTCGATATCGACAAACTTCAATCGTGCGCGAGATACTCGTAGCTCAAGTGGCGCATGCTAGGCGGGCAGGTATAGGTTGAATAACTTTGGAGAAGTTAGTTCTGATGGCGAAGGTATCTTATCAGTTACCTGCTATTAACTTTTTATTACCCGCTCATGTAATAAGTGATTTTATCTTCAAGTAATTCACACTACAAGTTTTAATTAACGTTTATTGTTTTTTGTCATTAACTTCAAGTTGCAATTAGTAATATTTTTAGCTTACACTATTGTAAACTTTTGTAGGCGTGTTTATTAAAACCGAAATTTATTTATTTAAAACGTATTAAACATTGTATTAAATTCATATGTCATAAAGACATTACACAAAAATATTATCATCACCCAGACCCGACTTAATATAGTAAAATTCCTTTCCAACAGTGACCCGGCGGAGTTCGAACCCGAGATCTCAGAGTGGCGATACCGTGAAAACTGAGACGAGCATCGTGTCCACGGAGGTCGTCAGAAATAACTTAAATCTATAATATAAGAACGCAAATTTGTTATTTGTGTGTTTGTCTGTCCGCTCATTTTCCCGCTCTTTTTCCATTGAATACGCGTTACCATAGCAACGTGTTACCGGGTCAGCTAGTCTATAATCTAAGAAAACAAATTTGTTGTTTGTGTGTTAGTCTGTCTGCTCTTTTACCGTTCTATAAGCGTTACCATAGCAACGCGTTACCGGGTCAGCTAGCCTATAATCTAAGAACACAAATTTGATGTTTGTGTGTTTGTCTGTCCGAACTTTTTCCCGCTCTTTTTCCATTGTATCAATTAATGTTACCATAGCAACGCGTTACCGGGTCAGCTAGTTTTAACTAATTTTAACTAATATAAATTATCACATTACTGTACAAATTAATAATTTTATATTATTTAATTTTAGTAACGTTATTTAGTTATTTTTATTTAAATGTTTTATGTTAATTCTACTACACTCCAGAAGAGTAATTAAGTTAATTGTACCGTACTAGTATAAAAATCTTCAAATGTACACTAAATTTGCATATGAATAAATAAATTTAAATATTTTTGTTGAACCCTACAGCTAAGGAACAAAAATTCTAATATTTTAAAAGCGGCAAATATTTTGTAAAATAAAACAAATTATTTACGGTTTGTTTGAGCATAATTTATATTTAGTCCTGACGTTTCGAGCCCCTTTACAGGAGCCGTGATCACAGCATGACTAAGGCCATGGTCTTTATGTTTTCTTCTGTCTTAACAATATTTTAATCGGGCACACTTCTAATTGTTAAATTTATATAAATCATAATATTTCATTTAAAATTTTATTGAGATATTAAATTTTCACTACGATTACGGTGTACATTACTGAGTATTACTTGATTGTACATTACTAACATCAGTTCGGAAATTGGGAAGCCCTTTCGAAAAGAACTGGCAAACTCGGGCACTGGGATCGACCTCCATCTTAATTTTATTATTTTCAAAAAGAGTTCACTATATCACTAGGTCTTCCAGTGTCTTTGAAAATATTATTTTTTTGATTATTGGATCCCAAGCAGGTGGAACGCTCCAACCTTCAACTCTATTGAAATTAGGATGTTTCCTGATTTCAATAGCCTTGCGTAGCATCCTAGGACCAAATCTTTGTTCTCTAAGGAGAATTTGAAGATTATCAAACCGAATGTAGTGTTTCGGCCCCTGAAAGCATGTAGGAGCACTGCAGACTTATTATCGCGCCTATGTTTTATGTCGACTTCATGTTCGTTAACGCGCGTCCCTATCCTTTTGTTTATTAGCTCGATTTATGAGAGGCCACAGTCATGTTAAATTTTGCTGAAGGGGTTTATTACACTTGAAAGATCGTAAAAATTGTTTGATCTTCCTGGCTTATTTTCTCCTCTTATTCTTGTTTTGTGTGTGTGTGTGTGCCAATAAATATTTTTCTTTCTTTCCAATTTCATAATATACCTCTTCACAACATTACCGTAACTCCAACATGACATTAGGCAGGCTAACCAAACCGATTGGCCCGCATTAGACACTCCATTGAGGAGGTCCCGCTTCAGGTCCCCCTAATGCAATCGCCCCCATAAATCACATTCGAGGGTAGTGTAAATTCGTCACAGAGCCGTCGCACCACGTCACCGCTCATACATACGCATGACCGAATGATTTGTGCGGACATTCCATTATGCAAACAGCGAGGCCCGCTGTTCCACCATTTACACGAGTGCTCACAGTCGTTCTACCACCGTACACTTAAATCGTTCGAAGTTAGTATCGTATCTCTTTTTTATTTCGCTACTGGGAAAATGTACCTTTATTTCGTCTGACATTAAGCGAAAGTAAGGTTGAATGTAACTATGTAGCTTTTAGCCGAGTTGTATCCGGTAAAGTGTAATAGCACCTCACGATTATCGTTGTAGTAAAAGGCGACCAATGTTAATAGATATCATTATCATTTAGAGTACCTAACCAAAAAATAATCATCAGCGTTTTCCGAATGATTTTATTTTACGCGGAACTGTTCTGTCATCGCTTTATTTACACACGCATAATATGATGACCCATATAAGATATTAAATGATTAAACGAACTTACCTTGTACGTGAAGTTCTATCATAATTATACTCCGGCTTCGTCCTCGGGATTAGAAAATAATACTTGTAGTAGCTCCTAGTTCATCGCCAGTCACGCACTATATTTGAGGGTAGACAAGAAACAAAAAAAATTCCGATGACAACCTCGTCCGATATCGTTTTGCATGTATCATTTAGTTTAGAGAACAGGAAAATATTTCAGAAACTGGGATACCTGAAATGGGGAGGGTGGGTCTAATCCCTTCGGACGAAGCCTTCGTATAATTATGATAGAACTTCACGTACAAGGTAAGTTCGTTTAATCATTAATTATACTCCGGCTTCGTCCTCGGGATTAGAAAATAATACTTGTAGACTTTTAGAGAATGAAATATTTTACTGATGTATTTAAAATCAAAAGTGAATTAACTTCAAAAAACAAGAAAATCTAGTTTGATTTATCATTTCCATTGATAATTGATCTTGCGAGAAGGGAATCATCTTCAGTTACAACATTACTTATGGTTCTATTATAGAACCTATAGAATGTACTAGAAGAACCGCTCCAGCCAGCGGTTCTTCTTATTTGATCTAGACTGACACCCAAGTTGTAGGCAGCGGACGTGGCGGCATGCCTAGTGCTGTGCGCTGTGAAAATACCAACGTCGATCCCACTGTTTTTTAAGGTGTCCTTGATCCACCTACTCAATGTTTGTGGGCCCACAGCCTTATACGGTTTTCTAAAACTAATAAAAAGGGACTCAATTTCTTTACGAAAAGGGCCAGTTTTGATTAAATAGCTTAATAAAGCTCTGCCAGGACATATTGCTGGCCTTTCATCGAAAAACGGTAGTACTAAAATGGGTTGGAAGCATCTCTGCCGTGTTGTTTTCAAAAAGTCAGGTATCTTAATACTTACTCTAGAAGTGAGTATTTCAATATTTTTAATGTTTATTTTTGAAAAAGTTTGCACTCTGTGTGCTGTTAATAATGCCAGTAAAGTTAAAAGCTTCTTTGATAATCTTTCCAGGGTAAGTGATTCATTGGGATAAAATTGGCTTAAGTAATTAATTACTACTGTTGGGTCCCAAGTTACGGAATATTTAGGTAGAGGCGGACGCAAGCGGTATATGCCCTTAAAAAATCTTTTGATTCGGTCATCTGCTCCCAGGTTGTTACTCATTAATAGAGCCAACGCTGATCGACAGGAGTTCAAAGAGCCGTATTGAAGTCCTTCTATATAAAGTTGATTAAAAAAGAAAAGAATTTGTGGGATAGACGCTGAATACAAATCATAACTGTTGTCATTACAAAAAATTAACCAGCGCTTTAAATAAACATCATATTGCTTAAGGGAATTGTCTGACAGTGAGGCCATCATAACATCAATCGCCGAGGGCGGTATACTTCTCCTTAACCACGCCGTCCGCATAATATTCCTGACACCAGGGTAAACTTGGTGTGTATGTTGCGGTTGCTAGAATAAAAATTAATTGGGTCTTTATTTGCCTCAAGCACAACCAAATCAGATAACAACAGACTTCTAAAAACCGGATACCAGGGTTGTGTAGGCCACAATGGGACAACCATAATACCAGTAGCCTTATCAGATATTATTTTTCTTAAAGTCTTTAAGATTATGGAGAAAGGTGGAAATGCGTAGAAAAAGTAATTTGTCCAAGTAATCGTGTATGCGTTAATTGCCATTGCATCTGGGTCTTTATGCCAAGAAACATAGTTACTACATTTTTTATTAACTCGACTAGCAAATAAGTCTATATTAGGTACACCAAATGATGAAACTATCATATTGTACGCCCAGTCTGCCAATTCCCACTCAATATCTGGATGTATACGCCTAGATTCTGCATCTGCCGTTTTGTTATCTGATGAACTAATATAAGATGCTAAAACATAAATTCCTCGACATTCACACCATTGCCACAAATCCTTAGTAACCTCTGTGAGGTAGGGGAATTGGATTCCACCCATTCGGTTGATATAGGAGATGGCCGTCGTGTTATCGATGCGAAGCAGAATTTGGCAATCAGATAATTTATCGGCAAAAACTTTCAAACCAAAAAAGCTGCTTTAATCTCTAAATAATTAATGTGCATTTTTCGTTCATGAACTGTCCATAACCCGCTGGCCTTCTCATCCCAACAAGCAACTCCCCACCCCGTAGTTGAGGCGTCTGAAAAAATTTCCAGATCATGCGTGTCCTGTCTTATCTTACTGAAAGGTCTTTTGATTGCGTTACGCCACCATTGTAAGTCAGATTGTAATTCTAATGGTAAATGCATATATTTATCATAATTTTTATCGTTTTAATAAATTTAGATATTTAAGTCGTTCAAATTGTTTAGTATATAGCCAACTGTATTCTACAGCTGGACAAATGGAAACTAATTGTCCGATGAAGCGAGCAAATTCTCGAACTTTACATCGCTCAAGGGTTATAAAATTTTCTATTTCCTTACTAATACGTTCAATTTTCTCTTCAGGCAGCGTGATCTGGAATTTTTTTGAATCAAGTACAAATCCTAAAAATATACATTTAGTATATGGTATCATCAAACTTTTCTCTTCGTTTATTAAAAAACCAAGAGATGTTATTAATTTCTTTGACAGTGATGTGTTACGTAAACAATTCCCATAGGATTGTCCCATTAGCCAATAATCATCTAAATAATTAGTTGATATTAATCCCGCCAACCGGAGTAAGCGAATAATGGGTTTCATAATTTTAGTGAAAATATACGGTGCGGTACTAAGGCCAAATGGTAGTACATTAAATTCGTAAAGCACATGTTCAAATTGAAACCTAAGAAACTTTCTCGAATTAGGATGAATTTTTATTAAGTAATAAGCGTCTTTAAGATCTATTTTGGACATATAACAATCTTTAGTAATTAATTTTAAAACAGTACGCAAATCTTCAATTTTGAAATGATCAGTTTTAAGAAATTTATTTAAATTCTTTAAATTTAAAATAAAACGAAATTTACCATTTGGCTTTGGTACCAAGAACACACTTGACAGAAATTGGCCAGTTGTATGGTCACATTTAGATATAGCGCCTATAGACAATAAATTATGAATTGCTTCATAAAAATGATTCTTTTCGCTTGCTGAACATTCTTTCTGAATAGGAATGTTTGATTGGGCAACAGTATCTGTGAACGGAATTTCATAGCCTTTTACGCAAGATAATACTAGTGTGCTTTTAGTAATTAACGACCATTGGTTATAGAAATGAGACAATCTGCCTGCATAATTTATCCCATCTAGCGGCGGCCTCGCGGCGGCTGATGCTGCGACGCTCTCGATGAGTTCGATGGCGGCTTCTTGTTCGGAAATCGCTCGTTCGTCTTCGGAAGATTCGGCGGCTTCCGAGCAGGGAAGGGGCCCTTCCAGTTTAAATTCTTCGATGTGCTTGCTGCAACTGGAGGTTTTCTATTAATCGGTGTATTAGACTTGCGAATGGGTGTCTTTAAATCGGCACCCGATTTATTAATTGCCCTGGCAGTTTATATAGTGTCTGACAAATTCTCTCCAAATAAAAGACTATCCGGTTTAGTATTGCGTAATTGCTCATTCATGTCCTTTTTCAAGGTTGAAAGTATGAAATTTCTGCGTACTATCGAGTCACTGTGTTGTGAATCACATAATAAGCGCCCTGTATCCATTAAAATCTTGATCAAATTTGAATCAGTACTTTTGCTAGACAAAAGTTTATTTATTGCCTGACTCAGGCATGCGATCGCAATGACTATCTGTTTCTGTCGCAATTCAATATTCTTATCGCGCTTCATACTTAACTCAACAACAGCTGCTTTTATTTCTGGATTAAGGGTTGGTGCATTAATAAGTTTGCAGTTTGCCGGTAACAAATACTTATCTTTAATTTCTTTACGAAGTTCTTTACTCAATCCATTTGTGGCAATATGTTCGAAACGGATAGCCAAATCATTGTGAACTTTTGGTCCGTAAATATTAGAAATGGTTGGATCATCACCTAATATTTCAAGCAGAGAATTGTTTATTGCTGAGTCTGTAGATTCAGACTCTAAAGAAACATCTTGGTTAAGTTGTTCGACACTCGCACTCAAGCCAACTACATCTGACATACAATTTCTGACGGTAGTGGTAACGGAATTGTTCGTGGCATCGACGTCGGGCGTTGTTGACGCAGATGGCTCAGCAGCGTCTTCCACACCAACAACTTCGACTGAACCATCTAGCAACTCAGAAACACCTTCGCCATCTTCGGCCGTTTTTTGTTCTGGAATTGGCCGATATTAAATATTAGTTATGAAACAGACCAAAGTCATGAAAGCATAACTAATTTTTGGGTAGTACAGCTCCAAAGAGAAGTACGCAAAACCCGGATAGGTGATAGAAAGCTATTCAATTTATAAGAAAATTTATGTAAACCCGTACATAAATTACACAAACACAAATTAATTTATGCAAAGGGTAGCACAATTCCAAAGAAAAGTACGCAAATACATAAGTGTATCACCATTGTAAATATGTTCATTAAGTGGGTAGTATTATTCCAGAGAATAGTACGCAAACCCAGCCGATAAGATTTAATCATAGGTCATTTTCGGGTGGTACATTTCCAATGAAAAGTACGGAAACCCTTCTACCATTATCGGATATCAAACTGAAATTATTACTGTTTAATTTGTATATTTACTAATAATGAAGTATTATTTTTTGCCTTTATATGACTTACATTGAATCAAAGGTAATAATAGAAAAAGAAGAAAAAAAATATATATATTTTTTTTTTTTAGTACTAATTGGAGAAAAGCCCGCAATTAGTTTACTTTCAGTTATAATGTTTTGATGTAAAATAAGTTTTTTATTAAAGTAAAACCTTTTACTTTAATAAAAAACTTATTAAGATAAAAAAAATAAATTACCTTCATTTTCCGAACAATAACGATCATCTAAAGATCGTGATCGGCTTGTAGATCGGCTCCGACTTTTAAAACGACGTTTCACTTTTTTCTCTAATTTCTTAATTTTCCTTAACAATTTTTCAACACTGTCCTCACTCTTACGCTTAGGCATTATTAATAAAAGTACTTTTCACTTTTAACGATGTCTCGTTATTAAATTACACGTACGTGCATTCGTGGCGAGCACTAAAAAGCGAATGATACATGCAAAACGATATCGGACGAGGTTGTCATCGGATTTTTTTTTGTTTCTTGTCTACCCTCAAATATAGTGCGTGACTGGCGATGAACTAGGAGCTACTACAAGTATTATTTTCTAATCCCGAGGACGAAGCCGGAGTATAATTAATAATGTAATTTAAGATTTTGTAATCTTTAAACTGGAATTTACTTTACAGCTACTTTACAGCGTCTATGTAGTTAATGATGATGACAATGATGCAAAAAGAATCTCGAGCGATTAGTGTTGAATGATAAATTATAATAGTGGATAGTGTTATGGTTTTTAGATTTATTTAGGGTTATGATCTACTGAATTGAACGATAGAATTTCTGCTTCTGCTTGCACATGCACAAATAAATACTGAAATAATGTACACACAAAGGTTTGTGTTCATTATTTTAGTATTATATAGGTATTCATATAGGTATATGTACCACAGTTTTTCTACATTTTGCAGAATTCGCAGAAAAATCATAGACGGGTACTTGGAAGTAAATTGAACGCACTTACACAAAAACTACACTCTAGCAAAAGTTTGTTTGGTATGGCTAGTAAAATATTAAATAAAATCCCGAATACTGTAAGAATCTTACCAATTAAACTATTTAAGAAACGCTGAATGACGCTGCTAATTGACAGATCATATTACGTGGGTAAGACTTTCTTAGCGACACCTTCTTAAATGAAATGGATATGTCAGACAGAGGAATTAAGCAGCACCATGTCGTCCGCGTAACTAATATTATTAAGACAGACTCAACCAATATGGCAGCCGACACGTGTGCTGCTGAGCTCCTCCACAAGTGCGTTTACATACAGATTAAAAAAATTTGGCGATATACCTACTTAATTCTGATTTGTTTTTATTTTTTTTAATAGTGATTGTTTATTCAACAAAATTTTAGCATAGCATTATTGTATACCTTTTAAAAAAGGTGGAAATGTAGAGAGACATTTTAAACCTCAAAACAAACGGATTTAAAAAAAGCAAATGGAAGTATTTAATCAACGACACATTACTCACGTCGAATAGAGTGAGTAATGCATTTCGCCCACTACTTCAGAAGTTAAACAACGTTTGTAAAAGCAGAGCATTTGATGACTGAACGATAAAATATTGTATCCAGCACCTATATTCTTCGGAAGGTATCATAAGGTATGTGACCTGAGTGCTTTGAATAAATGAATGAATGCAATTAGTAACCACCAAACTGCACTGGAATGCGCGATAAGGTGCGGACCAAACTCTATAAGATAGTTAAGGTATTCTTTCAGTAAGTGTTGGAGTTCATATAAAAGGGGACATTTATCACACATATAATTCAAAGGTAAAAAATAAATAATGCATTAAATTCATTAAAGAAAGTGATTTATAGTAGTTTATGATACTGTTGCATAATAAGGGTTCTTATAACATGAGTGTGTTTTAAAAAAACGAGCCGTAGGCGAGTTTTTTTATAGTACCACACGAGTGTTATAAGACCAAGTTATGTACAGTGTCATACACTACTTTATCTACTCTCATACTATATTACGTAAAACAATGTTGCAAACAAAACCAAACTTTGTTTAAATATTGAAAAGATTTTTTAAATGTCAAATGTTGGCGCCAAGGTGCAAACATCGATTGTGAATGCGTGTTGCGTCGTCGCGGACTCGTTCATTGAAACCTTTTTAAAGTAGTGGTTCAACCTCCTTGGTCCAGCTGGAGGTTGTATAGGTGTATCGTTATGATTAAAAAGTTATATTATGATACAGGTGTCCATACAAGACCTGTATCGTAATTAAACTTTTTTTTTTATTATTTTTGGCCTGTACGTAATGTTTGTCATAAGCATTTTGTTTTCAGTTTTAGAATCTTTGTATTATAGTATCAGAGTAGATAAAATATAAAACAAGAACAAAAGGTAAGGAACATTTATTGATATATTTAGTTTTTTGGTGTGCCAATAGATGTCGCTGTACGATATGGTTTACCTAAATAAGGAATCATATAAGGGTTTGTATCAGGTTCTTGTATTCATTGCTTAATGCCTCAAATATATGGGTTGAACTAAGCGCTGGGTTTTGTTGGTAATCTTACCGGTAGAGGATAGGCTAAAGCGAGGATTTCTCGCTGAAAACTGACATCTCAAGCGATAGGCTACTGCTGCCAAATACATTAATTGGTAAATAATTATTAACAATGATGGTTAACAAAAAAATATTTGTTTAATGGATTTAAAAAATCGAAATGCGGAGCATGCCTTTAATTTAAACGCATATTATTAAATACAATGCAATGTATGTGTTTAGTTAGTACGCCTTATGACTAAATCAAATATGTCCTTTTTATTAATATGTTGGCACATTAAGCAAAATTCAGGACAATAACGAGAACTTAAACGACTGTAAAGTTTGTTTCTTTAAAAATATTAAACAAATTACCAAATACCTTTTATGCATCTTCAAAAAAAGTTTTCAACCTTAATTTGAATATATTTTAACCTTTATACAGCTTGACTTCGCAAGCCCGCCCATATAGAACCTTTTACCGATACAAAATGTATTTTATTTGTTATTCATAATCTAAGGCACTCTTATACAAAATTTGCAGGGTCGTTTCTTTCCGGGATAAAAGCCTATGATACTCTCCAGATTATAAATTATTTCTTAGCAGAAAGTAACATTATTCGGCAGCACATTGCTGCTTAAAAAACGAAAATATTGTTCATTATATCTCCTAAATATAATAAAAGATTTTCGAACTTTGACTTTGTCTTTAGAAAATTTCAAATGGATATGTCTTGTCATTCGCTAATTGATAATCTCATACTTTACATTTTTCTGGTATAAAAAGGAGCCCTTATGGTTAAAATAGATAATAAACTGTAAATAGTAAAGTGTTATAGGATAGGGTCTGAAAATTAATAGGTTATTGAAGGGCCCAAATCTTGAGACAAATCCTAATCTAACCTAACCATAGTATGAGTACTATATTTACCGCTATCAGTTATATCGACTTATTCTCACGATACTTTCGATAGAGTTACCTTACAATATTATTGATACTATTGATAGTTGTGTTTAATATTTTTTACTTACTATTAGGTAAGAAATATTCAACACTAGTATCTGGTATTTACTAACCATAACACAAAATTTGACAAGAAAAACAAAACTACTAAAACGACAAAGCCAAAAATTCTCTTCCTGAACTCAAGGCCGAGATCGAACACGTCCTCAATAAGATACATACAGCCACTATTATGTGAAAAAGTCATCGAAAATTTTATGACAAGAGCCTGTCTGAGGCCTATCATCAGAGCCGCAGGGACCGTATGTCGTATATTTTATTCCATACTTAATTGGAACATATCTAATTTGCAATGCAATAAATATATTACAACTCGTTTAAACATACCTGTTTTTATATACTAAATAGGCAGGCGCTTGACCACTATCTTGCCTGATGGTAAACAACGATGCGATCTAGGATGTGACGCGCTTGCCTAGAAGATACCTATTCACTCTTGACTTGTAGAACCCTAAATTGTATTTGTCAAGAAACATATTCAGGCAAAGATTTCCATTCTTTAGCGGTACGTATCACAAACTTGGAACAAAAACGCCTAGTGCGACTTTTTGGTATATCTACCATATATAATCTTAAAAAAAAATGCGTTTCTAATTGAGGGCGGTGATATGTAATATAATACTCAACCCATTTAGCCGTCAACATTATCATGTTACAGGATTTTTCGATTAATCTCCAACCATTACATGAAACTCCACGTGGATTCTTATTAATAGGTGAATATTATGAAGGGATAATTATTCCTAAGCTTTTAATTGGTTGAAGGTTACAGACCCTTTCATTAGTTTGTCTCACCTTGTAATCTATTGTGCTGAAATTCTCCTTTTATCTCCAGAATGACTTTGGTATAGCCTTGAACCGAACTATGAAATAATAGGCTGTTAATATCAAAACATCAGACTGAAGAGGCGTATTAACGCTTTCAATTACATTAGCTTTCCTCAAGGAGGCACTCTTGTTCCTAGTTTTCTATGTCGGCATTGTAATTATTCTTCCTTACTTCAAATCAGAATGTAATGACAATGCAATTCTGGTTGCAATTAGAGTCCAAACTTTTTCCTTCTCGAACTTTGACTTGTGGTTATTGCCACGCTCTTTACCCTTTTGGATCTGCTTTGGCCCCATTGGTATGAAAATCTTCGCTTCCTCATAATTTCAAACAAGAACTAGCAGAATATTGTACTGGTGTTAAGGCATCTTCGGAAAGGTATACAGCAAGCCAAACTACTTAGCATCTTAATTGATAAGCTTGCGCAGAGTGTTCTGTTACCTCTTACTGATGTACGTACTCCACTTGAACGTGGTTCTTAACATTTTTATTTAACCAGGCGGTGAGTTAGGAACTTTTTATTTATTGTATTTTTGTAAAAAATCAACAGATATCAAGTTGTGTTATTGCATTTTGGCTTTTCTTTAGTGTGACGGCTCAGTAAAGCGAAACTCAAGGAAAAAAACATACACAAAAAAGGGTTTGATGACTATACCAAGGATAATAATTCTACATATATAAATTTGTTCATATCATAAATTAGATCGGAATTAGAATATGCAACCCCCATTTGGGATCCCATGTATGGCATATATTCAGAACAGCTTAAATTACATGCTTTTTAAGTGTTGCCATTCCCGATTATCATACTCGCTATTATTAAAACATTATGACTTGCTACAAGTTATATCAAAGGTTACAAGTGCAAGCCAAATTGCTTTACGATTTATGCCATAATAAGAATGACTCTATAGATATAATCAATAATATAAGTTACCAAGTGCTATTCAGAACAAGCATGCGAGCATGTCTTACTAAAATTTTATTTGTAACGCCAAGATCTAGAACTAACTCAGGCAAACGTACTTCTATATAACGGCATCATATCATAGATATTTTGGAGATTGTGCTCAGGGGCTGCATATGCTCATACCGCCATCTCCTTTCTTCCATAGGACATCCAGACGTACTTAGGGCTACCAACTTTCTTGGTTGATATTCCTACGTTCCGCATCTAATGCTTCTCAACATCTTTCATAATGCGCACAGCAAAGGAGTGGAACTCACTCCCTGCGTCTGGAATTCCGAGTACTTATAACCCGTCCGTTTTTAAAGCCAGGGTAAATAGGCATCTTCTGGGTTAGCTCGTTCCATTATGGATCCTGTCTTGGCTCCCGGGCTTGATTGAGATCAAGAGCTAACCCATGCAAAATAAAAAATTGGAATTTTCAAAAAAGAATTACGATTAAGCTGTATGTAATCAACACTGCTAATAAAACAAACTAAAACTAAATTTAACAAACAACTTAAATAATTCAAGGATTTTCAAATTCACGTTTCGAGATTCAATACTTTATAGATTAGAGTCAACTACCACTCAACTTTTGGAATTAAAGTTACTTGTGGTAAACGGTGTTGGTTTCACAATCAGTACTCCTTGTAATTGGATAGTACTATTATTTTGTGAAACCGTTTGTTGACCACGATAAATGAGAAAAAGCAAATAGAGTATGTTATCGTTTGTCAAAAAAATAATTGTCTTTACGTAAAAAGAGCTTGATTTAAAAGAGATGCTTCAACTTAAGTCTATATGCCAAATGATATTTTCAAAAAATATATACAATTAAACGATTCCATAATTGATGCACTGAAATGTTATTTTTTGATTTCGGCAGAGATTGAATTTAAACAAACTTAATCAGCGCCTACAAAATTGGTTAAGTCAGTAACTAGTCCGCTACAGCAAGTGGCGTATAATGGTGGAAACTTTTTAATTTTGTTCGAGATTGGAAGTTTAGACTTCGAAATTAGTTAGCGGTTCAGAGTACTCCCCTGAACTTCAAAATTAACTCGAAGCAAATTAAAGTTTTATAAGTAAAAATCAATACTATACGTTCAGTATATAATATATTTTTTTACTATGAAATATTTTTACCTATGTATTAAGAAAGTATATTCAACCGTTTTCGCACAGTTAACTAAGTAAATTAATGTTAGAAATTTAAATTAATAAAATAAGTAATTTTTATTAAAAATTCTAGAATTATAAAATAGTCCTGTCAATACCTTTGAGTTTTTTAATTAATCAAAGCTTTGCTCAGGCTGTCTTTCTTGATAAATTGAAAATTTCTCTTGTAAAACCATTTCACAAGACTGGAGATAAAGTTACTCTCAAAAACTTTAGACCAGTAGCCCTTCTTTCGTCATTTTCTAAAGTTTACGAAAAAGCTATGTTCAATAGATTATATCACTTTTTAGAAAAACATAAAATTCCAGATGATTATCAAAACGGGTTTGGAAAATCGAGGTCAACGACATCAGGCGCATTTAAATTTGTTGAGAGGATACTCCAGCAAATAAACGACAAGGTATATTCTGTGGGACTGCTGCTTGATATAACCAAAGCATATCATTAAGTGAGTTTTTTTAATGACATTATGGTCGATGGTACATATGTAGAGGTGTAAGAGGACCATCGTATCTATGGTTCCAATCCTATCTTAATAATAGAAAAAAAGTGGTAGAGATTCGCAACTACAATAACGCAAACACGGAGACACAAACTATAAGATCAGAGGAAAATAAATAACCGGGATCCATTCCACAAAGGTAGTGTCTTAGGATGTGTTTTGGTTGTAACGAGGCGCCATAGCTATATTGGCGACTCGTTGCTTTCATTGCGCTCTTCTCTGGCCATTTTTCATATTTTCTTTTCTCTGTTTCCTATTTTAAAATTTACTGTCTGTCTCTGTTTATTTGTTTTGTTCGAAGTTTATTCTTACCAGAGTCAGCGCGTAGAGTGGTTGACTCACCGATAGCAAATTATTTAAATATATTTATAGTGCTGAGCAGTTATAACAAACTCACAAGTATAGTAAGCTCATAAGCATAATTCACAAGTTTCCTGTATATATATTCTTTACTACCAGTTCCTGTTTCTAAGTCTATAAGTTTCTTTAAGGCACTATTGTAAGTAGCCCTACCTTTTATAATATGTTTTTAGTGATAAATGTGAAATTGTTTTTGTATTCAGTGTAATTTACCTTTTTTTTATATAATTGTTTCAGTTGTGCCTTAATTCCTTAATTTCATTAATACAAAACTTAAGTGACTTTGAGTGCTTTTATTTCTCCGGCTGCACCCCGTCACATGGTCTACATAAACGACCTATCTAAGGCCTTAATTAACCAATCGATTTTACCATTTGATTTGTCCATCCCTGTAAAATGTACCAACAGTGTCACTCTAACGCATATGGGGAGTCTCTGCAAAAAGTATAACTTTTGTTGCGAGATCATAACTTTAAAAATTAATTTAGAGAAAACTAAGGTCATGCAGTTTCGTAAATCTAATGTCAAACACTTTTTCGTGAGTATACAAATCATAAAATATATTCATGGGATCAGTTGCCCGATTCAAAACATTCAATAGGTCAACTAATCCCGCGGGATACATTCGAGCGGCCTAAGTTGATTAAAGACCCTTAGTACATATATGACGACCATTAGCTTAGTCATCCTGTAATACTGAAATGGAGTAGGAGCATCAGAATTCAATGTAAAAACAAAATGCGCAACTAATGCGGTAAAATTGGTTTAAGTATTTTGTTAAATAAAAGTTTCAGAACTAAGTATGAAATATAGATATCTCTTGAGATAATATTTTAAATAAGCTAAACATGTTTAGTGTCGTACACAGTACACTTAACACGTACACGTAACTTATTAACGATTTTGCGCATAATTTATATGAAATACTGACGTTTAAAAACACGAAGCAAAATATATGGGCATCATGTAACTGCAGCCATAAAATTAATTAGCTTTCTGAACAGACATTTTTTGGCTTCGTCAGTTCTTTGATCAGTTTGATTGATTGACAAGTTAATTAATGAAAATATGATGTTCTATTATAAATATCTTAATGCGGGTCGTGGCGATACTCCCAGTTTGCAACTGCGCGCCTAACTTAGTCGAGTATAAAACAGTGACGTTAGCGATACCAAAAGTTATTAAAAATCGTCTAGAAATTGGATGATATTATTTTTGGAGTTTGACTCCTCAAGAATCGTTTCATATAATAGGGCACGGTATGAAAAATAGATGGGTAGTATAATCAAACTTTAACAAGAAGTGAAGGGTCACATTTGCGCTGCGTAATATACTCACACACATCTTATAGCGCTACCCGCTCCTCAGTCCCAAGTACACATTTACTCTCTCTCTTTCTCTTTCTTTCTCACTATAGCATTCAGAATACACGTTAAATATATTTTATCAGATTAATATGAATAAATATATAAATTTATTTAATTCCTTTGCCTATTATATATATATATATATATATATAGTAAACTGTACATAAAATTATAAAAATCATAAAAAAGTTTTAACAATATAATTTTAAATCATTTAATTAAATTCGAACGAAAATCAAACTTAATTTATTATCTTTAGAATTTACTTCCTCTCTCCTATCAAACTGCCGTGCCCAACAGGGCCCATAATTGAATCAAAACATTTCTATGTAATATCTTTAAGTAACATTATGGAGTGCAATAAAGAATTGAGAATTGAGAATATTTTAAGACAATCGCTTTAAGGAGTAAACTGCTGTTTTAAGTAGGAGTTGACACGGACAATTTTTTTACAGAAAAATACTAGAACAAATCGATTCGGCTCATAAGTTATTTGCAGGCGGGTCTCGAACCCTCTAACTATTCATATTCGATCCACTATTCGCCCAGTTAAGCTACCACTACACTCGTTTCGATAAACCACAAATTCTCGCTAGAGAACAAAGATTTGTTCCTAGGATGCTACGCGAGGCTATTGAAATCAGGAAACATTCTAATTTCAATAGAGACGAAGGTTGGAGCGTTCCACCTGCTTGGGACCCAATAATTAATAAATTAATACCTACAAAAACCCACATTGCAAGACCTGATGATGTAGTTAGCTCTTTTTGCAAATAATAACAGTAAGATGGAGGTCGGTCACCCTGTCCGAGTTTCTTTCGCCAGTTCTCGGAATATCCTCCCAATTTCCGAACTGGTAGTAGACTCAGTAGTATACAATGTAATCGAAGTGAGAATTTAATAACTAGATAAAATGTAAAATCAAACAATTTGATTGACATAAAATTTAAACAATTAGGAACGTGCCCGATTAAAATATTGTGAAGGTAGTAGAAAATATATGACGACCATTACCTTAGACGTCCTGTGATCATGGCTCCTGTAAAAGAGACAAATGTCAGGATTAAATATAAAAAATATGCGTAAAATCCGAAAAAAGTTGTTTTATTCAATTAGTTTATAACAATCCTGTATTTGATATTTTTAAGCATTTAAAGTTGCGCATATTTTGTCGTGTTTTATTTAATTTTGATGTTTGATTTGGTTATATTATTTTAACACTTTTGGTGCTTCGTATTGTGATGTTTGTTTACCGTATTTGTTATTATAACTTTCAAATAGACACACACACACACACACACGCAAGCACACGCACACACACACACGCACACACACACACACACACACACACACACTTTTATATAGATGTATAGATAATTTTAATACAAAATATTTTCATAAGTTACAATTTTCTTATACAATTACTCCAAAGGCATAATTTAACAACTACGTCGTTTCCAATCACATTTAATCCTTGCGGAATTCCATTGCTGTGGGATCAGCAGTCACAGTCACTTATTATTAAACTTACTCTACAATCTAACTCACTTACTAAACTTTAATGAAGAAATAGTTAAAACTAATTGATAACCAACAGGGAATCTCTATACCGGATTGTTTTATGTTTGAATTTAACACAATATTGATTAAAATAGTATGTGATGTAATAGTTTGTGAAATGATATTAAGTGAAAATAACTTTATTCATATCCACTTAAAATTAAACACATCACTGATAGTGAGGATTGTGAAGCATTGCAAGACAGCCTCAATGTAGTTTTGAAGTGGTGTGATTATAATGAAATGTCGCTTAATATTGACAAATGCCAAATAATCTCCTTCACTAAAAACAAAAATCCTATTTATTTCAAGTACGCGATTTGTGGATCTACGCTTGCCTGAGTTATAACAGTTCGTGACCTGGGAGTACATTACTATGATTACACTACTAACTGAGCCCATCAAATGCTGAGCTTCGTTCTTCGCAATGCTAGGCCTTTTAAGATCATAAAATCTTAGCTGATTCTATACATATGGTGTATTGGTTAGAAGTGTGCTCGAGTATTTTTCACCAATATGGTCTCCTATTAATGTTGACATCGACAGAGTGGAGGCTATTCAACGAAGATTCGTTACAGCTTTGTGTGTCAAGTGTGGACTACGTAAAAAAGTACTAGAATATGTAGATCGTTTGAGTCATTTCAATATGATTACCCTTGAAAAGCGTAGGTGGATGAGTGACTTGTGCACGCTTCAGCGGATTGCCAATGAACAGTCTGTCGGCGGTTTACTGGAGTAATTGAAGTTTAAGGTATACCAGGTCAGTGCGTAAGCCACATTTGTTTCACATTCCTTTGACCAAGAATAACGTTTCAAAGAACAATCCAATGCATACAATGTGTTTGTTTTACAAAGAAATTTGTTCCGATGTCGACATTATGTTTAATAATAATGCCCAATCTTTTAAAAGCTCATTATTTAAGTTAAAGTCTTATCCAGAATTGTATATATTTTTGTTATATTCCTATTTTGTGTATGTCATATACAAATTAATTGTTCTTCTTTTATATTTATGTAGTTTAAATGTTTAGTTTGTAAAATCATGTGCGCAATTGTTATTGGACGCAGATAACAATATTATATAGTTCTTAGTTTATTTTTCAAGTATTTTTGTCTGTTGTTGAATCGTCCAAATGGGTTAAAACCCATTCGTCGTGAGACGTCTTAAAGAATAAGTGCAAGAAACTCCTCAGCCTTAACAGAAGTAACGACATTTACAATATAATACGTCGTCACAATACATAATCCACAAAAAACAGTATTATTCTGTTATCACGATAATAGTTGAATCACGGCTTCATTACATCGTCGATTACAACAAAATCAACAAGTATCTGTTTTAAGTAAGTAGCCTTAAACAAAGACACCTTACTAATTTTACACTGTAGGCTAGCGTTGTTCCCTCAATGAGAGGGACATCCTCTAGAAAATTTCGACGAGTGTTCACAAGGCTCGGTAGCTCAGCTCCATGCTCTCTCTGAGCATTGGACCGAACTTCCAAAGGTTGTGGATTTGATTCCCGCCTGAGTATTCACTTGTGTTTCGTTAAGTTTCGCAAATTTTAAATTGAACTGGTAGCCTATCCACAAGCCCCTACAACAAACTGTAGTTTTATGTAACGATGTCTTTGTGTGCGAAACAATAAGGAACAGCAAAACCCAGGGACGTCCCCGGCAGCCTCCAGCATCTCACACCACATGGCGGTCAAGGTATCGTGCCCCCTCCATCTTCCTCTCATATTTGTTGTCGACATTCATTTTCTCATACCGCAATACAGCAACTAATTTTGAATTGCCCGCACACCCAGGCATATTTAAGTAACTGTACCAAATACTTTAAAGGTAATAAACTAACAGAAACAACATCGACTTTTTTTCAATTTTTTATTATACAATTATTTCAATGGAACAATGACCTTACTGTTGTTTTGTTATTTATTGTATTTTTTACATTCACAATGTAATATTTCTTTATGATATAAAATGCGCCAGTAAAAACAACCACGCCTCCGAGCCTCAGGTGGAAGTATCTACCTGGTGTTAACTAGCTTCACATCGGTGGAACGATACTAGCTCATAGTAGAAGTTAAAATACGTTTGTACATTTTGACGCGCTTGCCAGCGTCTTAATAGCTCAGCGATGAGAGCACTTACCCGGATAGCGAAAGGTCAAATTCAAATCTCTCCCGAACGCTCGGAGGCGTTGTTGACTTTACAAGCGTATATTATATCTTACTGTAGTTCTCTAAGTTGTATATCTCAATGTAACAATGAAAGAAAAAAAAATACTAAAACAAAACATAAATCATTATAAAAGTAATAACTAAGAATTATTTTAAGTTCAAGTTAAATACACATTTTCATTGAGAAAAAAAGAAACAAAAAGTTTCAAGCGCATTTTAATGTACTCGTTAATGTCTCGCTGGGAGTTCTGAATCCTTATTTTTATTTCAGTTTTTTGTTTGGATTTATTTCGATACACTTGGAATAAAGTAGAAATTAAAAAGTATAAATAAATAATCAATTTATTAACAATGAAAATTATATTAGCTCATATTTACTAACCTAGACTAAGAGGGCTTTTTTTAAGCTTCTATTTTTATGTTTTCCGTGGCAACCTCGTGGCAACATTTAAGTTAGATAAAACTTAGTTTAAGCGACTAATATTGTTAAGTTAATGTATAGAATATGACCTTGTCGGTTATTGAAATAAATAAATAAATTAAATCAAATAAAATGCATTTTGTGGGGTTGCAAGAAGGAGGAAGCATTTTCATGGTAAACTGTAATTTAAAAATCTGTAAATACCAGGAAATGTTTTATTTGTATAGAATATATATAAAACTACTTCTCTACCTGGTCATCTCCCAAATTTGACCAGCCATTGGTGATGTAAAATCACCTTTCATATTTGGGGACCCCGGTCTCTCAGACCAGTATTTTTAAATTTAATTTATTTTAATCTTACAAACCTTTCATTACATTTTGTTGATTTAATAAAAAAAAAATATTTTCTAACTAATAAAACGTAAACATATCTAACATAACAATATGTTTATTATACGCAAAGATAAAAAACACGTAAGCCATAAAAAAGCTTCTTTTTTATACATGTAATTTTAAATACTACTGAAAATGTTTTAACGATAAAATTAAGGTTACGAAGTTCTAAGTGTTGCCTTCATATCAAGAACTATTAGGAAAAAATTACGTATGAGTATATTTATAAACAAAAACGGCAAATTATAAATTACATAATCGGTGACGCATCGTCATCACCGACCAGGAATTATCGAAACTTCGGAATAGAGGCCTCCATATTTTCATACGACTAATTGTCGAAGCGCTATCCCCAATCAGGCAGCTGTACCAAATCATATCACGAATGACATCTTCTTCTTTTTCTTCTTCTTGCGGTGCCTCTCCACTACTGGAGGTTGGATGCCAGCTCCGCATATCTCTTCTTGTCCCTCTCCAGACGAAACAGTTCTTCTACGTTGGCGATTCCGGTCCATTGCCTTACGTTTCGGAGCCAAGACATTTTCCTTCTTCCGACGCGTCTTTTCCCCCTCAATCTTTCCCATCATTATAGTCTCACGCGCTCATGTCTTAACACATGCCCCAGATAGGCTTCTTTTCTTCTCTTGATAGTTTTCATGAGTTCTCGGGATTTCTTGACACTCCGTAGTACAAAGGACATGAAAATAAGAAAAATATTCCTGTTTTTGTAAACCCAGGTCTCACAGACATATCGCACCTTGAAAACCAAACCGTCGCTAAACGAAATCCATCAATTTTGAACTAGTAATGCCATCTACATGCTGTAATTGGAATCTAAATAATGCAAAGATACCTACAATTTTAGATCAGATAAATTTGGATGGCTGGCGGTCAGACATTATGACACTTAGCAGTACTCTTCCGCCATCTTAGCGATAAACGCACGACTCTATATTTAACAGCGCAAACGTGAAAACCTTCACAATAAACATAAAACTTAATAAAATAAATTAGATGATTGGAAAGGTAATATATCAAATGACATATTGATAAAATAGAATAAAATATAAAATTAAAATAGAATAATTAAATACTGAGTGATAAATAAAATATAACTTAGTCGATGCAGTCGCTAAGCATAAAGCTTCGCTAGCACCATAAATTGGAGCGGAGCGTAATACTAAAAAACAAAAATAAAAAAGTTCAATAATATTAAGTAAATTTTAAAACTTCATAAGAATAAAAACTTTCAAAAGGCGTGCGCTTTTTGTTTCGATGGGCAATCCCATAAAGCCAATGTTTTTTGGTCATACCTTTTTTATTTCTGCTAAATTAAAAATTCGGTCCGTCACAATCTGGTCCTACATATGTTCATTCGACTTCACACAAAAAATCGGTTAAGAACTCAGGAAGTTATGGCGTAACAGACATTGCGTCATTGAAATTGTCAAGTATTAGTAGTTGTATCATATTTAATAGCCTTGTTTCGTTTTATTATTGTTATTCGGATTTTGTACTGCTCGACAACCCCAGTACCCAATTAGCCCTTGTTCCCCAACAGACGTAGTCCTAACTATAAAGTTAACGAAGGTGTGAGAATTGGATTTTCTCACGGCCAGTCAAAAAGGCTCACAAAACTTATCAAATACAGTTTTTTAATTCATAAATTAGTAGTTCTTACACTTAAACGCACCTTACACATTTAAATTAAACAACTTTTTTGCAGTTTTTTGCGCATGATTTATATTTAATCCTGACAATTCGATTCCTTTACAGGAACCGTGATCACAGGATGACTAATGCAATGACTTTTTGCCATTTTATTTATAATAAAACTTATAAGTGGCCTTCTGTATCTATTTTATATTTCTGTACTTTTACCTAGCCGTAAGTTTCCCCAAAATTGTTAAATAAATAAATAAAAAAAACATTAGTGTAATAGAAAAAATCATGAAGGAACTTCTTATGTCATCTCGTGTCCACATTGGAACTACTAGTTTTAAAGTCGTCTTCTATACTTTTGTGAACTATACAGGCACAAAGGGATACGTTATCACGGGCGAGCTATCCTCGAACGATCCCCCGGTTTTCTTTACAGCTCGCTTTCTCTATATCCCATTCAAGCATTTCTACAACTCAATCCATTTACTGGCGGTATCGTATGGAGCACTACCTTCCTCTCTGCTGTTTAAGTGTTTTCAAAGGAACACAATATTGCCGTGAAAGACAGCCTTTAAGTTGTATCCCTGATAATTATCTTTTGAAATAGTGATGATTCGGGATTTCTTGGAATTGAAACATCACTTCGATTCGACTGTTTATTCAATATAAGAAGTTATTAATACTTTTTTGAATGAAGGAAGGAATTGTTACAAGAAAAAAATCAACTTTAGTAAACTTGTAAATTCAAAAGAAAAAATGCTGTCTCATCTATAAACTGCGGGCTTCCATTCTTTCTCAGTTGCTAACCTACCTGTCGCACCAAGCGCTTCTCAACATCTTTCATAATGCGCACAGCAAAGGAGTGGAACGCCCTCCCTGCGTATGTAATTCTGTGTAAGTTCTTAAAACCCGTCCGTTTTTAAGCCAGAGTGAATAGGTACTTTCTGGGATACTTCGTTCTATCGTGGATTCTGTCTTGTCTCCCGTGCTTGGTTGAGATCAAGAGTGAACCGATTCAAAATAAAAAAGGCATGTCTTTCAGTCTTGCCATGTCCGTATGTTAATATTTCAATGTGTAAAGATATGTTGTTAGTGAATTATTTTCAGTAAATAAAATAAATAAACTAGTCTCAGGTGTCACGCGGGACTCGAACTCACATTCCCTCGCTATGCTATCGATAGTATTTCTATCGATTTTTTCATCTGAAAAATAATGTAACATCGATAGGCCTATCGATTCTATCGATAGTGTCAATAGTATTCTAACTATTGAAATCGAATCGATAGTATTGATATCGACAGTAAACGTGACAATACTATTGAAAGGGTGCAATACTATCGACACTATCGAAAGTTTTGTTACCAAGAACCTAGATATTACCGATACTATCGATACCATTGGTAGTTTGTTATTTACGAACAACGATACTATGGATAGTTCAACGTTATTGACTCGTTCCAATCTATCTATAGTATCGATAGTGAAATACTACGACCGATAGTCCTGCTATCTTTCGCCTCCCTAAAGACTCTCGATTGAAATACAAAATAAATAATATTTCCTTTTCAAAAAACAAGTTACAAGAATACTTTGAATTGGAATCCCCTTTTAAGCTCATAGGCCTGTGTCAGGAGATTCCACTCTTCCATAAAAGCGAGCATTTTACACTTATTCAGGTTGGTAAGTATTTATAAACGTACTTCATAATTAAATAGTTAAAAACATATTTTAAACAACTACTAAATATGTGTTGTATAGTCTGTCTGTGTTTGGGTGTGTGTGTGAGAGAGAGAGTGTGTGTATAAGTGGAATTATACCTAAGTTAGTTTTTGTAATAACCAAACTTATGTTATTATATTAAGCAAAACTTACTTATTATTATTTTTCAGTCAATAATTCAATATATAATTTATTATAAATATTAAGTTCTGTATTTAATTTATTTTATAAAAATGAAGGTCTAACATAGTACTGTCTTTGTGCGAAAATAGTCTGAGTTCTTACGTACATTTGCTAGTTTATCTTTTCGTCTGCGTGTTTGAGCTAAATGATTTTATATTCTATAGATTGATGTTTTCTTGATACACACTTTAGTATTCACATATAATTATTTACTAAATTGTGTACTAAAATGATTATCGATTGTCCACTTTCGATCGGCAACAGTACTTCCGATTGAGTCCCGCTTGACACTTGAGACAAATTGAATTATTTCTTATATTAATTTCTTTAGCTAATCGTTTTTTGTTTTAGCAGTAAACGGACGATTCACGTTTTGTGAATTTACAACTAACGGGTTTATAAGTTAACGGGTCCTCGTCTCAGTCAAATGTTGTCCACTGCTGGACAGAAGCCTCCCCCAAGGATCTCCACAATGACCAGTCCTGCGCTGCCCTCATCCAGGTGCTTCCCGCGACCTTCACCAGATCGTCGGTCCACCGAGTGGGAGGCCTGCCTACACTTCATCTTCCGTTCCGTGACCGCCACTTAAGAAATTTTCTGGCCCAACGGCCATCAGTTAAACGAGCTATGTGCCCCGCCTATTGCCACTTAATTTTGGCAATTCTACAGGCTATGTCGATAACTTTGTTTCTACTACAATACGATACAGATCTTCTCATTTCTGATTCGATCACTTTGGGGAATTCCAAGCATAGCACGAAATAAAAATTACGAGAACCACATACAAATAAATAACGCGGGACATTAAAATTTAATACACATGTATTTTATTTTATCCTAAGAATCATTTAATGTATTTTATCTGCGCGTATAAAATACATACTTAGCAATCAAACCTCTTAAATATTATTATATTTATTTGTTGCTTAACAACTTAACTTATTTTTATATTGAAATAAGTTATTATATGAAAAATTTTAACTCGTATAAGGTGCCAGAGAGAAAATTATTAAGATATTAATCACTTGTCACTAAGCGTTTACGATATTTTAATATTATAAGAGACGTTAGACAAGTATGGCTGAAGTCTGTCTCGATAACAAATGAGTCTTAGAACTCTTAAAACAAATCTTGCTTTATAAATACGATGATTTCTTATTCAAAACATTAAACAAAATTTGATCTCTGTACCTATATATAGAGATAACGAGTGTTTTGAAGTGTTATTGCGAGAGTGTTTAGGCTACGTTTGTTAATATCCCATTACATTATTTTAAGAGAAACAGAATTTTCCCTTTGGTTCCACTAGTACTGAATGATCATAGGATTTGATAACAGCGTAACGTCAAGCGAATTCATTTGTTTTCTCCCGGAAATTTCACTTTCTATATAGATTGGCTTTTACATATAAAAATATATTTATTTTTGAAGTACATAAATAGGTAAGCGCTTCCCCGCTGTCTAGCCTGATGGTAAGCGACGTAGCGATCTAGGATGTGACTCGTTTGCCTAGAAGATGTCTATATTCAGACGTCACTTGAAGACGCCTAAATTGTATTTATCAGGAAACACAGACTCAAGCAGGTACGGATAACAAAATTGCAATAAAAAAATGGGGACTACGGAACAAGGGTGTGCAATTCTGCTGCACACTCTCCGAAATGTATCTTATAAAAAACGGCTTTATTTTTCCTTTCGGCTAATAAATTGATAATACACTACGGACTATTAAATGCAATGACAACTTGATATTTTTCTGTAACAGGATTTCTTAAACGTCGCTCAGACCTAATTCAACGCGACACTGTCTCAATAAGGAATGATATGGGTCGAATCAGACGGCCGAACGGTTTTGTCGGATTTCTCTCTATAAACATTTCGATTGAGTTTAGTATGTTGAATGCGAACATCTCAACCCCTTTATCATTCATGAACGAAATGGACAACTTTTGTACACACTGCTGTCCTGAACTGTCAAAAGTCATTGTGACCTTTCTGAGATGAACAAATAAGTATATTTGAAAATGTACTTAGAAGTATCAGTAGTGCATATGTAGTTTCTTCAACATCTTCAACAGAGTTAATTTAACGCTTAATACTTGAAATAATTTTAATAAAAAAAAACTTTTTACGGTGCTAAATTTGCCAAATCTGCCAAATTTTTCTAGCCAATTCTTCTTGGAATAGCCTCCCAATTTCCGAACTGGTTGTAAACTCAATGAAGCAATAATCGTAGTGAGAATTTAATAACCAAATAAAATGCGAAATAGAACATTTTTGATTTGTATAAATTTTAACAGTTAGGAACGTGCCTGATTAAAATATTGTAAATATAGTAGAACCTATATGACTACCATTGCCTTAGTCATACCGTGATCACGGCTCCTATAAAGAAGTCGAAACCTCAGGTTTAAATATAAACTATGCCTAAAAAAAAACAAGAAAACATAGTTTTTTAGTCCTTAGTATGTTGTACGTTTTACAAAACTATTTCTAACCAATGGCGTGCCTCAGGGCTCCCTTTTGGGAACAATTCTCTACATTTTATACAACGCTGTTCATTTCAAACTGTATTTTACTTTTACTCACTCAGATCATGTCAATATTGTAACAAAGGTGAATGAAGACTAAGAACGCCTTATTGATTACTGGTTATTAAAACCAAAAGTCAAAGTTATTATTGACTTGTTTAGGATTACTTTGAAGATTAATATACACATGAGCTTATAGAACATATCAGTAACACTGAAAATTCAGGACTGACAATGGATGATTTGAACACCTCAATTTTGGACGTCACATAGTAGTTTGTATATTTCTACGAGCCAGGACTCATTCTGCACATGGGGCATAAAATAGGTTCCGTCTCGTTCACATATTACCCTTTTCTTTAAACTTGGTTTACACGTAGGTGAGAATAAGCTTCATCTTGACATCTTATATGGACAGGAAGGCCCTATTCTTATTATAAACTTGTCTGGACATATGATCTTGGAGAATACCCGGTTAGATAATTTAAGAATGTGCTCATACTGTAAAGCTTCGTTCAGTTAGTTTCTTTAGATATACGTCCTCACAGTATTTAAATATTCTGCCACCGCCAAAGCGTGATCTAAAAATAGTAAGCACTTCCCGAAAATGCCGGAAAGAACTCTTTTACACTTTAATAAGCAAAACAGCCTTTTTTTTCCTGGTGCCTGACTAAAAATCGATTGGCTTATGGCTAAAATAAATTATTTTTATTTATAAAGCTAGTTGAGATTTTTTGGGTAGTTGTCAAAAAGCGTAACCTTACATTGCGACCGCCTTCAATATCTGATTTAAAGAATTTATTAAGGAACCTCCTCACCAGTCAAGTGCCTACTTGCCATAAACGAGTCTAACATAATGGCAAAAACGCCTGCGATATGTTATCAAGCTCATCAGATACCCGACCTGTCGGCTCGTTATGGCGGAGCTCCAGCTGATCGCAGTTTAGATAACGTTAGTGTTGATCGATAAAGGAAATTAGAGATTTTATCTGAAGTCTCTTGGTCGCCTAATGAATTCAAGATCTTCTAAAAATTGGAGTAAATTAAAAAAAATCAATAAAAATGCAATCGCTGAAAGTTGGTCATTAAGAGAATCAAGGCTCAACTTACTCACCTTAAATGAGACTTCACTGCAAAATCATTTAGCCATAGATCTTATTTAACTTACTTTCGAATAAAATATACACAATGAATCAACAGGCATGCCTTTTTCTATGGTTATTTTAGAAATTTTGACAAAATTGATTAATTATTTAACTTAATGATGTTTATTTAATAATAGCTGTTTTTTTATTTATTTAAATCATCGGAAAATCAATTGGCTTATTATTAATATTGCTCCTGACTTTGTTCTTTCAAAAAAATCCTAAAAATATGAAAATTTTATTAAATTTTAATAATTTCTCATTATACCAAAGTATTTCTTTAATTTGGTTGAAATCTCACTACTAACGCTAGATGGCGATCTGATATCGTTCTTACGGAGCTCTATAGACGCTGAAGTAAAATGAACGATTCGATAAATGGTCTTGAAAAATGTACACGAGTCTGTCTGGCACCCCTAATTAGTGTGGCTTATAAATGAAGCCATTGTGCCAGACTTTGTTAAACGATTTCACAACGTCAAGAAAAGAGGGCTCCGGTGGGGATGGATTTGAGACAAACGTCCCTATAATGTAGAATGTGCTCCGTTGGAACGCTTAACTCAGCCTAACTTTAGACAAAACGTATATGGTGACCATTACCTTAGTTATCCTGTGATCACGGGTCCAATGCCAGAATTAAATATAAAGTATGCGGAAAATGTTCGTTTATTTAAAAGTTATTCGTCAATGAAATGATTTCCCAACCATATAATAAGGGGTGGTAGTCTTTAAACACGTTAGTAACCGAAAGCAGATAGAAACACTTTCGGTTGTCACTTTTTAAACTATTTTAAAATCGGTTCATTAGTGTGACATAGACCTTAAAACTATAACATCTTTTTTGTTTGCTTTGGGGATTGAGTAAATTAAAATATATATACCTCATTTTTTTTTAAATATACCAGTAGCCGTTCTGTGGTCGAAATTCGACCACAATGTATTTAATATTTAAGTTTGAACGTAAAAATGTTCTTTTATCAAAACAAAGACTACACCTCTACAATCAAGTCTACATATTCTTTGAAGCGGATAACCCTTTCCAAGAAAATAAATAATTTATTCATATTAATGTTTTTAGAATAACTTTTTGACCTTCTGTTTATTGAAGGTTCATTTGAATTATCCCTCCATTAATACATATATCACTAATATGACAATTGTAATAATTATGTTAAAATATTTGCATGCTGAATTGACATGGCTAGGTAGTTGATGCTCTTATTACGCTATTTAATGCAAATTTAAAAAATATATTTTGAATACGCTTTTTTGCATATAAAGAAAAGAAATTCCATCTATTACAAAAAGAACTACGTGAGTGCTACACCGCTTAGGTAAGACTAAAAGGTAACCTTGCTTGTGCATATCTAGCAACTATTCCCAATACACTGCCTTGGGGTACACCATGTTCATTGGTCTTGTATGTAGATGAGTACGATTCAACTTCATTATTATCGTTTAGTTTGTTGATTATAACACACTGTTTCCTATCACTAAGGTATGACTTAAACCACTCAAAGACAGGTCCTCTTACACCTATGGCTTCTAGTTTACACAATAATAATGGGTGGGAAACACGGTCAAAAGCTTTCGACAAATCAATGAAAAGAGCAGTGGTTAAGTGTTTTTTGTTAATACTTGTTACTACCGTATCTATAAGTCTATGTGCAGCCAATGTTGTACATTTATTTTGTTGAAAACCATACTGTTCTGTGTTTATAATATTATATTTTGTACAAAATCCAATTAGTTGATTATACATTAGTTTTTCAATTAATTTTGACAGTACCGATATTAGTGCTATAGGGCGATAGTTATTTATTTCACAACAGTTCGCTTTTTTTAATATCGGCTTTATTACTGTCTGCTTAAGGACTTCAGGGAAAACGCCTGCAGAAAAGGATAAATTTATTAAATGCGTTAAAACCGAAACAATATCGTCAATGCATATTTTTAGTATCTTTGTACAGATTTCGTCATATCCTACTGAGTTGGTGGGTTTAAGTAGTAATACTTCTTTTTTTACTTCAGCTTCAGTCAATGGTTTCACAAAAATAGAATTTGGAATACGTTGTTTAATTACTATATTATGATCCTCACTGCAAGCTACATCAGTAGCATCAGTGAAGTAATCATTAAATGCTGAAGCAATGCTTGTTGGGTCAGTCAGGGTCGAGTCATTTATTTTAATTTTGTCAATATAGTTTCTAGACTTAGCGACGTTCAACTCGTTTTTTATTAGAGTCCAAGATGCTTTGCATTTATTTTTGCTTCGACGTATAAAGGCAATATTTGAGTTTTTTTTCGAATTGTATATGCATCTTTTTAATATTTTTGAATATCTTATATACCCTAATTTATTCGCTGTGGTTTTGTTCTTGTAATAATTATATCGAGCTTGCCGTTTATTTTTACAACTTATTTTTAAACCTTTTGTTATCCAGTTTTCCTTTCTTTTTTCTAAATTTATTTTAACTCTAACTTTAGGAAAACATAATCTATACAATAAGGCGAAAAGTTCATGGAAGTTATAAAAGCTTTTATTAAAATCAGCTTCATTATACACATCTGACCAAGAGATACTATTCAAATATTTTCTAAATTTCGTTACAATGAACTTTGAAGTCAACTTTCGGCAACTTTCACTTTTGTATCTTTACAAATACTCTCAACATCTATGCATATCATACACCTCAATACATCTCCATAAGTAACATGCGCCCCCACGTTTAGAGTGGCCCCTCGCTTGGCCCCGCCGGGTTTTTTTTTCTTTTTTGGTGACAGAAAAACGTGGGATTTTTAGATTTTTAAATCTAGTATTATTCTTATCACAACAGTCAGTTGCACTCCGATGTATCGACAGCGAAGTGTCAATTTTCCTTGAAAATCACTTTTTAGCGGTTTATTGATACAAGAATACGAAATTCACATAAAGTTACTGAGTTGGATTTCTTTGCTGACAGAGCATAAAAACCGAAATATAGGAAAATGTAACAAAGCTGTTGCAATTAGGAAAGAAAATTATCATATTATTAAAATACATAGTTATGGGTTTTGGCAAAGGGGATCGACTGAGGAGCGGGCGGCAGGCGCGAATAGTGAGCCCCCTCCCACTTTTTCCGTATTCCCTTACAACGATAACGCTGTACCCCGCGCCCGTGTACCGCGCACGCTAAAACGAACTTAAGTGGTAGACTTATAGTTTCCTTATACGGGAGACAAGTGAAACAGAGGATGGCCGTTTCCACACCCTACATCGTACATGACATGACTAGGTTAACTGCGTAATCCTTCTCCCCATACTACTAGTTATGATATATGTATTTTTTTTATTATTTATATTGTTCCATCTTCATATATATAATTCTTCTGTGAGTGTGTATGTCACTGAACTCCTCCTAAACGGCTAAACCGATTTGAATGAAATTTTTTGTGTGTGTTCAAGGGGATCTGAGAATGGTTTAGATTCACAAATCAGCCCGGCAGAGTGCGCTGCAGACGGTATCTAGGTTATTTATCTATACTGCAAAAATAACAGGCAGGACAACGTCTGTCGGGTCCACTAGTTTTTATATAAACTTTTAATAAAATGTTACATAAAATTTGATTTTTTCCAAATGCTGTGAAATTTACATTTGGTTTTCATTTTGCCAAAATAAGTGACGCCCGTAAGGTTATATTGGTCTACTTCGCGAGAAAGGTTAGTATCTCAAATAGTCGCCAGCAGTAGGCACTTACCTGATGATTTGGGACACAAGTCAATGATATTTAGTTTTAACACTTCCGCACACATTACACATTTTAATGAAATGCGCAAAACGCGTAAACAAGTGTTTTATTCAAATAAGTCCACTGACTTTTTAAACTCACTAGTTTAAAAAGTATTTTTATTTTTTTATTTTAGGATGGGTTTGCTCTTGATCCCAATCAAGCCCGGGGGCCATGACAGAATCCACGATGGAACGAGCTAACCCAGAAGGTGCCTATTCACCCTGGCCTTGAAAATAGACGGGTTATAAGTTCTCGGAAATACAGACGCAGGGAGGGAATTCCACTCCTTTGCTGTGCGCGTTATGAAGGATGTTGAAAAGCGCTTGGTACGACAGGTGGGAATATCAACCAAGAAAGGGTGGTAGCCTGCAGTGCGTCTGGATGTCCGATGGAAAAAAGAAGATGGCGGTATGAGCAGATGCAGCTCTTGAGCACACTCTCCAAAGTACAGTCTGTAGAAGACCGCCAGACAGGCAACTTTGCGGCGATGAGCTAAGGTGTGAAGCTTGCTCTTCACCAATTTGTTGTCCCCGATGAGCCTCTCAGCTCTGCGCTGAATCGTGTCCAGTGCAGCAAGTTGGTATTTTGCTGAGCCATCCCAAAGGTGGCAGCAATATTCCATGCAAGATCGGACTTGAGCTTTATAGAGTGTTAAAAGCTGTCCTGGCGTGAAATATCGCTTGACCTTATTTAGGACGCCCAGCATTCTGGCTGCAATTTGAGCTTTGGATTCGATGTTGGCGCCGAAGTTAAGGTCTGAAGACAACTCCATGCCAAGAAGCTCGAGGCTGTCGGTCACAGGTACAGATGTACCTCGGAAAGTAGGAGTGAGGTGGAAGGAACTCCTTTTTGCCGTGAAAAGACACGCTTGTGTTTTGGAGGCGTTGAAATTTACGAGGTTACTATCGCCCCACTGGGAAACTCTGGTTTATTCGCTCAACCATGGCCTCTCTCATGAACATCACGTCGTCGCCGCTGGCTTTTGCGCTAGACAGGTATCTCTCTACAACAGTACTGTCGTCTGCATACCCAACAACTCCTGGTATTAACAGGTCATTGATGTGCAGCAGGAAAAGCGTCGCAGTCGCAGAAAGAACAGATCCCTGAGGAACTCCGGCATCAATAGGCACTGAGTCAGAGGAGCAGCCATCGACAACAACTCTGATCGATCGTTCAGTCAGGAAGTCGGCTATCCAACTGCAAAAGTCAGCGGGGATACCGTACGCAGGAAGCTTGCGCAGCAGACTTGCGTGCCAGACCCTGTCATAAGCCTTCGAGATGTCAAGTGACACGGCAAGTGCTTCGCCGTGCATCTCGAGGGCCTCGCCCCAGCAATGCGTGACATAGTCTAGAAGATCCCCAGTTGAGCGTCCTCGGCGAAAGCCATATTGACGGTCACTGAGGAGATCGTTGTCTTCTAGGTATGAGAGCAACTTGCTGTTCAGCACTCTTTCCATAACCTTACAGAGTATGGAAGTGATGGCGATCGGTCGGTAATTGCATGGGTCGGCACGACTACCCTTTTTGGGTATTGGTTGCACATTGGCAAGCTTCCAGGATTTTGGGACGGTTTTTGTGTTGAGAGAGAGGCGATACAAGCGTGTTAGCACAGGAGACAACTCAGGCGCACAGTACCTCAGCACTCTTGCTGGTATGCCATCAGGACCACTGGCCTTATTCACTCCAGTCCAGACTAAGTAAGACTCTACGGACCTGCTTATTGTGTATTGTGATCTCCGACATCGAAGAATCACAGCGAGGTATGATTGGTGGTTGTTGAGAGCCGGTGTCAAGACGGGAATTGCTCGCAAACAGAGAGGCAAATAAACTTGCTTTCTCAGCTGCAGAATGGGCCAGTGACCCGTCAGATTTTAGCAATGGCGGTAGCATAGGACGGCTGAAATTCGTTTCGACTGACTTCGAGAGGGACCAGAACTGTTTACTTCCATTTGGATAGGAAGACAGTTTCATTCCTATTCTGCTGATGTGGTCGTATCTCGCCTTTAGTAACACCCTTTTGCATGACTTGGCAGCCGAATTATAGGCTCTCTTCTTAGCTCGAATTCTCCGTGCACGAACCCCGCGATCGCGGATTTGCACCCAGGCTTGGTAAGCAGATTGTTTTCGGGCCTCAGCACGAGCACAGGCCGCATTATACCAAGGTCGGGACTTGTAACCGAGCGGGATGTCGGAGAATGGAATAAAATACTCCATTCCCTGCCGAATTACATCCGCGATCGCATCAGCGGTGCACGAAGGGTCGCTTGAAGAGAAGCAAGTTTGCCGCCAGGGGTAAGAAGCAAAGAAAATACGCATCTCGTCCCAATCTGCTGACTCGTAACGCCATACTCGCCTCATGCCCTTAGGGCTATCATCTGGAGGAGAGCAGATTGATACGTATTTCACCACACAGTGGTCGGACGATCCCAGTGGAGCTGAGACCGATACCGAATGTTTGTGTGGATCAGTTGTCAGCAGTAGGTCAAGACAATTGGGTGTGTGGCCAGCAATATCTGGAATTCGCGTCGCTTGATCCACCAGCTGGGTAAGATTTAGCGCTAGGGCAAATCGTCGCGCTTCTCTCCCAGCATGGTCAGTTTTCTGGTATGGGAACAGCCACTCTTTGTGGTGAGCGTTGAAGTCCCCCAGAAAAACAAGCTCCGCCGCTGGATATCGCTGAGCTGCCAAGTCTGCCGTCTCTGTGAGGTAATCTATGAGCCTAGTCGTCTCCCGGTCACCGCTGTGCGATCGGTAGACACAGATGTAGAGCATCTTCTCTACCCCTGTGTCCACCAGAAGCCAGATAACAGAAAACCCGGATTTTTCAAAGCAACGGAGACGCCTATAGCATATGTCATTGCGGGCGAACACACAGACCCCTGCACACATCTTAAACTTATGCTCAAGTGTGTAAGCAGGGTAGTTGAGGTACGCCACGTCCGACGGGGTTGCTATCTGAGTCTTCGTCAAGAAGAATAGGTGCGGCTTCTCGGTCTCCAGATGGTGATGGACCGGATGGAGATTTGAGTGCAGTCCTCTAATGTTCGCAAGGTGCACTTAAAATGGGAGGAAGTATTTCATAGAATCTGGCGACAATTGACGAAAGTCTATTTCTGTGAAGTGGAACTCCCTCCCTGCGTCCGTATTTCCAAATACTTGGTGTATAGGCACTTTCTGGGTTAGCTCGTTCCATCTTGGATCCTGTCTTGGCCCCCGGGATCAAGAGCATATAAAAAAAATAATATATATAAACAATAATATACATAACATATTAAAAAAAATGAGTTATCCAACACATTTACAAAACTCCACATATAGTTATACAAAATTATGTTGTCCTTACAATGTTAAATATTATTTTAATAAAAATAACAAAGTAGTATATAGGTTCCCAGAGAATAAAAGATAAAGAAAAAACATACATCTTACATTAGCCCATCCATAGATTGAAATAAAAGCGTCATCCTGTAACCGACGCTCCTTCGAGGAGAAAAACTCAAAAGGTCAGTCGAGTTCTCGATAGCTCAATTAAAATAGTACTCGCCCGGATAAAAAGGGAATGTGGATGAGAGTCCCGCCTGACACCTGAGACAAGAAGAAATTTTTCTTGTTTTATTTTTTTATGTTTTTTTCTAATACATGTAATTAAAAATATCCTTATTCTTCATATAATAACTAATAATCATTTTGGTTCCAATTTTGTGCTACGTAACGCTAAAGAGTGGAACTCTTTGCCTGAGTCTGTGTTTCCTGACAAATACAATTTAGGGGTCTTCAAGTCACGAGTAAATAGATATAATCAAGGCAAGCGCGTTTCATTCTAGATCGCATCGTCGCTTACTATTAGACTAGATAGCGTTCAAGCGCTATTAAGTCAAAAAATATATAAACTTTAACTGTGCCAAATTTCACACTTCTCTGTCTACGTATTTTTAAAACGTGTACCAAGTTGTCCACGTTTTAATATTTAAATTAATATTTTTATAAAACATTTTTCAACAGACCCTCCAATTAAGGCAAAATGGACTAATATTTTAGACTGAACAATCTGAAAGGCTTAAAAAACATTTTGCAGTCTCGCTTGCTTAACGGACCTGGGATATTGTATTGAGCTCTGTTCACAAATCGTGTGTTTCGAATTTGTACACACCGGCGCTGTACCGTTCGCGCTCTACCGTTATTTATCGGTGGACAGATCCGCAAATATTGTCAATCTGTAATTTACAGCTCAATAGGCGGTGGAACGAACGACAACCATGATTCCGATTGAATTTATACATTTATTTTTAGGCTGAACATACAACTGTTGTATCTGTCATATTTTCCCGATCGATATTGAACTGCATGTGGTTCGCTTAACGCTGCAAAATTAGGTTAAATTTTACATTTTGGTTGGATATTAACATACGAATAAGGAGCATCTAGCACTATCTCTTAGGCAATACAGATCACATCTCTAATTTTAAATGTCGATATAATATGCATGTGCCTCTGCTCATATCGTCATCCTCATTCTCCCATAGGAGATTAACGCGCACTGAAGGCTACCACCCTTTCTTGGTTGCTATTCCTGTCACTCCAAGCGCTACTCAACATCTTTTATATGGGGCACAGCAAAGTAGTGGAACTTCCTTCCTGTGCTAGTATTTCCGAGTACTCATTACCCATCCGTTTTCAAAGCCACCTTTTGTTTTAGCTCTCTCCATCGTAGATCCTATCTTGGCCCCCGAGCTTGATCAGGATCAAGAGTAAACCCATTCAAAATTAAAAAAAATATATGGTATAGGGATAAGCTATCATTTACTTCCAGTGTGAGAATTTGCTTCTTGCTGAATTCCATTAAATTATTTGCGATGTGTTATCTTCTATACGAAGAGAACGGAATACATGGGTTGATTTTATTATGATCACCGAGACGATATTATCAGGGTGAACATAATGGAAATAACTTTATTTACACGTAAATAAGTTTAGTTTAATCTACTAACATTTTTACCTGCCATCCATTTGAGTCTTTTAAGTGAAGAGAGGAACAGGTGTAGGAAAAACTCGTTAGCTTTGAAAGAAGTAACGCTATTTACAATATCATACATTAAAGCATACATAATCCACCAAAAGTATATTATTCTATATCACAATTTTACTAGTATTTGGTTTCAATACATCATTGATTACATCAATATCAATAAGTAACTAGTACATGAATATTGGTATGGCATAACGATAAAATAAACAAAAGATGTATAGTAAATAGTGCAATACGTGATGTCATCTATCTACTTGCCAGTATCCACATATACGATAAGAAGCATATTTTTTAAAGATTTGAAAAACTGTAGACCGAAAAGTTTTAATAATAGGTTCAATATTATACCTCCACACATTTTAAAAGAAAGAAAAGAGAAGTCTGGACACGCAGATATAAAGTCAGATGGACAACAAGGTGATTCCATAAAATATCCTTTTAAGAATAGAAATTATAACAAATTGTTTGTAGATATGAACTTTATTTATTAATTGCAGCACAGCAGGTGGTATTACGTAAATTATTATTATCTATCTAAAATTGAATTCGTTGACAGCCTTGAAATGCAATTACTACAAATCCATTCTCTTTGACTAGAGGAATCCGTTGACGTTATCTAAGTGAAGGCTTTTTAAAGCTTCTTGTATCTGCCGACATAAAACATTCCTTTTGCAGACGAGCCTCTACAGATCTCTGTGTCGAGTCGCTCTGGGACCAAATATGTTCACTACAAAATATCGGAAGTAACTTAACTTTAAATATTTTAGCAGGAAAATTTTGTTAAGGAGTCAACCAACTTTCTGGTTTTTCAGTGTTAAAAAAGCCCGAAAATTTCAAAGTTATTCAATTTGCATCTGGGCAGACTGTATAGCAAATGTATTTTTATCACCCATAATTATCGATTTCCTCATAATGATTTTCATAAAAGACGCTGAGTCTGAAAACGATTTAAATTGTACTTTAAGTACTTCTTCGTTCTGACACTAGGTAAAGTTGTAACGATCAGCAAAGAGAGAAACTACATATCTATACGAAAAGAATTTTTGTATTTGCTGTCTATTTTATACAAGATTATTGCACCGAAGTCGTCGCCGTCCTTCCTGAGGGCTCGGAGACGTGATTGTTTTTTACAAGCGAATTTTATATCTTGTACCATGTGTGCAATTTTGGCTATTTTTTTTCAAATCTGATCTATAATAACCCTTCAGACTACTGTCATTGGTGTGAGCTTGTAGACCAACGATATAACTATCCAAATTTTAAACTCGCTTCTCATTCATCGCCCACTCGCTTTTAGTTTATAGCTTTACTTGTTTCTACTTCATCGTAAGAAGTGAATAATAAAATGAAAATAATATGTGAAAATGTAGAAAATAGCAAAATTTAAAAAGTTACCTTTCTTTGTCTAAATCTTACCTTAACAATGTCAACTCTAAAGCTTAAGACTATTTCCAAAGAATTAGAAGCGTTTGCGAAGAAAAGAAACTTGTAAACAATAATTTTTCTCTTTCATTCAACATCGATTGAAATTTCTCTTTATGCACTGGTGATAAGATCGAAAATTGTATGTGTTTGTAAGAGTACAAAAGAAAGAAGAAAGCAGTGTAAAGTCCATCCAATTTTACATCTTGTTCAGTTTAAGGAAAGTTGTTTATCATTTACACATTTTCAAATGGTGTCAATACTTAACGTCATTTATATTCCTTTACGTGTACTCAAAAGAAAGACATATTTCACATTTTTTTAAGTCTCCAGTTCATGCTTTGTACAACTGGCGATCCTCCAAAACCTTTGTCTTCGATATTTCTGTAGGGATATTTAAACTTACATAGGGTTCTCACACAATTAAGAGTCTTATTTTCTCACTATAAAGTTCATATTGGTTTCACTGTGGTTAATCCTTACTTGCACCCCGGAGACATATTTATATTCCTTGCCTCGACCTGTTTTAAAGCATATTTTCTTGAATGTGATATAACTTTACACAGTGAAAATGTGAATTTGTTTTGTCTTTTATATTAAAATATCATTTTTACTAAATCCTTACTTTATTTAAAAATTTTAGTTTTAAAAATAAATATAAAGATATAGAAGAATATTTCATATAGTCACTAGCTGACCTGGCTGTGAACAGTGTGACAGGGAATTTATATATATAACTAGCTGATCCGGTCACACGTTGCTGTGTTTTTAATTAAAATGAAAACTATCGTATGTCTTAAGTTGAAACAAATCCAACAAAACGGAAAAAGAATTATCAAAATCGGTTACGTAGTTTCGGAGTTCGTCGCGGTCAAACACTGCGACACGTAATTCTTATATACATACTAGCTGACCCAACCACGCGATGCTGTATTATAAATTAAAATAAAACCTATCCTATCTTTTAAGTTAGATCAAATAACAGATAGTTACGAAGTTTGATCAAAATCGGTTAAGTAGTTTAGGAGTCCATCGCGGACAAACAACGTGACACGTAATTTATATATATTAAGATATAGACTAACTGACTTTCTTATTATAAATTAAAATGAAAGTAATCCTATATCGAAACAAATCCAGCAAAATAAACATTGTATGAATTGTAACATTTAGTGTCTGTTTTAAGGATTGAAATAAAAACTTAATTAAAATGCACTTAAAATAAGTTGTTTTGAATCGTCCTACATTTGTACCTACCACCCATTCAGGACGTCTTTTAACTGACAAAAATAATGGGAGCAAAGAACTCGTCAGGTTTAACAGTGGTAACGAAATTAAAATATTATACGTCGTGACTATACATAATCCACAAAAAATAATATCATTCTCTTATCACAATAATAATAGTGTTATGGTTTCTTACATCGTTGATTACAACAAAGTCCACCAGTATCTGTCTCAAACAAGTATCCTTAAACTTTGCAATAACATACAGAAAACAAACGACAAATTTCAGAAAGCAACACTATGTATGTTAATATATACTAGCTGACCCGGTAACGCGTTGCTATGGTAACGCGTATACAATGGAAAAAGAGCGGGAAAAAGAGCGGACAGACAAACACACAAACAACAAATTCGTGTTCTTAGATTATAGACTAGCGGTCTACTGGACATAATTCTTTAATTTTTTCTATTATTAAATATTTTTTCGTTAGCGCCATATAGCGTCCGGCAGACGAACTACTTGCGTTTACGTTTTGCTATGGTAACGTTAATTGATAGAATGGAAAAATAGCGGGAAAAAGAGCGGACAAACAAACACACAAACCACTGTGATCTTAGATTATAGATTAATAATACTGTAGTTTAAAGCGGACAAATTTCAGAATATATTATAAGTAAATATTTTATTTTTGTACTCTCAATGCATATTTTTATAAGATTTTAAATATGTCTGTTAAAAACCACCACATCTCCTTGGTTATTTTTACAGGCGTATATTTAATGTTATTTAAATTAAATTTAGTTGTTAGTTAGGAAACACAGACTCAGGAAAAGAGTTCCACTCTTTAGCGGTAGCAAAACTTAGTGGAGCTCTTTGTCATATCAACCATATAAAGGTGACTCCTATTTATAAATCTGGTGATCCAAGAAATAATGGGGATGGCGGAACAAGATTGTAAAATTCTGCTGTACACTCTCCGAATGCATATAAGTAATTCTTACTAAAAGATATGTAATTTAATGTCTGAAATTTAGCTAAAATTTTATTATCATAACATTAGTTGCGGTCAAACAAGGCAACTAAAACTTTGCACCTAATTCCAATACGTCGTAACAACCCAAAGTAAATTTCAACTGAAACAGAAAAGTAAAAGAAGTTAATTCAGAGTTCAAAGTTTAATATCCTATCAAGTGTTAGGTGTAGGTGGGAACCAAAAACAACGTAAACACAGCCCGCGTCAATTCACAACCGGTGAATTCAATTTATTCCGGCTTATTGGATCCGACGACTAACGATAAAGAGCTTATCGGAAATATCCCGTTGAGAATTTCACGGTGAAAGCTTGAGAGTTTTTTAATTCCGTTTCGGCTGTAGTTTTAGAGTTAGCAAATAGAGTGTTCATTGCACCGTGGTATTGTAAAAGCAATCACAAGTCAAGAATAATTAATGTGAATGTTACATTACGTTTGACAATCCGTGTTATATGAAGACTAGAGGTACTTCTATAATATACTAGGCGATGCAGTCGCTAAGCATAAAGCTACTTCAGCACCATATATTGGAGCGAAGCGTAATACCTAAAAAAAGAAAATTTATTTTTTTTGTTTCGATGGGTATTTTTGCGAATTTAAAAATTCTGGTCACAGTCTGGTCTTAAACCTGTTGATTCGATTCCACACAAAAAATATTAAAATCGGTTTAGAAATCGGGACGTTATGGCGTAACAGACATTGCGCCATTGAAGCTGATCCATGGGAGCTTCGCTTCGCTCCGCTCCAATTATTCGTAATGTGCGAACTCTTTTTAGGAGCGGAGCGAAGCGAAGCTCCCATGGATCAGCTTAAGTGGCGCAATGTCTGTTATGCCATAACTTCCAGAGTTCTTAACCGATTTTAATATTTTTTGTGTGGAATCTAATCAACAGGTTTAGGACCAGATGGTGACGGAGCCCGAATTTTGAAATTCGCAAAAATTCCCATCGTACCAAAAAAAAAATTTTCTTTTTTTAGGTATTACGCTTCGCTCCAATATATGGTGCTGAAGTAGCTTTATGCTTAGCGACTGCATCGCCTAGTTATTTAGAGAAAAGAGTTTAAAAGCAAGAAAAAATCTCATATGCCATTCGGGACTCATACCCATAGCCTCTCGCTATTAAATAAGAAATGTATGCAGCTTAACTAACAAAAAAAATTAGATACGTAGTTGTGTTTTTTCTTTTTCTCTTATAAAATGCAAAAAGCACTTCTTAAATGGATTACTTATTATACTTTTTTCCAGCGGTATTATTTTATTATTATTTTTATAAACACCGAAATAAATAAGAACGTGCATAGAATAAGTCTGTATGATGTCCCTGTCTGTTTTGTATTGTTTGATTATTTTATTATGTTATAAACCAAATAAATTGTATGCTATCATGATGGTTAAATAGACTTCCTGATAGAATGGCTAAATAGATCCTTATGTCATCGTTTTTAATGGAAATAAATGATTTGAATTCATCGATTGTTTGATACATGTAAAAATATTATTTTCGAAGTTTGATGTAGTAGTTACCTAGAACGTGCAGAAATGGCGCTGACATTGGCTTAAGAAATATTTGTAGAAAATCAAGCGGTCTCGGTAGTTCAATTAGAAGAGCTTTTGCCTAGATAGCAAGATTCTGTGAGCTAGGGCCGCGCCAGACAAACTGAGTCAATTAAAATTTTGTCCATTAAAAATTTCTTTATATACAAAAAGCATTAGTATTTTCATGCTTAATAATAAAATATAAAATAAGAGTTAATGTATTTAGTTTTTACACCTCCGCGAATATTACACATTCTATATAAGAAAACTAATTAAAGGTTTTTTCGGTGGGTCCCTCTGCCCGGGTTTCTTTCGCCAGTTCTTCTGGGAAGGGCCTCCCAACCTCCGAACTGGTGGTAGAATCAGTACACCGTAATCGTAGATTAATAATGCAAAATAAAACAATTTTGATTGATAGTTAGGAACGTGCCCGAATAAAATATTGTAATGGTAGTAGATAATATATGACGAGACCATTGCCTTAGTCATCCGGTGATCACGACTGTAAGGACTCCTGTAAAGGTGTCAAAACGTTAGGATTAAATATGAATTTTACGCAAAAACCCTGTATAAATTGTTTTATTTAAATTAAAGTTAATGGTTCATATCGCGGCGACATACCGCAGCTCCGTGTCGCTGAAATGGTGATTCTGAACATGACAGCAGACGACAATCCAGTATTTCATGCGGTTCACAATTTAGTTTCAGACATGAAAAGTTAGAAGCGGTAAAAGATGATCATTCGTTATAATTAAATAATGTATGTATTGTCACATGATCGACGACAGCACAATTGGAGTTCTAAATTGAAGCTCGGTTTGCATGCGAGGAGCACTCACTATCTTTTTCTCGCGATGCGGGAAATAAAAAAGACGACACGCACTTTCACATGCGTACTGGACAAGAACGCTGATTTGCGTTCGAGTGATAGTGACACCTGCTGCTGTAGTCAGGTAGGTGACGTATCTGCTATGGAATTTATTTTATAAAAATACAAAGAAACTATGGTGTCATGGCGATGCTTTATCTGCTGCTGCCGTCTGCAATTGGACACAGAATTATATCTTAAAGATCGGCTACATTACATCCTAAAGCAACGTTTCGTTAAGAGATTGCACTGAATAAGACAAAATTCAAAGATTGAACATGCTGATGCAATGCAAAGTACAAACAGTAATTGACAAAAAAGTTTTGTTAATTTTATATTTAACTATTCGGTAGGCTGTGTAGAAGCTTCAAAGGTTTAATACGGTACTCTAAATATTTGCATTTTTTTTCTGACAACTTTCAACAATTATTTTGTAGGTCGGAGTAGAGCAGTAAGTTTTATTTAGGCTACTAAAGAACTTATAGATTATATAAGTAAGTATGTTACGACGATGACTCGGGAACAAATGCTTGTGCTCATTACACAAATATATGCCACAGCATTCGAACCGGGATCTTTAGTGGAGAGGGCGGGATCTCTATCGTTGCACCAAGTAACCGTAAATGGCTACCGCTTACAATAAGGATAACCTTTAAAGACCCTTTTTTTTAACGCTGTGAAATGTCTTACAATGTTAAGTGGGGCTGGACCCCGCGACCCGCACCACTGTGTAGTGGGACGCCGCAGTTTTTAGTGGTTAGGCCTCCAAGCCTTTACCGGGCACTCGGCCGGGTAGGGGCATGGAGGAGAGTCGCACATATCCATCGTGTTCTCCCGACACGATGAAATGCCTAATGCCATTTTCTGCGAAAACAAAAAAAAAAAAAAAAGGGTTAAGTGGGGCTCTCTTCAACAAAACCAACAAAACACGCCTCATTCAAAATCTTTAAAGACCCTAACCTAAGTTTAAGTGGAAACCGTTAGTTCGAGAGGAAGAAAAATAGAGTTAGAAAACTTTTTTATTAATTGAAGGTATTTAAAACACTACATTCACAGTTAAAATAATAGTAACTTTTAACAAAACAAAGTTTTGCCATTGTTGGCTACATCCACACGAAATTCTAATTAAAAATAATTGTTATCATGGGGCTTAAACATGTCTTTATAATCAAAGTCATGGGGCGACAATATTTGTGGAATATTTAACCATTGACCGTTTTGATGTTTTACACTTAAAACAAAAAAAATATTTTCATAGTTAATGCGGCCCACAATCTGTTATAAAGGCCATCATGACCAAGGCCTCGTTTAATTATTTAGGCTGCAACGTGTGATATTTTCATAAATATTTATACTGAACGCCGCAGGTGAAGTTGCGAAAATCTCAATATGAGCAAAGTATTCGTTGTCTTCTTGCATTACTCTACACGAGGGGGCGCGCTCACCCGCATTCGTTTTACAATGAGATGGTGCAAATAAGTACTGTTTACGAGTCTCTCGTGCTTTTTGCGATCTGCAAGGTATGCAAATAAAAAATAAGGTTGTCAGTTCGTTACAGTTGAACTAGTTATGACATATATTAAAGAGTCTTTTTGGTCCAATAACAATGACCTCATTCCAAGCGTTGGTATACAAAATTTATTTAAGAGTTTATCGTAAGATGGGATTGATCTTGATTTCGGTTCCTCTCTGTACAAAGTTTGGGCAGATTCTTGACCTTAAGTCAGCCTATAAAACAGATGTATCAGTCGCGTGATAGAGATGATAAAACTGCCATCGTCAACTGTTTACAAGTCTTATATAAGCTGAAGCCATAACTCAAACGCGAGCCCGCATATTGAGATTCATGGTAACGCCACTCCGAGGTTCAATCGCCGGCCGTCCATGTTGAAAACGAACTTTTCAATAATGACTCCGGTCTGTATGTTTTGGTACCGTAGTTCTGTCTAAATCCCATAACACTAGTGCGTTAGCTACTTAACTTGGGTTCAGAACAATGTAAGTTATGCTGTCTAATATTAATGTATTCTAATATAAAAGGATGCTGCTTCGGAATTCGAGATAGTAAATTTTGGTCACCCATCCAAAGGCAAGCCGCTGCGAAAGTTGCTCAACTTCTAAAATCATTAACGTAAGGCTATCCGCTGCGGCATTCTTTTTAATATTATAATGTAACTTAAAAAAAATCGTCACTGACTCATTTTAATCAATTGACATTGTGATTCCTTTTATAAACAACAATCATCGATCATTTATGCTTATTTTTTACCTAAGCCGCCTATTCCGTTTTCCTCATAAAATAATCTCGAAGATTTAATACGCCTCTTAAAAAATATTATCATATCCCCGACTCCTAAAGTTGGATTCGAACCCTTTCGCTATCCGGGAGGGTGCTCTGACCGCTGAGCTTCTACTACGAGCTAGTATCGTTCCTTCAGTGTTGAAGGTTAACTACCTTCAACATCGAATGTAATATTTTTATAAATATCTAATAATAGATTAAGATGAAACAGCTATAATAATTTATCCTACCTGATGGTACGGATACGTCGTTGTTTTTTCTTATAGGCGTATTTAATGTTTTATTTTATTTATTTATTTTATTTTATTCGGAATACCAACAGCGTATCTTATAAAACTAATTAATACAAAACTTGGTAAAGACTAAGCTATTAACAGGTATTCGCAGGTATTCGCAGGCAGGTATGTTACATATATTTTTTTTTTATTTGAATAAATACTAATTAATCTAGGTTTATTAAAAGTTTATATCTGTACCGTAAATAAAGGCAACATAAATACAAACTTACGTAGCAAAAATATCAACGCCCAGAAAAATCTCGTTAAAAGTTTGTTAGTTTACGGAGAGTTACCCGTTCGGGTATTGCACGTTGGCAGGTAAAACAATTGTATTACCCACAGTACTTATATGGGCTAGCGTCATGATAATTGATCCATTGGGAAGCCTAGAACAATTGTTTACCACACTTAATCAGTAAGCGCTCCCACACATTACGATTTCTTTATTTTTTTTTATCATTACGCTGGAAAACTTCTGTTAAAGCTAACGAGTTTCTTGTTCTTCTTGTCAGTTAAAAGACGTCCTGAATATATTTTCGTTTAATTTAATTTCACTACGATCTGAATAAGGTAGATTATTAAACAATAACTGCTATACAGGGTATAAAAAAACACTAAATAACACAGCAATGTATGAATGTAGTACATATAATTAGAAAACAAAATAATTGACGACTACCGTGGTCGACTGGCTCACAAAAGGTATTCATGGTGGTGCCTCTCCCAGGTCCCGAGTTAGGGTCCCAACCTGGTCAATGTGGAACTTTTCTGCATATGAAAGATTAGTAATTTTAAATTTACCTCTAAGTGTAAAGGTATGGTGCTATTCTGCTCGCTAGAAGACCGGTTCCAACCCACCTGAAATAAAACTTTTCACTATTTTCTTCCGATTGTTAATTTTGTATGTCGGCTTTTGTTCAACTAATACACCTCAGGCCTTATGATGTCCGGCAGAACAAAACAACACCAACACTTAACACTTAAGTGTGTAGTTTAAGCGATTCATTAGTCGCCATTATGCGGTAATATGCAAAAATAAGATTTTGAAGGTTTTTTTTCATGAAAGGTCCAAGCCCTCTGGTACTTTACAGAGTTGTGCAATCTGAGCCTCCACAAACTCCTTAGTTACTAGGCGATGCAGTCGCTAAGCATAAAGCTACGCTAGCACCATATATTGGAGCGGAGCATAATACCTAAAAAAAGAAAAAAAAAATCTATGGGAATTTTTGCGAATTCCAAAATTCGGGCTCCGTCACAATCTATACCTGTTGATTCGATTCCGCACAAAAAATATTAAAATCGGTTAAGAACTCAGGAAGTTATGGCGTAACAGACATTTCGCCATTGAAGCTGATCCATGGGACTTCCAACAACTAATACAGCTCATAGAATTCGATCTGGAGTGCCTCAATAAACAAGTTTGGGTATCTGATGAAAAAAGCTAACTCCCATAATTGCATGATGTGTGGAAAAATTGAAGATGCCCAGCATTTGTTGGTTAAGTGTGTCAGAAGTCGAGCATTACGAGCAATCTTAGTGGTGAAGCTAAAAGACAACCGGCTTGATATTGTAAATGCGCTATTATCCTAAATGCGCTTTTGAAGCAGCATTGTTGACTTAGAGGTTCGCAGCAGAAAGCATTGTTCTTAGATCAGAAATATTAATTAATTTTCAACTTTAGTGCATTACTCCACATTTATATAGTAACGATGGGGCTGATATGTAACTGTTTACAAGAGCTCCTTAAAACAACAAAGAGAGATAGAGAGGATGCGGGCAGCGTAGGATCGATAGTGTTCCTTGGGCTTGCCCCAAGACCTCGCTCCATTTACCCATTAACGGGCATGGTAAAGCCCATGATGATGGTGATAGAATTGATCTCATAAAAAACCATCAGAATGAGAGCAATAATTTGTTTTTGATTTTAGTTTTTTAAGAGTTCTATTTTTGTAAATATATTTTGATACTTGTTAGTAAATGTTAGTAAGTTTATTCATTATAAGTTATAATTTCAATAACATTTCTACTCAATAAACTGTCATGGTACGTTAAATGCTTGTGTTACGAGTAAGTTCACATCTATCGTACATCGGCAAGATTCGAGCATTCATTTGGTTTGATGCTGACAACACAATCGATGGGTTCCAGCTAATGTTCTAAAAAGCTTGGGTCATTTTGTCCTGATTTTGAGACTTAAGTCTTATTTAGAGAGCTACTGACTATCAAATTTACGAGTTAAGAGTTTTTTGAGTCAAATTAAGTCTCACGGGTCCTAATGTCGGGACTCAAGTCTTGTTTTGCGAGCTTGCGACTATCAATCTCACGAGTTATAAGTACTTTGAGTTATTTACAATTTTTTGATGCAAATCGAGTATGTTTGGTAAATTTAGTCCTAATTTCGAAACTCAAGTTTTGTTTTGAGAGCATGTTACTATCAACCTTACGTGTTAAGAGACCTTTGAGTTTTTTGTGTCAAATTAAGTCTCTCGGGTCATTTTATTATAATTTCTAGATTTGAGTATTGTTTTGAGAGCTTTGAGAACTATTAAACTCTCGAGTTATGAGCCCTTTAAGTTTCTTGCTGAACCTTGAATCAAATTGAGTCTTTATTTCTGATTTTGATACTCGAGTTCTTTTGTCATTGGTCGAGTTCGCTTTTGACCTGGACTTATGCAATTTAATTCCGCTGCACGACTGTTAACCACTTTCACGACTTTATTGCTTACTTTCTTATTGGTTGAAAGTATTTGTGAAATAACTTATTGTTGAGCGATATTTTTTGGAAAAACTAGGTTCATGGTCTTACCTGGTCTTGACTTCTATTTGAAAAATACTTAACACTCAGAGCAACTTCAACTCGAAAATGTTTTTGAAGAATCGAGTCTTAAAAGGAACTCATTATCATTTACGAAGGGTTAAGGGCTAAAATTTTTTACAACTTTAGTAACGACCGAGCTTAAATTATTCGATTAAGCAATTTACTGAAGTTTTATATCACCTTATCAAAACACAGTAATATATATAAATAATATTATATTATTTCTCACATAGAACCACACCGATTAGCCTAGCCCAAAATAGCACAAGGCTTGTGTAATGAATCCTAGAGTAACGAAAAGACATATATAGATATTTATTATTAATAGAAAATATATATAAGTACCCATGACTCAGGTATAAACGCTCGTATTCATCACATTAACATCTAACCCTTCCGGGACTCGAATCCAGGAATATCAATACAAAAGGTAGGATCGCTACCGTTGCACTAAACGGTCGTCGTAGTGGATACTTTATCTTGTGATCACAAAAAGTATAATTTGAATGTTATCATCGCTCAGAGATGAGAAAGTACTAAACATTCATTTAGGACCCATAACATAGTACAGATTAGCAATGAAAAACATATAATATGTTTGTTAAATAGTGGTTTTTAGCAAATTTTTGTCTTATGATTTTATGAAGATTTTATTAAAAAGTAATCACTGAGTATATTTTTAAGGAGTAAACTCTTGTTGTACGTCGGAACTGACACACACACTTTTATTTTATTTAATCCTGACGTGAGTCGATGTGCCTTAATCACAGGATGACTAAGGTGATGACTAAGACCATTAGCTAAGGTAAAAGTGTTTTTAATTAAACGTGCGGTATGCGAAGACGTGTAAGAAATAAATACATTAGATATCTATAATTAAAATATTTATAATTATAGTGAGGCGCAACAAAAACTCGCTAAACAATTACTTCAAATTTATATGGAAGTGTCCGAAGTGTACTAAATAATACACAGAAAAAAAATAATAATCGGATAACAATGCACGGAACAATGTAAAATATGCATAAATAAGTATGCACTATCACTGAGAATCTTTTTTATGTGTCGCCTACTAAAATATTTCAGTTTTTTTGTTATTTCTGTATTTAACTGCAAATTTTTCATATATATAATAAAATAATCTTGTTTCCTTAAAAAGGAACTTAGTAAGGAGGGAATAGAACCCATATCTATTCTGTTCTATTGTGGTCTTGTGTCAAGACGATTTGGGTGGTTTCTAGTAAAAAAATATTTAGGTATATTAGTGTTTGATAATAAACTAATATCACTTAAACATCTCTAACTTTAGTGTTCTTTAAGTTTAAACTATTATATTTAATCAAACCACTATTACCAGATTAATATTGTATTTTATATTTAAATCCGACGTTTTGACTCCATTGCAGAATTGGATTAAAGGATGTAAAGGAGTGGAAACGTCAGGATTAAGTGTAAAAAAAAAAACAAAATAACATGCGCAATTAATTAGGTAAAAATGATTTTATTGAAATGTCTGATGTGCGTGAAAAAGTATATTAGACACATTTCTAATATTATTTTTATAAAATAGATACCAAAAACAAAAATAAATTTACTGTTCCAAGATTCAGGGTTCACACAACAAGAGTTTTTTTTTGTTTATAATGTCACTTAACTACATATTGAAATGTTTAAAAATATTGTTAAATATACACTCATATCCAAAGGCTAGTGCAATAAAGGTGGCTTTTTAAAGGAAAAAAAAAACTGAATAAAATAACCCCAATCTATAATCTAAGATCACAAATTTGTTGTTTGTCTGTCCGCTCTTTTTCTCGCTCTTTTTCCATTGTATATGCTTTACCATAGCAACGCGTTAATCGCAAGTAGTTCGTCTACCGGGCGCTAGATGGCGCAAACGGAAATTTATTTAATAACAGAAAAAAATTAAAGAATTTTGTCCACCCGTGCGAAACCGGGACGGGCCGCGAGGCTCCTAAAAATAACACATACATACAATCTTGCCTCTTTCTCACAGTAATAGGTATAGATCACAGATTTCCACTTACCACTATCCTGACATATATCTCTCGCTTCTACAACTCTCATCGTCCGCCTCTTCATACAAGCTCGTCGGTCACGTCTTTTAGCGATTCAAGTTTAGTTGTTGAAAAGACCGCGTGAACCGTGAACTTACATCACGCTTAAAAATCATGGTAGGCCCTCTGGCCTTTTTTCAGGACATCCTTTATTTGTTCTAAAAATTTGTTAAGGCATATTGAAAAACTACACCATAAAATGATATTTATGATTAATACTCACATAAAACAAATAATTATGTTCTAATGTAGCATAACGATTTTATACAGTCGGGACCCATAAGAAATCTAGATCGGCTCAAATATTTCCGATAATAAAAGAAGGAGAAAGGTTTTCTTTAATTTATTTTTTCCTAATCGTTCTTAATGTTTAGGCATCACTTAGAACTTCGTTAACTTTTTATATTGTGACTTCATTTTCAGTAATATTGAATATAATATTAGGGGTTAAAGTATGAAATTGCCGATTTGTACTGAAAATCTATATTGTTTATTTTTTAAATTTTTAACAAATTTATTTAATCAAAATAGTTGCCATTATTATCTATACATTGCTGCCATCTAATGGGAAGGTCATTAATGCCTTTGCGATAGAATTCCGACGATCTAGACTGCACAAACTGTGTGAAAGCATTTTGTACTGCCTCCTGGGAAGAAAACTTCTTGTCACGTAGATAATTGTCCAAATCACGAAAAAAATGGTAGTCCGTTGGAGCAAGGTCTGGTGAATACGGAGGATGACGAATGGTTTCTAACTGCAGTTCCTGAAGGGTCAAAATGGTTTCTCGTGCTGTGTGAGGTCTCGCGTTGTCGTGGAGCAATAATGGTGAAGATCGATTCATGAGTCGGGGCTGTTTTACTGCTAGTTTTGTCAACATGGTTCGGAGTTCGGCACAATAGACATCTGCCGTTATTGCTTGACCAGATCGGAGAAAACTATAGTGAATAACACCATGCTGAGACCACCAAACAGTTACCATTACCTTTTTATTGGTAAGTTTTGCTTTAGGACACTGTTGTGGCATTTGACCTGGGGTCAGCCATTGCATTTTTCTTTTCCGGTTATCATAAAGAATCCACTTTTCATCACATGTTACAATTCGATCCAATATTCCTTCATTTCTGTACCGGTTCAACAAGGCAACACAAGTTTCAACACGCGTTTCTTTCTGCAGATCAGTCAAATCATGAGGCACCCATTTTTCGTATTTTTTTATTTTATTGATTTGACGCAAGTGAGTCAATATTGTGGGTAAGGTAACGTTAAACCATGCCGCTAATTCCTGGGTACTTTGACTAGGATCGGCTTCCACTATCTCTCTTAATTCATCGTTATTTACCTGTGTGGGCGGTCTTCCTCGTGGCTCGTTCTTTAAGTCGAAATTTCCATCACGAAAGCGTTTAAACCAAAATCGCACGGTGCGTTCATTAGTAGACCCCTCTCCAAACGCAGCATTGATATTGCGGGCTGTTTCTGCCGCGTTAGTTCCGCGTCGGAACTCGTATTCAAAAATAACTCGAATTTTCGCAGTATCCATCTTTCTTGTCTAAATTGAATAACAAAAACAATTGAAAGTCGATATTCAAATGTTTTACATTTTTTAAAAAAAGAACATCATAGAAACCATTTAAAAAAAGTTTCATTCGAAAACCTCAAACCATGAAGATTCTATGTCAATTCAAAGAACCTATTGCAATAAAACGGCAATTTCATACTTTAACCCCTATTATTACTGTTCCGTACTTTCGTTATAATTTAGTTTATCATAGCACAAACAATACTACATTCAATCTTTCTTTTTTTTTTCTATATTATCAGAGGCATAATCCCTTTGGCTCTAAGCCGTAACAAAGCCAGCCATCAGTGCTGCCATCTTGAACACTCTCACTTGAACTACACACTCCGATCGAACCGTTCCCCGCGGCGCGCAGCCCATTAAATTATATTTCTCATAAAACTAAATCTACAGTGCAATCAGTGCAAAAATCGTAAATTAGGCCAGGAGACCATCGTAGAACAATACAGCTGGATCAAGGATACGGAGGTACCTCCAAGAAGACGACCGGCAGATTCCAAGGTGAGTGCCTCTGAGTTCAAATCCAAAATTAAGTAAGAAACGGGTAAAGATAAAACATAAACTAAATTCTCATACAATTACATTTATAAAAAATAAGCTTTTTAATGGCTTGCACGCTTTTTATCTTTGCTAGTAATAAACATGTTGTAATTTTAAATATATTTATGTTTTATTATTAAGATGTATACTTTTTTATTAAACCATCAAAATGTAATAAAAGGTTTGTTAGATAAAGATAAATTTGATTTAAAAATCCTGGTCCTTGAGACCGGGGTCACCAACTATGAAATTTGATACGTCACCACTGGCGGGTTAAATTATCACATCAACTCAACAAAATTATCATAATGATGAACTGCACTACTTTCACCCTTGAATCAGTAATTTCTTCTAATACATACACAAAGGGAATGTTTATAATATAAGGCAAAACTACATGCACTTATATCTGTTAGACTAGTTAGCGGCTGTTTTTACGGGTCGAATTGAGACCCTCCTCCTTTTTTTTTGAAGTCGGTTGAAAAAGGGTCTTTTATACCTGACCCACGCCCAAACTCTAACGGTCGCATAGTCACGTGCTCCATGGCGAGACGCAATGACGCGCCATGGAGACGCGTCGGACGCGCTGGGGCCGACTTTGTGGCGCGCTGGAGGTCGTAATTTTTGTCAAAAATGAAAAATAAAAAAACGAATTTGTAGGTCTGGACACGCTCTACAAGTTTTATTTCAAACATTTTTCGTTATCTTTCACCAGAAAAAGTAAATAGCGAAAAAAAAAATTCTCCCCAAATTTTTGATATTTTCGATCGATATCTCGAAAACGACGATCGATACGTGAAAAATGCATGGGACCTTAATTGTAGATCGCGAGAAGAGCAATAAAAAAGTATTCTATAAAAATTTTCGTATCTCAACAGGGAACCGAGATATGATGAAAACACTGAATTTAAGGGTTTTTTCAAGATGGCGGAAATTGCACAAGGTTATTTTGGTCGACAATTTGAACTTAAGCTTTTCTTGCCATCCCCCACGTAATATCCAAAATTTGGCTTTCTCGGTTCATTTTCATTTATTTCCCGATTTTTCCGACGTAATGACTGGACTAAAAGATATTTGGGCGGTTTTAAGTGTCTCACTACATTGCCACCTTTCACAAGGTACACAACACTATTGCTTATGAGATTATAAAAAATATAAACAATAAACGAAGGTAAACGATGATGTGATCTAGGATGTGACGCGCTTGCTTAGAAGATACCTATTCAGATACCACTCTTCAGGAAACACAGACTCAGGCAAATGAAATCGTTACATTAAGCCAACCGCGGGCATTATCGCAAATGTAATTGCGACAGTCCAAAGGATTTTCCCTACACGAAGTTGCAGAATAGACTATTTTTTTTGAAAACATTCTATTATTGCGGGATTGGAAAATAATTTGTGTAGTTCAAACTGCAACTGAACAAACATTGATTACAATAAAAAGTTGGTCGTTCGTAGATGCGTGCATTGTAAGCACTTAATATATGGATTCAGAGTTTAGACACAAAAGCAAGCCCAGTTTGATATATAAAACAAAGCTTGAACTCGAACTAAACTAGTGGTTTGTACAAAAGATTTAGTACAAAGGTACATTTGGATTTTGTTAAATGTAAGTTGGCAAGATATCTATACTACCTACTATATATAGAGTCTGTCAGTACTTTTTTCGGACAAATTTTATAATAAACTAGCGACCCGCCCCGGCTTCGCACGGATGCAATGCTCTACTATATTATGCATGTATTATGCATATAAACCTTCCTCTTGAATTACTCTATCTATTAAAAAAAACCGCAACAAAATCCGTTGCGTAGTTTTAAAGATTTAAGCATACATAGGGATATAGGGACAGAGAAAGCGACTTTGTTTTATACTATGTAGTGATATTGGTCTTATGACTCATTGATACCAATTCCCCTATTTTTATAAATATTTTTGTCTGTATGTCAAGAACGGGTTGCCCAATTGAGATGAAATTTGGTTTATTTTTATTTTTTTATTTTTATTTAAACATTGTTGCACACAAAACATGTACAAATGGCGGACTTAATGCCATTAGGCATTCTCTACCAGTCAACTGGAGAGTTAGAAACTGATAGCGTATTGGAGGTGCATTGAAAAGTAAATAGAAAATGCTATAGACTACAAAAACATACATACTGACATCATGTATAATAAAATAATAAACATATATAAACTAATAAATATATATAAAATAACAAACATATATAAAATAATAAACTTCTTAAATATCGATACACTAAAACAATATTAGTATTACTAGACATAAAAGTGAGATTAAATGGGAAGGGTTTATGGTATGTACACGTGATTGCGCAAATGTTAGGCTATATATCATATCTATTAAAATATTTTATTATGTAACGTGTTTCAAAAAACCCCGTAAAAAGTGTAATAAATTATCAAAGCGAAAAATATTGTCAACCCTAGTTTGATAAATCAGAACTCGGTTTCATTAGACAACTTTTATTTAAGTAAGTTATACAATATTCAATCTTCATATACACTTTTATGATGGTAAGGTAGTTACTATCGGTTCGAAGGTTCTCGCTCGAAATGTCCAACCGTTTGACTCCAGCTTACCTCGTTAACATTTTTTTCTCAAGAAAAGAGCGGTTACTTCTGATTGGTCGTTATACTCGCACGTGGTTGGCGGAGTTATCGACCAATCACGGATGAGCAAATGTGTTGCCAGTATAAAATGAAAGTTGCCAATAATCAAAAAAATAATTGAATCGATTCAAAATCATCACATTCGGCCATCCGCACAAGTGCAACTCCTGTTGCTCTATCCATACCTTTTTTACATAAATTGAGGTTAGCTGTTTTTTAATCTAAACAATAAGTTAATGACAATATTAAAATCGAGGTATTCGTATTATCTGTAACAATTATTCAAATAGTTCTTGAAAATGCACTTAGTTTTCGTTACATTACAATAATAAATTCAACATATAACACAAAGCAGTAAAGAAATATAATCATCACATTCAATTAGTGTTCATATTCAAGGATAAATTATTATTATAACTTATTATTAAAACTTTTTATTATAACTTATTATTATAACTGTTGCCTCAGCTTAGACAACGGAATGTTATCCTCACTGTCATAATCGGTTGACTCCGTAAAGTCATGATTAGCTTTCTTATCTTTAGAATTAAAAGAGCACATATTTATCCAAGGTCTTACACGATCTGCTGCAACAACAGTCTCAAATGGTTTTTTTTTGTTGAATCCAGGGACATTACTAATTTTATATCTATCGTTACCAAGAACTTTTATAACTCTATACGGTCCTATAAATTTAGATAAGAGTTTGCTACTGTTACCTTTGTTATAAAAATTGGTCCTAGTAATCTTTACGAGATCTCCTTCTCTATAAACGGCAGCGGGAGCTCGTCTATTGTCGTAATGTAACTTTTGTTTCTGCTGAGCCGTCTTTTTGTTATCACTGACAGTTTTTCTTATTGAATCTATCTTTTCTGGCGTATTTTGTGTGCTGATACCGAGTTTATTAGTCAAACTGTCTCGAAGCCTACATCCAAATAGAGCCTCCGATGCCGTTTTTCGAGTAGTGTTATTAACAGTGTTGTTAATGCCTTGTTGTATTTTCCCGAGCCACACGTCCCACTCACTTTCATCTTTGCCTGTATTGTGTCTTGCTAATGAATGTAATATAGTCTGGTTAAAACGTTCGGCTTGACCGTTGGCCCTGGGACATGCGACCGCGTTTAATACATGTTTAATACCGTGAGAGTTGCAAAACCTTTTAAAGGCACCTGAAGTAAAAGACGTTCCGCGGTCAGATATGATTCGGGCAGGTAAAACAAAATCATTAAAGATTTTCGAGTACCTTCAGCGTACTTTTAGTTTTTGTATCTCTCACGGGTTTAACAAATACATATTTGGTAAAGGCGTCAACCACAGTCAGAATATAGGCGTTCCCCTTTTTACTTTTCGCGAATGGACCTAAATGGTCAATGTGGACAGTATGAAAGGGAACCTCTACCTTCTGAATGGGGTGCAAATGACCAGACTTCTGGTTTTTGGCGCTATCTTTATTATATGCACATTGAATACATGACCGCACGTACTTTTTTACGAATTTACGCAACTTAGGGAACCAGTAGTGGGTCTGAATCTTCTCAATAGTTTTAGTCTCGCCTAAGTGCCCGAATTCATCGTGATTCGAACGACAAACTTGGAATCGTGCACTACGGGGAACCACAAGACATAATTTGTCATCTACCTTCCTGTAAACTTTGTGATCCTTCACAATGAAATTTTTCTTTATGTCTTTTGATTCCTCGTCATTTTCGGGTTTCAATACTTTAAATATTCTCGCAATATCCGGGTCAGTCATTTGAAGGGTTAAAAGCCAGTGTTCCGTATTAATGTTATAAACTGAAAATATAGAGTCATCGTAAATTTCAGTCAAATCGCTATTGCGGCTCAACGCATCAACGTGTGCCATTTGGATGCCAGGTCTATACTCTATGTCAAAAGTAAACTCGCTGATTTGGAGCCACCATCTGGCAATGCGTGGGACAAGGTCGCGTTTGACAAGCGTCGTCCTTAGAGCATGACAATCCGTTACCACCTTGAAATTTATTCCCAACAGATATACTCTAAATTTTTTTAATGAGCAGACAATAGCCAGAGTTTCCAGCTCATATGAGTGTAAGTGTCTTTCCTCTGGTGTAGTTTGCCTACTAAAGTAGGCAACTGGTTTTAACACCCTAGGACCCTCCTGCCACTGTAGTAGTATACCGCCTATACCGAGAGCACTGGCATCCGTGTGTAGCTCAGTATCTAGTTTGGGATTGTAGAGGGATAGAATCGGACGCTGTATCAAATTGTCTTTCAATAGAGTAAAAGCCTTAGTTTCTCGTTCGGTCCACTCAAAAGAAACGTCTTTCTTTAATAAATTCGTAAGAGGTCGTGCGATTTCACCGAAGCCTTTAACGAATTTCCTAAAATATCCAGCCAATCCCAAAAATTGCCTGACTTCATGAACATTCCTTGGTACGGGGAATTCTTTCACGGCCATAATTTTTTGTTCATTTGGTCGTATCCCATCTAAAGAGATTTCATAACCAAGGTAGTTTATGACGCTATCGAAAAACCTACATTTGGACAAGTTTAAAGTCAATCCGTTTTCTCGCAACAATTTTAGAACCTCTTCTAATCTTTGAAATCCCTGTTGGATGTTCTCCGATGGAACTAGAATGTCATCTAGGTAGGCCAATGCAGAATAAAATCGTTTTGAACCAAGCATTTTATTAATAAGCTTCTGAAATACTGCTGGCGCGTTGGCGAGACCAAAAGGCATTCTTTTGAACTCATAATGACCATCTGGCGTTACAAATCCTGTGTATCTACGGCTCTCCTGTGCCATAGCGACCTGATAATAGCCCGAAGCAAGGTCTAGCGACGTAAAAAAGCAATTGCCGCTCAGGTTGTTTAACTGATCTTCTATTAGGGGAAGAGGAAAGCAGTCTTTCCTTGTTTTGATGTTTAATGCCCTAAAATCTACACAGAGGCGCTGTTCCCCTGTCTTTTTTTTTACCATCAAAATGGGGCTTGCAAATTCAGAATGTGACTCTTGAATAATACCATGTTGTAAAAGCTCCCCTACTATAGTGCGCACTTGCTCTCTTTCGGTACAAGATAGACGATAAGGCCGATATTCTACCGGTCTGTCATCGTTTAAGTCAATAGTCATCTCAACGTTTTTTGCCAGCCCTATTTCGCCGAGATTCATCGCGAAGCAGTCACGGTATGATTGTAACAATTTATAAAGTTTTTCTACGTCGTCTTCATTAACATTCTTACCTACTTGAATTTCCTTTCGATCTAATGGTTCCCTTGTGGACAATTCTTTAAAAATCCGATTGACATTGCAGATCTTCCGTTCTACTACAGGTGTACCTCGGGCTATTAACATTTTTGAGTCAAATGTTAACCCCTTCGACCCCAAGTTGGTAACTACTACGTGACCTTTACCCCTATCAATGCGATAAGTACCTTGATGGAGATGGTATTCCCTACCCGGCTCTGCACAACTATATCCATCTACGTGAATATCACCACAGTAAGCAAGATCCTTGGTAATTATCTCAACTAGCCCGATCTTTTGTACTTCGGTAGAGTCTACGGTTATTAATTTTATGGTGTTATAACAGTTGTCAGGGTCTGCGACAGTGGGACTCTTGTAAAAGAAGAGCTTACCGGCGTCTTTCAAAACAGTTACGAAAGGTAATTCTGTAAAATTTTGTCCAACGAGAATGGGTGTTTGTAAGAATTCGTTACGCACTACAAGAACTTCGAGACAAGCTTCAACTTCGTCGAGTCTTAACGTTATTGAACTTTTACAGATTGGTTTTACAGAAGAGTTTCCGAAACCTCTGATTGCAGGGAGTTCACTATAATTTTTAGTTAAATTAAACTTTTGAGCATCAGATTCTCGCATTAATGAACAATCGCTACCGAAGTCTATGAAAGCTAGTAGGTCATGGCCGTTAACAGTAACCTTTTTATAGAATTTGTCATTAGTGTCATTAGTAGTAGATATGGTTAGAGTTTTTCGGTTATCGTTATTAAATGTGCTGACATTTACTTGTCGACGATTCAGTGGTAGAAGGCTACACGCCGCCGAATCATGACCTACTCTAAAACACTTTTGGCATTTAATTATAGGATTTGGGCATTTTTGAAACGTATGTCCCCTTGATCGGCAGTTAAAACACGTTACATTTGTTTCACTACTAGAATTCAAATTGGCATTGATAGGACGATTAATTTGAAAGTTTTCATTACGCTTTTTGAAAGTCAAATCTGTTGATCGCTGGGAATTGAGAAAATTCAGGAGGTCCTCTGGTTCCCTACAGTTTAATGCTTGCGCGCCGTTCCTGACAGATTTGTCAAGAATACCATGAATAATACAATCAACGGCCTTTTGACCTTGAATTTCACACCGGTTTATTAAACTTAGTTTATCATAAAAGTAGTCTCGCAGGTTCTCGTTATGACGTGTGGTACGCGCAAGCATTTCTTCCAAAAGCCGACCATAATTCTGCTCGTTAGGGAAGGCCTTTCGAAGCTTAGCCTGCCAGTCCTCCCAATTATAATTAACGGAGGGCAAAGCTTCGAACCACCTTTTTGCAAGTCCAACTAATTTTTGGAGGGCAAAATGCATGGTCTGCTTTTGATCCCAATCGTAAATACATGAACATTCGTTTACCTTTCTTAACCAACTGTCTATATTCTGAGCTTTGCTAGATGGGTCAAACTCAGGTATAACATTATTCATGTGATTATTATTTAAAAGGTGGGATTTGGTCTTTTGGTTTTCTTGAAGAGAGGAAACAAGTTTAAGTACCTCATCAACAGTGAAGCTCGAAGTCAGCGGCTCGGATGCAGATTGCGATGATGTCTTTTGAGATTGATGACTCTGAAGCTCTTCCCTTAGCCAAAATGTAGATGGAAGCATCACTGATGACGATTGATTCTTGTCGGGCTCTACATCCTCTACTACCCACGCTGGCATAGTGATTCTTCTAGCCTTACGAGTAGGTCTTTTCTCCGACGACGACGACGTTCTCTTCGGCCGTGTACCTCCACACCTCTTTCGTTTAAGACTCGTTCGCTGTAGTCCACCATTTTGCTTAATAGACTCCATACCCTCGGTAAAGAACAGAACTAAATTAGTATTATGAAATGTAGCCAGTAATAAGTTTGGAATGTTATATTAAATTTCCTATGAAACTTTTATGGTAAACGAGCAAACAAAATGAAAAAGAGAAAAAACAAATTGAAGGTTACTTTAATAGTCTAGATGAAACCATTGGTGTAGCCTTTATAAAATACTACATAAGTTATTGTAAAGCTAATACAATAGTTTAAAATAATTTTGGCACGTTGCCTTGTACTACACACACTGCTAAGAGCTGAATATGGAACATACATAGTTCCGTCGAGGTGCACATAACCTTGAACTGTCTACCGCTTAGGCACACATGGCCTCTAATTAGTCGTGGAACATACATAGCTCCGCTACGGCACACATGGCCTCTAATTAGTCGTGGAACATACATAGCTCCGCTACGGCACACATGGCCTCTTACTAGTCGTGGAACATACATAGCTCCGCTACGGCACACATGGCCCCTAAGTTTTCATGGGACATACATAGCTCCTTAAAGGCACAAATGGCCTCCCACAAGTACACATGGCCCTACAAAAGCAAACACGGCCTCACAAAAGCACACATGACCATTATATCCCTTTGGAATATTACTTTACTTTCTTACTGCATGTATAATTTAAGTCCTTAGCACTGCTTCCAGCAAACACTGTGAGGGAGTAGCCCTCACCGAATGTCACCCAAAGCAGTATAAGATTCAATCACGATTGACAACGGCTGCGCCATTGGAAAGACACTATCGGGGTGTAGCCCCGACCAAGTGCCCCCACAACAGCGCCACCATTGAAAACGACAAAAGAAAATTTTCAACTCAAGATGCAATAAGAAAGCAAAAACTACTATGTATTTTTAAATTGCAACAAATGTTGCTTTGACAAAGTGATCTAAATGGTAACGTGGCATAGTTGATTAGGTTAGCACCACCAATGAGTTGCCCTAGTCAGGTAGTACAACATAACCACGTTTACAAAAACAAACAAAAAAAAATCTATGCATTTTAAGAAACATTAAATATAATATCTATCTGCTTGTATTTGTAAAATTGCAATTACATGTACCCAAGGCGATCATAGGACATTATCAAGGTGTAGCCTTGACCGAATGAACCTAGTGATAACCCGGCACAATGATATCAGTATAGCAATGCCAAGGAGTCGCCCTGGCCGAATGCTACCCGATATTGCACATTTATAACCTCGAAATTTCTTTTAAATATTATATAGTATCTATTTTTTTTTATATATAAATGAGCAACTTGCATTTGCACGTGCCTAAGGCTACCATAGGTCACTATCAAGGTGTAGCCTTGACCGAATGAACCTAATAATATACCGGCACGATGATGTCTGTATAGCAATACCAAGGAGTCGCCTCGGCCGAATGCTACCCACACACCACACAAATGATAGCTACAGATGTAGTCTACACGGTGTTATACCGCGGGGCGTCATTATCGGAGTGTAGCCCCGACCAAATGATCCCAGCAATATCAAACAGAATACCATTGTCAAGAGTAGCCTGACCAAATGATAATCCGATTAACAACACCGTGCGACTTTCTTATTGTGAATGTAATAAGATTCAGCTAATTTAATTAAGATAAAATATTTCAATTATAACGTACCTTTTGAGCTGTAGATCACGTACCACTTCTGAGTTTTGATAAATCAGAACTCGGTTTCATTAGACAACTTTTATTTAAGTAAGTTATACAATATTCAATCTTCATATACACTTTTATGATGGTAAGGTAGTTACTATCGGTTCGAAGGTTCTCGCTCGAAATGCCCAACCGTTTGACTCCAGCTTACCTCGTTAACATTTTTTTCTCAAGAAAAGAGCGGTTACTTCTGATTGGTCGTTATACTCGCACGTGGTTGGCGGAGTTATCGACCAATCACGGATGAGCAAATGTGTTGCCAGTATAAAATGAAAGTTGCCAATAATCAAAAAAATAATTGAATCGATTCAAAATCATCACACTAGTAAGCTGTCATTGCATAGAACTGAAGTTATCATAGATTATTTAACAGAGTGTACTCTTTAACGGATTTTAAGTTTTTCATTCACAAAGGTTTGCAAACTCAATAAGAGAAATTATAATGGCTTTTGAAAAACGTCGTAAAAAAACGTTATGTTGTCAATTTCAAATATTCTAATCGATATCTTACAATTTATTTCGTGTTTTAATTCGTTTCAATTTCTAAAGTGAAAAATGGCTATGTTTTCTAACAACTCGGATATTACGATATGATGTTATGCGTAGGCCATGAAGGTAGCAACTAAAATCGTGCTCGCGAGCTGTATCGGCAAACGCCTTATTGATGGTAGACTCCCGTTGAACAGCGACGGTTACCTTCGTACCAATGCTTTCTTAACATGTGTGTCAACGACGTACGACTGAAACTTAATACTTAACAATGATTGTCTTCAAACAGGCACAAAAAATAATAATACAAATCTTCACAATAAAAGTGAAACGTGCGGTTTAGGTTGCGCACAAAAACGTAACGCTGCCATTCGTTCACTAAATTTCACTCTTCATAGCGGGCGCCTTATATAAAAATACAATTCTTAAGGAGTAACCTCCAAAAATAAAATAAACTTAACGTTGGTCGTTGGTAGCTCAGAAATAAGATCCCAGTAGGAGTTGCCCATCCATCATAGTCTATCAAAACAACTGTACCTACAACAGAGCTTCGTTGCAATGTTGCCAGAATTTTACTTTTGTAACATTATGTTCTTTTCGGCTTTTTCACGTGACCTCCATGTTAACATAACAAGTAAGAATTAATAAATAAAAATTACTTAATTTTGTGGAGTTTATCTATATATTTTATAAGTTTCGTTCAAAATGGTTGGTTTGTTTGCTATCAACTTAAATGTGCTAATAATAATTGGTTAATAACTATATTGAATAGCGTTATAATAGGAAATAGGGAATTCATTATGAAATTCCAAGGTAAGTACCGGCCTGACATCCGTAGAATTTGGTTCTGGTTTGCATTGTCCTCGCTACAAGTAAAATTTAGTGGAATTTACAGTATTAGAGGTGTTTTCTATATAAAATAAGATGTTACTGTTGAGGAAACTTACTTTGGTACAAAATCTAGATTTTGAACTTCTGGTTTAAGTTACCGCATATCGAAAAATTTAGGTCGCCGCTTTAGTTTGTTGCTAAATGCTTTGTACCGTTGATTACATGTGTAGGACACATATAAAAAAATATAAATAAATTTATATTCTAAACTCATCCCGAATCGCAATAGAGTCAAGTTACAATTGTTTTTCTCAGCTAATTATAGTTTTCGGCCGCCGCCATCCAAGCCCGTTTGGCGCCAATTCCAATTTCAAATAACGTAATTTTTTCATAGAGTTACAGTTTCTTTGCCCATAGTTCAAAAAGAGGTAGAATATGACATATACAGTAAAATAAATGTGTAATCTATGAACGCGACTTTTTGGCGGGTGCGGGAAACGTCACGTTGGTGGTTTTGTTTCTCTTGTTCAAAATTGTGTTGTTGTGGATATTAGTCCGTAATAATGATGGATTATTAATCACTAAGTATTTGTGAACATACAAGAGTCTTAGCAAGTGTAACAAAGCAGCAGAAGTTGTCTTTTTCTACTCTCTCAAGAAGTCCCCGGGGAGGTTTCAGTTAAACCCCACACATTTATTGAAACTTAGGGGGGAACTATAAATTTTTCTGTTCATACGTCATCACCCAATTAAGAAAAGTAATACTCAAGAACTGGAAATTATATTTACTTGACACTGACAACACAAATCGTGCAAGCAAATAATGAGAAAGAAAAAATCTATGAACTTTGGTGAATTGTATTAGTGTAGCCATTAAATTGAAAATATGAATTATATATATTAAACAGTAACTTTTACCGTGAAAATATTATTTTTTTAATTGTCTCATGTTATCTACTCATCTCGTATATCTACGAATAAATTTGTGTCACAATTGCGAAAATGGCTTATATTAAGATCCCCTTATAATCCGAGAGAATATTTTGACATTGTGTAATTTTAAATAATTTGTAAATTATAGTATTAATTTGGAAATTATTTGTAATATTTTATGGTTTCTATTAAAATTTTTATTTTTATTACATTTAATAAAAATAATTGGCTATCCTAAGTGATGTAATTTTGCACGCCACATTATGGCAAAACGTGTTGGTTTTTATCATGTGTGTCATCTATGTTTATCATGTTTAATGCAAATAAATCTCTTGATTCTTGTTTACTTTTGACTATCGGCTACTAGCAACACCGATTCGTTGGTCGCAGCGATAAGCTACCATGGCTTATAATACGGTTCTAACTTGTGAACCCGTTATCGCTTCATCGAGTTGTAGTTTAAACCTATTTATTTCTAATAATATCTTGAAGTGTGTGTGTGCGGCGGAGCAAGTATTAACTTCCACAAAATCATTTAAATGGCAATTAACGTACCGAGTCGTTTCAACGTCGAATTTACGCCCCAACTAAAATACATCAGGATTTTATAGTTATAACTTGGGTGTCAGTACATTGTGTTAGGAGTGAACTTATATTATGTTTATATAAAATAACAAGCACAGAGAGAAAAGAAGAACAAGTGCTTGGAATTTATTTCACCTAATATTAAGTGATAAGATAATACAGCCTAGTGATTGCAACGCACTTCACCTAGATTCCATATACCTAGGCTACGACATAAATTGTTCTTTTTGTGGAGTTTATTTACATATTTAATAAGTTTCATTAAAATGGTAGTTTGTTATCGACTTATGAGTGCAAACAATAATTGGTTAATTAATATTTTAAATAAGCATTTAGGCAATAAGGAATTCAATATGAAAATTCAAGGTAAGTACCGGCCTTACATCTGTAGAATTTGGTTTCATACATTACAATTTACAATTTTTCATTTTTTATATTTATGTTGTTTAAGCAGTAAAATACAGTTAGATTTATAGGCATCTCTAAAGAAAATACTACTAAAAAGTTCAACGTATCTCAGATATCTCAGAGTTATAAAAGACTCGAATCCAAGTCAGTCCAGGCGAGTACCATTTGAGCTACCGAGTCATTTAAATTTTTCCCAGTATTTCTTAAACTGACGCAAGCGCCATCTCTTTTTGTTTTCGGTGCTAGGTCCATATCGTATTCTAATACTTTTACAAGTTTTAGCGATTGATAAAGAAGAAACAGATATGTAATTATTATTAGATTTAAGCTTTAACTGCTAGATTTTTATAATCAAAAATTTATTACTAGGAAAAGTTAATCTTGTAATAATAATAATCCAGAAGGGGTAGATGTTAGTGTAATGAATTGCATTTGTACCTAACTCATGGGTGTTAATATATTACATTTCTATGAATATAAGATCTATCCGTTACCCTAGTATCCATAACACAAGCCATACAGTGCTTACCTTGGGCTAGGCTAATTGGTGTAATCACACATAGGTACGATAAAGAAAAGACAAGTGCAACAAAAAAGGTCTACAAACAGGCGGCCTTATGTTAAACAGCAATCTCTTCCAGGAAACGCATGTGAGCGTGAGCGCATATAGGCATATAGAGCGCGTTATAGGCAATGGTTTTTCTTTATTTTAGTGATTATAATTTTGAATTTTATTTCGATGTTTATGTGTATAAGGTACGTTTTATTTTTTGTAACTTATTGATTTGTTGACAGCTATGCTAAAAACTGTCAGTGCTTTACAAGCATGTCAAAAGTGTGCACACCTGGACCAATACTTCCAAAGTTAAGTCATGTATGTTATTGTATATATACTGTTAGCGTGTCTTATGTAAATAAATAATAATAATATATCTTACACTCACACCAATTAGCTTACCCCAAAGTAAGCACTATAAGGTTTGTATTACGGATACTAGGGTAAAGAATAGACATTACATATATGATTCATAGATATGTGATATTAAAAGAAATATATTTAAATACCCATGACTCAGGTACAAATGCTCGTGTTAATCACGCAAAGATCTGCCCAATCCGGGATTTGAACCCAGGATCGTCGATGTGAAAGGCAGGATCACTACCGTTGCACCAAAAGGTCGCTAAAAATAAATAAAACATCTTAAATCGACTTCCTAGTAAGACTGAATTATAAAAACTAGTAAAATAAATGAGTTAAGTATACAAAAAATAAAAAAAATCATTAAGTATGCTACCTCAACACCGAAACTTTGTTAAATCTCTGTAACTTAGCAGGAAAGCTCTCGCACGTGACAAATACATTACACTTCTAATTAAAGAAAGGGAAAAACTTGAGGGTTCTCTTAACTTTCTTCTTTATAGAACTAAAGGCTTAAGAGAGATTAGTATAAGAATCACAACGAATACCGAAACCCAAATGATATTGCTAAAGAAATCGAATTAGAAAAGCGCCATTTTGTTTTTCCATATTCGTGTGAAATTACTGCTATACGTATTCTTGGGTTAAGACTTGTTATTGGGGAAAAAATAATAATACCAAATTTAAAAATCTAAAAATCCCACGCTTTTCAGTGACCAAAAAAGAATAAAATAACCCGGCGGGGCCAAGCGAGGGGTCACTCAAAACGTGGGGGCGCATGTTACTTATGGAGATGTAATGAGATGTATGATATGCATAGATGTTGAGAGTATTTGTAAAGATGCGATAGATAAATTTTTAAATCTGGTATTATTATTTTATTCTTTTTAATTATTAACTCAACGAAGTAACCATGTGTTTCGCAATATAAGCCCCATTCAAAAGTGAAAGTTGCCGAAGGTTGACCTGAAAGTGCACCTAGAAAGTTGAAAATTGTTTTAGGATGCATTGTCATCGGGTTCTGTTTGCTCCAAAAATTTCAGCTCGCTAAGTGGCCGGGAAGTGCCTCAAAATTGAGTTGCAAGAATCCAAGTGCACAGACAGACAAACAGACAAACAAGAAAGCGACCTAAGATAAACGTGGGAAAAAAAGATATAATGACTAACTAAAAGGGATGCTTAGATGGTTTGGACATGTAGATAGGATGGACGAAAAAAATTGGTTGTCTGTAAAGTCAGTTTACGGACGATAATTTTACATGATAGCGTCATAAGAAAACATTGTTGAAAAATTGCACACTTTTATGAATTGAATTGAATTATTATCACTGAATTTATTATTGAGCGAAGCTCTCTTTTAGGCAACTCACAAATTTCGCTTGTCTCCCTCCTGCTACTTAACGGTTTAACCGATTCGTTCGAATTTTGGGATGAACATACATGATTATAACCTAACGGACATAGGTTATGTAAGAAAAATATAGACTTTACCATGGAGGAATAATCACCGAAAGAAAAATTCAAAAGCTGATCATAGCCAAACCTCTGATACTATATTGATGAAATTTGGCGCCAAAACTCACATCGTGGTCGTGACTAATGTGCAAAAAAAGTTTTGAAATTAGACATACCATGGAGGAATAATCACCGAAAGAAAAATTCAAGAGCTGATCACAGCCAAACCGCTGATACTACATTGATGAAATTTGGCGCCAAAACTCAAACTGTAGACGTGAATAATGTGCAAAAAACGTTTTTAAATCGGATATACCATCGAGGAATAACCACCCTTCGAAAATCTAATTGCTTCGCTCCGTATTTGCAAACAGCAGCATGTATTGCAGACCTAGTTATTTTGAATAATACCAAAGTTTGTTTTTTTTTTATAAATTACCATTAAGTTTTTGTAATAAACAATGGAAACCACATTAACTTTTCACTTCATGAAGTGGCAGAGATATAGATGTGCCACTAGTCGAACGCTTAGGCCGATCATGTCTCTCTATCGCTTGTACCGCGCTCTCGCTTGCACGCTCTGCTCAGGCAGAACGTTACACTTCTTCGTGCATGCAGCAAATGTTCATCGATTTATAAGGTGTTGTCACGTCAAAAGACAAGTCAAGTATATGAGGCTAACGTATAAGGCAAGGCGAACTTTCAGGGACCATATAGAAGATGTGCTGAAAAAGGTTTAGTCAAAAGTACCCTTAACCGACGAGCTTGTATGAGAGGTCTGATGAGAGTTAAAGAACGAGAGATCGTGGAAAGTGGAAATCTGTGATTTGTGACCTTTTGGCACAATTGTATGTATGTAAAAAAACACTTTCTTTTTGTACAAAACTAATTTGGTCTGCTTCACAAATTTTGTTTCAATTTCATAAAACTTGAAAATTATAGTCATACAGTAACTGGTTTTTGATAAAATGATCGATAGGTATTAAAGTAAAATATTTTGGAAATATAAGAAATATCAAACAAGAATTCCAATATTATTATAAAAATTATTCATCGAGGCTAAACAGGGCTTTATAAGTTCTTTGAATAATATCAAAATAAATCCTACTACCCAAATGACATATCTTTGAAGGATAAATTTTACAATACTCACAAATGGTTATGTATGGAATGTAATATTTTATTTTGACACATTTATAATTTGACTTATGATTTGATTTGTCAATTTAGATATTAAGGATTTTGACGTACTTCATTTTACTGCAACTTTTTAATGTTTCATTTCAAAGAGGCTAAAGCTATTCTATAGCTGAACTTTTATTATATCAAAATTATGTAAACTTATTACCAACTGTATTTACAAGAAAGTTTAAATGATTTTATTCAATATCTGATAGACTTAAACTCTTTTAACAACGGATAGTTACACAATTTCAGAAATTTTACTAATAAAAAATGTGTGCTTTGACGCACGACTAGAGTTTACTCCTTAAGAACGATTGTCTTTGTACAGGCACAGAGAATAATAAAACAAAACTTCAAAATTAAAGTGGAAGGTGCGCACGATAGGTTGCCCACAAAAAACGTAACGCTGTCATTCGATCACTGAATTTTACTCATCATATTTTTTCATACCGAGCACCTGTAAAACAATTCTTAAGGAGTAAACTCTAAAAATAAAATAATTAAAGCAAATATACTAAAGGCCGACTATGATCAAATTAATAAATTAGACGAAAATTGACACCTGATAAACTTTAATAGAAAAATACTTATAAGTTATTCTCCTTATTAAGAGAGCAGTGAACCAGACATACAAATATTCTGGTGTCGAGTCCTGTACGGTCTTACACCGCACATTCCGTAACTTCAGTTCAATACGCTAAAATTAGGTTACGCGTCAGCATTTTAAGTTTACCTTTTATCTGCTGTAATAAAACATGATGAGATTACGATCGGCCACAGTCGTGAAAGGACCCATCTTTAACTACCTTTTTAACTGTAACTTAACTAAACTACTTTTATAATTTTATTAAACATAGTGAATAAATCCTTTCGTTTTATCTCCGCAACAACGCAACTTTCAACATCGTGCCAGCCACCACTTACTTCGTAAATAACAAGCAGCGAATCTAACTACAACATCTACCTGTAGGTTGTTCGTGGTCAACTAAGCGAACATCCTACAAGTCCCGTCTGAAAATAACTTGTGAGCAAAGTGTTTTTTTCTTATATTTTTTTAATAAAATTTCTCATATGCTATCTAGCATTGAAAATATAAAAATCATAGAATGTTTTGATATTAATTCTGTTCCATTTTTTTAAAGTAATCTAGATGTTGAACATACAATATAGACAGATATTCACACTCCACATGTAACTAACTTACAAATGACAAATCAGATTTTGTGAATTTGTTACATATGGAGGTTAATCTTTAGAAGTGTCGAATCAAAATACAAAATGATTGAAAAGTACTTAATAACAAATGAAAATAACCTATAGTTTATAAACTAAAAATTAAATAAAGATAGTTGATGACTTTCTATTGTAAATTTCTTTTAAAAATAATCTGGCAGTTTAATGCTTAAATTACAAAAAATATTATAATTACTGAATCGTTTCTTCTTTATCGATTGTTGAACACTTATCAAAGTATTTCATTCGATGTTGCAGGTAGAAGTACTTAGAAAATAAATAGATGGCGTTGGCCTCAGCTTAAGAAATACTTGGAAAATATTTGACAAGTCTGTTAAGTTTTCGATTAGTAAATTGGAAAAGTCTAGCGCAGGTAGCGAGGCGATCTTGGCTTAGGCCCAAGTTTGCTGTAATTATTTCTTTAGATAAAAATACCATAGTTAAACTCCAGCTTGGAAACAGTAGATTATTTTAGATCAACAATATTTATTGGATTACGTCAGTACGTGATAATACTAAATAAGAGGTCTGTATTATGAATTGAATGGATTGTTGAATTCTAAATGAAAAACCATGCAGCTAGGAATAACCAAACATTGCAAACGGCTAATCGAATAAATGATTCACAGCCTCCTGGGGCGAACTCTTTACCAATTAATGAATTTATGGCGCCGCAATACCGGCTAGTTGCGAACGGCACCTGCTCTGTATAATTGACGCTGCGGTATGATGATTTACAAATTACTGGCTAACACGAACGAGTGAACGCTTGTTTACGAGCGAAATGCTCGGGCTGTTTTATTTTGACCTAGCGATTTATATTGCCATGAGATTTTCCTGTAAAACATTCGTGCTATACTACACTCACACTTCGATTACACACAAAGTAAATTTTCACAGGGAAAGCTTGTTCTGATAGTGGTTTATCGCCGCTACGAGTTCAGTATGTTTGCTTTACAGGTTTAATTAAAAAAGGCTTCTTTTAATAATAGATAACACTTTTTTAAGCGCAAAGATTTATAGATAACTTTAACCAATAATAGTGAGCCAAAACGAAAGAGCTAAATATTTGTCAACAATCTTGATTTTATATAATATAAAGCTTTTATTTACAAATAGCACCCGGCATACTTTGCAATGCTATATAATACTATACATATCACTACATAGTATAAAATAAAGTCGCTTTTTCTGTCCCTATATCCCTATGTATGCTTAAATCTTTAAAACTACGCAACGGATTTTAATGCGGTTTTTTTTAATAGCTAGAGTAATTCAAGAGGAAGGTTTATATGTATAATACATGCATAGTAGAGCATTGCATCCGTGCGAAGCCGCGGCGGGTCGCTAGTAAACATATAAACCTATATACATATATGCCTGCTTGACTCTGTGTTTCCTGATAAATACAATTTAGGAGTCTTCAAGTCACGAGTGAATAGATATCTTCTAGGCAAGCGCGTTACATCCTAGATCGTATCGTTGCTTACCATCAGGCGAGAGCACTCAGAGGCAGCTTTCCTATTCACGATAAAAAAAACCTTCCCTGGAATGCATCAACTTAACAAAGTTTCATTACAGTCTAATCAATGGTTTCGGAACGCATGGGGAACAAATATACGAAAATTCATTTTAATTTCTACTAAGTAAAATGAACATAATATTGATGTCAATTAAGAAGCTTGCCTTCAATGTCACTCGTAAATATGACTGTGCAATTTGTAACTAATTCTAAGACACTTTCATTATTTCATCATCTTTTGATGGAAATAATTATAAGCATTTACGACCGCTAGTGCAATGGTAGCGATTCTGCCTTTCGCACCGATGGTCCTTGGGTTGAATCCCGGAAGAGGCAGATGTTTGTGTGATGAATACGAGCATTAGTACATGAGTCATGGGTATTTATATATCTATATATATAAAAATTCCCGGTCACAGAGTTTGACCGTGCTGAAATCCGAAACTATTTAACCATATTTCATTATTTTTTTTTCATTTTGCTGGATTTACTCTAACTTAGGACATAGGATTAGGTTTTATTTTAATTTTAAAAATTTGTTTTTGAAAATGATAATAACTGAGCCACAGCAACGCGTGGCCGGGTTAGCTTGTATTTTAACAATATTACATATCTATGTATCATATATGTATATCTATCCGTTACCCTATTACGCATAACACAAACCTTATAGTGCTTACTTTGGGCTAAGCTAACTGTTGTCATTATAGTGTAGCGACCCTACAATGTTGCAATTGTCAATTCAGCAAATTCCAAGACGCCCGTAATAGTGGCTCGGCTCCCCAGTCGTCTACAGAACCCCGCCTCGCTAGGTCATATATATTTTAGTCTAAAACTGTAAAGATTTCGACATTGTATTTTCGTGTATACCTATAATAAACACAGTATACAGTTATTCCATCTATTATTTGGTCCACACAATTAGGGTCAAACTAACCTCCAAACTGGTGACCCCGACGTAGGCGGTTCACATTTCGCGGACCTAGCGAGAGCGTTTTAACTAAATAATTAGAGTCAGATAGTGACTCACGTTTTTGTTTGTGTTAAGTGATAAAATGTTACCTACACAAAGTCCTGGAGCGGCGAAGACCCCGGCACCGGTCGGAAAACCGGAAGCTGTAGCGGAAGTAGGCCCCAGCGACGTGTCCATGGTCACGGTGCAAATGAGGACACCGGAATTCTGGCAAGACATGCCTAGGATGTGGTTTTGCCGGTTCGAATCGATTATGGCACCACAAAAACAAGGCGATAGCGTGAAATTCGATCTAGTGCTGTCAAAATTAAGCAAGGAAGCGTTGTGGCAAGTTAGCGACATAGTGCAATCTCCGCCGCCAACCGCAAAGTGTGAAACATTAAAACAGCGCCTATTAACAGCATTTGAGGAGAGCGCAGAGTCACAGTTCCAGAGGTTAGTAAATGATATGGACCTGGGTACACAAAAGCCCTCTCAGTTACTAAGAAAAATGACGGATTTAGCAAAAAACTGCGGAATTACAGACGAGCCGTTAAGAAAACTGTGGTTAAGCTGCCTGCCCCCCAGTGTTCGAGCAGTTCTCACAGTAAGTGGAGACGTAGGATTAGACAGCCTCGCTCTTATGGCCGATAAAATCTTAGAGAACTTAAGCAGTGGTCAGGTAGCAGCGGTAGCATCTGCGAGCAACGCGCCAGCAGCTACTAGTTTCGAAGCTAAGTTAATCAACCATATGCGTACCATGTCCCTGGAATTGAAGGAGCTTCGCGGAAAATTAGATGAAATCCGGTCTCGTGGTAATAGCTTCAGGAGACCGCGGGAAAGAGAGTACGACGGAGGTCAATGGAGGACCAGACCAAGAAGTAGATCCGCACCACGTCGTCGGGAATCATCGGAGCGAGTTTGGCTGTGCAGACATCATTTCCGGCTGAGAGATAAGGCAACTGAGTGCGAGCAACCCTGCGGCTGGTCGAAAAGGCTTCTGGTGCAGCCGAATTCGGAAAACTAGTGGCGGTACAATCTGCGTCGGTGAGCGATTGTGCCGCAGGTAATCACCGATTGTGTGTCAGAGAACAGAAAACTGGTCTAGTGTACCTGGTAGATACCGGAGCAAATGTGTCAGTGATTCCAGTGAATAAAGTGTTGGACAAAAGCAAGGTAAAGGAGTGCCCTTATAAACTATATGCTGCAAACAATACGGACATAAAGACTTATGGTGTAATATCGTTAGAAATTAATCTAGGTTTACGTCGTAGTTTTAGATGGAACTTTATTATAGCTGATGTAAAACAACCCATAATCGGAGCGGACTTTTTAAAGGCTCATGAGTTAATAGTCGATTTACATAATAGTAGATTGTTAGACGGTCGTACCCAGTTAGACACACAAGGTGTACTCGTCATATATAATGACCCGGTAATTACTAGTATTCAAAATAATAACCCATATCGTGAATTGTTAGAGCAGTTTCCGGAAATAACTAAACCTATTTGTTTTAAAGAGCCAAGCAAACACGGTATTGTTCATCATATAGAAACCAAGGGTCCACCCGTTTTTGCAAAAGTTAGACCGTTACCACCGCAAAGGTATAAGATCGCTAGGTAAGAGTTTAGGCTAATGCAAGAATTAGGTATCTGCAGGCCCTCCAAGAGCCCGTGGGCCAACCCTTTACACGTCGTGCCGAAGAAGGACGGTCAGATCAGGCCCTGTGGGGATTATCGTGCACTCAACGCGATCACGAAACCCGACAGGTACCCAATTCCGAGGATACAAGACTTCACCTATGGATTAACAGGTAAGTCTATTTTTTCCCGGATCGACATAAATAGGGCTTTCCATAATATATGTATAGCAGACGAGGATATAGAAAAGACTGCGATTATAACGCCTTTCGGGCTGTTTGAGTTCCCTAGAATGACCTTTGGACTACGTAACGCAGCTCAAACGTTCCAAAGGTTCATGAATAATAGTGTGTTGCAAGGAATCGAATCCTGGACCGAAGGTAGCGATAGTAGTAATTGTTCTAATTTGTTCTGTTATATTGATGATGTAATAATTGCGAGCTCATCAGAAAAAAGTCATAAACAGCACCTTCAGCAAGTGTTTGCTAGGTTCGAGGAGTTCGGTATTACAATCAATTTAGTAGTTTCGGTAAGTCTAGTGTAGAGTTTTTAGGGTATGAAGTGAGCTCCGAAGGTATCAAGCCCATGAAAAGCAAGGTAGAGGCCATCAAAGAGTTTCCTAGACCAGAAACGGTCGAGCAACTTCGTAGGTTTTTAGGCATGGTAAACTTCTATAGGAGTCACCTAGAAGGCGCGGCACACCATCAAGCGGAACTAAATATTTTCCTACACGGCGCAAAAAAAAGGGATAAAACAAAGGTAAAATGGAATGATAAGGCTATAGCCGCATTTGAGCAATGTAAGACAGCCCTAGAAAACGCGGTAACCCTGTCGCACCCAGCAGAGGAAAGCACCTTATTTTTAATGTATGACGCGACTTATGCGTGTGTCGGCGCAGCCCTTTAACATAAGGTAAAAAGCGTCTGGAAACCCTTAGGTTATTTCTCCAAAAGGCTTTCAGAAGCGCAAAAAAAGTACAGTACATACGACAGAGAGCTATTAGCAGTATATTCAGCTATTGTTCATTTCCGCAATATGATTGAAGGACGACAGCTCATAATAATGACCGACCATAAGCCGCTAACCCATGCTTTGCCTAAAATAGGCTCAGACAACAAAGAAACGCCTAGGCGAACAAGACAGTTATTGTTTATAAGCGAGTTCACGAGCGATATTCAATACGTCAAAGGTAACGATAACGCAGTTGCTGACGCGTTATCTCGAGTCGTAGAAACCATTGTTTGCCCGACAATATTAGACTTCGAAGAAGTCGCCCGAGCACAGGAAGCGGACGATAAGCTCATGGAAATTTTATCGCAGTCTCAAGGTAAGTTAGTACTTAGAAAAATTTTTTCACCCTTGTGTAATAGTAAAATTTATTGTGAAACTTCAGAGAACCGTGTAAGACCGTACCTGCCGGCCGAGTTCAGAAAAGCAGCTTTCGAATCGGTTCATAATAATAGTCACCCGGGAATTCGAACCACGCGAAAGATGGTAACTAATAGGTATTTTTGGCCAGGGATGAATAAAGATATTGGTATGTGGGCCCAAGCGTGTACACACTGTCAAAAGGTGAAAACGCACAGGCACACAAGTTCGGAAATAGGTACCTTTACCCCGCAGGCCGTCAGCTACCGAGACTAGTTTCCTTAAGTCATTTAGGGGCAAAATGGGTAAAAGTTATAGTAAGGAAGAAGAAATAATAATAGCTCAAAATGGCGCGAACAGTGCTAGCACCAGTGACGTAGTAATGCAATTTAAACTATATGGAGCAATTTTTTTCGTAATGTTTATAATGGTGGCGTTAATGTTCGTATTCTTTTGCATCAAACAATGCCGTAGTAACACTCGGAAGTGGATGGATAACAGAATAAGGGCCATGTGGAAAACAGCCGAAAGTGCAAACGGTACAGCCCAGTCCCCGCAGCAGGTAGTGTACTCATCCGGGTAAAGTAGGTTAGGAGCTAGCAGGCTATTGTCGCGAGAGGGGGCTAGGGGGTCCTAAGGGATGATCGTTTTATTATTGCAGACCCGCCTCTCGGACAATAAACCCTTAACGTTTATTTTTATTGTTTTTACCTCAAGTCGGTCGCAAATGTAAATTAAATTAATGTAAGTTTATTGATAGCAATATGTGTTAATATTTTTGTTCCAAATATTTTTTTTTTGGAAAATTAAATAGTTCATGTCATAGTTATACGAAATACATTATAGTAAGAGATCAAGTAAACAAATAATAAGCGCTCCAAAAATCTTTTATTAAGAAAACTTCGCCTTAACATGCGCTAAAAATAGATTGTAGCGTCGTCGCCTTAAGCGTTGGTATCCGATACGTTGGATTGACCTATTATGTAAACAAGCATAGAGACATAGAGTCAGCAATTGTTGCGAATCGTCGTCACCTTGTGCATGTTTGTAATAACTAAACTTCAGATAATTATTGAAGTAGAAATTGTTTGAGATTTTCATATTTTAAAAAAATTTAATGTGTACGTCCCATAAGAGAGACATATTTTAAATGCGTAGTATAATAATTTAGTAAATAAGATTATTTTTTGTAACTTCCAAAAATTAAATTGTGTAACATTTTTTTTCAAAAAAGAGGGGGTGTGATGTAGCGACCCTACAATGTTGCAATTGTCAATTCAGCAAATTCCAAGACGCCCGTAATAGTGGCTCGGCTCCCCAGTCGTCTACAGAACCCCGCCTCGCTAGGTCATATATATTTTAGTCTAAAACTGTAAAGATTTCGACATTGTATTTTCGTGTATACCTATAATAAACACAGTATACAATTAGGGTCAAAATATCCTCCAAAATAGGAAAAAATATTATTATTAGTGTGGGATACAACATGAGTTGAGGTTGATGCTGCCTCAACTTCTGCAAGAGATGTTTAGGCCCGTAAAGTCCTGGACCTTTAAAAAAAACTCATCGAAACGTCTAAAAAATAAGTTTGGTAGTACAACGAAGTAAGTTAGAACATCACCTTAGATTTAGTAGGATATTTTTTATATATTTTTCTTGTTTTGCATTTTTTCAATGCTATCTTATAAGATAAATTATTTTAAAAGGAAAGTACTAGGATATTTTTATTAAGTTTAACTTTAATATACTTACAGTATTAATTTTAACTTAAATTATGATTTTGTTAATATCTAGATACCTATATCTTATAAGAAACAAGGTCAATAACTGTCATTAAAATAACAAAATTCTACCTGTTATAAGCATTGACTTATTATATTTCTAGCTGTTTATTATGTTCTACATAATCACGTGAAAAATTTATACAAACTTTTTGTATGCAAGAAGAAACTTTATGTCTTAATCATTACAGTTTTATTACAACAAATCAGTGGCAATCTAATATATGAAGTTTTTTTTAAATATTATACAAATAAAAAATTACACCCGAACAAGCAGTTTGCCAAGTAGCCACTGTAAGGGACCCTGGTATTCTGTTAGGCAATCACAGCTTTGAAATTTTGTTAATTTTATTGTTTAACTTACCAGGCCACTCATAATGTTTTTTTTAAAGAATCAAGTTTTTATGTTCGAGGCTTTGGTGGATCGCAATTATGAAAAAAATATATAAGCAAAGGAACCGTCGTTCATTTGGATTTTCCCTTCATATATTTTGAGAGCTAAATTGAATTTCCGTGTCTTGTTGAGAAATGGATCTGCTTCGGCGACATTTTCGTACTATGATTATTTATAATTTCAAATGTCAATTCCGGAAATGGCATTTACTGATAAAGGTTTTGCTTCAACAACCATCTACGTTGGCATAACGAATTCAAAAGCGGTCATCTAACTTTGGGGGATGAGGAAAGGAGTGGTGGGAAATAGTATTTCTATCGAATTTTTCATCTGTAAAATAACGTACTAACAATAGGCCTATCGATACTATCGATTTCTTAATATACTATCCATGTTCGTAGTCAAAGTACTATCGTTACTATCATACCTAAAAGATCGACAAAATATCGACAGTCTAAAACAATCGATAGTATTGATATCAAGAACCTAGACATAACCGATACTATCGATACCATCGATAGTTAGTTATTTAGGAGGAACAATACTATCGATTCAATGGTATGGACAAGTTCCAAGCTATTGATAATATCGACAGTATCGATTTAGAAAATACCTGGTAGCAGTGCAAAATTTAATTTAAAAAAAACAGATGAAAGGTACCGTGACATGATTAACAAAATTGAAACATTGTCGTCTCGGCGTGGTTGCGACATTGCTTAAACAAAGCGTTAGTCTATAGTGAGATCGTAACAAAACGAACAACGCCTACTAAATTAAAGCGAATGAGAAGCGCAGGAAAAATTTGTTTAGTATGACGATATATCTGGCGTCGTTTACATTAGAAAATCAAATCTGTTGCAGGCAACATTATAAGTTTAGTTTTTATTATTTAGTTTAGCAACATTTTGTCATCTCGTTCTCTTCCTCCCTTTCAATCTTGTTGTACATGGTGTCGGTCGGTGAGTCGATATTTCGATAATATATTAATTTTACAAAATCAAGCCTTCTTCACTGTTTGCAACCCTTGAACCAGCCCTACAAAAAGCTCACCGGCTAATCTGCTGCATTCTGCTGCGCTACATGGTCCTTCGAAAGGAAAAAAGGGTTTGCGAAACAAAAGTTGCAGCAACGCGGTTCCAACAAATTCGTGCGGTCAACATTTTTACGGCGAAGAACTCGTGTATGCGCCAAAAGAAGAAGTGCCTACAGAAACGCAAGTACAAACAATCCCGTCAACATATTAATAAACCCAAGAAAGGGTACGGGTTAGATTGTCAATTTGCTTAATTTTCATACATCAATTTTTACAAGGCCCGCCATTTTGTCACATATCAAACAACCTCGAGACAGGCATCGTTCATTCCATTCTATTCAAGACGAACAGCAAAGAGCGCCAAAAGTTGAATTGCCCAATCGCCGTTGATCGACGTAGTTACTCGACACAACACCGTGCGCTGATTGGCCGACCCGTGCTTTGGAATCCCGCCACGTGCGAACCCCAAAATCGTCATCACGAGCTTCACTCACGCGCACCGCGTTCCTTCCGCCATTTATTGTGTTCATTTTTTCGAGACTTTTAAGTGTAGTGTTTAATATTAGTTGTAATAATGGAGGGACAAACTGACAAATTAACAATATTGCTAAAAAGAAGAGGAACAATCAAGGGTTCAATCACGAAATTATATAAAAGTTTTTTGGATTTACCTTTTCAGCTTTCTCAATCAAAGGAAGCTCTCCTTGTTAAGGAGGAAAGATTGCGTTCACTATTCATAAAGTACGAACAATATAACATGGATATCTTAGAATTACGCGACGACGAGGAAGACGCTGACCATATTGAAGAAAAATATACTGAAACACTGGCCACAATTATAAAATTGCGTGAGTCGTTTTCTTCTTGTAACCATGTGGCCAGCGAGGGAAAGCTTGCTGCAGTCAAGCTCCCTAGCATTTGTTTGCCAATTTTTACAGGCAAATATTCAGAGTATAAAACATTTATCGAACTCTTTGAATCCTTGATTGATAAAAACTCTAACCTAGATAACATTCAAAAATTTTACTATTTACGAGGATTTTTAAAAGGTGAGCCATTAGATTTAGTTAAGAATTTACCTATGGTTGCCGATAGTTATATTGAAAGTTTAAAAATATTAAGTGATAGGTACAATAATGTATATAAAATAAAAAGTGAACATATAAGTTTCTTACTTGATATGCCACCAATTGTAAAATCAACAGCATCAAATATTAGAAACTTTGTTTCGAATGTAAAGCAACATTTGGCAGCTTTAAAGAATTTAGATTGTAATGTTGAACAATGGGATACCATAGTATTGTTTGTGTTGGTGCGCAAATTAGATTATATATGTAGTAGGGAATTTCAAATTTCTCACAGCCAGGAACCCTGTGTTAAATCCCTTATTGCATTCTTAGAAAACCGTGCACTAGCATATGAGAACTCAGAACGCCCGTTCGAGAAGACTTCTACTAGAACGGTTTGTGGTACTGTGACTGTGAAGGATACAGCTACAGCGGCTGCCACCAAGACTACACCAACCTGCATACTATGTAAGTGCCCACACAAATTATATAATTGTGGAAAATTTAAATTAATGCCCGTTTCTGACAGATTGGGTTTTGTAACAAATAATAAGTTGTGTAAAATTTGTTTAAACATCCACACCAAACCTTGCAGATATTATTTTAAATGTGAGATCTGTAAACAAAAACATAACTCCTTGTTGCATGAAGACAAGGTTTCCACTCCAGTGACTCTGTTGTTTAATACAACAAGCGCACAAGTGTTACTTCCAACCGCCAAGGTCAAACTTGTTGCAGGAGATGGTACGGTATTACATGTTAAAGCGTTATTGGACAGCGGAGCACAGATTTCTTTGATTACATCCGAATTAGCAAATATTTTGCAATTGCAACCAAAAACAGTAGAGTCGGGTGTAATAGGTATAGGCAACTTTATTAATAAATTAAATAAATATCTACCAATTCAAATTCATTCATTAGTTAATAATTTTAGTATACAGGCATCTTGTTTTGTAATGGACAAAATAACTTGCAGCTTACCACAGAGAAAAGTTGACTTGGCAAGCCTGGTATTGCCTGCTGAGGTAGTTCTAGCAGACAAAGACTTTCATGTGCCAAGTAACATACATATATTATTAGGAGCTGACATATTCTTCCAGGTGCTACTGCCCAATGAACCTACCAGCGTCTCACGGACACCATCAGTTAGCAGCACCACAAAAGATGTCTTCTACCCAACGCTTCTAAATACAAAGTTTGGTCACGTGATAGTTGGTAATGTTGCTTCTCCACATCAAGGCCCTAACCAGGTTGTATCATTGTTTTGTACTGAGTGTGATTTCAATATTAATGAAACTTTAACTCGATTTTGGCAAACTGAGTCAATACCCGAGGTTTTTAATGAAAACTTGTCTGAACAAAATGCTTGTGAGCAATTATTTAAAAAACATGTACAGCTTAAGAATAATAAATTTGAAGTTGCCCTGCCTCTTAAGATACCACTTACATCTGTGAATGAAAAACTAGGAGATTCATTATACCTAGCATTAAAAAGATTTTATAATTTAGAGTCTAGATTGCAAAAAGATTCTAATTTGTTTACTCTTTATAAAAGTTTCATACAAGAATACATTGATTTAGGTCATGCTACTAAAATTGATATTAGGCAGTATAACCTCAATAGTGACCCAGTATATTTTTTGCCACACCATCCGGTAGTAAGAATGGATAAAAAGACCACTAAGTGTAGGACAGTATTTGATGGGTCCATGAAGACCAATAAAAAAATGTCACTTAATGATATACTTTTAAATGGTCCAGTAGTACAAAATGAGCTTTTTGATATTTTAATTTTGTTTAGATTTGAGAAATACATATTTATTACTGATAAATTGCATATGTTTCGTGCTATATCAATGAATTCAAATTATCGTTCATTACAAAGTATTCTCTGGAGGGATTCCCCCGAGTAAGAAGTTGAGTGTATTCAATTAAATACAGTTACATAGGGGTTAAAAAGCTCATCATTTCTAGCAACCCGTTGCCTGTTAGAATTAACTGAAAGGTATGGTTCTGAATATCCTCAGGCAGCAAATATTTTAAAAAATCAAACATATGTTGACGATGTGTTAGCAACTAACAATTCTTTAGATTCACTAATAGAGTCCAAGAACCAACTATGTAAGCTCCTACAGATGGGCGGTTTTCAATTGCACAAATGGACATCCAATAGTATTCAACTTTTAAATGATATTCCTAAAAATAAACAGTATTTTGATGAAATAGATTTGCAAATGAATAATGTTCACGTGAAAACATTAGGTATTTATTATGATGTCATTGCTGATTGCTTCACACTTCATGCACCTAAGCATAATGGAATTCCAAATACCAAGCGCAAGGTACTTAGCTTCATAAGTAAGTTTTATGATCCATTGGGGTTGGCTGGACCTTTAGTAGTAAAAGCCAAAGTTATTATGCAGAAGCTATGGCAAGCCCGCATGGATTGGGATTCTGTTCTTCAAGATGAGTTGCAAGTGCTTTGGCACGAATTTTATTATAGCTTAAAAACTATGCAACCAGTTATTGTTAATCGTTACACAAGCTTGCCAAATGCACGATGCATGCAGTTGATAGGGTTCGCTGACGCCTCGAGCTCGATAGCTTATGGATGTTGCATTTACCTGAGGGTGATTGACCACGACGGCTACGTTAAAGTTAGTTTAATGTGTTCCAAATCGCGAATTAATCCCCATAGCCAACTATTATCAGTGCATAGGCTCGAACTCAACGCCGCATTATTGCTTGCTAAGCTCATTAATCGTGTGCATAAGAAATTTTCATTAAAAAGAGAAATAAATAATATTGTATTATATTCGGATTCGCGGATTGTATTGGCCTGGATAGGCACAAATATTGCTAAATTAAACACATATGTTGCTAATAGGGTGAATAATATAGTTGAACTTACAGATGGCTGTACTTGGGCATACGTCAACACCGCTAACAACCCTGCAGATTGCTTGAGCAGAGGGGTGTTGCCGCATGAACTTGAACACCATAAGCTGTGGTGGAATGCGCCAGAGTTTCTTTATGATAAGCAGTATGTGGTACCAGAAAAAAGTATACCTATTGTTGATTCTCTCCCTGAGGTGAAGTGCGCTGAGTTCTCAAATGTTCTAGCTTGCACAAATACAAGTTTGTGTCTAGATTTTTTATATAACTATTCTAGTGTAAACAAAATGCAAAGGGTTCTTGCTTATATACTAAGATTTTGTCGCAACACACGCAATATACAAAAAACTACTTGTTCATTTATTACAAGTGCAGAATTAAATGATTCTTTAAGTTTGATTTTAAAACATGAGCAACAGACGTATATGAAAGATGTAATTGATTGTTTAAATAGTAACAATACTGTAAAAGGCAGTCTAAAAGCTTTGTATCCTTTCATTGATGATAAAGGTTTGATCAGAGTTGGGGGTCGCTTACATAATGCCGACATACCTTATTCACAAAAACATCAAATTGTATTGCCCAGGGGCTCTGTAGTTACAAGTTTAATAATTATTAATGAACATTTGAAAAATCTTCATGCAGGGCAAAGGCTCCTTTTATCTTCTTTGAATCAAAAATATTGGATTATAAATGCTTTAAGTGAAATTAAAAAAGTTATACATAAATGTCTGATTTGCTTTAAATTAAAGAAAAATATGTCTCAACAATTAATGGGTTCTCTGCCTTATGACAGGGTTAATGTATGTAGACCATTTCAAAAAATTGGAATTGACTTTGCAGGTCCTGTTACTGTAAAACAATCTTCAATAAGAAGATCATATCAATCTTCAGGTTATATTTGTGTATTCGTATGTTTTGTCACAAAAGCATTACACCTAGAACTACTATCTGATATTAAAACTGATTCGTTTCTGGCGTGCTTCAGTCGCTTTATTTCGCGACGGGGTCTACCTACAGATGTCTATTGTGACAATGCATCAACATTCAAATGTGCTAAGACTAAATTAGATTCATTTTATAAACTGCAAGCTTCTTCGGCGCACCAAACTCAGGTACAATCGTTTGCTGCAAACAAAGGAATAAGGTTCCATTTTATTCCTTGCTATTTGCCTGCATTTGGTGGGCTGTGGGAGGCTTCAGTAAAAAGTGTCAAATTTCACTTAAAAAGAGTAGTTCAAAGGGCATTGTTGACATATGAACAGCTGTGTACTGTTTTGTGTAAAATTGAAGCAGTGCTAAACAGCAGGCCATTAGTACCGCTATCTAATGATGTTAATGATTTTTCATACCTGTCACCTGGACATTTTCTAATTGGTGCTGCTCTTAACAGTTATCCTGAACAAGACTTGTCACTTGTTCCAGAAAACAATATTAAATTTTGGAAAATTTGCACAAGTATGCAACAGTCATTCTGGAAAGTTTGGCATAAAAGTTATTTAAATTTATTGCAGTCTCGTCCTAAGTGGAGAGATGCTGTAGCAAATATAGAGGTGGGCTCACTTGTAATATTGCATGAAAATAATACACCACCTATGTATTGGCCTATGGCAAGAATAACCAAAGTGTTTCCTGGCACTGACGGTAAAGTCCGTGCAGTTGAAGTTAAAATAATGAATGGTAGAACCCACACTCGATCTGTTACGCGTTTAAGTGCATTACCAATAGATAATATATAAGTATATATTTTTAATGTTTAATTAGTAAAATATAAATACTATAAAAATAGTCTAAATATAAAAACATGTATGTGTATAATGTTTAATTAGTAGGTATTTTATGTTTAATTAAACAAAGTTTATGTATTAGTTTTTTTTAAAACAACTTGTTCAGGTTGTATAAGTTAGAAGAATATGTTTGCCTTTTTTGTTAGTTTTTTAATTCAATATGTTTTCTGAGGCCGCAGCATGTTGCAGGCAACATTATAAGTTTAGTTTTTATTATTTAGTGTAGCAACATTTTGTCATCTCGTTCACTTCCTCCCTTTCAATCTTGTTGTACATGGTGTCGGTCGGTGAGTCGATATTTCGATAATATATTAATTTTACAAAATCAAGCCTTCTTCACTGTTTGCAACCCTTGAACCAGCCCTACAAAAAGCTCACCGGCTAATCTGCTGCATTCTGCTGCGCTACAAAATCAGCATCAACTTCAAATGATATACTGCAAAATGCCTTGCAGAAGTTTTCGCTGCAATGAGCAAGAAGCGACAGAATACTGGGCTCCGCGAGAACTGCATAACCACGATTACGTGCTCTCGCACTTCCTGAATACCACACCGGTCAAAGTCTTGGGTCACCCTCCTTACAGTCCTGAGGCCCTACCATCACCTCTTAAGATCCACTGTTGAAGAGACACGCCACTATAGGTCGCGTATAGAGGCTTTTACAATCGTACTGGCATCGCGCTAAGAGATCAACGTAGACTCTCTGATCCGCCAACGTGTGACTTCTTTTTATTTCCAAAAACAAAAGATCTACTGAAAGTGATACAGTTTCCATCGCCCAAAGATGCGCTAATCTTTGGGCGATGGAAACTGTATTTCTGCAGCAGACTGAAAAAAGATTTCCGAAAATTTATTCAGACATATGAATCTTTATACAGTGGCTAGTTAAAAAAACCTTGAAAATATTTAATAAAAATATTTTAGCCATATAAGTTGGTTATTCAGTTCATCAAAACTTTGTGCTTCTCCCACGTATTTGAATTGTATACAAAGTAAAGATACTTAACTATTATATGATATCCCATAACACCTTTTAATAAAGCAACAACTGATGCAGCTAGGTATTTTCATTAAGAGCAATCATAAAACAACTTGACTAGAAACATTGTCGGATGACTATCATTGTGCCATTTTTGTTGCGTCTTAACTCGGTCTTTTCGCTAAAAAAATATTAGTCAATGATAAAAGCGCCTTTGATAAGGTGAATGCAAAACTTTAAACTATTTAAAATTATAATTTTATCATACTACAAATTAAGACGGTAAATTATATTGCTATAACAAATGAAAATTTATAAAGAATTCATAAACAATTCTTTATCGTTAAAGTTTGAAAACCGCCTGATACCGGATTTCAAAAATGATTGTTTCTTAAAAAAATCAATATGGAGAAAAGATCAGTTCTTGTTGAGTTTCTCGTACTGAGAAATTTATACGAAGATATCATTGGCTTAGCTGTAATTTCTTTATTATGTATCTAAAATGTTCGTGATGTCTTAAAAGCGATTCATCTTTTATTTTCCTATTGCACTTCAAACCCTACACCTATACATTTCCTTTCAAAGTCAAACAAAATGTCCGTGAAGTAATTTTCTTTTTCAACCGTCTTGGAAAACAAAGAGCTGGCGGAAGGACAAAACACTCAAAGTTGAAAATAGCATTCTCAACAAAATTAGCATTTTGTAACAATGAAACAACAACGTGTTCTGGTGGCGAGCAAGTATTGTCGTAGGACCCTCCCCTCCCCGGATGTAATGAGGACGCGACAGGAACATGACAACGATGGCGACGCTTCCGGGCGAGTGCTGCTCTGTTCACATAGTTCGAATAGAAAAAGTCGTTCCACATCGAATAAAAAAATTAAACATTGTTATTCACCAGCATTAAAAGCACTATAGGGAATGATACCAAATAAAAAATACTCAAATTTACGACAGTTGTACGTACTATTACAAAAATAGTTAATTCATTGTCGTCTAGGGACACCCAAAAGAAGCGAAGCTTAATAGTATAAAGCGTAGGAACTGAGCGTTAAAAAGTGACTGGCGTGAATGCAGAGAAGAAAAAGAGATAGAAAGCCACGCCAGTCACGCACACTGACATGATTGGAATAGAGACAGAAGGCTAGGTACACCGAGGTGGGGAGGCAGCTGGCTCCTATATATATCGAGTAACGGTTATAAATCTGACGCTTAGCACGGATAGAGTGGCCCGAACGATCGTATAGCAGCTTCGCTTCAAAAATATACGACAATGCTATCCGAAGCTGGAATAGTCAGTGGTCAAACCATTTTGCTTATTATTGCACGAGAATAACTATATAATGATATACAAGGTATTTATTATTTGTGGCACTAAACAAAATTGCAACACATCACAAGAACAAAGTGACATGGTAGGCTGCAACTCTATACATTTGTGCTAGCAGCATATTTAAACAGACAAATCTGGACATTTATATTAATCAATATTATTTATTTATTTATTTATAAGGACCACCAACAGAACATACACTATATCATTTAAAAAAAAAAATTATCATAGAGCTAAGTGCTGTCTTAATTAAAGGCAGTCACGACATGCACCAACGAAAATACACAAAGAAATAGTTGTAATCATTTACCTAAGTTACACAAGACGAGTAAAAGAGATTTATTTAAAGCTAAAATAATTTATTTATATAAATATATACCTATACAATATGGGCAAAAACAGACCACATGTTTTGTTACCTATATAATATAAACAAAAACGAACAAGAGTCAAAATCAAAGAAAAGAAGAATTAAGAAAATTAGAATAAAATAAATAGATTAAAATCCAATAAATTGCAATATAATAAATACACTTTCTCGTCTTGCTTACTAAACTTGTAAAGGTATTTATATTTGATGTTGTAGGTAGTAGTTTCCCAAAACAAGAAGAGATGGCGCTGGTAGTAGACTAAAAAACAGTTGTGAAAATTCAAAGCAGCAAGCAGAAAGTAGCAACAGAAGAAGGAAATTTTGTTGTGTTGAGTAAGTAACGTAAAAACGAAAAATAAGGAAGTCATAAACCCGTAATTGCTAATAAATTGAACATTTTTCTTTTACCCCAACCCCTTTTCGCTATCGCTATCTAATTAACATTGTTTTAAGACTTCTACGCTCAATACCGTTCAGTATAAATAGTTCTTTAGTAACTTCACGCCAGCACCGGCGCGTAAACACATTATTATGCTTCCTGAAGAATAGTAGGATCCTCTTACTGTAGCCCTTCAGGCACTTTTGACATACTGCACGCTTAATAAAGTAATGGAAAAAAATCATATATGTCCGAATAAGCGACAATATTGAAATAATCGAAAATATTATATTTTAGAAATATCTATTGATTTTTTTAGGTGGCAGGCATGAACGAACCTACATTACTTCGCTATGTGGACTAGTACTCTTCCACGTCAGCTACCGAGACCTTGACAGTCGATTTTTCCAAGTATTTCTTAAGCTGATGCCAGCGCCATCTCTACGTGTTCTAGGTACTACCTACAACATCGAGTGTAATATAAATTAATTTTATAATAGAAAAATACAAAAAAAGTCTAGTCTTTTTCTATTAAAAATAATTGATCTTATATGATAGCATTGAAAAAACGCAAAAATATAAAAAAATACAAATTCGAGTGTAATAATTTATACTCCCATCCCCTTTATATCCCCTTTACTCCTAAGAATAAATCTTTATCTAAGTATAATTTCTATAAACAAAAAATCTAGATGATTTTTAGGGTTCGGTATCTCAAACGGAAGAAACGGAATCCGTCCGTTTATCTGTCCTTAAGCCCCTTTATCTCGGGAACGCGTGGAAGTATCGAGTTGAAATTAAAACCAAATACTTAGGTCTACAGTCCCTTGTGAAGAGACAAACTCCTAAAAAACGTGAAAAAAATATACGGCCGTTTATGCCGTAAAAACGTATATTGTGATACCCTCAAGGGAGTCAAAATTTATAGGGTGTTTTCGTTGTCCTAGAATCTTGAAATTTGGCATGAAGCAACGTAAATGTAACACAAGTAAAGTAAAAAATCCAAAATCAACAACTTTGTAGTTGCATCACAAATTTTTTTTTCATCACAAACTTTTTTGCAGTTAGTAAACTAACGGCGACCTATGATGTATGGATACAACAGTTTTTCTACAGAAAAGTTTGCCCCTTAATCCGTCTCTCTTGATTCCTGTGATGAACGAACTATTTATTTTTTATATAGAGCTCGGTTTAGGTGTGCTAACTTGACTACCCTCGGTTCTTACTCATGTTATTCGTAGTTAATGAAGATGCGAGTTCTTATTTCGATCGTGACAAATTCGGTGCTCAGTGTCATTGGTATAAAAAAATAGAGAGTTAGACAATCATCACGGTAAATTCCTTGGACCTAGAGAGTCGAACATAACGAGTCGCCATACTGGATTTCTAAATGGACGGCATCTCCCCCGAGGGAGTCTTCCAACCGACTTAAATTCACAACAATGTTCTAGCCGGATAGAAAATAGCAGTTTAGTAACATATAAACCTTATTTCTTTTGAGGACATACGCATATTTTATATCCAGATTTTTTATTATTAGAAGTGAATTTAAATAAAACAAGTTAATTCCGTTTTTTACACATAATTTATATTTAATCCTGTCGTTTTGACTCCTTTACAGGAAACGTGATCACAGGATGATGATGGTCATATATTTTCTAATATCTTTACAATATTTTAATCTGACACGTTCTTAACTGTTAAAGTTTATGTAAATCAAAATAACTAAATAAAATGCAAAATAAAACAATTTTTATGGTACATAAATTTTACAAGTTAGAGATGTGCCCAATTCAAATATTGTGAAGGTGGTAGAAAATATATGACGACCATTTCCTTAGTTATCCTGTGAACACGGCTCCTGTAAAGGAGTCAAAACATCAGGATTAAATATAAATTATAAGCAAAAAACAGTAAATAATAATAATTAAATGTGTAATGTGCGCGGAAGTAAAAGAACTAAATATATTAGATGTGAAATAAATTTAATAAATTATTACAAGATTTATCTAATCACTACTATTTAAAACAAGTATTGTAACTAATAAATACCGTTAAACTTTTGTTACTTTATAAACTTGTCAGTAAACCTAAAAATGGTTAAGTTACCGCTTATCTTAATTATTGCATTGCATTTTGTGATGCCAAAAATGCATTTCTGGTATATTTTAAACTAAAACTGTAAATCCTTTATCTATTTGCATTAAATAAGCTCTGATGATCAATTTTCATAGAGTTAATTGCATCAGCTGTTAGTCCCTGGAGTCCGGACTCGAAATGAAAATTAACGCGAGCTGTGTCATTGGCGCTGCAACTAAATATATATTAATACCAACGATTATGAAGTAACTTAATGAAATAAGTATTGGCGATGTTACCGTTACTCTCTGCAGTCTCCTCACGCCACGCGAGCGTTTATAGTAGCCGTGTCTCGCATACTTTGATGCTGTTCCTTCCCGCCACAGTGTAGGAAACCCACATAATTCGTTGCTTCGCTTTCATCTGTGTGTTTCAGAACATCTTCGTCATACGCCTTCCGTCTGAATATACTATAAAAACTGAATAGGCACAATGGTCTGTTGTCTACTACTCAGATTCATTTTACTTACACATTGTTTAGGAAATGTGTAGTATTGCAAAACAAATTTGCCAACTTTTGTGTTAAAAATTGAGTTGACTTATTTGTTTTTTTTATAATAAGTCACACTAATTTTTATTATATACTTAGTATTCTTAAATGGTAAGTCAGGTGCGTGAGAAATCCTTACAGATAATCCTTAAATATCCTCTAAATTCACAAAAAAATGGGCCATATTCACTTTTTCTACTGAAAACAAACCAGGAATCCTCCGAGCAGAAACCTTCAAAATTCCTGATTTTCCGTGATGTTTTGTCTTCATTCATACCTGTTATGACAGCAATCTTGATAGTTGATCTACGGTCGGCCATAATATCATAATGATATTTTATTTAGTTGTACAAATTGCAGCGCGAGTCGTCTTCGATGTTCTCACATCTTAGTTAGAATTCTGCAATTCATTTTTTAAATTGTATATAACTACCTTCTTAAAAGGGTTATATACAATTCACAACATGAAAGCATGCTTCACAACTTAGCTCATCGCTGCAAAGTTGCCTGTCTGTTGGTCTTCTACAGACTGTATTTTGAAGAGTGTGCTCAGGAGCTTCATTTGCTCATACCGCCATCTCCTTTTTTCTATCGGACATCCAGAAGCATGTCGTGAAGGGACAAAATATATTAGAAAAAGTAAAGACGGAAGATCAGGGTAAAGTACAGTTTATCTATTTACAAAATAATTAAAGAAAAAATTGGAGGTAAGAAGAGTGAGGGCGAGTATGAGCAGTGTACAGTGAAAATGTGAGTAGGTGGTTGTGGGTCGTCGGCGATCTTCTATATAGGTGGCTTGAGGCCCGGGACTTTAGGGCCCAGAGGCGGTGACACCGTCGCACTATGTGAAGATCGAGTCGGTTTCGGGTCCTAAATCTATAACTTCCATGTTTTTATAGATATACAGCTGATTTTTTTTTAGGTAATCTGAGATAAACGTACTTTAAAATAATATACAGTCTATGCATATAAAAACATATTTAACAATTGTAAAAAAATACAAAACATGAAATATTGAAAAATTATCATAAATTTACGACTAATTTTAAACAATGTGACCTAAACGTTATAATTAATACAAAATAAACACATAAAATTACTCTTATTAATTAAATATAATAAGAAAAAGAAAATAACATAGAATTATATTATTCTACTAGCTCTACAGCTTCATCTATAAGTTCCATAGACTTTTTATTGGAAGGTTTTCTTAAACTTGTTATGTAAGGTTCTGAAGTGTACAAAAGTGTATGTAAAACGTCTTCATTTGTAGCTACTCTAGAGCATTTTCTAGCATGATGAAGTCTGAATCGTTTATAGTCTTTGTTCCTTGATTCCTGGGCATCTTCGGAGAGCTGTCCAAGAGGTAACACTGAATAATGCCGAATTACACTTTCCCCATGAATTAGGACTTTATGGACAGATGATGGCATATAGTACCACATATATTTACTAACATATCGTTGTACTGTATCGAAAGCATACTGTCCAAATTTCGTAGCATTAATTACTTTTCCGCTAGACATAACTTGAAGTAAAACATAAAATCGTTTTATCAATTCCTCATCCACACCGGTAATTTCTGCAGTGCACTGATAATTTTGAAAAAATCGTCTAGCTGTATTACCGTCATTACTGTTACCAGAACCTTGCTTAGGTTTATCTATATTTAAACCAAGTTCTTCTCTGAACCTTCTTTGTACATATGTCTTCTTTTGTTTTTTCAAATCTTTATTTTCTGTCGTTGTAGCAGACCATTTTTCAAAGCCTACATTATAAGATATATGTAAAATTAGTTCCATAAATCTAATCCAGCAATGTAAAGTCGAAAGCCCATATTGATAAGAATTTTCGTCAACAGGTTTATTTTGTACTTTTTCTAAATTGTTCATCTCTGTAGGTCTTGCACCACAAATAGTACATACAGCACCTGATGAAGTTTCTGACAAAACTTGAACCACTTTCCCGTCAACCATTGTCAAAAATAATGTGTGTTTGATTTCAATACTTTCACCATTTTTATTGATTAAGCTTGTTGTGAGAGCGTTTCTTTGAGCTATAATTTCATTAACTACACTTGTAGTTTTCTCTGGTGTCTCTTTTGAAAATTCTATTAAAATGGGCCTACAAAATCTTACTGATGATGGAACAGGGTTTTCCCACAAAGTTTCATTTGTATTAATATCAACAAGTTTCAGAGGTACTAATGAAGATATAAATAAATTTGTGTCAGAAATTAACTCATCCTCTTCAGTTAAGACTTGCTTGTATTCACTTTGTCCGCTTGAGCCATCACAGCCCCATTTCGAATACAGCATTAAATGTTTTTTGCCAGCTTTGTATACACCATTGATTTTCAAAATTCTTGCAATAGTGTGATCCAGCAGATCTTGCAGTTTTATTTTTGCTGTAATATTATTAATTTCTATGCTTGATCTTGGTGGGTAGCACATTCCTTTAGCTTCCTGAATTGATTTATATGACGAAAATAATACGCAGTTCTTCGCAATTAAGCAATTTCTCATGTTTTCATACTGTGCCATGTTAAGGTCCAACTCTATAAAAATACTGAGAGCTTCATCTTTAGAGTACGCTGTTAAATGTGCCGGTTCATTTAAAAGATTTTGACGTATTTCACTTTTTTTATCTATGGGTAATACTCGTAAAATTTCGACAATGAATGCTTCTTCCGTTTCCCCTTGAGATCTCAATCCTTGAAGATATGAATTCAGTATAAAATCAAGGCCACATGTTTCAAGCAACTCCTTGTTTTTTCGTCTTTGTGTTCTATCGGAACTGTCTTCGTAGGTTTTAGAAGGGCGTCCTCGCTTCCCCGTCGATGTCGAAGGTTCAGATTCACAAGTAGGATCTTCCAGATTTACTGTGAATGTGGCATTCAACCACATGCTATTCTGATTTAAAATTTTTTCTTTATTTCTGCCAGATTTAGTGTAGCGTTGACGAAAGTTCGTAATAAGATTTTTTTGTACACTCGCGACAATTTTAGCGATATATGCCTCAGAAAAAATTATTCCGTATATAACTTGTTAAAGCAACAACATAATTCCCGTCACTTTCAATCAAAACAAGACATAGGTCGCGTCTGGTACATTGGAATTCACTCATTGCGAGAGAGTAGATGGTTAGATACACTTTTAATAACAACAATAACAAACGAAAAACAGTATGTAATTATTCAGTATGCAGATGCTCTATTTTATATTAAATAACTGATTTGAAACGTGTGCAAAGTATGGGAATAAAAACTATTTATCATTATGTGGTTACTCGGTTTCCTATGTGTTTTATTGATAATTTATTTTGTAGGCGAACTAAAAATGGTGAGAAATACTCGATACATTATCAAAACATAAACCGCAATTAATAATATATCACAAGTGTAACCTATATCAACTATAGTACAGTCAATCTGTAGGTTGAGTGATGAAAAAATTACCCAATGGCTGATTCTTGTTTTTTCTGTTGCCAAATGACGTCACTAAGCTACCTTGGCGATGGGCATGTTCAACTCGTAGCGGTTTTTTGAACAACTCAAAAAAACGTCCAAAATATTTTTGAAATGCATTTTTCTCGATATCTATGCATTTTACAAACTTTTTGTTTAGACAAAAATTGTAGAGGGTGTTGAGTACTACAATTTATGTCATTGATGCAATGTCGTACAACAAAAAGTGCGCATTGTAGGTGGCGCTAAAGTGTCCAAAAAAGTGTTTTTTCACATTTTCACCCTAAAAATATCATTTTAATGGAAAAGTTTAAATGGTTAAGTTGTTCCTTACGTAATTTTCAACAACTTTTGTCTAAACAATTTTTTTGTATTACTTACCGTTTTCAAGTTATAGGTGGCGCAGGTATGAATAATCCAATAATGCGGTTTTGCGTAGTACAAGTACACATTTGCAGTGCATATTTCAATGTACGTTTTACTATTTTTTATTTTTTTATGATTGTAATAATTGTGATTTGTTATTAACTTGAAATATCGACAATAAGAGCTTTGGATTTTTTGTTTTGCATGAATTAATTGCAGGAACAAAAGTAGTTGATACAATAATTATTATTTTGTCGTACATAGGAGATAAATATTTTAAATTGTTATTAACTTATTCCCTGCTGTTAATGCGTTCTTGCAAGATTTGGAAAAAAGTTTTTATTTCAAATGTGCAAGTTGAATTAATACATGATAATCGCTTAAAAGTTTAATAATAAAGTTCAACTCTAAGAACGTGAATTTAAAACAAAATGTTGTTTTAAACAATTGTAATCGTAATAGCAAATAAATTAAACAGCTCATAATTGTAAAAACTTTAAATTTAAAAAGGTTTTTTTGATAAGGTAAATTAGTACAAATTCTACTGTACTGCGCTGTACAGCAGTGTAACTTGAAAACGGTAAGTAATACAATAAAATTGTTTAGACAAAAGTTGTTAAAAATTACGTAAGAAACAACTTTTCCATTTAAACTTTTCCATTAAAATGATATTTTTAGGGTGAAAATGTGAAAAAACACTTTTTTGGACACTTTAGCGCCACCTACAATGCGCACTTTTTGTTGTACGACATTGCATCAATGATATAAATTGTAGTACTCAACGCCCTCTACAATTTTTGTCTAAGCAAAAAGTTTGTAAAATGCATAGAAATTGAGAAAAATGCATTTCAAAAATATTTTGGACGTTTTTTTGAGTTTTTCAAAAAACCGCTACGAGTTGAACATGCCCATCGCCAAGGTAGCTTAGTGACGTCATTTGGCAACAGAAAAAACAAGAATCAGCCATTGGGTAATTTTTTCACTGAAACGACCTTTTTTTCGACAGATTGACTGTACTACTAATAAAACAAATAGATTCGCCCACGTATTTTTAAGAAATTATTACTATTTCATGTTATGATAGATAGCATTATGTTGTGCAATGAAGTTGCAACTTTTTTTTTCTTCCTGTATAAAAATATTAAATTTCCTATCAAATAACATCATTTACAGACCTTCGGCAAATTTCGGCAACTGTCAAAACTCTAATTGAAAGTTTCAGATACGCAAAAATGATATGTCATGAGATAAATATTTCTAGTAAATATATTTATAAATATATAGCATATTTGTGTATACCAAAAAAAAGTATATATTATAAGCTTTCTAAAATGGTATAATACTTGTATAATTTTCATTGCTAGCTTACTAGAAAATCATCCTGAAAAAAATACAAATTATGATGTTTTCGTGATAATTTTTCAATCATCGTATTTAGATGCTCTTTAGACGAGCAGCGCTTCTGGTAGGTCGGGAGGCGTGACAGGTAGGTTGGGCGGCGCTGCTGGTGGATGGCCTGCACCGATTTTCTGCCGGCGCTGCTGGTAGACGGGCGGCGTAGCAGGTAGGTTGGGCGGCGCTGCTGATGGATGGCCTGCACCGCTGGTGGTCAGGCAACGTTAGTGGTAGAGAGTGGCTAAGTTAAGTGTAAGTTCTTCAGCCAAAAGTTTGCCTTACGGCGTTGAGGACTTTTCTTGAGTCCCGGGGCAGCCGGCCCCGGGACAAGGCCTTTAAGAATTTTGAAGAGCTCGGTAGCGAGCTATAGTTGTTACCGTGGCAACTTTTGCCGAAGAACTGCATGACTTGGCAGGTGAGCTCGGTCTTTTATAGGCCCAGAACCATTTAAATTCAGATTGTCTTCGAGAAGAACTAAAAAGGAAAAAATCGGGTTTTCTTTGGAGGTTGAATACCATAAATGAAAGATCGTGTCATAGGTAGCCATGGCAACGGAGAAAAACTTATATGTCAATAAATTAAATTAATACATTTTTAGTAATAAAATGGAAAAATAATAACGGAATAGATTAAACAAAAAGACAGGTTAAAATAACAAGCAATGCCGGTAAGTGTGTAGCATTCTGAATAGAAGTTTTGAGTGGTTGCGAAGCACTATATGAAAATTCAGTGTTTCTTTTCAGCAATTGAGTAAAATATTATTGTATATATATATATATATATATATATATATATTTACAGAGATTAAAACGTTTACAAATGACGATGCAAAATGGAATGATAAAATATACAATTTAACGAATGTTATGAATGAAAATCGGAGATTATAAAGGTAAATATTAGTATACATTACAAGCACTGCGGAACCTTTCTTGGTTGCTATTCCTACCTGTTGCACCAAGCGCTTCCCAACATCCTTGATAATACGCACAGCAAGGAGTGAAACTCCCTCCCTGCATTTGTATGTCCGAGAACTTATAACTGGTCCATTTTCAAAGCCAGGGTGAATAGTCACCTTCTGGGTTAGCTCGTTCCATCGTGGATCCTGTCTTGGCCCCGGGCTTGATTGGGATCAAGAGCAAACCCATTTAAAAAATCGAAGTTGTCATATTCTTATCATTGTAATTGCAGCAAAATAATTTGCTGATAAGTAAAAGAATCAAAATATTTTTGTACAATCATCAGAGAGACGTCCACTTCTATTATAATATTATTTAGTAGTAAATATAAATGGTCTTTGTCGGTTAAAAGACGTCCTGAAAAAGTTTGAGATAAAACTTATGGACAAAGAGCGAGCTCAAAAAATGCTCTGATTTTAATAAAGCGGATCATTTGACAATTTGTTATAGTAGTTGTGTACGTACACATACTGCGGTCAGTCAAGCGAACTGTAGAACAGGCGTCACATATACAGGGTCAGCCAAAAATACCGGAACACCTAAATAACTCTTGGATCGTAAACATTAAAAAAAATATTTACAAACAAAAGTTTCTTAGATTTAATACTATCGTTTAAAATTTATTTTGAAAATACAAGATGCTCATTTTATTATGGAAACAGGGTAATCAGTCATTTTTTTAAATACAATACCCTGTATATTTTTGAGTTATAAGCAATTAATTAAACTCCTGAACTTTATACATAGTTGTTTATTTAAATCAAAGGATAAATTAATTTCAAAATCAAAAATAAAGTAGGCGTAAAGATAGAAGTTTGATTTAAATGCTTATAACTCAAAAATGGTGTTTTATAAAAAAAAAAATTAAGACAAAAAATATTTAAAATTAATCTATAAATCAAAAATTTAAAAATATACAGGGTGTTGAATTTAAAAAATGACGGGTTACCCTGTTTCCATAATAAAATGAGCACCTGTATTTTCTAAATATTTTTCAACGATAGCTTGTTTACATCTAATAAACTATTGTTTGAAAAAGTTTTTAAAAATGTTTACGGTTCAAGAGTCATTTAGGTGTTCCGGTACTTTTGGCTAACCCTGTATGCTATCAAAGTTTTAGTGTTATAGTTTCTGTGGTATTTAAGTGAGTTTACTTGTTGTGTGTTAAAATTTTGGTACAGGGTGTATATCTTTATATATATAATTCTTCTGTGAGTGTGTATGTCACTGAACTCCTCCTAAACGGCTGGACCGATTTGAATGATTTTTTTTGTGTGTGTTCAAGGGGATCTGAGAATGGTTTAGATTCACAAATCAGCCCGGCAGATGGCGCTGCAGACGGTATCTAGGTTTACTTATCTATACTGCAAAAATAACAGGCAGGACAACGTCTGTCGGGTCCACTAGTCTCAATATATAAAACTAAGTCGGGTTTGTTCGAACACTTATAACTCCAGAACGGCTGGACCGATTTTCATGGTTTTTGATTTGTTGTATTTATCTTCATCCCGAATAACAGAATAACTTTTTAGTTATATAAGTTATAAACGGGATTGTCGCCATGTACCTTGTTTTTATTGAGTTTCCGATATTTCGGCAATGTTGCAAGTGCCATGATCACGGAGCGACTCATAACAAGGTATCTCATAACAATGACATGGTGACAATCCCGTATATAACTTATATTACTATAATGTTAGCTACCATGAAAGTTTACAACAATATAACAGAATAACTATTCAAAACATTGGAAAATTGACGGAAAAATAAAATAAAAGTAAAAATAGTTACCCATACAAAATGTTCATGGGTTTCATCCCGTTGATATAGTAAACTCTTCCCTCATATCAAAGAACGTCTATAAATAAAGGTTTCGAATCGACAAGATATATTCACAAAATTTTGATAATTCGGAATTAGGATTGACATATTAATTGGTTGTTAAATATTTATGCGTCAAAGTAAGTATATTATATTAAGTGTAATTTATTTAATTAATTTTGTGTGAGTAATATTATTAATAATGGTGCGACCAAGGAGATCACGACATTTTCTAGTGAAGACTCAAAAATACGATGGACTTCGGAGTTATTACAAAAAAAAAACACTTTTTTCGATTTTTTCGTGAACGATATCTCACGAACGAATCAACCGATTTTGACGCACATGGGCGCGATCGACGTGGTTTTTTGAGGTTAAGAGCTGAGTAGTTTTTGGAATTGATCGGTAAAGCCGTTCAAAAGTTATTTAAAAAAAAACACATTTAAAAAAGTTTCTTTTCGATCTTTTTAAAGTTTTTTTTTACTTTTTTCGAAATCTATCGGTCCGAATTGGATCAAATTTTTAGGAAATCTAAGTTTGATGAAACTCTTTCGAACGCATTTGGTTTGGTTCGATTCGGTCAAACCGTTCAAAAGTTATAAGAGGTTTACATACACACACACACACACACACACACACACACACACATACATACATACAGACACCATCGCGAGAAGGGTCAGCGAAGATTCCTAAGACCTCAGAACGTCGAGATCTGTTGAAAACTCGTTTTTTTCAAAACGGGGTAAAAACAATAACTTCCCGATTTTTCGAAAATCTTCGATTTTCTTAGCGGGAAGTTAAAAAAACAAAAAATGTTGTATATCACAAGGAGTTTCAATAAAAAGAATTAAACCGAGTGCATCCCTTGCTGTAAAATATGTACATAGTTCAATTCAATCATGTCTTGCTGACACGCGATTGATATAATTATTTTACGTCCTTTTTTATTTCTTTTTGAGTTATTAGTATATTAATAAAGTACTAAACTTAATATTTATTTTGTATTCATTGTATTAAGTTCTTAAAATCATAAATTAGGTTCACTTTATCTGGAACACGTCATTCATTAACGGATAGGCGGTACGGAGCATATAAATAACAGTTAATTAGTCAGTAGCTTAGATGTGAGAAAGTATACTAGAAGAGAATGTATAATTAATAAATAAGGTGTTATTAAAAACTAAATTTAAAAAGTTTTGGGGGTACTTTATTGTATATGAAACATGAATAGCACGAAGGTGAGAGGCTCATCAGTGACAGCAAATTGGTAAAGAGCAAGCTTAGCTTACCACCATCGCTTTAGCTCACCACCGCAAAATTGCCTGTCTGTCGGTCTTGTACAGATTTTATTTTGGAGAGTGTGCTCAGAAGCTGCATATGCTCATACCGCCATCGCACCATCTCCCTTTTTCCATCGGACATGCAAACACACTGCGGGCTACCACCTTTTCTTGGTTGCTATTCCTTCCTGCCGCATCAAGCGCTTTTCAACATCTTTTATAATACGCACAGCAAAGGAGTGGAAGTCCTTCCCTGCGTCTGTATTTCCGACTACATATAACCCATCTGTTTTTAAAGCCACAGGTATACCATCTATGTTAGCACGTTTCATCGTGGATCCTGTCTTGGCCTCGGGCTCGATTGGGATCAAGAGCGAATCCATTCAAAATAAAATAAAAAATATTCAGCCAACCATATTATAGAACAACCCCCGTCAGTCAGCCAAAGAACATTAACAAATGTATGAACTGTTATGAAAGTGACTGTACTGTTAATTTTTACTCTATGCAGTCACATACGGACTGTTTGCTTATTGCATTACCTAACTTTATGGGGTGCTCACGTGGGCGATTTGTCAGCTCGCGAGCGTACGGCCGGACGAATGGACATAATGAAAATGTCATGTTATTTGTTTCATGAAAACCGTCGGCTTCATAGCCGGATACAAAGCCCCGCCGTACATTATGTCTGATGTGTATGGTAATGGTTTTTTTACATTTGAAAAATCTGTTTATTAAATCCGTCGATTAAAGTAACGCAATTCTGTGTATATGGGTGCTTTCAACCGTCCAAATTTTTACTTACTGTTTTTTTATTTTTTTATTTCAATAATACTTCTTTTGCAGTATTCTTTCACAAGATGAAAAGTAAAAAAATACAGTTTGTAATTAAGCCGATACAATATAGGGAAGTTAATTTTTACATACTAGACAGAGTGTTAAAATCAATAAATACATTGGTTGTTCCATTATTTAATTACTTAGGAATCTTTTAATTTTTTTTATAGAGAATGTCCCGAAAAAAGGCCAGGTCAAAAGTACCTTTAACTTGTATGAAAAGGCTGATGAGAGTTGAAGCGAGATATATACGTCAGAATCGTGGTAAGTGGAAATCTGTTATCTCTGCCTACACTGCGGAAAAAAGACGTGAATGTATATATACTTTGTTAACATATTAAAAGAAGTAACATATGAAATTTTAAATGCCTCATTAATTTTCTCTGTTAACAAAAACAGCGAGGAAGTCCAAAATTATCTTTATATATTTTCTGTGTTGGTATTACATAAATAAAATATTCGATAGCCTTCCTCAAAAGTAAATTTATGTAGCAGGAGGAATTAGAATTAAAAGTAGTGTGTTAGAACACGCTGAAATTAAAACTAAAAAAAAACTTTTCGCACGTACTTTTGATCGACTAAATTATGTTTATAAAACTAACTTTGGAAACTAATTAGGCTAATGTACTATTTTAGTTCTAAGGTTACAAATCCTTACTAATATTATAAATCGGAAAGTGAGTTTGTTTGTTTGTTTGTTCCGCTTTCACGCCGTAACTACTGAACCGATTGCTTTGAAATTTTGCAGACCTAAAGATAAAAGTCCGGATTAAATAATAGGGTATCCTTTTTATCCTGGAAAAAATTGATATTCCCGAGGAAAAACAAAAATATTGTTTGCTTGATGGATGGATTGTAGATGGCGCTGTGTGTCGTTTAAAACAAGGTAAAATATTGCAAACGAATATAAACATGTAAATTTAGGAGCTAAATGATATGATAATGAATCCCCGAAAATGAGGAATTCCCGAGGGATGACGTACAATTTGTTTTATCGTCTTAACTGTTTTTTTTACATCTACTTATATGTTGCAAACGAATATGAACATGTAAATTTTGAAGCTAAATGATACGAAAATGAATCCTCGAAAATGAGGAATTCTCGAGGGATGACGTACGATTTGTTTTATCGTCTAAATTGTTTTTTTTTTACATCTACTTATCCTGAAATCACTAAAGTCAACGAATTACTAATTGGTATAAGTATTAGTTACGTTATTTAGTTCTTGAGGTATGCGATAGATGGCGCTAGGTATTTTTTAAACATGGTAACGATGTGTTTTTTAAAATACGTAAGAAGTTGAATGATAGCTTACGCTATTGCTTTATACCGCAATATAACCGAATTCCCCGCGGGCGAAGCCGCGGGCGGAAAGCTAGTGTGTTATAATTGGCTGTTTGTTTCTTTAATTAAAGAAAATAAAAAATAAGAACGCCGGCGTTCTATTGAGACTTGACTAAACTTTCAGTATAAAACAGAGAGAATCCCGGAGTTCTTAGGAGTCTGGGCTATTTAAAGAATAATCCGCTGATGAACGGAATCTTCTCACATAATATGTCTTTATATCCACACCAATTAGACTAGCCCAAAGTAAGCACTGTAAAGCTTGATACTAGGGTAACGGATAGACATCAAATATGATACATAAATATTTAATGTTAATAGAAATATATATAAATACCCATGACTAAGGTTCAATTACTCGTATTTATCATACAAACATCTGCCCCTTCCGGGACTCGAACCCAGGACCCTCGGTGTGAAAGGCAGGATCGATACCCTTGTACTAAACAATCGTAGAAAGGTTTTGCCATAATCTCCACACTAATCAAGCGAGTTGAAAATCCCAGTAAAGAACCATAATTCATAAAACGCCGGCGCCGCTGCCCATTTTGTGTTCTACGGTAGGTGTATGGTGTAAACCTCCAGCATCATTAATCATATATTATGATAGCATTAAATGTGAAGGGTAAACTCTTCTATTTTGCCGGACACGAACCGAACAAATAAACGGATAAACAATTTTCCACGGATAAATATTTTTTTATTTATTTAATACGAATTCAGTGCAAATAATAATCTAATGATGATCGTTTGGTGCAACGGTAGCGATCCTGCCCCTCGCACCGACGGTCCTGGGTTCGAATCCCGGAAGGGGCAGATGTTTGTTTGATGTATGTATTTATTTACCGTTACCCTAGTATCCATAGTGCAAGCCTTATAGTGCTTACTTTGGGCTAGGTTAATAGGTGTGAATGAAAGAAATATTATTATTATAATGCTCGGACTAACCTATGTAGGGGAAGGACCTGCTCTTTCATAATAGTTACTTACGTCAAGTTATTTTGGTGTTGCAACAATTCTAGTTTGATCATCAAACTATCACACTTACGGTTGTCTAAAAAGGCGACAAATCACCAAATACTACCCAAAAATGGGCGAAACTTGTTGCGATCTCCAAAACGCCTGCCAAATACGGAATTTATGACGATAACCCTACAGGGTGTATAGCTTACTTACTTAAAGTTTTTTTACAGTATTTTCCTTTCAGCGACGGACATCTTTTGGCTAAGATATTGATGATCATCTTAAATTCTCGTCCCCATTTTTTTAATCAGACAACCAGATTTACAAATAGTTGCCACCGTTGTATGGTTGATGTACCAAAGCGTAGCAATAGGTGTTTTGGTAAAAAAATAGTAATAAGCGTGGATGAGAGCCAGATGTTTTCAAATATCAAACGATAAATCTCATCAACTTGCTGGCTGATAAAATCTGCACAACACACGGAATCTAAATTGTTTCAACGCTAAAAACAGTCGTTCGGTTCGTAACGAGCTCCTATTGGATGCTTGTCACGCGCACCCTATATGCGATCACGTTCGATGGCACACAATCGCCAGAGTGATAGCATTGTATCCGATTTATGATGAACTAGGCCCTGTAAAGGCAACTGCGGTAATTTAGCAAAGAAATGTATATAAAGTAGACTAAATCACGTACATTGTTCTTAACCCAAAGTAAGTATAGGTCGCCCGCGCGTTGCAGGGGCGCGGGGGTATTGCAAACAAGCCAAGCCGTGGCGTACCCCCACGCCTCTGTACCGCGCGGGTGAAAGCTATAGCTAAAGCACTTCAGTGGAAATCAGAAACAATGATAGTACTTATATTATGCCATATTACTTAGAACCGAGTGAATTAAGCAAGCTCATTTGTTATTTAAGAACTTACCTACTGATTTTCATATAAAGAAATAAACACTGAAAAAAATCTATTTGTCTCTTTATAACATTCGATGTTTTAGTAGTACCTAGAACATGAAGAGATGGCGCTGCCGTTGGCTTAAGATACATTTAGGAAACTTTAATTTGTGGTTAATTGAACTTACCTTAAGTGAACTTCAACCAAAATTATACGAGTTGCTGCATCCGTAGAGATTTAATAAACCATGTAGTCCGTTTTCTCTTGTACTGCATCGTCACACGAATTTTAGATCTTAATAAAGAAAAAAAAAAAGACATTTTTTGACTTAACTGGCAAGCCTCTATAGATAAGCCGACAGAGACAGTCGACAGAGGGCGTCATTCTTTTCAGAGTATTAATTTATTTATTTATTCTGCGATTTAGTTTTGGGTTACTGGGAGGGATGGGATCTTAAATCTCTACGGATGCAGCAACTCGTATAATTTTGGTTGAAGTTCACTTAAGGTAAGTTCAATTAACCACAAATTATACTTCGTTGCTGCATCCTATGAGATTTAATAAACCATGTAGTCCGTTTTCTCTTGTACTGCATCGTCACACGAATTTTAGATCTTAATAAAGAAAAAAAAAAAGACATTTTTTGACTTAACTGGCAAGCCTCTATAGATAAGCCGACAGAGACAGTCGACAGAGGGCGTCATTCTTTTCAGAGTATTAATTTATTTATTTATTCTGCGATTTAGTTTTGGGTTACTGGGAGGGATGGGATCTTAAATCTCTACGGATGCAGCAACTCGTATAATTTTGGTTGAAGTTCACTTAAGGTAAGTTCAATTAACCACAAATTATACTTCGTTGCTGCATCCTATGAGATTTAATAAACCATGTAGATGTTTAGCACTTAATTGTAGAATAATAAATAACAAGTTATAGTAGTTTATGATACTGTTGCATAATAAGGGTTCTTATAACATGAGTGTGTTTTAAAAAAACGAGCCGTAGGCGAGTTTTTTTATAGCATCACACGAGTGTTATAAGACCAAGTTATGTACAGTGTCATACACTACTTTATCTACTCTCATACTATAATATGTAAAACAATATTGCAAATAAAACGCTGAATATAACAACAAATTTATTTAAATGTCAAATGTTGGCGCCAAGGTGCAAACATCAATTGCGCATGCGTGTTGCGTCGGTCGTCGAGGACTCGTTCATTGAAACCTTTTTAAAGTAGAGGTTCAACCTCCTTGGTCCAGCTGGAGGTTGTATAGGTGTATCGTTATGATAAAAAAGTTATATTATGTTACAGGTGTCCATACAAGACCTGTATCGTAATGAAACTTTTTTTTTATTATTTTTGGCCTGTACGTAATGTTTGTCATAAGCATTTTGTTTTCAGTTTTAGAATCTTTGTATTATAGTATTAGAGTAGATAAAAGTAATTATAGGATAATCAGCTTTATTCTCATTATACATTATATATATTACAAAAATTTAATTCACTTACTAGCAATGGTATTGTTTACTTTTATAATTGGATTAACATTACTTGTCAGTTGTAAGAACTGCGACAGCAAAGGCTCTGTCTACTTCAGGATCTGGTAAAGGTAGGTTATAGTACTTGGCAAAGCAGAGAGATTGGCCGCTCCAGCCGGCAGCACGCTTAATAATGTCTAAGGAGAGGCCAGCGCGGCGCGCTGCTGATGTTGCCGCGTGCCGCGTGCTATGGGATGAGTACATCGCTATATCGACGCCACTAGCCTTAAGTGTCTGTTTAATCCAACGACTTACCGACTGGGTACTAGCGATGCGTATGGGCTTTTTGATAGTTAGGATTAACTTATCTGTAAGTAAACCATTACGTAGTTCTTTTGTTTTATTTATATATATAGAGAGAACCTTTGCCGGACATATAGCCGGATTTGTGTTAAAATATGGAATAATCAACTTAGGGTTTACTCTATTAGGGGCTGATGTTTTAATAAGTTCATCTATAGTAATACTAGCGCCACTTTCACGAAATGAAATATTATCAATTTTAATAAGCGTTAACGTCTGAACACGTTGTCCAGACAACGCGAGCAGAGTAACAAGTTTTTTCGTAATCATATCTATAGTTAGTGACTCGTTTGGGACTTGATCGGATAGATAGGATAAAACCATTCCTGGATCCCACGAGTTTTGATATTTCGGTAAATTAGGTCTTATTCTGTAAACTCCTTTTAAAAATCTACTAACACAGGCATTAACACATATTTCTTTGCCTAAAATTAAAGATAATGCTGATCTAAATGAATTTAACGTACCGTACTTAGCCCCGCTTTTAAAATGATTTGTTAAAAATTTAAGCAATTCCTGTATAGATACATTGAAAAAATCCAAATTATTTTCATGACAAAAGGCAAACCAAGACTTATACGCTGTATTATATTGTTGTATTGTACACTTCGATAAAGATTGTAACATTATTTCAACAGTATCGTCATCTAATGATTGTCTTGCAAACGACTCCCGGATAATGTTGTGCACACCAGGGTAAGGTTGGGCCATAAAGGATGCGGAGTTCTGTAAGGAGAGATTAACATATTTTTATGTGGCCCAAAGTACAAAACTTTAGAGACTGATAACGACATAAATAGTGGATACCAGGGCTGACTCGGCCAGTAAGGCACAACTAATATACCCGTTGCTTTATCGTTTATTATTTTTCTAATACATTTCAATATAATTGAAAATGGAGGAAAGGCATAAAAGAAAAACTGATTCCATCTTAGAGTAAACGCATCTATATTAAATGCCTCCGGGTCTCGTTTCCATGAGACAAACTTCGAACATTTTTTATTAATTCGAGATGCAAATAGATCTAAATTTGGTTCACCGAATTCAGTTATTATCTCTTGAAAACAATTTCGGTGCAATTCCCACTCTGTATCAACGTTCGAGAATCGGGATGCCTTGTCGGCCTCGGTATTGTCTCGTGACCTTATGTACGATGCAAAAATGAAGATCCCCCGGCGTTCACACCACTGCCATATCTCTCGTGTTATATCATTTAAATGTGGAAACTGAATTCCACCCATTCTGTTAATATAAGAAATGGCCGTGGTATTATCGATTCTTAATAAAATCTCTGTATTAGTAATATTATTACAAAAGCATTTTAGGCCCATATAGGCAGCTAGCAACTCTAAATAATTGATATGGTATTCCCTTTCTTCAGGGGACCAATACCCATTTACAGTTTCACCGTTACAAAATATTCCCCAACCAGAAAGTGAAGAATCTGAAAAAATTTCTAAACTAAAATGATTTGTGCGAATAGGGTTGTCTACACACATAATTATTTTTTCCCACCATATAAAATCTTTATAAAGGGAGGGGGCGATTTTCATTTTTGCGTCATAGCTTTGATTGTCAGTCAGGGCTAAGTATTTTTCTCTCTCAAACAGTTTCGTGTATAACCAGCCATAAGACACAGCTGGACACGCCGCTGTTAAAGTGCCTACAAACTGAGCAAATTCTCTAATTTTTATGCAATTTTTGGCTGATATATTTCGAACCATATCATAAATCTTATAACGCTTTTCCATCGGTAGCTCTATGGTCATATTTTGCGAGTTCAGTTGAAATCCTAGGAATTTACAAATTTTGTTGGGTATCATGGCACTTTTTTCACTATTTACTACAAAGCCTAATTGTTCGACAGTATTAATAATTTCTGACATAGTGTTATAACACGAATTATAATTATTCCCGAGGCACCATATATCATCTAGGTACGCTACTAATCGATGGCCCTTGTTGCGCAATAAAGATAGTACAGGTTTCATTAACTTCGTAAAAACGAACGGGGCTGAACAAAGACCAAAGGGGAGGCATGTAAATTCATATAGATCGTTGTTAAAGCGAAATCTTAAATATTTCCTATAAGATTTATGAATAGGTACCAAAAAATAAGCTTCTCTGAGATCGATCGTCGCCATGTATGAGTCTCTAGATAATAGTTTTGTTGCTGTACGTACGTCCTCCATTTTGAAATGATGCATAACTATAAATTTATTTAATGATTTCAAATTCAGAATGAATCTATTCGTTCCATTACTTTTAGGAATTAGAAAAATAGGTGATATAAATTGGTCTTTACAATCTGTACATGGCACGATGGATCCCAGATACTTGAGTTGATTAATAGCCATATCCATTTCGTTTTTAGAATATGGTGGATTATGTGGTTCTATAATCTGTATAGGAGTTTGAGTGAATTTTAATTAATACCCTTTGATTATTTCTAGTATTTGAGGGTCTCTTGTAATGTTTTCCCAGTTATGTAAAAAGTAACGAACACGTCCAGCGTGTGGTACCTCTAGTAGCGGCGATTCCGTCGGTCCTGCGGCCGCTGCGGCGGCGCAGTGCGGCGCGAGCCCTGCGGCGGCGGTCGGCGCCCGGCTGGCGGCGGCGGGTAGTATCGGGCGTGCGAAGGTGGCGCGCGCGCTGCTCCCGGCCCGCTCGCCTGGCGGGGAGGCGCTCGCAAGTTTCCCTGTAACGGTGTTGTGACGGGCTTCCTGGGCGTAGATGATTGTGGAAAAGCTTGCTTCTTTATTTGTTGACTAGATCTTTCAATTGATTTAGTTGTTTTTATCTTTTCACCTAAGTTGTCTCCAAATAAAAATTGTTCCCGCTTAACGCCACGAATGACATTAATGAAACTTTTATCCAAAACCGGTATTAATAGTCGCCTTCGATTCATTGTCTGCTCATAGTGGAGGTCCAGTAATATTTGGTTCGTTTCAGATATGTTTTTAATTATATCCATTTTACATGCATTATTTATCAACTCTGACGTCAAATTAGCCAATCTCGCGATACTAAGCCCGAGTTGATCTTGCATTTTTTCTAAGCGTTTATCTCGATTTCTCACAGAAATATTAAGTATTGATTCAACTTCTTCATTCAATTTTGGGGCTTTAGCTAATTGAAAATTTTCTGGAACAAACGTGTTCGAAAGCAGGTTCTCCTTTTGCTCCTTCCCTAGGCCCTCCACCAAGATCTTACCCCAACGTTCAGAGATCTCCGATGGTATCTTTTTCCCAAATCTTTCGTTAGAAGTTTTTGCTTCACCAAGCACTGCCAACACTTCTGCGGGGACCAAATCCTCCTCGTTTTGATTTGGAGTTGTGACAGGTACAACGTCGCCAACCACCGAAGCAACGCTGTTACTAGCGTTCAGGGACCTCTCGCTATCTGATTTGGCGGTATGTAAATCACGCGCGGCTGTGCATACGGATGGCAGCTGCCGCCAGTCGTCCTCCTCGCTGACATCTCCAACAATGTTGTGTATTTCGAAGTCGGCACCATCACACTCGTAGTACGAGTCGTACTCCAAACCTAATAAATGAAGTATCTATGTCAGATAAGTTTTACTTTTTTGGATGGCATCACGTGTCATCACTTGAAAAAGTAAATTTTTATTTCCGGATGACATCACGTGCCATCACCAAGGAAATAATTTTAAGGCAACTTAATTTTTGTTTTTGTTTAATAGGTAGGTAAATAATAAAATATGTAACAATTTTTTACTTTCAGGATGACATCGCGTGTCACCACATCGAAAGTATATAAGTAATTATTTTCGGGTGACATCTCGTGCCACTACTAAGAAAATAATAGTCCGGTAATTTTACCACAATCAATGTTCTGTGAGATATGCACTATGACATTTAATAGGTTATACCTATTCAATACAATTTTTAATTTACAAAATATTGTAAAAGGAAATCCTGATATTGCAGTTGTTTACATTTTTATCACATAGCTATGCATTAACAACCAATGTTGGTTTATTTGAACTCACCTTCGTTGTCACGAGTACCCGCCACTTTCGGAGATAATTGTTGCCGTAATTGTAATTCCTTCTCCAACCGTTTAATTTTGTTTTTAATTTCATCATCTGTTTTTTCTCTTGTCCTTTTCCCCATTTCACTATCACTTTTCACTAAAATAATAAAGTTTCACTGAAAAAAATATATATTTCAACGGACAGCGCGTGAACGATGCAACACACGGAAAACGAATGACGCCCTCTGTCGACTGTCTCTGTCGGCTTATCTATAGAGGCTTGCCAGTTAAGTCAAAAAATGTCTTTTTTTTTTTTCTTTATTAAGATCTAAAATTCGTGTGACGATGCAGTACAAGAGAAAACGGACTACATGGTTTATTAAATCTCATAGGATGCAGCAACGAAGTATAATTCAAGTTCTGTCGATGTCTCTAGGTAGCTTAATTAGAAGAGTGCCGGATAGCGAGAGGTTGTGGGTGAGAGTCACACCTGAGAACAACTTTTAAGTTTTCTAGAATTTTCTTTTAAAAATGTTCACGATGCCCATACCTTAGAAACTGTGAATGTGCGATGTAGATTTTTTTATTAATTCGTATGATAATGTAGCGCCATATCTATGATACAAAGACTCAACGTGTCTGCGATGTTTCATGTCGCGGTGTGTAGGTGTCACTAAATCTTTACATTATTATATTTTTCTGAGCTAAATTTTAAAATTTGGAGAGGTGGAGACAATTGAATGCACGCTTATGATATAGAAATAACAAGTACAAATATGTTTTAAACCAAATTAATATCGGTTAATTACATTAAAGACACTATTTTACATGATATTGGTAAAGTTTTTGTGGAGGAACAAATATTATTACTAAAGTTTTTCAATATGTTATATGAAAACTTTATTAACGGTTATTACAAAGAATATTATTTTGTATTAAACATAACTATAGGTTAAGTAATATAAGAGATTAATATTTTATTACCCGGCAACTCGCACGGGCCCCAAAGTGTGTTATCGTTCATGATAATCCATACTAATATTATAAATGGGCAAGTGTGTCTGTCTGTTTGTCTTTCTTTCACGCAAAAACTACTTAATCGATCATCATAAAACTTCGTACAAATGTTCTTGGAGGTATAAGAAGTAACATAGGATATTTTTTATTGAAAAAAAAAGACTAAATAAATGCGAGCGAAGCCGCGGGTAAAAGCTAGTAACATAATAATTGTGTATACAATACTTAACCTGTTTTAGCTGTATTAGATAAGTAAAGCCTTTTTTACAAGAAAACAATTAACTTAATATATTTATTTTATTTTTTGCATTAATATTGCCATATTTCTATTTGATTTAAAATAGGCCTGTTAAACCAACCACGTCTCCTACTAGAGGGCTCGGAGATGTGGAAAGCTTTGAATTAGTTAGCATTCATTAAAAAGCAGTAAGTAAAAATTTAACGGTAAAAAAGCTTAATAATTTTTAAGTGCATTTGAATAAAAATTAATTTTCATAATGAATTTTCATGTAAAACTTAAAAGCCCTTCAATGCTCAATCACTTTGCAGGAAAATTTGCAATTCATGATGAGATTGTGAAACGCGTTATTAATAACAGTCACCGATTAACGTAATAGTTTGTCTTCGCCACTTAAAGGAAAGAATTTTAAACACTGCATTGGTTCAGAGAAATATGGAAAATATAAATTACACACGAAAGCAATTTAAAATGTCTTTTGATGTTTTTTCAACGGCTATTGTTATTTGGCGATCGTTTCGTGCGACGTTAGCGATCTTGCCTTACACACGGTCTCGGGTTTGTGTCCCAGAAGGGGCAGATGTTTGTGTGATGAATACGAGCATTTGTACCTGAGTCATGGGTATTTACAAATATTTCTTTAAATATTAAGGTGTCCTGAAAAAAGGAGCTAGTTAACTTTAAAAGAAAGTACAAGAAAAGTGTAAATTGGAATTTTTAAAATGGTTAATATAAAAAAAATACAAAAATGTATGTGGATGATTTTTTGCTCTTGGATTGGAGAGCACATTCTGTAAGGTTTGTTAAATAGGCGTGTAAAAAAATATTTATTTTTTTATTAATAGAACTGTTTGTTAAATATTTATCTTTAAAATGCCAATTTTGGTAATAGTCAGGCATTGTGCTTGTAGTTAAAAGGTTGTTGCATATGTGAAAAGTTGACGGTAGTAGTATAAATAACTAAATTGAAAGAAGGACAATTAAAAATCAGCAAGCATTTTAAGTTAATGAGAAATAGTCGACAAATATATCAAATATACTAGGTAAAGTAAAAATGAAGAAAAAGTTAATAAAAAAAATTATATAGTATATTCATGTCATTTTGCTATATTATGGCACAGTAAAGAAATATGTATTTTACTCTGGAATATTCTCAGAGAAAATGCGCAAATTGTCACTTGAAATAAGTACGGAATCCTACACTCACTTGGCCCAAAACGCACTTGGCCGGTTTTCCAATACTTTGCGTTTCCTTTCAATAAAATTTTTGATGCCAAAAAAGTGCAAATAGCAATTATCACCAAAAACTCAACTCGTCTTTTGTATCAGGCGGGTTACGAACACAGTACACTCGCTATCTGGGCGCGTATTCTTCTAATTGAACTTTCGAGATCTTTACAGATTCATTGATTTTTTTTAAGTATTTGTTAAGCTGACGAGCATCGTCATCATCGAAAGTAATACTTTTACAAGAACCGAACAAACGATAAAGGAGAAACTTTTGTGTGATAAAGAAAAAACTCTTTTGTTAATTTAAGCATGAAACTACTAGATCTTTTTTAATTACAACAAGAAAAATTAACTTGTCTTAAGAGACCCGCTTGAAAGCTGAACACACTTACTAGGTGGTGTTTAGTCAGTATGAGTCTGACACACTGTATCCATGATGGATTCACCACCTCCCTCCCCCGGTTCCGGAGGGTGCCCAGTTGCCCGGGCTGCAATAAAAAAAAAGGCTGAACTCCTACTTTTTGCTTAGCTGTACTACAACGTAATAAAAGCAAACGTAAATAAATAAATAAGTCATATTTATCTGCAATCTTAAGGAGTTAATGCTTACGTTGATAATCCGCATATCAATAGCATAGAAAACTCTTTACATCTGAATGAATGTGTGTGTCTCAGCTCCGACGTACGACTGGAGTTAGCTCACGAACGATTGCCTTTGAACAGTCCCAGAAAATAATAAAACAAAATTTCAAAATAAAATTGAAAAGTGCACCCGATAGGTGAGCACAGAAAACGTAACGCTGTCATTCAGTCACAATTTTATTTTCACCGGGCACCTTATTCCTACGGAACTCCAAAAACGCAACTTGTCCTAAGTACCTCGACACATATAACAAGTTCATTTTTCATACTATCTTTAGATAAAAAATCGAGAATTTAAAAGCTAAAATCACAATAAAAAGCAGCTAAAGTGTGTACAATGGCGGCATTTAAACTATTTTTATCCTTTTCAGTTTAGTCTGAATATCAAGTAGCCAGACTGGGAACGATTACGTCGGGGGAGAATCCTGTCACGATCGCACGATATGCCCTCACGTGCGACACCTGTAGTTGCAATTGCGCTGGGACACTCTCTATTGTCGCATGGGATTCTGATGAACACTATTCTGTAATTTTGAGATTCCACTGCTGAATCACCTATCACAAAGTCAGGTTTACTACACTAGGTCGATTCAATCGCTTAGCATAAAGCTTCGCTAGCACTATACAGTAAATTTTAAAATTGCATAAGAATGAAAATTTTGGAAAAGCGCGCACTTTTTGTTTCATTGGGAAATTCCCTAGAGTCAATGTTTTTGGTCATAATTTTTTTATTTTCTCCGCGCTCTGTCACGATCAAGTCCTAAACCAGTTGATCCGATTCCACACAAAAATTATTAAAATCGGTAAATAACTCGGGAAGTTATGGCGTAACAGACATTGCGTCATTGAAACTGATCCATGGGAATCCATCCATGGGATTCCAACAATTGAAGTAAACTAAAGTAGAAATTACAATGAGCTCAATACCGAAGTCGATATATTCCACTAAACGTTCAAATCGTTCATCCATTATTTTGTCTCCAAATAGGTCTCAATAAGTGCTTTTTTGTTGTTGATTTAGACTAATTCTGGATATATTTTGTATTAACTGTTTATATGTATAATCGAGCCCGGGACCTAAAAGTGGCATCACCATGAAAAGCGAGTCATTTGACCACGGAAGTCGTTAATATTGCTCATGAATAAATGACATTGTCAAATGCCGAATTAGATTAACTCGTTAAAACTATAACATTTTCAATATTAACACGTCTAAATATTGATAGTAAGCTACAGTATATCTGGTATAAGTTAACTAATTCCACACTCACTTCCGAGCACATAAATGTTTGTGTAGTTCTTATGTCATCAAAAAGAAGAAACGGATATAAAGTGGCAATTGGAATAGTAAATAATATATGTTTGATTTTTCAAATCAAAGCGCTTCCTTCACAGTTATATTTTAATAGTTTGCGACTGATTTAGAATGATAGCAATGTGGTTGCTGAGATTTTTTTTTTTTATTGCAGGAAGTTGGCAAACTGCCCACCTGATGGTAAGTGGTAACAGTCACTTATAATATATGTGGCTCTTGTGAGATTTGCAGCAAAACTGCAACCCCCACAAGAACCACAGTGTACGTTGCCAACTTGTGACACAAGATGTAAAGTCACTGTACCCAGTAATTTCACTGCCATATCTTACCCTTCAAACCGGAACACAGCAATGCAAGCACTGCTGCTTTGCGGCAGAAATAGGTAAGACGGAGCTACCTAAGCAGACGACCCTGGTACAGAGTCTCCCTCCAGTGAATTTCAGATAATTAGAAAAAAAAGTAATTTTAAAGAAATTGTTACAAAAAAAGTCAACTTGTGTTATTACTAGGCGTACTATGCGCCTAGAAGGGTGACTGCCAGGGGAGCGGGTATCCGTTGGTGGCATTGCACTCACCCCACTAGTCTGTGGTGATGTCCGATTGTACTCAAGCGACTTACCGATCTGTTGAGGAATTCTAAGCGAGCCAATCACCGGGCCATAGTGTAGAATCCTAAAAAGGGTACCACGAGGCCAACCGGTGAAGTGGAATATACAGTAGGGGGTTTTAGTCGGTATGCCCGTCAGCCTTTTGCTGACGGGTGAATCCCACATAACCTCACCAAATACCCATGACTATGATACAAATGATCCTGTTTATCACACAAGGAACTGCCCCTTTTGGGACTAGAACCCAGGACTGTCGGAGCGAAAGCCAGGTTCGCTACCGTTGCATCAAACGATCTTGTAATCTTTCTAACGATATTTGAAATTGTTCGCTATAGAGTAAAACATTTGCCATTTGTTAATTTCTCTTTTTTTCTATAAAATCGCCATCAAAATTAAAATTAATGAAAAACCCGCCAAAGGTTACTTGATGCCGTTACGTCACCTTCTTGTAAATAAACCGTACAAAAACTGAATTTTACTAATAAACAATCAAATGACGTCACTCCAGATTCAGCACACCCCGTGTATTTTTAACCCCTGACGCGAAAACGAATATTAAATTACTTTAATAATATAGGTACCTATTTAATAAATAAAATTTATAATTGACTTAACCATCTACCAAAAGTTAATATTAAGTACGTTAGGTATACGAAGGTACAGAAATATAAATATGTAGGTAAGTATATAGTTTGGTATTGAGCGGTCCCCCGATACGACAAAGTTTAAATTTACATGATTTTATTATCTTGTATTATAAAACTTTTAATATTATTTATGACTTTTTTAAGTTTTAAATTATGATTTTTTCCTTTTCACCAATTCAGGCTTTTTTTTTTTTTGAGACGGGGGTTTTTATCAATCACTTTGTCGGACATGAAGTTATAAATATTTTATTAATGACTTTAAAGAAAAAATTGTGTTAAACTAACAACAGTTTATTCTATATTTTAACTGTAGTGAAATAATAGTACCTAGCCTGCCTAGATCCCAGACAAATGATTAAATCTTGTTATATTACAACAAATTACTGTAGGCCTAGTAATTAACATCCCCGGCCGCTTAAACCGAAGTCAATTTAATCGAGTGTTCTTGTTTACTCTGAGAAATTACTTCGATTCAGTGCACATTGCCAGTATGTTATTACACATACATATATACTATTAATTAATAGCGATCTTTTTAATAATAAGCAGAAAAGCCTTGAACATAAGGTAGGTAGCTAGCCTATCCGTCTTTTATAGGATACTCGATAGAGTGCAGCAAAATTGCACAGCCTTGTTCCGCCGGCCCCATTTTTTCATCAGACAACAAGACTTACAAATAGACCCCACCGTTATATGGTTGATATACCAAAGAGTCGCACTAAGCGTTTTGGTTCCAATTTTGTAATCCGTACCGCTAAAGAGTGGAACGTAGCTTGAGTCTGTGTTTCCTGACAAATACCATTCAGGGATCTTCAATTCACGAGTGTCTATAGGTATCTTCTAGGCAGGTAAGAGTTTCTTCTAGGCTTTTAGGTAGGTAAGAATAGGTATCTTCTAGGCAGGCGCGTCACATCCGAGATCACATCGTCGCTTACCATCAGGAGAGATAGCGGTCCAGCGCTTACCTTTTCTTATATCTATTTATTGTAAATTATATTTTTGTTACGATGTTGATATATAAAAAAATCTCACAATCAAAATCACATTTGATACAAATTTCGGTGTGAAAGAAACCCTGTGATAGGTACTTCCATTTTGATGAAACGATTTTTCAAACGAAACATATCACTGATCCGGAACTTTTTACTGTTCCAGATGCAAATGTTCCAATCTGTTTACTGATACATTTTTGCCATGACTAGTATTACAATATCAACAAATTAGTTGTATTTAATTTATAATTAAGATGAAGACCAGTCCCCTGGCCCGAGTTTCTTTCGCCAGCTATTCTTGGATGTGCCTCTCAAATTCCGAACTGGTAGTAGACTCAGTAGTGTACGCAGTAATCGTAGTGAAAATTTAAAATAAAATGCTAAATTTAACAATTCTGATTTACATAAATGTTAACAGTTAGGAACGTGCCCGATTAAAATGTTGCGAAGGTAGTAGAAAATATATGACGACCATTGCCTTAGTCATCCTGTGATCGCGGCTTCTGACAGGATTAAATATAAATTATGTGTAATGTGCACAGAAGTATAAAAATTAAATAGTATTATGATTTTGAGAAATAAATTATTGAGTATTGTTATAACTCACAATGAAGTTACAATACTGACTTATATATACACTGCTACTCGCTGCTTTTAATCAGGTTTTGGATGTGCCTCGATTAATTAATTTACTGGTATTTATTGTGATGCTAGAGACTGAAGAAACAAGTAAATAAATCTTATGCCTACACACGTAGTTTGAACAAGCACAAGCTATTTATGTTTCTCTCGTATTCCCGAAGCCTTATGTTGCCGGTTTTTAATTGTTTAATAGTTGCCGGTTTGTTATTTCATTTAGCAAATATTGATTCCTTCTCACTAAATAACTAACTATTTTCTATAATTATAAACTAGGCGATGCATTCGCTAAGCATAAAGCTACGCTAGCACCATATATTGGAGCGGAACGTAATACCTAAAAAAAAGAAAAAATATATTTTATGTTTCAATGGGAATTTTAGCGAATTTCAAAATTCGGACTCCGTCACCATCTGATCCTAAACTTGTTGATTCGATTCCACACAAAAAATATTAAAATTGGTTAAGAACTCTGGAAGCTATGGCGTAACAGACATTGCGCCATTGAAGCTGATCCATGGGACTCCAATAATTTTAATAACTAGTTCTGCCTAACTTAAAAGTAGTAATTATACTTCTTACATTCATACCAATCAGCCACAGCCAGGCCCAAAGTAAGCACTTTACGGCTTGTGTTACGGATACTATGTTAACCAATAGATTTACTTATATATGATACAAAGATTTGTAATAATAGGGGTTAAAGTATGAAATTGCCGTTTTATTGCAATAGGTTCTTTGAATTGACATAGAATCTTCATGGTTTGAGGTTTTCGAATGAAACTTTTTTTAAATGGTTTCTATGATGTTCTTTTTTTAAAAAATGTAAAACATTTGAATATCGACTTTCAATTGTTTTTGTTATTCAATTTAGACAAGAAAGATGGATACTGCGAAAATTCGAGTTATTTTTGAATACGAGTTCCGACGCGGAACTAACGCGGCAGAAACAGCCCGCAATATCAATGCTGCGTTTGGAGAGGGGTCTACTAATGAACGCACCGTGCGATTTTGGTTTAAACGCTTTCGTGATGGAAATTTCGACTTAAAGAACGAGCCACGAGGAAGACCGCCCACACAGGTAAATAACGATGAATTAAGAGAGATAGTGGAAGCCGATCCTAGTCAAAGTACCCAGGAATTAGCGGCATGGTTTAACGTTACCTTACCCACAATATTGACTCACTTGCGTCAAATCAATAAAATAAAAAAATACGAAAAATGGGTGCCTCATGATTTGACTGATCTGCAGAAAGAAACGCGTGTTGAAACTTGTGTTGCCTTGTTGAACCGGTACAGAAATGAAGGAATATTGGATCGAATTGTAACATGTGATGAAAAGTGGATTCTTTATGATAACCGGAAAAGAAAAATGCAATGGCTGACCCCAGGTCAAATGCCACAACAGTGTCCTAAAGCAAAACTTACCAATAAAAAGGTAATGGTAACTGTTTGGTGGTCTCAGCATGGTGTTATTCACTATAGTTTTCTCCGATCTGGTCAAGCAATAACGGCAGATGTCTATTGTGCCGAACTCCGAACCATGTTGACAAAACTAGCAGTAAAACAGCCCCGACTCATGAATCGATCTTCACCATTATTGCTCCACGACAACGCGAGACCTCACACAGCACGAGAAACCATTTTGACCCTTCAGGAACTGCAGTTAGAAACCATTCGTCATCCTCCGTATTCACCAGACCTTGCTCCAACGGACTACCATTTTTTTCGTGATTTGGACAATTATCTACGTGACAAGAAGTTTTCTTCCCAGGAGGCAGTACAAAATGCTTTCACACAGTTTGTGCAGTCTAGATCGTCGGAATTCTATCGCAAAGGCATTAATGACCTTCCCATTAGATGGCAGCAATGTATAGATAATAATGGCAACTATTTTGATTAAATAAATTTGTTAAAAATTTAAAAAATAAACAATATAGATTTTCAGTACAAATCGGCAATTTCATACTTTAACCCCTAATATTTATGGACATAGTAGTTGACCAGGCTGCGCGTTGCTGTGTGATATATTTAAATGAAAACTATCCTATGTTCTAAATCGGAACAAATACAGCAAAATGAAAACAAAGCAAACATTTAGATCGGTTGAGTAGTTTTCGAGTTTATCGCGGTGAAACACTGTGAATATTGTTATTTTGACATACTAATATTTAAACATTTTACTGATAGATTTTTATATCTAAAAATGATATTTTTATTCTTTAAATATAAACGTAGTTGGATTTATATTTTGATGTCGACTTATTCATTCAGCTCAGTTTGCAACGCATATTTTTCTATTAAACTGAATGGAATAATGGATGGACTATAACTTCAGCAAATAATGGTGTAAACATAATAAATTCATAAAAATGTTACACTATAAAAATGTGCTGGAAAAATTATATTCCAGACGACCTTGAACCGGCGAGCACTGGCAAAGACACTGAAACTAAAAGGTCACCGAGACTTACCTGCTTGGAATTTGATTAACAATATTTATTTTATTTGTGTCGATAAAGTAAGCTTTAAATCTTCTGCTTAGAGTATCTTTCCATGTTCTCTTCTCTTTAGCGTTACGGGTCACAAAATTTGAACCAAAACGCTTAAAGAGATCTTGGTATATTAACCACATAAAGGTGGGGCCTATTTGTAAGGCGGTCTGTCTATTCTCTAATATTGTTTAAGCAGGACTTTGTACCAGGGGGTTTTCTCTTCCCTACAACTTTCGTCATCATTTCTCAGGAGTTCATTCTTGAGCACATATTCCAAATGAAAAACTTTATGCGGTGAAATAGTATAGTTTTACACTTTCATGGTTTAATTATCTCAACTATAAGGCGTCCTCCGCTCTCTTCCTAAAATGGGGCGATTTTAGCAGAAGGGTTGAAGATTGCAGTAAAAGACCGTAGTTCAAAAAACGCTGTTGCCCATTTTGTTGTCTGAGGATAGTGTATGATGATTACCTTAAGTATAATTTACTCGCTTTTACGACATCAATTTATTAACATACAATGAAAAACGGGATCATCACTATTGTTGAGGCTCCAATGCTTTATCAATGAAAAATATGGTAGTAATGCCGTTATGTTAAGTTTCATGAATATAGTTACATTCAAACCAAATAGGCTTGCGCAAAAACTGTGAGGCATGTATGAGTGAGTTATGGATGCCAAGGTACATTACAGATAGACATACTCCTCCATATATGATACATAGCTATGTAAATACCTCATGACTCAGGCACAAATGTTCATATTCACTATACAGACATATGCCCTTACCAAGATAAAGCCAGGACCGTCAGGGTGAAAGGCAGGATTACTACCGTTGCACCGAACCGACATCTTCAAATGTATACCAGTATATAAAGGCTAGCGTTTTTGGGTGATTTCATTGCATCTCTTTTTTCTGAGTCAATAATATTGCCAAAAAATGGAGTCAAATATTTTTATATATTTTTGAGAATCTAGGTCTTTTTTAATAACTCCATGTATCTGCGTTTGAGAAGGTGAACTTAAACTAAAATATTAATGTTGCAGATGCAAAGCCTTAATTACCAGAAAGTTCCAATTTGAAAAATTATTTCCAAATTTTTTTTTTAATGTTGATCTGGATCATATACATACATAACCAAAGATCTGGCCACTAAGAAGAGACAATATATTTAAAGAATTTTCACTCAGCCGTCTTGCTTAATGGGAAAAACGTGATCTTTGAATATTGCCTAGGTCAAAAGAATGAAATAACCCTAGATCGATTACATTATACTGCATAAGTGTTGATTTGCCACCTGTTAACACCACCTTACAATCTATCTACACTTATCTTGACTTAGTAGCCACATTCAAAACGTAAAAAAGTTATATTTCACAAATGGTTCTTTGAAAAAAACATCTGAACTTTCGTTTTAAATATTTATCATGTGAACCGAGTTGAAACTTTCAACATAGGGCAATACTAGATTAATAAAATCTATAGAACTTCTCAACTAAATCACAAATTTAAACGAACATCCAAGAAACGAGACGCATTTATGAGATGTTGCAAATTCGAGTCACTTGAACTGGACTAACTTTCAAATTGACAAAAGGACGGAGCGAGAAAAAAAACATAGGAAACCTGACAGAACTCGGTAACAAAGTAAAAGTTATCTAGATGAATTCCGGACTCGTAGCGACTCAATCAGATATGCAGATTTCCAACAATTCTATTTCTCTAGACGAGAATGAGCTTACCCTACACAATTTCTAAATAAAAAAAAAATTACAGTACGGAAATTTTACTTATTTAATTATAAGATGTACCTTATAAAAAAATATATATAGTTGCAAAATTACTTAAAAACTAAAGCAATGTGTTTGCAATGATTTTGACGACCGTTTGGTGCAACGGTAGCATACCTGCCTTTCGCACCGACGCACTGTGGGACATCCATAGGTCATAAATCTTAAAAACCTGCTTTCTAGTTTTACATTTTATTCCTTGTCGTTACATTGGATAGTTGCGGTACCTTCTGAAACTATAAATAGGTCAGTAATTAGAGTGCGCCTTCATTATCTATTGTGCATTCAAAGAGAGCGCATCGCCAATCGTAAATACTGTTATCAGTGAGTCATTAAAAAGCGTGACGTCATTTGTTGTCATTGCGGGACCTGTGAGTGCTGTGTGTGTTTTTTCTGAAATGGATATCCAAGAACAGGGTATGTAATAATTAATATTTTTATTTTAATTGTATCTTAGTATATATTTTCTTTAGTATGTCATTGCTACGAGGCGACTTTTCTTGGAGTATTATATTTTAATATTCAAAGTTTGAATAAACTTTTAAATATGTTCCCACTCGCTCCGACTATGGAGGTATATTGCACCATAATCTTTAGACTTTCTTATCTTAGGAAAATTAAAACTTGGCTGCCCTTATCTGCCCTTTTGGCGATGACAAGGGTGCTACGGTTGCCAGATTATCTCGTAGCATTTGCTACGAAATTAGTTTATTTAGTCTTAGTGCTTTGTGTAGGTTTTGTGACTGAATTTTAACCGTTTTTTTTTTTTGTTTTAGGTAATTTATATATATGCTCGTTTTCAAGAATGCATATTCTTGAAATATGGCTAACTGTCAATACCGATAATGACTCGGAAAAGTGTCGTCAAGTCCTACAAAGTTTGTTGACTACTCTGAACGATGCTGAGAACATTGATATTCATTATTTAGAGAAAATTGTTAATAATTTATGTAAAGCTATTGCTCGATTCTGGAAACAATGTAATAGGGATAAAACCAAGCTTTTATATAAGAATTCCGATTGGTTTAATGTTATTGAAAAAATTCAACTTGTGAAAAACAATAAGCAATGTACTCCGTCTGAAACGTCGCCGTGTCATTCACGTGGTCGTCCTCGAAAACCTTTTACGCAATGTAGTAAAAGGACTAAACGTCGGAGAGTAGCTGATTTGTCAAAGTCTGATGATTCTACTGTGAGTGCATTGCTTGATGTTTCAGACTGTTCATTCGATTCGTGTATATCTAGAGTTAGCACTGATGATGTCTTGTCACTTGTGACTGATGCTCAGTTGACAAAACATCAGTATTTATTAATTAAAAACTTTGTTAATAGTAAGATTTCTCCTAATGTATTACCATGTTACCAACAAATTACTAAAGCGAAACAGAGATGTTACCCTTCTAATATAACTGTTTCCGAGTCTTCAGCTGAAGTTGAATTACAAAGTCTTTTTGATCACACAGCTTCTCGAATCCTTGAATCTCAAAAAGAGGTCTTAGATCAGATTCCTGATGATTGTTTGTCTAATATCTCTTTACTTGGGAAATGGGGATTCGATGGCAGCACTGGACATAGTGAATACAAACAATTTTTTTCAGATTCAAATTTAGAAGATAGTAGATTAGTTTGTTTGTAACATCTTATGTAGCCTTCAAATTATTGTAAAATTAGCTGAAGATAATTGTAAAATTTTATGGAAAAATCCTCGACCCTCTTCCACTAGGTACTGCCGTCCTATTCGATTTCAATTTTTGAAAGAAAGCACAGCAGTGTCTTTGCAAGAGGAAGCTTATTTTAAGGATAAAATTGAAAGTTTGCAACCTACTTTTATTCAGATCGACAATCGTGAATTGGTCGTTTCTCATAAGTTGCAGCTTTCAATGGTAGATGGTAAAATTTGTAGTGCTTTAAGTGAAACATCTACAAGTAGATGTTATATATGTAATGCTACCCCTAAAGAGATGAATAAAATAGACGAATGTTTACAAAAACCTGTAATAGAGAGTAGATACCAATTTGGATTATCACCACTACATTCTTGGATACGTTTCTTCGAATATTTTATTCATCTTTCATATAGATTAGACATAAAAAAATGGCAAGTTAGGCTAGATAGTGATAAACAATTGTTATCAAATAAAAAACAATATGTACAGTCCCAGTTTAGGGAACGATTAGGTTTAATAATTGACAAGCCGCGTAGTGGTGGAAGCGGGACGTCTAACGACGGAAACACGGCCAGGAAGTTTTTTTTGGAATCAGCTGTATCTGCTGAAATTACAGGTTTGAATAAGGATCTCATAGATCGTTGTTGTGTAATATTACAAACGTTATCTTCTGGACATAAAATTAATGAATGCAAGTTTAAAGACTATGCATTACAAACAGCATACAGCCCGGTCGAGGAATATCCGTGGTATAGTCTTCCTGCTTCTGTCCACAAGGTGCTCGTACATGGATCAGATATTATAAGTTATGCATTGTTATCTATAGGAGAACTTTCCGAAGAAGTTGCTGAAGCGACAAATAAGTATATCAAAATTTATAGACGAAGTCACACTCGAAAAATGTCACGTGAAGTTACCAATCAAGATTTAATACAACGACTATTATTACATTCAGATCCTTATATTACAAGTCTTCGGAAACTTCCCCCTAAAAAGAAAAATACTCTGTCACAAAGTGTAATAGAATTGTTACATGTTTAATATTGTTAGAATAAGAATAATTTATTTGTATTTTGTTAGTTGTTTTGTTTTTTTTTGTATTTAATTAATTTTAATTTATTTATTTCTATTATTTTATTATAATTAAATAATGTTATCAATGTTTTGACTCTTATTTTATTTAAAATATATGTTTTACATTCCAATTTTTAAGTGTTTGTTCATGATAAATTTAGGTAAAAGTATGTTATTGTTTATATTTGTTTTTTACTGAAGTAAACGTTTTTTATTCCGTAAATACATGTACTTCTTTCATTTTAATGTTCATAAAACACTTTTACAACTATAAGTCACTAAAATAATACAATGTATTGATAGTAACAGGACTTTAACTATTTATGACCGCCCTTGTATGGAGCGTGTCCCTCCGTGCGACGGTCCAGGGTTCAAATCCCGGAAGGGGTAGATGTTTGTATGATGAATACAAGCAATTGCACCTGTGTAATGGGTGTTGATATATATTTCTATGAATATTATATATCTATGTATGATATATGTATGTCTATCCGTTACCCTAGTATTCATAACACAAGCCTTTTAGTGCTTACTTTGTGCTAAGCTTATTGGTGTAAATGATAGAATTGTTTATTTATTTATTATTATTTCTCATACTATGAGCATCGTGTGTCGTGACGTGAACAGTTTTAAAAGAATCGTGAGTTTGCTTACAGACAGTGATACCTGTGTCAAGTGTAATAAAAGGCAACGATGGAGGGATTACCGATACGTCTGCTCCTAACATCTGTCCGCAAAAAATCTCAGTTCTATCATGACGACAGGGAATGCAAATGAGCCGCAATGTCGGAGACTCAAAAATTAAAAAAAACATGGTAAATTACAATTACCGTGCTTTTTCCTCACCAGTGTGATTTTTCTTAGCATTTTTTCGCTAAAACGCAAACCTATTTTTATATTTTTTATATATTTTATAAGATTTTTAATGCTGTTTTATAAGATAAATTATTTTTATACAAAAATACTAGAAAAAATCGACTCGGCACACAACTGAATATTTATCTTGTAAGATAGAATTGAAAAAATGCATTTAAAATATAAAACTAAATGGCTATTTCATCTAACTAAATCGACTATCCAAACGTTTGTTAAAAATAAAACACTTTTTTACGGATTTTTGCGCATGTTTTATTTTATTTTATATTTAATCCTGACGTTTCGACTCCTTTACAGGAGCCGTGATCACAGGATGACTAAGATGATGGTTGTCATGTATTTTCTACTACCTTCACATATTTTAATCGGGCACGTTCCAATTCGGCATCGTTTGTTTCAGAGAGCTCGCGGCATCTGTGACCAACAACATCTGACTGCTGAGTTTCAGCATGTCAAGCGAGTACTACAAGATAACAAGTTGCGAGTACCAAGACTGCGTCACAGAAGCCGCGCCAAACCAGCCACAGTAGAGCGCCAACCTGCTGTCCTTCCCTACATGAAAGGGATCACTGACAAGATTGGGAATATTCTGAAGCGGGTTTCTATTAAAACTTACTTTAAACCAGCCAGGAAGATTGACCAATTCTTACGATCGGTCAAGTGTAATATACCCCTTCAGGCAGCGGGTGTCTACAAAATCGATTGTGACTGTAGGCTCTCATACATCGGGCAAACAAAGAGAATGAAACATAGGCGCGATAATAGGTCTGCAGTGTGTGAGCATGCTTTTGAGGGGCCAAACCACTATATTCGTTTCGATAAACCACAAATTCTCGCTAGAGAACTAAAATTTGTTCCTCGCTAGAGAACAAAAATTTGTCTCTATTAAAATTTGGAAACATCCTAATTTCAATTGAGACGAAGGTTGGAGCGTTCCACCTGCTTGGGACCCCATAGTTAATAAATTAATACCTACAAAAACACACACTGCAAGACCTGATGATGTAGTTAGCTCTTTTTGCAAATAATTAAACAGTAAGATGGAGTTCGGTCCCCCTGCCCGAGTTTCTTTCACCAGTTCTTCTCGGAAGGCCCTCCCAATTTCCGAACTGGTAGTAGACTCAGTAGTATACAATGTAATCGTAGTGAGAATTAATTAAATAACTAAATAATATGTAAAAATAAAAATAAAACAATTTGATTTATATAAAATAATTTAATAATTAGGAACGTGCCCGATTAAAATATGTGAAGGTAGTAGAAAATACATGACAACCATCATCTTAGTCATCATGTGATCACGGCTCCTGTAAAGGAGTCGAAACGTCAGGATTAAATATAAAATAAAATAAAACATGCGCAAAAATCCGTAAAAAAAGTGTTTTATTCTGATGTATAATGTGCGCGGAAGTGTAAGAACAAAATATGTTTGTAAAAATGTTTCTTTCGAAACGAGAGGATGTTACTCTCATTGATGAGACACCGCCGCTGGCCTTCACCGTAAAATTGGAAAGGTACCAAAAAATTTCGACGGGTGTTCACAAGGCTCGGTAGCTTAATTGGGAGAGCATTGGACCGAACTTCCAAAGATTGCGGGTGCGATTCCCACCTGAGAATTCACTTGTGAGCCGAGCTGATCTCTTCTAGTATTTTCTATCAAAATAAGTTATCGCTAACCTATATTCTAAAAACCTAACTGACACTAACGTAACTGACCATAAATCAAGTGCAAAAAATCTTAATAGTTTTTATTAATTTCAAAGAAAACTCCAAAAATAATTAACAAATTGTGTCAATAATTTCTATTATGAATTTACCAGGTTTGAGACTGAATAATTTTATGTGAGTGTATTTCAAGTTATATAATCTCAGGGTCCTCACAATAAAACTGTTATCAGCGTAATTATTCCGACACTAAGGGATAAAAATGTAACGGTAATTGGCAGGCTTGGCATTGGGCATTTCAGCAATATTTTAGAATAGAATAGAATATCTTTATTAAATAGGGTGGTATACTATTTACTCAAAAGCTAATATAGAGAATCTACAAATAATTTAAAAAAGTTTATGTTTTTACTGCAAGTCTCTGCACTCTCTTCGGCTAATCAGGGACCGAACGTCTTATTTATAAAAAAAGCAAAAAAGATGTTTAAGTTTTATATGAAAACTGGGCCTTAACATGTACCTTAAAAAACTCTAGAAATTAATAAAATAAAACGATTGAAATCACTTTGATTGTTTAATTTTAGTAGAAACTGAAAATACAAATTTTCTATGTAATCATGAATGACTTTAGATTATCTCAAAAAATTTTCATATATGTATCATAAAACAAACGGACCTATATTTTTGCTTCATATATATGAATTCATATACATATATACCTGTGTTTTGCTACCGAAATCAAAGCGATAAACAAAAGACAAATCAAATGTTTAGCGTATTCTGCTTAAGCTGTAAATGATCGCAAGCATTTGAGTAAGCGCGTTTCGAACCGTGAAAATGATGATCACAAATCAGGCATAAAGATACCACCACAAACGTGACCTTACTCGTGTACTTTATGGTATCAATTGATTTTTTAAAACATTAAATAAAACCTGCTTTTTTATAAAAAAAACACCTATCAACAATTTTTCCAGTGTATTAAAATCACAACTAATTGCACCGATCACCAGACAACCGCTACGTTCGTCAGCCAACCGTTAAATGACCGTTAATTAAACAGTTTTACGGCCTTTTTTACGCCCCTGAACTTGACCTTTAAGAATTTATTTATTCAGATTTATACATTGATAAGATATTATTATTCAAATGACACAATATTTTTTTATAGGTGTTTATTACGAAGAAGTAATGTAAATCAATGAATAATTCACCAAGTAATAAAAAAGTGTTACGATTTACAAGAACAACAAAAGATATTTGTTAATATTTATAGTATATATTATATTAGATGACGTTTTCCACTATTTCCATACCGTTAAAGTTCATTTAAAGAAGAACTTAGTAAGATAAAGTTCTGGTTGAGATAGTGTTTTCAGACAAAAGTACTTATATATAGCAATGTGCATTTAGTGGGGTGTCCGTGAGTTTTAATTTTATTTGGATAAATCTTCACCTCAATGGCTTACGTTGCTTTCGACATAATAAAGACCACGTAAATTTTTAACAATGCTTTAAATCACATTATTATATAAGTAAAGTCATCGAGAAGCGCAGGAAAATTGATCGTTAATCTCTTCTCTTTAACGGAGTATCTAGTGTTGATTTCATTACAAAATGAAAGCAACATCAACAAGCAAGGAATAGAATTTAATGACGAAAGTAGCACTTTCCCGTTTCATGAACATGTTATCATAAAAAAAAAGTTATCCATCGGTATATATACTTGCATGTTCAAGTTTCAGTGACCGTGATTTAATAAAATAACAAAAAAAACAAAAAAGGTGATAACCAGTCCCACCGCTGTTATTGAAATAGGTGCCCAAAAGGCTGGCAACGGTCCTAGTTGGATAGCTAAACTTAAACGTTGGCCGAAAAACCTGCCAGATGTTTTGCCCTCAGTCGCTACAATTGAAAAGGCGGACATTTCCTTAAAAAAGCGCTTGGCTTACGGGTCCCATGAACTCGCAGGCTCCACACCGAAGAGAACAAAGATGTAACTGCTTGCAAAGGCTGCATACTTACGAACTTTGCGACTTTTTACAACTGTTACAGCAGCCCCGTCTTCAATCGACATAGCGGCTAAATTTGATGGTTCCAGAGTGTCGACATATATCGCGTCCCAAATCAATGATAAACCGTGTTGCCAGGGGACAAGTGTCAAGCTATCAAGTCTTTTTACATCATCCCGGAAGATATCACTTGGTTCCAAGACAGTTGTTAAATAAAGTGATAAAAGAGCACTCAGGAGGATGTCGTAACATTCGACATCCATGCATCCATCCATCGGCATCCTCCATATAATGACGAGATATGCAACCGGCACTCCTAGCACATAAGAAACCGTGTTAGCCAAGTGGTCCGATATGATAAATCTATATTTAATATAATAATGGTGAAGAAGGAGAGAGCATCTTAAGCACCATATAACAATAAATTTAATATTCAGCTCGAAATTGCAGTTCTATGAAATTTCAACTAATGCAATTGCTACCCTTTTCGTAACAATCGATAACTTGACCTAGTATGTATTATCTACTTGCATTTGACCTGCTCTTGAGACTGATCCAATTAGTTGCTTTGACGTTCATCATCCGGCTTTGATAAGCTGATTGTGACTTCTACATCTATATTTCAAAATGTTAAAGCAAACAGTTGCGTCTTAACCATTAAAATTGACATTAAAATGGATGAAATCATGATATTGAGGGTACTCATTGGCAATCTTTACTTTCCTCTAACGATATTAGTTTTGATGTCAGTAATTTTTACATGTAGCTTTCACTGACAATAAAATATATTCCTCTTATGAGGACCAACTTTTCGTGATGCTGCATTCTAGGGGCAAGAAACTTAGCGACATTTGTTACAGATTTTTTTTACAGTCAGTGGATCAGACAGAATCTGGCTGGAGAGTAACAGTAAATATTTTAGAATGTTCGTTTATAGAAAAAAAGTCTCTTGTGGTATTCTGAGTATATTAGAAAAATGAAAAATGGAGAAGAAAATATATGAATACCATTCCTTAGTCCAAGCCTTGTCATATTGCGATCACGGCTCCTATAAAGGAGTCGAAACGTCAGGATTAAGTTAAATTTTGCGGGAAAACCGTATAAAAGTTGTTTCATTTAAATATGTGGGTTAGTTATTTATTAAAACCACAGGTTTTCACTTGTTATAATTACACTCTTTATCACAACTTTAATCAACTAAACTTAAATTTGCCTAAACAAAACGTTAAATATTTTTCGTTATAATAAAGTAACAATAGGAGTCGAGAACACACAACGCGTCGTGCACCAATTACATCCGAACGTAAGCGAGTCCATCCGAAACTTCTCGACGAAGTCGCCAGGCTCGATGGCCCTCGAATCCGATATATCTATTTTTAAATATGAGTTGAAAAAAAACCGTGTTTCTTAGATTCAAATATTAACGCTCTATTCTACGCACACTATACTAGGATAAGTCTACTGCAACCGGACCTTTGATATTTAAGCCTACTTTTCAGTCTGTTTTTGAGACAAACGACACAGATGCAAAATTCCGTAACACAGTGTTTGACCGCAGTGAATTACGAAACTACACAACCGATTTTGATGTTCTATTCTTTCATTTATTTTAATTAAATATTAATAAAATTACAAATTATAATAACTGAGCCACAGCAACGCGCGGCCGGTTCAGCTAGTTATATTATAAGGATTTGTTCGGGCGCTTGGAGATTATCAGCTCACTTAAATTAACGAAAGGATCGCACCAACTTCCACAGTTCTAGTGGTATATCCATAAAATGGTAAAGTAACCATGTCGAGGTTAACCAGATGCTGCAGCATCAGTAACCTGCGGGATACCAAGCTAATTAGACTCATCTCAATAATAAGCTACAATTTATGAGGATCTCTTCAGGTTTTTGGAGATCGTTACCCCATTTCTTATTATCTTAAGATGATTAAGATACCTTACTCACATGCCCTGTGACTTAGAGCTGCAGCAGCAAGTAGTCTGTAGGACATCCGACTCCTCAACACTTCTTACAAATACAACCTATCATCAAAACGGTCTCAATGGCAAGACGGTTTTGTAGAATTTTTAATAAAGTTTTTATACTCCTGTTTTGACAGTGCATATTAAAAAAAGCGTGAGTGACACTGTCCTCATTACATTTTTATTATATTACATTTAAAAATAATTCTCTTTCTATCTTCGAACGTATTTTTAATTGCTGTATTGCCCAGCGGTATTTCAATATTTTCAAATAACTCCTAAATGTATTGAACGACATCATTCATGTTGTTTTTAAGCTCTGCTATTAAATTAACGCGAAATGGTTTTCGAATCTCATCACCAGAACTCGACCCCCTGAGTCGAATGGTGGTGGTCCCGAGGCTTAAATCCCCCGTTTGGGGGGTCAAAGTTCGGGTGGGGCAATGTGAGATTTTGACGGATTTGGACCGATCTCGACGAGTAGATCATTTTTGGTTTTTACCCCCCTCCCCAGGGGGTACCCCCAAGGAATGGGGAAGGTTAATTGACAATAATTATGATGTAATTAATTTGTGATTTCTTTATTTTAGGTCAGGTCAGGTCAGGTCAGGTCAGGTCAGGTCAGGTCAGGTCAGGTCAGGTCAGGTCAGGTCAGGTCAGGTCAGGTCAGGTCAGGTCAGGTTAGGTTAGATTTTTTGATGTTTTTTTTTGTTTTTTTTATATTTTTATAATTTTTTTTGTTTTTTTTATTTTATATTTTTATATTTTTTTTTTGTTTTTTTTTTATATTTTTATATTTTTTTTTTGTTTTTTATATATTTTTGGCTAAAATTTCCAATATGGACCGTCGATTTAAATGCCCATATTTTTTTTGTAGATAGTACTCACTAAAAGAAAGCGTTTTGCAAAGTTTTAGGTTGCGAAAACTTACGGTTCATGAGATATATTTTTTTAAACTTTTCGTACAAATTGGCAAATAACACGCAATAACATAATAAATTTGACAAATAATAGATGTCAAACGTCAATCACTTCACATACTAGTATGTATTGGTTACTATGACAATTAGTACTTGTTACTATCGCATCGTTACTCGTTACTTCAGTTACTGAGTAACTTATAACATGCTATGTTATGTATATTAGAACAACGTACTGCGTATGCGTACAGTATAACGTCGCGGCGTTCCAACATTCGTGATTTGTAGAAAACATACTTATACATTACATACCCAGCTGCGTCAGATATTTTTTTTCACTTTTCTTTATTTTGAACCAGACTTTTAATAATTAACAGCTTTTGTTAACCAAGAAACAATTAAATCTCATTAGAGCTCATTTAGACACATCTCTTTTAAGATAAGAACAAAAAAACCGTGAAAATACGCGATAATAAAAAAAACATATTTCTACTTTGTAAAAAATACTTTCTTACCTTGTTTCTGTTACAATCTCAAACTTTGTATACATACACAATACTACAATAATAATCAGTATTATATACATTAATTTTGGTTTGGTTAGCTTAGGTTAGAACTGTGACCACAACGCACGAGCCGAGCGAGCGAAGCGAGCGTGCCGCGGCAGCGGCCGGCGAAGTGCCAGAACCGGATCGGTCCTATAGTTATTGGTTTAGGTACGGTTAAAACTAAATAGCGCTATTCTAACCTTAAAACTGTAACCATGAATATCTCCATAACCATGGGGTTCCGCAGGGTGGGGATGGCACGGGGATGTAGCCCTCCCCCCCTCCCACCTCTCTAACCTCATACATCGACGGTTCATATCGTGTTATTTGGCAATTTGTACGAAAAGTTTAAAAAAATATATCTCATGAACCTTAAGTTTTCGCAACCTAAAACTTTGCAAAACGCTTTCTTCTAGTGAGTACCATCTACAAAAAAAATATGGGCATTTAAATCGACGGTCCATATTGGAAATTTTAACCATATTTTTTTATAATTTTTTTTTTATTTTATAATTTTTTTTTTATTTTTTTTTTTTTTTTTGAATTTTTTGGATATTTTAGACAAATTTTTTATCTAAATTTGCCGATCCAAAAATGATCTACTCGTCGAGATCGGTCCAAATCCATCAAAATCTCACATTGCCCCCTCCCTCCCCCCTTTGGGGGGAGGGGGGTACCCCCCATGGGGGGGGGGGGTAAAAACCAAAAATGATCTACTCGTCGAGATCGGTCCAAATCCGTCAAAATCTCACATTGCCCCACCCGAACTTTGACCCCCCGTTTGACCCCCCAAACGGGGGATTTAAGCCTCGGGACCACCACCATTCAACTCAGGGGGGCAAGGGGAACAATTCTATGTATGCAGTATTACCCCCCTTTCCGAGCCGTTTCGGTAAACTTAACCAAGGTCTTAATTTGTTCAATTTGTTACATAAATAAAAAACGTCAAAACGTAAATAAACAAAAAGTTATGCAATATTTAGTTTTCAGGTTATGAGTAGGTAGGTATGCCACCATAAATATCAAATTAATAGAGGCTAATGTGTATGGACAATTAGTTACTAATTTGTTACAGCGAATAAAAGTAAATAAAAAATTCTAGAAAATGGGTTCAATAATTTGTTAGAGTCGATTTTAGTTGGCCACTCGGACGGCAATATGCCTAAAATACAATGGCATTTATCTCGTTATTTAAAGTAGGTTTAAGCTTAGTTAGAGTACTAGTCGACGGGTAACGTAACCTAGTTTAGATAAATATGGCGAATATAACTGCAGCATTCATATTTTAGAAAATATTTTTTTTTTTTTTTTTTTTTTATTGCAAAAGTTGGCAAACAAGCAAACTGCCCACCTGATGGTAAGTGGTAACAGTCACCTATAATACATGTGGTTCTTGTGAGATTCGCAGCAAAACTGCAACCCCACAAGAACCACTGTGTACGTTGCCAACTTGTGACACAAGATGTAAAGTCACTGTACCCAGTAATTTCACTGCCATATCTTACCCTTCAAACCGGAACACAGCAATGCAAGCACTGCTGCTTTGCGGCAGAAATTTGCAAAAAACCGTAATATGAAACCGTATGAGAGTAGGGTGACTATGAATACATTAGTAAAAAGGCATGTTTTTAATGTTGTACTCTGTTTGAAGGAAAATGCGGTTCATTTTGCAGCCATATTGATGTCTATTGTTCTTAATTCTTTAAAGTATTTACTGATAAGATTTTCGTTTCATTGACTTTCCGCAGGTGTTTTATGATGGGCACGATTCCCGAAAAAGAATCTCTTTTGTTTCCAAATTATTTTTAAAAATATTTGTCGGAAGGGTTTTAAAAAGCGATTATTATCCGTTGTGTATATTGTCATTATTGTGCTGGATTTTGAAGTGTGTGCTCGTACGTATTTAATTCCCGTGATTTTTATACTACTAAGTTGCTGAGACAATTATCAGTAAATCCAGAAGTGTCTAAAAGTGCTTAGCTATGAGTTGTGCCCACTTATATGATTTGTTGATAGAGAAGTCACCACCAAAAAGTGTATTGCAGAGGGATCTAAATTGACTGCGGTAAGTTTAATTTTTACAATTTTATGATGACTTGAATAAAGTTATTACTTTATTGCTACAGCTGTTTTCGTGAGGCCATTTTGGTATACTTACGTCAATTTAAGTGAAGTTGTGGGTTGGATCCTTACCATATACATACGTCCAATTATATGTTCTTGTTAACATATTGGTGCCTTAATAAAAGAGAATATTTAATTTAAAATAATACGACTAAACACTTTTGTTATTACATTCTTAAATATACTTAATTGTCCATACACATTAGCATCTACTAATTTGATATTTATGGTGACATACCTACCTACTCATAACCTGAAAACTAAATATTGCATAACTTTTTGTTTATTTACGTTTTGACGTTTTTTATTTATGTAACAAATTGAACAAATTAAGACCTTTCTTTTGATGCATCAATTGTCTATCTGCATTATTTAGTTTCTGTGTAATCACGGACGATGACTACGGCAAGTGGCGGTTCTAGCGGCCAACTATTCTTTGTCATAGAGTCTTAGTTTTATTTGTAACAAATTCACGAAAAGAGGTGTGTAAAGTAACAAATTAGCACTAATTCCTGGCAAAGTTTCATCAAATATTATGAGGTGGCCGCGCGGTTGAAACGGACATAACTTTGTAAGAGAAATGTGGATCTTGATTTGTTTTGTGATGGTCTCTCATCTTTTAAATAAAAGTTGTCAAATCAATGTTGTTTATTCTATGTTCATTTTTTATTATTTAAGTTTATTTCCTTTATTTTTTTACATGTAACTTATTTGTTTTTTTTATTTTTATCTATTTTATTTCGATTGGATATTAATGTAATAAAATATAATCTGTATAAGTATTAGTTGATAACTAAATTTCGATTGGAAAATGATTAATTTATAGGTATTATTCATTATAATTTTTAAATCACGGTTATACTTTACTTCCTAATTTTTATAATGTTGTCGATAATTGTAATTGGTATGTTTTTAGGTATAGAACTTTATTTCAACCTTCTCTGAATGTTTTATTAACGCAATGTTAGTGTTGCTTATTGAATAAATACATAAACGTTTATTTTTTGGCTCAATATAAAAGTTTTCGGTAAAATTAATATTTTACTCTTTACACATAACATATTTCTGCGGATTCTTTCCGATCCAGTACGCCGAGCGAACTCCATTGAAGTTAAATTGAATACTTCCACAACTTTTATATTTATTATTAACGTAACAATTTATCATCAGTACATTCTTTCCCGGTTGTAAAAGAAAAATAAATATATCATATAATGTGACTGATGAAATATTTTTTTTACTTTTTTCAGAATACATAGCGTTATCGATTTCATAAAATATCTTGGTTATATGTCGCTCGCTTAAATGAGTGTTCGCCCGCGCGGTACAGGGGCGCGGGGGACGGTGACAAAGGGGATCGAGTGAGGAGCGGGCGGCAGGCGTGCATAGTGCGCCCCTTCCCCCTTTTTCAGTACCGCTCTTTCGTCGCCATTCCCCCACGCCCCTGTACCGCACGGGCGAAGTCTAAGCGGTCGACCTATTTCTACAATGTCACATTATGCGAGATAAGCGAAAAGTGCTGATGCAGGATTCGAAAACACTTGATATTCATAAGAAATATCTTGACATTCGATATTTTTTATATATATCGGATATATATCAAAAAATATGTATTCAATATATATCGACCAGTCTGACTAATTCTTGAAAATACTACGGTAATTTAAATCCATTAGTCCTAAGATTTAGGTATTTATTTAAAAAGTCTTTTACTCTGGAATAGAATCGAATGAAAAAAGACATTTATCATTTTTAATATTAAATTTTAAGTAAAGCCGAGATTTTGAGAGATCAAGTTCAATGTTTTCGTAGGAACAAAACGATCCTTTTATCGGAATTATATGAAGTGATATATGAAGCACATATATCATGAAATCATGCTTAGATATGACGTTAAGGCGTTACATTGGGATCTTGTAATAATGTCACCCACAAGTTGAGTCAACTGCAAGTTTTAATGCAAAATATTTGAACCGTGGGCCTCGAGCAAAGACACCTTAGGTTGGCGAAAATACCCCAGTATAATGTGTTAAGTTTATAAATTAATTTCATTTTACCAGATCTAGAGAAATTAAGAATAGAATAGATTTTTATATTTTTGAAGTACAAGTAGGTGCACTTAATTGTTTTAATGTTGGTATACGATATAATTTTTATATCACTGTAATTGCACCTCAGTCAAGGTATACAATTATTATCAAGTGGTAATATTAATTAAAAAATGTCAAAATTTATTACAGAATCGTCATAACATAAAATAATACCAAAATCATGTCAGGATATTATAAACTTAGCCAAATATTAAAATAAAATAATAATCATAGTATTCATAATTGATGTACGGATTCACTTCAGTTTGTCAAATTCTTTTAGGTAAACGTCGCCAAAAATTCCTCCGTAGAGTAATATACTTTATTTAAGAGTACTTTGATTAAGCGTGTTTTAATAAGATGCAATGATAAGCCTTTGAAGGTTTCATATATTTTATTATATATTTTTTGAGCTATGCCAAAGAAGCTACTTCTATAAAGTGGTGTTTTGTGTAAAAATCTTGGAGACAGTCTATTTCCGTGTCTGTGGCTAAACATGACAGACATGATTTTTAAAATTTTTAGGGTTCCGTACCTCAAAAGGACAAAACGGAACCCTTATAGGATCACTTTGTTGTCCGTCCGTCCGACCGTCCGTCCGTCCGTCCGTCCGTCTGTCAAGACCGTTTTTCTCAGGAACGCGTGGAGGTATCAAACTAAAATTTATGTCCAATACTCAGGCCTACTGTCCCTTGGAGCTGTGAAAAAATCAAACTCCTAAACCAAAGCAATCAAAAGATACAGACGTTTATGCCACAAATTTCCGCAAATTTTCGAAACTCGGACGGGAATCAAAACCTACAGGGTACTTCTCGTAGTCTTAGAACCTTGGAATTTGGTACGAAGTAACGCCTTATAGTACAGATAAAGGAAAAATTGTAAAAACCGTAAATTTTTAGTTACATCATATAATAAAAAATATTTTTGGAAATTTTAAAGTTACTACCTCTTTTCTCATGGACGCGTAGAGGTATTAAATTGAAATTCATAACAAATACTCAGGTTTAAATACCTTTGAGCTGTGACAAAATCAAACTTTTTTGTCAACGCAATCAAAATAAATAGCAATTTAAGCCGTATATTTTCGAACTCGCAACTTTTATAGGAAAAATATAAAGGAAAAATTCCGAAAACCTTAAATTTTTTGTTATATCTTCATTTTGCAATAAAAATACCATAACTATGACTCGATTGTCGTGATGGGTGAACTTTTACTTATATACATACAGGTTTGTACGGAACCCTCGGTGCGCGAGTCCGACTTGCACTTTTTCAAGTATACTGTAGGTAGTAGCACCTAGAAGATGAAGAGATGACGTTGGCGTCAGATTAAAAAATGCTTTGAAAAGTTGAATGTTTTGTAGCAATAATTTCATTGAATATCTCGCAATTAAGTGCTTAAATAACAAAAGAATGACAAAGAATTTATAGAACTTTGCCTGATTAGGCTCACGTAAGTTTAACAACATTAATGGGAGTGTGAATAAAATGTAGATTGCCTGTAAGCCTCTCATGTCCTTGTTAACTATTTCCGTCAACATAAATATCTGAAATAATGCTCATTGTCAGTATGAGTGAGTGACGGAGAGATTGATTGGATTAACGAAAATAATTTCATACTAGATCTGATTAGGGATTGGTTAACCTTACATTATGTTCATAACATCAAATATTAGTAATGGTAGTTTTCATGAAGCCTTACCAGCGTGACTTAAATGCAAATCATAAGACTCATGCAATACACCTAGTTCTTGGTCAATATTGCTCTTTAAGGAATGAGGTTCATTCTAAACGGTATTTTGCGCCTGTTTTGTGTCTAGAATATAATTTCTAACTTAAGTTTCAATATCTGGAATTTGGATCCACAAAGTAGTACCTAGTAGACAATCAAAACTGTTAAAGAAAAAATAAATGAACCACTCCAAATAATCCTGGTAACTTCGACTTGTGGTGAAATATAACTTTTTCTTGGTATTTCTTTAAAATTTTCATGTCACTTAAAATATCCGAGTCGAGTCATATCAACGTAATCATTATAAGTCTATAATATCCTCACTGATAGGTTGTAGGTCTTCGGTATCCGGTATCGAAAGAACTCTGTTACCTGGCTGTGGATAAATGAATTCCAATGACTACATGCTTTTAATGTAAATGACAATAACTGTATGATTATATTTTGATGCTAGAATCTGGCGAAAAAGGTGCGGCTTCATAAACATTGTAACATCTATTATACTCACCACTTTTTAAGCAAATAAACAGACAGCTGCAATCCGAACGATTTCGATTAAGGTACCTTCGCATTCACGAGTGGGTTTACGATAATACAGTTTATGGTTTGCTGTGTGGTGTCTGGCAGAGTAGAATGAACCACAAAATGGGCAGCATCGATTTTCAAGTGATGGTCATTTTCTGCGATTTCCAATCATTGGGTTCCTTTTTTGGGGGGAGGGGAGGAGGCTTCTGTCCAGTAGTAGACATCTTTTGGCTCTCAAGTCATGATGGTTACCATAATGTTTGTGCTAGTTGTATGTTCTACAGTCAAAACGCTCACCGCTGCCCCTTCGATCTTCTCATTCTTTCTCTCGTAGATATTTGCTTTCAATTTAACGTAAAATATTAATTACCTTGTACTTAACTTGTGTATAATCTTAAACCTTGATTGGGTATATGTGTCACTAAATGTTATGTGTTTTAGCTTTAAGGGCTGTGGTCTTTGTTAATAAATAAAATAAAATAAAAATTACAGGTGAGATCTTTTTCCACGTCGTCTGTCGGCGTCCATCTCAAAAATCTTTATTGCTATATTGATATTATATAGAGCATTCCTAAAGATTAGGTTTTACATTACTTGATTTATTACTTAAACTTACCCAGTTTCTTAGGGCGTATAAAGTTAAAATATTCATCTACTAGTTATCAGTAGGCACCTCGAAATTCTTTTGTGAGAATTCCCACTCATTTTCAAAGTACTCGGGAAAATCTAAAATTCTTAGTACTTTACTTCTGAATACGAGAAATTCAAAGAATTCCTAACAGTACGCTTTTTGTGTCACTGTTAACGCCACTTAATATTATTTCTCGTGACAGAAATTAAATAAACTGACATTTTAAGCGCTAGCTCGATGGTAGAAAATGAAATTTATTTACGAAATCAAATGAAAAGACAATAACTTTGTTCAAAAACCAGCCAATATTTTACGGAACCTAATAACGCGTCTCACGCCTAAACCTAAAATATGTTTTAGCGATAATGTCATACTCCAACTACTGGAGTAAATACTACTACGACGCAAATACTTTTTAATCAATAAATGTTAATAACTGTATGACAAGGCTTGTAATCATCAATGCTACGTTTAGTTCTACGTATTAGACTCGTATTTCTATACATTTCTATACTTATATTAAACAGTCGTTTATTTAAAAATAAGTTCTTGATGGTTTTGGCCATCATTTATATAAATCTTGGCATTTTTCTGACTTCTTTACAGGAGCCGTGATCAGAGGATGACGAAGGAAATGATCGTTGACTTTAATAACCTTTGCGCATAAGCATGTTTTTCAAATAGGTACACTTGAAATTTACCAATTAACCTCTATGGAACTTTACTAAAAAAAGTTTTTTTAAAGTTTAAAACTTGTTAGAGCAGGTTTAACTTTATTTCTTATATTGTAGCACAAACACATATGAGCATGCTAATATTGGAAGCGTTTTTGCTAATATCCCACAATAACAACCCAACTCAACACTAGGAAAATATTTTTATATTTTAAAGCGAAGCCTATAGGGACGTTTGGACGCTCGCCGCGCGGTTATCCTTGGTGAGCGTCAGATTTTACCGTTACACGAGAGCGTCAGATTTTTTACCTGACCAAAGAGTTCTATACAATATAAAGAATTCTTTGATTATACAAGGTCATTATATAAACACCATCCAAATTTATAAATGATATTCTTTGAAGAGAGTTACGAAACAAGATTTTTTTCTTTTAATATCACTCAGTACTAAAATATTAAGTTAAGGCTATACAAAGTTATCCGAGGAAAACTACCGATTTACTGTCACAATCACGCTACGCACGGTGTTGGAGCAGATGATTACACAACCCCCGCCCCTCCCCCCGTATTTCATTGATACATTACGCTGCGCACGGTGTTGTAGCAGATGACTACATGACCTCCCCCACCCCCCCGCCGCCGCCGCCGCTCCCGCTCCCCGCTCTCGCATATTTCATTAATACATAACAATAATTGTCATAAGTTCCAAATTTTTCCTTCATACTTGATCGGGCTTAGGACCGTCAAATTGCAGAAGGTATGAGTTGTTTTCTAATAACAGATAAAAACTTTGAACGTAAAAGTAAACCATACTTTTTGCAATAAGGCGTATTTAAAAAATCTGGAACAACTTAGGTACAAAAATTGGTTGGAGTATAGCAATGGCTGTGCAAGGCGTCTAGAACTTAAGATTTTTTTTGTCTCACTGAAACATACAAAACTAAGAGAACTATTAACAACAGAAACTAAAAAAACACAGGAATCGCATACGCAATACGAAAATCGGTATTAAAAAGCAATAAATTCACTGATAACACATTTCAATACTTTTCCTAGTCCTAAACATTAACATCGCTCATTTAATACTAATCCGAAGCCGGATGAAAAATAGAAAGAGTAAAATTATTATTAGATTTTATAATTTTTATGACTCACCCGGATTGCGAAAGGTCGTGGGTTCGAATCCCACCTTAGGGCTCGGAGACGTAGTTGTTTTTTCATACGTATTTTATATCTTATAGAAATATTGCATCATGAATGCAAAAAATTAAATAAAAAGCACATAATTATAGCTGGTTCCATCTTAATCGATTGTTTAATATTTGTAAAAATATTACTTTCGATGTTGAACTCATAATAGAAGTTGAAATACGTTTGTAAAATTCGACACGTTTGCCAGCGTCTCGGTAGCTCAGTGGTCAGAGCACTTGCCCGGATTGCGAAAGGTCGTGGGTTCGAATCCTACCTGAGGGCTCGGAGGCGTAGTTGTTTTTTACACACGTATTTTATATCTCATAGAAAATATTGCATTGCGAATGCAAAATAATTAAATTAAAAAAAAGTCGGTTTTTTTTTTTTTTTTTTTTTTGCCTGTAAAGTCGGTTTTACGGGCGAAGATTTTACGTGACAACGTCTTTTTCTCGGTAGAATATTTATTGATATGAATATAATTAAATTGCACAATGCGCGCGGCAGACCGATCATAGTTGAGTGGGAGAGAGACGCAAGGCATTCGGCGGGCCTCTCTCTCGTTCGGTGACTCATCGTAACGTTACCGAGCGTTACACTTTTTCATAAGTGACTCCCAGCCGCAACCAATTTATAAGACGTTATCACGTCAAAACATATTTTTTGAAGCCTAAACGCCCTGCACACCTTTGCTATACTCAAACCCAATAATAAATAAAAGAACCAATCATAATACACTTACATAAAGTTTGAAAACAATCGTTTTAAGAGTACTTCATTAACTGTTCAAAATGTAGACCATTTCTCTCCAAACAGAGTCTTGCACGTTTACGAACATTGTCTTTTTTTTTTTTTTTTTTTTTTTTTATAGAAAATAGGCATGCGCTTGACCACTATCTCGCCTGATGGTAAGCGTCGATGCGATCTAGGATGTGACGCGCCTGCCTAGAAGATACCTATTTACTCGTGACTTGAAGACCCCCAAATTGTATTTGTCAGGAAACACAGACTCAGGCAAAGAGTTCCACTCCTTAGCGGTACGCATCATAAAATTGAAACCAAAACGCTTAGTGCGACTCTTTGGTGTATCCACCATATAACGGTGTCGCCAATTTGTTAGTCTGGTTGTCCGATGAAAAAATGGGGATGGCGGAACAAGGTTGTGCAATTCAGCTGCACACTCTCCGAAATGTATCCTATAAAATACTGATAGGCTTGCAACTTTCCGCCTATGCTCAAGGCTTTTGAGCTTTTTACAGAAAAGATCTTCATTGCCGATGAGCCTCTTGGCCCTCCTCTCGATGGACTCAAGCGTCTGGAGCTGGTATCGGGCGGAACCGTCCCAAAGATGAGAACAATACTCCATACACGATCGAACTTGTGCTTGGTAAAGGGTGAGCAACTGTTCCGGTGTGAAGTATTTTCTCACCTTCGCCAGAATGCCAAGTTTTTTTGAAGCCACTTGAGCCTTGCTCTCAATGAAAGAGCCAAAATTGAGCGTCGGTGACAAAGACATACCGAGAAGCTCAAGATGGTCAGTGATCGGCAAGGATACACCTCGGAAAGTAGGAGTCAAGTTGAAAGGACTCCTTTTAGCGGAGAAAAGACACGCCTGGGTCTTTGACGGATTGAACCCCACTAGATTGGCATCGCCCCATTCAGAGACAGCCTGCAGAGATAGGTTCATACGGCTAACCATCGCCTCTCTATGACACTGGATCTGTTCAGCACTGGCTCGTGCATCAGATATATAGGTCTCTACAACAGTGCTGTCATCTGCGTACCCCAAAAAACCGGGCAAAAGCAGGTCATTTATATGCAGCAGAAAAAGAGTTGCAGAGAGAACGGAACCCTGAGGGACGCCGGCATTGATAGCCAAATGGTCAGACGAGCTACCGTCAATGACAACTCGTATTGACCGATCCCTCAGGAAGTCCGATATCCAGACACACAAACCAGTGGGAAGACCATATGACGGAAGCTTGCTAATAAGGCCCTCATGCCACACCCTATCAAAAGCCTTCGAGATATCAAGAGAGACGGCAAGCGCCTCACCATGCCTCTCGATGGCTTCGCTCCATTTGTAAGTGGCGTATGCTAGAAGATCTCCGGCAGACCGGTTCCTGCGAAACCCATATTGCCGGTCACTAAGGAGGTCATTTTCTTCTAGATACGACAGGAGCCTGTGGTTCAGTACACGTTCCATTATCTTGCAGAGAATGGACGTGACCGAGATGGGCCTATAATTGATAGGATCAGCACGACTGCCCTTTTTAGGCACAGGTTGCACGTTGGCCAGCTTCCAGGACTTTGGCACTTGTCCTTTAGCCAAAGATAAACGATATAGGCGTGTCAATACCGGAGCTAACTCAGGAGCGCAAGTCCTTAGTACTATGGCTGGTATACCATCCGGACCACTGGCTTTATTCAAGTCCAGTTCCCGCAATGCCTTTCTGACTTCGGTTTGTCTTATACGAATTTCAGACATAAAAGTCCCACAACTTGACAAACCGGAAGGTACAGCATTGCCAGGATCCAAACGCGAACTTTCGGCAAATAATTCGGCAAATAAATCGGCCTTTTCCTTGGCCGTGTGTGCCAATGATCCGTCAGGTTTCAGCAAGGGAGGCACTGAAGTACGGCAGAAGTTGCCCTCGATCGACTTAGCCAGGGACCAAAACGCTTTACTACCCGAGGGGTAAGAGGCAAGCTTCTTCCCAATGCGGCCTATGTGATCGAAGCGAGCTGTCTTTACAACCTTCTTGCAGGACTTGGCGGCTTTATTAAAGGCTTTCTTCTTTTCGCGCGTATTACTAGCTTTGCGGGATCGAGCTTCAACCCAGGCCAAATATGCTTTGTATTTTGATGCCACCGCATCACGACATTTGGCATTATACCACGGGCGAGCTTTGCCGGCCAGTGATATGTCAGAGAAGGGAATAAAATACTCCATACCCTGACGAAGCACATTGGTCACAGCATCCGCGCAAACTGAGGGGTCGCTAGAAGAAAAGCAAACCTGCCGCCAAGGATAAGATGCAAAAAAACAACGCATCTCATCCCAATCTGCTGATTTAAAACGCCAAATCCGCCGGGAGCCTTTTGGGCTTGGGTCGGGCGGAGAATACATCGACATAGATTCCACCACACAATGGTCAGAACTGCCAAGGGGTGGTGTAACCGACACCGAGTAACTGTCGGGATTTGTCGTCAGCAGAAGGTCCAAGCAATTGGCTGTTTGTCCGTCAGAGTCTGGCACTCTAGTGGCTTCCTGGACCAGTTGGGTGAGATCAAGTGTCAAGGCTAGCTTTCGCGCTTCTCGACCAGCGTGGTCGGTTTTCTCGAAAGGGAACAGCCAGTCCTCGTGGTGTGCGTTGAAATCACCAAGAACCACCAGTTGAGCGGACGGGTATCGCTGTAGGGCCATGTCTGCCTTCTCAATGAGTTGGTCGATAAGCCTGGTAGTCTCCGCGTCTCCACTATGCGAACGGTAGACACAAGCATAGATGATTTTCTCTAAACCTGTATCCACCAGAACCCAAATGATAGAAAGGGTGGGGTCTTCAAGATCACGGAGACGCAAATAACAGATGTCATCGCGTGCATACATGCAAACACCCGCATGAGCCCTAAAACAATGTTCAAGGACATAACCCGGGTAAGCCAGGTACGCTGCGTCAGTTGGACGTTTTATTTGCGTCTCCGTGAGAAAGAACAGGTGCGGTTTTCTAGTCTCAAGATGGTGATGGACGGGGTCGAGATTAGAGTGCAAGCCTCTTATATTAGAGACGTGCACTAGGAAGGAGAGGACGTGCGACCGCTGTTTAACCTTTTTCCTGTTGCTTACTTTCATTTTGTCGTGAGGGAAGGTAATGTAACGAAGGACGGAAGTAGAACGAGATGCTGATTGCGAACCAAATGAGAAGAGTCAGGGCCTCACACCTCGGGATAGCCAAACCGGAGACCGCGGGGACGCCCGAGCCCCCCCAGGGGTGTCCATCGGGTCCTCTCGTCCGGGCGCCAACCGGCACGATGGCGCACCCCCAGGATTTTTCGCGAGATGGCGGGGCAGCCTTTTGTGAGTGGCTAGCTCACTACTCGGGCCCCCAACTATCTGCGGTCGGCCAGCGGAAGAACCGTGCCTCGGATCCCGCTGCTCTCCGAATCTGAATAACCGATGCATTGCCCTGATACATCTCAATAAATCGTCCATTGCAACCAGCACAACTGTACTGACCCGTCCTCCAATATGGCTTCACCAGACTTCAGCACTGGAACACGATCGGTTGGGACCGCTTGGCAGTGCTGTCTTTGTCTGGTGGGTGGTAACACGCCGCGGCCGAAGCCTACCACCTGAAAGGGGTTTACTCCTTTAGCACCACCCAGGGGCCACGTGTGGGACATCGAGGGTTAAATCCCACGGACGCGAGTAAACTTGGACCCCCAAGTCTTTAATTTTATTAAGCACTACAGTGTCATTTTTCACTTCGTCAAATGCACGGATTATTTTTATTTTTAAGTCCTCGAGGCTTTGGGCCTCCTCCACATAAACCGGCCGTTTAATTTCGCCCCACAAAAAAAAGTCACAAGGCGTGAGGTCTGGTGATCGGGGCGGCCATGGGACGGGGCCTCCACGACCGATCCAGCGATCACCATGTTCGGTGTTTAAATAATCGCGAACTGCGGCCGCATAATGAGGTGGTGCTCCGTCTTGTTGGAAATAAAACACGCGATTTTGAATAAGCGCGAGTGGTACTTCGTCCATAAAGTCGGATATTACAGTGCGTAACATATCAAGATACGTGCTTCCGGTCAACCGCCCTTCAATAAAGAACGGCCCCAGTACTTGGTTACCGATAATACCCGCCCACACATTTGCACTAAAACGCACTTGATGATGGTTCTCCCTTATCACGTGCGGGTTCCGGAACGACCACCAATGCTCGTTGTGTTGGTTATACAGTCCCACGCGAGTGAATAAAGATTCATCAGTCCATAAAATAACAGCACCAGGATGTTCAATCAGCCACTCACAAAAGGCACGGCGAGGCACGGCATCTGCTTCACCTAAAGACTGCACTTTCTGATAGTGATAAGGATGCATGGTTGCGGCGTTAAGTAATTTCCACACCGCGGGTTGACTTACGCCGAACCGTCTTGCTGCGTCATTCGTACTTGCTCTGGGATTTCGATCAAAGAAATCAAAGATTTCGTCTTCGATTTCAATTGCAAGTCTCCTTCTACCACCTCCTCGAGCGTGTGATGGCGTCGTAAATTGTCCGTGGTCAAGTAAGCGTTGATTCGCAGCTAAAATGGTTTGACGATTCGGTGTTGTAGCATTTACGAAACCACTATTTCGAAGACGAGGAAGACTTTCAGCTTCGTACAGTGCACAGGCACCGTTTAAGCTTTCTCCACTTAAAATATAGCACCGTACCATCTCGTAATACTCGCGATTTGAATACATTTTGTTAGGTAGGTATTTATGTGATGTAAGCTCGCGGGAGCACAAGACGTACGTCGCGGGAGGTTCCCGCGTGACTGATTTCATTGCACAGGTGTCGCCACAACTAGGGTTGCCACCCGTACGAAAATACTTTATTTCGAATGATTTGATTTTTTTGGGATTTTGAAAATTTTAGTAGTACAGCTCGACAATAAAGAGTTGACAAAAAATATTCCGCAACTAATGTACACTTTTTGTTGGCAACACTTCCTTATCTGTCAAAACTGTCAAGAGGTTGACTAATTTTTTGCTTAGTTAAGAAGTCAATTGTTATTCTAGTGTGTTTTACGTGATATTTCTTTATCCTGGGTTTCATCATGAACAAAACCTACCGTATCGGTTCTCGCACAGAACAGAACTCTCTCTCGGAACAGATAGTGAATATGTTACACCGAAAAAATGTTTAAAAGAAATGATAGGTCAAAAAGAAAAATAAACGATTGCAGTAAAGTATAAAAGTACGTGGGAAAACGGACATGGTGATTGGTTAATTTATGATCCACAGAACGAATATAATGGAAAATGAAAATTGTGTGGAATTACAATTGCTTCAGTATAGGAGTAGGACAAGTAAGAAGACAAATTTTCTTTTTCTGTGTGTGTGTGTGAATTGATATGGTTGCATTAAATATCCAAACTAAACTATGCTATGCTAGACTGTAAAGATGCTGTGTTTGCAATTGTTTAATAGAAAAACTATTTTGATACAAACTGCAAAAAGCAATAAAAAATATGCTTTTAAACATAATGATAAAGGAAAATAAATTGTACTTTATTTTCATACTATGTACTTTTTTTTCTTACCTATAATAACCAGTGTACTTTAACTACAAAAATAAAAGGTGGCAACCCTAGCCACAACCTGCGCGCGCAGCCACGATCGCGGCTCGCCGCATGCGCTTCGAGTATTTAAATTGAGTAAGTCATTGTTCTAACTTTTTGCAAGTTATAAAAACATCGACTTCAAAGTTATTACGGTTTTCGGCAAAAACAAACAATATTTTATTTCCCTTCATTGTTCTAATAGAAATAGTAGTATTTATAAGGCTATTGAATTATTGATTTTTATTTTTTTCTTTTATGAAATAATCAAAATTTACTATTTCAACGTAACATAACAAATTTACGGTAAACATTATTATTTTAATTTTATACAACTGTCCGTTTTGCAATAAATGGAAAAAAAATATTGATTATTTTTCCTCTTTTAAACAAACAGGCAACAGTATTTTTTTAATTATTTAGCAAGAAATGGTTTAATGCGAAACAAATTCAAATAATTAACAAATTTAAATTGTTAGAATGACATTAATTAATACAAATAAATGAATCGTGGTCAAAAAGTGCACTACACATGTGGACTTATACTGCAGGCAACCGTATTATTGGACTTTTCATTCTTTTTCGAGGTCCAGCTTCAAAACGGTAAGTTGTATAAAAAAATTGTTCAAACAAAAGTCGTTGACAAAATCCTAAGGAACAACTTTTACATTTACATTTTTGCAATAAAAATGTATTTTCAAGGTGAAAAATAAAAAATCACCGTTTGAAGACTTTGGCGCCACCTACTGTGTGCATTTGTTGGTGTACGGGATTGCAGCAATGACATTTTTTGTAGATTTTGACGTCCTCTACATTTTATAATCAATCGATTTTTCTGTGAAATGCATACATTCCGAGAAAAATGCATTTCAAATTTTTTTGGCTCGTTTTTGGAGTTTGCAAAAAGACGCACCAAGATGGCGCGTGGCCACCTTCAAGGTAGATAACTAACACCATTTTACAGCAAATAAAACAACTTTCACCCATTCGGCAATTTTCTCACTCAAACGATTTTTTCTTCGACAGATTGACTTTCTAACAACTCAATTTTGGAAAAAGAAAGTTACGTCGTTCTTTCTTACTGTACCTCGGCATCAACACCCCGCGACCCCACCCCGCTGTTTCATTCAAAACATTTCGGCCGTGTTTGACCTTTCGGGCGACCTTTCTTTTGACCAGTAACCAGCTGTTGTAATAATTCGCTCGGACAAAATAATATTTTTGCGGAAATTTTACCTACCAATTTTTTTTCATAAATGAAGTGTTTGAATGATATCTAATGCCTAGAAAAAATTTGGATGGTGTTTATAAAATAACCTTGTATATAGGAGCATGTGCAGGTCCTTCTGTCTCACTTTCACTTATGTCAGTGTGCGTGGCTGGCGTGGCTTTTTATCTCTTTTTCTACTCTATTATTAACGCTTAGTTCCTACGCTTTATGTTTTAAAGCTTCCCTTTTTTAGACAGCTCTGTTATCTTTTTTTATTATTGAAGCAATTAGCTGCTAAATTTTCGTGTCCAAATAATTGATGACAAGAAAAAATAAATTTTGTAAATATCGGTACCTAGAGAATGAGCGAGAGCCGTTAGCTTAAGAAATACTTGGAAAAAAAATCGACGCGATGGTCTTGGTAGTTTAATTTGAAAAACACTCGCCCGGATCGTGATGGGATATTTTGTAGAGAAGGGAGAGGATGTGAACTGAGAAAAGGAGATTTTTTTCTAGTAATGATTTCATCGGATGTAAAAGTTTAGCAGTTAAATGCTTGAGAAGTTCCATTTAGGATTGGTTCAAAACTTCTTGGCAGAACCAAAATCAGATGTAGCTAAAAAAATAAAACTGGCCGAACTGTGATTCTTTTCCGTATATATAATACTTATTTTTTATTCACAGGCATTTCTTGTGTTGTAATTGAGAAGATACGAGGGGGTTGACGTATCCATGAGGATAAAAGTCACAAAAAAATAAAGAGAAAAAAAATGCTTAAAAAATAGAATTCTTACATATCTGTTCCTTCTTAATCGATTGTTCGATAATTGTGAAAGTATTACATTGGATTTTTCAGTCATTTAAAAGCATAGACGCTGTAGAAAATTGACAAAATGATAAGCTATTTTCTACGAGTTTAAAAACACAAAACTAGGATCGCCTCCCCAGTGGGACTGTGTTTGTACAATATCACCATAGCATATATCTATTATCTGTCAACACACAGTATGCACAAATCTAGCGAGAACATATTACTAGACACACTCCAGCGATTCAGTAAACAAATACAGTTTAGCCAGATTATAGTGAGGGTTCTGTTTTGAAATTTACAACATACATTGTATTCTCATGATGGTTTATGGTCAATTCTTCTAACGATTATTGACCTATGCTATGACTGCCTTAATTGTATCAATGAAAAGGGATTACCAAAAAGAAATTATATAATAGGAAGTGAAAACTTCTTTAAGCGCGTTGGGCATTTTTGTTATGAGAATAACCATCGAGCTGTTACCGTACCCGACGCCTCTGTATATAAGTATATGCATACTTATATTATGTATGTACATACATAGATACACATGCATGTTGGCATTTTTTGAGATGAGAAAAGACCATTTCTTGACGATTCAAAAAATACAAACGTAATGTTGAAGTTAAACCCAGAGTAAATTCTGTAGAAGACCGACAGACAGGCAACATTTACAGAATGACATTTTACACGGAACTCTAAAGCTTCTCGTCCACTGGCCGCAGTCCAAACAACTCAGAATTGCGGCTACCAACAAAAACTGTACGGTTTACTGGTCACTTTCAACAACAAAGTCTCTGTGGATATCCGGATATATATTTGGTTCGTTTAAAACAAGCGAGTGGCTTTAATTTTTTGTTTGCGTATATGTAAATATCTCTTAAAAAATAGACAATACAGGTAAAATCGTAGAGATAAGATGGGTCCGGTAAAAATCCAAATGGGTAAAAATATTTTTTTATCTTTTGGGTTCAAAAGATAAATTTTTAATTTATACCAGGTAAAAATTAAAATCACATTTATTTAAAAATACCAAATCATATAATACTACGTTGTGCGGTCGTATAATCAATGTTTAATACAGAGGAAAAAAACAAATAAGCACATAAAACCTATACAATTGGCGGTCTATCTTTTGAATGGCAGTATATTTTTAACACAAGTTTTGTTTTGCTTGAAGTTTTTTTACGAAAATTTGTAATTAATCAGATTCAAGACAATGTGATCGTGTTTTTGGCGATTATTTGTAGCATTTTTCTTATATCGTTAGTATTATGCGATTTTTATACTATAACGTCCAAGACATTTCGAAACTACAGATTAATAATTTTTGTTTATAAAATTACCTATAACATTTACTTAATAGAATTTCATAAAAATCTGTATTATCTTAAGACATATTTTCGATTAAATTTAACCGATAATTATTGTCTCTACATAGCCTAAGAATTTTTACCCATCTAATTCTTACCGGCGACTGGGTAAAGATTGGTCAGCTCTAGTTACGAGTATATTCTCTGTCATTCTAAGATTAAACCTGATATATTAGTTTAATACCCTTAACCGATGGGCTTGTATGAAAAGTCTCATGGGAGTTGAAGAAGCAAGAGATGTATGACAGAATTGTGGAAAGTGGAAAGCTGTGATCTCTGCCTACCCAACGGGAAACAACATCATTGTATGTTTGTTTGTATATACAACGTGTTGATTTCGATATCCCATAAATTTAGGGTGTTGATGGGACCCCTTAAAAGAATGAAACGGTATAAGCAAAAAAAAATTATGGAAACATTTTTTAATTTTTAACTTTTCATATAATATAAATCAATAAACTCACGATTAGTCATCTAATACACCTTTACTTTAAATATGGCAACGTCGCTCTTTCTTACCAAAAATTATGAATGATAGTTATAAATGAAAATTTATCCAGATGTAGTTATCAATGAACATTGAGTGAGACAACAAATACTTACCTAGTGTTAGGTGTTTGGTATGGTCAGCAAACAAAAAAAATAAAATTTTCTATGAACAATTTGCATTCTCGTGTTATGGTAATCTCTAAAAGGAAGAAAAGCTGCTGTTTATTGATTAATTGAAAGCACCTATTTAGATCCTAAAGGTGATTAAACATAATATGATAAGTATGTAGCAACTGATTTAATTTAATCAATACAGCAAATTTTCATTACATTTGCTCTTGAAAATTATGTACATTTATCTAATTTGGGTCTGTGTAGAGTAGCTACACAGTCCCAAATATGTTAAAATGTACCAGTCTGTATTTGACATTACGCTTAAAAAATTTGATTAAGTCGATCGATACGACTTTTGCTGTTCTTTAAATAGGATTTAAAAAGATATAGTAAATGAAATATGGTTTATTGAAATAATTATTTAATTAAGGTGGTTTTCAAAGTGGCCACCACCAAATTCGAGGCACACGTTAAATCTATTTCTGATTTGCCTATTTAAATTTATTTCGGTGGTTCGCATTTCATTTGCTGCTTCTTCAATTCGTTGTAGTAATTGATCTCGTGATAAAAAAATTTGTGAGTACACCTTACTTTTTAATGTACCCCATACGTAAAAATCGAGTGGGGTAAGGTCAGGTGATCGCGCCGGCCAGCGTAGGAATAAAAAGCAACAAACACTAATTAACAACCATAAAATCTAATAAATAAAGAAAAACAAAACAACGTAGGTAAGTAATAATCATGCGCGGCACTGAAACTTCTAAGCAAGACGAGTCAGGCAAGTAGTGATTGATACATAAAGATCATCTCTATTCTCGACGTAATGAGAAGAGATATGTAAGGCATAGCAAAAAATTAATTTTATTTTACTAATTATACTTTTTTTGCTAACGATATCCCAACCACTGTAGAGGTCTATGTATGCGTTTATTGTTTGTCAATTCTAAGACTTCTACGTGTGCGTGCGACAACATCGCCGCTGCACAAAAAAAATAGGGTTGTCAATACTTACGTAACTGTATCGTAGTGTCTATTTTAATTAAGTTCGATTTCGAGTTTTGTAAAATAAGTAAGTAATATTGAATTATGATTAAAAATATCAATTATTTCACAATTACGGACCTTTAATATTATTATTACTAAAAAACATCATTCGTTGTTTAGTGGATGTTTAAATTAGAGTGATACAGGTTGTACACATACATCCTGTATCACTCCCACATAGAGTGAAAAGCACAGAGCTTCCCTTTACTAATTCTTTCAAACAATAAATGATTTGTAAATGAGGTTTTTCATAGAGGAAACAAAGATTTTACTTACTTAAATTTTTTTAACATTATGACGAAAAATAATAAAAAAAATTATCCGTTCCGACAGCCCTAAAGTTCCGAGGAGTCACGCACACATAGAATTCAATGTATTCAACAAGATCGTCTTGACTTTCACTCGCTCGCTCCCTCACTCGCACGAATCCTTCATATTAATATCTCACTTGCTCCAGCGTTGATTCGGCTCTTGCGCCTAGCCGTATCGCCGCCGCTGTATTGGGTATTCCCCACGTAGTCTTGTGAAAACTTCGTAATGGTATCGATATCGAAATTTTAATTGTTCTATTTAATTCACTTTGATTTAATTTTTAATCAAAGATAAACCGTCGAATTTAAGTTCTCTGTTTCAAATAAGTTTCAATCTTGTCAAACTTTCGTAAATCGCATTTGAAAAAATATTTGTTTGAAATAGTTTAAAGAATTAATGAAAGGCTGTCAGTGTTACGTATGTTGTAAACACACTTGAACGTTTGTATAAATAATAGTTATTTTAAAAAAGGCGTACCATTTAAGTTTAGTAATAACTGCAGTTTACTATGTTATGGTTATGGTTAGACCATTGTCGATGTTTAAAATATGTAGTTAAAGAAACTGTATCTGAAATTAATTTATTTTATTTGAAATTAATTTATTTTATTTGAAATTAATTTATTTTATTTGAAATTAATTTATTTTATTTGAAATTAATTTGAATTTGCTTCGTAATTAGCACACAAAAGTTTAGGTTTTATTGATATTGTCGACAAGGCCCGACAATTCCCATCACTAGTCAACACGGGGAACACGCTACCCGATACAATAAAATACTACAGTAGGTATGATTTGGCAACGTCGCAAAATTAAAGACGCGTCCTACAGGTGAAAATTTTTGGACTAATTTAACTATGATTGACGATTACTTCGGAACTATTCGTTTTTGGACTACATAATGAAGGGCATTTTTTAATCTTTTTACCTATTGAATATAACCTTAAAGTTATGGGATATCAAAAAACGCACATTGTATATTTTTAACCAATGTTCGTCTTGTTTGAGACTATTAAGAGTATTTAACACAATTTGCGGTAAATTACGTCTACCAACTGAGGTATTGCGTAGCAGTTTTGTGTTATAACTGTTGTCTGTTTCAACGTTAACAGTATTTTAAGTAAATTAATTTTATAATCCCTAATGGATTAGCGTTTGTTCCTTCACTACTAAAGTACCCGACAACCATTTGTAACAGCAATAATATTAATTATGAAAATTAGAAACCATTGTTATCCTTCCTTATTACTTCCAACCAAGTAAAAAATATGTTTCAATTATTGCAAGAGATTATTGGTGTATGTACCGTATATATATTCATATACATGTAGTAAAAAACGGTTATTTCAATATTACAAACAGTCTTTCCAATTTTCTTTATATGTATAGATAACATTAAACCTTAATGTAATATTACTAAAACTTATATGAACATATTTAATAAAGTCTCAGCAAAAAATAAAAAAATATTGTATTCGAAATGGCCACCTATAGTTTTTATACCGGCCTTTAATCTGTCTGGCCACGTATCTATGGATTTACGCACTGTTTCTATGGTAAATTTCGCCAATGCTTTCTCCAGAGTTTTTTAAGAGAATCGATGTCGCCGTGTCGTTTAGAGCAGGCCATGTCATCTAAAACATTGGGGGAATCTGCTCTTCTGTATTCCATAGTTGCACGCTAGTCCAAGGAGTTTAAGTTGGGCAGAACATCCACAGAAGAGGAACCTCGCGAAGGACGCCCATCCACGTCCCTCACTGAGTATATCGTGAAAAAGGTCGAAAATATCGTGTTGGCAGATCGAAGAGTGACCATCAGGCACGTAGCTGAGGTCACAGGGATCTCTTATGGCAGTATACAAAGAATCTTCGCAAACGAATTGCATATGAAAAAGGTTGGGTACCGAGAATGATAGCCGACGAACAAAAGAAAAAACGAATTGACATTTCGAGGGCTTATCTTAAAAAGTTCCAAATTGACCAGTAAATATTTTTGTCACGTTTTGTGGTAATGGATGAGACCTGGATACACCATTTCGATCCTGAAACAAAGCAACAGTCAATGACTTGGAAACGAGCCTCCTCACCAACGCCGAAGAAATTCAAAGTGTCAAGTTCGGCGGGGAAGGTTATGGCCTCCGTTTTCTGGGACGCATAAGGAATAATAATGGTGGAATATTTAGAAAAGGGAGCCACTATTACAGGCTCTTACTATGCAGACCAAATGAGAAGATTGCGGGAGGCCATCAAAGAAAAAAGGCGCAGAAAGCTGCGCGCTGGAGTGTTTTTTCATCGAGACAAGGCACCGGCTCCCAAAGCTGCAGTTGCGAGAACTGCCATTCAAGAAATGGGATTTGAATTGGTCGAACACCCTCCCTGTTCGCCAGATCTAGCTCCCAGCGACTTCTATCTCTTTCCTCGGCTCGAAACATCTGCGAGGCAAGAAATTTGAAAACGATAGCGAAGTGATAGCCGCTGCAGAGGTTTTTTTGGAGAGTCAAGAAAAAGATTTTTTCAAAGGGAATTTTAAGTTTAAAAAAAAGGTGGACTAAATGTATTTTCTTTTTAGGAGACTATGTAAAAAAATAAAATAAAAAATTAACTAGGTATAATCTTAATAACTTTTGGATCACCCCTCGTATATGTCGATATCGACAAACTTCTCTTCAATCGTGCTCGAGATAGCTCAAGTAGCGCATGCTAGGCCGGTTGGTATTATCGCAGATAATCCTCTTAGTTGTTCATCTCCCAATATATGAATTGTACGTTCCTTTTGCAATTGAAGATGACGAGAACTTCCTTTGTTGTTTGGTGATAATAACAGTAACAATGGTACTTGAAATTTAGGAGTCACTTTACCCGATGTTCGCTAGTATTTATGTATAATGCACCTCAACATATTTTAATATTAAAAATAATACGGAGCCAATGTCTATGTGTTAGCGCCATCTAACGACATGACCCTTGATCTTTTCATGGAAATATATGATACTATTAATTTATTTATTTACCATTCCCTAGAGAGTAGTGTTATTAGTCTCGCCCACGCAAATCAATTATACACAAAGTTTTCAATATATATTTTTGTTATTCGTGAAAACTACTTTTTTGTTAGTGACTACATCTTGGTCCAACTCTAAAGTACCAAATCCATGGAGTTCTTTTTGCTTATCTTATGCATGGTTGCACACCACGCAAATTTCCGAGACTTTTCTTTCTTCCTTTTTTTCTCAGTTGTTTGACAGTAGAGTAAGTAATATTATAAGTATTACATAGGTTTATATAGAATAAGACGAAGAAGGAGTGTGTCTAGGTTCTTAGACATAAACCAATTTTGGCTAATGTAACTTTATCAACGTCATTACACAAGACATTGGATTACAAAAATAGGTGATATTTCTAAATTAACGTACATTACGTTCTCTATAGGCTCTGTATTTGGAATGTTGTACCTTTAAGGAGCAACGTACTACAAATATGATAGAATTACATTCCGTAATTAAGCGTTTTAGGTGGGTAGCTACAAGATTAATATTGTCATTAGCTCGAGTTTGCCTGAGCCTGTGTTTGCGATCTCCTCAGTTTCAATCTCTCCAGTTACAGTTAAGACAAACAAAGCACCTAGATAGTTAGGAACAGTGATGTTTGTGTCTGAAACAAAGTTAATCTAAAGACCTCTTTCACCATTTATACGGATAGTCAACTCCACTAAGCGCTAGTCAAGGTATCTGCTAAACTAGACGTTATTTCCATTGAATAAAGTAGAGACAACTTGACCTTATTCTAGTAATAACTTCTTAAGAAAAAGACATTTGGAAAATACAACCGCTATTAGTCAAGAATTCTGAAGGGTTGTCATGAACAAAACCAGATGAAATGATTATTACCTTTACAGGCAAATGCCTAATGCGCCAATATTGTCCCAACAAACCAAACCAAAAAGTATTCGTTCTCGCTACACCGCAAGGCATAGTATGTCATATGGTGGTTTATCAGGAAGACATTACTTTCTCCCATTCAATCAGTCAGGGGTTTGATCTGGGTGAAGCTGTCGTTATACGTTTGACTCGAACTTTGGTTCCAGAGCACATGTGTATAACATGTGCTCTGGAACCGGTTTGACCGGTTTTTCACCACAACCAAACTCCGTTTGAGACGTGGATTCCAACGCACTGGTAAATAATGAAAAAAATACTAGATTTAAAAATCCAAAAATCCCACGTTTTTCAGGGACCAAAAAAGAATAAAATAACCCGGCGGGACCAAGCGAGGGGCCACTCAAAACGTGGGAGATTTTTAGATTTCTAAATCTAGTATTATTATTTAATTTTTTTTAATTATTAACTCAACGAAGTAACCATGTGTTACGCAACAATCGGATAAGCCCCATACAAAAGTGAAAGTTGCCGAAAGTTGACCTGAAAGTGGCCGTAGAAAGTTAAAAGTTGTTTTAGGATGCATTGTCATCAGGTTCTGACTTGCTCCAAAAATTTCAGCTAGCTAGGTGGCCGGGAACTGCCTCAAACTTGAGTTACAAGAATCCAACTGCACACACAGACAGACAGCCAGACAGACAAACAAGAAAGCAACCTGAGAAAAACGTGTGAATAAAGTGCCGAAAAACTGAGTTTAGACAGAAGAACAGTATTTCGTAAAAAAAGCAAGGGAACCCTTGCTTTTGTAAAGTTAAGGTTAGAGAAAAGAAAATGTTGATTGTAATTAAATTTATTGATCTCTATACATACAACTATGTTCCTACTTTCTATAATTAAAGAGAGATTAATATGTAACGCTGATTTTCTAAGAGTATATTTTAGTTTTGATTATATTTTAAGAGAAATGTTTAATTTTGATTATTTTGTTGATCAGAACGTTATTTTTGTTTATGTTCTGAAAAAAGGTATTTACTTAATTTAATATCGAGTTAAATTTTTGTTTTATTTTATTTTAATCATAGTATATTCACAATAAATTTTCTAAAAATATTCTACGTCCTATACAAATCACATATTAATCACATCACATCACATATCACATCTTGTACAAACAAAAGACACAGTTTGATTTTCTAGGGCTCCAAGTACCAGCTTTAGATTTGAACTCTACAGGACTAAATCAGTCCAACTTTATCAGCTGCCGCACCGCAGCCACTTCGTATCTTCGTATTCCCACCCGCCAGGATAGTACTCTAGCTCTTAAACCCAATTCAGTGTGTGAAACTCACGAACCCATTTTGATTAAATTGGACACTAACTACCTTATTAAGATAAAGAATTGTTACTGATAAATGTCCTTTTATTTGGCTATCTCCGAACTAAAGATGTCACAAGGTAATTTAAATAAGAGGAAAAACATTAATATTCGTTATTTGTTCATTGGGAAACAGATGAATATCACATAATTGTTGCAAATGAGACAGGTACATAATAAATAATAACACAATTATTTCAAAGATCTACTATTTAAAACAAATTCATAAAAAACGGTGGGCAACTTCAGTCATGAAATCAAGCGTACTGAAAAGACTTGCGGCGTTTCCTTATCAAAAACTCTGCTTATTCCTTGACCCGGTAGCTCTATCAAATGATTTGATAAATCTTTGAATAAACAAGTTGACTTCCAAATGCCATCGGGGATAAAATTAGACATAGAACATTCTTTATATACGTAGTTCATTTCTGTATTATCGCTTGTCTTATAAGATAAAATTGTTTAATTAATTTAATATTTACATCTTGAGATTACATACCAACAAGTTCATAAAAACTTTAGTAAAACACTAGAAGATATAGGTTTATATGTTCATTTTATATCAATGAAAATCCCTGCAGTTGTCAAACATATATGCACCGTCATACGATAGTGCATGTATGTTAGACATAATTATGAGTCATGTGTCTTTGTATACTTTACACACAAAAACGTCTTTTGAGTTTGTCGAAATCTTTCTGTTAAATAACTGGAAATTTTTACCACGCCGCATTTACGTAATCATTTCCAAATCCATATTGAGTGTAAAACATATCCCATCAAAAACATAAATGTAAAATGAGAGCCAAGTTCAATATTATGATAAATGCCTTGGTTGTTGACTTCAACGACAAAAGAAGGGAGATCTAAATGGGTGCCAAGTTCAATGGTCAGTCCTGAAATGTATTTAAATAACAACATAAAATATCATTTCTTCTTATTACTCAGGATAATATATTGTAGACTAAGGTCTAACATGAAAATGATCATAGTGATCAAAAAGTAGTTATTTAAAATTGTCACGTCCTGTTTACCACCGCCCTGGAAGATGTTTTCAAGCTTCATGACTCGGTATAAATATCAATGGCGAGTACCTTCGATTTGCTGATGATATCGTAGTTATAGCTGAGACCTTGTAAGTCTTCAGCGCAATGCTCGATAGCCTTAGTAGAGCTTCTCAACAAGTGGGTCTCAATATAAACATGGACAATACGAAAATTATTTCATATGTCCGTGATATACTCACTCCTCTGAAAGTTAGAGACTCTACACTCGAAATTGTTGACGATTATGTATTAATGAGACAAACCGTCCAATTAGGTAGATCTTACTTCGAAAAAGAGATCGATCGTCGAATCCAACTCAGTTGGGCAGAGTTCGAGAAACTTCGCGACATCATTGCGGCCGAAATACCGCAATGTCTCAATACTAAAGTCTTAGACCAATGTGTGTTGCCCGTGATGTCGTACGCAACGAAGACGTAGTCCCTTACTATGGGCCTAATAAAAAGGCTCAAGGTCACCCAAAGGGCAATGGGGTATGCTATGCTCTTAATTTCTATACGCAATCGAATCAGAAATGAGAAGATCCGTAGGATAACCAAAGAAACCAACATAGCTCGCAGAATTGCCAATCTTAAGTGGCAGTGAGCGGGGCACATAACTCTTAAATCTGATGGTTGTTGGGACAGAAAAGTTCTCAAACGGTGACAACGGACCAGAAGGCGAAGTGTAGGCAGGTTTCCCACTCGGTACTGGTTCTTATAACCAGTCCGTTTTTAAAGCCAGGGTGAATAGGCACCATGTAGGTTAGCTCGTTTCTCGTGGATCCTGTCTTGGCCCCCGGGCTTGATTGGGGTCACGATCAAAACATTAAAAAAAAACAAATATTTTGTCACATACATTAGGATTCGAATCTCATTCTTACTGTAATTTTGGAGACAGGAGCGGTATCCATCACACTAGTCGACTATAGTATAATAAGCCTAATATGCCATAAAGACGGAGGTAAGTCAAATTAGACATGTACAGTAAAAAACACTATATGAGCTAGATTATATTAGATATAAGATTATACATATACTAGTTTCAAATATTTGCCAAAGAAAACAGCAAAATTGTTGTTGCATTACAAAAAATATTTTTGCGATAACAAGCTTACTTGTAGTTGGTAAACTAACCGCGACCTATGTCGATGTATGTTTACAACAGTTTTCCAACGGCAAATTTAAGTTAATTCTTGATTCCTGTGATGAACGAACTATTTACCAAAGTAAAAGTTTGTACGGAGTCCTCGCTTTGAGAGTCCGACTTGCACTTGGTCGGTTTTTTTTCATTACGCAGACTCCGTAGTCGGTGCCGTTATGTGGCAATTATTCTTAAACCACTTATAATCGGAGTCTGTGCTTTCTTTTCCGCTCCAGGTTTAGCGTTAGTTACTATTGTCTTATCTGTGCCAACGGGCCCGTAGTGGCAATTACCGCTAAATCGGTAGCCATTTCTGCCATTATAGCGTACAATTTTATGGCATATGCCTTTATGTAGAAATAATAAAATACCGTCTACAAGATTCAGTTTGTACAATATTTCTCAACATTCTGAGACATTTTTTTGAGTATAAAATTCTATATATGTCGAAAAATTTTCCCCACAAAAAAATGATACCATTCGCTATTTCTGAATATGCGTACGACTAATACGCATTGAGAGCCGCCTTTTCGGCTACTCGGTTGAGATGTTGCAGAGCATATATAAAGAAAGACAATATTTTATATATTTTTTGTATGTGACTTCCAGTTCATACCTGTATCCAGGTCTATACCCAACAGGGTAGCAGAGCTTACAGTTTGTAATTTTAAGTTGCCAAAGCTCTACGAAATAGGAAAGGGTGGTTTTTGATAAGATTTTCATTGTATTATTTTTGTTTTATTTAGGTTAAGATGCAAATTTTCAACAGCCACTAATGGTGTTTGTATTAATTTGTTTATTGTATAATGAAAGAGCAAGGAAATATAAGGAAAATGTCCTCTGGAAAGAATGTGCTATGGCCGCTCAAGATTATATAATAATGCACATCTCAGGACGCTTCATTGCAGGATACAACTGTCAACGGGGACTCTATCAGGTCTTATGTATTGTATTATACCTGTCTTGAGATCGGTATTTTGTATCTCTACATATTGAAAGCGGTTGGTAAGGTAAGACACGAACCAATTATGAGCACAACCTCTCTTGGTTGCTATTCCTACCTGTCGCACCAAGTGCTTCGCAACATCCTTCACAAAGGAGTGAAACTCCCTCCCTGTGTCTGTATTCCCGAGTACTTATAACCCGTCCATTTTCAAAGCCAGGGTGAATAGGCACCTTCTTGGATAGCTCGTTCCATCGTGGATCTTATCTTGGCCCCCGGGCTTCATTAGGATTAAGGGCGAACCCATTCTAAAAAACAGGTCGAGTACGAGTCGGACTCGCGCATCGAGGGTTTCGTACAAACCTGTAGGTATATAAGAAAAAGTCAATTTATAATTTTTATATATTTTATGCATTTTCAATGCGATCTTATAAGATAAATTATTAGTATTTTTCTATGATGTAACTATACATTTAAGGTTTTCGCAATTTTTCCTTTATCTGTGCTGTAAAACGTTGCTTCGTACCAGATTCCAAGATTCTGAGTTCACTTGAAGTACCGTGTAGGTTTTGATTCCCTCGATTTCCCTGGGGTTATTAAATACTCTTTGATTTGATCTCTTTTGTCACTCTTGGCATACCAAAGTAAGTCTCTTTGCTAAGTACAAATTGCGTTCACGTGACTGTATTTTGGCCATTAATGCATTTGCTTTTCGGAACAGATGATAAATAGAAAATTAGCGGCAAAGCTGAAAATTCGTCTTGATTTGTTATTTACATACTAAATAAATATAAATTTAACAATTGAAATGAGTTCCAACGGTTGAGATAGTGAAATTGGCAATGGAAAACCTGCTTCCAGCGAAGCCAAAAGAAAAATACATGAAAGGTAATGAAAACTTTATGAGTTGGAAAAACGAGAAAAGAAGAAAAGAACATTTTCTCCGAAACAGTAATTTTTGCATATTTTAATGAGATTGCTAAAACTAAAGTTCATGTTAAAAACGTTAACTTGATTAATTATGGAAATTTAAGTACTTTTCTTAAACGACAATCAACCGGATTCAAAAGCAAAAAATTGAATTTTTTTCTGGCGAAAACATAAAGCAATTTTTAATTAAAGCCCCCGATGCTATATATTTATCGACAAAGGTAAATATAATTATTCATTATTTATTTGAGACATAGTTGAGCCAAAATGGCGGGATGGATTTCGATGGTTTCGATGATTCACAGGATTTATGAGTCTTTAAGTATACTGTCCGTGGCTGTAGCTTGATATTTAGTTTTGTTTGTTACAGGTTGCTATGATATTAGGCGTCAACGGAGCATGTCAGAGTATCGAAATATATAATACTAGCTTTTACCCGCGGCTTTGCGCGCATTTTTTTTTTCAATAAAAAGTATTCAATGTTATTTCTAATATCTCTAAGAATATATGTACGAAGTTTCATGATGATCGGTTTAGTAGTTTTTGAGTGAAAGCATAACAAACAAACTTACATTCACATTTATTAGTAGGGATTACCGCAAAAGACAGAGAAATTCTTGATGAAAAAGCAATAATAACATTGCGCGACACTAAAATAAAGATTGACCGGATATTTGTAATCCGAGGAGAGTTCCTAGCATATGTAAAAAAAAATATTATGATCTTCGTCCAACGAACACAACATCAGATAGATTTTTTTTTACTTTCTAAAAGGGACGTCATTGGAATACACAAAATACCTAAAGAAATAGCAACTTATTTAAACTTGCCAAATCCTGAATGTTACACTGGTCATTGTTTCCGATAAAGTGGCTGAAGGCTGCATTGAGGACTCAATTGAAAACAAAACTGATATAAATAATAAAATAAATCAAAACATCACATTAAAACCTAATTCGGAAACAGAACTCACCCGCTGGCCACTTGCCAACATCTAAAGCCATCCACCTAAAAACAGCATATTCAGCCATCTACCACTACATGCAATGCCCACCTGCAAACCTTATCAGAAGTTCAACAAACAAATAAATGTACCGGGAAAATCATTAAAATTTTCTTCTAATAATTGCCCCAATATGACTAATGTAACTTTTAATATTAATTAAATTAAATGTATAATGGAGAAGTATGTTTTTACCACGTTTTTCTTATCTCACTTTTCTTATTTGTTTGTCTGTCCGGGCAAAATCTTGCAACTTAAATTTGAGGCACTTTCCGATAAGCTAGAAAGCTGAAACTTTCAGGATAGTTCAGAACCCGATGACAATGCACTCTAAAGCAACTTTCAACTTTCCAGATGCACTTTCAGGTCCACTTTCGGCAACTTTCACTTTTGTATGGGGCTTATCCGATTGTTGCGTAACACATGGTTACTTCGTTGAGTTAATAATTAAAAAGAATAAAATAATTATACTAGATTTAAAAAATCTAAAAATCCCACGTTTTTCAATGTCCTAAAAAGAATAAAATAACCCTGCGGGGCAAAGCGAGGGGCCACTCAAAACGTGGGGGCGCATCTTTACAATAACCGGCATCAATGCATGTCATTCATCTCTTTAAAATCTCCTCTTAGTAATATGCGCCCCCACGTTTTGAGTGGCCCCTCGCTTTGCCCCGCAGGGTTATTTTATTCTTTTTAGGACATTGAAAAACGTGGGATTTTTAGATTTTTTAAATCTAGTATAATTATATATCCCTGCATTCTTTTGAGAAAAGCACTATAAATATAGATCTTTTCTCAATAGCCTTCTATTAGTGAAACTCATACTCGACTTGCAATTGCCTATTCCACGGCCTTTGCAATAATGTAATATTATTAAAGTAACAATAAATTATTAAAACTCATTATATTCGTGGCTGTATATACATAGATTCTTTTCCTTCCAATTAATTGGTTGTGTGTAATAGAAAAAAAAAGAAAAACCTAAAAACATGAACAGGAAGTCAGTGCAGCAATTTAAAATATTATTTTATAAAGTACATTGCGCTTTAACATAAAAAATCACAATACGAAGCCTTAATTCAAAAGCATTTTTGGGGCACATTTCATTATTGCGAAGTACAGGCAAATTGTGTCATTCTTTTAATTTGGCATGGCTGAGAAATTACAATGATAAAGACAGCAAAGATTGCTTTGCAACTAAACCATAGTAACCATAGTGCCTCTCTCTTAAGAGCTACGTTAGTGTAATGTTAGTTAAGTTTCTGAACGAACTGTTTGATAGTTCTTGACATTTTGTTTTTTCGCGCGGATTTCCGCTATCTCAAGATGGACACTTTTCTATTGCAAAGCTAATGGTTTACTTATTTATTACACCCAATATCACATGGTGGCAGCGGTATTAAACATTTTCGTTTTGGTGGTGTAATTGTTTATTATAATGAATCAATCGGGAGAAGGCTCTAAAGAATCAAGACCAATGTCGTTACCAATAGAACATTTGGCAATGCATCAGAATATGGTAATAAATCCGCCTAAAGAATTTGATTTTAGGGATATTAATTCCTGGTCACGGTGGTTACAGAGGTTTGAACAATATCTGCTTTTAAGCGGCACAAGAACGGACAAAGAGAAATGTAGTTTACTCTTATATTGTATGGGCGAAGAAAGCTTAGAAGTATTGAATCAGATTGGAAAAAGTGAAAAATATGAAGATTTAGTGCAGAAGTTTAATGAATATTTTAACCCTCGTAAGAATATTATATTCCTCAGAACAAAATTCAATAAACGTACTCAGGTATGTGGAGAGTCAGCAGATGACTTTATAAAAAATATTTATAAATTATCTGAGAACTGTAGTTTTGAAACTATCACTAAGGAAGAGATCATAAGGGACAAATTAGTAGCAGGTATATTGGACAAAAACTTATCTGAAAAATTGCAGATGAAATCCTCCCTTACATTAGAAGAAGCGATCCAAATAATAAGAGAATGGGAGATACAAAAAATACAAACACAAGAAATGTTTAAAGAAGAAGAAATACAAGTTATAAATAAAAGTACATATAATAAAAAGGAGTATATTCAAAAGAAAATTTTTATAAAATCAAACAGTTGCCCACATTGTGGCTACAACCAGCACCCTAGATCGGCATGTCCTGCACGAAATGTGCAATGTTTCAATTGTAAAAATAATGGACATTATTCAAAAATGTGCAGGGGATCAAGAGGGATTCGGTGTTTAGAGGAGTGTGATGGAAACCCAGGTAGTCAAAATAAGTGTCTTTTATGGAATATTATGGAAGATCAAGATACTGGCTTGGTACTGTAATGTTTACATTAATGAGCTCAAAAGAACAGCCTGTTTTTTAGTAGATTCTGGTGCTGATATTGTTTGTTTACCCTTATCATTCATTCCAGAAAGACAATTATCTAGATTAAAGAAATGCAATTTAATGGTAAGAGCGGCAGATGGTAGAAATTTAGATGTTTTAGGTTATTTACCAGTTACACTGACACATAACAACTATTCATTTTCAACTAAAGCTTACATTATAAAATCAATTAAAAAACCTATACTTAGTAGAAATGCCAGTAAATACTTAAAGATTTTATTTGTTAATTTAAATGAGTTAAAAAATACTGCATTGGATAATCATAGTACTGTGGATATATTTAAAGAATTTCCTTTATTATTGCAGGAGTTGGGTCAATTCAAAGACGTGATCTCGATTAAATTGAAGCCTGATGCTAAACCTTATGTCCAGTCTACACCTAGGGTTGTTCCAATTGCTCTATTAGAGAAATTAGAATTAGAATTACAGCGATTACAAGACCTGGACATAATTGAACGCATTGAGGAGGTAACAGAATGGGTATCGCCTATAGTAGTTGTGCAAAAGAATGAAAAAGAAATTAGATTATGTTGTGATTATACTAAACTTAATAAAAATGTTTTACGGCCTTATTTCCCGATACCAAAAGTAGAGTACACACTGGCTAAAGTGAAAGGTGCAAAATACTTTTCAAAAATTGATATCACTAAAAGTTTTCATCAATTAATGCTTGATGAGCAGAGTCAATTATTAACAACATTTATTTGCCCTTTTGGAAGATTTAAATATAAGAGATTACCATTTGGTTTAAATTGTTCTACAGAATTTTTTGTCTCCAAATTTGCTAGACTTTTTCAAGGTTTAAATATAATTTTCCATGTTGATGACATATTAGTATATGCTGATACTATTCAAAACCATGATAAATGTTTAAGAGAAGTTTTAAGAAGACTCTCATTAGAAGGTTTAACAATAAATAAAAATAAATGTGTAATAGGTGTCACAGAAATAAAATTCCTTGGTTTTGTTTTATCTGCAAATGGTATTGCAGTTGATCCAGATAGAGTTAAAGCAATAAAACATTTTCCTAAACCAGAAAATAAAACAGAGCTTCAGAGGTTTTTGGGGATGGTAAATTTTGCTTCACGGCATTTAAAGGAAAAAGCTAATTGTTTAGAGCCATTAAATAGTTTATTAAGAAAGGACATAGAATTTTTATGGGGTTCTCATCAAGAAGAAGCATTCAATTCTATAAAACACCTCTTGTGTAATACTCCTATATTAGCATATTTTGATCCAAATAAACAAATAGTAGTCAGTGCAGATGCTAGTTCATATGGTTTAGGAGGGTGTCTAATCCAAATAAATAAAGAGGGAAATAAGGAAGTTATAGCATACATTTCTAGAACTATGAATGAAACGGAGAGAAGGTACTCTCAAATAGAGAAAGAGGCTTTAGCTTTAACATGGGCTGCAGAAAAATTTTATGAGTACATAACAGGTTTAAAAATTATTTTTGAGACAGATCATAAACCATTATTACAAGTTTTACAAACTAAACATTTAGATGATTTGACCCCTAGGCTTCAAAGGTTTAGAATCAGGCTAATGCGTTTCAATTATGACATTAATTATATTCCAGGTAAAGAACTAGTTTTACCTGATTCATTGTCTAGGGCACCTATGAATGATGTAGAATCTATCAAAGAATTACCATGTGATTGTGATTTATGTGTCAGTTTTGTTATAAAAAGTTTACCTATTACAGATGTATATTTAAATAAGATAAGGGATGAACAGGAGAAGGATCATATTTGTAAAACATTAAAGAAATACTGCTTTGAGGGATGGCCAGATAAGTGTAAAATAATTCCTGAATTGCTTCCCTATTTTCAATATAGGTTTGATCTAAGTATATGTGAAGAGTTATTATTAAAGGGATCTGGGATAGTCATACCATCCACATTACATAAAGAAGTGTTAGAGCATATTCATATGGGTCACCAGGGAATTGTTAAAAGTAGACGTAGAGCTCAAATGGCAGTTTGGTGGTTAGGTCTTAGTACACAAATTGAAAACTTAATAAAAAATTGCCCTGAATGTATAGAACATAAGTCTAATCCAGTAAACAGTTTCTTTGATGAAAAGTCACCTGTTTCAAGGCCTTGGCAAATAATTGCTGCTGATTTATTTTTTTATAAGAAATGGTATCTGATTGTAACTGACTATTTTTCTAGATTTTTTGAAATTTTTGAATTGTGTTCACTGAGTGAAAAATCTGTTATATCTAAGATTAAAGAACTGTTTTCTAGGTATGGTATTTGTGAAACTTTTAGATCAGATAATGGCCCCCAATTCAGAGATGGTTTCAAAAGATTTTCTATAGAATATAATTTTAAGCACATAACTAGTTCTCCATACTATAGTCAATCTAATGGATTAGCAGAAAATGCTGTAAAGATTGCAAAAAATTTAATTAAAAAGAATATTTATCATCTTGACCAAGCTTTACTTGCTTACAGAACTACACCATTGGAAAATGGGTTTTCTCCTGCAGAACTTTTAATGGGCAGAAAATTAAGATCTCATTTACCAATGCCAACATTTAAACTTGTTACTAAAGAATCTAAAGAAGTTGAAATGAAAGATAGATATATCAAAGAAAAACAAAAATATTACTATAATAAACACCATCGTTCTAGACCATTATCAGATCTAAAGGTTGGGGATAATGTATGGGTAGTTGATTTAAGAGTTTATGGTAAAATTATTAAAGTGTTACCTTTTAGGTCATATGTAATTGCAACAAACAATGGTAAATTTAGACGTAATAGATGGCATCTTATTCCGGCACCTTATTTTAATAACAAAAAGATTTGGTAATTTGTGTTTTAATAATGATAATTGTAAAGCCACTGAGAGAGAAAGAGAGGTGCATATTGATAATCAAAATGATGAAAATATTTCCAATAACTATTGTAATAATGATAACACTGAGACTCAAAGTAATGACAATAATGTTAATTTTAGTCGTCCTAGTAGATTAAAAAGGAAACCAGGTTGGTTAAAAGATTATGTTGATTATTAAATAAAAACTAGTGAAGATCTTGAGAAAGGGGATGTAATGTTAGTTAAGTTTCTGAACGAACTGTTTGATAGTTCTTGACATTTTGTTTTTTCGCGCGGATTTCCGCTATCTCAAGATGGACACTTTTCTATTGCAAAGCTAATAGTTTACTTATTTATTACACCCAATATTACAGTTAGGTTATGTATTTTTTCGTTACGTTAGGTTATGTATTACGACTTGACTTATTTTTCCACTACTACAAAAATATTCTGATTGATTATACCGATTACTTATTATGATTTTATTAACCATCTTAAGTATTTCGTGTTTTTAGCTTTCTTGATAGAGACTTTTCCTATTTAGTGCAGAACAACTTTAAAATTGTCGCCGAGGTCGTGCTTTTTTAATAGTTATTCATTTCTTCGCGAGTTTTACTCTTAAATAGGATAGGATTTATCTGCAAATAAGTGCCATTTATAAATTCCTGGCTTGCATAGTCAATATCAATTTTAAACATAAAGCAGAGAGAAAAGAATATTGACCTCAGAACATTTTATATAATATTGTTGGGAGTATTTAGCTCCGTACATCGGTAGAGTATGCGTTAAATTCGCCATTTGTACGTCGATGCGTGCAATGAACTTTTAATTAATAAATATTTGGAAACTTCTTAGTTGAATATATATTTATTTTATTTTTTGCATTTACAATGCCATTTTTCTTTAAGATTTTTTACAGACGTATATTAAATCTTCTAAGTTATTAATTCAAAAAATTTCGTTGAATATTTTAAAAATATAAATAATAAATAACGAATTCAGTTAAATATATAAAAGCAACAGCATCGTTATATTTCGTCGATCTGCAATAGTGTTACTAAAACTAAGTCTACATAAAGCCTACAGCGCCACCTATCGGGTGGCGTATGAACCACTGGGAGTGGTTGCTATTTTTTCAAGAGCCTTACTACCATTCCGATGCTTTGAATTACATCCATGTAATTCGGTAGATGTCGCTTGAAACCAGTGTTATTATTAGTAAGTGTAATTAAGAAATATTTTAAAGGTGTATGTATGAAAAAAAGAAAGAAATAAAAAAAAATGTATTATTAACGGATGCCATTTGAACGGCAGCTTATATTTTAAATTAATTTAAACGCATTGCAAAGTCCAAATTAGATAGAGTTCAATGAATTATAGAGAAAAACTTTAACCACAAATTTAGTTTCATAAAAAAAATTTGCAAAAGCAACAAGAAAATGATATACCTACTTTTACGAGAGCATAACCGTCGCTGTCTATTCATTAGTTTTCATTAGTTAGTTATTTAATTAATAATAAATAACTAACTAATGAAAAAAATAATCCAAACCAAGAGAAACTATTACAAATTACACAAAAATAAAAAAGTTATGAAGTTAGTTGTTAGTTGAAATATAAAGCGCGCGATTTTGAATTATTTATAATTTTATTAAGTTATTTTTTTTTTTATATTTCGCCCCGCTCCAATATATGATGCTAGCGAAGCTTTATGCTTAGCGATTGCATCGACCTAGTTTAGTTGAAGTCCGCTTTTACTTTTTTTCCTTCATTATTAAGTAAATCAGAAATTGTACGTCTCTATCACAAAAAAAAAACAAATTTTACCCATGCAGCATTGGCACGTGTTTAAGATCACGTGAGTTTAAGTTTCTGGAAATTTAAGGAAATGTTTTTTTTCTTTTGTCTCGATTACCTTATTTGGGCCACCGTTACTTTGAATGGTCTACTCAATTGCTATAAATTGGACTTAGTGCACTCTGATTGTAGGTCCTTAAAAAAATTCTATTAAAAATACATAATAAAAACACCTCCTCTTACAATTTTTTATTAATAAATTATTTAACTGTACCTATCAGACTGAATCAGTCTGTTAATATAAGTAACCCTAATTTGTTGAAAAATCTTGAAAAATTATCGAACCTTCGTGTTAGAGAGCTTTAGGCCCGCTTATAATTATTCTACTTCCTTTATTTAAGACAACCTCTTTTCTACTTTATCGTGTAACGATAATCTTATAGAGGCCTCTTTCAAGGCATAGTGAACCTTTTTTGAGAAGTTAAATAAAAAATAAAAAAATTTAAGAGTTGCTATGATTGGACCGGTCCAATCAAGAAGCCATGCACCAGTTCGTTCATGGCAATTCTGTATTGTCGCACAGAAAAGCGCCAGCTCAATAAGTTATGGTGAGGTCGCAATTCAGACGAAATCAAAATCTAATGGCGGTCGGCTTAGGGGCTGCGACAGGCGTTATCACTCCTTCTTCCCGTCATTTTCTACATAATATAATAATAATAATATTTGTTACAATCACACAAATCAGTCTAGCCCAAAGTAAGCACTGTAAGGCTTGTGTTATGTTATGTTAGGTAACGGATAGACATGATATATGTATATATATATCATACATAGATATGTAATATTTATAGTTATATAATATTTTTATTATTACCCATGAGTCAGGAAATAAAGCTCGTATTCATCACACAAACATCTGCCCTTTCGGGGATCGCTTCCGTGGTACCAAACAGTCGTCAGAGGTTGTCCCAGGCACAGTCATTATTAATTTATTCCTTAAAAGCCTCTCGACCTAATCGGACTTTTACACTTATAACATGCTATCAGCGCCATCTGTTAAACAAAGTGTTAACTCTTCTCTGTGCAGTGTTACGTACGTCGGCAGATGTAGCAGTCTCGTAAAATAAATTTTACGGAAGAAAAAAGAAAATAATAAATAAAACTAATTTGCTTTCCATTTTTTTATTTAAATTCGTAAATAAATTAATAAAATTATTGATTTCAAGTATCAAAACCAAGGTGACAAAAGACATATTTACATTTTAATTTTTGCTAACATGTTTATCTGATAACAATGTCTCCAATATATGATTTGAATGCGAATGATTAAACATTTTAGTGTACAAAAGCCTTCGTTAATATTTTTTCACTATAACGATACTCCTAACATCCTACCGAAAAACATTTTGGAATTGAAAACGGCAGCCTTTTCTTATATCATTAATCAATTATTAAAACAAAAATCCAAGAATCGAATTCAATTTTTTTTTATAAATTATGCAATAGACAAAGTTATACCTTTCATTTAACTGTGTGATACAGAGGTTTAAGCTGAATGCCAAAGGTATGAAAATAACAACATTCTTGTACATTTAATATTATTTTATATAAACAATCACACGATTTATAATATGTCAACTAATGTCTTGACTCAGTAGATCATAATCTTGTATGAGAATTTTTATAGGAAAATATTCATAAATTGGTCCTGCCTGAAAACAACTTGAGTCGAGTAGATTTTTTCTAGTATTTTTCAATAAAAAAATTCATATAAGATAGTATTTCAATTTTGAAATAGCTATAAAATCATACTCATGTATGTGACGAAATTATTTATTTTACAAAAAGCCATACTGATGATTAAAAGAAAAGTTCTTTCACAGTCAAACGCATTACCAAATTCTCTAACCGAGTTTCAACTTTAAATGCAACGCAAAAAGTTTAATATTCTTTAAAAAAGCTGTTAATAGGTTTTTGAATGATCTACTAGTCAAGACCGACGTATAAGACCTTCCAAACAATATAACATGGCTATTAACCTTTCATCCGAGCATTTGATCAATAGAAAGCTACACCAGATCGCTACCATAGGGTACATATACGCATCATTTTATATTTTAACAATTGCAAACACTAATAATTTTTATGCATTTTTTCATTGCTATATTATAATTATTGCAAACATTTTAATCGGAATAAGATTATCTTTATTTCATAATCATAAAAATTATTATCAACTTTACTGATCACCTTTTCATGCAAATCACCATTAAGTTAAAAGTAAATCGTCCAATAAATTTATACTCAAATCGTGCAAAAAAGTAATAAGCTAGCAACACTGTTTAGGTCATTCATATTTATGTCATAATTTAGTACACCTCTGTGATAGACGAGAAATCCTGAAAATAGTTTCGTTTAAAAATAGAATAAAATGTTAAAAATTTTATGCTTCCAATAATTTGCTATCTGAAGGCCTACCATGATCTCTTATTTTAGCGCGATGCAAGTTCGGTTGTCAAAGTGAGACACCGCTATACGTGGTCTATAGTGGCGTCTCTTTTCAACAGCTAAATCTGAATTGCTATAAGAGGTAGGGCCTCTGTTCACATTCTTTATTCTGTGCATGCCATTCTTAATTCATGTAAAGATTAATTACAAAATACAAATTATAAACACGAGAGTATGTATATAAAAAAACTCAAATATTCTATGACGCGAATGTACCCTATTCATTTACTATAGTCAATTTTGTTATCTGAACAACCGAGATAACTTAAACATTACAAATATCTTTGCATTCAGCATGGATCTCGGTATAAATGTTTGGTTATGTTTCTATGAGGCAAATGCATCTTACAACAATCGACACTTTCTTTCTAATTACAATGACCGGAAAATCGATAAGAGTTTACACAGAACAGATTATTCACGAAAATATAAAAAGTAAAAGAAATAACCATTATTGTCTTAATTACGATAACAAAACATTACCATGGCAATCTCATACAAAATTTTAAGGTAACTTATAGGTTTCTTGCATGTAATAAAAAAAATCTAATATTTTTTTAATATTTTTCAAATATTTAATAAACTGACGGCATTCCTTAAAATCTATAATTTCTATTATTTTTTAGGGAATAACTTTTTTTCGGTTAAAAATTATGCATAAACGAAAGTAAATTTCAAAACAAACTGAGCGCCTTCCTTTGGTTGTGACGTCATATGACATGAAGCCATGCGTTTGCCGGCAACATATATCATTACAATATATGTAGATTCACCCATAGTAACGTGGCGAGTCATATCATGTGACGTCATTCAAAGCGCGTGAAAATGGCGGCTGGTTGATTTACGATTAATGCACTGACCCAAGAAAATAAATTTTAACAAAAATTAATTCTACTAAAAAATTATTTGATTTAACGATTTTTACAATAAAAAAAACATGCGAGAAACCTATTATCGCCCAACATTTAGATTTTTATTTGCTAAGCACGATTCTTACCAAACCTCACTCTGTTATTTTTACTCATTATGGTAAGGTTAGGTAAATACAGTGGTCTGCAAAAAATAATCAGGAGATATTTAGTTCTTACACTTCCGCGCACATTACATCTTTGAAAACCATTAGTTTTTAACGGATACTTGAGGATATAAAATATATATTTAATCCTGACGTTTCGACTCCTTTACAGGAGCCGTTGTCATCTGATGACTAAGACTTGATGGCTTCTATAAAGGAGTCGAAACGTCAGGATTAAATATAAAATATTGCGCAAATATTGCTCAAAAAGTTGTTTTATTTAAATGTATTTTCCTGTTTTTTAAACTCTTAAAATTGCAGGCCCAAATGTAACACCTCTTTTGGGCGAGACATAACCTCTAGTGCGTTTTATAATCTGTACATTTACGAGACTAGATTATATCCAAATTTAATAACCGCGCAATTGAGACATTTCCAACAAAAATGCGCATTTAACTACAAATATGACACAATTAACTATATTTTTACATATTATTTCATTTATACATTACATTTTATACATTCCTAATACGACATTTATCACATTATTTATTTTAAATAAAATAAATGAAAACTATCTTAGCAACAGTAACTAAGCGTAGAATAGTTTAATGACTTAACAATGACTATTTTTTTATATCTCTTTATACAACATATGTTTATGTTACAACATTAGAATGAACATATATTTCCTCTCTCTTCCAATAATTGAAATACATTTATTAATTACAACATTCTTTATATACGTAGTTCATTTTATTGGTCGTCTTACAAAGTAAAATTATTTAATTCATTAATTATGAACATCTTGAGATTACATACATAACAAGTTCATAACAACCTTATTAAAACACTCTAGTAGATATTGGTTTATATGTTCGTTTTATGTCAAGGAAAATACATTAAGTGGTCAAACGTGTATGTTTGACAACTAGTCACGGGTCTTAAAACGTCTTTTGAATTTATTTCGATTTTTTCAATTAAAAAAATTAGCCATTTTACTCCGCACAATTTACGTAACGAACTATCATATCCAAATTGGTAGTGAATATAACATGCAATATATTCTGTGTTTCACTTCGCTTTCGCTTGCTAATTATTTTTAACAACATTTTCAATTGCATACATCAAAATAATAGTTCCAATTGCAAACATAGCGGCGCCATTTTAAATGTCATTATAAAGACTTTTGTCGATTCAATTAAATTATGTTCAAAATCAACATAGACTTTTGTCGCTTCGAATAAATTATGTTCAAAATAAATATATACTTAACGTATATATAACGTCAGACATCTTTTTTTTATCTAAGAATACCTGTACAGTGTAACGATTATCCAAACACATGTAAAAACGTTTCTTTCGAATACGAGAGGATGTTCCTCTCTTTGATGAAACAACGTTGGTTTAAAACGTAAAAACTAGAAAGATATTAGAAAATTTCGACATTTACAACGACGTCACTAATAATTAATTGCGTCTTGTTTTTGGGACCTTAATTATGTTTTATTTCACTTTAGAAATATTTTGTCATTTAATTAATAAGCATTAAAGAAGAAGAGATTATTTTCTTATTATGAAGCAAACTTATAGAACTGCACAGAACCAACGTTGGTGACTGACTAAATGATGTGGACTCAAAATACTCATTCACTGTTGTTTATAGAATCGGTGTAATGTAAACCTTACAGGCTTACTGTATTTTATAGCAAAATGTACTAACAGGCGCTAACTATAAGGTTACCGACAGCAAACGTATTAATAAACATTTCTGGATCTCAATGTAATGTTGTCAAAATATTACAAAAACACATATACCGCAATGGTTACCAATATGTATCTCTATGGTCAGCTAGTTAAAAGAACATTAAATATAAACTGTGAACTTCTATAATATAATAAAAAAGTAATACATGTGGAATAATAGCGTTACCCTGATATCTCCCAAATTAAAAAAAAAGGTCATTAAATTGACAATCCGATAGTAAAAAGAGGAGTGTAAGATAATATTAGTGTTGGATTTATAATTTAGAAACTGTGTATACTGTTTTGACTACTTTTAAATTCACATTAGGTAGATTTTAATAATTTTTCCTAACATGAAAACTATTATATAAAAAAAAAACTAGTAATAAAAATTATCATGGGTGATCCTAACAATAGAAACAATGTATAATTTATAAAAAATCATTAAAGAAATTTTTTTTGACAAAAAATTTGGATTCGAATCTGTTTCGGTAGCTTCGGAAATAGGAGCGTTATCCATTAGTCCATTAGTCGGTTATAGTATAACACTAACTGACACAGCTCAGTAATTATAGTTCGCATAGTGTTTTTTTAGTTAATTTAAAATTTAACCTATCCTATGTCCCATGTTGAAAAAAATCCAGCAAAATTAAAAAAAAGAATCTTCAGAATAGTTTCGGAGTAGTCGAGTAGTTTCGGAGTTCATTACGGTCAAACACTGCGACATGTAAATTTTATATATATTATTATTAAGGCCCTAAACAATAAGGCTGTATGCCTGTTTGCCGGCAAGTCAAATTATATATGTACAGAAAACAGACTATACTTTGTCCAATGTAGGATGATACTTTTGACAGTTGACACCTATATAGAAGGTATAAAGTTGCTATTGCAATGGCAAGTCAAACATAAGGAATTAAAAGCAACCGTAAACAAAAGTACGTAGCAATAAGGAAGTGACACCTGTCAAAAGTATCATCCTACATTGGACAAAGTATAGTTCTCTCTACGCTTGAACAATCTTTAATCATCTTTTTAATTTTATTTTTTGCATTCACAATGGCTTATATCTATAATAAACTCATTTGCAAAAAAAACGGGCACCTAAGCAATGAACCATTTTAAATGTTAATATTGCTTTGTTTGATAATTATAAGTAGTTTTATCCTCACAATTTGGTAAATTAATAAGAAAATAATCGTTTTCATCAGTATTTCATAAAATTTTGATACAATTTATGGGAAATAATGCTAAACCTCACTAGTAGTGTATGTTCGCTAGTAGTGGATATGCTCATGAAGTAAAAATAAAAAAGTTTTTTTTTGTTTGTTTTTCTTTAATAAAGTAAAAGCAGATAAATGTTTAGTATCGAGTGTGACCCCCTCTAGCTAAAATCACAGCTTGAATTCGTCTGGGCATGCTAGCGAGTATATCCCGGATACTTGCTTGCGGAATACGTTCCCACTCCGCAGTAATAACATTCTTCAGCTCTCTGATGGTCTGCGGAGCCGGTTGTACTGATCTCACACGCCGTTTCAGAACGTCCCAGACATGCTCTATGGGATTGAGGTCGGGACTTCGAGCTGGCCAATCCAAACGACGAATGCCGACCTCTTGCACATACGCTTTAACATCGCGAGATCGGTGGGCGCGAGCATTGTTGTCCATAAAAATCGAGTCTTCACCTAGAGCGGATAATGCGGGTTGTGCATGAGGAATTAGAACTTCCGTTATGTATCGATGCCCAGTCAGTGAGCCGTTTTCAATGAAGACTAACTCTGTACGATCCATTGAATTTATTCCTGCCCAAAACATAACAGAGCCCCCACCATAAGGTGTGATTTCTTCGAAACATGCCTCTGCAAAGAGTTCTCCTTGTCTTCTTAGCACTCGCCGACGTCGATCTTCACCGAACAGAGATATCCTGGCTTCATCAGAGAACAAAACCCTATTCCAATCTTCTTGAGTCCATGATTCACATTTTCTAGCGAACCTAAGCCTGCGAACTCGGTGCTCACGGAGTAATTTTGGGCCGTGGGCTGGGCGGTGACTGCGTATATTGGCAGCGAGAAGCCTCTTCCTGACCGTCCATAGACTAATATGCACATTTCTTACTTCTTGGAGGTTGTTCTTAAGATCCACATTCGAAGATTTGCGATTTCTCAATGCGCGACTCACAAGAAAACGATCATCCTGTGGTTGGGTACATGGTTTTCTTCCAGAACCAGGCCTTTTCTCGACGGAACCAGTCTCCTGATATCGCTGCCAGGTCCTTTGGACCGTCGAGCGACTAACATTTAGCCTCCTAGCCACGAAGCATTGGCTGAAACCCTCTTCAAGCAGCGCGATAATTTTGGTAGCTTTTACCACTTTATCTACCATTTTTGATACAGCCAAACAGCAATAAATAAAGCTTTGACAGTCAAGGATATGAAATTAATCTATGAAAATTGAATAAAAGTTATAAAAGTCGATGTTAACTTCTGGAAGTTCGTGCCAAAAATGTAGGATAAAAAGTGGTTTTCTGTAAAAATGAGCATCAAATGAAAATTTGAATTTAGAACGTACTTTTTTAAATACCACGGCATTTTTAAAACCGGCCAGTAACGTGTACAAACGATTGAAACCTTTTTTGTATTGTATCTTTTTAAAGATGAATGAAAATCAAAACCGCCCGTTTTTTTTGCAAATGAGTGTATATAAAACGCCGTAAAGGTGTACAGAAGGCGGTGAAAAATTGATTCAAGACTTCTACAAGATATAAAATACGTATGTCTAAAGCGACCACGCCTCAAACCCACGAACTTTCGCTATCCGGGCGAGTGCTCAGAGCGCTGATCAGCAGAGAGGGAAAAGTCGTGGGTTCTAGTTGTGGTTTTTTTTACAGGCGTATTTCATATCTTATAGAATTATGGCATTGTGAAGGCAAACAATAAAAAAATCAAATACGCAACCACATTCCAATGCTCGAGCTAGTCTTTTATGTCTTCTGGGTGTAGCGGGGTTAGACGTCGAGCTGAGCCAGGAAGTTGTGCAGGTGGTAGTGTGGGCGAGCCACCTCGAGCTGGTCTTTAAGTTTCCTAGGGAGGTGAGGCTAGGGCCTCTGGTCTTTTATGTCTTCTAGGCTGTTAGACGTCGAGTTGCGCCAAGAAGTTGTGGAGGTGATGGTGAGGGCGAGCTAGTGATCGAAGGTCAGCCTTGTCGGAGTCACGGGGAGGAGCAGGTGCTGACCGAGGCAGCCTCAGTGGCGCGGGCAAAAGCTCAGGCATAACACTGTGATGGGTGACCAGCGCACTTAGAGACGAGAACTCCTTCGTGAAACCCTGCACAGTAAATACTTGTTGTTGTACCATTAAATAATATTATTCAATTAAATGACATAAATATGGAAATAATAAATGAATACGCAATTATATAAATATGATATTGACTAATGTTCAGATAACTTGTTTTTTGTTAGTTTATTTTATAACTTATTAATTTCCACGCCGAACAAAGGCATAACATGCCCGATTTGTATTGTTTGTCACCTATATCTACTACCATATTCTTGGAAATAAAAGCTTATCTTATCTTTGTAATGAACGATGTTAAACCATAACAGAAAATAAATATAATTTCAATTAATTACCTAATTTTAGTTGTTGACATTATAAATAATTTGACTTTACCCTTTGTTACATAAGCTTATTTTTTAATTTGACATAATTTGTTTCCTTATTTTGTAGACAAACATCGTTTCGACGGGTGTTCACAAAGCTCGGTGAAAAAAAAAAACGATTTTTTTTTTATATTTTGTTATTTTTTCCGATAAATAAAATAGGAACGAAGTTCCTTATTATAAAATATTAAGTTTAAGTTCTAATCGAGGTATAAAGAAAATAATTATTCGGGTATACATTTTTTAATTATGATTTTTTTTATCGATAAAAAGCAAAGAAACTACTTTACATAATTATCTTTACACCTTTATTTTATGTACAACTAGCGGCCGCTCGCGATTTCGTCCGCGTGGAACATTGCAACATTACTTTATTTTTTAAATATAAGATTTTTTCTGAATTATAAGCAGCCTAAGTTACTCCTTATTACATCAGCTACTTGTTAATAAACGTCCCGTCAAAATCGGTTCAGCCATTTCAGAGATTAGCCGGAACAAACAGACAGACAAAAATTGTAAAAATGGTTATTATGGTGTATGTACCGTATATATATTCATATGCATGTAGTAAAAATGGTTATTTCAATATTACAAACAATTTTATTTATATATATAGATGAAACATATTCTATACATTAGACACTGTATAGCACACACAGAGACTATACATAAAAATCTTACACTTTTTTATTTAACGCTACGGATGTTTTTTCCCGGCTAGGGTACCTCTCCGCAACGCCCCATAAGGAACTTCATTCCAATAAAGTGTTTACCTTAATTTTGTACCCTTTAGGAGTACGAAGGATGAGGTAGTGGGCTATCCCAGAAGGTTGAAAATCGCGTGGCACGCGCACTGATAGCGCATAGCAACCCGCTTGAGTAGTACTGCCGCGTACTAAGAACGAACCAACTGGTTGGTTGTTCAACACCTCCAACGCAATCTGATGGAATAGAATTCAAAATTAAAAAATATATATCTTTATTTTCATTTGAGGTTGTACATGACAAGGATTGAGTCGGACCCTCAGGTGGGATTCGAACCCACGGCCTTTCGATATCCGGGCGAGTGCTCTGACCGCTGAGCTACCTTGAATATAGTCTCAGTTTTTGGTGAGGAATGCATAAATCGTTAACATTTCTACCTCTATAATTAGAATTACTTTTATTTTTAAACAAGGAACTATGTTTTTTTACAAATAAGTAAAACTGCTTTAGCTCCATCTATATATAAATATACGAAACGTAACTAGCTAAGAAGTGTGCTCGCACTCTCTCTCTTGCCCCTACAGTAATATACGAAACGTTCCTCTCTCTCTTTCTATCTTCACTAACGTATATCTCCCTCTCGACTTTAGTTCACCTCGCCCGATTACACTTTTCGTAACGCCTCGTCACGCATTCACCAGCTTACTCCCCAAGTCAAGACTCCCGTGTGTAAGTTTTAAAGATTTAAATAAAATCAAGTATTGCTTGTTACATTCAATTTTAAATAAAAAAAAGAAGTACCTCTCTAGGAATGCCTTGTTGGAACCAGGGTGCATGGCGTAGTTCGGGTTCTGCTGGTACATTGTTATTTCCAGAACCTCTGGAGCCTCCTCCACCGGAAGACGCAGAAGACGAAGAAGCCGTTCTACTACACGCTGCCGATGGACTGCTCGACACCGAGAAGCTGGAACAGTTATACGAGTACTCAATGTATAGATGCCAATTTTATGTAGTTGAAAATAAATATGGACGCCAATAAGCCTGACGCGTTGGTGTTATATTTTTGATTGAAAGATCAGTTATTTATTATAATCAACTTTTATTCACTTAAGCCTATGCCTGTCACAGTGAGACAGAGATTTTTCTATTGTCTATTATTTTTTAACATACTCTTAACCACTGGTCAGTCCGCTACCGCATGCCCCACCGCTCTCAAAGGTCCCTATGCTGCTCAAATTGTGAAAAAAACGTTGGCACTCTTTGATAAAAATACCATTTTCACGCTAAATAATAAAACTAGGACCAAACAAAAAATACTACAGTAAAGCTGATTAAATAAAGAATCTACCACAGATTATTTGGATCTCTATAACTCAAAAATTTATCAAAATGAAAAAACAGCAGGCCGCGCGGAAATTTGAATATGCTAGCAATTGCTACCATGATACCAATTTGGTAGCAATAGCATTTGGGACTGACAAATGGTTAAACAATGGTTCTAAGGGGTTTTGATGCACACAGCCACAGCATATATAACAGTTGGTTTCTTTTCGGGAGTCTCTTTCACAAAGTATCTGAAGTAATGGTGATAAATCAGTGTGCTTATACCGTCTAATATTCTATATGGCAACTAATTACATCAATTATCATTGAAGAGTATTTACAGACGGACTTAAACTTTATTTATTTTACAAAATGAGAGGAAAGAAGAGAGAGAATGTTTTTTCAAAATTTATATAAAAAATATTACGAATATGTAATAGCTATATACTATATTACTCTAGTTTATTATAATCGAAAACACGTCACTTACGATACCCGCTAGATGGCAGTAACTTCAAGTCTTATTTACTGTCAACTTAACTAACAACTTACTCTACACTTCACGATCTATACCGACGGTGTAAATAATAATTTCTGCAATGGGTTTACCTATAGGCGAACTTTTTAGGACCAAAAGGCCTGAAAAAAGTACCCTTAAACGACGAGCTTATATGAAAAGGCTGATGAGATTTGAAAAAGCTAAAGATGTCGGGATCGTAGTAGATTGCAATCTGTGGTCTCAGCCTAACCCTGCGGGAAAAAGGCGTGTTTTTATGTAATCAAAATAGGTACCTATTTTTGATGTTGTTACATTTCCGGAAGTCCAGCTCCTGGTCGTGTAAGGTTTCCCGGCGTCGAGGCGTCGGCGGCAGGTCCCGGTTGCTCTCCCGCGTCCTCGCCTCAGCTTCCGATGCCTCGTTAATGTAACCAGTGTTCAGACAGAGCGGTAGATTTGTTGGCCTGTAAGCGCGTAACGTCTTATTTATTTATTCATTTTGGATAACAAACAGCATTCACAATCTATAATCTAAGATCACAAATTTGTTGTTTGTCTGTCCGCTCTTTTTCCATTGTATATGCGTCACCATAGCAACGCGTTAACCGCAAGTAGTTCGTCTACCGGACGCTAGATGGCGCTAACGGAAAAATAATTAATAATAGAAAAAAAAAATAAGAATTTTGTCCACCCGTGCGATGCCGGGACGGGCCGCTAGTACATATTAAAATCACAATTATTACAAAAAGTCAGGTAATAGTGAAGCCCACACCATTACCCACAGGTTAATTTGTGAGACTCTTTAACCTATAAGCACATAAAAAAAATACAAAGGAAAAATACTGGAAAGACTCCTTTACTTAGACATTTATTGTATAAAATGTGCAGAGGCTTACATATAGTCGGGGCCGTTGATTTTAAGAAAGTCACTGGTAAACCCTCAGGCCCAGGTCCCTTTGACACATCTAGATTTTTCAATTCTTTTACTATTGAGTCTATTTCAATATCCGAAATCAATACAGAATTATCTTCGAATGGCTGTGATGGTTGTCAGTTGTCAGGATTAAGAGTAGAAGGCTCATATACCGAATAGAAAAATGTTGAAAACAAGTTACTTATTTTGTTAGGGTCATTAGACTCAGTATTTTTATAGTACATTGTGACTGGTAAGACAGATGCGCTTTTGCGTTTAGATATAAACGTCCGAAAATGTTTAAGGTCGATAGATATGCTACCCTCAACCGATTTCATATAATTAAAATAACACAACACATTCAGCTTTCAACCTTTTGCGGTAATTAGAAAATAGTTGGTATGATTAATCACCGTCGTATAATTTCCACTTAATCCATGCCATTTCTTTATTTTTATTTTTTAATATACGTATCAGATCTTTTGAAAACCAACACGGGTAAAGATCAGACTTATTACGTGAAATCGGTATATAAGTTTTTATGATATCATATACAATATCGTAGAACTTACGCACTGCCTGATGCGGCTCTAAATCACTCAAAGTATCCGCCCAATTAATTTTATCTAATTCACTGTTAATTATGTCGCAATTAGCGGCGTCAAACTTAAATTTAGTAAGCGGGCGGTGTCTCATGGGAGTGAAATTCAAACTTAATTTAATAATCGATGTGAAAGTTGGTGCAAGTCCGGTGGCAGTTTCACAAGGTTGATTATTACATTCTTGATAATTGATTGATGTCAAAAGATTTGTGACGCCAAAAATCAAAATATATAATTTATTTTCTTAAATTAACATGATTATTCGTTTATTTCCCAACCGCTTGATTTAATAAAAGATTATTTAATAAAAATAAGAAAAAAATTAAAACATCTGTTTTTGAATAAATACATGCTTAAAATTGAAAAATGTATGACGTCACATCAGCACCCCTTCCGGTTCTAAAAATTATACTAGATTTAAAAAATCTAAAAATCCCACGTTTTTCAATGTCCTAAAAAGAATAAAATAACCCTGCGGGGCAAAGCGAGGGGCCACTCAAAACGTGGGGGCGCATATTACTAAGAGGAGATTTTAAAGAGATGAATGCCATGCATTGATGCCGATTATTGTAAAGATGCGCCCCCACGTTTTGAGTGGCCCCTCGCTTTGCCCCGCAGGGTTATTTTATTCTTTTTAGGACATTGAAAAACGTGGGATTTTTAGATTTTTTAAATCTAGTATAATTATTTTATTCTTTTTAATTATTAACTCAACGAAGTAACCATGTGTTACGCAACAATCGGATAAGCCCCATACAAAAGTGAAAGTTGCCGAAAGTGGACCTGAAAGTGCATCTGGAAAGTTGAAAGTTGCTTTAGAGTGCATTGTCATCGGGTTCTGAACTATCCTGAAAGTTTCAGCTTTCTAGCTTATCGGAAAGTGCCTCAAATTTAAGTTGCAAGATTTTGCCCGGACAGACAAACAAATAAGAAAAGTGAGATAAGAAAAACGTGGTAAAATGTGACAACCTGTGACTAGGACGGGAGGAGCGGTAAAAAGAACTAAAATTCATTTGACGTAATTTATGGATGGCCCCTAGTTCTATATTTAGTTCTTACATTTCCGCGCACCTTACACATTTGAATAAAATAACTTCAGGGATTTTGCGCATAACTGATTTTATATTCAATGCTGACGTTTCGACTCCTTCACAGGAGACGTGATAACAGGATGACTAAGGCAATGGTCGTCATATATTTTCTAATACCATTACAATATTCGGACTATTGCGTACCCTTTGCAACACTAACACAGAACGCTTGCGCAAAAGCTTAAGCTAATAAAACTTTACAGATTAATATATAGATTTCTTTTTTTTATCAAAAGTTATGGTTATAACATTATCACTGAAATTATTTCCCGCCATACTATATACACAATTTGTTAGCAGAATATGCACTCTTTCACAATTAATAACACATAATATGTAACTTATTTATTTAATTTCAAACAACTTTGTTTAGATAATTCGTATAAAAAAAAAGATTTTTTTAAACTTACATTGATATTCTTACACCATAACAATATTTAGAGTGAGGTTTCTTCATGACAAATCGTTGTCTTTCAACCTCCGTCAAAAAAGGAGTGTTACAAGTTTGACCACTATCTGTCAGTGAATCTCAGACTGAGAGTTATCATATAAAATAAAATTGAAGATGCAAAAATATGTATAAAATATAAAACTAATTGAAGCTGTAGTAGGACAAGATTTGTGTATCAGCTTCTTATAAACTTTCCTACTTAATACGAGAAGACCTTTGTGGTGAAGAAGCTCGCATACCGATTTGCTTAAAAAATAAATATTTTCTAATATAGAAGTAAATTCTTACGTGGTGGGTGTGTCCGTGACCAGGGGCGTGGAATCATCATCGGAGGGTTGCAGCAGGGCTCCGCTGAGACCCATGGCCAGCCGCTTCATGAGAGGCGGCCGGTCACCCAGCCGTCTGTAGCAGTTGATCTCCGTCGGGGAGTTCGACTCCTCGGAGCTGCTCGGACTTGGCTCGTTCACCAGTTTCATGACGCCCATTCTGTCGCATTTCGTTGGAGATCTGAAATTGTTGAAGTGACTTTATATTTATGTGAATAAACTAATAATATCTGTCAATATATATAAAAAATAGCTGACCTGACCATGCGTTGCTGTGTTATAAATGAAACCTATGCCATGTCCTAAGTTTGAACAAATCCAGAAAAAAAAATCATTAAAATCTGTTTAGTAGTTTCGGAGTTCTTCGCGGTCAAACACTGACAGGAAATTTTTATATAATATGACTCCCTGTCACATTGTTTAGTAAATAGTGTTTGACCGCGATAAACTCCGAAACTACTCAACCGATTTTGATGGATTTGTTCTGACTTAGGATATAGGATAGATTTCATTTTAATTTATAACACAGCAATGCGTGGCTGGGTCAGCTAGTAATTGTATGTTTTTTTGTTTGAACTCCGACTGCTGCATTTTTATATCTTATCCGCCTGATACCTGAAACGGGTTTTGTTTTCTCTTGTAATAATTACTTTAAACTAATAATATTGTTATCAATAGTCGTATGTGCACTGATTACGTTAAAGAGCCTGTAAGTAAGTTTTAAACTGTAAAATAAACTTTAGATAACTTTTTAATCAAATAAGCATACATTCATTTTCAAACCAGTCATAGCTCAAATAGTTTGGTTTGGTTGCCTCTTTCAAAATTCGTATTAGCTTCATAAAATGTTATGAAACATGGTTTTTGGCTGAAGCGTTAAAATAAATACATAACATAAATTTGTAAACAAAATCTGTTGAAATAAATAAATAAATAGACATTGATTGTAATATCCATTTTGACAGTTACCTGACTCTTCTATTTTTACTCTTTTGCGTTCATTTATAGAAATTGAATACTTTTTACGAATGTTAAAAACCGAAACAAGGCGAACTTTCAGGTACCAAATAGAAGACGATCTAAAAAGAGGTTAGGTCAAAAGCATCCTTAACCGATAAGCAATACCTTATTTTTTTTTTATTTTACAAGCTTTTTATTTAGTTTCCGATTAAGCTGAAATTTTGCATGCATATGGAAGACAAGTGTCATCGGAATATGATTAGGACTAGAAATAATCTCTTCATGAAGCCAGAAAGTGGCCATAAAAGTTCGATAATAAAATAACACAACCCCCTTTACTTTGAAGTTATATGATTCACCTTCACAAGTTCTCTAATCCTAGATCATATCCAGGGGCTGAAGTAAAGTGCGTCGGTGCAGTTTGTTTGTTTTTGCGGAAGTAAGTTACATATTTTTGAAGTTAAACTTCTTTTCGCGAGTTTGGGAGATGAGAAAAATGATGAGAGTGAATTTTTACAGTGCGCGCGCACACCGACACCTAAAAGCGACAGGATGAAGTTCGCCGCAAGTTTTCGTGAGAATAGTAGTTCAAGGTAGTTACTCAAATATTTATGAATGTGATTTTAAATTGTATACAATGGTTCACAATGATTTATATAATAGTTACAATTTTATATATTAATCGTGATAAAAGTGCTTTTTTTTCTATATTTTTTTAAGTGCGTTTATTGATTTGAGGTTAACTGTCGGTATCTTTTCTTTTTATTTGTTTATAATATAAATTATTATTATTTTTACATTTTTATTGGTTAAACAGTTTATTTTAATGGTTTTTGATACATGACTTGATTCTGTATACAGATATAAACATAGAAAATAAAATAAATTATTATAATAGAAATTTAAGATCGCATTGAAAATGCATAAAATATATAAAAAAATTATAAATAGAAAATAAATTTATCTTTTGATGATTTTTTACTGATCACTATATAATTTATAAATTTATCGTTTTTTTTACAAAAAAAAGAGTACAGGCACACGGGAGGAAATTCTAAGCTATTTTTGTTTAGTTACGCTTAATAAGTTTTTCTTTTTACGTGGGTACCTACATAAGTACGCACACATGGTTTTTTGTTTTATTAATGTACATGGACTTACGACAAGTAACGCTTGATTCTATCAAAAGAGTAAAATCAAGTAAAAGACTTTTGGATCTTCCTTATGGCATTAATAAAGATAATAATAATAATACCCATGACTCAGGTACAAATGATCGTATTAATCACACAATCATCTGCCCCTTCCGGGATTCGAACCCAGGACCGTCGGATCGAAAGGCAGGATTGCTACCGTCACCAAACGTCGTTCGCAAGGATGATTTTATTCTTGGAGTATATAGCTCGACGTGCTTTCGACTATATTTAAATAAAAATAATACCTGTCTCCGCAGTGTGGGTAGTGGTGTTTGAGTCCCGGCAGTGAATCGGGAGCACGCACTCCCATGCCGCAGTCGTTGCTCAACTCCTTACTCTGGAATCAAAGAATTGATGCCTTCAGATATAAAGAATTTTCTATTTTATAAATTTTTTAGCCGATCGTAGCTCAACTATGGAGATGTCAACTTAAACCCAAACAGACCGAGTTCGGTCCTCGCCGATGTACTGCGGAAGTGATAATAAACCTTTAGCTTACAACGAGGGGTTGACGGTAATATTAATGATGTGTTTGATGCATTGTTGATATTCTTTGATATTTCTTACATTCACACCAATTGGCCTTGCCCAAAGTAAGCACTGTAAGGCTTTTGTTATGGATACTAGGGCAACGAATAGACATACATATATGATACGTAGATATACTCATGACTCGGGTATGAATACTTGTATTCATCTCAGAAATATCTGACCGTTCAGGGACTGAACACCTAGTATAGTCGGTGCGAATTGCATTAAATGGTTGTCTTTTTATACAGAGAAAAACTTAAGTAATGCCCTCTACAAGTATCAATGAATTGCAAATCGATCTATTGTTGTACTCAAGGTGGAATTTGATCTCATGATGCAATAAACCAAGCAACATTCCAGAACGAAGGAATGCCAACTGAGAGCTATTATCTCAACATTAATGGGATCCAAATCATACGATTGTCAAAACAATCACTTCAAACTGTTCCAAGTTAGATACAGGCATTTTGATCTTTATGCTTTAGGGGTTAAATTATATATTGGGGTAATAGTTATACGTATGGTTGAGACGTCGCGTGACTGTGCGCGTCCCGGACGGAAGCAATTAAAAATACCATCCGTTTTTGTCAATACTAAGAATTTAACGTTATAAACAATTTATTTTTGGAAGGGTTTAGCTGGAATAGGATAAGAATAAGAGTTATGTAGAAGGGTGGGTAATGTTTGATATAAATACAGATGAACTTACGTTCAAGTAATACACTCGAGAGCAATGAATCCGGGTCACTTAAAGAATGTTAAAAATCTCGGAAACTAAAAATGATAGGTTAATGCAATAAATTGTATTTAATAGACAATGTAATACTCCTTAAAAGAAAGTAAAAAAAATATGAGTCACCATACATTTTATTAACACAAAATTACATAAAGAAAAAAACTGCTGATCTCTCCTTAAAACAAAAATAGGAAGCATGAAATGTTTGAACTTTATTACGATTTTCTTGAATTTTAATACTTCGTATTGCCTCCTCGTGCTTCCATTACTGCGTTTACGCGGTTTGGCATGCTGTACACCAAGTTCCTTATACGATTTGGGGAATATTCTCCCATTCCTCTGTGAGAGCAATTTTGAGCTCACGAAGCGTGATTGGGGGAGGGTTTCGTTGTTTTACGCATCTGCCTAGCTCGTCCCAAGCATGCTCGATCGGGTTGATATCCGGGCTGCGCGCTGGCCACTCCATACGAGTAATGTTCATCTCTTGAAGGTAGTCATTCACAATCCTACCTGTATGAGGTCGGGCATTGTCATGCATAAATATAGCATCCTCACCTAAATTGACCATAAATGGACCAACGTTGAGGAGTTGATCATTGAGGATTTCTTCCACATATCTTACGCTAGTTAAAGAGCCGTTTTCTATGATCACCAACTCTGTGCGACTTTCAGAAGAAATTCCGGCCCACACAAGTACAGACCCACCACCGTAGGCTACTTTTTCTTCGATGCATGCTTGCTTGAATCTTTCCCCTGGTCTTCGATACACTCTGTGTCTTCCATCGTGCTTGTAGAGCATAAATTTTGATTCGTCGGAGAACATAACTTTTGACCAATCTTCAATACTCCAATTTACGTGGCTCTGGGCATATCATAGTCTTGAAATACGATGCCCACGCTCCAGTTTAGGGCCGTTTGCAGGTCTAAGGGGTTTTAAGTTAGATTCAGCAAGCCGACGTCTTACTGTCCATGCACTTGGGTTACTTTCTCCGAGGCGTCGAAACTGATTGGTGAGTTCAGTTCCTGTGAGAAAGCGATTTCGAAGCATGGTGTTCACCAAGTATCGGTCTTCTCGTGCTGTGGTACACCTGGTTCTGCCCGTTCCTGGTCTGCGTAGGTTAGAACCAGTTTCTTCGTAACGTCGGAGAACTCTTTGTACTGTTGACAGCGACACACCGACAGTCCTGGCTGTATCGCGCTGACTCCGGCCGGTTTCCAGCATTGTAAGTATTCTGGTGCATTCTTCAGGCGTAAGCGACATAATTTCAGCTTGAATAATGAATATAGAGCACTATCAACATGGTTTATGTACCCACATAAATGACAGATTACAAACAAAAGCAAAACCAAATGCTGTAATTTCGTAGTTCTATCTTCGAAAGTGGCCCTTTTCAAATTTGATTTTTTTATGATATAACTTTACAATAACTAAGAAGTTTTAATACCTTCATTTAAGGAGTATTACATTGTCTATTAAATACAATTTATTGCATTAACCTAGCATTTTTTGTTTCCGAGATTTTTAGGATTCTTTAAGTGACCCGGATTCATTGCGCTCGAGTGTATAAATTCATTTGACATAATAACTGTCTTAATATAAATACAATTTTGAGATCCTAGTAAAAATTATATAAATAAAATTATAAGATATGATTATTTTGGAGTGAAAACTTCTTTAGCATCATTGTTATCTGAAAGTCGATGAAACAAAAAAGTTACAGTAAAAAGAGACAAACACATAAATTCATAATACACTCGAGAGCAATGAATCCGGGTCACTTAAAGAATGTTAAAAATCTCGGAAACTAAAAATGATAGGTTAATGCAATAAATTGTATTTAATAGACAATGTAATACTCCTTAAAAGAAAGTAAAAAAAATATGAGTCACCATACATTTTATTAACACAAAATTACATAAAGAAAAAAACTGCTGATCTCTCCTTAAAACAAAAATAGGAAGCATGAAATGTTTGAACTTTATTACGATTTTCTTGAATTTTAATACTTCGTATTGCCTCCTCGTGCTTCCATTACTGCGTTTACGCGGTTTGGCATGCTGTACACCAAGTTCCTTATACGATTTGGGGAATATTCTCCCATTCCTCTGTGAGAGCAATTTTGAGCTCACGAAGCGTGATTGGGGGAGGGTTTCGTTGTTTTACGCATCTGCCTAGCTCGTCCCAAGCATGCTCGATCGGGTTGATATCCGGGCTGCGCGCTGGCCACTCCATACGAGTAATGTTCATCTCTTGAAGGTAGTCATTCACAATCCTACCTGTATGAGGTCGGGCATTGTCATGCATAAATATAGCATCCTCACCTAAATTGACCATAAATGGACCAACGTGATCATTGAGGATTTCTTCCACATATCTTACGCTAGTTAAAGAGCCGTTTTCTATGATCACCAACTCTGTGCGACTTTCAGAAGAAATTCCGGCCCACACAAGTACAGACCCACCACCGTAGGCTACTTTTTCTTCGATGCATGCTTGCTTGAATCTTTCCCCTGGTCTTCGATACACTCTGTGTCTTCCATCGTGCTTGTAGAGCATAAATTTTGATTCGTCGGAGAACATAACTTTTGACCAATCTTCAATACTCCAATTTACGTGGCTCTGGGCATATCATAGTCTTGAAATACGATGCCCACGCTCCAGTTTAGGGCCGTTTGCAGGTCTAAGGGGTTTTAAGTTAGATTCAGCAAGCCGACGTCTTACTGTCCATGCACTTGGGTTACTTTCTCCGAGGCGTCGAAACTGATTGGTGAGTTCAGTTCCTGTGAGAAAGCGATTTCGAAGCATGGTGTTCACCAAGTATCGGTCTTCTCGTGCTGTGGTACACCTGGTTCTGCCCGTTCCTGGTCTGCGTAGGTTAGAACCAGTTTCTTCGTAACGTCGGAGAACTCTTTGTACTGTTGACAGCGACACACCGACAGTCCTGGCTGTATCGCGCTGACTCCGGCCGGTTTCCAGCATTGTAAGTATTCTGGTGCATTCTTCAGGCGTAAGCGACATAATTTCAGCTTGAATAATGAATATAGAGCACTATCAACATGGTTTATGTACCCACATAAATGACAGATTACAAACAAAAGCAAAACCAAATGCTGTAATTTCGTAGTTCTATCTTCGAAAGTGGCCCTTTTCAAATTTGATTTTTTTATGATATAACTTTACAATAACTAAGAAGTTTTAATACCTTCATTTAAGGAGTATTACATTGTCTATTAAATACAATTTATTGCATTAACCTAGCATTTTTTGTTTCCGAGATTTTTAGGATTCTTTAAGTGACCCGGATTCATTGCGCTCGAGTGTATAAATTCATTTGACATAATAACTGTCTTAATATAAATACAATTTTGAGATCCTAGTAAAAATTATATAAATAAAATTATAAGATATGATTATTTTGGAGTGAAAACTTCTTTAGCATCATTGTTATCTGAAAGTCGATGAAACAAAAAAGTTACAGTAAAAAGAGACAAACACATAAATTCATAATACACTCGAGAGCAATGAATCCGGGTCACTTAAAGAATGTTAAAAATCTCGGAAAATAAAAATGATAGGTTAATGCAATAAATTGTATTTAATAGACAATGTAATACTCCTTAAAAGAAAGTAAAAAAAATATGAGTCACCATACATTTTATTAACACAAAATTACATAAAGAAAAAAACTGCTGATCTCTCCTTAAAACAAAAATAGGAAGCATGAAATGTTTGAACTTTATTACGATTTTCTTGAATTTTAATACTTCGTATTGCCTCCTCGTGCTTCCATTACTGCGTTTACGCGGTTTGGCATGCTGTACACCAAGTTCCTTATACGATTTTGGGGAATATTCTCCCATTCCTCTGTGAGAGCAATTTCGAGCTCACGAAGCGTGATTGGGGGAGGGTTTCGTTGTTTTACGCATCTGCCTAGCTCGTCCCAAGCATGCTCGATCAGGTTGATATCCGGGCTGCGCGCTGGCCACTCCATACGAGTGATGTTCATCTCTTGAAGGTAGTCATTCACAATCCTACCTGTATGAGGTCGGGCATTGTCATGCATAAATATAGCATCCTCACCTAAATTGACCATAAATGGACCAACGTGATCATTGAGGATTTCTTCCACATATCTTACGCTAGTTAAAGAGCCGTTTTCTATGATCACCAGCTCTGTGCGACTTTCAGAAGAAATTCCGGCCCACACAAGTACAGACCCACCACCGTAGGCTACTTTTTCTTCGATGCATGCTTGCTTGAATCTTTCCCCTGGTCTTCGATACACTCTGTGTCTTCCATCGTGCTTGTAGAGCATAAATTTTGATTCGTCGGAGAACATAACTTTTGACCAATCTTCAATACTCCAATTTACGTGGCTCTGGGCATATCTTAGTCTTGAAATACGATGCCCACGCTCCAGTTTAGGGCCGTTTGCAGGTCTAAGGGGTTTTAAGTTAGATTCAGCAAGCCGACGTCTTACTGTCCATGCACTTGGGTTACTTCCTCCGAGGCGTCGAAACTGATTGGTGAGTTCAGTTCATGTGAGAAAGCGATTTCGAAGCATGGTGTTCACCAAGTATCGGTCTTCTCGTGCTGTGGTACACCTGGTTCTGCCCGTTCCTGGTCTGCGTAGGTTAGAACCAGTTTCTTCGTAACGTCGGAGAACTCTTTGTACTGTTGACAGCGACACACCGACAGTCCTGGCTGTATCGCGCTGACTCCGGCCGGTTTCCAGCATTGTAAGTATTCTGGTGCATTCTTCAGGCGTAAGCGACATAATTTCAGCTTGAATAATGAATATAGAGCACTATCAACATGGTTTATGTACCCACATAAATGACAGATTACAAACAAAAGCAAAACCAAATGCTGTAATTTCGTAGTTCCATCTTCGAAAGTGGCCCTTTTTCAAATTTGATTTTTTTATGATATAACTTTACAATAACTAAGAAGTTTTAATACCTTCATTTAAGGAGTATTACATTGTCTATTAAATACAATTTATTGTATTAACCTAGCATTTTTAGTTTCCGAGATTTTTAGGATTCTTTAAGTGACCCGGATTCATTGCTCTCGAGTGTATTTAACGTAGGAGAAAATAAGATAGGAAGCATTTTACAGTGTCTCTTATGTTCGTGGTATGTACTTTAGTTACCATAAAATGTAAGCTCCGAGTCTGAATAAATCTATATGTAATATATACGAATAAAATGTAAAATAATTATCGAACTTGGTATCACTATGATCATTACTAAAACCTACAATTATCCTCTTCCCGAAATTTTACATTCCAAATTTTACAAACCAAACTTTTGAAGGTTTCACTTCTACCACATGTGAACTGCACACATGCTTTTTTATACCATTATAGATTTATTGAATACGTTGTTATAGAATATGAGTATTATTTCAAACTAGATACATCCGGGATGCTCTGCAATGTTTGTTTTTGCTGATCTTTGTTTTGCTGCCTATACTAAACTTTTCCTGGCGTGCATATAACAACTTAATTAAGTTTCATCATATTCCGATCAATGGTTTCGAATTGCATAGGGAACGAACATTGATAGATGGACAAAATATATTTTGGTTAAGGAAGTGTTTTTTGACCGAGTAAAATTATATCCAACGAACGTTATATCCTTTGGATATATTTCCTTTGTTAATTATATGAAATAAAACGCACCCAATTTGATAATGTCGCTAACATTAGGTATAGACAATATGACATTGTCAAAGCAACATTTGCAAAGGCCAAGCAAGGGATGGGTGATCGATTTTTTTTATCTTATCTTTGTTTCGGAAAGCATGTTATGTTAGTTCCGGCTGCATCTTTAGTTCTTACCACCCACGGTGTTGGAATCCTTACGATTTCCATGAATCAGAATGTAAGCTATGCTAGCAGTTATTCAGTAATTATTATTATTAAAACAAAATTATGAATATGAGTACAATTATTAAATGAGTGTTAAATGGTATTAAGTTCCTAAACGATTACGTGTAATTGGGTAGTGAGCTGTTATTGGTTATTTGTCAAAGTAGGGGTTTCCCCCCGCCGCTTGATGCTATAAAAGGTTTTTCTCCTGTTATAACTTGTGAACCGGGTCGATTTATTTTAATATAATAAAAGTTTTATCATATAAGGTAACAATGAAAATGCAAAAATACAATAACCATATACTAGGTTGTATTTTTGATAGTAATACCAGAGTGAATAGCAAAATTGCCTATATAAAAAAATGAACATTCATAGCTAAAATATAGATAAATAAATAAATAAATATTTCTTACATTCACACCAATTAGCCTAGCCCAAAGTAAGCACTATAAGGCTTGTGTTATGGATACTAGGGTAACGGATAGACATACATATATGATACATAGATATGTAATATTCATAGAAATATATATAAACACCCATGACTCAGGTACAAATGCTCGTATTCATCATAAAAACATCTGCCCCTACCGGGATTCGAACCCAGGACCGTCGGTGCGAAAGGCAGGATCGCTACCGTTGCACCAGACGGTCGTCAGATAATTATAAAAAACATATATTTTTTTTATAAACGTTCTACTTCAAGTAATGTTACTACAATCAATAATGTCTCATATATCGACATATATGACTACTGTTTTTGGTGCAACGGTAGCGATTCTGCCTTTGCACCGACCGTTCTGAGTTCGACACTTGGATGGGGCAGATATTTGTGTGATGAATACGAGCATTTATAACTGAGTCATTTTTATTCATATATATTTATATAAAAATTAAATATCTATGTATCATATTTGTACGTTTTTTTGTTATCCTAGTATCCATAACACAAAACTTACACTGCTTACTTCGGGCTAGACTAATAGGTGTGAATGTACGAACTATTATTATTATTAGTTACACTGTGAAATATGACAAATGTCAAATGTGTGTCGAATTCATATCATTGTGTTACAATCTCGAGTTAACTGTACGTTGTGCAACTGACATTATATCGAGGCGTGATTTTAAACATCGATCATATCTACCGTCAATCATTTTTGGACAAAAACATGTCCACAAGTCACCGCCCATCCATACCCGTGATTGACGAAGCAATCACTTATATCAATCAATTTATTTGAACAAGAAACAATGTCTCATTATGGTTATTAACAAAGGAACTTAAAGCTATGGTAATATATAATATTTTAATAATAATTATCAAATTAATTAATAATTTCAAATTACAAAAAAAACTTACCTACTTAAAAAATTACGTTACAGATTCTATATATATATATATTAGGGTGGAGTGAAATTCTTTTTTCGCATTTCGTAATTCTAAGTATTAAAAGTTTATGCTTTCTAAGCTCAAACATGCACCTGTAAAATTTTATAAAAAAAAAATAAGTATAAGTGCCTCCGAAAGGTCATTGAACTTTTATAAAAAGTGGATTTCAGACAGGAGTTGATGAAATTATATTCCTATTAAATCTTGATATATTTTATCTTTTTATTATTTAAATATATTGCTAATATACTCTTTTTTAATAATAAAATATAAAAACCAACGTAAAATAGTATTAACTGGGAAAGGGGGCGGTGCCAATCAGGCAATTAGTACGCGGGTCGACCGCACCGGGGCAGTGCATTATTGTCTTTCGAGGTGAACTGTTGCACGCAATTATCTTAACAACATAACCTAAAAATATTATTCGTTGATAAACATGGAAAAAACACGCAGTGCTTCTAAATGCCCAATATTTGGTGAATTTTGTGAGTTAAAGAGAAACGTTTTACCAACTTACGAAGATGTTGTCAAACATTACGAATGGACGCGGCACATTATGAAGACAAGCAAAAAAGAGCCCAGATTTTCAGAAATTGCTGATAAAATCGTACTAGAAATCGAAAGTATATGGCAAGCGGCATGTTTGCCAATAGTTACCAGTACCAGGATTGTTCAGATATCAAAAGCGTATCACGAGAAGCGAAAGAATCTTTTGAAGTCGATAAAAAAAAAATTCTCAGCAAACGATGGAAAGTTTTATACGAAATAAAAAGTTACTGTTTGATATACCGGCTTGCAAATGCAACGATTTCAACTATTGCACCTGTCCTAGAGAAAAGAAGGTCCCAAAACAGGAACAAGCCTTTTTAATTGACCAAAGGACGGCTCGTAAAATGATAATTGGCGGAGTTGATGTTGTCACTACCAAAAAAATCAAATAAATCAGGAACGGAAGTTAAAACGAAAACTTTGCTCCAATAACTCTACTAGTGTAAGTACGTTGCCTGTTAATTTAGACATAAGCACCTCTTCATTTTCTTCCGATAACGATGAGCCTACAATAAACGAATCATCTGCCAGCAATACTAAAGCTGTCATTCCTGTAAAGAAAAGGAAAAAAGTGTCGTGCATTAATTTACCTACTGTATCGAAAACATGTGATAGATACGGAGTATCTGACAGCGCTGCTGCTGCGATTGTGTCATCAGTATTACATGACATTGGGTCCGAGGTAGAAGTTATAGACAGAAGTAAGTTACGAAGAGAAAGAAACAAGACGAGACAGGAGTTAGTGGGACAGGTAAGCCTCAGGGATATTTCTGCACTATACTTTGATGGAAGAAAGGACAGAACTTTGAAAATTATTAAAAAAGGAAAAAGAAATTACAGAAAGGTAATAGTAAAGGAACATATTTCACTCATTCAGGAGCCAGAATCCACTTACCTAGGTTACGTAGTACCGCAAGTTGGATCGGCGAAAGGAATTGTATCTTCTATCAAATCATTTTTTGAACAGCATAGTGTTTCCCAAAACAAACTCATGGCGATTGGTTGTGATGGAACTAATGTCAATACTGGGAAGAATGGGGGAGTTATAAGGCTTCTTGAAAAACAGCTGAGTAAACCACTTCAGTGGATAATTTGTTTGCTCCATATGAATGAGTTGCCTCTACGACATTTATTTTTTCATCTTGACGGTTCAACTTCAGGACCAAAGTCTTTCAATGGCCCATTAGGCAAAGCATTAGAGAATTGCGAAGCACTTCCTGTAGTAAAGTTTAAAAAAATTGAAGGGGATTTGCTACCGAAAATGACCAATGATCTGAGTACAGACCAAAAGTACTTACATAGAATTGTTACAGCAGTTATTACAGGAACTTTTTCTGATGTTTTAGGACACAAGTCACCAGGAAAATTATCTCATGCTCGCTGGCTCACGCGTGCTAATCGACTTTTACGTCTTTATGTCGCAACCGAAAACCCGACATCTGCCTTGATTACTTTAGCTACGTTTATTATAAAAGTATACGCGCCATCCTGGTTTGCAATCAAGAATAATCCATCGTGTAAAGATGGTTCCCGTCATTTATTCAAGATTATATCTTCGTCACGGTACTTGCCAGAAAATTTGAAATCCATAATAGATACTGTAATTCAAAGGAATGGTTATTTCGCGCATGCTGAAAATTTATTAGTAGCTATGATAACTGATGTACGAAAACACATTCGTGAGCTAGCTGCCCGGCGTATTTTGAAGGCTCGTAGCAATACCGTACAAAGTCTAAGGCTTTTTGATGTACCAGAAATAAATTTTAATGCGTCAAATTATTTCGACATGATAGACTGGCAAAAAGAGATAACTGAACCACCAATTTTTAAAACGCTGTCAACACAGACAATATCTAATATTGTTCAGTCTGGTGGTGAGAATCAGATAACATTTTTGCGTCTTCCGTGTCATACGCAAGCAGTAGAACGAGCCGTGAAGATTACAACAGAAGCAGCTATTTCTCAATGTACTAAAAACTCGCGATTAGGTGCCATAAGGGCGAAATTGGAATCAAGAGACAAAATGCCTAAATTCGATACAAAATGTCATTTTAAGCCAAATTAAGCTAATTAAAAGGTGTTTCAACATGTATGTTTTTTATGTAACTTTCATATTTTTGCATTCATTACATTACTACTTGTGTGATCATTACATCGTGTATTTTTTGCGCCTATTAATCTTTAATTTCTACTAAATATAGATATGAGAGGAGTAAAGGATAGGAAAGGAGTAGTATTTCCAAGAATTTCAAAATTTTAAATGCGGTTTCGGAGGTAGAAAACAATTTTCAATTCTTATGAAAATTGGCATACTTTTATGTTTTTACATAAGGCATAAATCCCTTGCACTTAGAAACCTAAATATCAAAAAAAAAATTTCGCCATTCATTTGTGCTCCACCCTAATATATATATACCTATACTAGCTGACCGGGCCATGCATTGCTATATCCTAAGACGGAACAAATCCAATACAATAAAAAAAATCATCATCAATTTATCTATTTATATAAAAAAAGATTCACGCAATATGCCATTCACACGTGGTAGAAGTGACACCTTCAAAAATAATACGTACACGTATACAAAATACCACGGTTGTTGTGATACCTTCTCTCAAGTTTTGTACTACGCATGCGCACACAAACACGTATTAACACACGTACATAATACTTCCTATAAGATATAAAATACGTGTGTAAAAAAAACAACCACGCCTCCGAGCCCTCAGATGGGATTCGAACCCACGACCTTTCGCAATCCGGGCGACTGCTCTGACCGCTGAGCTACCGAGACGCTGGCAAACGTGTCGAATTTTACAAACGTATTCCAACTTCTACTATGAGCTAGTATCGTTCCACCAATGTTGAACGCTAACTACCTTCAACATTGAAAGTAATATTTTTACAAATATTAAACAATCAATTAAGATGGAACCAGCTATAATTATGTTTTTGGTCGTGTGTTTTTTTACACACGTATTTTATATCTTATAGAAATATTGCATTGTGAATGCAAAAATTAAATAATTACATAATACTTCCTATCTCATTTTCTCCTACGTTAAATCTTATGAATTTATGTGTCTGTGTCTGTCGCTTTTTCGTTTCATCGACTTTCAAATCACAACGATGCTAAAGAAGTTCTCACTTCAAAAAACCCTGTCACAGTGTGTGACCGCGATGAACTCAGAAACTACTCAACTGATTTGATAATTGTTTATTAATTAATAACATAATATAGGTTTAATTTTTATTTATGATAAAAAAATTATAATTATTATAACTCAGCCACAACAACGCGTGGCCGGGCTAGCTAGTACGACTATAAAAAAACAACCGCAGCCTATATCTGAAATATGGCATTGTTAATGCTAAAATGAAATAAATATACAACAGAAACTTCCCCAAAAATGGGGAGATTTTACCATAATCTTGGCAGGCCAGTTGGATAACGTCCATAATTAAAAAAATACTGTTATACATTTTGTGGTGTATGGAGATTACTTCCTTCATTCAGTGAACATGAACATGTTCCGTAAATACTTACAGAACTCAGATATTTTTTTCGTTAGTAATCTATATTCAATAATCAAATTTGTGTAAATTTGTTATATGTGTGTTTGTCTGTCCGCTCTTTTTCCATTGTATCAATTAACGTTACCATAGCAACGCGTTACCGGGTCAGCTAGCATTGTTTAATTTTTTCTATTTTTTTGTGGAATATTTATATTTTTTATTTTTATAGTTGTATTGTCAGATATTTGTTTGTTTGTTTTAATTGCATTTGGTGTTTACCTATTATTAATTGTTTACTCAATTCCTTAATATTTGTAAGTTTTAAATTATTTAGTGTAACATTTGTTGGTCAACCAATAAAAATAAATAGAGGAATCATTAGGCACCTTTTACGATTCACTTACGTATGAAAGGTTGGTGATATTCTACTTTACCAGAAACCACGTTGATTACATCTACTCAACCCTCGACGCAAAAAGAGGGGTGTTATAAGTTTGACCGCTATGTGTGTCTGTCTGTTGCAATGTACCTCTTAAACCGGTGAACTTATTAGTGTGCTCTTTTTTTGATTTCGAAACAGGTGTTCTAGCGATGATTCATAAACTTGTTTCATCCAAGTAGGTTCTACAGTTTCACAATTATCAGCACTTTTGTTGGCTGCCGTATGGATCTTAGACACATAATGGATATTAATCGACTGATCTTTCTTATTTACTAATACTATGTACAGTTTTTATATACAATAATGAGTATTATTAAATAATATACGTAACAATATGCTGTCAATGTAACAGAAATTTACTACTTTAAAATTTTCCAATGCGTTGGGGGTTTTTACATTTTTTGGTTTAAATGAATTTTAAGTTATATATATATTACGGAAAACTAAAGTATTGAGTTGAATCAAAATAAAATTGCTACCCACCTTCCCGCTACAGATGCCGGGATCAAATCAGCGCAATGCAGCACAGTGGGTCCCTATGCAATGATGACAAATCCCTGACGCATTTTCAAATATCAAAGGAGAAAATAGCTTCTTTAAAAGCTATGAAAGGAGCATTATATACGCAAAAGACGGATGGAATATGAATATGGAATTAAGTTTAACAAAGTTCTTATTTCTCACTTTGTTTATAATGTATCTTATGTTTTTTTTTTTTCTTTATAATGAATATCAGTTTTTACCAGCGGCTTTCCTCCCGTTAATGTAGACTACCAATTAATTTATATTTCTTCCTTCGGATTGAGTTATATTTCCTCTAGATGAAAGGTATTCTATAACTTTTTCTGTACCTCTGAGAAGGTTAATGCAAAATTTCATGATGATCTGTTGAATAGTTAAGGCGAAAGTGTAACAAATAAAAAAACTCAGTTTCGTTTTTAGAATGTATTATCAATGCGTTTTTGACGTGATCGATGAACGCCGGCTGCACGCACTAAAAAGCGTGCAAGCGAGAGCGCGGAACAAGCGATAGAGAGGCACGATCGGCATAAGCGTTCGGCTTGTGTCTCTCTTCCACTCCTTCGGCCCATGCGTTCGAGTAGACGAGAGACAGCGGCAGCGCACAACCTACACGTGAAAAGAAAATGTAGGTTCCATTGTTTATTACAACAACAATTACGACAAAAAAGGTAATTAATTCTTGCATTTTAAGAATTTTATTGCCGATATAATCTCATATAAAAAAATCTTTTATATATAACTTATATAAAAGATTTTTCGAAAGAACCTACCAATTTCCGAATTGATAGTAGTTCATAATGCAATCGTAGTGAGAATTTAATAACTAAATAAAATGCAAACTAAAACAATTTTTTATATAACAAATTACCAATTAGGAATGTGCCCGATTAAAATATTGTGAAGGTAGTAGAAAATATATGTCTGCAATTACCTTAGCTATCCTGTGATCATGGCTCCTGTAAGGGAGTCGAAACGTCAAAATTAAATATAAAATAAGTTATGCACAAAAAATGTTTGGCGTAAAAAAAATGTTTTATTCCAATGTGGAATGTACGCGAAAGTGCAAAAACTAAATATAAGGATTTCTATAAAAGATTTTTATTTCTCAAACGCGATAGTGAAGTTTGCGTATTTGAAAATTTACACTGATGTAAGGGTAGTGGCAAATACACCCTTTCTGAATGTAATGCGATATTCTCGAACATTCGTTATTCCAACCACGTGTGGCAAGTTAACCAACCGTTATGATAAGCTAACACTATGAGTATATACACGAGGTTTCGTGGTTTCAACACTCGAAGGATGTCATATCCGTTGGCGTCAGACACTCGGAATATGAAATATTCACACGTACTGGGACTGGTCCCATTTCCTACACAAAGCGTCCTTGAGCCAGCCTTTTAAGCGGATGTAGAAACCCGGGTCGAGATAAATGTTATAAAATAACATTTCTTTATTAATATATTTAATTCTTTATTTATTTAAAATAAATTACTGCGGTTTTTTTTAACATTAAGTACTCTGTTCAATAAATTAAGTCAAAAGGAAGTTTAGTTAAACAAAATATCATGAACTTTTTTTTTAATGAATGCAATATACAAATTTTGACGAAATTATTATTATACAAAATTATTTGGATATTTATAAACTGATGACATTTACATAAATTCCGGATTCGAACCCACGACCTTTCACTATTCGGTAGTGAGGTGAAGGAAGTTAACGTTCGATATTGGTGGAATGAAACTAGCTCAAAGTAGAAGTTGAAATAAGTTTGTAAATTTCGACGCGTCTGCCAGCGTCTCGGTAGCGCAGCGATCAAGCGCTCGCCCGGATAGCGAAAGGTTCAAATCCTACCTGAGGGCTCTGAGACGTGGTTGTTTTTACAGGCGTATTTTTTTAAAGGGTACGCTATTGATTCTAATCACGCCCGGAGGCCAAGGCAGGATCCACGATGGAACGAGCTAACCCAGAAAGTGCCTATTCACCCTGGCTTTAAAAACGGACGGGTTATAAGTACTCGGAAATAAAGACGCAATGAGGGAGTTCCACTCCTTTGCTGTGCGCATTATGAAAGATGTTGAAAAGCCCTTGGTGCGACAGGTAGGAATAGCAACCAAGGGAGATCGCGGTATGAGCACATCCAGCTCCTGAGCACACTCTCCGAAATACATTCTGTAAAAGACCGACAGACAGGCTACTTTGAATAGCATTGTGAATGTAAAAATGAAATAAATACAACCGTTTTAATTAGTAAACGAAGGGTTTAATAATTATTGAAACAGCCCAGTAAACGCAGGTTCACAACAGGCGGCGCATTATACAGAACGTGGTATGAGATGGGAGGCCGATACTGAACAGATTTATGTCGGTCGCGTGTCCGCACACAATCGGCTTACCGTACGCAACCGACGCCTAAGCGAACCGTCTGCTTCGGCTCACTCGATAATTAACTATTGCCAAACACGAAAGTCAGGCTGAATGAAAAAAAGCCTTTTGTGATATTCAAACGGTTTCAATTTGAAACAAAAAAATATGAATAAAGACTCTGACCTCCAAGCTAGATACCAAAGAGTATGTTAATAATATTTATTTCATTCACACCAATTAGCCGCAAACCTTGGAAATCCGGTCCAATTTCCAAAGGTTGCAGGTCCGATTCTCGCCTGAGAATTCACTTGTGACCCGAGTCTCTTTTTGTAGTATTTTTCTATTACAATAATTTATCTTATAAGATAGCTTTGAAAAATGCATAAAATATATAAAAAATATAAAAAGTAGCTATCCTATTTCGAAGCTAATTTGGCGGTAACTGAATTTATTTGAAAAAAATATAACAAATGTAGAAATTGTAAAGTCGCCCAGCAAAATCGAAGTTGTTTAAATAAAAACAACAAATGTGTAATTTGTAAAGTTGCTACGCAAAATTGACGTTTTTTTTTTTAAATTAAGAAATGTAAAATTTTCAATGTTACTCGACAAAATCGCAGTTTTTTAAAAAAAACAAGAAATGTGGAATTTGTAAAGTCGCTAGACAAAAATTGATGTTTTTTAAAGTCGCTTGACTAAAACTAAGTTATTTGAAAAAAAGGTATAAATAGTAAAGTTGCTAGACATAATCGATGTTATTTTGAAAATAATTAACAAATGTAAAATTTTAAAGCCGATCGACTAAATCGAAGTATTTTAGAAAAAAAAACAACAAATGTAGAAATTGTAAAATTGCTACACAACATTGAGGCTTTTTTTTAAATGACCAAATGAAATTTTTATGTCTAGCCATAATCGAAGTTATTTAAATAAAAACAACAAATGGGGAATTTGTAAAGTCGCTAGACAAAAATGATGTTATTTTTTAAATTAAGTTATGCAACATTTTCAATGTCGCTAGACAAAATCGAAGTTATTTGAAAAAAAAAACAACAATTGTATCAACACTGCATCTATGTAGTTATCTTTATCAATCTTCTATTTATTTTTTACTACTGACTATACCATTGAAGAGATGCTATCCTCTTTCTAATCTAACTTGGCGATAACTGGCTCCATCTTTCCTACAACGTTTCATATCTCGGATCGTCTCGGGCAGAGCTAGGCAATAAAACATGTGGCTTATCGGTAAATAACAGCGGTTGGACCCAGTATTAAGGGTCATACAATTTTCTTTATCGTCCCACCGATGGTAGTTCTGTCCGTTATGGAAGTATTTTGGCTTATGAGAGAAACCAAATCGTTTATGAATAAAGGATATTACGAAGGTCAGTCAGCGCTGAGTTTACCATTTTGTTTTTGTAATTATTTTTCCTCATATAGCCTGTAAGAGGCAACAGTCTTGGGTTAAATCGCTGAAGGGGCAGATGTTTGGATGATGAATACGAGCATTTGTACTTGAGACATGGATATTTTAATACAGGTAATTCTACAAATACTACATATTTTAGTATCACATATGTATGTCTACCCGATACCCTAGTATCTTACAAAAGCTATTCATGAATGAAGGACATTACGAAGGTCAGTCAGCGCTGAGCTGAGCTGCAATTTAAAAAAATACAAAAACTTTCATATTTATTTGATAGCATCAATTAATCATAATATTTCTTGGTTAATAGTAATAATAAGCCTAGCAAAAAGAAAGCACTATAAGGCTTGATAGATTCTAAGGTATAGCATAGGCATACAAATGTGATACGTAGCTATGTAATGTAGAACATAAAATGTAAATAAATACTCATAAGTCAAGTACAAATACTCGTATTCATTACACAAACATTGACCTGTTCCGGGACTCGAGCCCGCGATCTTTGGCGTGGAAATTAGGATCGTTACCGTTGCACCAAGCGGACGCTTGCAATATGGAAACAATGAAGCTTTTATGATATTTTTAAACAAAGTTTTCTTTTAATATGCAAGTGGTGTTCGCCTTAAAACGTTACGAACTACTTACTTACATTTAGATATGTAAGTAAGTAGTTCGTAAGTTTTCTTAATGTTAAATTAATGTAAACAACCACTAGGGAACCTAAATAAACTAGGTTGATGCAGTCGCTAAGCATAAAGCTTCACTAGCACCATATATTGGAGCGGAGCGTATTATTAAAAATTAATATTCAATAGTGTTAAGTAAGGTTTATAATTCCATAAGAACGAAAACTTCCAAAAAGCTCACGCTTTTTGTTTTAATGGGAAATACCATAGAGCTAAAAATTTTGGTCATAACTTTTTTTTTATTTTTGCGAATTTCAAAATTCTGTCATAATCTGGTCCTAAATGTGTTGATTCGATTCCACTCAAAAAATATTAAAATCGGTAACAGACAATGCGTCATTGAAGCTGATCCATAGTAGCTCCGCTCCAATAAAAGAATGAACAAACAATAAGATTGAATTGAATAAATTATGTCCAATGTAACATTTGATTAAAAACAAGGGTATATTGGAAACCCATGCCACGTTCCGAGCTTTCTAAGCCTAGCCGCGATAAACCGAAAGTGCGGGTGTCGTGCCCGAAAGCACTAAACAGAACAAAAGAAAAATCCAGCGATAAAGGCACCTATTCGATTCAATGCCAAAGCCTAAAAAGCGGTGCAAGTTGGGAACGAAAGGCGATATACTTTGAATATCATTTATTTATTTATAATAATTTATTTATAGTACATTGCTTGAAACAAAATCGTGATGATTACTGCCCCGACAAAATTTGTAACTTTTTTGTCCTCGACCCCATGTTTTCATGGGACAACCAGACTTACAAACAAGCTCCACCGTTATATGGCTGATAAACCATAAAGTCGCACTAAGCGTTTTTGTTTCAACTTTCTGATCCGTAACGCTAAAGTGTGGAACTTTTTGCCTGAGTCTGTGTTTTCTGATTAATACAATTCAGGGGTCTTCAAGTCACGGGTGAATTCTTCTAGACAGGCGCGTCGCAATCTAGATTGCATAGACGCATACCATCAGGCGAGATAGCGGTCAAGCGCTTTCCTATTCACGGTATCATAAAAACCTCTATCGTGGGCTCCCTCTTGTGAGGCCCAATAGCAGTAGCTCAGCCTGTCCTATCTGAAATCCATCGATATTTCACAATTTCTTAAAAGAGAATAAGGTACTATTGAACCGCTGTAACACTTATAATATCTTAAAAAAAGAATTACAGAAAAGTCAACTATCGAACCGCCTATAAAATCGATAACCCTGTCGATAGTATTCAATCGACTTATTTTCACAATACTATCGATAGCAACAATATCGATATACATCGCAGTAACGATAGAATGAGTGACTTGGTGCTCTTAGACAATTGATTTTCGGACAACACCATTCGAAAACAATCAAACTGATATAAATAGAGATATGCTATGACGTATTTGTGCCACACGAACATATAGACTGCAATGTAATCGCGGCCTTCGTCATTCGGGTTGATAGAATATGTGCCTTGGGTAATAGGTACAGGCCATGTAATCTGGAAACTAAAACGAGTAAGTTGTCCAAATTAGATTTGCACAACTACGAGTATGTAACGAAAAAAAAATAGTAAAGGCAGTTTACGGACGATAATTTTACGTGATAGCTTCATAAGAAAACATTGATAAAAAATTGCATACTTTTATGAATTGAATTGAATTATTATCAGTGAATTATCATTATTTTGTATAATACAAAAAATGAGTTAATTGATTTTTTTTTGATAAATTAACCTTAAGTTGTTGTAATAAACAATGGAAAACATATTAACTTTTCACTTCATGACGTGGAAGAGAGATAGATGCGCCACAAGTCGAACGCTTAGGCCGACCATGCCTCTATCGCTTGTTCCGCACTCTCGCTTGCATGCTCGGCTCAGGCGGAATGTTACATTTTTTTATGCATGCAGCCGGTGTTCATCGATTTATAAAACGTTATCACGTCAAAACGACCACGCCTCCGAGCCCTCAGGTGGAATTCGAATTCACGACCTTTCGCTATCCGCTACTACTATAAGCTACTATCGTTCCACCAATGTTGAAAGTGAAAATTATCTTCAACATCGAAAGTAATATTTTTACCAGTATTAAACATTCGATTAAGGTGGAACCAAGTAAAATAATGGTTTAATGTAATTTTTTGCTTTTACTATGCCACCTGATTTTTTACATGCTTATTTTATATCTTATAGGAATATGGCATTGTAAATGCAAAAAATAAATGATATACTTCATTCAAATATTCTTTTCAATTGTTTAATTTACCTTGCACACATTCAGGACGTCCTTTAACTGACTAGAAGAACGCGTGCAAGAAACTCGTCAGCTTTAACAGAAGTAACGACATTTACAATATTATACGTCGTTACCACCACCAAAAAGCAAAATGACTACGTGGTTTGGTAAGGTGGGGTTTTTATTATTTTATAGTAATAAAAAAATACTTTTTAATAGTTCGCCACCCAAAACCACATAAGTCACGTTTATCGCACGCGTCAAAAACGTTTGTTTCAACTTTTATTTTTGTCAAAATTTATGTTGCTTTCATTACGCGTAGTGCTTTCGTGTCGTGTATGCTTTTTATTTTACGGTCGTTGTAAAACCAGGCTGTAGGAACTGTTACACCCATGTACTATTAAATACTTTTTGGTTCATTCTAGATATAACGTTATTTATTTCGTTGAATAATTTGATTGTCATTAATCAACCTATTCTTTTTCAGAATTTTTTGCAACAATTTACAGTCAGCATACAAACATAAACTTTTGCACTTAACTGTTGAACATCTTCAGTTTTCTTATTTAACTTTACACGTTCTTATTTTGACGTTAAAGAGTTAGTTATTTAGGTTAAAAACAGAAAAATGACTAAAATCCTTACCATAGCAACCCACTGAATAAAATAAATTCTGGAAAAGTTTCAAAAGTAAAAAGTCGAAAAAGGCAAAGGGTCCATCGTATCCAAAAAATAAGTAGCCTAAAACGATTTACACATTTTCCCGCTTTCATTGGTCATGGTCCTATTCCGATAGGTTCAGTAGTTTTGCCGTGATTGCGGGACAGAAAAAAAAAAAGGATTTTCATTATGTATATATATGTCGTGAATGGTTGTGACTTTATAGATTATTTTTGATATTTATGATTGGTTTAAGTTATGCGATAAGAGAGTGATTTGGAGTGAAAGAAGATATAGTGTAAGATAGAAAAAGAGATGCTTAGATGGTTTGGACATTTAAAAGATAAAATTTAGAGGCAAATGTGAATGGGCATGTGGGTAAACGCAGATCAATGCGAACTTTCTGGGATGTCCTGAAAAAAGGCCAAGTCAAATCACCCTTTACAAGTAAGCTTGTCCGACAGAGATCTTTCATGGACTGATGAGAGGTGAAGAAGCGAAAGATGTATGCCAGGGTCTTAGAAAGTATAAATCTGTAATCTTTGCCATATCTAAACGAAAAGGGCGTGATAATTGACATATTATAAAGTTCAAATACCTTTCGCAGCCTATGAACCTTGAGCACTGAAAGAAAGACGTATCCTAGTGAACAGTACAGTTCCTTCATGACGTTTTAGTGCTACAAATTATGAATGAGAGTTATGCGTTTTTAGCACATTAGATTTTTAGAACAAGTAATTCTTGCTCAATTAGATTAAGGTGGTTTTTAGCCCTTTGATGCGCAAGGTGACTTTTTCTTAAAATTTTATATTTTTTGTTATATACGAGTTATTTATGACGTATATGCTTGTAATAAAATATAAAAAAAAATCGAAAGTTAAAAAACAATTTCTTTTATCAACTAAACTCAACCTCATTGAGCACTTGGTAAAGCCATTTTTCATTGCCTGCGAAAATATTTCCATATACCAACGTTTATTTATTTATTTATTTATTTATTTATTTATTTAGAAAACCAACAGCTTACATAACTTGTATACATACAAAAGGTACTTATAAATAGCAGGCTAATAATAGGTTTCCCTTAACTAATAATTAGTACAAAGTTGTGATTAACATCAATAAAATAAAAATTATAACAATGTGCGTTACAATGAGTTACAATGAAGAGTGACAAATAAAACAAGAAAAAGATATATACTCTACCCTAAAAGTACATATCTAACCCTTTTCATGTTAAAAACGTATTATATTAGTGGTATTTAATTAATCAATCAATGTATGAATCAATATTTCCCTCAATATAGGTACTCTTAGTACAATATAGTCAAAATCAAAAACGAAGGAGAACGAAACGAAAAAACGAAAAAACACAATGTAACAAAAAAGCTATGCTAAATAAGGCCATACAATGTCCAACTATTATCTTGACGACCTTCATGGTCGAGTGGCTTAGGCACCGGTTCCCATGGGAACGCCACTCGAGTGGGTCGAGGGTTCGATCTCTGGCTAGGTCAATGCAGAACGTTTAGTCTTAAAATTACCGTGGTATAGTGCCACTAACATGTTTGCAAGATAGAAGCCTCCCATGTACATATTATATTGTTTTGTAATTTGAGGACAATCAAGTTCTACTCTACACTTTGATTCTTTGCAATATCTTCTCAATTGGGTGAGATTCGACAAAAGAACTGGCTATAGTTACCGTTTTATTGTCTGGCCATTTTACCACAGCTATTTTATTTTTGTTACAAACAACCTGTTTGCATGCACCCCTTCTTTTTTTAGCCAATACTTTGTCTCCACCACCTTTCAGCCTCTAACCCTTACTTGTACCTAAACTAAACAAACCATGCTCTTCTCTCCAAAAGTGTATCAATATCAACTAAGTAAAGAAATTATCGAAAAACAATATAAAGGGTCTTCCCTTGATTTATTTAGCTAGAGGTAAAACTACTTTAGCCCCTAAGCCAAAACTGTTTTCCTTTTCTGTGAATAGTACTCCCCGGAATGTTTCTTCGCCAGCGAATTTCTATATAAACTAACTTTGAAACTCCAAGGAAAAAATTTAAAAACCCCGTTTCTTGGGTTTTTAGAAAGATATTTCCGCCGATTTCCATCTCTGATACCTTTATAAGGCACCATCATCTCATCGATACTGTTTCGCCCTTTCTCTTCAAGTAGCAGATATTTTCGTCTGATTTTTTATAGTAAATGGGTAGGCGCTTGACCACTATCTCGCCTGATGGTGAGACGATGCGATCTAGGATGTGACGCGCTTGCCTAGAATATACCTATTCAATCTTTACTTGAAGACCCCTCCATTGTATTTGTCAGGAACCACAGATTGCAGCAAAGAGTTTCAGGTCTTAGCGGTATGTATCACAAAATTGGAACATTTTTTTATTTTGGAACCTTATTTGAGAAATTGGTAAGCTTAGTAATTCTGTATCGACATCTGGGGGAAACATATAATTTATGATTGGAGTCAAAGAAACCGTATCTACGTCATATGGTAACATAGGTTAATCCAAATTCAGAATAGTTATGTCATTTTCATCCTCATCGTCGAAAATATTCAGTTGTTCGAAAGACGAATCTACAGACCTTGGCTATGAACTAAAATCAGTTGCTTCGTCGACATCTGGTGATTTCGTAAATACCGTCTCATCCTGCGAAGTACTATAACTGACAGATGGAACACGTCCTGGTACCAATGCTATAAAACGCTTGGTGGTCGCATTGTGGTCTTACCTAAGGAAATACCAAAAACACTCAAAGCTCAATCCAACACCATAAGCAAAAGTAACACCTGTTGCATGCTCTAATATTTAAAAAATAAAAAATATTGATATAGCTCCAAATTATTAAAACATATTTCAAGGCCCAAGATCAACCAATTGTAGGTAGCATCAATGAAATCATAAATCTACAAGCAAGCACGAACTTAAGGTTCATAGGTAGGTCATTGATAAAAAATAAATTACAGTCAACATGTAGGTACTTGTTATATTTTTTATGGTCATCCACCATGGGTAATATTAGTTGGTTTTACAGTTATTTTTTTCTTAACAGATTGCTTCAAAAAACAGAAAAAAATATTATTCTATAAATTGCGCAATGTTGACTATTCTCAACACAAAAAAAAGTACATGCAATATTCAATGTCGCGCAATGTTGAGAATACTCAACGTTCATAATTCAGCAGTGTTATTTTATTATTGAATGTAGTTCTAAGCCAAATTAGTAAAATAATATGAAGAATGGCTATAGATAATGTAAATTCAATAATTAATTTCGCAAAATTTCAAGAAAAACTTAGGTAAATAAAAAGAAATTACCTTATGTCCGCGAGTTGAGACTTTACCCGGCGCCATTTTGCTGCTAAGTGTCAAAATATTGGCACATTTGTCACTCTATTGTTTGCTATTGATTGGGTTTCGTTATTCCTTTAATTATATGGTGTTAAAGTACAGATTACATTGATTTATTCCGTGGAAAAAAAATACGTTTCGGATGTTGTGTATATTCAACATTGCGAATTAAAGGGTTAAGCAGCTGATTTTCTCTAATAGCAATCCTAATTACAATACTATAAAGTAATTTCAGTTTTTTTTAATCCTTGCGCTTACTCAACGTAATTTATTCAAAAGTATTTTAATCTTCCAGAAGAATCAACCCCAAGTCGAGAACGATCGTAAAGTTAAAAAAACGTCCCTGAAAGTGAGTTAAAGTTTTAACTGAAACAAAAGGTTGGAAGGTCAAGTGGCGAACGCCGGAGTGAGGGTAATAAATTAGTTTTATCTCGATACCGTCTCGAACTAAGTACATATCCTTTTGTGGTTCTTTTAAATATTTTTTCACCAATTTATCTTCAATGATAGATATCCTTAAAGTAACAAATTATAATTACAAATTATTTATTTCAAGTTTTAGAAATAAATCCATATGTTATCAGGCGAGATGAGGTAAAAGGTGCGCAGTCATTAGACTGTTTAAGCAACTTTTAAAGAAACACTATTAGCTACTATTTACACGTGATTTAGCTATTTTTGCTTTTAATAAAATTATTATAAGAAGAATTCGGAAATAAGTTTTTTTTGTATAAAATAAGATATTGAAATAAAAAAATCTTAAAATTAAATATTTAATTAGCAACAAAATATAATTGTTATTACTGTTTTTTATTTTTATAATCTAACCAATAAAAAGTTGGTGAGTTCATTCTATAAACATATATTTTGTATAGTTGTGTATACGTATCTTAGTATATAATTATATATGTTCTATTTCTATTATATATAGGTGCGTTTCATTTCTCTTTCTGTCCTTTTTTCCTGTCCATTTTACAGTATTGCATCAATGTACGTACATAGCGTGCAGACAAATGTACAGAAGCGAGTTGATGGCTTTCAGCTTGCCGTTGGTATAACATACGACCTTATTAATTTATGTTCTTGGATCTACCAACAAAATTCTGCTTTATTTTACACAATTTTAAACAAACAAATACTTTGCTAATTTAAATTATTTTAACTTTTATAAACTTTTTCCCGGATTTATTTTATTTGTGGTAACGATAACGATTTCAGTCATTTATTTTTCTGTCCAACAGTTAAGTGTAGAAATTTTATTTTGATAAGGTGGCGTAAATTTCTGCAAAAATTTCTGAAACAAAATGGGTTGATTACTGACAATCAAATCAGTTATTCAACAAAAAATAACAATGAAAATAAATAATTATAAGCCTAGCGAAGCGGGCGGGTGACGGCTAGTTCAAAATAAAATTAAACTGGCATTTTTATTTTAGACATAAATTAAATCAACGATTATATTAATAATATGACTACTTTCTATTCTTAAATTTTGATATGATTTGAGGTTGGGCAGGCTGAGCTACTGCTTTAGAAAGTGTGGGGTGAGACGCAAATAAGAAATTTCACCCCGTGCGTATGTAAACACCGGCATGAGCCCTAAAACAATGTTCAAAGACGTAACCTGGATATGCAAGATACGTTGCGTCCGTTGGATACTTTATCTGCGTCTCCGTGAGAAAGAACAGAAGCGGTTTTCTAGTCTCGAAATTGTGATGGACTGGGCCGATATTAGAGAGGTGCACTAGGAAGGAGAGGACGTGTGACCGTTGTTTTACAGATTTCCTGTTCTTATTTTGCATATTTTTCGAGAGGGATGATAATGAAGGACGGAAGTAAAAAGAGATGCTGATTGCAGGCCGAATGAGACAAGCTAAAACCTCACACCAAGGGATAGCCAAACGAAAAATACTATTACAAATTATTACAAATCGAAAAATACTATTACTAAATTTCCCATATAGCCGAACTGCACCAATTTCTTACTGTTTACCTAACTACCTATAAACAAAGCAATTTCGTTTAAATAAGGTGTTAGCTAATAGCAGGTTTCAGTAATATTAAGAGCCCCATTCTTAACAAAACCCACAAAACGGTAGCCCCAAACCTGTAATCAGATTCATCCAAGCACTGACGAGCTTCTGTTGGTATATCAACCGTAGATTAAACACACCCATTGTTATCTCGCTATTAGCCATCGAGAGTAAATGATTTATGGCTTCTTTGATGGTTCATGGGAATTGAATTTTAATAGCTTTGTTTGCTCGTTTAGGCGGCCCTATAAATAAACATTAGTTATAACAGTTTTATTCCAACTTAGGATATAGGATAGGTTTCATTGATGATAATAAAACAATTACATATATATACTTTGTGATATTATGTGATATTTATTTATTATGTCTGTATGTTTTATGAGCAGAAAAATATTCGATAGTTGGTCGCTTTCTCGTTGTCGGTGGCTAAAGTGCCTTACTTGCTCTAAAAACTCATAAATCACAGAGTGTGTAATCGCGCAGGGATGTAAATCAAGCGTTGCAGCCAGCGTTAAGTGGCTTAAATTACACGAACCGGCCGCCGGAACGGGATGCCGGAACCACGTGATCCGTTTCGTACGGACGGGTGATTGCACGAAACTGCGTTTATCGTTTACAGTTAAAAAAAGATAAAATTATTTATAATTTTATATTTTTTTTTTACATTTTTTCAATGCAGATAGCATTGAAAAAGACAGCCCTTGCCTAGTATGTTGTGACTCTTCGGTACAAGGTCTTCTACTTAGAAAAAATCGACTCGGCCCCAAAGTGAATCCCGCCTGAGAGTTCGTTTGTGAGCCGAGACAATTTTTTCTATTTTTCTATTAAAATAATTAATAGGTTTAAATGAGTTTTATTAAATATGAGCGTTAACAATTCGTTTATTTAACGTCAAAGCTACGCCATGGCTTCGTAAGTCGTATCTCGGGAGACCTTGTACTGAGAAATCACAACAAACTCAGCAAGGGCTGTTTTATTCTCTTTATTTCTCTTTAGCTCTCATTGGAAACTGGAAACTTCTTCTTTTTACGTCTTCTTCGTCTTCTTCAATCCTTATTGGAAAGCATTGTTGTTTAGTATATTGTTTGTCTTGTGGGCCAAGAAGGTTTCTGGTATGGATTATTAATACCCATTTATCCCAGTGGTTGCAGTCTGCAGGAAGTGCGGGATCCTAGCAGACTGATTGCTACCATGAGGAGTTTTAATTTTCTCTGAAAACCCTTGTATCCGCTTTGTCGTCGACCATCGGTGGCGCCCTTTTAAACAAGTATTACTTTATTAATGTTACCTTAATACTTGCAAACTTAACCTTATATCTCGGGTCACCCAATCATTGACTGAGTTAGTCAACAAAGATGTTAAAGGACGAGGTTTATAAAATATAAATTATATTGTAAAATTACTGTTCACAAATAATACATTTAAAAAAATGTTTTTCAAAACAAGCTTGTATTTTTTTATTAATTATATGTATATATTTCTATAAGTATAACAAATCTTTGGGTCATTATGTATATCTATCCGTCGCCCTAGTATCACACCTAGTATAACACAAGCCTTACAGTGCTTACTTTAAATATATACATATATATAAATATCATATTTGTTGTCTTTTCTTGCCTTTGGCGTCGACGGCTGCGGCTGTTGAATTTCGGCTTTCGAGTTCACTCAATCAAACCGAAACGAAGATTCATGTCCAAATGTTTTTTAAATTGCTTTAAGGCAAATGCTCTGAATAAAGGGATGCCACAGCTGGTAGTATCTTAGATATTCGGTTAGCTCTCTCTTCAAAGGGCTATCAACTGAAAGGGTGTCTCTTACAATAAAATCTTTATATTTTTTTTTTATTTTGCTGGATTTGTTCCGACTTAGCACATAGGATGGGTTTCATTTTAATTAATAACACGTGGCTGTGTTAGCAAGTATGTATATATGAAAAATTTCTGTTACATTGTTTGACCGCGATGAACTCCGAAACTACTCAACCGATTATGATGTTTTTTAACAAACAACAAATAAACACAAGGCAACATTAGATACATTGTTTCAAACCCAATTTAAGTACTAAATCACTTATGCAATCCATAAATCACAACTTTACCTCACCCAAACCCTTGTAAGCATAGAAAAGTTCGTATTTTACATAAATTCGACCGAGGATTAAAACCATAAAAAATCTATAAGTACGCAAGTAAGTATAAAATATTAGAAGTCAGTATTATAAGCATCATATTTATGTATTTAATTTAATTTTTTGCATACAATGCCATATTTCTATAAGATATGAAATCTTATGTTCTAAGTCGATACAAATCCAGAAAAATGTAAAAAAAGAACATTAAAATCGGTTGAGTAGTTTCTGAGTTTATCACGGACAAACATTGTGACATGGGATTTTTATATATATAGATATATATGAGTGGCTTACTCAACCATGTTGCACATAAAATTAATTTTTTTATTTATAATGACCATCAAAACATACACTATAATGAAAAAAAAAAATATCCTAGAGCTAAGTAGAGCTGAATTAAAGGCAGTCACGACATGCACCAACGAAAATACACAAAAACCTTAAAAGTTGCAATCATTTACCTAAATTAAAGCCGAATAAGACAGATATATTTTTTAATCTAATAAAATTATATAAATTTAAAATATATAAATTATAAAGTGATATAATTACTAAAACAGAATATATACACTGCATTTATGCTAATCATAATGCATAAATAAACTTAATAGTGATTGCCAAGTTACGACACCGCAATAGCCGGCTATATCCATTCTAATTCCAGTTGTTCTACAATCTATAAATTAAGTATGGCGACTATATTTAAGTAATTATAATTGAAGGCTGTATCCCATGTTACAACATTAGAAGCCGACAATCACCGTCTCCAACGCCGGATGCGGGGACGTGCCAATAATTATACAGCTAGGCAACCCCTATAAGACTTAAATACTATGATATTTGAGTTGAAATGTTTGTCTCTAGTAAATTATAGCTTGTCACTGGACGGTCGCTGGAGCTTCCAGGAGCTTTTTAAACAGATGGCCATAAAACTAGAGAGAGTAGCGGGAGCGTTAGGCCTTATGGGGCCCATAACTTTTTTATTATTAATTACGGAAACTCATTTTTTAGGTCATTTAGAGCGAAGCCACACGACGTTGAACAGCGTTGCACTGCGGGCGCTTGCGGTGCGACGCCGCATGGCGACCTCACGCGTCGACTGACATGGTATAGTGATTTGTATGTAGGATGACGCAGCGGCACCGCTCAGGCACCGCACCGCACCGTTAACACATCGTGTGGCCTCGCACTTAGTGTGTTTGATGTAACGCGGGAAGGAATCGGTTGCCGTTTCCTTCCTGATTAACTCTGTTATTTTAAATTGTGTCGATTTTCATGTCGTGGCACAACATGATGAATGTCAAACATTGTCTGCATCATAGAGCATTATTCCAGTAGATGGGGTAAGTCCTGTATGGATTGACTATCACATGGCCAGATTTAATCGTCGTTTGATCTGTGCAAATATGCCTTGTGGTAGCCGTATCCTGTTAATATCTGTGCCAATTCAAAAGAAACAAAGAAACATTTATTTGTTCTCAAACGCACACCAACAAAAGATGTATATAATATAAAAAGAATAACAAATATAAAAGAAATAAACAATACAATTTTCTAATATAATTAGCAAAGAAAATAATATACATAAATAAATAAAGAAAAGAAAAATATATATAACAAAGAAAACAGATATAGTGTGTTTGAGGCCAAAAGGATTCTGTCTCAGCATAAAAGCCTCTGCATCGTTCGAAGATGGAAAGAACGAACACAGAGGCGCTGTTCTTCTGACAGGGCCCTAGAGTAGACGCCACCTTTAAGTATTACTAAATAAAAAGAATTGTGCGTGGCAGCTTCGACGCGTGACTGGAGTTTACTCCTTATATACGATTATCTTAAAATATATTTAATAGGCAAAAGAAGTAAATGAATTCATATATTTATTCGTATTAATTTGATAAACTATATTTTACATGTACACTGAATGCTATAGTGAGAAAGAAAGAGAGAGAGATTAAATGTGTACTTAGGTCTGAGGAGCGGGGAGTATATTACGCATAGGGAAATGTGACCCTTCGCTTTTTGTTAACGATTCATTTTACTATCTACCTTTTATATGCAACGATTTATAAGGAGGTATATATACTCGTATATGTTCCTCTCAACTTCCGTTTGCCTCGCCAGATCACACTCTCGTCACGCATTTAGCAACATAATCCCCAAGTCAAGTGAGCGAAAATAAGTATCACTTCAAAAATTAAAGAGACGCCCATTGCTGTTTTTACTGGCTATTAGAACGATAGATCCATATCTATTAATACAATAATAGGTCTGACTAGCGGCCCGTCCCGGCTTCGCACGGGTGGACAAAATTTTTATTTTTTTTCTATTATTAAATATTTTTCCATTAGCGCCATCTAGCGTCCGGTAGACGAAATACTTGCGGTTAACGCGTTGCTATGGTAACGCATATACAATGGAAAAAGAGCGGGAAAAAGAGCGGACAGACAAACACACAAACCACTGTGATCTTAGATTATAGATTCGTTCGACCCGCTGTATTTATATTTCCCCTTCCTGTACTTACAAAAATTAGTCACGTCACACATGTGACCATGTGATCCCACTTTTAATAAAATCATTGACGAGAGTTTGGTGCAACGGTAGCGATCCTGCCATTCGTACCGACGACGGTTCTAGTTTCGAGTAACGGAAGAGACAGATGTTTGTGTGATGAATACGAGCCTTTTTACCTAAGTCATGGCTGTTTAATATATCTATATCTCAATTAATATTATACAAGGTTATTTTATAAACACCATCCAAATTTTTTCTAGGCATTAGATATCATTCAAACACTTCATTTATGAAAAAAAATTGGTAGGTAAAATTTCCGCAAAAAAAAATTTTGTCCGAGCGAATTATTACAACAGTTGGTTACTGGCAAAATAGGTACTTACAGTTGAACGACCGACCGCCCGAAGCGCCTCACCGAGCTGCGCGCGCAAGTTGTAACTACATCGGCGCAATGAAATCAGTCAGCCGCGGGCTTTCCGCGATGTACAATGTTGCGTTCACGCATTTACGTCGCATAATTATCTACCTAACGAAATGTGTTCACACTTGCAATTGAAATCGAGGGCGAAATTGAACGACGGGTTTATGTGAAGAAGGCCCAAAGCCTCGAGAACTTAATATAAATATAATCCGTGCATTTAACGAAGTGACAAAGTGAAAAAACAAGTAATACAATAAAAGACAATGTTCATAAACGTGCAAGACTGTTTAGAGAGAAATTACCTACACTTTAAGGTAAAGTGATTGTTTTCAAACTTCATGTAAGTGTATTTTTTTTGGATTTTTAATTAATTATTTTGTTGGAGTAAAGCAAAATGTGTGCAGGGCGGCTAAGACTTGTGAAATTTTTCACAAAAATATAGAACTATTAATTATACATTTCTTTATCCTATCGTGTAAAATAGACAAAAATAACTTAGGTAGGTAGGTACTAAGGTTTTGGCACTGCATTTGTTTTTGCGATTTTCGAATTGCCTTTGCGATCCCTGTGTTTTTTTAGATTCTGTGGTTAATAAACACCCTTTGCTTTACTCCAACCAATTATTCTACATAAGTTGATTAAATTTAAAAAAATGCGACGTAAGTGCCTAAGGTGTGGTTTACTTTTATGTTCATTTTTTATTTATTAAAAGTGTTATCGATTAATATTGTTATAATCAAAGAACAAATCAACTTATCTCTTCTTCAATTTGACGTTCCTATTTTTTTTCGTTTAAATTTGCAACTTATGAAAATCATTGTAATGTATCAATGAAATACGGGAGGGCGGGGCGGGGGTCGTGTAATCATCTGCTACAACACCGTGCGTAGCGTGACTGTGACAGCAATCGGTAGTTTTCCTCGGATAACTTTGTGTAGGCTTAACTTAATATTTTAGTACTGAGTGATATTAAAAGAAAAAAATCTTGTTTCGTTATTTTCTTCAAAGAATATAATATATAAATTTGGATGGTGTTTATAAAATGACCTTGTATATTTATGTATATATACATATGTATGTCTATCTGACACCCTAGTATACATAACTCAAGCCTTACAGTGCTTTTATTGGAGTAGGCTATTTGTTTTAAATGTGAGAAATATTATTATTTCGTTTTTTTTTAATAAAAGCTAGGTACTGTATATACTTTTCTGTATCCCTGGAAAAGTGTATGCATTTCATGATGATCTATTGAGAAGTTAAGGCGTGATAGTGAAACAAACAACATCACTTTCCTATTTATAATATTAGTAATGAGGTACATATAATTTTTATTGACATGATATATAGCCTATATTTTGTGCAATTACAGATTCTTACCACATACCAAATTTCATCGAAGTCGGTCAACTCATTTTTGACTTATAGAAAGTTATACAGACAGACAGGTAGCCTATCAAATGATAGGCAAATGCGCAATTACATGTTCTAAAAGTGTATACAAAATGTCATGATAATAGGTTTTATATTTATGTTACACACTCCCTTTCGTATTAATAATATAAGTTGGGATTTCTTTCATTTGCACCAATTAGCCTAGCCCAAAGTAACCACTCTAAGACTTGTATTATTGATACTAGGGTAACGGACACACATACATATATCAAACATAGATATAACCTTGGGCTAAGCTAATTGGTTTAAATATTAGAAATACGAGTATTGTTATTTTTTATTTTGCTTACCACGAAAGGTTATCGGGGATATAAGTTATGTGCGGTGAGATATAGTTTTAAAGATTCTTTATAAAAAAAGAAATAAAATTCTTTGTATATAGGTTTCATCCTATTTGGCTGCTCCAACATTTCCAAAAAACAATTTTCTCCAAACAATATTGTATTGTGTCCATGTACAAGTCAGAATTCCGTAAACATTGCTGCATGAAGCATATTTGTTAAATTCCTGAGCTCGAGCTGCGGACCTAAGCATTTACTATATGCTGTATTTCATAAGGCACGGTAAATCAAATGTTATATGTGAGTTACCCAGAGCTAGGTCTCGTAAGCTGATAATATAGAAGCTAGATAATATAAAACCACAGTATAAAATTAGGTGCAAAATATAACCCAAAAATATCCTATCCAGAAAATATTGTAAAAATTATTAATGATAAGCTTATATATCTCATATTGTTTAAAAAGTAACGATTTAATGTGAAATATGACCTTGTTATATTCATTTAATTTAATATTGCTAATAAGCTCAAATGTACTCAAAGTTATTGCCAACAAATATCAGTCATTTATTCATAAATACATCAATTCATTATTTCGTTCATTCTCTTGTCATTACATAGCCTGGAAAAAGGTCTTCCCCTTTTGGCCTACCTATAGCGCTTTCCTACAAGGCATCACGGCGTATTTTCCTAAGGAAGAACTGTGCTGCATCTACGGGAATTTCAATAAGTAAGAGTCTTGCTAATGATGTAACTATACGAATAAGTTTGTACATAAAGTAAGGTTTTGTTATTTTACAGTTTAAATCAAATCTTAATTTCTTGCTCTGGTATCACTGGTGTAAATACCTTTTAGTTTTTCTTCGGCTCACAAGATCTTTTCACAAGAGAGCGGCCATCTTGTGAAAAGATTAAAAAAAGGACGAGGTCAGCAGTGTGCGTCGGAGCAAGAAGAGAATGGAAGCTAACAAGTTTTAAGAATAAGTTTGGCTAGAGTGTGATTGTGAATAAGTTATGAGATTAGAGAAAAGAATTAGTTAAAGTGATAAATATTACTATTCCATGTAAGCTTTGCTAGCATTGTTTAGTAATTATTATGGACAAAACAAAATTATGCATGTAGCAGGTAAACCTACATTTAATTTTAGCAAACATTAATGTTAATAGAACAATTATTGAATGGGTAACATGGTGTTTGAAAGTCTCTAAACGATGACGTGTAAATGGCGGATTGCTGTAATTGGTCATGCGCTGTGATTGGTTGTTAGACAAAGGCGTGGGGTTTTCCCCCACCATTTCTACTAATTTTTTGATGTGAAAAATAACGTACATTCGTGAGGTATATCAATATGTACTTTCAATAGAGTCGATAGTATCGATAGCTCAAAACATGTCAATACCATTGAGAAAGTGCAATACTATCGATAGTATTGCTGCTAGGAAATAACTATGTTGTTAGTAACAATACTATCGCAGGTAACGATAACATCGATTATTTTAGATTATTATTATTCTATATATATTCTTTCTAATATCGTGATTATTGACTATTATGCCTAAAAAAAGCAAGCAAACTATTGATAGTACAAATCAAGACAGTCTCAATTCTATCGATAGTAATGTTACCAAGAACATAGACAGTACCGATGCTATAGTATTGCACTCCCTCAATGGTATTGACACGTTCCAAGCTATCAATAGTGTCGATAACATTGATACTACGATCGATAATCCTCCTATATATCCCCAATTGGTTGACTATCGCTATTCAATCAATCGGCAACACTAGCTGTCATATAATACTGCTATAAAAGATTTCAATACTCACCCAGAGAGGTGCGGAGGGTTGCAGTTGCGACGCGAACGCCATTCGGAACGCATCTCCCACCAGTGAATTCAGTTCTTCCGCCTGCAAGCAAGAATTTTTACATGTGATTGTTGTTAAAAGCAGTGCAACCGATGTTTAGGAAAGACTTCCAACTAGAAATAATGAACCATTAAGTGTTTTTTTGAGAATGTATAGATTGAGAAAGAAAGAAAGATTTTATTGACCCATAGCACAAGTAAATAATTTTATACAAAACAGTGAACATAATAATAATGCCTGAAGGAGGTATTGTCTAAAAATAAAAGTTTACATATATTTCCACAAAAACAGACAAAAAGCAATTGAAAAAACATTGGTTGTCTGTAAAGTCGATAATTTTACGTGAAAGAGTCATAAAAAATTGCATACTTTTATGAATTGAATTGAATTATTATCTATCACTGAATTATCATTATTTTGTATAATACAAAGAAAGAATTTATTGAAAATTACTTTATTTCTTTTTTTAAGATGAATAAACATTAAGTTGTTGTAATAAACAATGGAAACCACATTAACTTTTCACTTTATGAAGTGGAAGAGAGATAGATGCGCCACAAGTCGAACGCTTAGGCCAATCGTCGCTTGTTCCGCGCTCTCGCTTGCACGCTCGGCTCAGGCGGAACGTTACACTTCCTCGTGCATGCAGCCAGTGTTCATCGATTTATAAGACGTTATCATGTCAAAAAGAATCATCAGAATCGGTTGAGTAGTATTGTAGTTCATCGCGGTCAAATACTGTTGCAAGTTAATTTTTATACATACACAAATTGTCCAGGCCTCGCGTTGCTGTATTATAAATTAAAATGAAACCTATCCTATGTCCTAAGTTGGAACAAATCCAGCAAAATGGAAACGGAAATCATCAAAATCGGTTCAGTAGTTTTGGAGTTTACCGCGGTCACACATTGTGACAGTGAATTTATATATATATATATATATAATCTCGCTTTTTCCCGCAGGGCTAAGAAGAGATCATAGATTACCACTTTCCACGATCCTGATATACATCTATCGCTGCTTCAACTCGCAGCTTATAAAAATATATAAAATATATAAATATAATAAATATATACATCAGAAATTGGCAATTCAGTTTTATTTAATTGTATATTTCATGAGGGCAAAGAATTTTCAACCTACTTTTATTAAAACCTATTTCTAACATTCTCTTCACTCCATTTTTATTGTTTTTATGGTATAACCTATTATAAGTAAAATAATTTATAACTATAAAAGGAGACTTTAATACGATTGAGACGTTACATGACTTAACCAACAGTCCCGGACGCTGTTTAACCACGGAATATTGGAAAGTATCTGGGGCGTGCGAATCTCGTTCCAATGGCACTATTTCCAGTCAAATACAGCGCTGTAGAATTTGCAGAGTGCAATAAACCACGTGACTATTAGAAGAATGATGTGACATGATTTTCTTTTTTTCATTTGATGGATTCAGCCGTTACTTGGTGGTAGTAAATATCCATTAATAAAAATAAATATGTAACTTACTTCCGCCAAAAACAATCAATATTGTTGCCTACCGCATACGAGCATTTGTCATGGGTATTTATTACTATAAAATTACTTATGATTTATGTATGTCTATCATTTCCCTAGTATCCATAACACAAGCCTTACAATGCTTACTTTGGATTAGGCTAATTAAAATTATTTTATTGCCGACAGTATTACTAGACTCCACACTTGAATTCCCTGTATCGTGAAGACGAGAATTTCTATTTGAACTACATGTATTCATGTGTATTGTTAAGTTTGCATGTATGCGTGTGGGCTGGGATATATAAATGCATAACAAATATCGATCTATTTATATACATATATACACCTTTATACACACATACATACACAATCCATTATATGTGAGAATATGCATCGTACATCATTATTTTTGGATAACATCATGTAATTGCCTATATTGATTTTATTTCATATTTTTAAAACGCTATTTCCAATTATTTCACTTCGTTTTCAAATCAGAAATGTAACAATTTCTTATTCAAAATACGTATATTTCTTTGCTGTCTTTATTTTTATGATTATAACGAGAAATGTGTGATGTTTTGTTCACAAACATTGTACCCACAATTTGGTTTGACAACACAAGAGAGTTACCAGCGACACTCATGTATATTCATGAGCCATTATGAAGTTATGAGAAATGCAATATCTTTGGAGATCTCGTTGCGAGAGGTCTCTCAGTGGCGCCATCTCTTACACAAAGCATCTAACATCTCGGTAAATAATTTATTATTTGCACCCATAATCTTATTATTCGTTGAGCTATCCCAAAAACTCACCCCGCTGGAGGTAATTGAGGAAACCGTATTAAGGTATAATAAAAATCATTAAAATATCATTCTATATGCGCTTCTCAACATTTTTTCTAATGCGCACATCATAGGAGTGGAACTCCTTCCCTGTGCGTCTGTTTTTCCGAGTACTTATAACCCGTCTATTTTCAAAGCCAGGGTGTATGGGCACCTTCTGGGTTAGCTTGTTCCATCGTGGATTCTATCTTGGCCCCCGGCCATGATTGGGATCAAGAGCTAACTCATCCTAAATTAAAAAAAAAACCATGCTGGAGCTAGATGGTGGCCATAGGAAATCCGCAATAACGACAAAACTCCATCGAGTTTGGGCTTTTCAAAATTATAGTTTTATTAACAAGTAAATATAAAAGCTTGTTTTTAAAAAAGAATATTCAAAGTTATTTCTTGTTCGATACTTGTAAAATATTAGGAGAAACTAGAGCACGAAAAGATGTTGCTGGCGACAGATTAAGAAACACTTCGAGAAATTCAACGGGGCTGTCAAAAAAATGGTAACTCACTTGCAAAAGCACTCATGCAGATAGCGAGAGGCTTTGGGTTAAGTCCCGCTTAACACCTGCGAGAAGTCAATTTATTTAAGGAAAAATTTCTTGAGATATAAAACGCTAGCAGTTGAATTCTTAAATAACATATTTAAGAGTGTTTGATGGACTCCGAAACTTCTCAAACGATTTTGATGATTTTTCTATCGTTTTGCTGGATTTTGGACATATGATAGGTTTCATTTAAAATTATAACACAGCAACGCGTGGCCGGTTCAGTTAGTATTAAATAATTTCTTTTCAAGTTCAGTATTAATTTGGGTTTTACTAAATACCTCCTAAGGACTTTAAATCGACTGCATATATTTCGTATATTTATGTATTATTATTTATAATAGTTTAATGCATTAAGTAAGAAACTACCAGTTTCAACTATATTAATCATAAAGAACAATCTTACAAAAAAGCAAGAAAGTTGGTTTCTGTGACAATGTTGAAAAAATATACGACTTAGAAAAAATATAAAAAGTTATTACAAAAAATTCGTCATTTATAATTTTCTGAAAATTCTAAATAATATAAGCATTAAATAACTGAATTTGTTCGAGGTTTCAAACAATTATAGTAACCTATCATAATACCATGTAGGACGATTTTTATATTATTATTTTATCTTGAATAGGTAAGCGCTTGACCGCTATCTCGCCTGATGGTAAGCGACGATGCGATCTAGGATGTGACGCGCTTGCATACAAGACACCTATTATTAATTGTAGTGTCCAACACACTTATGGGTGTCGTAAATGTTAACTAATGATACTAAAGTTTACCATACACCTCGCGTAGAAAACTCTTTTCGAAATTATGGTCTTTTCTACTACTAATGGTACTAGTGGTCTCTTAATATAGGCCTAATAACAAGACTCTAGGTCACCCAAAGGGCATTGGAGCGTGCTTTGTTCTAAGTTTCCTATGTGATCGAATCAGAAATTAGAAGATCCGTAGGAGAACCAAAGTTACTGACATTGCCAAACTTAAGTGTTAAGTGGCAGTGGGCGGGGCACATAGCTCGTAGAACTGATTGCTTTTGTGGCAGAAAAATTCTCGACTGGCGACTACGGACCGGAAGACGAAGTGTAGGCAAGCCTCCCATGCGGTGGACTGGTGAAGCACAGGACCGGTCATTGTGGAGATCTTTGGGGGAAGCCTTTGTCTTTGCAATGGGCGACATTTGGCTGAAGCGACTACGTTCTCCAACACTCCAAGAAGACTATGGCAAAACCTCCCGTAAAGCAATAGACACTTTTCGGGTGAGATGATTCATAAATATTGTAATAAAGTATTGACGATTAAAATACGATATGTCTGTATAACAATGGTGATTTTATTAACATAATCTGTGCGGTTCCATTTTAATGACATCGCATGAAAAGTAAATTAAAACGACACAATGATTAATCACATCCTGTGGGATCATGTCATGACGATTGTTATTGAAAGCCTGTGTCAATCAATCCAATGCGAATCAAGAAACTGCTTACAAGGGGAAATATTTTTTATTTCAACTTCGTCAGATTATTATCTGTTATTTCATTGTCAATGTACTACTGAAACCTTTTTTTTATTATTTGTTTTTTAATATTTGTCTTTTATAGTAAATAGGTAGGCTCTTGACCACAATCTCGCCTGATGGTAAGCGACGATGCGATTTAGGGTGTGACACGCTTGCCTAGAAGATGACTTGAAGACCCCTAAATTGTATTTTTCAGGAACCACAGACTCGGGCAAAGAGTTTATCTCCCTAGCGGTACGTATCACAAAATTGAAACCAAAACGCTAAGTGCAACTCTTAGGTTCAATCATTAATGGTGGTGCCTATTTGTAAGTTTTAATTATCGGATAAAAAAATAAAGACGGTGGAACAAGGCTATGCAATTCTGCTGCATACTCTCCGAAATGTATCCGAATATATATAAGCCATATTTTTTTTAAATAACTCGTTCCTTTCTTGTCATATCAATCGAATCGAGCGCGTTGATTTATTTAGCAAAAACCTTTTTTATTAATTATATTATACCGTATAAACAAAGAAGATATTAGAATATAAAAAAAACCTTCCTAGTAATATATAGTTGACACGTTGATTGACACCAAACTTCTGTAGTTTAGTTTGGTTGTTATACTTCTGGTAAATGAAAAGAAAGAAAGGATGTCTTAGAAACAAAGAAGGACTTTCTCTTATTCAGGACAGTAATCTATAATATCATGGAGCCCATTGTAATTAAAACAACTTAAGGATTGATTAACCGATAGGGCGTTTAACTGAAACTATCCACATGGACATGACCCATGGGGATAGTGGAAAAAAACTTTAATTAATTGTTGTTGCATTGTCTACAATTCTACATTATAAATGTAACTAGCTAACCCGGCCATGCGTTGCTGTGTTATAAATTAAAATAAAACATATCCTTTGTATAAAGTCTAAACAAAAGCAGCAAAATGAAAAAAAAAACATCGAAATCGGTTGTGTAGTTTTGGAGTGACACGGAACTTTTATGTATCTAGATTAGATGACTATATAAATGCTTTGTTGGAAATTCCTTTCAAAGTATAAATATTTATTTAATGAAGAGATAAAGTTACTTGTAAAATATGTTGCATGCAGATCTTGAGACTAGTGTTTAGCGAAAACGGTAAATCTAACCATTATTATAGCAAAAAAATTCACCGGAAACTTATATCGGATGCATGATCATATCTTTTGATGTTATTAAATGTTTATCAGTCAACACAGGACTATTTTTTACACAAAGCAAATATAAAAAAGGACTAAAAGGGATACTGGGAAATTTATTAATTTAGTGAAAGTGAACTGATTAACCAATCTTCAAAATTGATGTTATTTAAGGGGGAAATCCCCTTAATTTGATTTTTTTAACTATACACCATGTACACTATTTTTCATTGTAGACTTGTTGTGTGCTGACGCTACTCATGCTAATCAAATTAATCATATACTGAAATTAGCATCATACAACCGATGAATTTTCTATATGAGCAAGTAACCTACGCACCATAGCCCACGCTTGTATAAATCTGTCGCCCATTTGACAGGCACGATGATACTGTCGCCCGATTTTATGAAATTGTAAACGTCTCCACGTTATGTGTTGAGAAAACAAGAAACCCATCGGCAATTACGATCTTTTTAACTAGGTCGATGCAGTCGCTAAGCATAAAGCTTCGCTAGCACCATATATTGAAGCGGACCGTAACACTAAAAACAAAAATTAAAAAAAAATCAATATCATTTATAGTCCGTTTTTTTAGCATTAGAAAGAACAAAATTTGGGTACTTTATTGTACACATAATGTAACGAGCAAAACGTAACATCGTGAAAAGTTTACACTAAAAAGTACCTTAAGAAGCAGAAGTTGCAAACTTGTGGAACGAAACGTTGGTCAGTTTGACACGACAAAATTAAAAAGTACATGCCGATGTTGTAATTTGTACCATATTAGGTGATTTTTAAAATGGTCGCTTAACATGGCCGCCATTTGCAACAATAGCGGCAAATGTCAACGTCTGCATTTATCTGTTTTGACTATTTTCTTTGATTTTTTGTTAAGGTTTATTGTTTTTGTTGAAGTTTTTTGATAAAAGTTTTTGTTGTTTTTTGTTATTTAATCTGTTCAACAATGGACGAGCCTGAAGCCGGTCAAAGTGGACTCCAGCACAAGGTTAGCTGCCACTGCGTCTTTGTTTACATAATTTTTTATGCTAAAAAAAATGTACTATAGTAAATTTTAAAATTTCATAACAGTGAAAACTTTCAAAACGCGCATTTTCTTTCAATAGGAAATATACCATAGAGCCAATATTTTTTGGTTAGAACTTTTATATTTTTGCGAATTTCAAAATTCGGGCTCCGTCGCGATCTAGTCCTAAACCTGTTGGCTCGATTCATTAAAAAAATACGAAAATCGGCTAGGAACTCCTAGAGTTATGGCGTCACATACATTACGTCATTGAATCTTAGCCATGGGAGCTTTGTTTCAAAAGAGTTTTACTCTTTAGCGGTAAGGATCACAAAATTGCAACCTAAACCCTTTTTAGTATATCAACTATATAACGGTGGCGCCTTTATGTAAGTATAATTGTCCGATGAAAAATTGGGGACGGCGCAACAAGGCTGTTTATATCTGCTGCGACATGATTTTGTTGATTCAGTAAATCTGCAATATCTACAAGTTGTTAACAATTTCTAAAATATTAGTACAGGGAATAATGCTCCTTTCGAAGCTCGAGGCAGCTCGCTTTGTAAACGTCGACCATGTAATCAACCCGTTACCGTGGATTATTTCCGTAACGACCACTCCGCAAGCTGTTTATTTATCTAATTACATGCCTAGGAAACCTGAACAACATTAATGAACACTTGCTACAGAAAAATCGACCTTACCAGCATAAAATCAAAGCCTCCCATTACGGCGCACAAAATTTGTTACCCGACAACTATTACTGGGAGTTGGAACGAGAGATTTTCATCTTTATTGTGAAGAGTTAAGGTTGAGAGTATTGTTTTGGCAAGCTAATGGTTTAAGCCTGAAGGTAAGCAATTATAGCGTCTTTCTAGCTACTGGGGACGTCTGTCGGTAAGACATGATGCTGGATCTTCTGATACAGTATTAATTAGAGTTTACTGGTCGCGAATGAAACGAAGATTTCTCGGTCGGACAGTAAATCTTTTCTTTATTTATTTGCGAGGGAAACATACATAATTTTAGTTTAAACCAACACATATTAAATACACTTATAACGTTGAACTTTCCACAGATATATAATAACGACATTAGCAAGGAACGTTTGGCGTTTACAACGAAAGTTAAGCAATGGAATTTAAAATGAAAAAGGGAACTAATTTTGTCTGTTTTCTATTACAAACAAGTGGCTACCGTTTGGTGCAATGGTAGCGATCCTGCCTTTTGCGCAGACGGTCCTAGACTCGAGTCCCGGAAGAGCCAAATATTTGTTGGAGTTCCTATGGATCAACATCAATGACCCAATGTCTGTTTAGCACTAACTTACCGAATTCTAAACCGATTTTAATAATTTTGTGTTGAATCGAATCAACACATTAAGGACATAAGGTAGCCTAATTTTGACATTTGCAAAAATAAAAAAGGTATGACCAAAAAACATTGGCCCTTTGGGATTTCCCATTGAAACAAAAATCACGCGCTGTTTGAAAGTTTTCATTCTTATGGATTTATTTAATTTACTAAACATTATTGATTTTTTTTTAAAATAACGTTCCGCTCCAATATTTGGTGCTAGCGTGCATTGGCCTAGTATAATGAACTAGAGAATTTTTACCTAAGTCATGGGTATTTATAGATATTTCTATGAATATTACATAACTATGAATCATTATAATGCATGTCTATCTGCTATCCTATAACACAAGCCTTACAGTGCATACTTTCGGCTAGGCTAATTGGTGTGAATTAAATATTGTAGCACCCTCTATTATTCTTTATTGTATTTAAGGTAAATATGTGTGTAGCAATAGAGTAACTTTTCTTGTAACTTTTCTTATTTTTCTGTTCACTGATCTCAAACTGAAATGTTATTTAGTTATTTAATTATAGTTTAATGTTACTTAATTTTTATGTTAGATTTAAGTTATATATATTAGTTACACCTATTTTTATTATCATTCTTAATAAATCTATTATGATGTTGCGACACCCTGACAGGGTTTATGTTCGGTTCTGTTATTTTTGTAATTCCATCTATGTATACCACATGAGTGCAATATAAAACATTTGAATTTGAGTATTTTTTCATTCATATAATATCACTTCGTCTTTATACTAAGCCCTTTCACTTGAAATCTTTTCGTGGGCGAATGTCTGTCTTCCATCTTGCGTGTCACAAATTTACTCCCACCGTGTAGTTGTAAACAAGAGCCCTGGTTTTATCGGCACACCCGTTCAATTGTCTGATTTGTTTATTTACGACTGTATCTATTGTAAAGTCGATATAAAAGAAAACGACGTTTTAACGACTTAAGTAAAAGTTCTTTATTATTGCCAGAGTTTGATGAGAGTTCTTGAAGGCTTTTTAGCAACGTAAGTGTAATATAGTGCAAAGTTTGTAAACTGTGCTTAATGTCTTTTTAATAATATTCATTTTGTAATAATGTAAAATAAAAAACAAAAGTGTTTGCTTGCGAGTTCAAAATAAATATTATAAGTATTAACTTTATTCATCATCATAATTTTTTGTGTAGCAATAAGCCTTGTTTCTAAGTTTTTAAGATTTTGTAAGCTGTTTGTTACTTCAAATTCTTTAAATATTAAAATATTTATACATGTAAATATAAATTTAGTCAAACAAAAGGTAATGTAAATATAAATTTAGTTAAAATTAAAACCTGTTGATTTTAATTTTAAAAAAAAACCGGCAAGTGCGAGTCGGACTCGCGCACCGAGGGTTCCATAAAATATTTTTTTTATATGATGTAACTAAAAAGTTACAGTTTTCGCAATTATTCCTTTATCTGTGCTATAAGACGTAGCTTTGTAGCAAATTTCAAGATTCTGAGTTCACGGGAAGTATCCTGTATGTTTTGATTCCCTGGCGAGTGTCGAATGTGCGGAATTTTGCGGCATAAACGGCTGTATCTTTTGATTGCGTTGGCTTAGAAGTTTGAGTTTTTCACAGCTCCAAGGGACAGTAGACCTAAGTATTTGATATAAATTTCAGCTTGATACGTCCACGTGTTCCTGAGAAAAAGGGTCTTGACAGAAGGACGGACGGACAACAAAGAGATCCTATAAGGGTTCCGTTTTTTCCTTTCGAGGAACGGAACCCAAAAATAATCTCTATGATTCTAAAAAAAATTAATACAAATATTTTTTAAAGCTTTTACTGCCATCTAGCGGATGTTTTAATCAACTAGCAAGAACTAAATTCTCTGTGACTTAGTTTCATTTCATCTGTTTTGGCATTGTCTGCTAAGATTTTGGAAACCAGTTCATAGTAATTTAGTTTTGCTGCTTTATTATTTAATTGTTTTACTTTTAAGAAATCAATCAATGGATATAGCATGCATGAATGATTGTGTGATGAATACAAGCATTTTTACCTACAAATGCTCGTATTCATCACACAAATAGCCCCTTCCGGGACTTGAACCCAGGACCGCTGCTGTGAAAGGCAGGATCGCTACCGCTGCACCAAACTGTCCTTAGACATTATAGTTTTTAGAACGCGGGATAAAGTGTAGCTAATGACCTGGTTAGTATTTAAATCATAGTATTTTAAGGACGGCTCTCCATTGTGAAGAAGGAGAGGGTAACGTTACCCTCGGGAGTAAACAGCTCGTGTCGACGTCACGTAACGTTTTAATGTTTGTCTGCGGGAATTAGTAGGGAACTAGCGGAATGAGATTAAGGGATGCTGCCTTTGAGTTCGCTCTCACTAGCAACTCGACTGAAAAGAATTTTATAGCATGGTTTTTAAACGCGCCACCGACGCGCATTTGGAGTGATACAAACGCGAATCAAAAGCAATAACTATGAATTTATGTAATGATGGATTACATGGCAAAATGAGAGAAGGAAGGCGAAAACCATACTTTTTATAAAGAACTGTTACATCGATAGTGAAAGCCAATTTTATTACTATTTTTCTTTACTTCTGAACTTCACCGAGCCTAATACATACCTACGTTTTATAGCTGTTCTCTCTTCAAGTAATTAGTTAAATTAATAGACATTACTTTTGTGATTTCATAATTGTTTATTATGAATAACTAAAATAAAATAAATAATAACAAGGGCTGGGTGCAAGCGAACAAATTCAATTAGTTATTCGGCATTCATGATGGCGACATGGATGAATGGCGCGCGAAACAAAACAATTCACAACACTACAGTGACGAGACGTGCGGGATGGGGCGAAATTCAGCGTCAACGAATTTATTTCTCGTCCCGTCCGTGTTGCTATATTTGTATATGCAACTATGTCATGAAATCGTTCTGTTCCTTCCAGCACGAACCAAACACGTGTATGCTGAGACGTTTAGTATATTTTAAAACTACGTCCAGACCTATTGTACGTCACATCTCCGTTCCGTCCGAGGAATTAACCCGTTACGTATGCTGAGACCTGTACCACAGTAAAGAACAGTAAAACATCTTCATACAAACGTGCCGCTCTCGGTTTGAATGTGTGCGTGCGCGCCGCGCGCCGTGTCGGCACGCGATTTCACGCACACGCTAGCATAATATATGGGGGAATAAGGTGGCGGCAGTACGGGCTGTGCCGCGCGACTGTGAGCATGCGCGTACGTCACATGACCGCTCGCGATCGTCAACTCTCGCCGGCCACTTACCATAATATTAATTATTACGAGTATCATGACTTCAAAAAGGGGAAAAAATATTGTAGTGTTTTCGGGTGCCTCAATAACGATTTCGCAAACAAATATTCAATCATAATATGCTTTTTATTACATAAATTTAGATCAAGTGCTGCTTGTTCGAAAATATTAACTAAAAGTAAAAGCGACGACCCTGGGGATCAACGCAAGAGTAGGCTAATAACTCGGCGGGCGGCCTTAGATAACCTACTGTTCTGTATTTACTGTGCCTATACAGTGACGGTGTTAAACGATAGACGTGCTAGTGCTGGACCAAATTTTAGTCCTATATGTTAAACTTTTCGGAGGAACTAACCCGTTATGTATGTTGAGACGTTTACTTAGTTACGTTAAGTTTGAAGGAATCACGAACATCGAGCTCAGCTCAACGCTCCATCTCCTCTCGTGAATAATGAACAATCTGCAGTACCCAAATGTTGATCTGTGTGTTTCACTCGGTTACGAAGGTTCCTCTTGTTTCGGCATTTTTAGCAAAATATTGAGAGACATAATTTAATATAACTTGCTGGCTGGCAATAGATTAAAAATTATGTAACCAGCAATGCATATTTAACTACACTCGAGAGCAATGAATCCGGGTCACTTAAAGAATCCTAAAAATCTCGGAAACTAAAAATGCTAGGTTAATGCAATAAATTGTATTTAATAGACAATGTAATACTCCTTAAATGAAGGCATTAAAACTTCTTAGTTATTGTAAAGTTATATCATAAAAAAATCAAATTTGAAAAAGGGCCACTTTCGAAGATGGAACTACGAAATTACAGCATTTGGTTTTGCTTTTGTTTGTAATCTGTCATTTATGTGGGTACATAAACCATGTTGATAGTGCTCTATATTCATTATTCAAGCTGAAATTATGTCGCTTACGCCTGAAGAATGCACCAGAATACTTACAATGCTGGAAACCGGCCGGAGTCAGCGCGATACAGCCAGGACTATCGGTGTGTCGCTGTCAACAGTACAAAGAGTTCTCCGACGTTACGAAGAAACTGGTTCTAACCTACGCAGACCAGGAACGGGCAGAACCAGGTGTACCACAGCACGGGAAAACCGATACTTGGTGAACACCATGCTTCGAAATCGCTTTCTCACAGGAACTGAACTCACCAATCAGTTTCGACGCCTCGGAGGAAGTAACCCAAGTGCATGGACAGTAAGACGTCGGCTTGCTGAATCTAACTTAAAACCCCTTAGACCTGCAAACGGCCCTAAACTGGAGCGTGGGCATCGTATTTCAAGACTAAGATATGCCCAGAGCCACGTAAATTGGAGTATTGAAGATTGGTCAAAAGTTATGCTCTCCGACGAATCAAAATTTATGCTCTACAAGCACGATGGAAGACACAGAGTGTATCGAAGACCAGGGGAAAGATTCAAGCAAGCATGCATCGAAGAAAAAGTAGCCTACGGTGGTGGGTCTGTACTTGTGTGGGCCGGAATTTCTTCTGAAAGTCGCACAGAGCTGGTGATCATAGAAAACGGCTCTTTAGCTAGCGTAAGATATGTGGAAGAAATCCTCAGTGATCACGTTGGTCCATTTATGGTCAATTTAGGTGAGGATGCTATATTTATGCATGACAATGCCCGACCTCATACAGGTAGGATTGTGAATGACTACCTTCAAGAGATGAACATTACTCGTATGGAGTGGCCAGCGCGCAGCCCGGATATCAACCCGATCGAGCATGCTTGGGACGAGCTAGGCAGATGCGTAAAACAACGAAACCCTCCCCCAATCACGCTTCGTGAGCTCAAAATTGCTCTCACAGAGGAATGGGAGAATATTCCCCAAAATCGTATAAGGAACTTGGTGTACAGCATGCCAAACCGCGTAAACGCAGTAATGGAAGCACGAGGAGGCAATACGAAGTATTAAAATTCAAGAAAATCGTAATAAAGTTCAAACATTTCATGTTTCCTATTTTTGTTTTAAGGAGAGATCAGCAGTTTTTTTCTTTATGTAATTTTGTGTTAATAAAATGTATGGTGACTCATATTTTTTTACTTTCATTTAAGGAGTATTACATTGTCTATTAAATACAATTTATTGCATTAACCTATCATTTTTAGTTTCCGAGATTTTTAACATTCTTTAAGTGACCCGGATTCATTGCTCTCGAGTGTATATTCTTTTAAAAGTAAATTTGCCGTTTGTCATGAAATTTAATTATAAATACACTATGATGAACACTTTTATTTAATATATAGCTGTGTAAATCCTAGAAATTCAACCATAAGTATTGATAAAAGGGTTTTAATTAGATGAGTAGTTCGAAGAATTGCATTCTATATCTTAACTTACATTATCATCACCTCTATATAATATAATTTATGTTATAAATATATAATATTTATATCGCTGTTGCTCAATTATTCTTTTTGGTTAAGAAGAATGAAACCTGTCCTAAGTTTTAAGTTGAAACAAATCCAGCGTAATTAGAAAAAAAAATCGGTTGAGTAGTTTCGGCATTCATCGCGATCAAACACTGTTACAAGGAATTTTTATATATACATAGATTAGTAAAGATCTGTAAATAAAAATAAATTTATTTTAATAATCCTTATAATAATAAAACGGAAGTTATCAATAAAAGGACTATGTAATCCGTTATAGTAGTTTATGATACTGTTGCATAATAAGGGTTCTTATAACATGAGTGTGTTTTAAAAAAACGAGCCGTAGGCGAGTTTTTTTATAGTATCACACGAGTGTTATAAGACCAAGTTATGTACAGTGTCATACACTACTTTATCTACTCTTATAATATATTACGTAAAACAATGTTGCAAACAAAACCAAACTTTGTTTAAATATTGAAAAGATTTTTTAAATGTCAAATGTTGGCGCCAAGGTGCAAACATCGATTGTGAATGCGTGTTGCGTCGTCGCGGACTCGTTCATTGAAACCTTTTTAAAGTAGAGGTTCAACCTCCTTGGTCCAGCTGGAGGTTGTATAGGTGTATCGTTATGATTAAAAAGTTATATTATGATACAGGTGTCCATACAAGACCTGTATCGTAATTAAACTTTTTTTTTAATTATTTTTGGCCTGCACGTAATGTTTGTCATAAGCATTTTGTTTTCAGTTTTAGAATCTTTGTATTATAGTATCAGAGTAGATAAAATAATTTATACCAATAGATAAATTAGTTTATTTTTACATAAATATGAACGCCTACCGTAACTACTAATCCAAAATAAGTTTTTTTTCAATCTTTGTTCATCTCAATTGTAATAAGAAAACTTACCAAGCTTGTCCCTCACAATACAAATACATGTCAAATCATCTAATTTTAAATCTAACTATAGCGAAGGTGTTATAAGTGAATTAAATAAGAAGTAATTAAATAAGAAGTAAACAAATAAGTAGTGCATTCCAATCACACGTGTGGCATTAGAAGCTCATGGTAATAGATTTTCCTTGCCATATGCCGCCGGAACTGGGATTCCAGATGATATCTCTTTAATTGTTTAATTAGTGATGCAGCGCGCGTCGGCGCCATCATGCATGGGTCACCCACGATCCACTATTTACTTTACATCCAGTTGATATATGAGAGCGGTGAGTCAACATTGGTTCCCTATTGAGACTCATTAAATTCAAATGTCATAATATATCATGACATACTTTTAATTGTCAAATAATTACTCATAATCTATAATCTAAGATCACAAATTTGTTGTTTGTCTATCCGCTCTTTTTCCCGCTATTTCCATTGTATATACTTTACGATAACGATAATTAACGAACAGATTTTCTGAATTGAATGAATACTCGCCCGGGGGTCTCCCTTTATACGCAGCATTAAAATGCATGATTTTAGAACGCATACTATTCATTGGGCATAATTTGAAATAGCTGGCTGTCTGGTAATTAATAAAAAATTATTTAACCTAACTTAATCAGCAATGTATGTCAATTTATGCCTTTTGATTAGCATGCCGAATGACTTGATGTCAATTGAAATTATGCGTTATGAATGGCTTCCCTCGCCCGGATAGCAAGGAGATGACGGCAAGGGGAATTTTATCTAACAATAGGGTGTTTGGCAGGTTTTACGAAAATGTCTCAAATGGTTCGTCATAACATGAAGCATCTGATTATTTGTTTTTAATACAAGTTTAAGTGATCAGAAAGCCACCAAAAAGCTTTTCATGCAGGTTACTTAATGTCATGACGACCTGCTTTTTAAGGGGGGAAGTCCTTATAAAATTTTCAAAATATTGTTTTTTTTTTAACAACAACAACTTGAAGAAAATCAGCTTTTTGAAGAAGAGGAAGGACTATTGTATGGACCTGGGATTGCAGATTAATCGGTAAGTAGCTAAAACTGGGCATTTTCCGTTACTAAAACTTTAAACGCGATTATCTCGAAACTGTATTTTTAAAAACTGCTCGTGTTGTAACTCAAAAAGTTATGGATCGATTTGTCTGAGATTTGGTGAGGCCTTTCTCTACACTATTATCGGAAGGATAAACCTAAAACTTTAGATATTTCGCGTTGATAAAGTATTTTTTTGGGGTCAAAAAGATCAAAAAAATAGCCCCAAATTCTGATTTTTTTTTCAAAGGCTTATTTTATATTGAATTTTATATTTTTTTTTAAAGTTTTATAGGTTAATCCTTTCCATTAATATGTCCTAAAAAGAAAACATTAAAATTTTTCTCTTTCAGATCGATGGTTGATGAGTGACAAATAGAGCAGTTTGGGACCTCGCGTCGGAGGCAGTCCGCATAAAGTTATCCTGAGCCACCATTTTGGATAAAAAAAAAAAAAAAAAATGTACTCTAAAAAGGTTGAATAAAGTTGTGTTAAAGTTTAAAAACAATGAAATTATTTCATCACCTTTAAAAATATTTTTAAAATTGACCTATTTTTAGGCGTCTACATGGACTTCCCCCCTTAACAAACTTATAGCTGTCAAATCTTAATACCTTTGACATTAACTGTAAACAACTAGGTGACGTCACTCCGTCATGCGGCGAATTCTTTGCATTTTAAATCACGTGGTTTAATTAATTTATTAATTATTTCTTATAAAAATCATAAATATATAAAAACTAAATAACTGTTTCATCCTAATCGATTGCCCAAACACTTGTAAAATGTTTTTTCGAATACTAAAATATTTTTATTCCTTGCAACCTTGCAAAATATCTTTGTTTTGAATCTATCAATATGAATCAAATTGTTTCCTCAATAATTATTGATTCACATGAGCATTTTTAGTTTTTATAATAATCATCGATCAATATGTATAAATGTCAAGACTTGTCTCTTTTAATATGCTTTTCGCATATACGAGAATGTTTTGAGTTGCAGCCTAACATGTTATTTTGTTCAAGGCTCAAAGTTAGCATTGTAACGCTTGTGCTATGGATATTAGGATAACGTATATACATGCATATATTATAATAATAAGTAATATTAAAAGAAATATATAAATACCCATGACTGAGTTACAAATCTGGGGGCACGGCAGTGCCCCCGCCAAGTCAAGCAAAAAAGCGGCACGGACGTACCATCATTTTCTCGAAGCAATTCAGGCCATTTTCGACCACCTGTAACTTCGTTGTGGATAAAACTAGAAGACTGAATTTTCAGTTACCATGCAGGCATTGTAAAGACACGGTATATTTCAAAATTCATTCAATATGAACTAGTAGTTTAAGAATTATAACGGGTCAAATTTCTTAATTTTGTCACTCACTGACTCACCGATCATCAAAATTCTAAGACACTTCTAGCAGACCTAGAAGCTTCAAATTTGGAATATAAATAGTGTTTGGTGTATGAATCAAGGAAAAACTAAAAAAACCTACAAAAATAAGAAAAGTTCATAAGTCAGAGAGAGGGCTTCAAGAAAATTCGTTGCTGGTAGATATACATACATATATACAATAAGTAGAAGGTACCGAAAAGGAAAAAAGTAGACTGTCTACAAAATACAAAAAGCAATGAGATCCCATCAAAAACAATACTTGTCAAAAAAACCAAGTCTCGCAACTCAGTTGTTCTACGGTAAAAAGTTGTGAGATCCATGTAATACCAAGTCGGTTATTAATTTATTCAGTCCCTACTTAAGCGAATTTCTGTCTAAATACGTCCAGTCCCTAAGACCACGATCGTGGTCCATAACAATTGAAAATCAATTGTGTCTGGAATCTCCGTACTCGAAGCATTAAGTTGTTACGTAATAATTAACAGCATCTTATAGTGACGCATATCAATATTAAAAATCTTTATTGTTTTATATAAATATATTGACTCGGCCATCGCATGAAAACACGTGTAAATTAAATAATTTAGTTGTTTATTCCAGACACAATTGATTTTCAATTGTTATGGACCACGATCGTGGTCTTAGGGACTGGACGTATTAAGACAGAAATTCGCTTAAGTAGGGACTGAATAAATTAATAACCGACTTGGTATTACATGGATCTCACAACTTTTTACCGTAGAACAACTGAGTTGCGAGACTTGGTTTTTGACGTGACAACTTCTTATAAATTGGTTTGCCGGGTGACACTTCAAGAAACTGCGTTACGCTCCGCTCACGTTATGCGCTTACAATGAGAGCGAGTGAGAGGCACGCGTCCCTTCCACTCGGGCATGGTTAGCCCGCCTAAGAGCGAGAGAGACAGACATAAAAAGTGGAAGGGACGCGTGCCTATAAATTAATGTTTTAAATATAATTCTTTGTATAAATAAATGTTTTAAATTGTTACTATTATTTCATCCTTCTTCCTACTATACGAATGAATATTCACATTAAAATTATTTTACCACTCAAAGTCGTTGTCACGTAAAACTTTCGCCCGTATACCGACTTTACAGGCAACCAACCAGTTTTTTTGACAAGTATTGTTTTTGATGGGATACTCGTATTCATCACCAAACATCTGCCACTTCCGGGATTGGAACCCAGGACCGTCGGTAGTAACGGCAAGACCGCTACCGTTGCACCAAACTATCGTCAAAATAAAAAAAATAATTTTGTCTCTGCCTTCCTGTTTCATTTCGGAGTGAGTAACGTACGCCATGGTATGTACATCGCTACGCGTTATGGGCACCGTGGGTGATAATATCAGCTCATCTAATAAGGAAACAAGGCTCGCATACCATGGGGTCCCTTATCACTGTAGTAATCTCTTAAAGGTATATTGACTGCTTCACCAACTTTGGGTATGAACTCATGCATGCTTTTAATGATAAAACAATATTTATAGCAGTTTTTAGTGATTTAAAATATTCTTAGTGTTTTTTATTGATAAATAATATAAATAGAATATTTAGTAACGAAAAATTATATATGCTTTTTAGTGATTAAAAAAAATAAATAGAAACTAACAACTCATGTCTAGAAACTAACAATAACACGGACCAAAACAATGTAATGAAAACCTCATAAAGCAAATAAAGGTTATGAATATGAATAATCATAATCTTGTTCAGAATTTAGTTTTTTTGAGTAATATCAAAATTAAAAAAACATCAATCTTTTTCTTGTGATGAAATTAATGTTATTACTACTACAAAAACGAGTATAGGAAAATTACTTGAACGCCACACATGGTTAAAAAATAAGCTTTCGTTAATGGTTATAAACAAATAAATGAACCCCGTTTAATAATGTTAAATAAATAAAGAAAATATATGCTTTATTTCTTTATAAATTAATTATGATCTATTTGGAAAACATTTATGCTTTCAACAATATACCTAATAATATTATTTCCAAAGAGTAAAAGTGCAGTTGGCGAACTCAATTAGTGCGTAGTTTCCCTTAGGGGCCCTTAATAACAATAAATTTATCAAGTACCACTCATGATAATTCAATTACCCAATCGATTTACCGGGATACTGTTCATATTATTCACAAAAACTTAAGTGATTAATTAATAAACCTATTTAAGTCCATTTTTTTAATTTATGATATATTATATTACTAGCTGATCAGGCCACGTGCTGCTGCGTTATAACTAAAACCCATCCTATGTCCTAAGTTGGAACGAATTTAGCAAAATGAAAAAAAAACGGCCACTTCGCGAGTCTCGTATAAACATGTTTTGCTTATAAACCACAAGCAAAAGTTCACCTATAAATTTGATTTTGTTACAGCTTAAAGGTATTAAAAGACCGCAGTATTTGATATGAATTTCAATTTAATACCTCTACGCGTTTATGAGGAAAGGGGTAGTAAGTTTTAAATTATTAAAAATATTTTTATTATATGATGTAACTCATATTTTACGGATTTTCGCAATTTTTCCTTTATCTGTGCTATAAGACGTTGCTCCGTACCAAATTTCATGATTCTGAATTCACGGGAAGTACCCTGTAGGTTTTGATTCCCTTGCGAGTGTCGAAAATTTGCTGCATAAGCGGCTATATCTTTTGATTGCGTTTGCTTAGAAGTTTGATTTTTTCACAGCTCCAAGGGACAGTATACCTGAGTATTTGATATAAATTTTAGCTTGACATCTTCACGCGTTCCTGAGAAAAAGGGTCTTGACAGACAGACAGACGCACGGACGGACAACAAAGTGATCCTATAAGGGTTCCGTTTGTTCCTTTTGAGGTACGGAACCCTAAAAAGTCATCAAAAGTAGTTTCGGAGTTCATCTATACTAATATTATAAAGAAGTAAAGTTTGTGTGTTTTTATATTTGTTAAATTGTAAGGGGTAATCTCGGAATCTACTGAACCGATTTTAAAAATTCTTTCACCATTAGGAAGGCACATTATTGCTGAGTGTCATAGGCTATATTAAATGCTAGAAAAAAATTAAAAGAATTTTGTCCACCCATGCGAAGCCGGGAAGGGCCGCTTGTATAAAAATAAGTTTGTATTTTTATTTTTATTTTCTTAATATTTCAAAAAATGAATTGGATATCCTAAATAATGTTATTTCCACGCCAAATTATGGCAAAACATGTTGATTTTTATCATGCGTGTCATCTAATTTTACCAGATTTAAGGCAAAAACTGATTCTTTTGTCTTAAAAAAGTAGTTAGATTCAATTATCATTTTGCCGCGTGGTAGGAGGGCTGTTTGTTTACAATAGGCGTGTGGTCTCGCCCTCTTGTTTCCTGTTAAACATGTGCGCAAGAGTTTTTAGCCCTCCAGTTAATTATAGACCGGCGAGGGTTTATTAGTTAGGGGGTTGTTTGCCGACCTTTTTTTTCATATCAGTTGCATGCTTTTCGTTCGAGCAAGCACGTACATCATCCCTTTAGCACTTTTTAGTTGACCTCGATTCTTCTTAGCAATTTATTTTACAAAAATCAGTTTGCAATGATCAACTGATCAATTCGCGTATACTCAAATCATTTAATTAATTATTAATCATTTAATCATTTTGCTGGATTTGGTCCAAATTAGAACTAAGGTTAGGTTTAATTTATAACACAGCAAGCTTGGCCGGTTCAGCTAGTAGCTAGAGAGAGAGAGAGCAGTTTAAATCTATCATAATTATCATTTAATAGTTCTACCTCGAAAACTTTTTATATTTCATAATATTATATTAGAATATTATCATGATAAGAAATATTTTATATTTTATTTTATTAAATAGAATTCCCAAATAAAGAAAATTTTTAATAAAACTACTTTTTAAAAGGATTCTTGCGCATACTTCATAGTTAATCTTGACGTTTTAACTACTTTACATGATTAATCCGCAAGTATAACGGATAATATTAAGCACTAAAGTAAAATATTAGCGCTGTTCATTTTAATAAATTTTGTGTTATTTAATATTTATAGAGTATAACCTATATATTGTTGAACTATATTGTTTAATTGTGATCTTAATCACAGAAAATTAATAATATGTTAATTTGTATCTTAATGTTCTTTTATATTCTATTTTAAATAAGTATTTGTTCCTACATTTGTGTACCTCATTTATTGGACACTCAATTGTTTAAATTTTGTATAATATTTTTTTTGTACAGACTGTTTTTTGCCAGAAAAAAAAACATGTGTGCAATTCACACGTAGTATAAGTGAAACCTTCAAAAATGTTGATTTCAAGATACTGAGGCGAATGTAAAATTTCGGGAAGAGATAATTGTAGGTTTTAGTAATGATCATATTTATACAAAGTTAGATAATTTTGTTCAGACTCAGAGCTTACATTTTCCATAAATGATACAAGAGGATTATCGTTACTAAAGTACATACCACAAAAAAGAGACACTGTCTTTCTCATTTTCTCCTACGTTAAATCAAATCACAATGATGCTGAAGAAGTTTTCACTTCAAAAACTGGAATGAGCGCGGAAGTGTTAGAACCAAATATAAAGAAAATAAGATCTAAAACATGATCACAAAATAATGTAGTTCTTTAGCAGTAGTTTAGTCACTTTGACAGGTATTTGTTTAGTAGAAAGCGTGAAAGACTCAGTATTTATATGTTACGGGGCGCTTGACCTGGTTTCTGGAATGGATCTTAGAATCCCTCTTGAGCTGATTTGCTGTCAATAAAAGCATTTTTTATGAATCTCATATTAAGAGCATTCTTTATAGTTATAATGTTACAAAAAGATAATTTCGATTGCTGGGGTAACTTTCATTGGTACAAAACCAAGATTTTGAACTTATGATTTAAGATAAATTATTTTAATATAACAATATTGAAAAAAATTTACTCGACGCACAAGTCAATTTTCAGGCGGATATCGAAACCGCAACCTCTGCAAGTCCGGATCAATGCTCTCCCAATTGAGCTACCGAGCCTTGTGGACACCCTTCGAAATTTTCCAGTACCTTTAAATAATCTCATCAATAAGAGGAAAATCCCCTTGTATTTGAAAGAAACATCCTCCTCCTCCTCCTGCCTGTCCAAAAATTAAAAAAATTAATAGCTTAATTAGTTTCTAAATGATGTGTACCGTTATTTACATGTGTAGGCCATATAGATAAAAATATAAATATATTTATTGGAGCGGACTGAGCGAAGCGAGCGAAGCTCCCATGGATCAGCTTTAATGGCGCAATGTCTGTTACGCCATGATTGCCCGAGTTCTTTACCGATTTTAATATTTTTTGTGTGGAATCGAATCAGCAGGTTTAGGACCAGATTGCGACGGAGATTTTTTGAAATTTTTGAAATTCGCAAAAATTCCCATCGATACAATTTTTTTTTTAGGTATTACTCTCCGCTCCATTATATGGTGCTAGCGAAGCTTTAAGCTTAGCGACTGCATCGCCTAGTATTCTAAACTCACTTCAAACCGCAATAGAGTTAAGCTACAGTTTCGGCTGCCGCCATTCAAACCTTTGTGGCGCCAATTCCAAATTTAAAAACGTAACTTTTTCATAGAGTTGCAATTCCTTTGCCCATTGTTCGAAAAGAGGTAGAGTATGATATATACAGTAAAATAAATAAGTGTAATGTATAAATTGACTCTTTGGCGGGAGTGGGAAGCATCACGTTGGTGATTTAGTTTCTCTAGTCAAAATTTGTGTTGTTGTGGATATAAGTGCGTAATAATAGTGAACTATTAACCATTAAGTGTTTGTGAACATACAAGAGTGTTGGTAAGTGTTACAAAACAGCGGAAGTTGTCTTTTCCTGCTCTCTCAAGAAGTCCACAGGGGGTTTCAGTAAAACCCCACACATTTACTGAACCCTAGGGAAAGCGATGTTCCACTGTTCATTCATCATCATCAAATTAAGAAAAGAAATTACTCAAGAACTTGCAATTAAACTTAATTGACACTGACTAAATGCACAAATTGTGCAAGCCACAAATAAAGAAAAAGAATCTATGAACTGTGTTCTATGAATGTAGCTAAACATCCATAAAATTAACTCTGTAATCTCGCCATCTTTGGCTTATTTCGCTGAAATATTTTTTGTTTATTTTCTCACGTCGAACCAACGGTGCACATCGATGCATAAATAAAAGCAAACCTCCATTAATCCAAGACTGTGCAGTCCCGAGTTGCCGTATTATATTTCAGATGCTCAGAAGACAATATATGTAACGGTCGCATCGCCCACACCACATAACATTTGGTATATTTACGTTAAAACCGATTTCGTGAATAGCATTTTGTATTTATTTGTTGGGAAAAAAACGGCATTGTCCATTACATAATAGGTAATGGTATCACAAGAAAAGTTTATTTAAATAAAATAGCCCTTGCTGAGTTTCTTGCGACACTGTTATTATTGTAGTACCAAGAATAATGCTCGGGCAGGTTGCAGTCAGACAGTCAACATCTTCTGACTGATGTTATAAATGTGAAAGTGTACTTGTTGATTTGAAATATACACAAGAAACAATGGATCGATTGCTGTTATGTAAAGAGATAGAGTTAAATCTTTTATATGCTGACAAAATGTATCCTTCTTGTAATTTATATTGAGAGCATACTTCGGTATCAGATTTTGGAGTATTTATATTATTATAGGTTAACCTATTCATTTCCCTTTTTCAAGTTTTCTCTAGGGATGAAGAGATTAAAAATCTTACATTTGGATACAAGGTATTTCGTCAAATAATTAAGAAACATTCTTATCGCAACATACATATGCAAAAGCTCAGTGATTTCATTGCTAAACTGCCGAGCATTAGATGTCATTTTTCACCAAAAAAACCAGCGCTAAATTAGTGTTTTAGATAATGTTAAAATTTTTGAGCTTCTTATTATCACTGATGGTAGATTTAGTATGTCATCAGTCATCACGGTAGTTGAATAAACAAAGTTTATAGAGAGAGGCGATAAAAAGATTGGCTTAATAAGATTAGATTGGAATGCTAACTAAACCAAAGCGCGAGCCAAGTGAGCGAAACCGTCGCAGCAGAAGCCGGTTTTTGACTTTGTTAAAAGTAGGTGTTCGGGTGATTACTGTTTGGCCCACTAGATGGCGTTGAACTCCGTTGAATCGCGCAATCTTTAGCACATAATATAATTAATATAGCTATGACCCACTTCTGTTTCCTCAAATTTCTACGGATATATTTCTTTAATCGGTGTTGTACTTAAACGGATCAATAGTTCGGCAGTAGCTAGATAAACAAAAGGAACCAAAGTAGAGACGAAATTTTTTGCATTCCATGGATTCACCGTGCGGGTGCATCTTGTGAGAGAAACTCCGAGTAGATCCCAAGACTTGTGACACGGGTGTAGTTTTAAGGGGCCCTTTTCGACGTACATCAACATTCACCTTCACTACTCGTGTTCTCTTCCTGCCCAGCCAAATCTGGTATGAACCTCCTAATGCAGCTCTATGAGTCATGGCAATCAGGAAAAAATAGAAGAAAAATTATTCCATACCAAAATATAAATAAGATACAACCAAAAATAAAATTCTGTTTCGATATAAAGTTTAAGTAGTGATAACAAGTTGTGATAAAATTTATTTTTAATAAGAATAGAATTTCTGATATTTTTTATGCGTAAACTTAAACGGGAAACATATTTTTTTTGTACTAGACAAGCTAAGTAAAGGTAACAATTTCTTTAGTCATAACTTTCAATAAATAATCAGACATTACAAGACTGAAGTTAGTCGTAACAAAATTAGTTCGGACTCATATAAAAAAAAACACCAATGGGATGAATAACAAAACGAAGCTGATCAATACCTCGTATTGCCCCTATCCCCTTATCTCCTAGTACCCTTGCAAAGCAAAGTGAACAGTAACGGTAAATTATTTAAATAAAAAGAAAAAGAAAAAATCGACTCGGCACACAAGTGAATCGAATCTCAGGCGGGAATCGAACCCACAACCTCTGGAAGTTCGATCCAATGCTTTCCCAATTGAACTACCGAGCCTTGTGAACACCCTTCGAAATTTTCTAGTACCTTTCCAATTTTACGCTGTAGGCCAGCGTTGTCTCATCAATGAGAGGAACATCCTCTCTATTCGGAAGAAACATTTTTACAAATGTCTGGGCAATCGATTAAGATGAAAAAAACCCGGTCACAGTATTTTACCGCGATGATCTCCGAAACTACTTTGATTTTTTTTCATTTTGCTGGATTTATTACGACTTAGGACATGGGATAGGTTTCACTTCAATTAAATAACCCAAAAAAATATGCACATTATAATAATTGACCCACATAGACGCCCGGCCGGGTCAGCTAATAATTGTACACATTTCTTTTGGAAGTGCGGTCGAATTCTCTCCCAATTGAGGTTGTGGTCCCCCAAAGTTGCAGGTTCGATTCCCACCTGAGAATTCACTTGTGAGCCGTGAAAATAAAACTATGAATAATAAGCCATTTCCGTTTTTAGTTTTTATGTCATCACTCAAATGTGATATCTACATATTCCGTCTCGTATTCCGAATCCCACGTGGCCGATATCAAACCAGTTTATATACGACTAAACGGATATCTACAGGCAATAAAGTTTATTTTTACATGCGTTTGATCCACCCGGCTATTTCATTGGTAGCTTCCTTTCTCGATATTAAGTTTAAACTTACCATTTCGTATTTCTACGAAGATTTATATGTTCTATATCGGAATAAAGTTCGTGTTACTTTGATGTCCTATTGAATGGAGAATGTTATTTGGTTTTAATTTATTTGAGAAACCAACAGCTTTTAGATGTAAGCAAGAGCATCTAAAAGTAAGGATAATTATAGATTTATCTGTAACAATTACATTAATATGTAATTTTATAGATAAACATGTATATATGAAGATAAATATATACACACAGTTTGGTACAACGGTAGCACTCCTGCTTTTCGCACCTACGATCCTGGGTTCGGAAGTAGCAGATGTTTGTGTGATGAATACTAGCATTTGTACCTGAGTCATGGGTATTTATATATTTTTCTATAAATATTACATTTCTATGTTATATATATGTATGAATATCCGTTACCCTAGTATCCATAATACAAGCCTTATAGTACTTTGGACTAGGCTAATGACCCGGGCACGCGATGCTGTGTTATAAATGAAACCTTATTCTATGTCCTAAGTTAAAATAAATCCAGCAAAATGATAAAAGAATAATCAAAATCGCTTGAGTACTTGAAGAGTTCAACGCGGTCAAACACCGTGAAAGGGAATTTTTATATATATAAATATATGGAAACATTGATTTATTTTATTTTAATTTTTACTTGGCAAGACCATTTTTCGAAGTAAGGCGTAACATAATCACCTATATCCATTTAAGGTAACTTTATATTTGGAAAATTTACTAATACATAATTTTTTATTTATTAAATACTATATATAAAATAAAAGAGAGAACATATGTCTGTATTTTAATAAAAAAGGTGTATTTAATTCAAATGAATGCTATCCTTTAATAAATAAAAAAATATCATTTGACTGGCAACATGTTTTTTTTTAAGTGAAAACTTCTTTAGCATCGTTTTGATTTGAAAATCGATGAAACGAAAAAGCGACAGCAAGAAAGACAGACACATAAATTATATTTACTTAGGAGAAATGAGATAGGAAGCATCATGAACGTGTGTTAATACGTGTTTGTGTGCGCATGCGTAGTACAAAGCTTGAGAGAAGGCATCACAACAACCGTGGTGTTTTGTATACGTGTACGTATTATTTTTGAAGGTTTCACTTCTACCACGTCTGTATTGCACACATGCTTTCTTTTAAAAATGTAGGTCCAGCAAACATTGCACTAAAAAAATAATAATAATACATTGAATATAACATTTTTTTTTTATATAGAAAATAGGCATACGCTTGACCACCATCTCGCGTGATGGTAAGCGTCGATGTGATCTAGGATGTGACGCGCTTGCCTAGAAGGTACCTATTTACTCGTGACTTGAAGACCCCTAAATTATATTTGTCAGGAAACACAGACTCAGGCAAAGAGTTCCACTCCTTAGCGGTACGTATCACAAAATTGGAACCAAAACGCATAGTGCGACTCTTTGGTATATCCACCATATAACGGTGTCGCCAGTTTGTAAGTCTGATTGTCCGATGATAAAATGGGGACGGCGGAAGAAGATTGTACAAGACTGCACACTCTCCGAAATGTATTCTATAAAATACGGATAGGCTTGCTACCTTCCGTCTATGCTCAAGGCTTATGAGCTTTTTATAGAGAAGATCTTCATTGCCGATGAGCCTCTTTTCCCTCCTCTCAATGGACTCAAGCGTCTGGAGCTGGTATCGGGCGGAACTGTCCCAAAGATGAGAACAATACTCCATACACGATCGAACTTGTTCTTGGTAAAGGATGAGCAACTGTTCCGGTGTGAAGTATTTTCTCACCTTCGCCAGAATGCCAAGTTTTTTTGAAGCCATTTGAGCCTTGCTCTCAATGAAAGAGCCAAAATTGAGAGTTGGTGACAAAGACACACCTAAAAGCTCAAGATGGTCAGTGATCGGCACGGAAACACCTCGGAAAGTAGGAGTCAAGTTGAAAGGACTCCTTTTAGCGAAGAAAATTCTTTGACGGATTGAACCCCACTAGATTGGCATCGCCCCATTCAGAGACAGCCTGCAGAGATAGGTTCATGCGGCTAACCATCGCCTCTCTGTGACGCTGGATCTGTTCAGCACTGGCTCGTGCATCAGACATATAGGTCTCTACAACAGTGCTGTCATCTGCGTACCCCAAAATACCGGGCAACAGCAGGTCATTTATATGCAGCAGAAAAAGTGTTATTTAATTGAAATTGTTTTTAATATTTATTTTCATACGCTTATTAATTTCAAAAGAAAAACGTTAACTGTAGAAGGTAACGCTCATATTCAATCTGTACACATTCAATTCGCAAGACACTATAGTGTACTATTATTGTGTCTCACAGTGTACAGCAAGCTGCGAGGCTAAGATAACTTAGTTCCTGAAGCTCGTATTGTTGTTCGCAACTTAGACATTCAAGTTACATGTCGTCATTGAAGACATAAACGACAGGAATATAACATAAATTGTTTGTTATACCTATATTGAGATATTTGATAAAAAACGTTTTTAAGTAAAACTTAACGCACGCTTGACTTCGGGAGTAAACTGGTTAATGCGTGGCGAGACCGTTACGAAAAGTGTGATAGGGCGAGGCGAACGGAAGTTGAGATGGAGATATAAGTTAGTGAAGACAGAAAGAGAGAGAGTTGCGAGCACACATTTTCTTTATTCTTTCTAACCGGTATGCAAGACACTCCACCACAAAGGGGTTGTCGGCAATAAAATGAATGTTGTATTTATTCTATGTTTTGCATTCACAGTGGAATATTTTACTAAGATTTAAAATACGCCTATAAAAACCAACCTTATCTCCAAATCCTCAGGTAGGATACGAACCCACGTCGTCTTATTTGCGTGACCTCACTTCTAACATAAAATAAATCGTTGTCAATAATACGATTAAAGCCTTAATTATAGGGTTGATTTTTCTTTGCTATCCAGGCGAGTGATCCCTGAGCTACCGAGAAGCTGGCAGACACGTCGAAATTTATAAATGTATTTCAACTTCTACTATGACCTAGTATCGTTCCATCAATGTTGAAGGTTAACTTTCAACATAGAAAGTAATATTTTTACAAATACCTAACAATCGATTAAGATGGAACCAGCTCACAAGCCCTCAGGTAGGCCTTCTACCTTAGGCTTCGGAGATTTATTTGTTTTTAAAGCGTACTTTAAATCTTATAGAAGTAATTATGTTTCTTAACCCAGCTTGAATGATTATTGTGTTTAATTGTGATTCAATTAAAAACTACATGTGACATTTGTATCTGAATTAATTACCAAAGAATTCTGGTACCGCATTCCGATCATTATTGACAGGCACTTGTTTTAAGTGACCTTAAATTGGATTCCGGCGGCGGATATTGTGACGTCACTCGGTTTCCATTGGAATTTAATGGACCATTAAGAACTTTTATCTAACCATTACGATATTGGAGTAAGAAAAATGTTCTATGAACAATGATGCCACTGTTCTTTATAATATTGAAATGATGAAACCAGACTTACAAATAGGCGCCACCGTTATATGGATGATACCTATACCAGAGTCGCATTAAGCGTTTTGGTTCCAAAATTGTAATCCGTACCGCTAAAGAGTGGAACTCTCTGCCTGAGTCTGTGTTTCCTGATAAACACAATTTAAGGACCTTTAAGTAACGAGTGAATAGATATTTTCCCATCCTAGATCGCATCGTCGCTTACCATCAGGCGAGAAAGCGACCAAGCGCTTACCTATTCACGATTACAAAAAATGATAATAATATTTTCTCAACTGCAGTGGTGAAGCCGATTTAAAAAAAATTTAAGCTATTTTTTATTCCCAATGTCTAACTCAATTTCTATTCAAAAATATTCCTTACACTCACAACAAAACGCCTAGCCCGACGAAAGCACTGTAAGGCTCGTGTTATGGATACGTGGGTAAGGGTACATATAATACATACATAGATTTAAAGTTTATAAAAAACAAATAAGTCCTGTTTTAGCGTAATTTATACACTCGGACATATTTAAAGAAATCCATTACGCATCCCATTAGTAAGCAGGGTTGTAACTTTTCAACTAATACATAGTTGTTACTAATATTAAGATAGTGAAAAAGTGATAGTTGGTCAGATTTCTATACTTTCAAAAGGTTAAAAAAGGAGAATATATGTATTACAGTCAGAATTGCACAGTTTTTGTATATGTTAGTATATATCAAGTTCTAAACAGAGGGGTTCAATTTTATAAGTGTATGTATGTTTATCTCTGCATATAATAAACAACTATGAGTCGGACTGCAAAAATCTTTTTTAAATGGACTAAGTATGGTCAAACTTAGGGAACTGTGCAAGCTTTTTCAAAATTGATTCAGCAGTTTTTAAGATAGAGTTACTACGACTATCAAGTACCAAGTGACAGTGTTTATTCCCAAGGGAGCCATTCATATCGCATAATATAAATTGACATATTGTTACTTGACATATTAATCAAAAGGTATAAATTTAACATACATTGCAGGTTAGGTATTTTTTAATTATTACCAACCAGGAAGCTGTTTCAATTTTGGCAAATATTAGTATGCGCTACAATTATAATGTTATGATTTAAAGTTCTGCGAAAAAAGGTAGACCCAATATCAAGGTTGACACCGAAGTCAAAAATATAGTTAGCATATTTAATTTATTCCTCCCCTTTTGATAATTAATGAAATAAATCTCAATTTTGACGTTGGTTTATTAATATAAATTACTAGCTGACCCGATCACGCGTTGCTGTGTCTCATTTATTATAATTAATATATTAACAATATTTTTTATTATAAATTAAAATGAAACTTATCCTATGACCTAAGTCGCAACAAAACTAGCAAAATGAAAAGAAAATCATCAAAATCTGTTAAGTAGTTTCGGAGTTCATCACAGTCAAATACTGAGTCAGGTTTGGTATTGAAAAAATATTACATTATATCAGAATCGCAACACGGATTTTGAAATAATCACTGTACTAGTACAGCACTCGCTCAGTTTTCTAATAAAATGAACGATAACTCAAACAATGAGAAACAGGTTATGGCTTTATTCATTGACTATAAAAAAGCTTTTGAAACCTTAGACCACGATGTTTACTTCAGGCGAGGCTGGAATGTTTTATACAGCGGTCCAATGGTGTAAGGGGGATAAGACCCACGCTATCATAATCATAACTTATTTGCTTTAAAATGGTACAACATCATCTGTTGTGATGTAAAAGCATTAACGATCTATATTTTCTGTCTGTTCAAACCGTCTGTCTGTTAAGACTCTTTATCTCGGAAACGCGTAGAGGTATCGAGTTGAAATTAAATCCATATACTCAGTCCCTTGCAACTGTGACAAATTTCAAACTTCTAAGTTAACGTGAAGAATAATTCGACACTCTTAAGAGAATCTGAATTTATATGGTATTCTCCGTTGACCTAGAATCATGAAAGTTAGCATGAAGTACTGTCATGTAGCACGAGCAAAGGAAAAATCCGAAAACAGCAGACTTGCAGTTGGTAAACTAACCGCGTTTTCCAGTTTCCCCCTCAATCCTTTTATCGTGATTCTTGTGATAAACGAACTATTTACTTAACTTAATATTTGAACGGAATCCTGGGTACGCGAGTCCGACTCGCACTTGGCCGGGGATTTATTTTATTTCACTCACTAAAGTGGGTAGAATTCATTTAATATAGACATTTAAAACTAATAAAAAACTAACTCACCAGAAATTATCTTACTCGAAGTAAACAAAACATGTTGAATCACAATTAAAAATTGACGACTACCTTATGTATAGGTACTCTATTTTTAAATAAAACCTAAACTTAAATATTAACTTAAATAACAAAAATATAAATGTTAAGTTGTTGTTAATAATAATATTACATGTTAAGATAGATATCAATAAAAGTTTAGCATGAAATTTATAAGTGAAGGATACAAAGTCCAAGATTGTATGAATTGAATATGTTATAATTGTAAACAATAATATCAAGTCTCATCAAAACAATCCTTAATATTAATTTAATATCATAAAAATATCTCTGAGGTGTCTCTCTGAGGGACAAAATACAAAATGAAGACATTCGCCAACGCACTCGAGTGACCAACATAGGTACCCGGGTTGCTCGACAAATATGACAATGGGCCGGATCTGTATGCCGAAGAGACGACAACAGATGGTCGCACAGAACCCTTCTCTGGAGACCTGGTACAGGAAGCAGAAGTGCCGGCAGACCACCTGCCCGATGGTCGGACGACATCAAAAAGAAGGCAGGGCCGACCTGGACCAGAATCGCCGCTTCAAGAGCATCTTGGAGAGCCATGCAAGAGGCATATGTTCAGCAGTGGATTTAAATATGCTGAAAAGAAGAAGAAAGAATCAAAATATTCCTTACATTTACACCAATCAGCCCAGTCTTAAGTAAGCAGTGTAAGGCTTTCGTTATTGATACTAGGGTAACAAATAGACGTATTAATGGTACATAAATATAAATATCCTTTACTTTGGTACAAATGCTCATAGTCATTACACAGGCATCTACCCTTTTCGAAACTCGAACCCAGAACCGTCGGTGCGGAAGGGAGGATCGCTATAGTTGTACCAAACGGTCTTCAAAATAATATCATTTAATATCCGACCTACCAGAACAATATCCAGAGTATGGAAAAAATCCAGAAGAGGTTTTTAAACAACATATATGTTGGTGGGGTTCACGGTAGAATCCGGGCTTTTGATTTCGGAGTTTTGTTAGAGCAGCAGCGAAAAAATCAACTAGCAATTTGCTTTTTACATAGTCTATTGAATTGTCAAGTGGATTGTCCGTCTGTCCTGTCACAAATTAGTGTAATTTTAGTGATACTGAATGTATCAGTTATAAAAGAAGAAATGTTTGCTGCCATTCTCCTCCTTGTACTATAATTAGAAATTACAATGAACTGTCGGCAAACTGTGACATTGATGTTTTTTGTGATAGTCTGGATGCTTTAAAATGATATATACTGTCATTTTATACATATACCATATCATAGTTAATTGGATATGTTTATTAAGGTTCCTGTTAAATGTAATTATTTAAGTAAATAATAAATTAAACATTGTAGTATCTCTGAATCTTTAATATACTCTTTTCCAAATTCTTGATTTAATATCTTTTATGTTTTGTTCAATGGTTTTTTTTATAAACTAATGTCATGTGTGTGTTTAGTTGGTAAGCCTTATATAAATAAATAAATATGTTATATTATAAAAATAAAATTAAATATACGAATACATATTGCTACACAGCTACTTATAAACTTTGCAGGCGATACTTTGGGGTTACAATAGGGTTTGTCTTCGGGCCCTTGGGTTATTTAATCCCTGTCAATAGTGTTTCAAGTGTAGTTCAAAAGTGCGATGTACCTTTGTTTGCTGACAATAAATGTCTTATGTACGCCTCAAGGGATATCCGAGAAATACAACGACGTATTCAAAGTGACCTTGAACTAAATAGAAGTACAACAGCGGCAAAAAAATAAAGGCTAACAAAACAATGTGTAAACATGTTTATTCCTATCTTAGGGTTAGTTTTAACGCTTATTATTGTATTCATAATTGTGTTTATTGATTATTTCTTTTTTTAGTTACAGGTTGTGTTTTTTCAAAGGTTTTCTGGATCGCTTTAAGCTATAGGGCTGCCCATTGTTACAAGTTAGTTTTAAGCAATTATCTGTGTGCGCGTGTATTCTTTTGTTTTTGTGTCTTTGTATTGTATTGTATCAGATACTTAAAATATTTGTTTATTAAGTTAAACAAAAATGTGAGATTGGCTATAGTTAATTATATGTAAAATTCTTATATTTGTATATAAAACTAGCTGTTGCCCGCGACTTCGTCTACGTCAATTTTCACTGATACTTCGCTCCTATTGGTCGCAGCGTGATGTTATACAGCCTAAAGCCTTCCTCGATAAATGGACTATCCAACACAAAAATAATATTTTAATTCGATCTAATAGTTCCTGAGATTAGCGCGTTCAAACAAACAAACTCTTCAGCTTTATAATATTATAGTATAGATAAAATACATTTGAGTGATAATAATAAATAAATAGAATACAAGAGCGAGAATAAAGTTATTAAGCCAACTACAATTAAATATTATGCTAAATGATGTTATGCTAGTTTCTGAAATAAATAATGAAATTACTTTCATAATAGATGGAAATGAACTTTGAAAGCCTGGCATTAAAGGAAATTAAAGGATTACTCTTTAGAGAGGAAAGCCTTAGACTATTAGCATAGTTTTGATATTGTTATGTTGACCTCCGCGTTGCTATGGTAACGTTATTGATACAATGGAAAAAGAGCGGAGAAAAGAGCGGACAGACAAACACACAAACCACTGTGATCTTAGATTATAGATTTATAATATCCGTAACATGCATGATTGATTTGATGTCTGTTACTAATGTATTAAATATTGTTTTATTTTTATTTTTTAGCATTTACAATGTTATCTTTATATATATAATTCTTCTGTGAGTGTGTATGTCACTGAACTCCTCCTAAACGGCTGGACCGATTTGAATGAATTTTTTTGTGTGTGTTCAAGGGGATCTGAGAATGGTTTAGATTCACAAATCAGTCCGGCAGATGACGCTGCAGTCGGCACAGCAACGCGTGGCCGGGACAGCTAGTATTTCTATAAGATTTATAATACACCCATAAAAAACAACCATATCTCCGGCCATCTACGATCACTTGCCTGGATAGCAAAAATCAACCCTAATATTAAGGCATTAGTCGTATAATTGACAACGATATATTTTTTTTAGAAGTGATGTCACGCAAAGAAGACTTATGACGTGGGTTCGTATCCCACCTGAGGGCTTGGAGATATACAATACAATACAATACAATACAATACAAAACACTTTATTGATAACACCACATTGAAATAATAAGATAACAAGAGAAAACTTAAAATAGTGTTACAATGGGCGGTCTTATCGCTCAGAGCGATCTCTTCCAGACAACCTTTAAATAGTAGTTAAATAGTAAATAGAGATATAGTTGTTTTTATTACCGTATTTCAAATCTTGTGTTAAATATTTTTATTTAAATTAATATAAATTAATTATGTAATATTGTAGTGTTAAACAATTTATTCGATAATTTCAATGTTTAGTAACTTAATTAAAATTTTATAATTTAATCATATATATAAAAAGTGTGTATATGAGCTCCGACGCACGACTGGAGTTTACTTCTTAAGAGCAGTTGTCTATGAACAGGTACAGAAAATAATTAAACAAAACATCAAAAGAAAAGTGTAAAGTGCGCACAAAAAAGTAACGCTGTCATTTTACTTTTCATATTTTCATACCGGGAACCTTATATGAAAATCGATTCTTAAGGAGTAAACTTAAAAAAATATCGCAATTCAGAGCCTTCATCTTGTTATATATTCCAGTCTAACCTTGATATACTCGTAAAAATTATATATAAGGAACACAAAGTTATAAAGGGGAATGTTAAAAAAATTGCTGATCCCGCTTCGGCCCTTCCATGCTCCTACGTGACGCGAATTTCGAGAGCGCCATCTAACACTTAAAACGACATAAATAACCATTACATTAACTCGATACGATACTAAATAAAATCCTCTACCTCTTTCATATTAGAACCTGTGTTGCCATTGTTGGAAACAAAATAATATAGTGGTATGGCAACACTAAACAAACTAATGCTTATAAGAGATATTTTTTGAAACTTTAGCATCGTTGTGATTTGAAAGTCGATGAAACGAAAAAGCGACAGTAAAAAAAACAGACACATGAATTCATAAGATTAAACGAAGGAGAAAATGAGATAGGAAGCATTATGTACGTGTGTTAATACGTGTTTGTGTGCGCATGTCTAGTACAAAGGCATTGCAACAACCGTGGTATCTTGTATACTGTACGTATTATTTTTGAAGGTTTCACTTTTACCACGTGTGAATTGCACACATGCTTTATTTTTTTAATCTAGCTTTTAAATGCTTAAATAATAATAATCAATAACAATTACTCGAATAAACACATTTTCGATCATCTATTCATCTAACCTTTTCTTTCTATTTCTTTTATTGTGCTGTTAAAATATATTTTTTTACTTCCTTGATAAAACAATACAATTTGCCTTTAATGGCTATTAGTGATTTCTAGTAATAGCAATTGTTTGAGGATTGTGTAATCTGCAAGTGTCTTGTTGATGTTATAGGTCTTTGTTCTATTGTATGTTACCGACTGGTAACTCCGTGGTTAATTGCCAACCAACTTTAGCAGAAAGAATAATACTGTGCGTTGACTTTAACGAACTAACAATTTGTTTGTTGATATATTATAATGAGAAGCGAGAAGTTCAGTAGCTAAAGCACTTGTGTTATAGATGGAATTTAGAAACAACGACGGTACCGCAACACCTAGACTCGACACAATATAGAAAAAAGTATTTTTCTACTTTGCTGGGAAGCCATGGTTACCATGGAAACCGTTATGCGAGCCATTAGACCACGGAAGTTGTCAAAAAAATCACAATTTTGCGTTCAAAACTTTTTAAGATTTTAGAAAATAATAATAATAATAATTCTTACTTTCACACCAATTAACCTAGTCTACCACATTGACTTACAAGGAGATAACATGCGTGTAGTAGAAATTCTTAGGAATTATTTGGTTTGTTACAGAGTCATGGGTATTTGCACATGTACGTCTATCTGTTACCCTAGTATCCATAAGAAAAGCTTACAGTGCTTACTTTGAGCTAAGTTTATTGGTGTTATCGTAAGGAATGTTATCATTTCTAATTATATAAAATATATTTTTTCAATAATTTACCTGAATTTTATGCGCCCTTTTTTATCATCAATTCAGTTTCATCAATGAGAGGAACATCCTCTCGTATTCGAAAGAAACATTTTTACAAATGTTTGGGCAATCGATTAAGATGAAACAGCCATTTAGTTTTATAATTTTGATATTATGTTTTATTTTAGTACCGTTGTTGTTTCTGAATTCCATAACTCAAAGTGCTTTAGCTAACTTGGTTTTAGAATTGTATGTGTGATTTTGTCTATTTATAAAAAAAGTCTTTCGTCTATAAAAGCAATAAAGAACATGATAAGTCTAAATTAGTGAAAAAGATAAAAAAATGTACAAATCGTAAAGACAAATTAATAAAAATCCTTGTTAATGATAACGATCGTTTGGTGCAAACGGTCCTGGGTTCGAGTCCCAGAAGAAGCAGAAATTGTGTGATGAATTTCTTAAATATATTCTATTAATGTTCAAATTACTTAAATATGTATCATTCTTACTTTGGAATAGGGTTATTTTTAAATTAAGCCACTATAGAGCAGTTTACGTTGAAAACAAAAACAAAAAACCTTGAGAAAACTACATAATCATCTTGTAAAAGATATATTTAACACAATATCTACACTTCATATATAATAAATAAAAACCAGAATCGACCACTACAAAAAGCTTTAAATTAAGCTTTCTACTTTTTCACAAATACAATGTAATAAACTTGTGTACTTAAATAAAAATAGGCTTAAATATTTCTATTATATAAAGAAATTATTTCTTAGAAGACTTGTCTTAAGTCTAGCGGATCTTGAATACAGCAACTTGAAAGCTAAGACTAGTTGAATTTTTTCTAGAAATTATAGCTTGAGATATAAAAATCTAGTCGTGAAATGCTTAAGCAATAAATGAATATAATTAAATTCCTAGTAGTTGTGCATAATTTGAAATCACAATATAAATATACTACACAAACAAAAACTTATTTTTTACGTTGTCTCTTCACAAAATTTAGTCAATTTCAGAAAGAGATTTTTCAAAATGGTTAAAGTCAAAGTAATTAATATACAATTATACACAACTGAACATATTTTTATAGAAATTTACTTCAACTAATTTTGCCAAAATAAATACCAACAAATAAAAATCAATGTCACTTGTATAAGTTTAGACAGTTTGTTGTAAGCTACAGTCTCCGTACAAACAAAATTTCATTCAAAGATTAGTTCATTCTTTAGAAAAATATTGAAAAGATTTCAAACAAAAAGCGTTAAACAAATGATCATAAAGGCACAAAAGGATAATTAAAAGACCAGGTAGAAACTTGCTCCCTCAACTTAGAAGACCGCCCTTGTCATTATTCTTTGTATTTCTCCTGCTTTTAATTACATTCACACCAACTTATAAGCCTAACCCAAAGTAAGCTGTAAGGCTTGTGTTATGGATACTAGGATAACGGATAAACATACATATATGATACATAGATATGTAACATTCATTGAAATATATATAAACACCCATGATTCAGGTACGAATGCCCGTACTTTTCATACAAACATCTGCCCCTTCCGGGATCCGAACCCAGGACGGTGCGAAAGACAGGATCTTTACCGTTGCACCAAACCGTTGTCAAACGTTATTAACTAAATATGAATTGTATTTGAAATTAAAACCACCAGCAACAGTGCCAAGCTTTATAAGAGCGAGTAAAACAAGAATTTCTCCCAGCAACGGGTCACTCGTACAAATGTAAGCATTACATACCAGAGGTAGCTCCCACGATTAGTAATAACACCAACTCCAACGGTCAATCACACGCATTACAATAACACAACGAAACCATCACACAAGACACCGAACATCACTTTGACCACAGCTTTGACACTCGTCAACCGAATATTTGAACGCGAAAGCTAACAAAACGACCTTCCCTCGACGAAAGTTCACGAGCTACTAAGCGCTGAGCCCAAGAACCAGTCCCACAACTATTAAAACCATCAAAGCCACTGCTTTGGCACAATGGAATATACAAGCGCATACGCACCTGTGTGTTGCAAACACATATTTTTTAGACAGAATAGCCTTTTAATTGTTTTTTGATGTAAATGTTGATATATGACCAAAAAGATTCATTTTATAATTATACAAGAGAAGTTTAACAATAGTTCTACTCTAGGGAGTTATTAAAACTTGATCTCTTATACATAATAATAATATAATAAGATTTCTTACATTCACACCAGTTAGCCTAGCCCAAAGTAAGCACTGTAAGGCTTCTGTTATGGAAACTAAGGTTACGGATAGACATGCATATTTGATACATTGATATATAATTTTATTGATATATATATAAAATACCCATGACTCAGATACAAATGCTCATATTCATCAAACAAACATCTGCCTCTACCGGGATTCAAAGCCAGGACCGTCGCGTCGTTGGGAAAGCTACGCTACCGTTTGCACCAAACAGCCGTCTTATTAATTTCTAATAAATATTTATAATAACATATCTCTAACTTATATTATTTTTATTAATATATCTCTAAATATTATTAGATATATTATATATCTAATAATATTTATAGTTACTGATGTTTTATAATATATTTATCCTCGAGGAATAAGTTTTTTGTGTATAGAATTACATTTAAGTAAACGGGTGTTACTAAACATGTTATTTTTAATAACGCCCAAAGACATTTTTTTTTAAAAGGAGCGCTAATTACAAAAATATAGAATTACATTTTTCAATCAATGTGTTTTGATTCAGAAAAGTATGGTTTAATTTTTTTGTCGCATAATTTTTTGTATTTAATTTGTACCTAATCTAAAGTAAAGTGGGCGTTAAATACCTGTAGTAACTTATTCTTTTCAATTTTACGATACGACGAACTTATCTGCGCACTGTGTTCGGTTGATGACCTTATAATGACGAGATCCTAACAAAATCGACTCCCACTGTCCCCAAGTCAAATCGATAATCAATTCAAATCGATTATTCGCGGACAATCTTTTCAATCGCACTCAAATAACCGGTTATTATCGAGATTTGCTAGTGGACTACCTTTGATTCATACGACATGTGAATTGGTTCTTTTTTATTTGTATCTTCAACAATATTTATACCATTATAATAACAATTAACAGTCACAAAGCAAATTAGTGGAACTCCCTCTTTGCGTCTGTATTTCCGAGTATTTATAACCGGTCCGTTTTTAAAGCCAGGGTGAATAGGCACCTTCTGCGTTAGCTCGTTCCATCGTGGATCCTGTCTAAGCCCCGGGCTTGATTGAGATCAAGGGCGAACTCATCCAACACCAACAAATAATTAACCATATGATACTATTATTAGTTCATAATTACAAATTTCAATAACACTTTTTAATATATCTTTTTAATCAGTATTATTTTTGTAATAAAAACTTGAAATATTTTTTTATTGATTTTAACTAAACATTAATTAAATTACTGGCCATAAGAATTAGGACATTCATATTATTCATTGATATAAATTATTAAATTATTGAGTAGCGAATAGTACAGACTACTGTTAGAAACAAATTAAAATCACGTTAATATCGATTCCCTTATCACAACTGTTGTACAATCCAAACATTCTGGACAGTGAACATTGACGGATTAGGTTAAAACAGAAGCTCCGATTCACGGCGAACAAAGCGACTTGGATTGGAATAACTGTAACCTTTTGTGAGCACCTACGTTATGGTTTGGAATGCGCATCTCCCCGCGCAAGGTCGGGTGAGGAATGCGCGTACGCTCATCCGATGCGCTTGCAACCCACTTGCTAATACTGCTGCAAAACAAAGCAACATTGATCGACGATGCTTCGCGACATTTACTAAAATAAAACATTTTATAAGTGAAATGCAAATAGCTTTATTCAAATGCACTTAAAATAGTTGTTTTGAATCGTCCAATATTTTTACCTACCACCCATTGCGCACGTTTATAACTGACAAGAAGAATAGACGCAAGAAACTCGTCAGCTTTAACAGAAGTAACGATATTTAAAATATTATATGTCGTTATAATACATAATTCTGCTATCATAATAATAGTAGATTTATGGTTTCAAAGAAGGCTGTCTTTGACACCGATTCTCTGCCAAAAACGCATAGAATGACTGAGTGTATTTAATTGTTAATATAGTATTACATATATAAAAAATAAATAAATAAAATAAATAAATATTTTTTACATTCACACCAATTAGCCTAGCCCAAAGTTAGCACTGTAAGGTAAAGGCACTGTGTTATGGATGCTAGGGTAACGGATAAACATACATATATAATACATAGATATGTAATATTCATATAAATATATATAAATATCCAAGACTACAAATGCTCGTATTCATCATACAAAACATCTGCCCCTACCGGGATTCGAACCCGGACCGTCGGTGCGAAAGGCAGGATCCCTACCGTTGCACCAAACGGTCGTCAAATATCATAATGTCGTATTAAAAAATAATTAAGAAATATAAACGGATTAGATCTGGATATAATATAACAGAAGCGTCTTTACCTATGATGCAGGGTGTGCGTTGCATTCTGGCGCCGCGATCCTAAGGGGCGCCGAGCACTTTCATTCACCTCAATCAGTATTATGACAATACTTTGTGTGTTTGTTACCATAAATAGTTACCAAAGTTACCATAAGCCTAAAAATAACAGTTTTTAAATTCAATAAACGTTACCACAGCAACGCGTGGCCGGGTCAGCTAGTGTTAATAAATGGAAATCATAAAAAATGGACTCTCCATACAAAATGACTGATATTTTTTGACATTAATATACCTAACATCTATATAGACATGTTAAGATGGGTACCTTATGCCATGTTAGGGTTGATAATCCAGTATAATTCTAAATACAATCAGTCACATAATGGCATCCAAAATTGGCAAAGTGCTTTAATCGATTTTTAATTTAAACTTTAAACAATAGAGTTTATTATCTACTGGGGAATTTTGACAGTTTGTGGTAGCGTGTTGATATTTGTACACATTTCATTTTGACCACGCTCTTACTAGAGGGCGCTTGGAGTAATGTTTGCTCATGGGCTCTACATGGGCTAGAGACGCTTCCGTTACTAGGTCGATGCAGTTGCTAAGTATAAAGCTTCGCTAGCACTATATATTGGAGCGGAGCGTAATACTAAAAAAAGTTGAATTTAATAATGTTTAGTATTTTTTTCAAAGAGCTTGCGCTTTTTGTTTCAATGGCAAATCCCATAGAGCCAATTTTTTTTGTCATAACTTTTTTATTTTTGCGAATTTCAAAAATCGAGCACTGTCACAATGTAGTCCTAAACCTGTTGGTTTGATTCATTACATAAAATACGAAAATCGGCTAAGAACTCATAGAGTTATGGCATCACATACATTTCGTCATTGAAGCTGATCCACGGGAGCTTCACTCGTTTCGTTTGCTCCACTCCAATAAAATAACAAAAATAAGAAACTAAAAAAGGTGAAAACCAGCATAACCGCTGTTGAAAAAGATGCCCAAACGGCTGGCAGCGTTTCCTCGTTGGATAGCTATATTTAACGTTTTTTTTTAGAAAATAGGCATGCGCTTGACCACTATCTCGCCTGATGGTAAGCGACGATGCGATCAAGGATGTGATGCTCTTGCCTAGAAGATACCTATTCACTCGTGACTTGAAGACCCCTAAATTGTATTTGTCAAAAAACACAGACTCAGGCAAAGAGTTCCACTCCTTAGCGGTACGCTTCACAAAATAACGTTGGCTGAAGAAGCTGCCAGATCTTTTGTCTCGAATCACATAAAAATACTCAATTCATTAGATTTTGACTTTCATTACATTCGACATTACATTACTTTCGACTTTACGACTACTACAAAGGTGTCAAGAAAGGCATAATAAAAAATAAATTCAAACTTGTTATGATAAAGATCTACATGTATAAGAGATCAGAATTCTCGATAAGTGCAAGAGTTTCTAATCACTGTAATTATTATAATTAGTTCGTGTGATGTTGAAGGTGTAGGTAACTATCTCCCATCAAAAGTATTAGAGCCAACATCAAATTAATGAACCAAAAAAGGCATTTAAGCATGTACAGATAGTATGTCGACCTACTAAAATAAAGAAATAATAATCGATAGAGGAAATTTAACAGTTTTAATTTATTATCTAAAAAATATACTAACATAATTAAAGTTTTAATAGAAAAATACTAGATAAAAATCGTCTCGGCTCACAACTGAGTTCTTAGGCGGAAAACGAACCCGCAATCTTTGAAAGTTTGGTTCAATGCTCTCCAAATTCAGTTACCGAGTCTTGTGAACACCCGTCGATTTTTCTGTTAAAATATTTATCTTACAAGATAGAATTGAAAAAATACAAAAATATATAAAATTATAAAAATATGTAATAACACATTATGACTTATTCTATTTTAATAAAGATCATTTTCAAGTACATTACTCGATGTTTTGGTGACTGTACAACTTATAACCAATGGATCAAGATCCAATAATCAAAACAGTGAAGTCGATCGAGCTATTCTTTGACAGCTGTTCAAATATTGATTTATAGATTTCATAAATCATTTTTTTATTGCTAAACTCATGTAGTACCAAAGGTTTTATAATAAACCAGCTTTTACCCGCGGCTTTGTCTGCGTTAATGTGGACTACCTACCCTAGGGAACAGTACTTATTATCTGGATGACCCTGATGTATCCTATGTACTTTTCTATACCCCTGGCAAAATGTATGCAAAATTTAATGATAATTGATTAAGAAGTTAAACCGTGAAAGTGTAACAAACAAACTCACTTACTAACTTATAATTTTAGTTACCGATATAATATACCCTTATATAACGATAACCTTTCATTTGCTCGATCACGTATTCTTACTTCCCCTGTATGTTATTGCAATGTTCAGGGATACTTACTTTAAGTAAGTACAGATACTTGTTGACTTTGTTATAATCGACGAAATAATGATATCATAACACTATTAGTATTGTCATAACAAAATAATTTTGTTTCTTTTTGTGGATTGTGTATGGTGACGACGTATAATATTGTAAATGTCGTTACTTCTGTTAAAGCTGACGAGTTTCTTGCGCCCATTCTTCTTGTCAGTTAAAAGACGTCCTGAATGGGTGGTAGGTAAAAATTTTGGACGATTCAAAACTACTTATTTTTAAGTGCATTTGAATAAAGTTATTTTCATTTTCATTTTAATTTTACCATATACCAAATTTCGTCGATATTACTTATATCGTTTTTGACTTAAGGAAGGACATACAGAATGAAACAAACAAACAGAAAAAAATTAAAGCCTGAAAACCGCCCGCCCGCGTTTTTAGTCATATACCATCATAGTTCTTGAACTAAACTTTGAAATTTTTATCATTCCGGGAAAAGAATTTTTCATCACAATCCGGGAAAAAAAATATTTTTTTCTTTTTAGTCCGTTTATAAACACGTGGTTTTTAAAAATCTTTTTTTACTTTTACTTTTTTCATATCAATATCGATAGGATAAGATGAATTTGTTTTTGAGATTTTAAGTTCTCAATTAAATTAATTTAAATTGAAAAGTTAATATACTCTCCGTGGCATTCTTTAAGTTAGTGTCGTATTGATGATACAAAAAAAAACATTAAGAACATGTAAGATGTAAGTGGAAGATATAGTAACAAAGTTAGAAAAGGGATGCCAAGATGGTTTGGCCATGTAGAGAGGACGGACGCAAGTTTATGCATGGACAAGTAGGTAACGGCAGACCAAGGTGTACTTTCAGGGACCAAATAGAAAATGTCCTGAAAAAAGTCTCACGAGAGTTGAAGAAGCGAAAGATGTATGTCGGGATCCTGGTAAGTGGAAATATATGATTTCTGCTTACTCTTGTAGTAAAAAAGCGTCATTGTGTGTATATCTTGTTGGTTGTTCTTATAAACGAAACAAATCAGCGGTAAACCTATTGAAAACATTGTTTTATTCAACTTGAAGTAATTAACAGAAATGTTATGTCATATTTAAATTTGTTTAGTGCTAATCTCATTTCATTTTGCCTTATTTGCCATAGAGGTTGACTAAAGTTACCCCTACTTAGCAATTTGTTTTGTGTTTTCACATTAGATTTCTTTTCTACATCGTTAAAGTTTTTTTAAGTTGTTTTGTTTATTTATAAAGTTTTAGTAAGTGTTTTTAATGAAGTGAAAACTTTTTAGCATCGTTGAAACGAAAAGACGCATAAATGACGACCGTTTGGTGCAGCGGTAGCGATCCTGCCTTTCGCACCGACGGTCCTAGGTTCGAATCCCGGAAGGGGCAGATGTTAGTATGATGAATACGAGCATTTTGTACCTGAGTCATGGATGTTTTTATATATTTCTATGAATATTACTTATTTATGTATGATATATGATGTCTATCCGTTACCCTAGTATCCATAACACAAGCCTTAAAAGTGCTTACTTTGGGCTAGGTTAATTGGTGTGAATGTAGGAAATATTTATTTATTTATTATTTATTTAAATTCATAAGATTAAACGTAGGAGAAAATGAGATAGGAAGCATTATGTACGTGTGTAATACGTGTTTGTATGCGCATGCGTAGTACAAAGCTTGAGAGAAGGCATCACAATAACCGAAGTATTTTGTATACGTGTACGTATTATTTTTGAAGGTTTCAGTTCTACCATGTGTGAGTTGCATACATGCTTTTTTGAGCATTTTATATTGTCTGTTGTCTCTTGTCTGTTAAGATATATTATGTTTGTGAGATTTGAAATATGTCTGTAAACCAACCACATCTCGGAGCCCTCAGGTAGGATCAAAGATGTGGTTGTTTTTTACAGACGTACTTTTTATCGCATAGAAGTTTGACATTGTGAATGCAAAAAATAAAATAAAATACCGTAATATTATTTTTATTATTTTCTGTTAGAATATCAAATTGATCATGTCGTCCAGGCAATTATTCAACTGTACAAAGTTGTCAGACATGTTTTAATTAGCAGATACATATCGCCAGCTGATAAAGCGATAGCGGTGATGAATGTAGGTGTAGGTGTATTGATGACGCATAATTATTAACATAATTAGTTATTCGTTAATTTATTAATTTAAAAGCGACGTTTACTAACAGTTGCTACATACCCAATGACATAAAACAATTAAAATATATTTAATTACGTGTTTGATTAAGTAAATGGCTGCTTTACAAAATGTGTGGGGTAACTCAATAGAAGAATTTTTAATTTTTTTTAGTGATCCTACCATTCTCACCGATATAGTCCTGGGTTCAACTCCTATTAATATTATATATCTATGTATCTTATACGTAAATCTATCCGTTACTCTAGTATCCAAAAACAAGCCATATAGTGCTTACTCTAGGCTAGGCTAATTGGTGTGAATTTAAGAAATATTATTATTATTATAATGCTTCGTAATACCGTGTTAAAAAGCGGATTTTTATCCGGTGAATGGAAATCTACCAAACGTGTTTAAAGCATACGAGTATTCGCAAAGTTGGAGCAAGTGCACACATTTATATATGGGAAGAGCATAGGGTTACCAAAAACAGTAGTTATTATACATTTCTTCAGTCCACTATATTTTTTATTGTCGAACAAAAATATAGTATGGAAAATACTGTTTTCAGATCTAAAACTGAAAACGAAGAAAAAGTTTTTCTGAGTGCAGGCAATATTCGTTACAGATCGAAACTAGTAAAGTCAAAAAAAGAAAACTATTAAAAAATATTTTGAAATAGTCTCAAAAATATTTTAGTTCCTATCACCTCAACATTTACAGAAAGAGTATTTTCTTTCCGTAATTAATGTGAAGTGACTCGACTACAAATAATGAGATTTTAACCTATTTTGAATTAAATCTGTGCTGAGAGTACACTCGAAGCTTTTGCAAATAACAACAAGTTGATTGAATTACGCAAGGTTTGCAAAAATATACATTTACAACACATAAAAATAAATACTGTTATTGGAGTGTAACTCCTTAAGAATCGTTTCATATATAGCGCACGGTATGAAAAAATAGATGGGTAGTAAAATCAAACGTTAACAAAAGGGTCACATTTCCTCTGCGTAATATACTGCCCGCTCCTCAGTCTCAAATATGTCAAGTAGTCAATACACAATTACTCTCTCTCTCTGTCTTTCTTTCTCACTAGAGCATTCAGTATACATGTCAAATGTAAAATATCAAATATTACCAAATTAATATGAATAAATATATGAATTCATTTGCCTCTCCTTTGCCTATTATATATATTTTTTAAAATAATCGTTATTAAGTAGTAAACTCCAGTCACGCGTCAGAGCTGACGCGCACAATTTTTTTCCAGAATACTGTTGATTATCCGTTTCCCAACGAATCATATTGTTTTTATTGAAAAAATAAGTTGGCAACCCTAGAAAAGCACCAACCATTTCTCCACAATACGTGTGAACTACGAATCATAGTGCGAGAACCCCATTTGAATAGAATCGGCCGACCGCAGCCAACGCGGCTTCTAAGACAAGATTACTAATTTATCACACACTAGACACTTAGAATGTGCAATAAAAGATTTCCTCTGCATAAAGCTGTCGTCAGATACAAAGATATGGTTGTCGCTATGGTTTCCCTGACAGCGTTACAATCATCTATACTACTCTATAAATCTGTAGGCTCTGGCTGTACATTTATTTTTCTGTACAAATTTTATCATAAATATTCGTTTTATGACTACTAATTCTACTTTTATCTAAATTTTTGTCTGTCTGTATTTCTATAAATCAAGAACGGTTGACCGATTACCATGAAATTCAGTTTATAATGTGATGTGATGTGATGTAAAAATGATAGGTTATTTGTCGGTCTGTCCGTCTATCTGTATGTCCTCCTATATGTCAAGAACGGATTGACCAATTTGTCTGCATATTTTATAAAAAACCTTTTTTTTATTTAGTAACTATACTTGGTGTGGTTTTTCGTTAAGTACCTACGGAACTTTAATTTAAAGGCACGTGTAGAAAAAAGAAATCCTAACTAATATTATATGAAAATGATTTTGTTTGTTTGTTCCATTTTCTGAGTTTGTTACACTTTCGCGACTTAACCGATAATCATGAAATTTTACATACACTTTATCAAAGGTATAGAAAGGGACATAAGGTACTTTTCATCCAGCAAGTACTGTTGCTGAAGGATAGAACTTTTGTTCGGTAGTCTATATTAACGGGAGCGAAGCCCCGGGTAAAAGTTAGTAGGAAATAAAGACAAAACTGTGTATCTAAAACTGACTCCCCTTGACTGGAATCCCCAAGGAAAGTGCAGACGTGGTCGCCCAAAACAGACCTGGCGGCGGACTATTGATGAAGCGAAGGCCATCGGAAAGACCTGGAGCGAAATCAAGCGAGAAGCTCAAGATAGAACGGGATGACGACGCACTGTGGACAGTGCGCACTGTGACAATCTTCTATCTTCTATCAACTTCTATCAAGGGCGTCCACGCCCTCTGCCCCGTCTAGGGGACGTAGGACCTTAAGAAGTGTATCTAAAAAGTCAAAGCACCAGAAAGTGTAAAACGAAAGGGAGCATTTTACTTTAAAAAATTAATTTTAAATAAAACTTTGGCCTAAATAAGTCCAAAAGAATCCATATATAATTTTTAACAAAACCATTTTGAATGTCTGGATTTCAAAATTACTTTTAAAATATGCTCTGGATTCCAAGTGATTACGAAAATTAAACTTACTCGCTCCAAAAGAATAACACCCATAATGATCATACGCAGTAATAAATCAGCAAATTCATATATAAGAATTTAATACTCATTCTGACTTTTACGAGAGTTTACATAATTAATTAATACGTAAAGGGAAAACTTTGTATCGTTTAAGCATATCTCGTAAACGGGAATATGTGAGATTTCGCTTAAATAAAGTTTTTACGAGGACTGCAAAGAGCTAAAACTTACATGTAATGTGTATGAAAAATACATTTATTAATCGGTTGTATATAGAATTGTATTATTTATTAACAAAACGTCATTTAATTAAGTTGCGCACACACCGCCTTCCGATTATAAACGTCAGCTTTATTTAAAAACTTCATTGTGTCTGATATAATCAAACAGAAGAATTCGTCTTCCAAAAATTTCAAAATGCCGTAATTACTTATTAAATAAAAAAGAAACATTTTGACAAAAAGAAAGAGATTGAGAAAAGAATTGCAGTGGCATTCAAATTTACAAGTTAAACGATTATTCTTTTTCGTAGAAACATAATATAATTTCGATCTGGTCGTTTACTATTACGAAATTGAATATCAATAGAATTATTTGTCTTATACTGATTATTTCAAGCAATTTAAGTTAACACTAGTATTAATTAAAAGGGGATTATTTATTTTTGACTGCAAACATGGTAATATCCCCTTGGATAAAGAATTATAGGTCGACCGCTTAAATGGGTGTTCGCCTGCGCGGTACAGGGGCTCTGGGGTATAGCGACTATACTTTGTCCAATGTATGATGATACTTTTGACAGTTGACACCTATATAGAGGGTATAAAGTTGCTATTGCAATGTCAAGCCAAACATAAGGAAACAAACGCAACCTTAGTACGTAGCAATAAGAAAGTGACACCTGTCAAAAGTATCATCCTACATTGGACAAGTATAAACTCAACAATGAACTATGAGCCGCAGATCAGATCACGGTTCGCATTATGTGAGTTTCAGCGATCCGGTTCACAGATCTGCTCACTCAGTACCTAAATCTAAATGTTTGTAGATCTGTTTCAACGTTTGCGGTTCGTTAGCCGATAATAATACTCGCGTGTCTGTGATTCTGTGGGTGAACATACGTAACCTAGTGAGCCGTGAGCTGTTTGTTTTGTCGTTGAGCTGCAGAACAACGGTTAAAATCTGATTGATCTGAATATTTGAACCGGTTTAGAGCTGAGTTACTCATATCTAACACTCCTCACTCGATCCCCTTTGTGCCGTACCCCCGCGCCCCTGTACCGCGCGGGCGAACAGTCATTTAATCAGTATTGTAATTAGCCATAAACATTTTAAACGATAAATTAACATAAAAACAATGCAACTTTCTGCTTTCCTAACTTTTAGATCATGTAGATCTAATAAGAAATAATTTCATCCTGAATAATTCCTTTGAATAAGAGTATCACTTATCTCTGACCGTTTGCTAAACTTAATAAATTTATAGGGAAACATCTCAGTCCATGGTTAACAGATCAACATGCTTCGATAGCAATCCGATGCATCATTCAGAGTCGCCGCTGATAGATTCTCTAGGCCATTAATTATTCTAATTGACAAGTTTATCAAGAGATTTAATGATCGCATTGAAATCAAGTCGATAATAAACTACAGCGAGGTACTCAACTGCTAACCTATAAATAAAACAAAACGTTCATATTATTTACAAAGGAAATCAAATAAGTTTCAAAGGTCGGATCTCCCTTTTAAGTGCTAAGACACCTGTGCCAGAAAGAGTCAGTCTTGTTTCATTTGTTTCACGGTTCTTTTGTATGGACAGTAGAGTAAATTAATATTGAACTTTTTGAATAGAAAAATAAGTTGTTTTGATTCATCTAACATGTTTTTCTACCACCCATACAGAACGTCTTTAAACTGACAAGAAGAACATACGCAAGAAACTGACCAGCTTAAACGGGAGTAACGACATTTACAATATTATACGTCGTCACCATACATAACCCACAATAGTTATTTAATTATCACAATGATATCATAATGATATAGAGAACAAAAAAGCGGCAGAGATAGTGAATCGTACTTTTTTTCGAGTGATAAGACAGAACCGTTTAATTAAAGTTGAAGTTAAAACATGTTAATAGTTATTTATTATACAAGAGTGGAAAGTTCCTTTTTAACCGCGTGCTCGATTTGGATGACCGAGCAAGCGAAGGATTCTAAAGTTGAATCACGAGCGCAGCGAGTGATTCTAAATTAGAATCCTGAGCGTCAGCGAGGGAAACAAACGAGCACAAGGTGAAAAATCTTTCCACTCGAGTGCAATACGTAACTTTTCATCCCACCTCAGCGAGGAAATGACAAAATGAAAAAGAAAACAATTTATAATGACAAAATATTTTTATTTCAATTAAAACACATTAAGATAATCTATAAATTGAAGAAAATAATAAGAAGTAGAAAATAATTAGGAAATATTAAATGTAACGTTGCTACAGTTACTTATGTTAAGTTTAATATTTTTGTTAGGTAATGTTATGTTGGTGTTTGTGAATTGTGCGCTGTTTTGTGGTAAACTATCAGTAATTTTAAATAGTTGTGCCGATTCATTGGATTCTATTGGCGTAAATGTTGGCGAGAGAGGGCTATTGTTTCCAATCTTATGGGGGCTCATTTTAGATGTAGAAGGGCGAGACCAAGAATCTGACAGAGGTTCTTTCAGCGTTATGGCCTCCACGATACTATTACAAATTTTTGATTTACTTTGGATTGAATCCTCTATGTATCCCTCTACAACCGAATTAGACTTCCAGCCTCCATGGCGCTTAAGCGATAGAAGATCAGCCCCTGATTCGGCCAAAAGTGTGGCTGAGGTTCTTCTAAAACAGTGACCGGTGTATAACGGGGGTTCTAAAAGTCCGAGAAAAGTTGCTATTTCTCGTGGAATACTGCCAATTTTATTCTGACCCATAGGTTGTCGGATACACTTTCCGTTGCGATATTGTAGAAAAAATCGTTCAATTGGGGTGTTAGAAGGACGTAAAGCTTGATATTTCTGAACAATGTTTACATATTCCTTGCGAATAACGAAGTTGCGGTCTTTTTTTGTCTTGGTATTTAGTACATTAATTAATAGCAATTCATCAGAATTATGAGAATATTTTGATACGTTATTGACATTAAGTAGTGTAAGTTCATTTGTTCGACATGCTCCGGTTATACCAATAATAAGAACAACCTGTAACAAAAGAAGTATTTATAATCGTAAATAAATTAATCAAATTAAAAATATTGTAAGTACTATGTACAATTTTATCAACAACAAAAAATTACACGTATTGACTTACTTTTGCCGCTAAATATACGGAATCAGGTGCTTTATTAATAAACTTTGCAATTTCAGATGCTGTGAAAACCTTCGATTTTTTTGGCTTATAACCAGATGAGGCTCTTTTTAAAAATGCCACTAATTTATGATAGGTGTCGATATGAACGTCTTTCTTCATCTTAATTGTTAATTTTAGCATTGAATACGTACTCCATAGCGTGCTTGCTTTCTTGGTCTCAGATAATTCTATAAAATATGCCAGCAAAACGTTTTCGGAGAAAGTTTTTGCTCCTTTAGCTAGTCGCCACATGTTAAATATATCGTACTGTTTCAAATACTTCTCTCGTGATTGCTGAGGGAGAAGGCTCATTTGCGCATTATTAACTGTTTCAGTTAACTCAGTTGGCGTTAGATAAACTTCATCGTCGCTAATGTCACTCATTTTAGTTGATTTTTTTGTACAGTTTTTAGGTTATGTTAATTATATTAAGCAATAAAACGTGAAAAACTAGAATGGCGCGAAGCACGCAAATAAAACAAAGAAACCAAGAAGGTTCCAAATTTAAATTTTTTCACAATTTAAAAAGTTCTTATCATAAATTTGGCACCATAGAGGTTACATTAAATAGGTTTAATGACGTTTTGAATTTACAATTATATTGAGTACTCATTATATGTGATGTTCTAAATTCAAATCTACTTTGCCGCTCAAGCGAATAAAATAGAATTTTCCAGCCAGATTTCGAAGCGCAAAATTACACTTTCCGAGGTGGTGGGATGAAAAGGTATTTTATCGCACTTAAGGAAGACCGTTAGTTCTTGTCTAGACCGAATTAATTATTATTATTAAGTATATTTGAGAACAATAATTGAGATTAATGCTTGGGCGATATTTCTTCTATTATGTTTTGGCGGCGTCAGGCGGCGTCAGGCGGCGTCAGGCGGCGTCAGGCGGCGTCAGGCGGCGTCAGGCGGCGTCAGGCGGCGTCAGGCGGCGTCAGGCGGCGTCAGGCGGCGTCAGGCGGCGGCATTATAAAATCCGTCACTTTTACTAATAATGTTTTATCTTGCATGTTTATTTAGATCTTTAATGCATCTATTCTTTGTTTTATTTAGGGACTTTAAACACATTAAGGGTATATCGGCCCCATCAAAACCTTACTTACCTACGTCAACTATCTCAAAGTTCTACCATCTATCGTTACATAGATGAAATGAAATAAGCCAATCAACAAAATATAGTGTAATTCTCACTTTAGATATTTAAATTAGAATATGAATATAATTTACGGGAATCAATAACAATCGACCGGTATTATTTCTTTGAATTTAAAAATAAAAACTTTTTGGATTACGATATTTAAGTTTTTTTGAAGTGAAAACTTCTTTAGCATCGTTGTGATTAGAAAATTGACAAAAGGAAAAAGCGACAGTAAAAAGAGACAGACACATGAATTCAAAAGATTTCTCGTAGGAGAAAATGAGATAGAAAGCGTTATGTACGTGTTTTAATACGTGTCTGTGTACGCATGAGTAGTACAAAGCTTGAGAGAAGGCATCACAACAACCGTGGTATTTTGTATGCGTGTACGTATTTTTTTTGAAGGTGCACAACTACCACGTGTGAATTGCACACATGCTTTTTTATTCTGTCAAATATTAAAAACAGCTTGAAAATAAAGGATATTCATATAACTCTCTGACTCGTTCTTGACCAAGTAACAACGTATTAGTAACACTATTTAGCAATAAAATATACTTATTTGTATTGTATTGTGCTGCTGTAAGATCTATACCAGAACGAGCATTTAAAGCTGCATTAACAGGTTCATACCAGATTTGGCTGGCAGGGTGAGGAACACAAGTAGCTTGTTTATCCTCAGAGTGGAACTCTTTGCCTGAGCCTATGTTTCCTGATAAATACAATTTAAGGGTCTTCAAGTCGCGAGTGGATAGGTATCTTCTAGGCAAGCGCATCCTAGATCGCATCATCGCTTACCATCAGGCAAGATAGCGGTCACGCGCTTACCTATTCACAATAAAAAAAAGAAAATATCTCAGGTGCCATCTATTACAACTACCAATAGCAACTTGATGTCGCCTAATGGTGGCGTAGTGTTTTCTCTTTTTTTTTCATAATTATGTAATTTAGCCATTTTAATTTAATTCATATAATATTGTTTAATTCTTTTACATTTATATTATTCTTACGGACATTTCCATTTTTTTTTGTTTTTTTTACATTCTGCACCTATTCATTGTCTAATTTTCTTAGCAATTTCTATTTAATTTCCTTTTTTTCTGACTTCACTCCCCTTGTTATTTTAATTGTATATGACACTGACTTCCGTTCCTTCTTATGACTTGCAGCCTCATCAGCCAGGATGATGGCTGAAAATCGGCGCTTCACCTATTCCAGGGTGAATTTTTTTTGCATCGAGCCTTGACTCTATTCCTGATGCTGCACACATATACCTACTTGTATTGGTTGTGTTATTAATTTATTGTTTGAATTTTGTTATTTTCTTTAATGGTAATGTATTATGTGTGTAAAAATGGAATAAAACGTATCTTTCTATCTAGTGAAGGTGAGTGTTGATGTACATCAGAAAGGAGCCCCTTAAATCTACACCCGTGTCACAAGACTCGTGATCTACTCGGAGTTTCTCTTTCTGCCCGGCATCTGCACAGTAAATCCATGGAATACAAACTAGTTCGTCTATCTGACCTGTTCGGGCGTGTCGGTTTCGAAGGCGTGGCAGTAGTGGAGAGCCGGTTCGCAGCGCGGCTCGCGAGCTGCGAACGCGAACAGCGCTCGCGCAGCCTCACAAGACGCGTACGAGATGCGCCGCAACGCGTGGCACATGCGCACGCCCTGCAAACAAACCGCCAATCAGCAGGTAAACATCGCCTTTTTGCTTATTCTATCCTTTCTATAAAATATAAAATATGCATGTAAAAAAACGGTAATTTAAATAACGAAAGAACCCATCTGCGTTTCTGTGTAATTTGGAAATGAAAAAACCTTAAAACAAGAAAGTCGTCTCACCCGATAGCTCTTAACTTAAGAATCGCCAAAGTTGTAGCAGTCGGGACCCAGTCTAGAAATGGAGGCTTAGTGAATTGAGAGCACTTATCTATACGGTATACGGCTGACTTTTAATAGAAAAGTCTTGAAAAATTTACTAGATTCACGAGTTATTCTCAGGCGGGACACGAACTCGCAACCTCGATATCTGGTCCAATGTTCTCCCAATTGAGCTACCGACCCTTTTGAACACCGATCGAAAATTTCAAGTTTTTTTTACTAATTTTATTGTAAATAGGTTAGCGCTTGACCGCTATCTCGCCTGTTGGTAAGCGATGATGCGATCTAGGATGGTGCGCTTGCCTAGAATACATCTATTTACTCGTGACTTGAAGACCCATAAATTGTAGGTATGTCCCAAGCAGCACGTAAGCTGTATACAAGGTACATTAAAGTTCCTGTTTATACTTCAAGCATTTATATCAGCCTGTATAACGGCTATAGAGGGGTTTATACAGACATTGTAACACCAAAAGGGGCCCCAAATTAAACAGCTTTTACCGTTATTAAAGCTGTACAGTGGCTGTACAAGCATTTAAAAAGTTTTATAAAGCCTGTAGTAAGGTGTATATGAAAACTTTAATTCTTTATAGAGCTGTTGTAAAGTATACAGGGAAACTTTAATTTTACAAATATTATCTATAAAATAAGTTGTAACGATAAATGTTTCTAAATAGTTTTTGAATATAATTTATGGAGAATAAAAACAAAAACTGTACATCGATTTATTATGGTAATGGCGATTAAATTTATGAACTAAACGGATTTTAATAAATGTTCGAATTATAAGTTGATTAATGTTGTAACATAGAGAAGTGAAGTGCAATTTAATATTTATTGTGAATAAAGTATATGTTTCATTTAAATTTTTTACGCGCCTGCAAAATAACAATAATCAGAGAAGAAGGATAATTTATTTGAAATACGGTAAGTACCTTTTGAGGTTATTATTTATGAGGTTACAAACAAAACTGATGTTTAAATATAACATGTGAAGGGAAACTTTATCTACAAATCTATAATAATAAGTAAAAACGTTGTTTTATATCTGCTCCATTATATTATCACGAATATCATTAAATCATGATATATCAAACATTTAAAATGGACGCAACTAATTAAACAGCTTGAACGATATTTGAATAGTATTATAACTTAAATAGCTGTTCAATGTGATTTATGAAGTGTTTTAATGAGCTATTAGCTTGTATATAGAGTTTAAATTTAATATTTTTATGATTAAAGCTGTATAATAGTTTTTTTTAACATCATACCAACTCGATCTTTAGAGATACGCATAAAAATAGGAAAACCCTGTCTTACTTTATTTTTTATTAAATAGCTGATACGGTTTCATAAAAAACATAAAAATAAGCTTCGAATAAAGAAAAATGTTAGATTTATGATTTAACAACTACATCTACGATAGTATGTTTGGGATCGCGCGGGTGCACACTGAAATTTCGATGATCAGCGCAGAGTGAGTGAGAGGTTATGAAACCAATGATATTTTGATAAAGCTGGCGTGTATTCATATTGCGCGGCGTTTGTATTTCGTTTCTCATTGACGTAAATATACTTACCTTTAAGCGTTTACCTAAGTTACAATGATAAATACGACAGATAATACGAAACGCAAAAAAAGAGAAAGATAGCATCTGTCAAGAGTTGTGCTTAAAATAGGTGCGTTATTTTATTTGATTAAATCAAATTACAACAATTATCATTTGATAACCTCAATATATTAGGGGTTAAAGTATGAAATTGCCGATTTGTACTGAAAATCTATATTGTTTATTTTTTAAATTTTTAACAAATTTATTTAATCAAAATAGTTGCCATTATTATCTATACATTGCTGCCATCTAATGGGAAGGTCATTAATGCCTTTGCGATAGAATTCCGACGATCTAGACTGCACAAACTGTGTGAAAGCATTTTGTACTGCCTCCTGGGAAGAAAACTTCTTGTCACGTAGATAATTGTCCAAATCACGAAAAAAATGGTAGTCCGTTGGAGCAAGGTCTGGTGAATACGGAGGATGACGAATGGTTTCTAACTGCAGTTCCTGAAGGGTCAAAATGGTTTCTCGTGCTGTGTGAGGTCTCGCGTTGTCGTGGAGCAATAATGGTGAAGATCGATTCATGAGTCGGGGCTGTTTTACTGCTAGTTTTGTCAACATGGTTCGGAGTTCGGCACAATAGACATCTGCCGTTATTGCTTGACCAGATCGGAGAAAACTATAGTGAATAACACCATGCTGAGACCACCAAACAGTTACCATTACCTTTTTATTGGTAAGTTTTGCTTTAGGACACTGTTGTGGCATTTGACCTGGGGTCAGCCATTGCATTTTTCTTTTCCGGTTATCATAAAGAATCCACTTTTCATCACATGTTACAATTCGATCCAATATTCCTTCATTTCTGTACCGGTTCAACAAGGCAACACAAGTTTCAACACGCGTTTCTTTCTGCAGATCAGTCAAATCATGAGGCACCCATTTTTCGTATTTTTTTATTTTATTGATTTGACGCAAGTGAGTCAATATTGTGGGTAAGGTAACGTTAAACCATGCCGCTAATTCCTGGGTACTTTGACTAGGATCGGCTTCCACTATCTCTCTTAATTCATCGTTATTTACCTGTGTGGGCGGTCTTCCTCGTGGCTCGTTCTTTAAGTCGAAATTTCCATCACGAAAGCGTTTAAACCAAAATCGCACGGTGCGTTCATTAGTAGACCCCTCTCCAAACGCAGCATTGATATTGCGGGCTGTTTCTGCCGCGTTAGTTCCGCGTCGGAACTCGTATTCAAAAATAACTCGAATTTTCGCAGTATCCATCTTTCTTGTCTAAATTGAATAACAAAAACAATTGAAAGTCGATATTCAAATGTTTTACATTTTTTAAAAAAAGAACATCATAGAAACCATTTAAAAAAAGTTTCATTCGAAAACCTCAAACCATGAAGATTCTATGTCAATTCAAAGAACCTATTGCAATAAAACGGCAATTTCATACTTTAACCCCTATTATTTAAGATTTTTACCTATATTAAAGTTGAGATATTAACCTCGTTCTTATATACAATATTATATTCAATGGATGCAACGTTCAAGGATACGAACAGACACAAATCTACTTCGGTTTTGTTTTTTGTAACTGACAATGTGCAAGCAAAACAGCGCGGCGGCGGCATAAAAGCAGGCGCGCACTACAGACAGTTGACAAGTCTACCAGAGTGCGAACGAAAGGCATGTCTCAAAAACAGTTTAACGAAGTTGTTGCGGCCTGAGATGTTGATTCAAGGTCAAAAACAGTTTACTAGAAACGTCTCCAGTGCGCGCCTGCTTTTAGTTAGTTAATACGTGGCTCTTACCGTGCGTACACGCTTTTTGTAGTTCGCTTACAATATACACGTACGTTATAATTACATTGTCTGCTGTATTAATTTTTATATATTTTATAACTTGTAATTAAGAACTATCCTTTTATTTACAGGCAATGCCATTTAAAATAATTGAAACTCTAGAAAAAGGGCAAAAACAGTTCTGCATAGTACTAACTCAGTGGGAATTTGAAGGCGAGTTAAGATGGCCAAAAAAGCGAGGTCACGTCGTTAAATTTGCTAAGGACGAAAATTCGAGACCTGACACACGTACAAATAGCAACGTAACGAAGATTGGACTGAAGGGTTACAAAAATGTACTGAAGTTTTACTTTGAGTTAATACATTCCTGGGATAAAACTTCGATTTAAAACAATGTAAGAGTTTCAACAAAACGATTGGGAACAAAAAAAGCTGCAGTTGTAGAGACAAATACATACATCAAGCAATTACCCTGAAAAGGAAAATCATAAAGCAAATGTTAACCAATTAGATAGAAATGATAAAGCAAAAATCCATGGAAACTCAGAGGATATAAAAATCGCAGTGATAAAAGAAAACGAAGAGGAGGAGTCTCTATGTTAATCAAAATGTTATGATTATGATATAGAAACAGTAATCAAGGAGTAACGTTAAATAATCGTTCCTTTTTAAATTATATTGTTTGTTACCTAAAACAATATGGCGTGGCTGTGTTTATCTTGATTTGTCAGTAAATATTAGAGTTCACAAAAAAAGGAACCATTTAAATTCTATTGTTTTTTTGAAGACCGTTATTATGTAGCTTAGATAAAGTAAAGTAAGAATAATAGATAATCATGTAGTTATAATTTTCATTAATACTACTCATTTTATTTTAAAGTTTCATTATAGTTTCTTTGTAGACATTTGTTACCTAGAACTGAGATTCTGTAATTGTCTTTAATATGCAAAGTCTCAACTATCTGACTTGTCTGTAATGTAAGTTTAGAAGTTAAGTACTAATAAAAAAAAAACATTTCAAATTTACTTTTTATTTCTCATTTACAATGTATGCAGAAGGGGTATAAAATATAGTAGTCTTTGGGCTCTTTACACACTAATTTTAATTTTATGTCCTCGGGACTCACCAATATATCGGTTTGCCTGTACCTGGTTCAATATTTTTTGTTTACTTTTTTGGCGGTACCCAAAATTGTTAACCCATTTACAACTGCAGCTAAATCATTTAATGCTATTTGAGTAATATTTCTTACTAGAGCCCACTTCATTAAACGCTCACGAACAAGATGTTTTTTGTAAATACATCATCTAGGCTACTTTCACTGCTACAAGAAAAACTGGAAATATCAGAATTAGGATGTGACTGAACTGCATCTGTATAGCTGCTAACTTGAACACTGTTATCATAATAGTCACTAATAAATAGTACGGAACCCACAGTGTTTGACGAATGTAACACTTGACTTCTGCTTGGCAAGTTTGTCTGATTTGGAATTGTGTCTTGATCTTTTTGTTCTTCACTATCTAAATAGTTACACGCATATAAATAGTTACTCCTCTTGATTGACCTGATCTTTTTCGTTTGTTCCATTCAGATGTGTTTTCCAATATTTATTACGTTTCTGAACAATGTGGTAGTGATTTTAATCTCGAACACACACAAGTCTATTTCAGCTGTACTATAGAACTTATTTATTATTTAACTTTTACAGTGCTTTTTTAGTCATAACTCATAACACTTCAAATTCTACAACAGTGTAGAAGTACTCTCAAAAAATACGTTTTTAAACGGTTTTCTAAAATACCGTTGTACAGAAAAAGGTTTTTAGTGCTACTTTGTTAACGCTTTAAGCAGAATTTTGGTAGTAATCACAAGCTCAAAGCAGCCTTTATAAAGCTTTGACGATAAAAAATAGCTTGAAGTGTAGTCACATACTTAAAGTTATATTTTAGTGTTTTTTTATCCTGCCTAAGATACTAAAGAATTTCCTTATCCCTTAAAACAGTCTTTATACAGTGTGAGCTGTAAATAAAATCACAAAACAGTGTTTTTAAAACTTAAAACGTCGCCTGAAACTCTTGTACGTCTCTTATATAATTTTAAGCTTTTAAAAGGCTGCTTTATTAACGTCGAAAATACTTATTTGCTGCTTGGGTTACTATATAATTTTAAGCTTTTAAAAGTTATATAATTTTAAGCTTTTAAAAGGCTGCTTTATTAACGTCGAAAATACTTATTTGCTGCTTGGGTTACTATATAATTTTAAGCTTTTAAAAGTTATATAATTTTAAGCTTTTAAAAGGCTGCTTTATTAACGTCGAAAATACTTATTTGCTGCTTGGGTTACTATATAATTTTAAGCTTTTAAAAGTTATATAATTTTAAGCTTTTAAAAGGCTGCTTTATTAACGTCGAAAATACTTATTTGCTGCTTGGGTTACTATATAATTTTAAGCTTTTAAAAGTTATATAATTTTAAGCTTTTAAAAGGCTGCTTTATTAACGTCGAAAATACTTATTTGCTGCTTGGGTTACTATATAATTTTAAGCTTTTAAAAGTTATATAATTTTAAGCTTTTAAAAGGCTGCTTTATTAACGTCGAAAATACTTATTTGCTGCTTGGGGTGCCAGAAAACACAAACTTAGGCAAGGAGTTCCACTCTTTAGCGGTGCACTAAATTGGACTCTTTATTATATCAACCATAATATGTTGGCGCCTATTTGTAAGTCTGGTTGTCAGATGAAAAAATAGGTTTTCCAAAGAAAATATTATTTGATAAACTTGTAAACGGAGTTGATTTCTCTATTATTTTTCTATTAAAATCAATCATATAAGATATCAATGAAAATGCAAAAATAAAAAAACTTTCAACACATACCTGGTCTTCGGGATCGCATACTTTGATCCCAGAAAGTGCGACCACTACCAACACCGGAACCGCACGCCCGCTTTCCTGAAAACAAACATTCGATTAGCCAATGAATAATTTTACTGTTCAACTGTACTAAAGTGTACTCAACAGTTAATATGTCATAGTATTTAAATGTCTGTCTACTCTAGAGGCTGGCTATTTGCACTCATCTTTTATTTATATATTAAAAATCCATAGAAAGGTAACAGTGTTACATAATAATGTACTTTTTTTGCATTCACAATGTCATATTTCTGCTAAAATACGCCTGTAAAAACTGCCAGGTCCTCGAGCCCTCAGTTGGCATTCGTACCCACGAGATTTGGTGTTTGCTTTAATTCTAATTTAGGTACAAAAAACAGATCAATTCTAGTTTCTTTTCATTAAAAAATAAATAAATTATATTTTGTATGAAAATAATTTGACTTATTGTTATAACAGAAAATATGATCTTTTGTAAGTATTTGATAGAATCAGGCATTACTTCGCGGAAATCCATATCCATAGGTAAAACAAAAACTATGTAGCTTACTTCCATTTATAATATTGCGGAAGTAAGCTACATATTTTTTTGTTTGACTAATGATCTTTTATGTTTGCATTGCAGTTTAAAATTAATTTTGTGGTTTTCCATAAAAGCATTTAAGTTATATTGTCAGTATATATGTTGAGTATCAAATAAAAAATGTTTATTTATTAATTTATCTTTTTTTATTATGAATTAAAGTCTTTTGTTAACACAAACTTAAATCTCATCGAATTCGTAAGTTACCAATTAAATTTAAATTAAAAACAATGTCAGAAAACACGATAACTTAATGATATTGTCACATGCAGTTCCCCATAGGACTGTTTATTTTGATACCAAAGTGGCTGTGAGGCAGGTAGCTTTATATTGTGGCAAGCAAAACATAATCAACATTCTGTTAAGGTTGGACGTAAACGAAGACAGACTTTTTTTAATACTTGAAGGTGCATAGAAAAATTGTTGTGGACACCGCCATCTACAGTTGATTTTTATAAACTACAGAACGAAAGAACGGACCAAGCACTGGATAGGCGGCCATTTTGACGTATTGACAGGAGCGCGCACGCATCCACGTGCTTGTTGGACGTTAATTTGAATAGCAAGTTTAGGTACATTATTCACTACTTCGCATGTCACGTGATTTCAAAATCATGTTTAACTTATTTGCCGGGGACAATAGCATCTTTTGTAGTAATTCGTAACGGACAATTGTGTTTGACTTAATAACAAATGTAGTAATTATTAAAATTATTAAATTACTGAAATATCGCCTCCTGTCCCTACAATTCACGCCTATAATCTAAAATCGACCTGATAAGGTCTCTGTGCCTTTATACTCATATTTTATAGTCATTTAATTGATAACGAACAATGAACTCATTTTTTTTTAAAGAATATCATTATATTGTATTGTATTTCATTTTTTTGTTATTTATTTCTATTTTTTGTGTTCGTTGTAGATCTTATTGTTATTTTGTATAAGGTTATATAGTCCAATTACTGAGATACCAGTGACACATAATGACACATTATTTCAATCTTCAACACACACAAACATGGTTGGTGCATAAACCAGAAGCGCTCAGTTTTATTTAACCTTAATACAACAGAGAGATTATATGGGATGTTGCTAACTATATAATAGACGCGTTAAAAACGATTGTCTTTGAACAGGCACAGAAAATAATAAAACAAATCTTCAAAATAAAAGTGAAAAATGCGCACAAAAAACTTCACGCTGTCATTCGATTACTGAATTTTACTTTTCATATTGGGGGCCTTATATAATAATAACAATAATAATATTTCTTACATTCACACCAATTAGCCTAGCCTAAAGTAAGCACTGTAAGGCTTGTGTTATGGATACTAGGGTAACGGATATACATACATATATGATATATAAATAAATAATAAAAATCGGAATATATATAAATACCCATGACACAGGTACAACCACTCGTATTCATCACACAAACATCTGCCCCTTCCGGGACTCGAACCCAAGAACCGTCGGTGCTTTAGGCAGGATCGCTACCATTGCTTGTATCAAACTGTCGTTAATGAAATTCTGAAGGAGTAAACTAACAAAAATCTAGCTTAGCATATTATAGTTTTAGTATGGTGGTAATATTCTTGTTATTACTCCTGTGATATTGCAAAGTTTGCGTCCACCCTAAATGCGGACGCAGTCTGTTTACTTTTAGAATCATTCAGAGCGGAGACGCAAAAAAAACGTCAGGAGCTACGTTTTAATAATACCCATTGTATTGGTACGAAACAGTACGCGAGACGATGGAACAGCGGGTTTACTATAGTTTGGCATTTTTATACAACTTTAAAATTTAAAACAAAAAATACATTCAACAAGAAAAGTTGTATCAACGTTTGTAATTTTGTATAAATTACTAATCTCTGCTCAGTTGGAAGAGTACTCGCCCGGATAGTCCTGGGTTTTAGTCCCGGAAGGGGCAGATGATTGTGGCAGATGAATACGAGCATTTGTACCTGTCATGGGTATTTATATATTTTTCCATGAATATAACATACATATATCATACATAGATAGTATGATATATGTATGTCTATCCGTTACCCTAGTATTTATATCACAAGACTTATGGTGTTTAAATTGGGCTAGGTTAATTGGTGTCAATTTAAGAAATGTTATTATTATTGATTTGTTTCTAGCAAAGATTTCTAAGGATATAAAATTCTAGTAGTTAAATGTTCAAATAACATTACATTTCATATGTCTGCTCTGTCTCTAATATAATGAATTCAAACAAACCGTATTTCGCACGTAGATCCGCTATATAATAAATAAGTGATCTTTATAGATATATTTACCCATAAATTAGTTACAAATGCTCGTATTTATTACGCAAACATCTATTTAAACTCGAAACTACGGTCCTTTGACTTCGAAGGTTGATCACCCCTCCTCAACCAAACTGGTCGTGGAACATAATCTACTTATATACAATGTAACATTTAACTATTAAAAAGAATAAACATTTGAGTACTTTCATCATTCCTATATTGCGATCCTTGTTTATGGCACCGCCGTTGATTGGTGCCAATTTACCCACTATCCTTTACTGTTTACAATCAACTACTTAATGCTCTACCAAATAAAACGAAGCGACTAAATCGGCCATTCCCCTCTCGAACTATTATCTGTTCGTCCGTATTTTACAAAATGAAGAGGGGAGCTGAGCACAGTGTGAAGGTACCTTACATAAGTATATATTACATAAATGAATAATATTTATAGATATATTTACCTATTACTCAGGTACACTCATACCTTCCGGGACTATAACCCGGGGTCGTTTGGCTCAGAAAGTAAGGTCACTCCTTCTCGACTAAACTGTTAATTGTATATTAAATCTATTAATATGCAATGTAACGTTCAATCATTACAATACTTATATCATTCCTATATTGCGATCCCTGTTTATGGCACTTTTATAGATTGGTGCCAATTCACCCACTATCCTTTACTATTTACAATCAACTACTTATTACTCTACTAAATAAAACAAAGCGACTAAATCGTCCATTTCCTCACCAGCCTCCATTACCTGTTCGCCCGTATTTTACAAAATGAAGATAGGGGAGCTGAGTACAGTATAGAGGGACTTTCATTAGGTTTTTTAATTAAGACCGCCCCTCGGCTGTCCGCAAGCTTCTAATGACTAAGCTAAGCGTCGTTTACGGGCAGACTAAGCCCGCTCCGCTTGTTACCATAAGTTTCGTTTGAGATTGTCCTTATTTCAAGAGATAAGGTATAACTTTATGAGCACAAAAACTATTGTGGAATTAAATAATAGTATTTTTTATTCGTGAACAAAAACAATTACAAAACTAATTATTTATTTAAAAGATAAGAGTGTGTGGGTTGATTGCCTTATTTTTCTTTTTTCGTGATTACTTAAAAATACCACGTGTTGTAGTGAGTAAATGAATACAACTATATCAGTACTAAAGTATGAAGTTGATTTCTTGTAGTTCTATATTATTATTATACTTGCCCTTGCCGAGTTTACTGCGATTTTTTCTCAGTACGAGGTGTTCCGATGATGAACTTAAGAAGCCAGGGCGCAATTATTAACGAAAAGGTAATTATATCTTTTATTACAAAAAATACTTTTATAAAAAAAATTAAATCGTATTTAAATCTATTGTTTTAAAATTAATTATTTATTAAAAGAAATGTGTATAAAAGATATTTGTAACAAGTGGTATTCAAACGCATTTCATTCTTGTAATCCTAACCACTTATTTTCTATAGGTATTAATGATATTCAAAAACCGGCCAAGTGCGAGTCGGACTCGTGCACCGAGGGTTCCGTACAAACCTGTAGGTATATAAGTAAAATTCAATTATTAAAAATATTTTAGTTATATGATGTAACTAAAAAATTACGGTTTTCACAATTTTCCTTTATCTGTGTTATAAGACGTTGCTTCGTACCAAATTTCAAGATTCTGAGTTCACGGGAAGTACCCTGTAGGTTTTGATTCCCTTTCGAGTGACGAAAATTTACATAAACGACTGAATCTTTTGATTGCGTTGGCTTGATTTTTTCACAGCTCCAAGGGACAGTAGACGTGAGTATTTGATATGAAGTCCAGCTTGATACCTCCTCGCGTTCCTGTGAAAAAGGGTCTTGACAGACAAACAGACGGATGGACGGACGGACAACAAAGTGATCCTATAAGGATTCCGTTTTTCCTTTAGAGGTACGGAACCCTAATAATAAAAAATATAAAAATAATAATACATTGAAGTTAGTATACTAACACGAATTATTAATAGGTGCGTAACTATTGAAAAGAATCTGTAACTGTTTTATATAAAATATCAGTTTATATAAAGAGTTTCAGCAACATAGTAATAATAATCTTTCTATATTTAATAATATATTGCATTTTTTTATATCCTATTCATTAAGTGTCATAAGTCACCTATAGTAATTTCACCTATTTTGTATTTTATTCTGATAAAATTGCTGTAATTCAATGTCTTTTCATGCTTGATGCAGTGTTAAATTAAACTTACAAGTTTAGTATAATTTATAGTTAATAACGAAATATCACAAAACTTAACACAATTAGTTAAGTTAGGTGTTAAAAATCAACTGATATATTTTTTATAGCACTATCTCGCCTGATGGGAAGCGACGATGCAATTTAGGGTGTGACGCGCCTGCCTAGAAGATACCTATTCACTCGGGACTTGAAGACCTATAATTTGTATTAGTCAGGAAACACAGACTCAGGCAAAAAGTTCCATTCTTTAGCGCTACGTATCACAAATTTGAAACCAAAACGGTTAGTGCGACTCTTTGGTATATCAACCATATAATGGTGGCTCCTATTTGTAATTGTAGTTTTCCGATGAAAAAAGGGACGGCGAAATGAGGTTGTGCAATTCTTCTGTACACTCTCCGAAATACATACATAATTTCAACAATTTATCAAGCATTTTATCAACTAGAAATAACAGTTTAAAATCAAATAAAATAATCACAAACTTGCTAAAAGCGTACGATAAGTTTTAGCAGAGTAATAATTAAATGAAATACGTAACTGTTTCAAACAATTTTATAACTCAACAAGGTTGCTTTAAGCACTTGATAACGCCAATCCACAAAGTTGGTCCGTAAAGATGCGGTAAATTTTACGAGCGACGTCTACGCTTCTTGAAAAGTGCCTCAGCGAATATAGCAGTATGGGGTAAAGCTGAATCTTTGATAGAGCTGTGGTGTGAATATTACCAATAATCTGACTCTAACCTCTAAAGTAAAATATGCAATAGTATTTCAACTCACATCGCCGCCATTTTGAAATTACAGAGAAGAATTTTAAAAATGCTACAGTGGTTAGTGCAGGTATTAAGCGCAGAAGTTAATCCATTTTCATAAGAGTCCATTTTTGTTTGGATGATTAAAAAATACCTTTTATATCTTGCTTCGGAAAACACTTTAAGCGGTTTTTAATCCCGATTGTTTTCATGTCCACACTGATAGCCTGTATCTCATTCACAATAACAAAAAAAAAATCTAAAAACATCACCTTGGATCACAATGTGGAAGGGGGGCTTGCAGTGACTGTAACGTGACGTAAGACATTACGTTAAGTAAATCGAAATTTTTATTATTTGTTATGAAAAGATTGTTGAATACATAAATATGTATTCAACAATCCTTAGCCTTTACATTTTTGCCGAATCATTTTTTTGTTTTTAAAAGGCCATTTCTATAAGGAGTGAATTAAATGTAAGGCTTATTAAGTTTATAAAGGTGCAGTATAATGTGATATCGTAACTTGCTCAGCTGTTACCACTACATCGTCAGTCGCTGCCTTGCCAACCGCTGCCTTATGTAAGAGTGTTCACTTATGTATGTGATCTTGGAAGGTGTGAATTATTCACTTGAATGGCAAAAGTTTATTATACATATAAGTTTAATCTGCGAATGCATCGGGCAGCGCATTTTTTATTATTCTTGTTATAAATTTCATCATGAGATAGGCGTTGCTTATAAAATAGAGACTAGTACGGAATTACGGATGTTAGCAGTGGAAAAGCACGAGATAATATTTGGTCACCCATTCGGTATTTGACTTCACAATGTAATATTTCTATAAGATAAAAATACGCGTGTAAAAACTATTAGGTACGCCTCCGAGCGTCCCACCTGAGAGCTCGGAGGCGTATTTATTTTTTTACACAAGTGTTTTATTTCTTATTTATTTAAGTTTACATAGAGTGAAGGAGAACATGAATTCGTAAAAATTAGGTATTTTTTGGTATATTATAATCATTAATACTTTACTGTCCTACCAATTAGCTTAGCCCAAAGTAGCAGAGTAAAGCATTTGCAATGGATACTAGGGTAACGGGTAGACACATATACATACTAGGTCGATCTAAGCCTCGCTAGCACCATATATTGGAGCGGAGCGTAATACTAAAAAAAATCTAATGCTAAAAAACGTGACGACTTGCAAAGGCACAGCAACATTAATTAGTTAATTTATTACCTTCTAAATAACACAAATAAACATGAATAAATATTTACTTCAATTAAAATATATTTTCCAAATTACACATACATTATAATTTTTAACTTATAAATTATACATATTCTTTTAAACATCATCATTAATTTTAATAATCTATAGGTATATTTTTTTAATAATAACAATATTTAGCAATAAAAAAACTTTAATTGTTTATTGAAATAATTTTTGTTTTTCCAGATTTTTCATGTTATTAGGAATGTGATTAAATATCTTAACTATCATAGTATGGGGACTAGATGATACTAGTTTCATCACGGTGAAAGGTATTTTTAGTTTGTGTAAGTTACGGTAATTTCTTTTGTTATTATTAAGAGTATAATAGAATTCTGAATGGTTTATAACAATCTTGCAACAAAGAAACAAACTAAATTTAATAAGCTTTATAATAACTGAAACATTGCAATGATATTCAGAGTTTAAACGACCAATTCGAGGTTTCAACTCTAAAGGGGCAATATCAAATCATCGCGGTAATTGCTATGTAAATGTACGACAGAGGACAGCAATCCTCAAATTATACCATAAGTGACATCTGAACAGATAGACGTACACTCAAAAGCGCCTCTCAAAACCTCTTACGATCGAATAAAGGCAAACATTAAAAACGCGGCGACGCGCCATCATTTTCTTAATCAACTTTTTCTTTATCTTATGTATAATAAACAGTTGTCGATGTACCTAATATAAACAATAAATAGTTGGTTAAATTATTGTAAACTGTTGTTGTATCTTTCTTTTCTGTCTTACTGTTGTTTAGTTGTTGACTTTTAATAAATGCATCTATTTATCTAATTATTTACCTTTTATTGTTTAATATCTACCATTAACTATAAATAATGATATATTTACACTTATCCTTGTAATATGCGCAGCCACCTCTATATTAACCTTTTATAATTATCATTTTGTTGTAAATAAATAATTGATAGATTGATTAATTTTTTCCACTCAATATTGCTTTGAAGAGATTGCCTTTAAGTAATAAGGCCACCTGTTAGTGTACTTTTTGTGGTACTTGTCTACCTGTGAGTTGTATAATGTGGAATTTATTTTTATTATTATAAAAAAGAAACATTGCGATTGCAATTTATTTAAACTTTAAAATTTAAGAATGGTTTTTACCGCATCAATGAATTGAGTTAAGCAAAAACATAATAAGATAAATCAAGAGCTCTCCATAAATTAAATCAGGCGTAATGAACAAAATCGTTAGGGCAATTTAATTGTTTTTATAACCATCCCTTTTGTGGTAAGAAATTTCAATAAAAAATTATAAATTCTAATTCTTGTTTCAAGTTTTAAACTTCCGCCTCCCATTTCCACCATAATCTCTACACCTAAAAGAAATGTTAGTTGGGTAAACTTTTAATTCCGACGTTTCGGCCAGTTTAGATCGTGGTCATGGGCTGACTGACCACGCCAGCCATCTAATGATACTGATTATGACCAGTTTGATCATGGCGGGTGTTCGAGTCTCGGAAAGGGCAGATTTTTTATTTATTTTGAATGGGTTCGCTCTTGATCCCAATCAAGCCAGTGGGCAAAGACAGAATCCGTGATGGGACGAGCTAGCCTAGAAGGTACCTATTCACCGGGGCTTTGAAAACGGATGGGTTATAAGTACTCGGAAATACATATTATCTAGGACCAAAGTACTCATCAAGACGAATCAAACGCTCCCAAACTCGATTGTGTCGTTTTATTGCGGAGTTTCAGCTCAATCGCAGATTGGGCAGTGGATCAAATTTAACTTGCAGGGTTTCATTACAGACACCGGGACAGGTGAAAGTAAATAAGAGCTTGTATAATAAGTCACACCAAGAACACTGCCCAATACAGTCATGAGCAATAAGATGTGTACACCGTAGAACCATGTCACATTTAATCGTCCGAGATAAGAGAGAGAGAGAGAGAGAGCAAAGAAACAATAGTATAGAAATAAATAGTTGATGTTTGACAAGGTTCTACGGTCTACATTTTATTGCTCGTGACTACATAAGGAAACTTTGCGACATCTTCTCGTCCACAATAATAATGTCTCAAGACTAAAGTCTTTAACCAGCGTGTCATGGTCCATTTACTTTTGGCTTAATAAGAAAGCTCAAGATCACCCAAAGGGCGATGGAACGTGCTGTGGTAGGAGTTTCCCTACGTGATCGAATCAGAAGTGAGAAGGTCCCTAGGAGAACCAAAGTTACCGACATTGCCATACTTAAGTGGCAGTGGGCGGGGCATATAGCTCGTAGAACTGATGGCCATTGGAACAGAAAAGTTCTCGAGTGGCGACCACGGACCGGAAGACGAATTAGGCAGGTTTCCCACTCGGTGGACCGACGATCTAGTAAAGATCGCGAGATGCGAGCAGCGCGGGACTGGTCGTTGTGAAGATCCTTGGGGAAGGCCTTCGTCATTTGGCTGAGACAACTGTACATAACAGGAATTTATACTATAAGACTCTTTAATTAATAATTTCGAAGGAAATGTCGTCGAAAGAAATAACGTAACATTTGAACATCAAACTATCATAACATTAATCTTATGTAAATGTGAGCGTGTTTAATCCATCCATTCTTTTAATAGACATGAATGAAGTGAAGACATCGCTGCGACGTCTTAACAGCTTATGAGCTTTAATGACTGCGCCAGATAAAATATGTTATCTGTTTTGACATTTTAATTCCGTGCTTGTGTCAACTTTCTCATGTCGAAATATCCGTAACAGATTAAATTGAAATGACACTGAACATACGCATGGAAGTAATTAAATATTACATTATGTATCTCACAATCATATTTTACATTTTTACATCTTAAAAAAATATTACCAGAAAAAAATCAATTCCTCTGTCGAAATCATCGAAATCAATTCAGACGTGGTAGAAGTAAAACCTTCAAAAATTTTGGTTTCGAGATAATGAGACGAATGTAAAATTTCGGGATGAGGATAATTGTAGGTTTTAGTAATGATCATAGTGATACAAAATTAGATAATTATTTTACATTTCGTTCGTATATATTACAAAGATTTATTCAGACTCGGAGCTAACATTTTCGATAAATGATACAAGAGGCTTATGGTAATTAAAGTACATACCACGAACTTTAGAGACACTGTATAATGCTTCATATCTTATTTTCTCCTACGTTAAATCTTATGAATTTATGTGTCTGTCTCTTTTAACTGTCGCTTTTTCGTTTCATCGACTTTCAAATCAGAACGATGCTAAAGAAGTTTTCACTTCAGTTATATGTTAATAACATAATTAGTCGTTTATTGTTTCCTATCTAGTCATTTTTTTCTGTGTTACCTAAAATATTTGATTTTAAGTTTAAAAATTTTATATTTAATGACAAAAGAAAGCCTGATATTGAAACACGACCAGTCTCATTTCCGCCTGTGTTTTTATTGTAGAAGCACAATATCCCTTGAGATTCCGAATGGTTACAGTATTATTAGAGTGTACTAATAAAAATCTTTGTATCGTATTTTCAATCCATGCTTTTAAGTACTCCGGGACAAAATCAGAACAATATGAGAACAAGAACGCACCAGCTTTGTTTGCCCCGCGGGAAATTTAGCTGTCTCAAAACATGGCTGTTTTGCGATTCACCAGCAAAACCTTTCACTTTAATTATACAAGAAACGGTACACTACAGGTATTAAACTTTTTACTAATCTTAGCAAAGGAAACAAAATTCTGGAAGAAGAGTTGTATTCGGTATGAAGTTATAAACATTGTCTATTTAATATCAATGATATATTAAGTGTTTGCCAAATTTTTTTTTTATTATTATGCAATATCATTGTTAAACTTCAATGTTTAGAATCTTCATCAAATATTCATTGATTATTTATTGACTTATTAGTAGGCGGATCACGTTATTCTATTGCTTACAAATCTTTTTTAAAATTGATGAAATTCTTTCTTTTTTTATTGTGAAAAGGTAGGCGATTGAGCACTATCTCGCCTGATGCTAAGAGACGATGTGATCTAGGATGTGACGTGCTTGCTTACAAGATACCTATTCACTCGTGACTTGAAGACTTATAATTTGTATTTGTCATGAAACAAAGGCTCTGACAAAAAGTTGGATCACAAAATTGGAACCAAAACGCTTAGTGCAACTTTGGTATACAACCATATAATGGTGGCTCCTATTTCTAAGTCTGGTTGTCCGATAAAAATGGCGACGACATAACAAGGTTGTGCAATTCTGCTGCACACTCTCAGAAATGTATCCTATAAAAATGGACAGGCTTATCCGTCTATGCTCAAGGGTTTTTATTAAAAAGATCTTCATTGCCGATGAGCTTCTTGGCCCTCCTAACAATGGACTCAAGCATCTGAAGCTGGAATTGGTGAAACCGTCTAAAGATTAGAACTCTATACACGATTAGACTTTCGCTGGTAACGTTTGAGCATCTGTTCTGGTGTGAAGTACCTTCTCACCTTCGCGTGAATTCCAAGTTTTTTTAAGCTAATTGAGCCTTACTCTCAGTGAAAGTCAACGGCCAAGCCAAAAGCCAAAACTGAGATGAGCTTTAGTGATTATGGATGAACGATTTGACAGTGTCAGAGTACCTTTGTTAAAAACTAAAACTTTCAAATAGGTTATAGTAGAAAAAATTACAATTTCATTGATTTTAAACGAGAACTGTTAGCAACAGAGTTACGTAATTAGCCTGCAATTGTATATATTTTATTATGGTCGCTATTCGTACTATTGAAGCTTGACATGAAAAAAAATATTTATTTGATCAAAAAGAATATATTTCAGATTCTTAAAAACCATAAATTAAAGCTGCCCTGTCACAGTGTTGGATCGCGATGAATTCAGAAACTACTTAACCGATTATGGTGTTTTTTTCATTGTGCTGAATTTGTATATAAATCAATATAAGAACATAGGATAGGTTTCATTTATAACACAGCAACGCGTGGTTGGATCAACAAGCCTTCTATATATATAAAAAAATCCTTGTTACAGTGTTTTACCGCGATATTACTCGCGAAACTACTTAACTGATGTTGATGACTTCTTTTCATTTTGTTGGATTTGTTCCGATAACTTAGGACTTAGGATAAGTTTAATTTTAATTCATGACCCAGCAACACTGGCCCGGCAATAATATAAAAATGAATCATCTCTTGGCGAATAAGGCAATACCCTGTGTTCCAATATCCTCTTGCCTCAGAACATTATTTTTTAATAAAAAGAGTAATTTTTGTTTTCTAATAAGTTATTTACTTTCGTTCATCTTAGTCATCCTGTGATCACGGCTCCTGTAAAGGAGTCGAAACGTCAGGATTAAATATAAAATAAAATAAAACATGCGCAAAAATCCGTAAAAAAGTGTTTTATTCTGATGTGTAATGTGCGCGGAAGTGTAAGAACTAAATAAGTTATTTACTTATTTCCTTAAAGCAAATTTTAATCAATTAGTATATAGTATGTTACAGAATTGCGCTCTATGTGCAGCACATTGATTTAGGAAAAGAACAAGCATTTGCAACTTTTATATAGAAGAAATATGAACATTACAATAAAAAACAAAAATATTTACGTTCAAATATCATTATAACATTAACAAGTGGTCAGAGTCTACTTTTAAGCATCATAATACTTATGTCAGAAGGCTTTGCTCTTCATATAACTGATAGCAGACCAACGAAAGACGAACATAGCTTTACACTAGTAATCATAAATTGATATTTAGAATAAACTTAAACTAGCAATAATTTTTATCGAGTTTGTGTGTGTATGTGTGTACGTGTAGAAAGTGCTTTATTTAGTTTTCTGTCAAATAATAATACTTACATTCACACCAATTATCTTAGCCCAAAGTATGCTAGGGTAACGGATAGACCTACGTATACTATACATAGATATGTAATATTTATAGAAATATATATATAAACACCCATGATACAGACAAAAATACTAAAAACTCGTATTCGTTACACAAACATCTGCGCCTTCCGAGATTCGAACCCAGGACTGTAGGCGCGAAAGGTTTGCACCAAACGGTCGTCAAAGAGTTTAAGGGTTTTTTAAAAAAGTAAATTTTAGCACGGTAAGAAAATATCCATGTGCTTAAAGTAAGAGTTAAAAGGCAACACTTAGCGAGAGTAGCAAACAAGTGTCTCTACACAACTGGGACTCAGAAACTGTCCCTCGGTGGCATTCATGTCATAAGCGAAACGCGTATGGTATCTATAAAATGTAATATTATATTTTTAACTAAATAATAATAATAATAATTTGTTTATGTTCCAATTACCTTACGAAACATACATGACTTAACTAACCCCCACACTAGGCTATGCCTGTTCGATTGAGGAAATAACCACATTACGATTAAAATATGTAAAATGTGTCTTAGGATGTGATTGTAATTTTTTTTTAAATATTGAATGTATTAAAACGGTTGTCAATTCACCTTTTTAATACCAAGTATGCTTTTAAATTTAATTACTGATCAGTACTGTATTTCGTATTAGGCGAAAATTCTCGAATACTTCGGAACTCTCCCTTTCTTATTTTTTTCTTGATCTTTTCTTAAATTTTTGAAAATATAAGTAAAATTACTATACAAATGCATAATATAAAAATGAAAAATATAAGACCTAGTTGAGAACCCTGAAGAACTCTTTATTTATTGTCTCCCATTTTTTCTGCATACAATTATTATCTTGCATAAATTCATAGTATTTATAACAATAAAATATTAATATGTAATAGGTTTTTTATTACGTAGTAGTATTCATTGGTTTAGAAAAAATAGGAACAAGATTACATTACAAATTATCAACAGTACAGACATAGAGAGTGAATTCATATATGTAAAAGGCTTTGGAAAATTCAAACAATATTAAACCTAAATTATATTAATAGAAAAAAGCATTTGAAAGAAACTTTTTTACAAATGTTCGGGCAATCGATTAAGATGGAAAAATATTTTCTAGTATTTTGTTATTAAAACAATTAATCTTATAAGATAGCATTAAAAATGCAAAAATCATATATAAAATTCAAGCAATATTAAGCCTTTTTGATGATGTATAGATTCGCTTTTTACTTGCACCAAGACTGAAGCGTACAGGTCCATTAGTAGGCCTGTGTACCCATACTGGTACTTACCAGTACTGAACTTTTAGCTAGAGAGTAATAGAGCGCTAAGGACTCTTCAGTAAATGGGTTACTATTTACGAAAGTTTCTGAAATCCGTTCAAAAATTGGCCCCTAGTTTGAAATAAATGTGTAATTTAAATTTGAAATGAATTACTTTTAAAGATGGTGAGAATTTTTAAATTGTTAATTTGTATAAAAACACAGCGTAGATTTCAATAAAAAAGGTAGAATTTGAATACGATCGTATAAGTACAAGTATTATGATAAATTATGCGCTTCAAATAATATTTTTTACTGTTTCCCATTACAATGACCATTTCCTGTTGACAAAGCAAATTATTATAATAAATAACACTTTATTACACAAACACAAAAGATATAGAAAAGGACATCAAAGAAAAGTATACAAATGGGCGACCTTATTACTAAACAGCAATCTCTTCCAGGCAACCTTGGGTAAAAAAAAAAAAAAAAAAAGATAAGAGGATAATTGGGGAGTGGGTGCGCATAACGGGAGGACAATTTATGTAAAAAAAAGAGAGATAAAGATACACGTGAAAAACTATGATTATAAGATTTGCATAATTAGTATGCATAGTAAAACAATAAAACATAAACCTATTTTATTATAATAATTGACTCTTTCGGCTTTATTTGGTCTTTGTTTATAATCGAGGTAGTGTTAATTATTAATGATATCCCTACCAACATATCTAATCCCATTGGTCATTAGATAATTTTACACCACAAAGTTATTCATTTATTTGCTTCAAACTCTATAATTAAGATGGTAGGGAACATTAAATTGTACATCATGTTTCTCCTATTACTAAGCAAATTCATAGTATTGTTAAAATTGCAATGTTGTATGACAGCTAATAAATGTCATATATATTAAATTGCATATGATATATTAGATAACATTATTATATTACTATCCTTACTAATATTATAAATCGGAAAGTGAGTTTGTTTGTTTGTTTGTTCCGCTTTCACGCCATAACTACTGAACCGATTGCTTTGAAATTTTGCAGACGTAAAGATAAAAGTCCGGATTAAATAATAGGGTACTTTTTATCCTGGAAAAAATTGTCATTCTCGAGGAAAAACAAAAATATTGTTTGCTTGATGGATGGATTGTAGATGGCGCTGTGTGTCGTTTAAAACAAGGTAAAATATTGCAAACGAATATAAATATGTAAATTTAGAAGCTAAATGATACGATAATGAATCTCCGAAAATGAGGAATTCCCGAGGGATGACGTACAATTTGTTTTATCGTCTAATCTGTTTTTTTTACATCTACTTATATGTTGCAAACGAATATGAACATGTAAATTTTGAAGCTAAATGATTCACTAAATGACTCTTTCAATTTCTTCAACTTCCATTTCAATTTAAAAGACTACAATTTCCTATAAGGGTTTCATTTGCAATGACCATTAATAAAGCACAAGGCCAAGCTCTAAGGGTTGCTGGAGTACACTTGAAAAAACATTGTTTTTCGCATGGCCAGCTCTATGTAGCGTGTTCCCGGGTTTCCAGTGCCCAAAATCTGCATGTTTTTGCTCCATAAGGGAAAACATATAATATAGTGTACCATTCAGTTTTGGTTTAACAACTAATTGTATCCAGCTTTACATGGCGCTCCTTAGATTTTTCCGTGGGAATGAGAAGTTTTCTTATAGTTGTGCTTTATACCGCAATATAACCGAATGTCACGCGGGCGAAGCCGCGGGCGGAAAGCTAGTAAGATATAAAATCCGCCTGTAAAAAACTACTTCGTCTCCGAGCCCTTAGCCCTTAGGTGGGATTCGAACCCACGACCTCTCGCTATCCGGGCGAGTGCACTGAATGCAATTGAATCGTGGGTATTTATACATATTTCCATGATTCGTAGAAATATGTTTAAATAGCCATGCAAGTAAGACTTGTGTTTGAATACCTGGTGTAGGCTACACTGTACCGCTGTACATACACTATACCAGTATCTATAACATAAGTCTTATGGTGCTTAACTTGGGCTAGGCTAATTGGTGTGAATGTTAGAAATATTATTATTATTACACTTAATATTTACTTCAATTTTGGGAAAGTTATGATTTAAATTTTTCCACGGAAAATATAAAAATCACAGTATGCATTATTGCATGTATACGAACCGGGTCCACCTATATATTCTCCCTATGGTGTTTTTATCCATAGGGGACGCATGTACCATGGGGATATTAATGAGCGAATGATGATGAAGCAGTATCTATACCGGTGTCGAATTTTTTTGTAGAGAATAGAAATTTTGGTCTTGTCTGATTAATAAGACAACTTTTTGTTCTAATAAAATTACTTTAAATATAAAAATCTGGAAGGTAAATAACAAACAAATATGTACTATTTACATAGTAGATTCTTGTTTGTCGATTATTTGGTGCAATGGTAGCGATCCTGCCTTTCGCACCGATACTGCTGGGTTTGAGTCCGCGAAGGGATGTTTGTGTGATGAATACGAGCATTTCTACCTGAGTCATGGGTATTTTTATATTTCTATTATGATTAAATATTTCTGTATCATATATGTCTGTCTATACGTTACCCTAGTATCCATAACACAAACGTTACAGTGCTTACTTTGAGCTAGGTGAATTGATGTGAATGTAAAAATATTATTATTATTTGATACTGAAACAAGTATTCTATTTAAATTTGTAGACAGTTTATTTTGGAATTTGAAGCAATTGCGCTGGTATTCATCATAAGCAGCACTTGGAAAAATGCAACTGATCTTTTCTGACTTAATGACAGCACTCACCTGGATAGCGAGAAGCTGTGGTTTCGATTCCTACCTTACTCCTGAGATAAGTAGATTTTTTTGCATAAATCAAAGGGAAACTGGCCCTCGGTCAAATTGACGGAAATTTTAGTATGTTGTAGAGGAAGTCGAGCTGAACAAAAGTCATCATGGGCACTAAGCTCGAAACCTCATACTTTTTGAGTTTTAGGCCTAAGAGGAATCTTAAGTTGAAAAAAGGTACCTATAATTCAAAGATATTTTATGACAGTTCTTTTGCTGTCTTTGTCTTGTAATATAGTATGTGTAATTTCTATGTAAAGCAATACTGAATACAGTAATAATTACGAAATTCTTTGATGTGCTAAAGTATACATTGCAAAGCGCTATTTGTCAATATGACTTTTATACTTTATGGATAAAACAAATGATATTGTAAATGTTGGATATTGCTTAATTATTATATGATATAAAGTAGTGCTATAATTATATAAGTGTACATAAAGGTGTACGTATAACGTGTGAAGGTGTGTATATAACGATAATGAAAAACACCATAATTCATAACTTGTAATCATAATAACAGAAGCAATGGGACATACAATGAATATGCACGTATGAACATTACTCCCTTCTCCTGAAGAAAAGGAAGAGTTTAGGCAGGAGAGACGGGCTGGGGAGGAGAGAAAAGCTAGAAAGAGATGCCCCTTGCAGTACACAAATGCGTAGTGCAAGGGGCAAAGGGATTTACAAAAAAAATCATCGAAACAAAAAATGCATTCTTTTCGAATTGAGATTTTTAAAACGGCCCAAAACTCAAAAAGTATGAGGTTTCGAGCTTGGTGCCCATAATGACTTTTGTTCAGCTCAAATTCTTCTACAATATACTAAAATTTCAGACAATTTGACCGAGGGCCAGTTTCCCTTTGATTTGTGCGGGGTTCTTTCTCCAGAAACTTTCGAATTACTATATATTTCATTATGAATTTTATGGACTTTCAGATTTTTCAGCCTCTTAGAATTTAAATTATAAAACAAAAGGACATTTAACAGTGATTTTTAATTTTTGAAATAGATCTGCAGTACCGATTCTAGCATTTGTTTAAATCGTTAAGTTTAATAAATTAAAATGGCTGCGATTCGCCCTGTCGGTAAGGAGAGAAGGGCCCAGGTCAGCTACATGTTTGTAGCTGGTAAAGCACAGATTCTTAGTCTTCGCACCCTGAACCCGCGAGTCCATATTGCAAATGCTACATGAGTGTATGTGATGAGTAACTGAACCATGTCTGACCTGGAATCGAAGAGGACGGTTCGTCGTTTAGAAAACTTTATACAAAATTGCAGGAGGTTAGACCCTTCAGTTTCAGTTTCAGCCGTCTGTAAGCCAGTATAATTTTCATGAATTTGTTCATGTATGTGTTTAAATGGTGGCAAGTTTTGGTATGTATGCATATGTATATAAAATGTGTCTATTTTTCCTCTACTCTGTCAGAATAACAGTACCTCTGTGTCTATTCTGACCAGCTGTGAATGAAACAGAGGCAAAATCCAGAGGCAGGGTATTTGTTGACCCCACGTTATAGTTTTTAAATTTTTATTAATCTTTATATTTTTCACATTGTTAAAATTCTTTATTTTCTCTTCCCGTTGCAACAACAGTTTGGTGCAACGGTAACAAACTGCCTGGGTTCGAATCCCGAAAGTCGTAGATGTTTGTGTGATGAAAATTAAAATTTGTACCTGAGTCATGGGTATTTATATATTTATATTAATATTACTTATTTATGTATCATTATATGTATGTTTATCCGTTACCCTAGTATCAATAGCACAAGCCTTACAGTGCTTACTTTGGGCTAGGCTAATTGGCGTATATCTAAAAAAAATATATAAAATATTCTTTGTTGTGACAATAAATCTATTCCTTTTTTTTTCTTCAGTTAGTTACTAACTCTATCATTAGCCAATAAATGTCTCCTTATGCTAAGACCAAGGACTACCCTACAAATAAAGTACTGTAAGAATAGGCCAAAACCAGAAATGCGAATTACGTGACGTGACTTTTCCACTGCACATGCAACGGTTCTAAAAGCCTCTTGAAGCACGAAGTTACATTTTAAATGTATGTTTATTGTTATCGTACATATACCCGATAATTTTTGTAAATAATGCTGTATTTTTCGTATTCAAACGCGGCAAGGCCTGCTAGAATGCACTCTACTTAACAACCGGCTCTTGAGTGCAACGCCAATATGATATCGCATCGCTCCTGACATTAAAATCTTTTATATTCGTTATGTTTTCATATTAGAGAGGCGGTTCGCAGAGTAGGATAGAACTAAACACTTCACCTTATGGAGGGTGTCATAATAGGTGACTATTTATACTAGAGAAAACCACCATACACTTTACAGAGATCACTGCCAACTTAAGCAGCACCGTGTTCTAAGTTAAGATTATGGCTGAATCCCATATTTTTGGAGTGGCTTTCGTCCAGCAGCGGACGTTTTATGATTTTTTGTATTTTCTTTTTTTAAAGTACCTTATATGATTTTTTTTTCTATAGAAACATATGAAAAAAAATATCGGCTTGATTCATGTTGTTCTAGGCGAGACCGCCTGGTCTCGAACCCACAACCTTTACATGTCCGTTCCATTTCTCTACCGATTAAATTACCGAGCCTTGTGAGCACCCGTTGAATTTTTCTTTATAAAAATCATATAAGATGGCATTGTAAATGCAAAAATATAGAAAAAAAAGTGAAATGGCTGTTTCATCTTAATCGATTGTCAATCATTTTTTAAAAAATATCTGTTTTTGCAATATAAAAAAACAGCTACAGAGACAATAAAACATTACGTAATGCGTCCTTTTAATAAAATAAAATCTCAATTTATTTTAATATTAAATTTATTTTTTTATGCGAGGATATCTACACAAAATTGACAACTAGGAAAGCTGAAACTCGGCAATGTAACCCGAAATCTCGTAACCTTGGCTTCTAATTACCGTTTGAAGAATGGCCGAGCCTGCGGGTGTGCGAAATCCAGACGAAGAAGAAGGTTAAGTACGAAAAGTTGTGTAATAACAAACCAACTCTGTGGTGAATTCTCAAATATCACTCCTCGGGGCACGCGGAAAAGTCGTCAAGGGCACAAAGGAGAGTTTAACGGCCATTAAATCATAGATTTATGCGAATGTAACACGAACTGCCTTTTACTACTTCCCAAAGAGTTAATCGAGCGATAGCTGCCAATACCGACGATTTTGGTTATTAAATGCCATTCAATTGTTTTTTTCTTAAATTTTAATAAAGGAGTAAAGGACCTTTATGATAAAATATAAGAAATATGCTAATATAATAATTAGATGATATTGAACTCCTTCAAATACTAAAAGAAAATTGTGCGTGTCAGTTCCGACGCGTGATTGGAATTTACTCCTTAAGAACGATCATCATAAAATATATATAATATAATAGGCAAAGGAAGTAAATGAAATATTCATACATTTATTCATATTAATTGAATAAAATATATTACTTTAATTATGGTATTATTATTTATATTCTTTTTTTATTTTTTATGATATTTTACATGAATACTGAATGCTATAGTGAGAAAGAAAGCGAGAGAGAGAGAGTAAATGTGTACTTGAGACTGAGGAGTGGGGAGCATATTACGCAGAGGAAATGTGACCCTTCACTTTTTGTTAACGTTTGATTTTATCATCAATCTAGTCTTCATACCGTGCGCTATATATAAAACGATTCTTAAGGAGTTAATCCAAAAAATATGTTATAATTACAGGTACAAAAAGTTAAACAAATCACTATTAATGATGACCGTTTGGTACAACGGTAGCGATCTCTCCTTCTGCTCCAATGGGACCGATTTGGATCCAGGTCTCCTACCTCATACCTATGTTTATATAATGAGCATAAGCGCTGTTGCGGAATCATGTTAAAATACTTATTTATCTATTCTATACGTTATATAGTATGCATACAAGCTTTGCTTAGTTTAGGACTAAATAATTTCCATGAATTCTTCGAAATAAAAAAAAACAAAAATTAAAAGATATATGGTAAAACTTTTATTTAAATTATAAGTAATCGAATTCCTTCAAATAATACACATAAATAAGACATAAATACTATTAACGGTTTTACACGGTGCTTTACGTGGTTTAAAATGATGGCAAGCAGTATACATGTAAAATATCATAAATGATAATAAAAAACTGGTTGGTTGCCTGTAAAGTCGGTATACGGGCGAAAGTTTTACGTGACAACGACTTTGAGTGGTAAAATAATTTTAATGTGAATATTCATTCGTATAGTAGGAAGAAGGATGAAATAATAGTAACAATTTAAAACATTTATTTATACAAAGAATTATATTTAAAACATTAATTTATAGGCACGCGTCCCTTCCACTTTTTATGTCTGTCTCTCTCGCTCTTAGGCGGGCTAACCATGCCCGAGTGGAAGGGACGCGTGCCTCTCACTCGCTCTCATTGTAAGCGCATAACGTGAGCGGAGCGTAACGCAGTTTCTTGAAGTGTCACCCGGCAAACCAATTTATAAGACGTTGTCACGTCAAAAATAATATAAATAATAATACGATAACTGAAGTAATATATTTTATCAAATTAATATGAATAAATATATGAATTCATTTACTTCCTTTGCCCATTAAATATATTTTAAGATAATCGGATTTCAAAGAGTAAACTCGAGTCACGCGTCGGAGCTTACACGCACAATTTTTTTTATTCACCGTACCTCTTTGGAATTGAGTCTTGAAAAAGCCTAATCAATAACCGATTATATGATATTGCTGATTTTCTATCGCCACATAATAAATGGCAACTTATCGCAGAGAATTGGCATTCGTACATATCATTAAATATTGTGTACCAATAATTTAAGTTGAAAGTTCGGTTTCACTTCATACGTGAAAGTTTTTAGCTGTTCGAGAATAAAACAACAAACCAATACATGCTGGCCAAGCCGAATGTTTTGAGATTAAAGTTGTTATGCTATCATGGTTGAATTTCAGTTATGAACGAAACTCTTGCCGAAAGTTATCAAAACTTATTGTGTATACTCAATTTTATTCAACTGGTTAGGAATAATTTTTAAAATCAAACAGCTTAATAGATAAAAAACTGTAAAGTATGTGTTGAAAATAATTATTACTGAAACACATTATATAATTTATTTTTCACATTTCAATACCACACATCCTTTCCTAAAAATGATGATACCAGAAATACACACCGAGAAACCATAAGTTATAAATACAACCCAGCCTGTATTTATTTATTAACACAAAGGCCAAAGTTAATTAGGGTAAAAAGTAACAATATTTAATTAAAGTAGCAAGTATTTAGATTTATAATTTTTATATATTTTATGCATTTTCAATGCGATCTTATAACATAAATTATTATTATAGAAAAATACTAGAAAAAATCGACTCGGGTCACAAGTGAGTCTCAGGCGGGAATCGAACCCGCAACCTTTGGAAATCCGGTCCAATGCTCTCCCAATTGAGCTACCGAGCCTTGCGAACACTCGTCGAAATTTTCTAGTACCTTCCTGATTTTACGCTGTAGGCCAGCGTTGTTTCATCAATGAGAGGAACATCCTCTCGTATTCGAAAGAAACATTTTTACAAATGTTTGGTCAATCGATTAAGATGAAACAGCCATGTTAGATTTATAATTTTTATATATTTTATGCATTTTCAATGCGATCTTATAACATAAATTATTATTAGCAAGTATTTATTTATATTTTTTTAAATTAAAATATAAAACAATAAAAAAGAACCAGTTCTTTTTTATTATGTAAATCGCTTTGTAAAACTGTATATGAAATATAACTTCATAAAATATAAAAAAGGAATTTTGTTGGTGTAGTAAAAAACGTGCTTGATAAAACAGACGGTAGACACACTTATGAAAACCATTACCGTAATCCTTTTATAAAATGAAGTAAAATCGTCAGTGTCAACTAAAAATACGAAAATCTCGTCAAAAGGGTATGAATCAAAGATCTTGTGTGTACTTATTTATACGATTTTGTAAATAGAATGTTTCACTATCAAAATGTCGTATTTGTAACTTACCCTTAATAAAATGTGATCCGTAATGCAAGCTCGTAAAACTTTGTCGTCACAAACGCGGAATGTTCAGACGTCGTACTAGGGCGGGCGATCGCGACTAGTGCCGGAACAATACTGCGATGTGTCGTGTCGACTTACATTGGCTCACATTGCGCCGCCCGCCCTAGTGGTATGCCGGTGGCGTTGGCTGTGAGTTACAACCTTACCGAGCCGGATATTAAACCGAGGCTTACCGGCCTTTTAGACTGTTTTAGCGAGCTTAGTTTGGGACAAAATGATAGAAGTGAATTTTACTAATTTTTTTTTTGTTTTGAATGGACTCGTGACTCTTGATCCCAATCAAACCCGGGGGCCGAGACAGAATCCACGATGGTATGACCTAACCCAGAAGGTATCTATTAACCCTGGCTTTAAAAAACGGACGGTTTATAAGTACTCGGAAACTACAGGAAGGGAGTTCTACTCCTTTGCTGTGGGCATTATTGGTGCGCAGGTAGGAATAGCAACCAAGAAAGGGTGGTGGCCCGCAGCGCGTCTAGATGTCCGATGGAAAAAGAGAGATGGCCGTATGAGCACATGCAGCTCCTGAGCACACTTTGGAGAGTGTGCATACATTACATTATATGTAATGTAATGTATGCACATTCTATCGAGTTAATTATTAAATTAAAAAAATTGGTAGATGGTGTTTCTGTTTTAGTTATAAAGTTATTTTTAGTAACAATATATCAAATATAAGTTTTTTCAACGATGTCTTTATCTAAGGTGACACTATAAAAAAATTAACGATTGAAATTTGTGTTTTAATTAAAATTCCACAGGACATTATGGATGTCAACATTGAAAAATGCTGGCATGCATTTTGGCTAGTACATATACATACACATGGCAGCGTCTTGTTTTTTTATATTACCACTACATTAGGCAATGTAATATACATTCTTGAAACTATTTCTTTTTTTAAGCGGTGAGTAGTTTTTGGCTTATGTGTCGCCTTAATTACAGTGCTTTGTTCCGTTTGATATATTAAAACTATTAGTTTTACGCATTGTGAACTATAGAATTACCGTAGATATGGTAATAGTCACTGTCCGTTATTTTAAATGACAATTTTAAGTGAATGCCAATCAGGCCAACTGTATTTTTGTTAATTATTAAAACGTTTGTCTTGCCCTTGGTTTTATAAAATTTAAACCTTGGAAACAAGTTCATTTCTGTTTCTTGTATTGACATTGACTTATGTCACTATCCTCTCCGAGCCAATTATGGTTTAGTATGAAGCTAATATTTTATTTCGTTCATGGTATTTTTAACCTTATTTCTTTTATGTATAAGAATTTTGGAAAATGTCTGAATTTGACATTTTATTGACGTGCAAACATGAAGATAGAACAACCACATTATACGATATATAAGTTTCAAGAATAATATTATTCGTATGAATGTTCCAATTGGTTATTTTAAAAGGCTTTAAAGCTTTTCTTTTTATCCACTGCATGAATGTCGTGTGGGTTATCTTTCATTCTACATAATTATAATAATGTATGGATATTTTTAGATTTCAACCAGCCATATTTACGTCTTCAAATAGTTATGATTTCGTGTTTGTTACTAGTTTAGCTGGTATTTATGAACAAGGCCTCAGCGCCGCCCGCCCTAAGTTATTAGGCGGGCGGGACGAAGTGAGTCGGTTTATGTGCTCCGGAACAATTGAATTAAATTGCGAACGGCACGAATAAAAACGTTTTTAAGTCAAACTGGTTAAAACAGAAAAGTTGGGAAAGAAGAAGACTGATTTTTTTTCGGTTAGGTAGTAACTCGGTCAAATTACAGACCACGATTTAATATTTTAACCGACTTCAAAAAGTAGGTTATAAATTTTTATCTGTGCATAATTATGTTATATTGTTAGAACTTAACAGTTTATTTATATGTTGACCTATATCAGTTTCTAAATATAGGTGCCATAAATGTATGTTTGTATGTTTGTCAAAGATAAGTCGGATTGCAAAAACCTGGAAAATTGTTGCGGTGTTTTAAACTGGAAAAAGTAGGTATATACATTCAAATAAAACTACTTTAATAGAATTTATATTATTTTTCTTTTTTTTTTAAATTAGTCTCAATTCCTTTATAGGAGCCGTGATAAGGGATTACTTCTTTATTCAAAGACTTAAAATAAGTTATTGTCCAGTTAATGAGTGTTGTTTGTAACAATTTAACAAAATTAGGTGTTTTGGACCTAAAATATACTCAAGATTACATGAAACCATTCAAAATCAAGGCTTTATTTTTTTAATAAAAAAGAACAAAGATATTGTTTATAATTTTAGTCCATTAACAAAATGAAGCACCGTTGGCATTATATTCCTAAACGTCTAAACATAACTACAAGTTCAATCACATCATTTATAAAAGATAAGCACAAACACGGTGGTTTCAGATAAATATACTTTTAAATGTTGTATGATTTGCATATTAACGGTAAAGAACACTCAAAATTCACAATGAGATGAAACTGCTTAAAAATAGTACTAAATCATACTTGCAGAAAAATAATTTTATATTTATAGGTAGTATACGTTCACGAGCATGACGTATGAGTTACCCATATTTTAGGGAATGAATCCTGACCTACGCGCTCTTCTGAGAGATAAGATTCGAAATCCAAACATTTAAAGTTGTTTCAATATATATATTTTCAATTATACAAGCATTAAAGACTTTGGTAAGGCTTACCTTGTGGGTAGTTTGTAATCAGAAGACTTTTCTTGTCACACAAATATTTTTCTCAGGGGATAACATTTATTGGCACATTTTAATCAGTGGTACTGAAGCCATTTTTATAGGTGAACAGAATAATATTTTTTTCCACTCTTTACTGTCACAAAGACAGGATTTTTGAAGTTGAGGTTTAACTTTAGGCGCGTTATGAAAACATGATGAGTGAAATTTTAAGAAGCGAGCGCATCACTGTGGCACAAAATTATCATGTTGAAGTTGGCCGAAAACTGTGACAGAAAATTATCATGTTGAAGTTGGCCGCAAAAGCGACATAGAATAAACCAGCAGGATGAAGTTGGCCGCTAATTAGGAATGTGTGTGTGTGTGATTTTAAATTACATATGGCAGTTAACAATAATTTATATAAAATTATAACAACAATTTTATATTATATAATAAATATATAACAATTTTATCTAAAAGTGATTTTTATTTTAAAGACTTTTTTAAGTGCTTTTATTGATTTAAGGTTAACTGTCGGTATGTATTCCTTTTATTCGTTTATAATATAAATTATTATTTTTTTACATTACTATTGGTTAAAGGGTTTATTTTAATGGTTTTTGATATATTATTTGATTATGTATACAGATATATAGAAAAGCTGTTAATCTTTTGATGCTTCTTATTGATCACTATATAATTTATAAATTTAACTTTCTTTTCCCATACATGGTAGGAAATTTTTAGTTAACTTTGTTTAGTAACGAAGTATAAAGAAGTATAACTTCTTACGTGCGTACATAAGTACACACAACGGTTTTTTTTATTTTAGTTTAAATCGGTAGCGCTCGACCGCTATCTCGCCTGAAGGTAAGCGACGATGCGATCTAGAGTGTAACGCGCTTGCCTAGAAGGAAACAGGAAACACAGAATCCGGCAGAGTTCTACTCTTTAGCGATACGTATCACAAAATTGGAACCAAAATGCTAAGTTAACCATATAACGGTGACGCCTTTTTGTGTATCTATGTAAATTAAAGATGATTTTGAAAGATACTTATAACTTTAACTTAAAATTCAATTTTATAATGTCTTCATATTTTTCAGTTTTGTGTCTGTGAAATGAATCTTAATTTTGACAGCAGAAAATATATTTTACAAACCAATAGAATATATTGAGTGAGATCAAATATTATTTATATTATAACGAAATCGAAATATTGGAATCGTGTTACAGCTAGCGTTTCAAAGTGATTGACATGCCAGATCGAATATTGCTTCAGAGTAAAGTAGCAATGAGAATATCTTGGAAAAAATGCCTATTTTATTTGAAATAAATATTTGACATATCTACACTCATTGACACATTATTGACACATTGTCAAAATGCCAGCAATTATCTGACATTCTGTCCTTTTTTGAAAGGCGAAGACGCTTATTTTAATTCACGAAGCCTTCAGAATATTTAGAACATCAATGTGCCCCTGAGTTGTGTTCTAATGTGCCCCAATAAAAATCAGAATAAGAATCTTTATTTGAGATATGAAGGCTAGTGTTACGTTACGTTTGTGTCTGACGATGGAGCCAGAGGGTAGCCATGGGAACTCTTTAATAAAACCGACAACACCATCCAGCTTGGCCTAGTCTAATTCATTTAGATAATTACTCTGGTCCGAGGGTATGAACTAAATTGATTATTATTTATTGCAAAAATAAAGTAATTAGAGCATTTTGCCAAAACTTCAACACAGGTCAATTTCACACAGATATCTTAGAGTTCAATACAATCAGATCTTTAGGCGCTTGGCTTTCACGATGGTGTAGCTCATTGGGCATGTTTGCAGACGCTGGCTTAGATGATTTTTATACTGTCTTGTGCAAAAAGACTTTTCGGTGATGCTGCGGATGAACAGTAGCGTCATCAGTGTCCTAATGATAATAACAGAGAGAACGGATTATTGAACAATTTTTTAAATCGTGAATAGGTAAGAACTTCACCACTATCTCGCCTGATGGTAAGCGTCGATGCAATCTATAATGTGACGCGCCTGCCTAGAAGAATGTTTTGTAAGTGACTTGAAGACCCATAAATTTTATTTGTCAGAGTCAGGCAAAGGGTAATTTAAATAAAAAATGCTACTTTTATAGGAATAAGAAAATTGATAGTAACAAAAATGGCAATGAAATTTTAATTTTAATTCTGTTTATATAATAATAAATACTTAACCTTTCAAAATTACAAAGAAGAAAACAGAGGGGATAATATATAAAAAAACTTTCTTTATTATATCGGATTTACTAGTTCACGATAGAAATGTAATATCAAAAACTATTTCCAATCTTTACAATTAGCTGAATCGAATTCAAACGCCTTTATCCCACAGGGGAGTCAGATATCACTGATATTCACTTTCCATGATCCTGACATCCGTCTCTTGGTTTTTTCAACTCTCATCAGACCTTACATGAAATGTTGTCGATTACCGGTACTTTTAACTTGGTCCTTTTTCAGGAAATCGGGTCCTTGAAAGTTCGCCTCGGTTTGCCTTAATCAACTTGCCCATATACATTTTCCTTATATTCTTGTCATATCATTCTTAATTTTAATCACCAAATTCACACCAGCAACTCTCTCAAAAAACATGTCTTTTTCTCGTTCTCATGGTGTCGGATAGCTCGTCTCAAAATATTGTAAGTTGTGAAGACCATTTTTCAACTCCAGAGTCCTTTTGCCAGATATCAAGCTTAAAAGTGTTAATTTATAAGAGTAAAGTGTCTCTATCAGCTAAACGGCTCGTTCTTAAAAAATAGAGGAGTAGTGTATATATATACATAGAATTTAAAATGAAAATTATCTAAATTTTCATTGAGCAATAGATTCTGTCATTGAATTACTGTCTCCAAGATATAAGTCGACCGTAAGAATCTCCATGGGATTCATTCGCACGTTATTAAATTAATACAAAAACCCAGTTATGATTGCTAATATATTCTTTTGTCCTCCATCTGGGCGGAGATTTTGTTATTTACATTTCAAATTGTACGTATAATTTTGACGGATATTTTCATTTAACTGCCTTAATAAAATAAACGTGCAAAAAATCGATGTTTTGACAATTAAATAAATAAAATCTTTATTCCACGAAAAATGTTGCTTTTTTATTTTCAATGTGTTCTCTCTTGATCCCAATTAAGCCCAGGGGCTAAGACAGGATCCACAATGGAACGAGATAACCCAGAAGGTACCTATTCACCCTTTAAAAACGGACTGGTTATAAGTTTCGAATATCCGTTCAAGCGCATTGATTACTCGAGACGTTGAGATTTTTTCCCGTCTCGACTAAAAGTAAATTTTTCAAGAATTCTCAAAAACAAATCCTAAACAGAAAGCAAACAGGAAAATTATTGTTTGCCGAGTTGCATATCAATCGTTTGTACTTGACCACAGTAAACAGAACAGTAGGTTATCTAAGGCCGCCCGCCGAGTTATTAGCCTACTCTTGCGTTGATCCCCAGGGTCGTCACTTTTATATTTAGTTAATATTTTCGAACAAGCAGCACTTGATCTAAATTTATGTAATAAAAAGCATATGATGATTGAATATTTGTTTGCGAAATCGTTATTGAGGCACCCGAAAACACTACAATATTTTTTCCCCTTTTTGAAGTCATGATACTCGTAATAATTAATATTATGGTAAGTGGCCGGCGAGAGTTGACGATCGCGAGCGGTCATGTGACGTACGCGCATGCTCACAGTCGCGCGGCACAGCCCGTACTGCCGTCACCTTATTCCCCCATATATTATGCTAGCGTGCGCGTGAAATCGCGTGCCGACACGGCGCGCGGCGCGCACGCATTCATTCAAACCGAGAGCGGCACGTTTGTATGAAGATGTTTTACTGTTCTTTACTGTGACTTGACCTTACGCAAGAGATGTATATCCCAGGTTCATAGGGACTAGGTCAGCTCCAACAGATAAATACGTTTTCTTGTAGGTTTGACAGTCAGTACATGAAGCATTGCTCTATGATTCATGTACTTATTAATAAGCAAGTTATGAAATATTCAAGCAAATAACTTAATTGCATTTAATAAATAATTACTGAAATAACAAACAAATAACGCGTTATTGCACATACAGAAAAAGACAAAAACAACAAAGAAAAATTAAACAAACAGCCAGCATTGCCTATTGCTAAACGGCAATCTAAACTCGGCGTCAAAAAAATCGCACCTTATAAAAATCTTATTCAAAAATTCCTAAACCTTATATAGAGGATAGTGTTAGGTATCATTAGAAAGGTAACAAAAAGGAGCATCAAACAACAATTAAGTGCAATCTTTTTTTTAATTAAAATTATACAAAAAGCATAAAAATTTGAAAAATAATAAAAAATCTTAATTAAGTCCTAATTAATAATCGATAATTTACAAAAAAAATGTACAAAAAGTGTCTTAAAATTAACTCAAAATCTAGTGTTACCCCCCCTTGCCCTGATGACGGCTTCCATACGGTCCCTCATAGACCTCACCAACTTCAGGAGCTCTTCTTGAGGGATAAGACCCCATTCTTCAATCACCGCGGTTTGGAGTTCCTCTAGAGTCGAAGGAGCCGGATCCCGAGATCGAACCTTACGTTTAAGATGGTCCCAGAGGTGCTCTATCGGATTCAGATCAGGACTTCTCGCTGGCCACTGCATCACAGGAATTTGGGACCTCCGCAGGAAGTCGTTCACGATGGCTGCAGTGTGTGCGCGAGCGTTGTCGTGCATTAATGTGAACCCCTCGCCAAAAGATTCGGCAAAAGGGACCACATGCACATCCAGGATCTCTGTGATATAGCGGCGCGCAGTCAGCGACCCTTGTCCGCGAGCACCTCCGGTCCGGGAGACGCAGACCAGGTCGGTTTTGCCGGCAGCCGACATACCGCCCCAGAACATGCAGGATCCGCCTCCATATTCCACCGTCTCCTGGATGCAGGCTTGAGCGAAACGTTCACCCTGCCTCCGGTATACTCTTCTTCGTCGGTCGTTGCAGAAAAGACACACTCGTGTCTCGTCTGAGAAGAGAACAGCTCCCCACTGCTCAATGGTCCAATCGACGTGGTCGCGAGCAAACTGCAAGCGGGCTCGTCGGTGCGCTGCAGTCAATTTTGGACCTGTAGCAGCTCTGCGGGCTGCTATGTTCTTCTCCTTCAGTCTTCTTCTAACCGTGGATACACTCACGGTGCGTCTGCGAACTGCCTGGAGCTCCTGTTGCAGCTGAACAGCGTTTGAGAAGCGATTTCTCAAAGAGTACGACACAACGAACCGGTCGTCTCTTTCCGAAGTGCAGCGACGTCTACCGGACCCATGTCGCCGGATATAGCCACCGGTCTCTAAAAAGCGCTGGTAGACTCTACGAACCGAAAAACGGCTCAGATTCAGTTGCCGGGCGACATCACACTGCCGCACCCCTGCTTGCAGTAGTGCAACCACTTGAGCGGCCTCATCAGCTGTAGTGTCCATTTTCCAGATGTTCTTTCTTCAGTAAAATCAGTGCGTGTGTCCCCTTCAACGGTTTAATAGCGAATGACCCACATTGAACCCGTGTTGACCTCTTTATACCCACAAAGTTAGCGCAACTCGCGACTCTCCCGAGCAGCAAAATTTCCTTAGAATTTTTGTGACCCTTTATTTGTTGCTTTAGGTTTTATTTGATAATGAAAAATAATGTTTTTTTATTAAGTTAATTAAGTAACCTTTTAAATAAAATTATAATTAATACGACTGCATGTGCATATCCAGAGTTAATGCCATTTGAACGTGATTTTCTTAGAGGTGCGATTTTTTTGACGCCGAGTGTATTTCAGGCAACCTTGGGTGAAAAGAAAAAATAAAGACTAGGTGATGCAGTCGCTAAGCATAAATCCACGCTAGCATCATATATTGGAGCGGAGCGTAATACTTAAAAAAGAATACTTTTTTTGTTTCTATGGGAATTTTTGCGAATTTCAAAATTCCGGCTCCGGTCACAATCTGGTCCTAAACCTGTTGATTCGATTCCACACAAAAAATATTAAAATCGGTTAAGAACTCTGAAAGTTATGGCGTAACAGACATAGCGCCATTGAAGCTGATCCATGGGAGCTTCGCTCGCTCCGCTCCAATAAAAGCGGAGGCTGTGCGCTCATTGAAAGGTAAATATATTATTCGTTATAGCTAATGGTGAATATAATATATTTAGATAAGAGAAAAATAAAATAATTTTAGATATATACTTAACTTATTATACCGAGAGTAAATGCTTCATGGATTTAATTCGTATGGGGTCTTTCTTTGTCATTGCGTTATACTCAGGAACTAAAACCTCTAAGATGTACCCTCTTTTTCACCAGGGTTCTGTGAACCAATTATTTTAATAGGTTCACTCTTGATCCCAATCAAGACCGGTGGTCAAGACAGGATCCATGATGGAACGAGCTTACCCAGAAGGTGCCTATTCACCCTGGCTTTGAAAACGGACGGGTTATAAGTACTCAGAAATACAGATGCAGGGAGGGAGTTCCACTCTTTTGCTGTACGCATTATGAATGATGTTGAGAAGCGCCTGGTGCGACAGGTAGAAATAACAACCAAGAAAGGGTGGTAGCCCGCATTGCGATACTGTAAGCACTAGAACTATATTTTAACCTAAACTTATTAAATCAAACCTATATGTCGACTGTATACAAAGCCAAATATATCAGGAATTTCAGAAAACTCTACTACTAGACATAAAGTCCTATGACAAACAATTTAGCGCCAAATATTATTACGATCATTTTGGAAAAGGGTCACTTTCCGCAGCATAAAGCTAGTTCTCCTTGTAATTACGGGCCTAGGTCAAACAATATATTGGGTTAAGTGCTTTGACGGGCAGTGTAGTGTTAATCTCTTCTTTTGCATAAATTTTCTGACTTAACGGCTAGTGTTGAATTTATAATAATCAGCGACGTTCACCGTTCTTTTAAAGCGAAGCTTCTATACTGACGCTCGCCATGTGGCGACTCTCTCCGTGCTAAGCATTAGATTTTGCCATTATACGAGAGCGTCAGATTTAGTACCGTTACCAATCAGCTGCCTAAGCACCTCAGTGTGTGTGGCCTTCTGTCTCGCTTTCAATTATGTCTGTATACATGGCTGGCGTGGCTTTCTATCTCTTTTTCGCTTTATACTATAATATAATTTATAATTAACTAGACGGCATTGTTATTTTTTTTCTTACTGATCATACATAAACCTTCTCTGGTATGTGCAAAATAAAAGAGCTTGTGACCGAACTGAACATTATGGCCGAAACAAAGTCAGCTAGACTGCGATGGCTCGGCCACGTCGTAAGAATAAAATCGGATCGCGCTGTGAAAAGAGCATACCTGGGGCAACCAACCGGGAAACGCCCGGTGGGACGCCCCAGGTATCACTGGTTAAACCAGGTCGAGAAAGATATCAATCACCTACAATAGTCGGACTGGCGAATGGTGGCTGTGGATAGAAAAAAATGGCGAAATCTTGTATCGGAGGCCAAAATCTACTTCGGGTCGCTGTGCTAGCGCAGTAAGTAAGTTATTGTTAATAGTTTTAATATTTTTCAGTCATTTCTTAAAAATTAAATTGTTTTAATTTTTGCATTGTATACTCGACACTGTTATTTAAACTTATTTATTAAACAAATCATCACCATGTTGCACCAATACAATTACTTATAAAAAATATAGAAATATCATAATAACTTTATCAAGTGAACCCCTAATTAGAGGCGTCAACGGCATACGATACACGATATAACAGCAATAGCATTACAAGTACCCAGTTTTAAAGATTATAGAAAAGTATAATCTTTCAATTATATAAAATAACTTAGTAAAGTATAAATCTTTTTTTGATAATCACTTTTTAAATTATGTAGGTTTGCCCAGACGTACAGGTCTTAAGCTTTTCAAATAATATTATTTAGTTTTTTTTTATAGTATATAGGTAGGCGCTTGACCATCTTGCCTAATGGGAAGCGAAGATGCGATCTAGTATATGACGCGCTTACCTAGAAGATACTTATTCACTCGTGACTTGAAGACCCCTAAATTCTATATGCCAGGAAAAACAGATTCAGGCAAAAAGTTCCACTCTTTAGCGGTAATTAGGTATTACAAAATTGGCACTAAATGCTTAGTTCGACTCTTTGGTATAATTGTGTCGCCTATTTGTAATTCTAGTGGTCCGTTAAAAAAACGGGGACGGTAGAACATGATTGTGATAGGCTACCTTCGGTCTATGCTCAAGATTTGAGAGCTTTTTATAAAAAAAAATGGTCATTGCTGATGAGCATCTTGGCCCTCCACTCAATGGACTCAAGCGTCTGTAACTGGTATTGGGCGGATCCATCCCAAAGATATAAAAACAGTACTCCATACACGGTCTAACTTGCGCTTGGTAAAGGTTTAGCAACTGTTCCGGCGTGAAGTACCTTCTCACCTCCGTCAGAATGCCAAGTTTTTTTAAACTACTTGAACCTTGGTCTCAACGAAAGAGCCGAAATTGGCAGTTAGTGACAATAGCATAACGAGAAGCTCAAGATGGTGAACGGCACGGATACACCTCGGAAAGTAGGAGTCAAGTCGAAATGGCTCCTCTCACATGAAATTTGTATTATAATTTCAACCTAGCTTTTGATTTTAATAATTTCAAATTAACTATTGTATAATTGTATGTTACAACTGATAAACCAAAATAAACAAATAATTAGTAGTGAAAACTGATGAGGTAATTGTTCTAACTACTGTTGTAATATGTTGTGATTATGTGATACATAATGCTATTAATTAAAAATCTATAAAAGGAACTATACTTTATTCGTTGGAATAAAACTCTACTTTTCTTCGTCATCATTATAATAACATCTCAGACGAGGCACCACTTGAAACGACAACGACGTGAATTCCACTTGCGAATTGTTTCCGAAGAAATTTCGTGAATGGTTTGTCGTGTGCTTCTGTGGCGTAATACATCGACAGTACGGATGGTAAACCTTTCAAGATATTGAAATCTAAATCTTTATATTCAAAACAGTGTTTGACCGCGATGAACCTCGAAACTTCTCAACCGATTTCAATGATTTTGTTACATTTTACTGGATTTGTTCCGTCTAAAGACATAGGATAGATTTCATTTTAATTTATAGCACAACAACGCGTGGTTGGATCAGTTAGTAATTTATATATTTTTTACATTTCCTATGCTATTCTTTATGATAAATTATTAAAAAAATACTAAAATAAATGTTATATACCTGAACAAGTTATTCTGAGGCGGGAATCAAACCTACACTCCTTTGGATAAAAAATACAAGAAAAAATTAAATGGCTATTCGATCTCAATCGATTGTCCAAAAATTTGTCAAAATGTTCCGTTTGAATGCGTATGAGAATAACTATTAAGCCGAAATGATTTTTTCTATTTAATTTATTTATCATTTTTTTAAACAGTAAGCTGCTTGCTATCCACATCGCCTCGCTATCTGGGCCAGTACTCTTCCTATTTATCGATCGTTCGATTTTTCTGAAATGTAATACAAATTCGTTGTTGTAGGTAGTAGTACCTAGAACATAATCATCCTATGATAACGGCTCCCGTAAAGGAGTCGAAACGTCAGGATTAAATATGAGTTAAGTGCAAAAAATCGTAAAAAAAAATGTTTTTTTTAATGTGTAATTTGAGCGGAAGTGTAAGATCTAAATAAAAGACAAAAAATTTCAGCGTTTCATCAAAATTCACTAATTTTGACTAATTTTAATATTTTTTTGCATTTGCAATGCTATCTTATAAGCCAAATTAATTTAATAGAAAAATACTAGTAATGATTCTTTGGAATATGAGAGGACATTCCTCTCATTGTTGAGACAACGCTGGCCTACAGCGTAAAATTAGAAAGGTACTAGAAAATTTCGGCGGGTGTTCACAAGGCTCTGTAGCTCATTGACCGGACTTCCAAAGGCTGCGGGTTCGATTTCGGCTTAAGAATTCACTTGTGAGCCGAGTCGATTTTTTCTAGTATTTTTATATTAAAATAATTAATCTTATTTTCACTAACATAAAAATTAAAAAGTTTGACTACGACAGTGTGTCAGAAGCCGAACTGTAAATACTTACCCCGCCGACGTCGGCAACGCGAGCGAGAATCGAACTTCGCCTCGTTACCTACGCCCCTCGCTGCACTTTAAAAGCCTTTATTTTGTGAACACTGTAAAGATCGACTACGCTAGTTACATATATTATATCTGTGCTGATCATCCACCTCATGAATCGTTTTTTTTTAATTTAAAATGGGTTCGCTCTTGATCCCAATCAAGCCCGGGGGCCAAGACAGGATACACGATGAAACGAGCTAAACCAGAAGGTGCCTATTTAACCTGGCTTTAAAAACGGACGGGTTATAATTTTTGTTTAGTTTGAATTCGAGGCCATCTGAAGCCATCCTAATGAGTTCAAGGTATTCGCCGGACTTGGGACCTGAGAGACGAAGCGGGGAGGGGTAAAGCGCAACGCTGTTCATCGCGGTGCGGTGCGGCGCCGCACTACCCGTGTGGCACCCTATACGCCGAATTCATTACGATGCGGGTGCCGCACCGCATAGTGTGGCCTCGCACTTACTCAGAATTAAGTTTTATTAAAAATTCTTTACATAAATCATAATTATATCAAATTGCAAGCTGAGTGCAGCGTGAATCCCTGTCAATACTTCACAAATAAAATTTTCAAAGAGGCGCACTGCGATTATTCCTCTTCCTTCTTTTTAAATCATATAGTACAGTCAAATTGGTAGGTATTTATATTTTAATAAAATAATTTATTTTATAAGAAAGCATTAAAAAGAATACAAAAAAATATATACAATTATATATTAAAAGGGTATTCTTAATGTCTGACCGAAAGCCAAATTAACATTATTCTGCGACTAATCCATAAGTATCTCTGCTCCTTAATTTATCTTAATAATGACCTTATTTTAAGAATCGAGAGATTTATTTGCATTAATCATGGTGAAAATAGATAACAGCCACACAAGAGAATCACCATGATTCGCCATAATTTGGCATTCAAAATTACATAATTTAGGATATTCAATTAATGTTTTTGCAATATAATGAAAATAAAAGGTAAACTTTATAATATTACATGTAATTAATGTAAGATAATAAATTTAATGATATAGATATTCATTAAAATTATAAAACATCTTATTATAAGCCAGTTTTGCAATTGCGGTACAAATTCAGTCGTAGATAATTTCAATAGCAAATTCTATTATAAATACCTATAGTATATCAATACATACCAACACAAATTCTTTTCATAAAGAATTAGAAGACATTTGATATGGATTGAAAGTATGTCATGCCAATAAAAATAGATTTCTATGGCATTGTTTTATCTATAATTTTATGTATTTTAGTTAGAGCTTAATACATAAAAGTAAATACATTAAAACAACGGCAAAGCGAAAATAATAAATATAGAATTTTCCTTGATTCACACGAATCAATAAACTTAGATACTAGAGTAACGGAGAGACATGAATCATAGATATGTTATATTTATATGTCCTGGATTCCGAAAACCTACTAGTTTTGTAACCAAAACTTAATAATTAAAAGAAAGATATTACTTTTTTTCCAGTTTATTACGATATAATTTATAATATAGTATTCATTGTCTACCAAAGTTTAAATTTATTGGTAAGCTAAGTGCTCAATTTTATTCATATTCAACGTGTTGATTTACGACCAAAGTTTTAAGTCTAAACTTCATATTAAAATTATAACTGGCATTTAATTACCTACTAAGTACGTATAAACCTATCTAATAAAAGTTTGTATTAAAAAAAATCATTTTTCTTTTCATATACAAATATAACTTGGTAATAAAAAAAACAAATTGGTGAAGAACAATCTTCACACCTTCGGTTTTCTATAGACTGTACTTTGGAGATTGTGCTCAAGAGCTGTATTTGCTCATACCGCCATCTCTTTTTTTCCATCGGACATTCAGACGCACTGCAGGCTACCACCCTTTCTTGGTTGCTATTCCTACCTGTCGCACCGAGCGCTTTTCAACATCCTTGATAATGCGCACAGCAAAGGAGTGGAACGTAGGGAGGGCCCTACGTCTGTATTTCCGAGAACTTATAACCCGTCCATTTTCAAAGCCAGGGTGAAAAGGCACCTTCTAGGTTAGCTCCTTGCATCGTGGATTCTCTCTTGGCCCCCGAGCTTGATTGGAATAAAGAGCTTACCCATCCTAAATAAAAAAAATATATATTTTTACTATGGCCAAGACGTGACACCGTTGTCCTACAATTGCTCCGGATTTGATAAGTTTCTATCTGGCAACCCTAGTTTGCACTCAGCATCCACCATCTTTACAATTGACGCAGAGGCAAACAAAAAGACTATTCGTCGATAGTAATTAAAGTATATTCGAGGGTGAATCAAATATTCTCTAGAAACGTATATAAATTAAACTTATCTTCAAGATATTTTTTTTTATTTTAAAGTGTCCTGTCATTATAATACCGTATTTAAATAAAGTTTTTTATTAAATATATATTCAGGAGAAAAATTAGCTTTTACAAAAAACATATAAACAAGTTTACAGAATAGTTTGGCACATTACCCTAATAGTTTTCACCGCTAGTTGGAACAGCTAAATTTTAGTGACAGAAATGCAAAAAACTAAATATTACTTAATGATGATTTTTAAGCACGTAAAAATAGAAAAATATATGTTTTTGAATAAATATAGTTACAAAAAACAGCACGTCACACCACCATGAAACGCCAAAGCTGACTGAATGCCCAACAATTTAAATTATAAATGTAGATATGAATAATTAAAGGTTTCTTTTAAAGGAGAGAGAACACATGATTTTAATTTTACTTAATTTTAATTCGTGGAGGCTTTCGTCAAGCAGAGGACGCCTTTTGCCTGAGATACACAATACAATACAATACAATACAAAACACTTTATTGATAACACCACATTGAAATAATAAGATAACAAGAGAAAACTTAAAATAGTGTTACAATGGGCGGTCTTATCGCTCAGAGCGATCTCTTCCAGACAACCTTTGGATGGATAGGACTGGAAGGAAGCGTAAGAGGCGGCGGTGTAAACGATAAATATATATTCACATATACATACATACGTATACATACATACATATACACACATACACATAAATACATAGCATACAAACACATATACCTAAATTAAAAATACATACATACGTATATAATACACATACATAACGTCTAGTTAGTAGGATACATCATCCATACGTTGCTCGCCTAAATTGACAGAAAATATTCCCTTACGAGATTCTTAAAGACGCCAATGGATTGTGCACGCCTTATAGAAACCGGGAGGGAGTTCCAAAGACGAGCTGCTTGAACAGTAAAGGAAGAGTCATAGAACGTGGAACTATGTGCGGGAATATAAAGGCCAAGATTATCTGATGACCTCAAGGAAAACGTGTTTGATGTATGAAGAAACTTAAAACGTTCTTTAAGATAGTGAGGGGCTGAAGGATTAAATAGTATGTTGTAGAGCAGAGTAAGTATGTGAGTATTCCGGCGAAGACGAATGGGAAGCCATTTGAGCTGAGAACGAAACTGAGATATGTGATCATATTTGCGTAGGCCAAATATGAATCGAACACAAAAATTTTGAAGACGCTCAAGCTTATTAAGCTGTTCCTCCGTGATGTCAAGATAGCAGACGTCGGCATAGTCTAGAATAGGGAGCAACAGAGATTGCGTTAGTGCAATTTTGGTGGAAGTGGGTAAAAAATTACGCAGTCTTCTCAGCGCAGCTGCTGAAGCATATAATTTACGACTGACGGCCTCTAACTGAGGTCGCCAACTCAAATTATTATCAAAAATTAATCCCAAGTTTTTCACTGACGAGCTAAAAGGAATATCGGTGCCAGCAAAGTTTATATTTGGCAGCAATTGCCAGTCCACTCTAGCAATCATCCTGGAACTTCCCACGATAATTGCGGTACTTTTGTTGGGATTAACATCGAGGCCATAAGATTTGCTCCACTCTGCAATTCGACAGAGATCATTGTTTATAGCACGGACTGCATTATGCAATTCAGTGACAGGAGCCTGACAGTAAATTTGAAGGTCGTCTGCATACAGGTGATAGGAAGAAGATAAATTATTTGAGATAGAGTTGATAAAAATAGCAAAGAGAAGTGGAGAAAGGACACCGCCCTGCGGAACACCAGCAGTCGTGGGACTCCAGGAAGAGATACTCTCCTCCAGACGAACCCGCTGCTTGCGTCCGCTAAGATAACTGTGGAACCATTCAGTTGCCGATGGAGATATGTTAAGAGAGCGCAGTAATGCCAAAAGAATATCAAAATTGACTTTTTAAAATGTATAATTGTAGCTCCCAAGGATCAGCTTCAATGACGCAATGTCTGTTACGCCATAACTTCTCGAGTTCTTAACCGATTTTAATAATTTTTGTGTGGAATCTGGAAAGGACTAGGAACGGACTTTTGAAATTCACAAAAATAAAAAGTTATACCCAAAAGAACTTTGGCTCGATGGGATTTCCTATTGAAACAAAAAGGGTGCGCTTTTTGAAAGTTTTCATTCTCATGGAATTTTAAAATTTACTAAGCATTAATGTTTTTTTTATCATATTTTTTAGTATTACGCTCCGCTCCAATATATGACGCTAGCGAGGGTTTCTACTTAGCCACTGCATCGACCTTTAATTTAATGAGTTCATGTGACCTAGAATGTTATTAAATAATTTAACGCACATAGTCAGATAGCTCTTGAAGTACTGTAGTGTAACTTGATTTACCATTATTAAGTTGGGTAATACCATATTTGAATGTCAAGCACATTGTATGGTTACAAGTATGATAGCCGGGTGAACTAAAAAAGTAGACAAGTTTATGTTCAGTAAAGCCGCAACGTATGTGCGACAAGAATGTGTCAGAGGTCGCGATAAGCTCAAGGATCGAATTCCGAAAGCATTAGGATATCAGAGATGACCTCGATGACGCTCAATTCGTTCTAGTATTGAGCCTTTTTAGATAAGAGTGCTACGTTGCTATTTTATAGTTTTTTTGTTATCAAATGAAAATAAAAATTGAACTCGAATCATTATAAGAATGTGTCAACTGTAAAAAATGTACCTTTCTGTCTATCCAAGATGAAAGCTATCAAGCAGTAATTGAAAACTTACTACCTAAAACCTAGAAACAAATGAAAAACGATAAAGTACCTCTTGTTTTGAGTTTTTTTAATAAAGAATAATAAAGTTCTAATCTAAATAAAGTTGTGTGTAATATTGATATTTGATACAAAAATACAAATATTTACATTTGGCGCAACGGTAGCGATCTTGCCTTTCGTACCGACCGTTTTTTTATCGAAAATAGGTATATGCTTGATAAATTGATGATAAATTAACTAAAAAATTTGAAAATCAGCCTCATCACTGCGGTTGGGACAGGTGCCCAAAAGGCTGGAGGAGCTTCCTCGTCCGATAGCTATTCAATATACATATATATTATTATTTATTTAGTTTTTTTACTTTGACTAATTTTTCATATCTAATTACAACCACTTTTAACCAGGTTAATATTGATTTTCAAGTTTTTGTTAGTTTTTACTACTGAACTTAACATTTTAAGTTTAGTGTCTTATAAAATGTTTCTAACATCTTTTAAGATAAATGATTATGAAAGAAAAATACTAGTAAACTCTCCCAGTTGAGAGCATTGGACCGGATTTCCAAAGGTTGCGGGTTCGATTCCCGCCTGAGAATTCACTTGTGAGCCGAGTCGATTTCTTCGATTCTAGTATTTGTCTATTATAATAATTTATCTTTCAAGATTGCATTGAAAAAATGCATAAAATATGTAAAAATTATAAAATCCTTTATTTTTGTTATATCCCCCTAATCTTTCAAATCCCACCGGAACCTGTAAAAACGAGTACTAAAGACATCATCTTGAATTTTTATTTGAGAACTTTCAGAAACATGCGACTTTTGGAAGTTTGTTTCGCTATATCTCCCCCCGAGACTTAGCAAGAGATTTGGAGATGATCACACTTTGATGGTAATAATGGATGGAGTGGAAATACAAGAAAGACTTTTTGAAAGAATCTTATTAGTTTAACTTGATATTTTTATATTTTCATCTACTGTAAGTTTCGTTTTAAGAATATATGTTTTCGTTCATCTTTGTGTTAATTAAATTTGTCATTCATGCTCTGTATATCATTGCAATGTTTAAGTAATATATTTAAAACTGAAACCTGCTCATTTTTTTGTTGTCAACGATGAAATGAAACCGTAACGCTACTATTATTGTGATAAATAATAGGATAAAATAAGGAATAATCTGATAAGAGAGTGATGTGGTGGACAAAGATAGAAAAAGGGATTCTTAAATAGTTTGGACATGTAGAGAGAATGGAATGGAAGATTAACAAGAAAAATATATGAGGCAAATGTGCATAGGCAAGTCAGTGACGACAGACCAAGGCGAACTTTCAGGTACCAAATAGAGGATGGCCTGAAAAAGGCCAGGTCAAAAGGTCAGTTAAGGGTACAACTGACGAGCTTGTATGAATAGGCAGATGAGAGTTGACGAAGCGAGAGATGTTTAGGATCGTGGTAAGTGGACATCTGTAATCTCTCTTCCTCTAGGCGTGGTTTAATGTATGTATAATAGGATAACATTTTTTGTGAATTATGTATGGTGACGACGTATATTGTAAATACCGCTACTTCTGTAAAAGCTGACGAGTTTCTTGCGCCCGTTCCTCTTGTCAGTTAAAAGACGTTTTTAATGTTGGTAATTTTTTAGACGAATCAAAACAACTTATTTTAAATGCATTTGAATAAAGATATTTTTGTTTCGTTTTAAAATGCATACACATAGTAGTCGAACTTGGATTCCGAACAATGAATGTGATGTTATCTAATATTTGTTAAAAAAAATCTATTCTATCCATCATACTCGTATATGCGTAGTGCATACTCTATATAATTTGTAATAAGTAATCAGCATATGTGAAAAAAAATACACACTGCATATCTGCTTACAGTAAAGTATTTAACAATTAGATATATTAAATTATCCCTTACGTACTTTGACTTTTGTAAAGACAAAGAGAAAAAACCTTATAAGAAATATTTTTTGCAACGAGTGTTTATAAAACTCGGTAGCTCAATTAAGTGAGCATTGGATAGGACATCTAAAGATTGCGGGTTCGATGTCCGCCTCAGAATTTATTTGTGAGCAATCCGATTTTTTCTAATAAACTCATTTGCAAAAAAAACGGGCATCTAAGCAATGAACCATTTCAAATGTTAATATTGCTTTGTTTGATAATTATAGGTAGTTTTACCCTCACAATTTGGTAAATTAATAAGAAAATAATTGTTTTCATCAGTATCTCATAACATTTTGATACAATTTATGGGAAATAATGCTAAACCTCACTAGTAGTGTATGTTCGCTAGTAGTGCATATATGCTCATGAAGTAAAAATAAAAAAGTTTTTTTGTTTATTTTCCTTAAATAAAGTAAAAGCAGATAAATGTTTAGTATCGAGTGTGACCCCCTCTAGCTAAAATCACAGCTTGAATTCGTCTGGGCATGCTAGCGAGTATATCCCGGATACTTGCTTGCGGAATACGTTCCCACACCGCAGTAATCACATTCTTCAGCTCTCTGATGGTCTGCGGAGCCGGTTGTACAGATCTCACTCGCCATTTCAGAACTTCCCAGACATGCTCTATGGGATTGAGGTCGGGACTTCGAGCTGGCCAATCCAAACGACGAATGCTGACCTCTTGCACATACGCTTTAACATCGCGAGATCGGTGGGCGCGAGCATTGTCGCCCATAAAAATTGAGTCTTCACCTAGAGCGGCCAATGCGGGTGGTGCATGAGGAATTAGAACTTCCGTTACGTATCGATGCCCAGTCAGTGAGCCGTTTTCAATGAAGACTAACTCTATACGATCCATTGAATTTATTCCTGCCCAAAACATAACAGAGCCCCCACCGTAAGGTGTGATATCTTCGAAACATGCCTCTGCAAAGCGTTCTCCTTGTCTTCTTAACATTCGCCGACGTCGATCTTCACCGAACAGAGATATCCTGGCTTTATCAGAACAAAACCCTATTCCAATCTTCTTGAGTCCATGATTCACAATTTCTAGCGAACCTAAGCTAAGAACTCGGTGCTCACGGAGTAATTTGGGGCCGCTGGCCGGGCAGTGACTGCGTATATTGGCAGCGAGAAGCCTCCTCCTGACCGTCCATAGACTAATATGCACATTTCTTACTTCTTGGAGGTTGTTCTTAAGATTCACATACGAAGATTTGCGATTTCTCAATGCGCGACTCACAAGAAAACGATCATCCCGTGGTTGGGTACATGGTGTTCTTCCAGAACCAGGCCTTCTCTCGACGGAACCAGTCTCCTGATATCGCTGCCAGGTCCTTTGGACCGTCGAGCGACTAACATTTAGCCTCCTAGCCACGAAGCATTGGCTGCAACATTCTTCAAGCGGCGCGATAACTTTGGTAGCTTTTACCACTTTATCTCCCATTTTTGATACAGCCAAACAGCAATAAATAAAGCTTTGACAGTCAAGGATATGAAATTAATCGATGAAAATTGAATAAAAGTTATGAAAGTCGATGTTAACTTCTGGAACTTTGTGGCAAAAATGTAGGATAAAAAGGGGTTTTCTGAAAAAACGAGCATCAAATGAAAATTTGAATTTAGAACGTACTTTTTTAAATACCACGGCATTTTTAAAACCGGCCAGTAACGTGTACAAACGATTAAAACCTTTTTTGTATTGTATCTTTTTAAAGATGAATGAAAATGAAAACCGCCCGTTTTTTTACAAATGACTGTATTTATCATTTAAAAATAATTTATCATGCAATTGCAAAAAAATATATAGCATTTTATATCTTATTTAGAAAATGGTTAAAAAAACTCCATATAACTATTTACATGCCAAAAGATGAATATTGTACAACAAACACTACAAAAACAAAGGTTTATAATTAATGTTACTAACTTACTATTAATATCGATGTAATTAACTAATGATACTTTTATTTCTTAACTTCACTCCGTTTAACCTAGCTCAAAGTAAGCAACGTAAGGCAACGTTCCACTCCTTCGATTAAATTGGTATAAACTCTACCTGTATAAACTGCACATAAATAAATAATGTAATGAAACTAACCCTGATAAATATCATTTTTCACGTCACAAGAAATGCAAAACTGACGAAACCCGCTCTGGAACATTTCAACGTCAACAGCAGGCGAGTTCGCTTCATTAAAACTTAGAGCTAGTATCCTCGAGCGGTAATGAGGCTTTCGCGGCATAACATTTATCACATCCACTCACATTTGTCCTCATTAAATGTAATGAAGTGGCCAAAATACGTGCTTGAGTAGAGACCCACTAAAAGTTTTATAATTTTATATATTACTTGTAACTTTTCAATGTTATCTTATACGATAATTTATTTCAATAAAAAAATATTATAAAAAATCGACTCGGTTCTCAAGTGAATTCTCAGGCCGGAATCGAACCCGCAACCTTTGGTAATCCGGTCCAATGCTTACCCAATTGAGCTTGTGAATTCACTTGGGAGCCGAGTCGGTTTTTTCTACTAATATAATTTATCCGCTTAACTTTTTTTTTTCTCGTAGGGGTTGGCAGAAGTCAGAAATTTCCATATAGAAATACTAGTTGACCCGGCTACGTTGCTGTGTTCTTTTTAAATTAATTAATTATAATTTATTTTTAGTCAACTAAATTATGTATTTAGTTAGCTTTGGAGACTAATTTAGCTAAATACTATTTTAGTTCTTAATGCTGTTCTTATGAATGAAATGAGGTAACCTCATTTAAATAAAATAAAATGAAACCTATCCTATGCCCTAAGTTGGAATAAAACCAGCAAAATAAAAAAAAACAAAATCGGTTGAGTAGTTCCGGAGTTCATCGCAGTCAAACACTAGGATTAACTAATTTTTATATGTAAATATATATAAATACCTATGACTCAGGTAGAAATGATCGTATTCATCACACAAACATCTGCCTCATTTGGAATTCGAACCCAGGACACAACATCATAAAGTGTATTGAAGTTGAGCAAGTAGAACATTTTATACTTAGGATACATAGGTCTATTTCCTTGATTCAACGCTTGCCTTACAAAAGCATTGCAATAGCTTTCCCGTACAGCAACAATGGCTTAATTCGTTTGCAGCTTAGCCATTGTGGCAGCAGACGAGTCCACTGAAGCATGAAGGTCTGGAGGCTAGACAGTTCCAACTCAATGTGCAACCAGTACCCCGCCTTTTCAATGTATATATTTTCCTCGCGAAATTTAATTATATTTTTTCTATTGTTTTATAATAAACAAAGTAGTTACTGCATTTTCTATTAATTATAAATTAAGTTAAAAAACAATGTGACAGAGTATCTAATGCTTGGTAAAAATTTTATTTAAAAATCTCTATCATATGTTGTGTGATATACAAAAATTAAGCAATATAATAAAACTGTAATTTTAAAACTTAAATTTGTATTTAATTTTAAATAATAACTAATAAAGGGGAAATAAAAATTTCGTATTTAAAAAAATCTAATAGTCTATGACAACTATTTTTTGAATCGTTACCACTCTACCAAATACTAATTGACTACGTTTATTCTAAACATTAAGGCTGGACGATCGCAAAATAAGTTATTTCTAGAATAATAAATAAATAAATATTTCTTACATTCACACCAATTAGCCTAGCCCAAAGTAAGCACTGTAAGGCTTGTGTTATGGATACTAGGGTAACGGATAGACATACATATATGATACATAAATGTGAATTATTCATAGAAATATATATAAACACCCATGACTCAGGTACAAATGCTCGTATTCATCATACAAACATCTGCCCCTTCCGGGATTTGAACCCAGGACCGTCGGTGCGAAAGGCAGGATCGCTACCGTTGCACCAAAGGATCGTCAAATAAAAAGAAATAAAAGAATATATCTTTTATTTCTCCATTTTTATTTATTATTTAAATAAATTACTTTAATGAAGCCGGTTTAATTTTTATGAATTACTCTTTTCTTATTTTTATTTTTTAATTTCAGTTGTTAATTAATCGCAGTAATTTATTTAAGTTTTTAAATTTTTATCGATATTGTTTACATTGAAACAACGACTCGTTTTTAAGTGTTTGATACACACTATATCTCTAAAACTCTTTAACCATTTTTTTTAATTAACACAGTTCTAGTTGTTATCTAATTTATAGTTTTTGAGATATGTGTGAACAAACATACTTACTCCTACAAATTGGGGCACCCATTCAAAAGCCGGTATAGACTAACATAATTATACATTACATTGTTTTTTAGTATTTGTTATTATAAAAGCAACAGAATTACATCATCTGTGAAAATTTCAACTATCACGGTTCATGAGATACAGCCTGGTGATAGACGGACAGTCAGACGGACGGAAAGCGGAGTCTTAGTAATAGGGTCGCGTTTTACCCTATGGGTAGGGAACCCTAAAAGAGGGAAACTTGGAGCTCACTTTGATACAAAATACATATGTGACAAAAAAAGTATTTTAATATTTATAATGATTTTCTCGTATTTGTAACACCTCATATAATAACAGATAATGCACTAAAAACCAAAGATACTAATAGCCAATCCCTATTCTTAATTTTTTCCAATTAACATATTTACCAAGCTGAGGTACCCTATACGTTCATACTTTATGGCGGAAGGCCGAGAACCAATCGCAGAGATTGGCCACTTCTGTGAGATTGCAGTCTCCCATCCATCTGTACCGGGATTGCCTCGCACTCGATACTTCCACATAATAATGAAAGTGAACAGGATAACAAGACAACGCTGGTCGGTGAAAGCGGAATATATAGTATTAAAATTGCTGAGAGATTTAAATATACGTCACATTCAAAATAAATAAAAAATTCTTTGCGCATAATTTATATTAAACCTGATGTTTCGACTCCTTTACAGGAGCCGTGATCAAAGGATGATGCAATGGGCGTCATATATGTTCTACTACCTTCGCAATATTTTAAGCGGGCATGTTCCTAACTGTTAAAATTTATTTAAATCAAAATCCTTCTTGGATGGAGGTCGGTCCGCCTGCCCAAGTTTCTTTCGCCAGTTCTTATTGGAAGGGCGTCACAATTTAATGATTGTAAACTTAATAGTGTACATTGTAATCGTAGTTACAATTTAATAAATAAATAAAATGCAAAATAAAATTTTTATTAATATAAAGAAAAAAATATCAAAAAATAAAATAGTAACAGATTGCCAAACTTGTATTCGTAAATTATATGTAGCAAAATAAAACGTTCTTAACGTATAAAAATGTACTCAAAATAAACTTAGTTTCACATCGTTTACTTTAATTCATGGTGTTATTTTTAAAACAAATTCAAAAAAAGTCATGTGGTGTCGTGGGACACCGGATAGGAGCGAAGTTCCTTATTATAAAAATATTAATTTTAAGTTCTATTCAAGGTATACAGAAAATAAATTATTCGGGAATACATTTTTATAATGATTTTTTTTATCGATAAAAAGCAAAGAAACTACAAAATTATCTTAACACTCTATTTTGTTTACAATGATTCATAAAAATATATAATAACAGTCATCACGTAGACTTTTCATTATACACAGTATAGCCATTCCACATAGACTATACATAAAAATCTTACGCTTTTTGTTTAATGCTACAGACGTTTTTCCCGGCTAGGGTACCCCTCCGCAACGCTCCATAAGGAACTTCGTTACAATAACCAGCTTTAAATTAAATCAAATAACTAATCATTATTTCACTGACGACCATTAAAGCCTTTTTAAATGAATTCAAAAATGTTCAAGGGTATATCTACAAGGGGTCTCCCTGAAATATAATAGCCTTTGACATCCCCTCCCAAATGTATCTTAAGTTATTAAGATACATGACATTAAATATTACATAATTTAGACCTTTTGGTATAATAATGTCATTATTAACTGTAAACATCTTGCCAGTCCAATAACATAACTTTGTCCACAAGTTGATCTAACACTAATATCAAGTTGGAAGAAGTTTTACAGTGTACGACAACGTCCGATTTATAAGAGTAAGAAATAAGAGAAACAAGTGGTCAAGAGATGTCACCATGTGGCACCTCGTGATGGGAAAAAAATAAAAGCACGACAGAGAAAGAGATGAGAAGATGACATTAAAAAAATGGCTGGAACGACGACGCGAAAAAGATCACGGCTCCTGTAAAAGAGTCGAAACGTTAGGATTAAATAAAAATTATGTTTCAAAACACTCTAAATAATGTTTTTATGCAGCGAAGCTTCTATACGGACATTGGGTCTGCTCGCCGCTAATCTAACCTTCTATAATCAATTTAACAATATAGTTCAACAATATATAGGTCGCACCCTATAAATATTTAATTACTCATTTTTTTTTTAAATTAACAGCTTTATTATTTTACTTTAACCCATTGGAAATGTCGACTTGATACAAAATAGTTTTGATTTGTAAAATTGTTCGTTATACATCCTTAGACAGTGAGAAAAATATATATTTTGAGTATAATTCTCGCGATATTATATCGACGTAGTTTTTATTTTCCAGTTATCGGATCTAAATCGGATCGGATAGTTTAAAAACGCTCCGTAGAACGCATACATCAAGCGTTAGCTGACTTTTGTGGCACATTAAACCGAAACGGGGGTGCGACACTCATAATTAATTCGGCAATCTCGCCAAGGGTGGGGGAGGGGGGAGGGTCGTAAAAACCTAATCAAACTTTCATCATGTGCCCCGTATATTTTTCTTGTACACAATTGTACTTATGCAGATGTGGACGGGGCTGAATATTCACGAGCTCCACGTGACGACGACCTTATGGTAATACAGTGAGAAAGTTCCAATTTAATACATAAATATTAATACGACCTGCAGTTGACTTATGAAAATATAGTTGGTTGTAATACTGTTGCGTTAGACCCTTAAAATCATTAATTAAAAGCTGTCGCATCAAGCGCTTCTCAACATCTTTTATAAGGCGCACAGAAAAGGAGTGGAACTTCCTCCCTGCGTCTGTATTTCCGTGTACTTATAACCGATCCATTTTTAAAACCAGGGTGAATAGGTATTTTCTGGGTTAGCTCGTTCCATCGTAGATCCTGTCTTGGCTCCTGAGCTTGATGGGGATCAAGAGCGTTCATTCAAAAAACGAGACTTTCTATCCTAAACGAGTGCCGTCTAGGGACGCCTGAAAGAAGCGGAGCTTTAAAGTATAAAGCGAAAAAGAGAGAAAGCCACGCCAGCCACGCACACGGAAATTAGTGAAAGCGAGAACGCACACTGAGGTGGAGAGGCAGTTGGCTCCTAATATAGTGTAACGGCACATGAGTAAAGAAACGGTACAGAGACAAAGCTTCTAAAGAGCTAGCAAAATTTATACCTATTTTGGTAGGGTTGGCACAATTGAATAAATTAAAAATATAAATGTTCATTTTTTTTCACATTTTTTACTAAAATAGGTTATTTTTTTACAAATTACATACTCTAAATATTTTTTTTTAATTACTTTTGGTTTTTAATAATTTGTTGTGTCTTTTAATCGAATGATAAATTCTAAATCTGATATAAAGTTTTTTCAAATAATCCAATGGGAAACACTCACATGGCATATGAAATGTACAATCTTGCAAACGTGCTAATATGTCATTACCAATATGAACAATTTGTACATGAAGATCAAAATATTCGCTTTGGGAATGATACCAGAGGGAAGCCCCCTCTCCTACTTGCGAAATCCTGCGCTCCGATTCAATATATTTCCCAAAAAAGTTATTGTAGGTATCTTTTCAGAATTACATACACAATTTTACCGAAATATCTGGTATAATTTTCCGTAAAATATATAATAATGAGTATTGAGTAGTTTTGATTATAGAGTTGTATACCTTTCAATCTACATAACACATTATAAATATAAATTAAGTTTCAAGTACAAACTTACCTAGTAGACTCCTTGTGATAGTTAAAATAAGAAATATTTTTAGTCTTTCTATTATTATTCATGCACACAGTACAATGTACAACCATATTCACAACACTTTTTAAATACTAAAACTAAAATATTACTACGTATTATGTGAGAAACTCGAAAACAAAAACAAAACACGCACAACGTTCGAGCGTCGCGTCACGCCTGCACGCCCTGAGATTGTCCACTGGCTGATCTAGTTTGAAGCGGTTTCGGCTTATACGTGACAAGCGGCCAGTGGTCACGCACAGACACGCGTTGCACTTGTAGTGATGTACCTATCACAGCGCATTCGTATGTAGCTTTGTCTCTGTTCATTCTTTACTCATGTGGTAACGGTACAACGCTGACGCTCTCGTTTAGCGGTGAAATCTGACGCTTATCACGGACAGAGTGGCCGCGTGGCAAGCGCCTATATGCGAGCTGTCCGAACATGCATTTCTACAAGAAATGTTTTAGAAAGATGAGCAGTGCGAGGATGTGCAACGGACTCTTTTCAGATGCAAGCGAGAGGGGCAAGGTGTGGTGAGGGGTGAGGTATGCCCGCTGCTTGCATCACGAGGTCTCAGCATACGTGACGCGTTTTTTCTCGTGCAGGAAGAAACGGAACGATTTCTCGACATAGTTGCATGCAAAAATATTGCAACAAAATAAACGTACTGAGAAACACGAACAGGACGACGCGGCACGAGTAAAAAAAATCGTTGACGGTGAATATTGCCCACTGCCACTTAAGTTTGGCAATTCTGCGGGGAATGTCGCTTATTTCAGTTCTTCTAAAGATTTCCACATTTCTGATTCGATCACGTAGGGAAACTCTGAGCATAGCACGCTTTATCGCCCTTTGTGTGGTCTTGAGCCTTTTCATCATAGGCGTATATGAATACTATAAAAAATCTTTAATGCAACTTTTGAAGAACCCAAAATTGATGACGCAAACTGTCCTGTATTAAAAATTAAAATACTTGCATTATTCGAATATGTAAACTTCCAAGCAATATTTATTTATTTTATTTATTTATTTTACATAATTAAACGGGTTTAACCCAATCACATAATTATGAATAGCATAGTTACACTATTCATAGGCTTCTATCTATTTTTTTTAATAGGATCTAGGGTTGTCAACAAAGACGTCAAACTCTGGATAAGCCACAAGCCGTCTAAGTACGGCCCGATGCATGCGAAACAGCGGTGACTAAAACATTTAAAATTCATTTTACTTTACCCGAAATACTATCATACAAATTACCAGCTAGTCCATATGGTGTAGAAGTATGAGCGAGAGGTATTCCAGTAGAATCTTTCTATGATCTGTTGAAAGACCTTGGCTTGTCCATAACTGCAGTAAGTTCTTTACTAAGGCGAGCATCTAAAGCTGCATAAGCAGGTTTGGCTGGGCTGGGAGAGAAACACGAGTAGGGAAGGTGAGTGTTGATATAAGTCGGAAAGGAGCCCTTTAAACCTACACCCGTGTCACAAGTCTCGGGATCTACTCGGAGCTTCTCTTTACACACGATGAACCCGGCACCCGCACGGTGAATCCATGGAATGCAAAGAAGTGTGTCTCTTTATAAATACTAATAACCTAATTTTTAATAAAGTTATAGCGAGGATATAGTATAGTTATTAGCTACCTTTTGGTCATTTTGTTTAACAGCAGCGGTTTTTTTCAACTTTTATAGTTTTTTTTCTTATTTTATTATATCTAGATAAAATTAACATTGTAATCTTCAATTAGTCAATATATTATAATATGTAGATTATTAATATTTATGACATACATAATGACTTTGATATTCGTTCCTAAGAATATTAAGATACGTTGGTAAGGTAAATAACAACAAGATATAGAGAAAATACTCATCTTATTAGATCGTGTATAATAGTACCTACCTAGAGTGCCATGGACATACTTCATTAGAAAATTTCACAATTTCGCAAAATTTTGAAGGAATCCGGTACCTGATCCTTGGTTTCTCTATTTTTGTTTAATACCTTACCTATTTGAATTTCAATTTTTTTTGTATTTACTTTTGTTTTTAAAATAAAGAAAACACTTTTCTTTTAGTCAACTAAATTATGTTTTTAACTCGCTTTGGTTACAAATCAGGCCAATTTACTATTTTAGTTCTTTAATTTATGATGTGTTATAACATGCTGTTTGTTTCCTTAAATAAATAAAATAAAAAAGAAATAAGCCACGCCACTTTCATTTCTACTCTCGATTTGTTACTAAGCAATAATCTTTTAAATAGATCTCTTTCCTTATCAATAAATAAAGCTTATCTCGAAACGCCTAAGGTTATCTGCGGGAGGGGCCTAGTAACCTGTAATTCAAATTCTTTAGGAACCAACCTCATTTCCATTTAGTCTTAGTCCTACAACTTAGGAAATAATTTTATGAGAAAAAGAAAAAAAAGTATGTAATTATAATAATATTTCTTTTATTCACATCAATTAGCCTAGCCCAAAGTAAGCACTATAAGGCTTGTCTTATAGATACTAAGGTAACGGATACACATAAATATATGATACATAGATATGTAATCATCACAATATTTTAATCTTTTAATCATTCGATTAAATGTGTAATGTGCACGGAGGTGTAACTAAATAATTAGCTAGATATTTCAATTAAAATATGTAGTACCTATATACAAATTCAAAGATGAAATTAATAACAACAATTATAAATATTTTCAAGCCATTTTTCTAATCTGATATCTTTCTAATCTTCTGGGCCTACCATCTTTTAGCGCCATGCAAGTTAGATTGTCAAAATGTGACACCGCTATACTCGGTCTATAGTGGCGTCTCTTTTTAACAGTTAAACTTGAATCGCTATAAGACGTGATGGTAGGGCCTCTGACCTAGATTAAAAATAAAATTGCAGTGTATACTCAACACTATTGTTTTTAATTAGCACTGGAAAATGTTGAGGCAATTGTATTATTTAAATATGATGTAATTATGTGATAAATAAAATAAATTAATAAAATAATTTACTACACTAAATTAATTAATAAAGACTAATAAATAATTTTAAGTGTTATAGTTTTTTGCTGCTGTATGCCTCGTCACTTAAAAGTTATATTAAAAAGGCATATCGACAACATAACGAATTACTCAAAAACAAAATATTTCCACCTCCATCCTCTAAAGAGCACTTTAATCACCTGTGCATACCTAATTCACGATTGAATCTAGAATCATGCAAAAGGGTGAATTTCAACAAAGGCATTTTATCTCTTAGATTTTCTTGGTATTTAGTTTTTTTTAATTAAAATTACGGTTTCTTGCATTATATTAAGTTACATTATATTAAGCGACCCACCCCGGCTTCGCACGGATGCAATGCTCTACTATATTATGCATGTATTATACATAGAAACCTTCCTCTTGAATTACTCTATCTATTAAAAAAAACCGCATCAAAATCCGTTGCGTAGTTTTAAAGATTTAAGCATACATAGGGATATAGGGACAGAGAAAGCGACTTTGTTTAATACTATGTAGTGATGAGACATATATGTTGAAAACTTTAATGTCACCGAAATGAAACTAGCCATAGAAATATAAAAACCTATCGCCCGAAATTAAAATCAACTAAAAACGTAACAGACAGGCTAATATAAGAACATTATTTATGACGATATTGATATCGATACGATTGATATCAACCAATTCAAACACGTCCAAAATTTTGACATTATTTTGCAGATTATTGTCTTAATTTAAGATCACCAATTACGATTGGTAAGTAAGTACTGTTAAAATATCTAAATTAGGAGCGATATCAACCTGTTTAATTGGCCAAAAGATTACCTCAAACACACATGTTAACTGTTGATATTTTAGCAAGTATATAACGTTATATACCATCAAGTCCAAGTGACAATTTAACTTGGTGGCTTGTTTTAAATTTAAGATATATTCTGTGTACCACTAAAAAAACTTGATAAAAAACCTGGCACTTTACACCCATTTTTAAAATCGGATTATTTTTAATTATATCTTGTTACTTTGTTTCTATTTCCAATATACAAGAAATTAAGGTTTTGGAAAACTCTAGACAATAGTATCAGTTATTCTAGCATTTTTCAGTAATTATTATTATCAAAACAACATTATGAATATGAGTACAATTATTAATGAGTATCATGATATTTGAAAGTCACTAAACGATTCTATGTAATTGGCCAATTCCGGTGATTGAGTCGCGCGTTGAGATTGGTCATTTGTCAAAGTAGGGTTTTTGCCCCACCATTTTATGCCATATAAGATTTGTCTTGCTGTCAATTAGGGTCTATTCAATTCGCGCTTTACCAGGTATAGGCATGTACCTATGCGCTTCTCTCCCCCACGACACAGCGTACCATAGCCGAGGTCCAAGCCCTTAGAGGCGCCCTATAACACCCCGTGCTCCCTTTCCAGCTAGAGCGCCGTAGTGATTCTATGCTGGTTCTAAGACTCATAGGAGATGCCGTCCAGCTAGAAAACCACTATGGTGGCTCGTTACTCTCGGCTTGAGGACCATTTAAGGAATTCGCCTTCCCAAAACCCGGTATAGTTGTTAAGGTCATCTGCGACCAACATCAATTACACATAAAAAAACAATCAATTCGGGCATTTTACCTCGGTTTGTGAACGAGAAATAACCTATTGCGATTATTCAGCTAGTTTGACTTTGTACGTGCTTACAATACATTCAAAGATTTTGAAAATTTCTCTCCTACGATATGCACTGGTACATAAGTTCTAAGCGCATGGGAATAAAACTAGAGTTGTTTTATGCAAATATAATTCTTTACATATTTAAGCCATCGAAATTGTCTGTCTTTTTGGGGCACGTGCATTTTGCTCATCAGTTATTAAACTGGGTAGCCATTAAAATCACTTTATGATAATAATAACGATTAAATTTAAAAAAAAAGTAGACATAAAACTTAATATAATTATCCATAGTATGGTTGTACGTGAGAAATCACACTGAAAAATATTGTGACGACAAGTACCGAAATGGAAATTTTGAAGCCTTTTCCATAGATATTTCATAGATTCTTCCTAATTAATAATAAATACATACATAGGTATACCGGTATGAAGTGAGCGTTTTTTTGTTTAAATGAAACACGAATTTTGAATGGGAAAGTTAAAAAAAATATTCTCAGTATTATCATTGCTTTCTACACATCTTGACCAGCTTTCTGGCAATTTATGGATACCACGCGAATTGAAATGTGTGTCTTTTGAAGCAAACCAATCAGACACCCAATTTTCGACTTTTTCGTAGGAATCGAAGTGCTGCTTAGACAATGCGTGGCCCATCGATAAAAACAAAAGGAAGTCGGAAGGGGCCAATTCTGGTGGGGTAGCAGCTCCCAGCCAAGTGCTTTGATTGTATCGTCAACAGGTTTTTCTTTGTGTGCAGGCCCATTCTGGTCTTTTTCGATCAATTCATGGTTAAAATTGATCATTTGTTTTCTGTATCGATTATTTTTAACAGTTTCACCAGGTTTTAGGAGCTCATGATACACCACACCTTTCTGATTCTACCAAACACAGGGCATTGCCTGCTTGCCAAATCGATCTGGTTTTGCAGTCGATTTTGATGGTTGTCCCGGATTGACCCACGATATTTTCCGTTTAGAATTCTTGAAATAAATCCATTTTTCATCGCCAGTAACAATTCGATGCAATATGATTTTCTTTCGTGTATTTGAAGCAAAATTTTACAAGTGTTTTTTCGGTTTTCCATCTCTCTTTCATTTAATTCATATCGCATCCATTTTCCACACTTTTGGACTTTTCCCGTAGCTTTTAAACGGTCAGAAATTGTTTATTGTGCAACATTTAACATTGCTGCCATTCGCTTTTGACTAGAAGTATCATCTTTATCCAATATTGCTTGCAATTCGGCGTCTTCAAACTTTTTTGATGGTCTTCCATGTTCTTCATTTCTCACATCAAAATCATTATTTCTGAACCGTTTAAACCATATTTTGCATGTTACATCTGATAGAGCATGATCACCATATGCTTCCACAAGCATTCAATGCGACTCTGCAGCACTTTCCTTCAAATGAAAACAAAAAATGTATGCTTTCCGCAAATTATCACTTTCCGGTACAAAATTCGACATTTTTAACACGATACAAAATAATTATGATGTTTGTTCAATGATTTGATGTATATTAAATATGGTTTACAGATGTCATACCAACCAAACAACAACAAAATTAAGGCTCAATCACAACAAATGTTCATTATCGGCACATTTGTATCTTAACGCTCACTTCATACCGGTATACCTGGTATTTATGGCATAGTATACCTATACGTTTGATTCAGTGATAGAAATCCCGTCTCTCACACCGACGGACCTGGGTTCTTGGCACGGAAGGGGCAGATGTTTATGTGATTAATACGTATTTGTACATGAGTCATGGTTATTTGTGTTATTGTAAGAATAAAAAGAAGTTCTTTACTACCGATTACATCTATGCCGCGTACATTTGCTTTTAGGAAATTCACCTAAATTGGTTAAACCTCCCTTTAGGCAAACACAACTTTCATACGCCAAAGCGGAGATAAAACGAACAGCTCTTCACTTTGAACACGACAAACATTTAAGCGAGCAACGAAGTCTACGGGGGAATGGATTTTTGCCTAATTCCTGTGTCGGTCCAAGTTAAAGTCAATAATATATCAATGAACTTCTGGAAAACTTATTTCGTTATACGTGGGAATCACTGAAAAATACTAAAATGAATTGGAAAAATAATCTATGAGTGGACTAAAAGTATAACCTAATTTTATAACAAGAATTAATAATAAAAAAAACTTTTTTAAAACAAGATTTCATTATTTCTTGTTAATAAAACGAACTAAAAAGTAAAGACTTACAGAATCCACATTCATACCAAATAGAACGAACTTATTTTTTCAAATTTGATGGGGATGCATACGAATGTTTTCTAGGACCAAAGCACATATTAAGAATTTTATTGCGAAGTTCCTATGGCCACCTTCCAGCTCCAGCATCAGTCCTTGGTTACCATATAGGATGCTCGTATAAGTCCTCGATAAGTAGTCGTCAATACGAATCAAACGCGCCCAAACTGAATTTGCTGTTTGTGTCTTCTTATTGCAGAATTAGATATACGATATACATATGTATAAAAAATTTCAGCTCAATCGGAAATCGGAAAGTGGGTTAAATTTAACTTGCAAAATTTCATTACAGACACCGGGACAGGTGAAAGTAAATAAAAGCTTGTTATAAACATCACCGATAAACTGTGATAAAAGAATATATCAACATCACATTTTAATTCAATTAATTAATTTAATTACTCTAATAATAATATTCTCCTTGATAGGTGTTTGTTTGGATTGGATGAAAACAATCTATGGGCCTCGCGAGGTCAGAACGTGCGTGCTAATTACAGTTTCTAACACGACTTCCGAAGCACAAATACGCTAGAAAAAATTTTGGTCACCCATACGTTGATTGGCTCTTGCGATAGTTGCTTAACCTTCACAATCGTAAGCTAAACGCGCTAACCACTGCAGTATTTACTATTTCAGTGCGAGCTTTGTTATCTCTGAATTTTTTAAACTATAATAACACACCTTAATTCATATATAAAAAATATTTACTAAACAATGAAAATTAAAAACTTAGTACTTATTATGTAAGCAACAACATTATTCGCAGCGTAATATTATCTCAAAATGTTTGCTATATCAATGAAAAACAGAAAATAAATGGGTAGTATTAATGTTAATAAATGTTCCTTTAAATAGTAAAATATCAAACCATGAAAAGACTTTTAGTCAATCAATCACTCTATCATTCACACTTTACAAAAAACCAATTGAAGGCATTCGTCTAAATCTAAAATTATTACATGTATTTGCAAATAAGGTTACCAGCTTCAATAGTTTTGAAACTGACCACAACAAATTCGCTGCAAATAATATAATAATACCTGATTCGACTTTCAATACCTTAATACAATATTCTGTAAATTGTTCGCTTTCAAATTAATCTCCCCGGTAAGTTTCGCAGAGCAACGTGAAATCTCCGAAGGACATAAATAAGAAAAGTGTTCCAAAGGGGAACAGCGAAGAATAAAGCGAATCGTGGCGCGAGCTCACGGAATGACAATTGAGAATTTAAATAAACGTCCGATTTAAATAACTATCGACAGGAGTTAAGGACGGAACGAAAATGCCGGAAGATGATCGGAGTGTGCACAAAGACCTGTCCACACTCTACCGAGTCAATGTCTAAAAAATGAAAAATATAAAATCTCTGAAACAGTTGTAAAATCAAAATAACTTTATTCAAATGCACTTAACATAAATTAAGTTGTTTTATAGGTATCGTCCAAAATTTTTACATACCACTCATTCAGGACGTCTTTCAACTGACAAGATGAAAGGGCGCAAGAAACTCATTTTAACAGTAGTAATGACATTTACAATGCTATACGTCATCACTATACATAATCCACAAAAATAAATAATATTATTATGTTATTAATAATAGTGTTTTGGTTTATTACACCGTTGATTATAACAAAGTCAACAAGTGTCTGCGTTAAGTAAGTATCCTTAAACATGGCAATAATATACAGATAAAGAATGTTAATAAAGAATGTGGGATCATCGAAAAGTACAAATCTTCGACGTAGAGTGAAAATTTCATAAATAAAGTTTCGTATCTGAATGATTTTAAGCCTTCATAAGTAAACTTTTTAGACCAGATATTTGATTAAATACTTTTTCACTATACTGACGAAATGCGAACGTGGCTTGTAGACGTGACGCAATGTGTTTGAAGGCAACACAAGTTACAGCATGAGCACAGACATCCAGCTTGGCATAAGTACGTATCTTTAGATTGATAAGCAGCGAAGAAATACTTTTCCTGAACTTACAAAATTTTGTGTCAAGCGTACATTCCCAAGCCATTGGTCACGTCTGAATCTGCAGTAGTTAAGTATCACGCCATCAATTGGCTCTACTCGCCTGGTATAGATCCATAATCTCCTTACAGTGTTTTTCTTCGTAAAGAAGTTCAAGACTTAATTAAATCTCCAGATATTTTGGTAAATTCAAGTTTATGGTCAGTGCAAGACAGAAAGACTTTCACTTCCATTGTACAGAACTCGTCTTGTTTAACACTCACTATTACATAGCAGGTGTTCTTATTATAACTCAGTGAGGTTTGATTTTCATATATTATATTCTTCTATAGATTCTGCTAGGATCCTTAAGACATGATGAGACCTTCAATAACTTAAATTAGGACTTATAATTCTTCTTTCAATTGGCCATCGTCATCGTCAGCGAGCCATTACTGGAGGAATAAATAGAGGGGTTTTGCCATAATCTCCACGTTTGGTAGACGGGTCGGAGATCGCAGTCAAAGGCCATGTTTCAGAATCGCTGCTGCCCATTTTATGATCTCAGGTATCGTCAGTATCATCAGTCGCCTCTTTCGACACCCTAAAGTGTAAAAGGTTGGTGCTACTCTACTCTGCATGCCAAACTGTATCTTAAAGAACACGCAGATTGAAATTAGTAATTAGTTGTATATTGTCTCTGTGGTTTTATTTTAATGTTGAAAACAAAACATTCGTACTTGTTATCGATAACAGCATATATGATCATATCTTAGCGAGGGTAATCTTAAGAAAAAACAATGTACTATCATCAATTTTCTACTTACATTCAGTTGGTTATGATCTAATTCTTTCCTAATATTAAAGTTTTTATTTACACAATACAATACAATACAAAACACTTTATTGATAACACAACATTGAAATAACAAGAAAACAAGAGAAAACTTAAAATAGTGTTACAATGGGCGGTCTTATCGCTCAGAGCGATCTCTTCCAGACAACCTTTATTAGTTTTCCGATGGGCATTTTGTTAGTCAAATAAAAGATAAAGTTCTATACTCTAAGAGAACTGATATGAGTAAACTAATAATATCACATGTGCAGACTAAAATTCTTTCTGGGTAAAAGTCTTTACTGGATTTCCTTTACACAATTATGATTTTTTTTTTTTTTATCGAAAATAGGCATGCGCTTGACCACCATCTCGCCTGATGGTAAGCGTCGATGCGATCTAGGATGTGACGCGCCTGCCTAGAAGATACCTATTTACTCGTGACTTGAAGACCCCTAAATTGTATTTGTGTAGGAAACACAGACTCAGGCAAAGAGTTCCACTCCTTAGCGGTACGTATCACATACACGGTATGATCACGAGTAGCGAATGATATGTTAATAACGGGAGACTGAAACTGACCTATTTGAAGTTATGAAAATTCGAAGCTGGAAATGTAGGTAGCCCTTTAGGGACGAGACAGAACTACCCGCCGTGAAGGGGAGCGGTGCCTTCAGGCGCGCGGAACAAATTACAATGACCGAATTAAAGGGAACAAACGGGGATTTTGTTACTTGAGTTCGATTAGGTTTGGCCTTGGACGCTCCCGCCGAATCGTAAAGAAGTGAGTCGTAACAAAAATTACTTGTGCTACATGACGCTGCTTCATGCCAAATTTCATGATTCTAGGTCAAACGAAAATACCCTATAAATTTTGATTCCCTTGAGTATCGAATTATATGTACGTTTTTTGCAGCATAAACGGCTGTAGACTTGAGTATATGGTTTCAATTTCAACTCGATATCTTTACGCGTTCCCCAACTAAAGGCCCTTGAAAGAGTGACCCATGGACGGACAACAAAGTAATCCTACAAGGGATCCGTTTTTTTCCGTTTGAAGTATGGAACCCTAAAAAATGTTGTATCTGTTAAATAACACATAGTTACAAAATTTTACTTATCAAAATTTTCCGGAATATTTTTTTACTTTTCCTTCATCTTTTGATACAGTAAATTTAAATCTACCAGCCGTTTCTATCCATCAGCTTTTATTTTTCGTACAAAGCTTTTTGGTATTTTGTGTGAGGGTAGGCGCACATTTACGAATTTAACACAGTGTTGATATGTCACATGCAAGAAAATCATTAAAAAAATCATTTTTGGCGGCTTCCAAAAATTAAATATTTTTTATCGTATTCATTTTTTGTTTTTCTACAAAATCACACATATGCCGTATCTCAAAAACTAAAGCTGATAGATAAAAACGATTTTTATTTTCAGAGTCAGCATGTCATATGTCTACATAAAAGCTAAATAACCGTCTGGAAAAATATCTTTGTAACTATGTGTAATCAGTACGAATTGAGATGAATGAAATACCTTTTTTCCACTATATTCTGTTCGAAACCATTGTTTCCACAAAGTGCTTATTTGTAATCAGAATTTCTTAATCAAACTTAAGCTTGTTTTCCCCTTTAAATTGAATGTTCTCCCAATACAACTCACGGTTAAAGTCTACTAATCTCGGAAAATTTGGATAAATCTTGTAACCAGAAATTCTAAATCAAACTTAAGCTTGTTTTCTCCTTTAAATAGCATGTTCTCTCAATATAACTCACAGTTTTACTCTGCTAATTTTTATATTTACTCCGATTCTAAATACTGTAGAGAACAATATATTAAGTTACGATCTGTATTTTGGTTGGTTTTAATAATAATGATATTTTTGAATAAAACAACTTTTTTACGGATTTTGAGCATAATTTATTTTCTATTTTATTCTGACGTTTCGACTCCTTTACAGTAGCCGTGATCACAGGATCAGGTCACAGATCACAGGTCATATATTTTCTACTACCTTCATAATATTTTAAACGGGCACGTTTAAAATTTTGAAACATAAAATTATATGACGACCATTGCTTTAGTCATCTTGTGATCACGGCTCCAGTAAAGGAGTCGAAACGTCAGGATTAAATATAAAATAAATTATGCGCAAAATGTGAGTAAGAACTAAATAATTATGATATTGTTGTTTTGTGTATCTCCTGCCGTTTTCGCCTCTAATTAAAGTTTCGCATGATCAAGCTATTATGTATATCTCTATTTTATTAGTATATTAGTGTAACCTTGTTGGTAATTCTTTATATAAATATGACAAATGCCTGTAACTCATCATTGTTATCAAATAAGGAAAAAAATACTGTTTACTAGTTTCGGTGTAAGAAACCTGTCTAACAAACTTAAGAATGCCCTTGTAGTTAAGATGGTTTAGTTTTAAGTTGACAATCTGTTAATTCTATGTAGTTAAAGATATAAAATATGGTGAGATTCGTACCTACGACCTTTTGCTATTTAAGCGAGTGCTCTGACCATTAAGCTTTAGAGAATTTACAAAAGCATTTAAACTTATACTATGAGCTAGTGTCGTTCCATCAATTTTGAATGTTAAATAGGTTCCATTTAGTAAGTAATATTTTTACAAATATCTAACAATCGATAGCGAAATGTCGAATCCCACCTGAGGGCTAGATGTTGGTTGTTTTTATAGGCGTATTTTAAATCTTGCCGTAATATAGCATTGTGAATGTTAAAAAATAAATTAATACATTCTAAGTACTCAGTCGCATTTAGTGTTCGATCTTGCACGGTCTAACAGCTGCCCATGATGCTCTGTGTGGGGGCGAATCACGTGTAGAGTTGTTGGTGGAGGTGCGAGGTGTGTCTGCGGTATTCTTTTGACGTCCTCAGTAGTCGAGTGGATCGCATACCGGTTTATGGTGTCGCAACTCCGAGGTTTCAGATTCAATCCCCGCCAGGCCAATGTAGAAAATAAACTTTTCTATATTGGATCGGGTCTGGCTGTTGTGGTACCATAGTTGTTCCTGAATTCCATAACACAAGTGCTTCAGCTACTTGGGTACCAAATGACGCCTGTTTCTATGTTCTGTCGCAGCGAAAAAGCAATTATTTTTTGTGATTTAATGCATCAGGATATCCGATACAATAAGAGAACTTTCAATAGTTGTATTGAATTGAGCTACGCCATATGCATAAGTGAGCAATAGGCGGGATTGATTGGCAAAATCATAAACTTGCAAAGCAAACAAGAGACTTGAATTTTTCCTACACAATGATTTACGTCGGTGCGAAAAGCAGGACCGCTACCATTCCACCAAATGGTCGTTTAATGAATCAACAAAATGTATTGCATTTAACGTTGGTAAATACTTGTGGAAAGTCGAAAGTAAAAACTTACCCCTGGCTAGCTAATTTTTAAGCACGGTTCAACTGATTTAAATCGAATTTCGTTTACAATATGCCTTTCAATGGAAATACCGTAAGTGCGATGCAGATTTATACTATTCAGCGCTTTTGTGCATCTTCTGTGCTAGCGCCATCTGTGACACGGATTATCAGTTATAGTTTCAGTTTTTTTATTCGATTACAAATAAATAATATTTGGTTTTGTGTAGAAAGTTTTTTTTATTTGACGTTCATCATAATAATTCCAGGAACGTCATTTGTCCAATTATACTTAGTGCTCCTGATGATGCTTCGTGCGAGGACGAAACACATGCGGAGTGGGTGAAGGTGTAAGGTGTGTCGGTGTCTGCGGTTTCCGAATTTATTTGTGGGCGGGCGGTGCGTTTTGCTTGTTTTTTGCGGAAGTAAGCTACATATTTATGTTTTACTAATGAATACTTATCTGGAGCGATGATCAAGAAAATCTCTAGAAAAATCACCTTTAAATCATCTCATATTTTATTTATTTTATTACTTGCCGTGTGTTATTCCTGCAGAAATCAAAGAGCAGTCGATATATTGCGTGGGAATATTGATAAGATATTGCACGCATTAAACGAATATTTATGTTAAGTCATTACATAAAGACAGTTGCAAACCACGCCGGGCACAGATGGAATATTTTTAATGTATTTTTTTTTATTTTTTGCATTCAAGATGCAATATTTCTATAAGATATAAAATAACCCTGTAAAAATTAACTACGTCTTCGAAATACGTTTGTAAACGACGCGTCTGCCAGAACACTCGCCCGTATAGCGAAAGGCCTTGAGTTTGAATCCCACCTGAGGGCTCGGATACATAGTTTTCTTTACATGCGTTTTTTACATCTTATAGAATATTTTTATTTATGTATTTATATTAATAGTTTTTTTGACCATTATATAATATTAGTACAATGGGTGGGTTGCGATTAGCATGAAAAGTAAAAAAATCTATAAACCCAGAATAAATTAAAGAAAAATTGATATAAGAGGATAAGAAACATGTTTTTTTCACATATGTTAAGTGTACGCGAATCTCCCCGAACACTGTATTGGTTCTGTTCAGGATACCCATTCTGAAAGTACCCTCGGGAACAGTTTTCGCCTTCCGATCGACTGCGACAACGTTTTACCGCATTCACACGTGACACAGATACGAACTTCAATTCACTGAATAAGATTTGGATCTTGTGTGAACATTCACTATCATGGCGAGCCTCGTAGCAGGCAAAATGTTATGGATGGGTATCAAGAACTGAGACTGTTCACTTCAATTATTTCATGCGATATATTTAGATAATAATTTAGTTTACCTACTAGTTACTAGATGGCGGTGTACTTTGTTAAATGGCGCTAATTAACTTCTTACCTCCATTGATATATATTCAAATGCATTAAAATGAAAAAAAAAACACTAAACACACAATATATTATATGTTGCTTACTTATATAATACTAGCGGCCCGTCCCGGCTTCGCACGGGTGGACAAAATTCTTTAATTTTTTCTATTATTAAATATTTTTCCGTTAGCGCCATCTAGCGTCCGGTACACGAACTACTTGCGGTTAACGCGTGGCTATGGTAACGTTATTGATACAATGGAAAAAGAGCAAGAAAAAGAGCGGACACAAACACACAAACCACTGTGATCTTAGATTATAGATTACAAGCTTTTATTTACCTTACCTGTCCCGGTGTCTGTAAGTGTAATGAAATCTTGCAAGTGAAGTTTAAAACACTTCCCGCCCGGTTTCCGATTGAACTAAAATTTAGTATGAATATGTATATCGTATGACAATGCAATATTACGATGACATGGAGGTGAAAGGTGATCTGATTTTGGAGCTGAATGGTGGCCATAGGAACTCCGCAATAAAACGACACATTTCCATCGAGTTTGGACTCGTTTGATTCGTTTTGATGAGTACTTTGGTCTTAGTCTAGCCGTATGCAACCATCAAATTTGGGAAATTAGTTTCGTTCCATTTGGTATTATTAGTTAACCTCTTAGTTAGTTTTTTTAACAACTTATAATAAAAGTTTGTTGTAAAAAAAATTTCTTTTTATATTTATTCTTGTTCAATTATTAAAGTAAGAATCTGCTGCATGTATTCGGTGTTTAGAGACCGAGAAGGAAAAGGGCTAGAGAGAGAAAGCGATAAATTTTTTAATTGTTTAGATTACTATATAATCACGCACCTTATTTAAAAATTAATAAAATTATTTTTGTGGAATATGAGCATTTAAAATGCGTGTATTGACCGTCACCAACTACGCCATAGCTTCATTAGTCCTGCGTCGGGAAACCTTGAGATTGATAAGAAGCCACAAGAAACTCTGCAAGGACTGTTTCTTCTCCTTTTATTATGTGTTACGTAGTTAAAAAACATTTAAGAAAACTTTGGTTGTACTTCCGAATATAGAGAAAGAGAATTATATACAGAACTGACATTACAAAAAAATAGAAACGAAGTTATTAACTCCACGAATTCTTGTCCTTTGAAGTATCATCCCAAACTATTGATATTAATACACACCAAAAACATTCACGAGTGTGCGTGCATGCGCGTGTGCACGTGTGTGCGTGTGTGCGTGCATGCGTGCGTGTGAGTGTTTGTGCGTGTGTGTGATTTTATGATAAGAACAAAAAATATATGTTCGATTACAGAAAACTATGCCATTCAACTATGACCTGTCCTGTATGAATAGCATAAAATAAAAAAAATCTATGAAAACTATACAACATAAACAATGTTAATATGTAATTACGAGATCATAATCTAAGATCACAGTAGTTTGTGTGTTTGTCTGTCCGCTCTTTTTCCCGCTCTTCCATTGTATCAATAACGTTACCATAGCAAAGCATTAACCGTAAGTAGTTCGTTTACCGGACGCTAGATGGCGCTAACGGATTTTTTTTAATAATAGAAAAAAAATCAAGAACTTTGTCCACCCGTGCGAAGCCGGGACGGGCCGCTAGTCATAAACTGTTAACACAAATATCAACAAAAAGTTATTAAAACATGGTTATCTTCATTGATATAATTCTCTTGTTTGCGATGTCACTAAAGCTGTAAACGGCTGGACTTATTATCATAAAACAAATTATTTGCGTATAAGCGAGTACCTGGACGGTATGCATTCACGGAAAGTTGACAACCTCACCATGCTACACACACTTATTACCGTATTACGACACTTGGTTGCCATTTTCACAATTTTGGTTGGATAAGTATATTGTAGCGGTACTTTAAAATAATAATCATTGAATATTCACCCAAGCTGTAATCTACGAACCTATGTACGTATGTCCAGCTATCGCTGCCGGCAGCCAGCCGTACCGTATCACAAAGCGACGGAACGCAGTAGGTTTTAATATCTCTACACAAAGGCGTCAAATGCTTTGCCACGTCCAACGGCGTATGATTTGGAATCGGCATTTCTGTCTGTGACAACTCTGGGGTAAGCGACCCAGCGTTTACTGCAAATAAAATAAATAAAATATGTTTATTCATTTCAAAAACTGGAGTACAAAAACAGTTGTTGGCACCTCTAGGTACATGAAGCATCTGTGTCAGAGAGAGCCAATCTTCTAACTGCTAACATTTTATTCACTCTAATTATTGAGAACTAGCAGCCCGTCCCGGCTTCGCACGGATGTTCAAAATTCTTTATATTTTTTCTAGCATTAAATATAGCCTTTGTTACTCAGCGTGAATGTAGCTTTAAAATGGTGAAAGAATTTTTGAAATCGGCTTAGTAGTTTTTTAGTTTATTCATTGCAAACATACAAAAATACAAACACACGAAAATACAAATCTTGTCTCTTTATAATATTAATGTAGATAACATGTTACTTGGATAGATTAAAATATATTTATTTCGTATTTTAACATGAAAATATTATAAAAGCAAACAGCTTAGGTTTGATTATTATCCAGATCTGTTTGACTTTATAAGTCTTATTTTTTTATCGTTGTATTAACAGCAAACTGTAGGTACAGTGAATGCTCCGTGTGCAGTTGCTAGTCTGCCATCGGACGCGTCCTCCGGGTGGCGGATTGGGGAACGGCCTCCAGATTTGGGGGTTACCGGTTTACCGGCGCGGACCAAAACTAGCAACGGGGGGAGCTCGGCTGGCGTCCTGGGTATCCCGGGTAGCGGTAGCCGAGCTAGGAGGGTTTGAGATGATGCCAGTTCTGTCTGGCGTTGTCATAGGAGCTCGTAACCCTGTTCGTAGTGCAGGGCCGAGGGCCGCTACCTTCGGGTGGGGGCCGCGGGGAAGACAACCCCTCTAAAAAATCACCCGTGGGGGCCTTCGGGCCCAGATCGCAGCAGCGAGCAAGTCGGGGCGGTGTCTGGTCCTAGTACCAGCTCCGGCCAACCCGCAACCCTGTACGTGATGCAGGGAGTGGGGGCCGCCACTTAGGTGGGGGCTGCGTGGAGATAACCACTATAAAAAATCCTCGAAGGCGCGGCACTGGAGTAACGCGGTGTCGAGCGCCCGTGCGCGGGTGGTTGATGGAGTGCATCAACCCGCGAGCGACCCCCTCGAGTACCTCCCGCCCCTCGAGGTGTAGTAGGGTTGCCCAGGTATCGCGGGATCTCTGCCTGGGTGGACCGTTAGATCTCCCGCACTCGTGGGTCTATTATGAAGTCTGATAAAAACAAAACTAAGAGTAAAAAAGGAGGGAGTAAGGTGAAGGACGAAGCACTGTGTCCGACCAAAAACAGTTGCGAAAACATGTTGACAGAAGTGATGGAAGAGTCCGGAAGAGACATGGCGCAAGGATCGTCGGCGGATACCGTTGAACTATCCCGAGAACGCAAGCGCCAAAGATTGGATTCGGTACAAGAAGAGCGTCGGCCCTGCATGCAGACATGTATGACGCTGAGGTTCCCGATTGAGACCAGGCCGAAGAGCGGCGAAGATGAGGACGAAACAGACGATGATTCCTCTACCGCTAACATCCGCCAGATTAGCGATGATCAGGTCGCCGAACTAAAGCGGTACCGCGCAAAGGCGAGGGAAACCTATGAGAGGTTGAAGGTCGAATTGGAGAACTCTGGATTATCGGGGGACTCAAGACGGAAAATAACAGAAATAGGCCGGGAACAAGTGGCTCTGTTGAGTGACTTCATGGCATTCACCGCCCAAGCCCTCGAGGACGATCCAGAGTTTTTTGAGCTTCAGGAGGAGAACGGTCGCTTAAAAGATGCAGTCCGTAAACTCAAAGATGAGGTAGCCGGCTTAAAGGCGGAGGTAGTGAAGATGAAAGCCGAAATGAAGCCAAGAGGAGAGCTGCCGACAAGGGAGGACCTGCGGCAGATGATACAGCAGGCAATGGACGAACGATTTGAGGTGATGGCGGAACGTCTGGCCGTGCCCTCAAAGCCTAAGGAGACTCTCCATACAAAATTGACGACTGGAAAAGGGGCAGTACAACGCCTCAACTCCGAAAAAAAGGTGAAGAATGCACCGCCCCCTGCCCTCCTCCAGGGTGATGCCTGGGAGGTGGCAGGAAGCAGAAAAAAGAAACGCAGTGGGAGGACACGCGCCACTGAAGAGACAGCCAAGGCTGTGGCGCCGATATCGGCAGGCGGCCAGAGTGGCACGAAGAGGAAGAAGCGTGGAAGACTCATCCCGCCACGAACGACGGCCGTGACCATCACAATCCGGCCGGAAGCAGAGGAGTGTGGTGAAACTTATGCCCATATTATCAAGAGGGCCAGGACGTTGGTGGCCCTCTCTGAGGTAGGCATCGACTCCGGTGTAATGGTGAGGAGCACAGCGACGGGGGCGCGCATTATAAAGGTGCCAGAGGTGGACGGCGCAAAAGCGGATGCCCTCGCCGAAATTTTGAAGAGACGGCTCGGGGATGAGAGAACAGCAGACGTGCGAGTCTCAGGCCTGGATGACTCCGTCGAGATGCAAGAGGTTGTTGAAGCGGTGATGGCAAGGTCAGGCTGTGCCAGGAGCGCCATCAAGGCGCAACCGATTAGAAACGTCCCAAGCGGAATGGGGCACGTAATGATGAGGCTGCCGATCGCTGCGGCGAAAGTATTAGCCGATAGCGGAGAGAAGCTCCGCGTAGGTTGGAGCATGGCAGAGGTCAGGGTACTCGCCCCCCGACCTCTGCGGTGCTACAGGTGTATGGGGGTCGGGCACACGAAGCCCAAGTGCCCGGCGAAGGAGGACAGGAGCGGCTTGTGCTTCAGATGCGGAGCACCAGGTCACATAGCCGCTACCTGCAAGCAAGACCCGGCGTGCTCGGTGTGCGCCGCCTTCGAGCGGCCGGCCGACCACGTCATGGGCAGTCGCAGGTGCGACCCGCCGGCAATGAAGGGGATATCCCCTGAGCCGGCGGACCGCACCAGCGACTCCGCAGGAGAGGCGTGAGCGCGGGAGGCGCGAGTCCAGGCGCCAGAGGGGGAGGGGATGTCCGAGTAGTCGGCATCCCCGAAGGTAGGGAGCGCTCCCGCCCCCCTCTCAGCTGAGAGGGAGACGGGATGCGTTCAGGATGGGAGTGCGGCTGCGGGAGCCCCTCGGGAACATTTTTTCCCGGAGGACTCCCGCAGGCGCAAAGGTCCCATGACGGCTGGACGTGGGGGAATTTTTCCCCCATCTTCACCCGTGGAGGCCAGCGGGTGCTGGGTTTGGGAGACCATCATCCGCATTGCACCGGTCTCCAGGCGATGCGGAGCACTCAGGGTGTCACGGGGTGCTCCGCAGCTCCGTACGGAGCAGAGGAGGGTCCGCCTAGGGCGGACGCACACTGGTGGGGATCGTGGAAAGCGTCCTAACACGATCACATAATCCCCACCAAGGTGTTAGAGGGACACCGCGGTGGTTTAGTGGGTAGGCCCCTGCGCACCAACCTGACGAGCTTTTATCGTCAGGTAGGTCCGCAGGGGAGAGTCCCACATAACGTGTCCGCCGTTCTCCCAAACGGCGGCGTATGCGTAACGCATTCCCCGCGTCAAAAAAAAAAAAAAAAAAAAAAAAAGGTACAGTGAATGCGAATGCATTTAAATAATTCCAAAAGATTTTATTTAGTTATTATTAACAATGACCACAGCTCTTTATAACTATTACAACATTTTATTTAGTGATTCAAACAGCCAATTGAGGTCATATTTTATATTAAAAGGTAATATTCAAGTGGACTGTGTAGTGTGTGTGTGTGTGTGTGTGTGTGTAATTTATAATGTGCAGTAATGATGTGTAGTGTAATGAAATATATATTTTTACAGAAACATAGTATGTAAAGTTACGTTAGCTTAGCTTTTGTTTGCATGTCCTTAATCGGTATACCAAGTGCTGGAGTTAAAAATCTTCCCTACGGATGTAAATGTAATAAAATTAAATGAAAACAACTGTGTTGTAATGCATTTAAAATAAGTTTTTACCCATCGCTCATTTAGGTCGTAACTGATAAGAAAAATGGGCGCAGGAAATTCATCGGCTTTAACAGAAGTAACGACATTTATACAATACAACTGCAACCAACATGCTTTGCAATGCTCTTTTTTGCAGATTTTTTTTCTGACCTTACATATACAGGGTGTAAATGAAAATAGAACACCTGCTTTAATGGGTTATCATGTATCGCAAATGTAACAGATTTGTTGTATCAGTTTTTCAATTAACTAATAAATAACAGAGTTTTGAAAATAAGAAATAAAAAAGAACGGAGCGTATCGCCTTAAATTTAAACGTGTGGGTCAACGCTGATTGACCGCGTTCATTGACCGCGTCACACGCGTAGGTATTTAATATTTTTATTTATCAAAGATGCCTAATTTTTTGAAAATAATTTAATAAATTCTCGCCCAGGTGAGTGAGAATGGACCGTGTGTACGAGTACCATCTTTAATCAGAGTGCCACAATGTACGGTCAATAGCACGTCATGGTGAATGAAAGCAGCTCGATATTAGCGCTTATGCCTACGAAATAAAGCCGGTGCAAAGTCCAAAGTGTTTCCTGCTCTTTGCATGATATGCTGTTGACTGTACTTAAAAAAAAAATTAAAACCTACCTTTTTAATGTGCCGTTGTTATCACCTCCATTAGAGATCAATATGATTTCCACTTCAATCACCAGACAGCACTAAATACACTTACACTTTAAATTAAATGTTCAAAGTTCCTTTCCTGTACGGACACACACAGTCTTGCACGTGCATAGTCCATGCGGCGCTCGTAATCTTCCACCAATAATGCTTGCACCTTTGTAAACTTAAATGGATGTCGCGGCTGTTCATCCGTCTTTAGAATTTTGTGTACGGTGGCATTGTAGACTTCAAAAAGGCGACTGGCACTTCTTGTACTGTCCTCAGGATGTACATCAAAATGAGCGAGAATTGAATCCCTAACTTCCACATCACCTATAGCACCGGAATCCACGTTGCGATTGGAAAAACTGACACGATCTCTTAAACGCTGAACTACGTTCACAATATTCTACCATGGGAGGGCACATAGTTATTATTGCGGTGTCCGAAATAGTCCAGATACAAACGCAATGCTTCACCAGAGTTCCCAACGCCCATTCCATAAGCCAAAACCATATCCGTGTATTGGATATTACTGTACTGATAAAATTAGGCATAATTATCCGTAAATAAACACCACACTAATCACAAAATAGGTAGTACTTATCCAGAAAAGTACACACGAAAAAACTAGCACATACGACACAATAAGCAAATCACGTCCGCGAATTGTGGTTAGTTTCCGTCAGTGTTACCAACTCTTGAAAATATTTAGCCTAAATTAAATTCAAATAACCCCTAAATTTGCCCTCATTACTTGGAAATCCCCCTAAAAATAAATTGTATGATATAATTTTGTTAATTTTTCATTTATAAAAATAAATTACATTTATTACGTCAAATATTATTTCATTTTCTTCTGGCGAATAAAATTTTATAAAGTCATACATGTTGACTTTGAATAAGCCTAATATTTTAGGAGATGGGTTGAATATTGTACAAGATCATTCATCCACCATTTTGATTGAAAATTCCAAGTACTGTACTTGGATTTTAAGTACACTAGATTTCACTAAGTCCGAGGTCGCTAGGTAAAAATTAATTTGATTAGCTAGTTAAGGCTGTCCCAGGGCCTATACTTTAAATCTTTAATTTTCTCGATAAATAAAATATTAAAAAATATAAAGGTTCACAAAAACCATAAAAATAACCCTAAACATATAACACCCCCAAAAATCCCATCTCACTTATTTACACCCTAAATTTAGGGGGAAAACTTCTAAGTTGGGAACCCTGGTTTCTGTACACACACTAGCGTGAAATTTTAAACAAAGGTAGGGACTTTACCTACCTAAAGGTGTGCACACATTGGAAAAATATTTAATAAAAGAAAATTAATAACGTTTACTACAAACATTAACAATAAATGACTTGTTCCATCAATGTTATAATAATCCAATATTGTTATTTGTAGAATGTAATACATGTTTTTATATTATTTTCTGAGAAAATAAATTTCAAAACAAAAATTAAAAGTATGACCCTTAGGTACCATCAACTTACATCTGTTCTGCTATACTCTCGTATAGCAGAACATATTTTAGTAGTGGTTAATTTCAACAAAATATCCAGATATTTTCAGAAAAAGGATCTTGTTATCATAAGGGTCCGTTTGTTTTTACTTTTGATGTACGAAATTCTAATAAAAAGTAAAAACTCTTTAATTTCAGGCTCACTTCAACGCGAACTTATACCAGAAACGTTAAATACGATGTTAAATAAACATTGAGTCGATTTATTAATAATAAGGACATACCTAGGCACCCAAGTAGCAAAATCAAAACTATGAATAGTAGTTACAAACAACGTCAAATGATATTATTTCTAATATCCGAATCCAAAAAAAACACAAAATTACGTAAAAACGCGCCTAGGTACCTATATACTATCAACAAAATATTTTTCCGATAAAAAAATAATGTATCCACAGCCTAATTTTAACGACAACTGCAAGCTCACCTTTCGGCAAGATAAAAGGTACCTACGACAGCCTTACACGTGCTACTCATTTCGCGGGCTGAACTTAGGAATTAATTTCAAAAGAATGATGTTTTAATTGGGGTAGATTGTTTAAATGTTTTTGTTTATGGCGTTGCTACTGTTTTTGAATTTATTATGTTACGTTTAATGTATTTTAAAGATTTGTGATTTAGAGTATTTTCTGTTGTTATTAGAAACTTATCTAGGAAATCTACTTTTTAAAAAGGATAAAGATAAAGATGTGTACATGCTGGTCGTTATGGTAAATTGAATACCATCACGTGTATGAACAAAACAGTCAATAAAATGGTCATAAGGATTTTAATGACATTTCAAAAGTAGGTATTTAATAATATTCCAGTTAAGTTCGGCCCTGGATGGTGCTCGGCCCTGTGTAGAGTTGGGAAAAATTACTCGTAAAATGTGAATCAAATCACTAATTCAGACATTGGTATCAGAATCGACTTTTTGATTCGTATGAATATTAGAGCTGTTGCAAATCGTATGTATTCGGTACTGAGTAACGGGTGGGCCATTTTGTACCGAGTAACGAAACGTTACACACAAATGCATTTCGTTACTCGCATTTTTCGTAGTATGGGTACCTGTACGTTTGATGATCGTATATTTTACGCATGCGCGCGCTTATTCAGTGAATTTATAAACGTACGTTACAAAGAACGATGATTGTTTATTAAGTAAAGTATAATTTGGAAATTCGTCGTCCAAGTTTTTTACTGTTTATAAAATTGTATTGCGTATGTAGACAAAGTTTGAGATTGTAACAGAAACAAGGTAAGGAAGTATTTTTTACAAATAAGAAATATGTATGTTTTTGTTTTTTACTATCGCGTATTTTCACGGTTTTTTGTTGTTATCTTAAAAGAGATGTGTCTAAATGAGTCTAATGATATTAAATTGTTTCTTCGATAACAAAAGCTGTTAATTATCAAAAGTCGGGTTCAAAATACAGAAAAGTGAAAAAAAAATACCTGACTCAGCTTGGTATGTAACGTATAAGTATGTTTTCTATAAATCACGAATGTTGCGACGCCGCGACGTCATACTGCACTCGTACGCAATACGATTCGATTCGTTGCTCTAACTTACACATAACATAGCATGTTATAAGGTAACTGAAGTAACGATACGATAGTAATAATTGTTATAGTAACGAATACATACGGGTACACTTTTTTTCGTTACTTTTACAGCTCTAATGAATATCATTGTTGTCAGATCGATTTCGATTTAAGATCAAAATGTGATTCTGACCTTAGTATCTTTCGGCCTGACTAAAATTATTAACTTTGCGGACTTGATAAAATTTGAAGGAGTCGATTAGAGAGTCAAGAAATCGAAATATTTCAATTGTTCACTGTGCATTTACCCGTCACTAGTTCTTTTAGGTCAGCGATTGTGTGAGTGACACACACACTGAACATCTTGAAGTAGGTAAGTATAGGGTCAAGCTGAGGGGTCAAGCACCAGCTGATTTAAGGCGCAGTTTAATTCGGTTTGTCAATAACAAGGAATCGTTTTGGACGTTTATTTTCATAATTATACGAGCAATTAAAAAAATACCAATTACTGATTGTTAAATATCATTGATTCTATAGGATTTTAATAATTTTATTTTAATTACTGCAACTTAATTATGAAACTTTGAACTGCAATAACAGAGAGTGATATCGCGAAAATTCTTTTTGTGTTTGAACACTGGAAGCCAATGGTTTTCGCCATTTTAAAAGGTGTTCTATTTTCATTGACTGGCGGTATATCTTCCATGGCATGCATACAAAATCTTAACAAAGTGTCATCAATTACAATCTCATCAATGATTTCAGAACGCACAGAAAATAAACATACAAAATAATTACATTATTTAGCCATTGTTTACAATTTAAAATTTAAATCTGAGGTTGTATATTATGCACTGCTAGCCAGATGAGTAGTTCCGAAGTTATTACTCTCCACATATTACCAAACTTACAAAATCCACTCACTTTTTAAAGTTCCAAGTTTCGGAGTTCAAAGAATAAGAGGCTCATTCTTGGGGAAAATAATAGCTCAATTTAATAAAGTCCCACAAAGTATAGTTGATTTGCCTTTGCTGAAATTTAAAATTAACTGAAAAATGCGCTTGTGAGATTAAGTTAAAAAAAAATAGAGAAAAGAAAAAGGCAGAATACTAAAAATGTAATTTTAATCTCATTTAACAAATAATCATAGAATGATTTAAGCAAATAAGAAGAATGTCATGGAATAACATTTATTTAAACATTTATCAACATAATTTAGTTGAACATAAAACTATCCAAATTAACTTCATTTAGTAAAATAGTGTGGAGCTATCCAAAATAACCTTATTAAAACATTTTTGAAATATCAAGTAACAAAGCAAGGTATACACCTTACTAATTTAATTCTGGGTTCGATAATAAGAACATATTGTACCTATATACCAACACACAAGCGGTACATAATATGTCTTCCTAACATGTACTAAATAATTGTATACTTAGCTTAGGTCCGTGCGGTGCGGCTGCTGCGAAGCAAGTGGGCCGAGTACGACCGGAGCACAGTCTTTTATAGGCGGTGACAAACAAGTGAGTCACATCGGACGATATTCTCTGACGTCATTCATTTGTCTCTATTTAACAATATCTTTCAAATTGACTATGAATTAATTATATCAAAAGAGATTTAAAGGAGGTTAACTAGGATATTAAGCTTTTAATTGCAAAAATAACTTAATAGGAACAAATTGTAAGGTTATGTATACAACACACATTGATTAAATTGGATATATTAATGGATATATGAAAACAGAGTTTAGATTACTTAAAGGTTGGTTTTTGCTTTGGTAAATTATATGATTCTTATTGAAAACAATTTGTCATTTACATACAAGAAAATCACTCAAACTATCAAGCAAAAGATGCTTTTCTTTAAGGTAAACAAGAAAACATGTGTAAAATACTTAATTATCATACTTTATAGTTAATAAATCTAACACGGCCAGACTGACCAGTACTTCGCTCTCGAAGTACCCAATTTACTGTATACTTGACTGGTTAGGAACACGTTTTTTTTTTTTCTATAATTTAGTCTCTGGCCTTGTCATACCAGTCCTATCACCTGCTGCGAGTGAATTTCAGAAAGGTATCAGGGCAGTGACCGACCAGCAGTTCATCATAGGCATTTCTTCGATTGCCATTGGTCTCTGGCCTTGTCATATCAGTCCTATCACCTGCTGCGAGTGAATTTCAGAAAGATATCAGGGCAGTGACCGACCAGCAGTTTATCACACACATTGGTTTGATTGCTATTGGTCATCTGGCCTTGTCATACCAGTCCTATCACCTGCTGCGAGTGAATTTCAGAAAGGTATCAGGGCAGTGACCGACCAGCAGTTTTTTTTCATAATAGCAAATCAAACCAACATGTTTTCACAATAGCAAATCAAACAAATGACCATAAGAATCATTTCTTTCAAACAATGTCTATTTCTTTCATGTTGAATTAGCATATATTCATAGGTATACGTATATTAGGTCTTCTTCATTAAATTTTTATATATATCCAAATTATTCATTTTTTTATTATCCTTTTACAGTGATAATTTTTATTATGAATAAGCATTGAGAACAGTTTCAATAAAATTAATAATCAACTGAAATCCCCTTAAAAGTATCAAATGAATTATATTATACTGTAATTAGTGTATTCTGTTTTTTATTTAAATAATCTAACACGGCTAATGATGCTGAACAGAATCATTATCCTGTATTTTAACAAGCCGAACCTGTACTTGAGTTATATTTCCATTACAACCAATAATAACCTAGTTAGTGAAAACCCTGTTGACTTTTGCACAATAGTGTGTATTGATTGTTGCACTTTCCACAAACCGTTCGGCCAACCTGCTTTACCAACGGTTGTGATGCTGCTCCAACCACGATCCTTGGCTACGGAGTCGATGTGCTTGCACCAACTTTCTGCGCCGTTGTCATTATTTTCTGGATCAAACGGTGACAATCCAACGTCATCTTCATGGTGATTACCAGCCACTGCATCACGAATAGCTTTTAACAAAGCCTCAAACACAGCGAGATCCATCTGTAAAGATAATCAAGTTAGTGTTGCTTAAAAGGGGTTCGAATCCCACCTCTGATGTGAGATTACGGAAAAGAGGCAATATTATATTTTCTTTTGATCAAATGAAATATCAAAAAGAGGGTAGATAATAAAGTATTTATTAAGTGGCCAAAATCAGTTTATTCATCTAGGTCATGTATTTGCCATCAAAATGGAAAACTAAATATTCAAATGCTCTAAATTTATATTGTTTGATGATTCAACAATTAATATTCACACTTTACCAATATATACTTATCTTTGGCACAACGATTTGTGCTGAATATAATCCGATAAGGACTGCCGGCCGTCCGCCGGCTCCGAGCGTCAAGCAACGAAAGAGACCGTCTGACTCAGTGCGAGGCATTATAAAGGCACCGCGTCACTACACCGCCTGGCGGGGAGGTGACGTGGACCGATCGTGTTGTCTATGCTATGACAGATAACACGTTAGACCAAAGACAATGATGAAAAATATTGTACTATAAAGTGTACATAGTTAAATCAATCAATAAATAAATAATCATTTAAATATTAATAATGATAATGAATATGATTAAGTAACATAATTAATACACTACGAATTATTCCTTATTCTAACAGGGCCATACTGACAGCACTTCGTCCCCGAAGTACTTTGAGATTATATAAAAAACACCGACATAAATCAGATATCGTTTCATAAAACCAAGTTATTGTTTCTTAATTTTATAAACCTCTATGCCTAGACATGTACAGTTCCATCACTTGCTGGTTAGTGAAGACCAAACTGACACCAAGCACATGGTTATCCAGCATATCTTCTTTTTATAAATTCTATGCCTAGACATGTACAGTTCCATCACTTGCTGGTTAGTGAAGACCAAACTGACACCAAGCATAGCGGTACCCAGCAACTGATTTATTTATTCTTAATCATTGTTTTTATGATACGATTCTGTTGCACTATTACTCAATTAATAATTTTCATTATCACCAATTACAAGTTCATTTTCATTATCATTATTTATAAGTTCATTTTCATTATCACTATTTTCCAGTTTCATTTTCATTATCACTTTTTACAAGTTCATTTTCATTATCACTATTTACAAGTTCATTTTCTATAGAAGCATTTCATCTATGAAGTTGTGTTCATTACCTTTCGTAACCTCATTAAATCGAGCCTGTAAGGTAAGTTTGCAGTACGACCTGTTAAAAATCGAAGAGAATATAATCCGGTTGATTTTAAGACAGTTGTAATCAAAATTTGAACTTTCCAAAGCCTGTTCGGCCAGCCTGATGAATCAGAACATGTAGTAACAGGCACTAAAATTTTTCGAAAAGACGTGTAGAGCTTTGCTAGACATTCCCTTATCAGACTACAATTTACACCAATACCTAATATGAAATTTAGTTATTTCTCATTTAGTTCTTACACCTCCGCACACACTACACATTTGAATAAAACACTTTTTATTTTTACGGATTTTGCGCACTTTTTATTTTACATTTAATCCCGATGTTTCAATGGTTGTTATGTATTTTCTACCTCCTCCACAACACTTCGATCGGGCACGTTCCAAATTGTTAAAATTAAATTGTTTTATTTTTAAATTCCACTTCGTTACCACATTCCCACCACGATTACATTGCATACTACTGAGTCTACCACCAGTTCGGAAATAGGGAGGCCCTTCCGAGAAGAACTGGCGAAAGAAACTCGGGCAGGGGGACCGACCTCCATCTTACTGTTATTATTTGCATACAGATCTTGCAATGTGTGTTTTTGTAGGTATTCATTAATTTTTATTTTTTATTTTTTTTTGTTACTTTTTCTCGGCTATGAATAAATATTTTAGTAGTTTTTAGTCACGATTCATTAAATTTACTCGTTTGCTGAACACGTGGCAATGTCATATTGCCAAGGTTTAGGCTATACCGCATCACTTATTGCCATCAACAATCCCTTCAGCATTGTAGGGTCTATATCGAACTATTTAACCGACCTTGGTCACATGCTGAAAGAAAGAAAAAAAAAATTTAGTACAGAGCGTGAGCATCCCACTTCTGATGTGAGATTAAGTTAAAAAAAAATAGAGAAAAGAAAAAGGCAGAATACTAAAAATGTAATTTTAATCTCATTTAACAAATAATCATAGAATGATTTAAGCAAATAAGAAGAATGTCATGGAATAACATTTATTTAAACATTTATCAACATAATTTAGTTGAACATAAAACTATCCAAATTAACTTCATTTAGTAAAATAGTGTGGAGCTATCCAAAATAACCTTATTAAAACATTTTTGAAATATCAAGTAACAAAGCAAGGTATACACCTTACTAATTTAATTCTGGGTTCGATGATAAGAACATATTGTACCTATATACCAACACACAAGCGGTACATAATATGTCTTCCTAACATGTACTAAATAATTGTATACTTAGCTTAGGTCCGTGCGGTGCGGCTGCTGCGAAGCAAGTGGGCCGAGTACGACCGGAGCACAGTCTTTTATAGGCGGTGACAAACAAGTGAGTCACATCGGACGATATTCTCTGACGTCATTCATTTGTCTCTATTTAACAATATCTTTCAAATTGACTATGAATTAATTATATCAAAAGAGATTTAAAGGAGGTTAACTAGGATATTAAGCTTTTAATTGCAAAAATAACTTAATAGGAACAAATTGTAAGGTTATGTATACAACACACATTGATTAAATTGGATATATTAATGGATATATGAAAACAGAGTTTAGATTACTTAAAGGTTGGTTTTTGCTTTGGTAAATTATATGATTCTTATTGAAAACAATTTGTCATTTACATACAAGAAAATCACTCAAACTATCAAGCAAAAGATGCTTTTCTTTAAGGTAAACAAGAAAACATGTGTAAAATACTTAATTATCATACTTTATAGTTAATAAATCTAACACGCTCATTTAGAAAGGTTATTACAAAGTCAACGATAAAACGCGATTCATGGAAACAAAAGTCATGGAAATATACGTATATTTCGTGTCATACAGCTATTAGCATTTGTTAGTTTTAATACTAATTTAATACTATTAGTTTGAGTATAGCATGCTAATTTGAAACATCACGCCACGTTTGAGGTAGTTACATTTCCTAAAATATGGTTGATCGAAGCGATGTCTGGTTCATGCGTCATGCTCGGGAACGGGTGCTGCCTTGGGAGATGGGTCTGCTTTAAACTACAAGTATTATCATATCAACAATTGCTTTTTAAGTTGTTACCTCTTTGTGTTACTTTTTTAATTTTCTTTGTTTATTTATATAAATATAACGTATATATGTAATGTGTATCGTAAGAAGCAGTGGCATATCAATGATGAAAATGACGCCTAGGGGAAGGGTTAAAACTTTTTTTTAATTACACTTAATAAAACGGTCACTAATCTTATGTACTAAACCAATTTTTAAAATTTCATTTTATGAAAGCAAATCGTTTATTTATAACCTTTTATATTTGTTACTCTCTAGTCTGGATTTGGTTTTATGGTTTTATTTTTATTATAAATAATAATAATCTTTATTTATAGAAAAAGTACTATAAGCATAATGAACTCTGAACTAGGTATAAAACCTGTATTTCAGAAATCACTTCCATTCATCATAAACTAGTAGACATAATAGTGATGTAGACTCCCCGTCTGAATTTTTTATGCCAGAAGAAGGCATTGAAGGGCCTGTCAATTTTCAAACTGGTAATATACTTAGTAGTTTTGGTAGTGTAGCTATTCTAAAATAATTAAATTAAATGCAAATAAAACCACACTGGTACTGTATTTTTATTTTATTTTTTGCATTCAAAATGATATATAGGATTTATAAGATATAAAATGCGCCCGTAAAAAACAACTACGCCTCCGAGCCCTCAGTTGGGATTCGAACCCTATATCTTAATAATTCATGGCATAAATATGGCATTGTGAATTAAAAAAATATATATTGGCTAGTGCCATCTTAATCGAATGTTTAATATTTGTAAAAATATTACTTTCTATGTTGAAGGTAGTTAACTTTCAACATTGGTTGAAAGATATGTAAATTTCAACGCGTCTACCAATGTCGGTAGCTCAGCGGTTAGAGCACTCGCTGGATAGCGCATGGTCGTGGGTTTGAATCCCACCTATGAGCTCGGAGGCGTTTTTTTGTTATTTGTATAAATTTAGTAGTTGGGAAAGTACCTATTTAAAATGGAGGTCATCCTGCGATCACGACTCAGGTAAAAGAGTCAAACATCAGAGGCTGTACCATCACGTTTTATAGCGATTCAAGTTTAGCTGTTAAAAAGAGACGCCACTATAGACAGCGTATAGCGGTGTCTCACTTTGACAATCGAACTTGCATCGCGCTAAAAGATGATGGTAGGCCTTCAGGATTAAGAATAAAAAATCAAGAATAAACAAGCCGTAAATCAAGCTGAAGTAGTGTCATTTAAATTTTATATAAATCAATTTTGCACGCCTTGTGATATGCACGATGACTTACATCGTGCGCCTCTCTTTAAAAGGCCTTCCTATAAATTTAAACACATACAACAGAAGGGTGATCATCGACCAACCTTAAGGGTGCTTTCTGCTAGAGCTGTGCGAGGTAGTAAGAAAACCTTAAAACTTTGAATTAAATCAACCCATAAAACCATTGTAAACATACAAGTCTCAGTAGCTTAATTGGGAGAGCATTGGACCGAACATTCTATAACTTGTGAGCTCAGTCGATTTTTTGTCTTTATCTCAATCTTAACTATTTAATTTAAATAACTTACCATTTAGCTAATTAATCCTTTACTTACAGGCTGAAACAATGAGCAAAGTTTATCTAGGATACTTTTTCAATGATAATAAAAGATTGTATAAAAGAAAATCCTACAAAAATGCCTACTTTTTACATTTTTAATAAAGTAGCAGCCCCATTGTCAAACCTAGGGGAACACCGGAATACTCAGCTTTGTCTGGTGCGGTTCAAATTTTACGCTTTTTCGATTTAAATAGAGCTTATTTCCTTTATGTCAACCGAAGGGTTAAAAGGGCTTGCAAGAGGCATTATCAAAGAACTGTGGTTTATACGTATAAATGCAGTACGTATGCAAAAGTCTACAGGAGGGAGGGAATCAATTGACATCTAGATATAGGAGTGTACATACATTCATAAAATCATGCCTTTTCCTGATGTAGGCAGAGATCACCGATTTCCACCTTCCACTATCCTGACATATACCTCTGACTTCTTAGACTCTCATCAGTCTTTATATACAAGCTCGTCGGTTAAGTACGTACTTTTGACCTGGCCTTTTTTCAGGAAATCCTCTATTTGGCCCCTGAAAGTTTGCCTTGGTCTGCCGTTACCGACTTGCCTCATATATTTATCTTGTCACAGTTGCAGCAGTTTCAAAACAGTCTTAAGGCAATAAACACATTATATATATATATATATATATATATACTAAGTGCTATTTGTTATAATCATTTTTTATCTTGTTGTTATTGTTGTTTACTATTATTGTTATTATTAATATTCTTGTATTTTTTTTATTACATCATAGAATCTAGATGCCGAAAATACAGCAAGACTTCCGTCCTGAACTGCCCCGGAGAGTACTTAAATCAATGTTAACAAAATGCTCATAATTTTGCATAACTTAAAGAAGTAGTGCGTGTTCCCTTATATTGTTGCTGTTCAATGTACAAACAGTTTATTCCCAATATATTTTTAAGGAAAGGCAAAATAGTCGATTGGGAATACCCATGTAATCCTATGTAAAACATTTCCCAATTTGCAAAACTTTGATGAAAATATCTGCTCAACAAACTAACGAAGCCACACAAAACACTTAAAGAAAAACAGAGAAAACTTATGCGGCGAAATAGTATAAGTGGTCAATTTGCGACATGTTTAGGCGATAAGGGAACCCGCCACCGCAAATCCTTATTGCGAGCTTACATTCTTCTTTTACATACATTGCGTAACACACAAAGAGTATTGTAACAACGGTGCTTGAATAAACTGACATGCATAACGTACACAGCTGTAAAGCCTGGTTACCGACCCATTTAGAGTTCTCCTATAAGACCGTGTAGAGCAAAGGGTAGCTTTACAGACAGCCAACTCCACACATGAGCCAATGAATAAATTTCCGACTGCATCGTACAAAGTCATAGCTAGGCCCCTCTGAGCATTCCTAACTAATAATGCGGGGAAGAACTATTTGCATATTGTTCATTCTAAGTTAATATATACAGTTTACGGTATAAATTTTCACGTAAAATTAAAGTAGGGGATTCTAGGGGACAAATATTTTTTATAAAATTTTAAATATAATGTGTCACACTAAGTGCTTTGGTTTAAATTTTGTAAACCCTACTGCTAAAGAGTGGAACTCTTTGCCTGAGTCTGTGTTTCTTGATAAAAAAATATATAATCTCTACAATCTTGATGGCACTAGTGAATAGGTATCTTCAAGGCAGGCGCGTCACATCCTAGATCGCATCGTCGCTTACCATCAGGCGAGATAACGGTCAAGCGCTTTCCTATTCACGACTAAAAAATATAATGTATTTATTAACTCATAGTTTCCCTAAAACGCCAGCAAGTTGTAGTACATATTATTCATACTATGTAAAAGAACATGGCTGAGTATACTAAGGATAATTTAATTTTAATTACTACACTTCCGTGCACATTACATATTTATATATAATCGTAACATTTCGACAACTTATAAGCACTCAAATATTTATCAACATGAATAAAAAAACAATCGCAATAGAATAGTAGTAATAATCTTTATAAATAAAAACCAATGTGTGTGTGTTTCTTATGCGTACCGAAACCATTGATCAGTTGTGGTTAAACTTTGTTAATTTGTTGTATACCAGAGAAGGTTTATTATATATAGTTAGCAAAAAAATATCAGCAAAAAGGAGAATTGCAAAGCACGCCAGTTGCAGCTAGTTATATTAAAACTATTTACATTTTTAACGGATAAACAATGCATCTATTCTGAATCGAAATGTCAAGAAATTTCGTATATTCGGTTAAAGTGGTTTTATTTAAATGTGCGTTATTCACGAAAGTGGTGTGAAAGAAATAAATAATTACGAACATTAATAGTTAAGCGTATTTAGATACTTATTCAATGTTAGAATACCTATTATAGTTTACAAAAACAAAAAATATTTATCTCTTGTTTAAAAAACTGTTTTTAAAAACAAGCTTTTATTGTTACTTGTTAATAACACGAACCAAAAAGTTAAAAACGGGGTTACATATGGATATTATCTGGAAACAAAGTACTCATCAATACAAATCAAACCAGCCCAAATGCGATGGTGTTGTGTCATGGCCACCTTCCAGCTCCAGTATCAGTCCTCCGAAATTACACCCACGACTCAGGTACAAATGCTGGTATTCATCACACAAACATTTGGCCCGTCCGAGACTCGAACTCAGGGTCATCGGTGCGAAGGATAGGATCGCTACCGTTGCACCAAACGGTCGTCAAAAAAAGGATTGTAAAAAGTAGAAAATCAAAACCAATGTAATAACACAATATGGAAACAGACTTAGTATAGTTCTCTGAAATTCATCACAGACGAAAGATTGTAGATTCAATATTTTATGTTGAATTCCTAAACCAATGTAGTAAATATTAATTCATTAATATAATATACCTGTAATTTGTTTGCAATGATGTCAAATTATTAGCATTAAATTATTGATTGGTATATTGTATTTTAATCTAAGTTCGATTGAATCCTATTCTAAAGTATATTGACTAAAATTCAATTGGTTCTTTTTTTACTCGTCATCTTGGATGATTAATAACTCTAAAACTTAAGCACTAGAATGATAATATATAACATGATATTCATAATAGTGTATAATGTAATAACGACTAAAAATAAAAACTTGCGGTGGCGGCGTTTTTCCGCCATCTTGATTTTTAAAAAAGTAGTTGATTTAATAATGATGTCTCTTTTGCTTTTTCAATTTCAGAGAGTAAACAACTACTGTGTTTTAACACTAAACGTAAAATAAGTAAAAAAAGGAGTTTGATTTGCACGAGTTCCTGGATTCATTGAAAATATAACAAGGATTTTCTAATGAAGTGCCTGGAAATATCTATTGAAAAGGTCTTTGTTTATCGTCTTATAAATAACTTAATGATACTCGGCATTGTTTCACTGTTAAATGAAAAACAATTATAAAACTTAATGTTTTGCAACTCTAGTACTTTAAAAAAGAATAAAATTTTCGGAAACAGATGATGCTCATATGAAGAAGCTTTTCTTAAATAGAAAATACGAAATCCGCTAAGGCATAACCTATGCCTTTTGAGCAAGAGGGTCAAAGCTCAAGAACAAGGCCACTGGGTCGCGTGCTTTGACATACATTCTACTCATTCCTTTCAATAGGCGAATCCATATTCTTATCAACTGTTATACGATTTATTTGGAATAAAACCCAAAAAATCGTAACACGCAAACATGACATAATAATTATGTTATCTTTATAACGTGCGTGAGTGACGTTTAAAATCTACACACCTCAAAACATGGTTTGAGGTATATCTCGCCCAAATCAAATAATAAAACAGCCATTTATTTCGAGTAGTACTTAGACCAAGCATATACACAATATTAAAGAATTCCTCAATATTTATACATAAATTAAAATACTAAAATTATTACTACAAATTAAAATTACATTAACCAATTTTTAAGTACATAATTCAAATGAAATGAAATAAATTCACTCACTATTTTAATTTTTCTTTTTGATGGCCATAATTTAATAATTGTATTTTGTTACTATTATCACGAAAAATATATTGGTAAGTTAAGTCTACGGCCTCGAAAAATAAAATAAAAAATGTTGGCGATTTTCAATTTCATGGCGTGAGCTAGTTTTTGAGAAACACTGAATGAGGAAATTTGATTTGATTAACTATTATATTCAGAAAAAGGTTAAGAACAAAATTCAACTTCACACCGATTTTCTATTGATTGAAATAAACTTTGATTTCCTGGAAAAACCACTCAATAATGCTAGATTATCAAGGTTTTTAGTAAAAAAAAATATTTTCTTGTCCTTTGTCCAATAACATCTAGCTCTACCACGTTATCGAGTACCAAATATAAAACAAAATTAATTGTACTAACAATAATGAGAAGCTGAACAGGTAATTTTTTTATACGTTTTGTTTCGTAGAGTCATCAACTGAAAATTGAATTGGACATATCTCCTGGATAAATTGCTATCGAAATATTTTCCAGACCGGAATTCCCAAGCTCGGAACAAACTGAGTTCAATATTCGAAAACATCAAATTTTGCGTAACATAGGTCCATATATATTATAATTTTTGTTTAATTTAATTGCATGTGGTGTATACCTATTATTAATTGTAAACTTAGTTAGTTCCTTAATATTTGTATATTTTATATTTAGTGTCACAATTGTTGGTAAACCAATAAAAAAAATAATAACAATTTTGTTCCCTGGTGAAACTTGATGACGGATTTTTTTTACAAATGCTTTAAGAGATAAGGTGAGAGTCAAAATCGCGGGTATATAGCAGCGAATTGAATTATAACAATTACCAAAAAATGTACCTAAAATGTACTCTAGTACATAGCTCCAAAAAATCTGTACCTCCTTCAGAACGAAACTATCTTGAAGTTATTCCCTAATTTCTATCTGGTGATCCATTTTATCTGAACATCGATCTAGGAGGGATCTATTTTATATTTTTGCAATTATTATTAAATTTCGAATCATTGAATGTCAGTAGGTACCATGTATATTTTTTATATTTTATATGGGAACTACCCATCTGAACAAGTGTCTGTTTATTTGTACTGGTGGTACTTTTTAGGTGCATTTTTATGTGCAATAATATTTTATGTGTAATTGTTCAATATTGATATATTATAGAACACCCGCTATCTTGATGTCAATATGGTGTACCTTAACTTCAAAATAGTTTCATTCGGAAGGAGGTAGATACTAAATAGTACATATTAGGTACATTTTTTTGTTGATTGGTATAATTCAATTCACTGTGATACACCCGCGATTTTGACTCTCATGAGATAAGGTATGTGGCTGACCTTCATGAGGTGGAGGTTCGATGATACCGCCTCAACTCTCGTCGCTTCGCCATCCCCCACCGGGAATGAGCCCAGGTACTGGAACAACCAAAAAAATATTTTTAAATGAGATTCCACCAAATTACGTCTGTGATAGATTGTTGCTTATTCTAAACTTAGACTAATCAATATAATTCCGAAGAATTCCCGTCAAGCATTTAAATAAAACCACTTCTTTTTTTTAAGGCGTGTTGGTCACTTTTTGAGGGGGGAAAAAACCATTGAACTCGCGACACTGTTACTGTAACCGACACTTCTGTATATAAGAACGTACAAATACTGTGTATATGCATACATAATTACACATGAATGTTGTCATTTTTTGAGATGGGAAAAAACAATAATAGACGAACAATCTAACACACTTTCAAATGTGAGAATTTCATAACGGTTCAGTATAGAGGAGCTACTGAGAGGGTGGGTCAACGAAAGTTAGAAAAAATGGAATGCTTTCAGTAGTGCTGCTATACAATTCAACGCAACGTTTTTGTTTATTCACCATAGATATTAAAATTGTGAGGTTTCACTTCTGTCGGCACTCCCGGAGTGAGTTTTTTAGGTTAATTGGTGTAATATAAAAATATTATTTATTACTTAAATGAGTAATGTGTAAAAAATAACTATTAAAGAATACAATACCCCTATTGAGTTCTTACGCTTCCGCGCACATTACACATTTAAATTTAAAAAAATATAATTTACTTTTAATCCTGACGTTACGACTACTTTATAAGAGCCACGATCACAGGATGACTAAGGAAAAGGTCGTCATATATTTTCTACTACCTTCACAATATTTTAATCAGCCACGTTACTAACTGTAAGATTTTTTATTTCACGGTTCATGCAAAGGAAGTGAAACGCCTGAATTAAATATAAAATAATCCGTGAAAAGGTTGTTTTATTTTAATATAATATCCATGTTATATTTTTCAATTAAGTTTTATATTGTTTTACAAAAGAATAAATACAAAAGAATACAAAGAACAAATTCCAATTGCGAGAGGGATCGAGACAAATTGTAATATGTTCCCGCAAACCGAATATCGCTTAACGTGGGAGTTCCCCGGGGAAATGAAGGTCGCAGTTCGACTCCCGGGCATGAGGGGCTCGTAACGGATCCCGAATAAACGGGAGCGAGCCTGGAAAATGTTAAGTTCTTTTTTGGGGTTGCCATTTACCTGATGTGAGTAAAAATCAGAATGAAGTGATATTTTTACTTTTTTAGCTACCTGCTATTAAATAAGATAGTTAAAAATATGTTAAAAATCAAATTGTTTAATAAGTTTCAAAACAAGCCTATTTTAAAAGGCTTCATCAACCGTTATTCCATTTTTACCCGACTGCGCCAGAAGGAGGGTTATGTTTTTCGAGAATATGTATGTATAATTGTTTGGCACGCTCTATGACCTGAACGGCTCGATGGATTTTAGCGGCATGTGTATGTAGATCACTTTCAAACTCATTTAATAATAAAACTAAAATAATAAACAATAAAATGTTTTTTTTTTATTTTTACCCGTCTGCGTTTCTGTGTAATTTGGAAATGTTAAAACCCTAAAACAAGAAAGTCGTCATTCAAACAATATTTTTAAATACAAGAAAAATTGTAGCAGTCGGGACACATTCTGATCCAAATGTAAATATGGTTGAATATATACAAAACTTCGAGAAAAAAATATAAAAAGATAGACAGACCATATTTTTTTTAATTTGATTAAGAGTTTTTATCGTGTAAAAGAGACAAACATTGAAATAAATTTATTTTTTTCTAAAATTGGTCATTGCCAAATTTAATTACTCTTGTTTCTTTCATTTGTGATTACTAAAGACTTTATTAAACTATATTCATTAAACAATATTTGAGGTTACAAGTTGAAACTACGTATTTTAACACTAATATCAACTCTATTGTAATTTAACTAATTAAAGACAAATATATTTCAATTTATTTTTTGCATTCAAAATGTTATATTACTATAAGCTACAAAATACGCCTGTAAAAAACAACCAGGCCTCCAAGTACTCAGGTGGAATTTGAACCCACGATCTTTCGCTATCCGGGCGAGTGCTCTGACCGCTGAGCTACCGAGACGCTGGCAGACGCGTCGAAATTTACAAACGTGTTTCAACATCTACTATGAGTTATTATATCAATGACCACCAATGTCAATAATAATAATTCTTATATTCACACCAATTAGCCTAGCCCAAAGTAAGTACTGTAAGGCTTGTGTTATGGATACTAGGATAACGGATACATATATCATATATAAATAAGTAATTTATATAGAAATACATATTAATACCCATGACTCAGATACAAATGGTTTCAACACACAAACACCTGCCCATTCTGGAACTAGAACCCAGGACAGTCGGTGCGAAAGGTAGGATCGCTAACGTTGCGCCAACGTTAACCTTCAACATAGAAAGTATAATATTTTTACAAATATTAAACATTCCTTTAAGGTGGAACCCGCTATAATAATATCAAATGAAAAACACACACCTTAAATATTTTCCAGTGAATTGCAACCTCAAGTTAATCGCACCCTCAAAACCCCAACCAAACGTTGGTTATAATTAGTGAGTTAAAACAAGTAGCTACCCTCAGGATCTTAATCACTTAGGGCTGATTTCACCATCTGCTTATAAAACCAAGTTTAATAAAACTAAGTTTAAGTGGCAATTTTGATCTCCGTTTACATCACACCGATTTCACCGGCTACATTTTGATCACGTTTACTAAAACTGGGATTGGTCTGAAATGGGCAATCATGGACGACGAATAACAGAATACTCATCAAATCTTTCGTTTAAAGCTAGGTAAACCTGTTTTACCTTAACCCGTAAGAAGGCGCGCTATGAGCGTTTTGCTCACGTAAAAATATGTTGCGGTTAATTTCGATTTTAGTGACGCTCTGGCACAAGAATATTTTCAACACCTTCCTAACTATTCACCTCTTCCCTCCTGATGCGACTCACGCGTAGCTCAGTGCTCCTGGGACCGCGTAGTGAGGACTTCCTGCGCAGCACCTCGTCAAGCGCGCACATCGCGCACATACTCGTGTATTTTTTTTAATAAATACAAATTGTGTAATTATTTGTTCTTATTTTTTGTGTATAAATATCAACTTATTATTGAATTTACTGTTTTAATACTTTGTTTGTTATTTTCAGCATATAAAGTCTAAGATGGATGACCGACAATTCTCTCAAACTTGTGCTTGGCTAGATGAGCCCGATTCTGAAGAAAAAGAGTCAATAGATCTTGAAGTTACGGTCCATAATCGATGGTGAAGCGATTTGTGCTTACACCAAATGAGGAAATTGAGCCTAGACCAAATAGCTTTTTTGTGCAGTTACCTATTCTGCACCGAGCATGTCATGTTAATGTGCCATAACAAATGAGAAACACATATCTCAAAATCTCATGGGAGAATAAATATTCCTATTTTTTTTTGTTATAATTTTTTTTGTTTATTTTGTTAACAATAGCCAAAAGTTGAAGTCAAAATTCATAAAACATTCAGTTTATTCATAAGCTTGCAATTTTGTTATTTAATTGTAATATAAAATTTTATTTCGTTATAATAAAACTTATAATTTATTATTAAGCCGAAAGTTGTAATATGATTCCCTTTTTTTCCACCAAAAAAGCCATTTGAAGCACACAGTGAGCATTTTTCTCACAAGCGCCCACTTGTGTAACTTTTTATGGCGCACCTTCTCACGGGTTAAACGTCGAAAATCGGCTAATCAGAATTTAAACGTAATGTTTAATATATACCGGTGAAAACCAAAAACATGCTCAGTACTCAGTTTAGCGCGAAAACTGAGTTCAGCTAGAATTGATCGTGTTTATTTTCTATGGTGAAATCAGCCCTCGATCACCATTTTGTTTATAACGAGAGAGCTTCGAGGACGTTTTAATTAAAGTGTCATCTATTTGAGTCATACTTCACAGACGAGCTACAGGGTCGAGTGGCTCGCAAACGATTGTTCATGGTTACACTACTCTGAGGTCCCGGGTTCGATTCCCGGATGGGTCAATGTTGGAAACGATTTTTTCAATATTAGCTAGGGTCTGTTGTGGTGCCGTCATTGTTTCTGAGTACCATAACACAACAGATAATTGCATATCAGCACGTCAGAATTGTCTGGTACCGACTTAAAAAAATAACTGTTTATAAATAATAATAGATATATAAGTATCAATAATTTTGTTGATTGCCCTTTAAGATTTTCGTTTTGAAGTAATTCAAATATTATTTTTTAAGTTATAGTCTGAGTTTATATACATATTATTTTTCGTATAAGATATCATTAAAAATGCGAAAATATAAAAATTTGAAATATGTGTGATAAATAAAAAAATATTTTGCTTGCGAAGTTATATAATGAAAATGTGTGCAATTCACACGTGGTAGAAGTGAAACCTTCAAAAATAATACGTAGACGTATACAAAATACCACGGTTGTTATGATGATGATCTCAAGCTTTGTACTACGCATGCGCATACAAACACGTATTAACACATATACATAATGCTTCTTATCTCATTTACTCCTACGTTAAATCTTATGAATTTATGTGTGTTTTTTTTTACTGCCGATTTTTCGTTTCATCGACTTTCAAATCACAACGATACATTATCTACTTTGTGACGATACTAAAGAAGTTTTCACTTCAATCAATTTATTTGTTTGGCTCGAATATTTCGCGGTTAGTATCCTATTGTTCCTAGAAGTACTTCAGAAGGCAAATGTTGGCTCCAGTTTTAATTAAGACGAAGCGGTGCCTCTAGTACTAGCAACAGTCCTCTTAATTGTATATTAAACACGAAACATGTTAATTTGACAAAATATCTATATACTTATAAAAATTCTATGTAACAATGCTTGACCGCGATGAACTCCGAAACTACTCAACCGATTTTGATGATTCTTTTTTCATTTTTCTGGATTTGTCCTGAAATAGGATCAGTTTCTTTTTACTTTATACCTAATAAAAAAGTAAAAATGGTTAGATAGTAAACTTATAAAAGTTGGCCGAGTTTTGGAACAACGATTTGTTTATCAGACCTATCTAATTTTTTACATCGATTTTTGAAAAAACATTTAGAAATAATTAACGTAACGTAAAGTAACGTAACTCCGAGGTCCCGGGTTCGATCCCCGGCAATGTTAGGAATTAGTATAATATGTGAAAAAGTCTCTGTTGTAAACCGGATTTGTGATCGTGCTATTCTAAGATAATTTAATGATATTATTTTGCTAATTATAATAATTCGTATACTAATAATATTAAAAAAGGAATATTAACAATTAACTATATACCATAACAGAGCCATTTATCTGTTATGATCCTCGTAAGTGTCTGTACGACGAGAATCGAACCTGAATCAAATAAAATCAAAATATTTATTTGCATAAAATATGGGTACAAACAATTCAGCTGACTTAAATTAGATTAACGCCATATTTTACCCTTATGGGTGTGTAAATTTAAAACATAAATATAATATAGATACATAATCAATTTATTCAATTAAAAAAATAAAAAGTCTTGTGGTGTCGTGGGACACCGGATAGGAACGAAGTTCCTTTATATAAAAATATTAATTTTAAGTTCTATTCGAGATATTACAAAATTATCTTAACACCTTTATTTTATTTACAATGATTTATAAAAATATATAATAACAGTCATCACGTATACTATACATTGGACATTGTATAGCCATCCCACATAGACTATACATAAAAATCTTACGCTTTTTGTTTAACGCTACGGACGTTTTTTTCCAAAACAACAAACAATTAATTCATATAAAAATAGTCATGAACATTACATTACACTTCGTCATTGATATATTTGCCAATCGAGTAGTATGCTTTTTCAACCAGAAACTTATTCAGTTGTGCTTTAAATATGTGAGTTAAACTAAGTAAGTAAAACTAAATTAACCGGCAAGACTTTTATTAAAGTAAAAAATATATATTGATGAATTGGAACCTAGATATTAGGACATACTTGTACGTTTAAGAAATTTTAATTGAATAAATATTTGTTAAGAGTCTTTTTTGTTCTATAAAGTTCTTCAAGTACTTGTAGTCAAATTCAGTCACAACCTATACTTGTTCAAAAATGCTAAAATAAAAAAAAAAGTTAGTCATCCTTTGGACCTTTTTAAATAACTTAGTTGCAAATTATTTTCTGGCAAGACTGAGCTCTTTTAATAAGCACTTCAAAAGATAGTCTGAAATATTGTTTCGTAAAACTCCTTAACTCAAAGTGACTTTGTCTTCAAAAGGCACATGTGTCTTACTTTTAAGATTGGTATCTTAAAACGTGTAAAGGCACAACTAAAATTATATAAAAAAAAGGTAAATTACACTGAACACAAAAATAATTTCATATTTAACACTAAAACATATTATAAAAGGTAGGGCTACTTACAATAGTGCCTTAAAGAAACTTATAGACTTTTAGGTATATAACAGGATCTGGTGGTACAGAATACAGATACAGGAAATCTTGTGAATTATACAGAAAGTTAGTGTGAGCTTATTATAACTGATCAGCACTATAAATATATTTAAATAATTGTTAGCGGTGAGTCAACCGCTCTACGCGCTGACTCTGGTAAGAAGAACTTCGAGAACAAAACAAATAAAAAGAGACAGACAGTAAATTTAAAAACGGAAACCAAGAGGAAAATGACCAGAGAAGAGCGCAATGACAGCAACGAGTCGCTAATATAGCCATGGCGCCTCGTTACAAGTCCATAAATATTAAATTTTATTAAATCTATTTTGAAATTATCTTAAAGTACAAAATTGGTACAGCGTGCTGTTTTAATGCTAGAAAAAGATAAATCAATGTGATCTTAATTCTCCATCATTACTGTACTCCATTTGCATTCTTGGAGTAGTTCAACAAAGGAACGTCAGTTCAGGGATTGCGAATGCAGTTGCGATAGCTTTGTTTGTTGCAAGTAACTTTTGACTTGGAATATTGACATATTATGTTCAGTATTATTATATTTATTATCATTTTCATTCAAAAGTAGTAAACTTCTAATGGCGTTGTACGTGGGGAACTAATTTATGTTATATATGTTTATAATGTAATTAAATTAATAAATATAAGTCACCATCACACACATTGTTCTTAATAATAAAAAGTGGTAAGTCATTGGCATAGACTAACTATATTTCTTTTTGACATATAACAGTTTTTAAGTAAAGTACAAGTGGCGCTAGTATCTATGCTTGTAATTTCAATGCACACTTATATTATAACAGTTCTGAACCCAACATTAAGAAGCTAAAGCAATTGTGCTATGGAATTAGAAACAACAACGGCACTACAACACACAGACCCGCGCCAATATAGAAAACTGTTGTTCTACATTAACTTGGCTGGGCAGTAGCTTTACCACGACCGGTCGCTTATACCTGAGTCATGGGTATTTATATACATTTAATATTAATATTACTTACTCACAAAGTTAACAACTAAGTTTAGTCATACAGACGATACGCAAATTATCCAACAGAACACGTTTCCATTTTTATATTTCATTTAACTGTGTAAAAATAATTTTTATTTCAGTATATTTATGTTCTTTTATCAAACCTTCAATTATTGTTTTTTTTATATTTTCTGCAATCATTAACCCCCGACGCAAAAACGGCGGGGGTTATAAGTTTGACTATGTGTGAGTGTGCGTGCATGCGTGTGTGCATGCGTGTGTGCATGCGTGCGTGTTTGTGTGTGTTCGTGCGTGAGTGTGTGCGTGTGTGTGTATGTGTGGGTGTGTGTGTGTGTGTATGTGTGGGTGTGTGTGTGTGTCTATGGCATCGTAGCTCTTGAACGGATGAAGCGATTTTAATTCGTTTTTGCAGCTTTAATTCTTACTTCTAAGCTACGACAAAGAAGTTTAACTTCTAACGCTCATACATAGTACACGGACCATTTTGTTATAGCATTCCCTTTTAATTATTTTTCTATGCGTCGAGCTATTGCCTTAATATTTTGACGCGGTTTTTATGATATAAGTGCTTAAGTACTGCTTCATTGCAATCACTGTTGAGAATCATAAATTATGTGTGCGAGTTACATCGATTGCCAAAGTAACCTGAGATCTTAATAAAACATTCATCTTATCATAGGTAGAGGTCGTCAATTGTCTTGTCTTTGTTTGTGTCTAGTGTTAAATTACTTTTCTAATTATTATTGGAATAGGTTGCAAATAAGTATTTTTATATACTTATCAACGAATTAATGATACTAATCCAATGTAATTAATAAAATTGATTTTATGTAATGTATCTTTAATCAAAAAATAGTATCTGATATGACTAATAACCGTTCCCGCCATTGCATCGCGTGCCCCCTTCCTAAGACATAATAAAAGGACAGGAAAGGCACCTGGGGCGATTGCAATGCCGCGACGGACAGTGCTATTTGAGCCATCGAATAAGTAGGACCTTTAAAGGACAAGTGCTTTTGGGAATTGTATTAAATTACTGTGCCATAGGGAAATAAAGTTTTGAGCTATCGTACAAGTAGTTTGATTCCGAACACTTGGGACTTTGCCTTAAATAAATTGCGTAGGTGAACTTTAAGACGCCCTCAAGGCTCTGTGGACTCGTTCAGGTAACATAATCGCTGCGGTTGGCGTCTGCGGTCGCGACGGCGCGCTATGTTATTGACACCGTGACGCCTTTTTGAACACCTCCCTTCTGTAGAGAATGATACTTGTTTTCCTTCCGGCTAGAATGGAAGATTTGAATGGAAGAATCCTGCATTGCAAACTTAAATTAGTTTATGCCGTTTTGTAATGACAGACCTTTTTTTAACGTGAACAGGTAATCGCTTGACCGTTGTTAAGCGATGCGATGTAGGATGTAACGCACCTGCCTATGAGATACGTATTCACTCGTGACTGGAAGACCCTTAATTGTATTTATCACGAAACACAAACTCAGGCAAAGAGTTCCACTCTTTAGCGGTACGGATTACAAAATTGGAATCAAAACGCTTAGTGCGACTCTTTGGTATATCAACCATATAACGATGGTGCCTACTTTTTAGTCTGGTTGTCCATTATATAAAAACATTAAAAATAAATTTAAAGACTAAAAAATATGGTTTTATGTATAAAACGAACTAAAAATAATATTTCAAATATAATATATAAAAAAGCATATTATTTATTACCGAGATCCCTTACTATTTTTATTTCGAAATGCATAGTTAGTGTAAAAATAATGGCGTACAAAGTACCCCACGCTTCTCTTACAATGACATTAATATTTCCATTAATTACTTAATTGTTATATTGATTATTTCAGTTCGGTTTACGATAAAAGCGTGTTTTTAAGTTTTTTCAACTGTTATTTAATTTTCATATTTTAGGTCGATCTACTATAGAATCATTTTCATAATTTTTCTCAATTGTATGTTATAATTTTTTAGGTCTTCGTATCTTGAAATGGGTACCAAAATTACTGCTATGAAATAAAAAATAAATTTGTATTGTCTCTGATAAGTGTGCAAAATTTCAAATTAATCTGTCGTTTTGAAGTGTGTAAAAAAAGCGTTACAGGATTCCGTTACAAACAAACAAATATACAGGTGAAGTTTATAAAATCATGTTAAAAACAGCATTTGCCGAGTAAATTCTCATATTCAATAAAAATCATTTTATTTTATAAAGTGGTTACATAATTCGTTGCATGGATCATAGCTTTCTTAAGGTTCGCTATAGGAAATAATAAATCTTTAATAACTTTTTATTAAAATTGTCATTCAAATCACTAAGCTCTTTTTTTTACTTACTGAAAGTAATCCAATGTTATTATTATTGTTATAATATACAGAGTTACGAGCGACGGAATTTAATACTGAAAGCTACGATCTCACCGTATTATTTATAGAAAATCAAACGCTTAGTAAAACTATTTAAAAAAATGTCACTTTCATTCGAATTATGATTAAAGTGAAAAATACAAAACTCTTTTATTATTAAAACAGGTTTACGAAACTTCTGCGTTATTTACGAATAATACTGTTACTTTTTTCACGATGTTTTACTTAACGTTAAAATGTCTAAAAGCTATTTTAAATAGCGGAGTTGTTTTGCAGAACAGGTAACGGCTAATTTACAATCCATCTGCAATAGAGATACAGCCAATTAACGTTTGATGGATGGCATTTCGATGTACCATTGTAAGTAGTCTCATTACACAATACCTATCTTGTCCGCACACAGTCTGTATTATTTTAACACAAAGCAGAGTGAAAGGAATGTTGACGTCAGGACATTTTGTTAGAAGTATGCATATGACGAAAGACCTTGAAGATCGCATTTGTAATGGCTCTGCGTACATGAAATTGTAATAAATAAAATTATCTATTTTAAGTCTATTTTATTTTACAAAAGTATAAATAATATATAAATATGCAGTCAAATATACAAATGCAGGATCATTACCTTTTGTGGACCTTAAAATCGTTCTTAAATCCTAATACTAGAAATCTGCATAAACCGTGTAGCGCCATCTATCGGGTGGAGTATAAATCAATTGGAGTGGTTGCTTTTCTTTAAAGCAAGGGAACTGCTTTCAAATGCCTTACTAGCATTCCGATGCTTTGAAGTGACTCCATGTATCTCGGTAGATGTCGCTTCATGCCAGTGTTAAAAATACTATTCGTATTATTTATAAAAAAATCATAAGCTTGATTAATTTAGATAAAAATTGTTTTGTCAATTTCATTCTTATTATGATTACACTTTGCAAGAAAAAAGAGAACACACAAAAAAAGAGGTTATTCGTAAATTTTTTTATGAAATTAAATGTATAAAAATAAGAAAGAAATAAAAGAAGGCAATGGACATAACAAGAGAATGACAGCTAAAATTTTAAATAAATTTAATTAATTTTTCTGTTGTTTAAATTAAGGTCCAATTTGTATAAAGTTGAACGAATTATATAGAAAAGAATAAACCTAGTTTAGTAACTAGATCACTTCGTTACCTGACAATGCAAATTATTTGATCAAGTGATTCATATTCGCTCGATTAATAACTAAATCCAGGTTAAGCCAATCTTGAACTAAATTCATCGATGAGGTCTGATCCTATCCAATATTGTAATTAGTAGTTGAATATATATGACGACCATTGCCTTAGTCATTCTGTGATCACGGCTCCTGTCAAGGAGTCAAAACGTTAGGATTAAATATAAATTATGGGCAAAACCGTTAAAAAAGTAGTTTTATTCAAATATGTAAAAAAAAATTAATGGGTTTGCTTTTGATCCCAATCAAGCCCGGAGGCCAAGACAGAATCCACGATGGAACGAGCTAACCGAAGGTGCTTTATACACCCTGGCTTTAAAAACGGACGGTCGGAAATACAGACGCAGGGTGGGAGTTCCACTCCTTTGCTGTGCGCATTATAAAAGAAGTTAAGAATGCTTGGTGCGAAGAACTGAATATATACAGTGATGTTAAAAACATATTTATTAATTTTATCATAATTTGTGTATAAAATGTGTAAATTTAATCTGAAATCTTTGTTACAAAGAGATTCTTACAAAACATTCATAAAATACAAACATAATATAAACAGCCTATACCTTAATTCTATTCTATCCTTGAATTGTGTGACAAACACACTATACTAAACCAAGGCACATAATGTACGATTTGTACACTTCGACAAGCTTCAGCTCAGAAACGGTAAGTTTTATGAAAAAAGTTTGTAATAAAAGTTGTAGCTAATTTTGTGACAAACAACGTTCTCAATAATATTATTGCAAAAAAATTGTTATTTCATAATGAAAATAGCAAAAAAACACTTTTTTTAAACTTAAGCGCCACCTAGCTTTTGCATTTCAAGTCGGATGACGTCACTTCAATGAAAGAAAATGTAGTCCTCAGTGTCCTATTTAAAAAAAAACGGGTCGCTAGCACTTATTCTTGCTGAGATAAATGCATTTCAATTTTTTTTTTCTCAAAAACTGCAGGAGGGAGGACTTCGGAAATCTGACATTAAGTTTATTACTTGCCCCCCTAACGATTCGCGTCGTCAAATCCCGGTTTGTCATTTTTCGGAGAGTACGAATTTTTTTCTTACATATTGACTGTACTACTGTGTCCTAAGTCGCAACAAATCCAGCAAAAAGGATCAAAAGAAATCATAATAAGCTGAGCAATTTCGAATTTCATCGCGGTCAAATACTGCGACAGGGATTTTTTATATGTATATATATAGACTAAAAGTGGTTTCCAATTTCTTTTGTAGTAATTTAAGTTTTATATACTCTATCGCTTTCTTAAATTTGTTGTTTATTTCCTATAAATTTTTGCAATGTTTAAGGATACTTACTTACTCAAAACAGATACTTATTGACTTTGTTGTAATCAATGATGTAAAGGAACCATAACACTACTATTATTGTGATAACAGAATATTTTGTTTGTGGATTATGTATGGTGACGACGTATAATATTGTAAATGACGTTACTTCTATTAAAGCTAACGAGTTAATTGCGTCAATTCTTCTTGTCAGTTGATAGACGTTGGACTATTAAAAACAACTTATTTCAAGTGCATTTGAATAAAATTATTGTCATTTCATATGTCGTAACTCGTTTTGATAATATGAGGTAACATGTTAGTATTTTAATATCCTCGTTTTACACGTAGATATACCGTCTGGGTCAGCAATATAAAATTCAAATAAGCCACGATCCCGCCATGAATTAAGTTGGAAGCAGCTGGTCGAGATGATGTATCCGTGTGTCCCCTGTCCATCTCTCCGTTATAGGTTTCCCCGATTTGTGTATTATTAAGGTATACACCAATTTTGTTACTTGGTACCCGAACTATTTTGAGGTCGGATGCTTACACTGTATAAAATTTAATTATGACCAATCATTAGTCATATAATATATTATTTTTAACACAAGGGACGGGACATTTTGGGCTCAAATATCATGTGTTAAATATATTTCCCGTAGGCTACACTAGATGGCGCTGCACGTTTTGACATCGCGGTAATGAGTTGCTTTTAAGGTAGCATATATACCGAAATGTCGTTTCGCGTCATCTTGTCTTTAAGGAGGCGGTCGCTTACGATGAAGGTTTCTGACCCTTCCCGGGTGCAAACCATACTCAGATGTTAAGTCAGTATAGTCGGGCATATCTTTGAAGCCAGCCGGGCCGAAGTATCCATGAGGATTCACCACCTTCCTCCCCTGAGTCAGGAGGTTGCCCAAGTTGACAGCGGCGCAAAAACAATCACTATTAAAAATGTCCAAATATACCTGTCGCTTACTAAGTGATATTCTTTTATGACAAAAACAACCTCAAATCGTACTAGACAAGCTGGCGTAGTTCAAAATGTTATTTTGCTCTTATTTAAAATCTCATGTGATAGCAATATAAACACAAAGAACTAAAAATCTTAAATAAATTAACATTAAAAGCAACAATAATCGGTACCATCAAATCATTATTATATCAGCAAAAAGATGTCCACTGATGATTCAATGTACTGAACGGAAGACTCCCAAATAAAACCTACAGGTTTCCCCGTAATAAACAAAATAAACCTAAATTTGTTAAGCAGATTGAAGATCACATTTAATTATGGTTTTAATCGAAAAATCAAAAGGTTTTCATGGACTTTCGTAATCAAAATCGAGAGATTGCCTCCTGACACAGATCCTGAAGTACCTATGAGATTTTTTAATGAACGAATGCACCTGCAGTTTTCTCTAATTAACAGACTTACCAACTTGGACGATAAAAGGTCTGACTACTGGAAAATTTCATTAAAAAAACTAGTCAAGAGTCAGCTTTCTATAAAAGAACAAGACTTATTAATGGCCTTAGTTTAAAGTAGTTTTCTTCGATTAGTTAGTTACATAACAAAGTGAGGTACAACGATCTAATTTTTATATTATTTCTTAACTTAATCAAATATTCATGTTTTATTGTGGAAAAAGTCATAAAAGATCCTTTTTTTAATCGTGAATAAGAAAGCGCTTGACCGCTATCTCGCCTGATGGTAAGCGACGATGCTATTTAGGATGTGTCGCGCCTGCTTAGAAGATACCTATTCACTCGTGACTTTAAGACCCCTAAATTGTATTTGTAAAGCAAAGAGTTCCACTCTTTAGCGGTACAGTACAGAAATTGGAACCAAAACGCTAAGTGCAACTCTTTGGTATATCAACCAACGGTGGCGCCTATTTGTAAGTTGGATTTTCCGATGAAAAAATGGGGACGGTGAAACAAGGCTGTGGAATTCTAATGCTCTTCAAGACTTTTCAGGTTATTATTAAAAGGATTTTTTGTTTTATAAAATTTCATTGGCTTTATAGTCTACGGTCACCCTGTTATCAAATAGCCAACTTATCCTTCTGACTACTTCCTCGGATCTTATATGCCGCTTACCCGAAACGAGCAGTCTATTTTGATTTTGCTTACTTGTAAAAATCATAATCAGTAAAAGAATGAGCACTTATAACAATACTTAATTAATGTTCATTAATATCTGTATGTGGAATAATCTTAATGTTGGTTTTAATTCTGTTAGTAGTATTTTTTTTAATACATCTGCTTGTGTCAAGGTTGTGAAGATCACATTTAATTTTTATGTTAGCAACTACACTGGAATACCTAATTGTTAACATTTTATTGTTTTAAATTATAAATTAGCTATTCGGCTTAATTAAATTGTTTAAGATTGATCCATTAAAAGTTGTTAAACGATGACTCTCGTACGGCCGCCATCTTGTTGTTTACGTCTGCCTTGAGAATATAAAAATGGCGCAACAGCCGTCCGAGCGTCATTCGTTGTGTGAACGTCGCCTTGAGCACATCGTGAAGGTATGTAACTCTTTGTATATAAATATTCTGGTGAGCATTGTAAGTCTTACTTAGTTGATGTTAAATATTTAAAGTTATTTACATGATGAGATATTGTATTGGAATTATAAGTTAAATTTAGAGTGCAGGTTTTAATTATCCCGAATAAATCCATTAAATTACATATTTCATTATTTTTATTTCACATCCTAGCTAGTCTGTGTATAGGGTCGTTAACATATCAGAAGCGGGATCAACTTCAAGCCCACGTAAAAAGAAAAAACCGTCTATTTTTTTTTAAAGGTAGTTTATAATAGAAATAATGATATAATAACAAATAATGAATTTGATCAACTTCACATACAAAGTAAAGGTATAGACAATCTTCGCAAAATCTCTGTGACGAGCGTGATTGAATAAGAGTATCAATAGTGCTAGTTTTTATCATGATTTATTTCCTAATTTCATTAGCAACATGAAGCTTATTGTTAATAACTGAAATTGCATTATTGACACATTGATGTTACTGGTGATATTAAAAAAAGGTTTATTCAAACAATGCACAGTGTAAATTGTAATAATACTGACAATAAGTACAAGTCAACTTTTATTAAACCTTGCGCATTAAAACGCCATCTAGTTAAATATTGAGGAACCTTCATTAATTATCAAAAAATGAAAGCTGCTGTTACGTTCAGCGCGCCAAAAGCACATGAATGATATTATCTTCAACAAAAATGTTTTTGAGGTTAAAAAGGGAGAAGAAAATAACCTTTGTTGAAAAAAAAACCCTTAAAATTAATTATGTTGATTTGATAGTAGAACAGATGTGTAAGATATCTCTCATCTTCGTGAAATGACTTGATACAATTGATAGATTTTCATCAATATATTATTGCATTTTACATTTTTCTTCATATACACGCTGCGGTAAACAGCAATAACCCTTAATTATTATTTCGATCGTCATTAACACTGTATTAACATTTTTCTTTCTCTAATATCCACGCCAACCCAATATCAACGAGAGTTGCTGGCAGACGCCTAGTCGTGGGGTGGTGCGACCGGTGAGAGAGACTGAGCTGCCATCGCGCGGATCCTCGAGTGCTGCCATCGCGCGGATCCTCGAGTGCTGCCATCGCGCGGATCCTCGAGTGCTGCCATCGCGCGGATCCTCGAGTGCTGCCATCGCGCGGATCCTCGAGTGCTGCCATCGAGCGGATCCTCGAGTGCTGCCATCGCGCGGATCCTCGAGTGCTGCCATCGAGCGGATCCTCGAGTGCTGCCATCGCGTGGATCCTCGAGTGCTGCCATCGCGTGGATCCTCGAGTGCTGCCATCGCGCGGATCCTCGAGTGCTGCCATCGCGCGGATCCTCGAGTGCTGCCATCGCGCGGATCCTCGAGTGCTGCCATCGCGCGGATCCTCGAGTGCTGCCATCGAGCGGATCCTCGAGTGCTGCCATCGCGCGGTTCCTCGTGTCATGCCATCGCGCGGATCCTCGAGTGCTGCCATCGCGCGGATCCTCGAGTGCTGCCATCGCGCGGGTCCTCAAGTGCTGTCGTTGCGCCTGTGCGCTAGCGATATCCAGGATCCAGGGCACGAGTGCTGTCATCGTGTCTGTTGTGCGGGCACAGGTGCGCCAAAGTTCACCTAAATTTGCAACTTCGATATTTGGAGATCCGAAGGTGTTTTTCCTAACATTTTTCATCCTAGCGATTACAATTCCTAACTACTCTGTCTTTGATGTTCATGATTCCGAAGCATTCAACTTCATAATGTCATTAGCAATAAACATTTATTATACTTTGTTGTTATCGTATATTTACTCAACATAACCATCTTTTAAACTATTATTCAAAGTCATATCTTTTTTGTTTAGATTTCTTTTTATTCATCATCATCATCATCATCATCATCATCATCATATCAGCCGTACGACGCCCACTGCTGGACATAGGCCTCCCCCAAGGATCTCCACAACGATCGGTCCTGTGCTGCCCGCATCCAGCGTTTTCCCGCGACCTTGACCAGATCGTCGGTCCACCTCGTAGCGGGCCTACCCACTGAGCGTCGTCCGGCACGTGGTCGCCATTCGAGAACCTTTCCGCCCCAACGGCCATCGGTTCTCCTTGCTATGTGTCCTGCCCATTGCCACTTCAGCTTCGCAATTCTTTGAGCTATGTCGGTGGTTTTTGTTCTCCTACGGATCTCCTCATTTCTGATTCGATCGCGTAGGGAAACACCAAGCATAGCTCTCTCCATTGCCCGCTGGGCGACCTTGAGCCTTCTTACAAGACCCATAGTGAACGACCACGTTTCACTGCCATAAGTCATCACTGGCAACACACACTGGTTAAAGACTTTCGTCTTAAGGCACTGAGGTAATTTGGACGCGAAAATGTATCGCAGCTTCCCGAACGCTGCCCATCCGAGTTGGATTCGACGAGAGATCTCTTTCTCGAAGTTGGACTTACCTAACTGTATTATATGTCCTAGGTAAACATAGTGGTCAACAACTTCGAGTGTAACGTTCCCAACATTTACTGGAGCGGGTGTAACATGGGCGTTGGACATAATTTTCGTCTTGTCCATGTTCATCTTAAGACCCACTCGTTGGGATGCGTTACTGAGATCTTCGAGCATGGTGCTCAGGTCTTCCAAGGTCTCAGCCATTAGGACCACATCATCGGCAAACCGAAGATGCGTCAGGTACTCGCCGTTGATGTTGATGCCAAGTCCATTCCAGTCCAGAAGCTTCAAAATATCCTCCAACGCAGCAGTGAACAGTTTCGGAGAGATAACGTTATTTTATTAGTTAGATTTTATTCATAATAATCAGTATTATATGTATACATTAATTTTGGTTAGGTTAGGTTAGAACTCTGACCACAACGCACGAGCCGAGCGAGCGTAGCGAGCGTGCCGCGGCAGCGGCCGGCGAAGTGCCAGAACCGAATCGGTCCTATAGTTATTGGTTTAGGTACGGTTAAAACGGCGGTATAAACTCCCAGGCCATAAACATAACCGTGAATGAGTCGTGTTTTATGAATTTTATTCATTTAAGACAAAAATCAGTGAAACGATCTCTATTCATTCTAAGCAGCTGGTTTTTTTTGACATAATTATCTCAGGAATAGTTATAGTATTATGTATGTAACAACCATAACCAAATATAAAGTGGCCAAATGTAAAAATGTGAAAAGTTGTTTAGTTATCACAAGAAATAGTTTAAAAACAAGCCTTTTCCTTCAAAGCATCTGGTTCATGATTATGTTCTTAGTGCGTTCCTTCCAGTAATTTATACTTATTGACTTCCTTATCGAAAGTGGTGATTAATCTCGCCTTACACTTATACTTTTTGTTACTTCTTAATTCACACGCCCAATATTGTTTATCCACTGTTATTCGGGTTTTTTTTCATATATAAATCCATGTACATCTAATTTTAATCCTCCACGACAGGTTTTGAATGATTTTTAAATAATTTCCCTCCATATTAATAAAGCATTAACACAAACATGCACGTTATGATAATACACCGACATGAACTTAGCAATTGATACAACTCAGTACGTAATGTAAAGCATACCCCCAAATAATAATTATACTATCAAATTAAAGCTATAAATATCTTCTTCTACCCACATTTTTTATTACACTTGGTAAATGTTTCTTTCTGAGTATGAGTGAAAATATTATGGTAATTATGTTTAGAGATAAGTGTTATGATAAAAAACAGTAAGAGTTTAAATATATTTACATTAATGATATTATTAATTACGATTTTCGGAGACATGAGTGTTATGAACATCGCCGGTACAAATAGTATGAATGAAAACTTTGGGATGAAAGATTTTGGGAAGAGTGATCGTTCGGATTGCGGATCATTGGGAGGAATAATTTCGTGAAAAACTTAAAACCTGACTACCTGTAACATTAAAAAGAAAGCCTTTTATTTATTTATACATTCCGTTCAGTATAATTCACTTTTAGGTATTCTGCTATCTCTGGGAGTGCTATTTGTTCGTGGTGTTTATTTCGTTTAAAATCGGTTGTTCTTTCTGGATTTTCGTTTCACTTACTCTAATGACCTGGCTATAATAACTTGGATTCGTACTCTTTGGTGATTTGACTACTGTTAATAATTCTCGACAACTTGTGCTTACCTACCTACTAGATTCTGATTCAATATTATTTTATAAGAATTGTGTAAGACCCATAAGATGTAGGAAACGAAGTAATTGAATAAAAAAGTATTATATGTATGGTTTTATTACAAAATCTTTATTGTTATTCAATAACTCTATGTAAGTGTAGCTAAGAATAACAATCTACTTTTAACAGATAATTATACTATTTATTATGGTTCAGAACAATATCACTCTCTAATAATTAATGGGTAAGTCTGATGTCAACAGAAGTTATTTAAACGTAAATGGTAAATTGAGTGTTGCAATGAAAACTAGCCAAAAAAAGCAATTAAAGTAAATGTCAAGGTTATGGTCGAATACTATTAACATTCAGCCTTATAAAATATAATTTCTGATTATTAATAATAAACAAATCTAACAACAAAACATCAATCAGCGTGACAAACAGGGATTGTAACGGTATCCGAATAGAGTGTTATAAACACTATTTTTCATTTCGGTTTTAAAAGTAAAACGGAAAGAAACTGTAAGAAAATACCGGTTCAGAAGTGTTAATATCTGTTAACAGCTCATTAATGATATTTGGGTACTTTGAAATGCCTATGTTGGTGTATTGTGTATACACATAGATAGTTAAAAGTAAAATAGTTTCTAACAGATTGGTAACAGAAAACATTATATCTGTTACTTTTGTAAGTGTTCGACTCAAAACAGGTTCAAAACACTCAAATAAGTGATACAGGAATAATTCTGTAACAGATTTAATGTCTAACCCTTACGAAAGTGTATCCTTATGAAGGTGTTTTTGAATCCCTGGTGACAATTGTCCCTGTTTTTTTATCGGTGCCGTCAACACCGCACTGGTAGTGTCGTTCTACGCGGTTGTGATTTAGTGTATAATTTTTAGTGTTTTATTGTCTTTTCATAAATCTAATTTAAAGATATATTATATACTTATTAAATAAGTGTTTGTACAGATTTATGAATATTTTCAAATTACTTACACCAAGGTACATTTTTGGCCCGAAAAGAAAAGTCTCCTTTTATCCCTAGAAACCACACTGGTCGACAAAATACCTATGGAAAGTTTTATAAACCTAGGCAGTGAAAATTCTTTGTTAATGGAATCTGATATGGTTGTATGCTTTATTATAAAGAAATATATATAGCGTAACTATTGATTAATAAGTTAATAACCTTTTCTTTTACAGCAAAATATTTTAGACACAGAACAAAGAGGTCTGTAAGTCTATTAATATATGTAACGATCAGGACAATGAGGCCTGTGATTTACAAATATATTCATTGAACCCAGAACAAAGAGGTCTGTGGTATCTATTACTATTATAAAGTGTTTTGGGGACAATGAGGCCCACTTTTATTTTTCAGAGAAATTTTAACCTTTTTTTTCTTTTACAGCAAAATATTTTAGACGCAGAACAAAGAGGTCTGTAAGTCTATTAATATTTGTAACAATCAGGACAATGAGGCCTGTGATATACAAATATATTAATTAAACCCAGAACAAAGAGGTCTGTGGTATCTATTACTATTATAAAGTGTTTTGGGGACAATGAGGCCCACTTTTATTTTTCAGACATTTTTGTTATTAACAATTATAATGTTAAGTGTGAGGACACACTTTATCTTGGATGGCCGAATCTGTTAGCAACTACACTGGAATACCTAATTGTTAACATTTTATTGTTTTAAATTATAAATTAGCTATTCGGCTTAATTAAATTGTTTAAGATTGATCCATTAAAAGTTGTTAAACGATGACTCTCGTATGGCCGCCATCTTGTTGTTTACGTCTGCCTTGAGAATATAAAAATGGCGCAACAGCCGTCCGAGCTTTGCGCCACCCCTCTTTTGCGCCACCCCTCTCTAGAGGGGTGGTCGCCTCAGATGACGGCTTATGACCTTCTCCGGGTGCAAGCCAATCCCAGGTGGTGTTTAGTCAGTACAAGTCTGACATAACTATCGGGCCGGCCCGAAGTATCCATAGAGGATTCACCACCTCCCTCCCCCGTGTCCGGAGGGTGCATTGTGCATAAAAAAAAAAAAAAAAAAAAAAAAAAACGTCCGAGCGTCATTCGTTGTGTGAACGTCGCCTTGAGCACATCGTGAAGGTATGTAACTCTTTGTATATAAATATTCTGGTGAGCATTGTAAGTCTTACTTAGTTGATGTTAAATATTTAAAGTTATTTACATGATGAGATATTGTATTGGAATTATAAGTTAAATTTAGAGTGCAGGTTTTAATTATCCCGAATAAATCCATTAAATTACATATTTCATTATTTTTATTTCACATCCTAGCTAGTCTGTGTATAGGGTCGTTAACAGTTGTTTGCTCAATGTCACCTAATCTCCCAAGTAAGGCATCTGCAGAATACCAGTGCCTGGATGAGTTGCATTGTCACGGCTTATACAGAGCGGAGGCCTGTTTGGCACTATCTCTTTGTTTTTATTTTTATGTGTTTGTTGTTAATACTTTTGTCTTGTCTTGTAAATGTGCCAAATAAACTTTTATTCATTAAAAATAATATGATGTCAATATTCCACTAAAACCAAAATAATCGCTAAAGTATAAAATTTTTAAATGTACCACAATTGCATTAAGTCACAATATTCTGACATAAAGTTGTAAGAAACAAATGTTTTTATATTCATATTCCTCTGTTGCATCTTATTGTTTAAATATAAGTGTTACAAAAATGAATATGTCACAAACAAGACCCCTTTAAGGCATGGCAAATTACTTATAAAACGAAAACAATAATATTGTCATACTTAAAAATATAAAACATTTATTTTTGGGTCCATGTTCCTAACTTATCGTCTAAATATTACTTTACAGAATAGTAAGACTGCCATGTAGAATATATATTACTATATATTATTGTATCGTGTAAATTTTGCACTCGATAAACAACGATCTACGAGTCAACATTAATATTATTTAACTCCCTAAGTTCTTCGACTTTATATGGCGACCATGGATAACACGCTGAGATGCCGAGTCAGTGACATAAATTACACCTTCACTAACTACACTTCGGGTGTTTCTCCCCCGGCTAATAGGTAAGCGCTTGACCACTATCTCGCCTGATGGTAAGCGACGATGCGATCTTCATGAGAGACTTGAAGACCCTTAAATTGTATTTATCAGGAAACACAGACTCAGGCAAAGATTACAAAATTCGAACCAAAAAGCTTAGTGCTTATTATAGATAGATAGATAATTAATTTATTTGCATCATAAGACACACACGTTTATAACAATTAATCTTAACATGTAATTTTAAATGTAAGCATGCGTGCTACGACGACGCAAAGGGAAAAGCTCAGCGATACCTTTGCTCTGACAGCAAAGCACTGATTTTCAGCTCCTACGCAGAGAACGCACGAGACTACATGTAACAGTGCGAACGTGAAAACCTACACAATATACTATAACAAATAAATAATATGATTGTTAAGGGTAACATATTAAAATGAATTAATGAGAAAATAGATTAAATTATGAAATCAAAATAGAATAATTAAATAATAGTCGATAAAAAATATGGAAACATTATTATGGCACATATTATTAAAAAACTAATGCGAATTATTATATATTTTTGTTTTACTAATGGATATAGTCTTCCAAGTAACGCTTGATTCTATTAAATACTTTCAAAATATAAAGATTATAAAAACTGAAACACTATATGCAAAGTCAGTTCTGTTTAAAACCTGTGGAAATGTAAAGCGAATATCGCAATTAAGATCTATTGAAAGCACAAATCGCTAGCGTTGGTTGAGACTCTTTTTTCTTTTAGAGTGACTATTCGTGTTTACCAAAATGTGTCGACGCGCGAACAGTCACCGATTCCCTGGCGTCTGCTCGGTCAGCAACCAGCCCGGCACTGTTTATTTTCTGTTCAATGAACACGCCAAAATGTGCATTTAGAAATGCGTTTAGTTTTAGTGGGATTTTTAAAACGATTAAATGTTTTTTCACCATATATTATATAACACTGCTATATTATTACATTATTGAATTATGTATTGTGACTTAGTAATTCAACAATGTAATCACTGCATCTGTTTTTAAATTGCCTATAATTAGACTTTTATAATTTTCTTTATTACTTAAATTTTCAAAATAAATTGGCAATCATTTGTCCGTCTACAAACAAGTCACAAGTTGGTACGATAAGATATATATTTTTTGATTAATATGAGCATTCAAAATGAGAGTATCAAAAATCAACAGCTATGCAATGACTTCCTGAGTCCATTATCTGGAGAAGATAATCAAAATGCGAAAAGGTGCTTGGTAGGGTTAGGAGACTTAGGAGATGAGTGGTTCCAGTATAAAATTAGGACCAGGGATTATTTGCATCTTCTCTAATTTGAAAAGAAAGATTTTTCCTTTGCAATTTTTCTATATAGAAAACATATCACAACAAATTTTTATGTAATTATATTTTTTGTTATTTTGAAGCAAAGCTTCTATATGGATGTTCGGGCCGTTCGCATATAGGTACTCGCCGCGCGTCCAGTGTATCCGTGCTAAGCGTCAGATTGTACCGTTACACGATAGCGTCAGATTTAGTACTTCTGTCTCGCTTTCACTCATGTCAGTGTGCGTGGCTGGCGTGGTTTTTATATCTTTGTCTACTCAATGCATCCACGCCAGTCACTACGCTTAATGCTATAAAGCTTCGCTTCTTTCTTTTATTTATTTAAAGTAAATAAATATTTTTCATTTTTTTTTTTCATTCTTTCGGGCGTTCCCAGACGGAACTGTTATTTTGTTATTAGTTTCTTTTTTATGAATTTTATTTATTGATTTGTTGCAAAAGGATTACATTTATTGTTATATAATATAGAACTTTGAACAAAAAGAAGTGGCGCTGATAGGTATTCAGTTTAAAAAATTGTTGGAAAAAATTCAAAAGACCTATCTAGGTCTCGGTAGCTTAAGCGGAATAACTTATATCAAAGTAACTGTCGGCTGTTATTTGTTCTATGAATTATCGCTTCGCTACGGGACCTAGCGCTTTGCTTCTCCAAACTTCATTAAAAGCCGCACCAATCGCCTGCTTTATGAGATGCTTCAACGCCGCGAGTCAAAAGCAAACACAAACTCGCGATTTTAAAGCGCAAATTAAACACTGAAGCAACATGAAAATTCAGACGAATTCTACTTGCGACAATTTTTTAATGATCTAGTGGAGTGTATGAGATACTCAAATGGAAATATATTTTTTTATACTAATCATTATGTCTCTTTACAATTCGTAGGTAGATACACAAGAACCTTTTTATCAACGGCAAAGGATACAAATCTTATACAGCCTTGTCTTTAAATAATTTCTTTTCTTATTTAGATGATGATAGATGACGATGACAGTTGGTTTATTAATGATGAATTAATAATGATATAACCTCTTGTCTTAGCTTTCAGTAAGCGTGTGGGGATTTGTGGAAAACTGAACCCTCCATCTTTCGCTGTTTTGTTTCACTTTCAAGACTTGTGCATGTTTATGAACACAATGGCTAATCCACTATTATACGACATTAGAATCCGCCAAAACCCAAAACTTTATTAAAAAATGAAACCACTAAAGCGGATTCCAGTTCCCGCCAAAATGTCCAAACAAGGAATTGCTTTTAGAAGTCATTGATTTTGCAGTACATTTATTTTCGACTGCTATATAAGATGCTTCAGCGCCGCGAGTCAAATGCAAACACACATTCGCGAATTTAAAGCACAAATCATGCGCCGAAGCAACATGAAAATTCATAGTGTTTTCAATTCTGTTCGCGACAATTTGAAAATGATTTAGTTACGAGATGTGTTTCTATAAGTTACTTTTTTGAAGCGAAAACTTCTTTAGCATCGTTGTGATTTGAAAGTTGATGAAACGAAATAGGGTCAGTAAATGAGATAGACATATAAATTCATAAGATTTAACTTAGGAGAAAATGAGATAGAAAGCATTATGTACGTGTGTTAATACGTGTATCACAACAACCGTGGTATTTTGTATATGTGTACGTATTATTTTCTTTATTATTTACTTCTACCACGTGTGAATTGCACACATGCTAATTATATATAATAATAGGTATATATTTAAAAAAAAAATATTATATAGCTTTCCAATTAGAGGACCATTTGATGAAACTATAAGTAGTGATCCTGCCTTTCGCACCGACGACGGTCCTAGATTCGAATCCCGGAAGGGGCAGATGTTTGTATGATGAATACGAGCATTTGTACCTCCGTCATTGGTGTTTACATATATTTCTATGAATATTACCTATGTTGGTATCATATATGTATGACTATCCGTTACCGTAGTATCTATAACAGAAGCCTTACAGTGCTTACTTTGGGCTATGCTAATTGGTGTGAATGTAAGAAATATTTATTATTGTTTATTAAGTAGCAAGTAGATAGGTAAGTATCTATTTCATCATTAGCCGGCCAACATGCCCTCTGCTGGTGAATGAAAGAGCATACATATTTATGTATAAAAATTCCCTGTGACAGTGTTTGACCGCGATGAACTCTGAAACTACTCAACCGATTTTTAAATCAATGACATATAAACCTAAACAAAAATATTGGGAGAATAAGGATACCCTTGCTTGGTTACTTATAACCAAACGAAAGACCTGAACTATGTGCGACATTTCCTTTAGAAACGTTTTCCCTCGATACCTGGGTCAGTAATATTGAAACACATAGTTAAACAATATTTGAATTATATAAATAAAGCAAAACATGTTTTATCCACCACGACACAATGTTTTTAACGAATTAGCGGAAAAATATGACGGGGGTTGGTGTAAAATCATCGCTGATGGTTCTAAAGATTCGAGAGGCAGGGATGAAGCATATTATATGTAATGTTAACATGAAACATAAAGATTCACTTAAAATAACCGCTGAGGTTTCTATAATGACGGTAGAACTTGTATATATAACTCACAAATATATGACTCAAGTATAAATACTCGTATGCGTCACACATACATCTGCTCCTTTCGGGACTCAAACCCAGGACAGTCGGTGCGAAAGGCAATATCGCTACTGTTGCACCAAAACGGTCCTCATGATAAATTATGTAATTAAGAAATAAAAAACCGGCCAAGTGCGAGTCGGACTCGCGCGAAGGGTTCCGTACAAAGTTTTAGTTAAGTAAAAAAGATTGGTTCACGGTTGATGCATCTGGTTTAAGTTTATGAAATTAAACTATTTTTTTATATTTATGACGTATTAAAAAAACTACTTACTAGATCGTTGAAATCAATTTCCGGTGATATTTTGCATGGTAATGTACCTTATTTTTGGTTTCATCATTCTCTTATTTACAAATATAACAAATAACTAAACTAAAAATACAACGGCAACATATAGATATCCAAAATAAGAAATATAATTTTTCCAAAAACAAAAATAATGAGTTCAGATGAAAGTGCTAAAAAAATAAGTTTAATAATTTAAAAAAAAAAACCGGCCACGTGCGAGTCGGACTCGCGCGCGACGGTTTCCGTAAAAAATTTTAGTTAAGTAAAAGAATCACGTTCGTTGTATGGGAGCCCCCCTTAAATATTTATTTTATTATTTATTGTTAATGTACAATACAACAGAGTATTTTGTGAATATTTCAAGTGCCTACCTGTTGCCATTATTGATATCGAGCAAAAAAGGGCAAAAAGCATTTTTGTATGGGAGCTCCCCTGAAATATTTGTTTTATTTTGTTTTTAGTATTTGTTGTTATAGCGGCAACAGAAATACACAATTGTGAAAATTTCAACTGTCTAGTTATCGTGGTTCTTTAGTTACAGCCTGGTGACAGTCAGACGGACGGATACAGACAGCGAAGTCTTAGTAATAGGATTCCGTTTTTACCCTTTGGCTACGGAACCCTAACGAGCAAAAACCATACAAGAAAATACAGCGACAAACAAATGTCCATTGTTTATTAACATTGAATGGAACCAACTTTTGGTATGAAGATTAATGTTAAAACATTTTTGCTATTGAATTATCCGCTTTTCACTGGCACCGCGTCCTCATAGTTCCGAAGCCACTTGACTCGCCTCTTCCGATTTGCATAAGTTTTAATCAAAGAAGTTCCCCAGTGCATCTTCGATGACGTCACACCCGCCTCGCGTCGACACAATCCGACCGGGTCGAGTGCACTCAACCCACTCTCGAGAATTAATCATTTTATTCCCACCGTCAAATTCCAGTTCCAATCTTTAAAGTTGGAAATCTGTTGATTTGAAGAACACTACTATGCATTTATAATAGACTTGCTTTTACCCGTGGCTTCGCTCGCGTTTATGTAGACTAAAGACCGCTTAAGAGTGGAACTCTCGGCCTGAGGCTGTGTTTCCTGATAAATACAATTTAGGGGTCTTCAAGTCATGAGTGAATAGGTATCTACTAGACAAGCGCGTCACGTCCTAGTTCGAATCAACGCTAACCATCAGACAAGATAGCGGTCAAGCGAAACTACTGATTAAAAATTTTCTTTCTTTCCCTCTGAAACAGTACTTTTTTTCTGGATAAAAAGTACTCTATGTACTTTTCTGTACCCTAGGCAAAGTGTATGCAAAATTTCATGATGATCGACTGAGTAGTTAAGGCGTGAAAGCGTAACAAACAAACTCACTTTCACATTTATAATATTAGCTAGGACTATAAGGTGTTTAGCGATATGATATATAGTCTATTTTACGCAATCATGTGTTGTTACTATGAAGTATAAATATGGTTGAGGACATTAGTATAATTGGTTTGAGCAATTGTATGTATCTTGTATGTATCCGCGAACACGTTCTACCATTTCACCTCTCTATAGAGCCCTCGAGAACACTTACAATAAAACAATTTTCATCGTAATCGGTTAACCCGTTCTTGACTTAGAAGGACATACAGATAAAAGGACAAAAATTTTAAAAATAGTAGTAATTAGTCAATCATAAAATAAATATTTATTATAAAGTTTATTAAGAAAAATAAATGTACAGACGGGCCTACAGATTTATATAGCGTAAATCACCATGACTCAGGTACAAATTCTTGTATTCACCACACAAACTACCCCTTTCGAGACTCGAAGCCAGGACTGTCAGTGCGAAAGGCAGGATCATTACCGTTGTACCAAACAGTAGTCAATACAAAGATAATATCGATAGAAGAATTAAATTTCATCACATAATGTATAACGTTAAACCAAAACTAATTAAGGTATGATAATTTTGGCGTGAGCATAGTTAGAGCTTGCAGTGTTCCCGTTAAAACTTAATAAGTATAAGTTAAGCTTGGTTATAAAATCATGGTGCATACACAATAGCTACTTCAGGTACATTATTCAGTTTCAGCGCAAGTATGTTGTTTATGGTTTGGCTCACGTTACAACGCTAAAGAAAAATTATGAGTGTTGCATAATTTTAGACCAGGCTCCCTATTTTGGAAGCGTTTGTGTCCAGGTGCCATGTGCTTATTTTATTATAAATCGATGAACGCCGGCCGCATGCACGAAAAAGTCTAACGTTCCGCCTGAGCCGAGCGTGCAAGAGAGAGCGCGGAACAAGCGATAGAGAGGCACGATCGGCTTAAGCGGTCTTGTTAATCTTCTGTCGTCTTTTCTCTCTACATGTCCAAATTATATAAACATAGCTTTTTCTATCTTTGTCACTATATTTTCTTCCACAGCACACCACTTTCTTATCTACTGACTGCTATCTTACTGATCTTTCTTGGTACTGAGTATTAGATGATATGAAATAATTAAAGACAGAGAGTTCGGTGAGTTTTGAATTGAATGATAAACAATATTTCGCAAGTTTAATCAATTAATAATTACATTAAGTTCCCTTCAAAATCACCCTGGATTTATGACTGTTAAGCCACTACAGGTGGAAGGGATTACAATGTTTTATTGACCAGTTAATCTGCTAAATGTACTCTTCAGAGATTTGAGCAGCCAAACGGTTTATTGCCCTTTCGAATAGAAAATCGATAGATGAACAACAAAGCAATTGCGTGAGCTGTAAAAAAACAACGGATACTTTAAAATTATGCCTTTTTCACTACCAAGGTCACTTAAAGGGCGATGGAGCGTGCTATGCTTGGAGTTACCCTAAGCGATCGAATCAGAAATGAGGAAATCCGTTGGATAACCAAAGTAACCAACATAGCCCGCGGAATTGGCAAACTAAAGTGGCAGTGGGTGGGGCACTAAAAGACGAAACGTAGGCAGGCTTCCAACTTGGTTCCAACCGACGATCTGGTGATGGTCGCGGGAAGCACCTGGATATGAACAGCGCAGGACCGATTATTGTAGAGATCCTTGAGGTAGGCCTTTGTCCAAGAGTGTACGAAGCGTAAGAATTATTTAAACCAACACGTAAGAATTATTTAAAATTTATTCTAAATTTTGGGCACTGTAGGTCTTTTATTTTTATTACTGTTTTCTCAATAATTATTGTAATTATGTATGACTGTTTGTTGCCAAAATAAAAAAAAATAAAAAAAAGAGTGGATTTCATTAGACTAAGACGACGACGATGCCTTTTTTCTTAACACATCATCATTCTTTCAGCTCAGAAACGTCCACTGCTGAACGGCAGCCTGTCAGAAAAATAGGGAGTTTTCAGTAATCTCCGAACTTTGCAGGTGGATAAGATTGCAGCATCAGACTATAATTCTGAAGACGTTGTTGCCCAATTTGTGATCTACGGGAGTTTTATGGTGGCAAATATGACATAATATTTTTTTCAACCCTTAACACAACCTAGGGATGTAAAAAAAGTTCAATGAGTATCTATTGCTTTTCTTTTTTTATTTAGGATGGGTTAGCTCTTGATCCCAATCAAGCCCAGGGGCCAAGACAGAATCCACGATGAAACGAGCTAACCCCGAAGGTACCTATTCACCCTGGCTTTGAAAATGGACGGGTTACAAGTTCTCGGAAATACAGACGCAGGGAAGGAGTTCCACTCCTTTGCTGTGCGCGTTATGACGGATGTTGAAAAGTGCTTGGAATATTATTTCTGCATTCACAAAACCATATTTCTAAAAGTGTTAAAATGCGCTTATAAAAACAACCATATCTCCGAGCCCTACTTGAGGTCTACCTGGGTTTTAGGCCAGCTTTAAATTTTAGATTATTCATTTATTTGTTTGTGGCATTGATTTCAGAGAATCTCTTCGAACGTTTGAGAATAATCTTGCTTCAGTTTAGTCATGTCCAAATTAAATAAGTTTTTTTAATTAACTCTTCTGTAACTTAAATGGTAGAAGATAAACAAAGCAACCTTTATCTGATGCTGCAGCATCACCTTCTTTTAATACTGCGTCAATACTACTACTAACTTGCAACTGTGTTCTGTGGTGAATCCATATATATTTTATTTTCTTCACACCAATTACCACATAAACTATACTGGAATTTCCCTCTGCAATATTCCTCTTTTATTGACATATTATAAATAAAGATATATTAAATTAAAAATAACAATTAACAATTACTTCATGTGTTTAAGAATGTATTATAAAATGTAGACTTAATTTACGGAACTTAAGTTTGCAAACGTTTTAACACGTAAAAACATTGACAAATTTATATAAACACAAGATTCTGCAGGATTTTATCACTTAATGAAATTGAAATGTCAGATTGGCACGCCACATTATGTGAACATCACCTTATTAAACCGTGTGTAAAAATGAGCAAATGAGTACCGAAAAGAAGTGATGCGTTGGTTCCAATACTTCTAATTGAACACTTATTAAATATCAATACAGTCCCTAAGTGTAACTCGCGATTAAAGTACATTAAAGATGTGCAACAGTTACAAAAACTATCTTATAAAGGCAAGTCCTTTATACACCGTGCCTATTTTAAAAATAAAATATTTATGATCACGAAATTTCCAAATTTCTTCAGCGAGTTTTTAAAATAGATTAAATAATTGTTCCGACACAGATATATTCATAGTTTTCCAATAGTTTCCACGAACAAAGACAATACTTCAATTCATGACACGTTTTCCTCTACTAATCAATTCGTTAGCTCGTTCACTGCGAATATTGTCGGTACACGTTGTTCAAGTTTAATATGAGAATAACTTTACGGAAACAATAATATATGAAATAAAATATAAATTAAAACAATTTTTTACGGCCAAGAGCCGTGATCACAGGATAACTAAGACAATGGTCGTCATATATTTTCTACTATCTTCACGAATATTTTATTCGGGCACGTTCCTAATTGTTAAAATTTTATATAAGTCAAAATAATTTTATTTTTACATTTTATTTAGTTATTAAATTCTATATGTAAAAGTACTAATAATTGCTTTAAATTAGTGTCAGACGAAGCTTTGGCTTACGCTACATTCGGCAAAAATCTATACTTATAATAAATCTGTAGAGAGGTCAATTCTGTACATGAAATATATTTTCAAAATAACTATCAGGGGGTGATTAGTGATCGATACTGATGCCAACAATGCAATCAGTAAAATTTTTGTCTGTCTGTCTGTCTGTATGTTCCTTATAGAAACGAAAACTACTCGACGGATTTTAGCGAAACTTGGTACAATTATTCCTAATACTCCTGGGCAGGTTGTAGTATACTTTTCATCACGCTACAATCAATAGGAGTAGAGTAGTGAAGGGAAATTTTGGGAAAACGGGAGAAGTTACTCCATTTTTTAAGCTTCCGTCGCGTGTGCAGCCTTAATGGTTACAGTTACATAGAAATCATGTATGACGGAAATATTCTACATAAAATTGTCTAAAACATATCCCGCAACAGCATATGTCTATCTTTTATGGTTGACTCACAATAACACGTATAACTCCTGATAGCTTAGCAGTTCGGAGCATTCTGATTATATTTGTTTACTCTTACGTTTATAATACTCTCACTCATCCCTAATTTAAAAAAGTTAACATTATTACCTATTCAATAAAAAAGAATCATAGAAATCGGTATAGTAACACCAAACTTATACATGAAATAAGCCATCGCGCCGTTCCACGTGAATACTGAATCATGCTATAAGGATTATTTTTGTGTAACGGTTGCCGCGCTCGACACGGGTCGCGGGGGTAGGGTATAAAAAGGCGGGAGGTCCGAGAGCGAGCTTCATCTTAATATATAAAAATCCAGTGTCACAATGTATGTTCCCAGTGAACTCTTCACCAACTCAACCGATATTGATGAAAGTTGGTATTTATGTGTAATTTGGTCCAACTGAAGAGATAGGATAGTTTTTTTTTTTTTAATTCATAACACAGCAACGCGTGGCCGGATCAGCAAGTAATATATAAATCCATAAGATTAAACGTAGGAGAAAATGAGATAGATTAAAAAGAACAACAATGCGTTAAAAATATTAATAATATTCCCGTTAACGTTCCGTTTGTTATAGAATTCCATAAGAACCAGTTTCCTTATGTTGAGATATGTAGACTTGAAAATTTGTATCAGGATCACAGAATCATCCTGAGATCACGGCAGTTTGATCCTGTGATTTATTTATGTTTTTCACGGCTCCTGGAAAAAAGTCGAAACGTCAGGATTAAATATTATACTTGCTTATTATCTAATACTGTTTATGATAATAATTGTTTAAGACAAAATATAAGAGTTAAAATTACCACTAAGTTTTATTATTATGTTAAATTTTATTTCTATTCGGACTTATAAATTGAAGATAGTTTGCAAATAATGATTTCACAATCTCAGCTAAGCTAACTCGGGTTTATTTTCTGTGTACGACCCGTTTAAAGCTTGTATTTTTAAATATCATCTGGCAGCGATCGCGTCGTGCATATTCATAAGTATTTATCGCCGTGTTCCTCGATATTTATGGCCAGAGGGTCGATGCTGGCAACATTGAGCGCGGCCATTTTAAACTGCAGCCGAAAATAAGAATGAGTGCATAGGTACCGTAACTTTTGAGATCATTATCGTCCGTTCACATCGGCTGTATTTTAATGGAAACTGTAATTAATATATGATTGTATTTAAAGGAAAATGCATTAAAAATATAAAATATATAGATAACTAGCTGACCCTGCCACGCGTTGCTGTGCTATAAATAACACCTATCCTTTGTCCTAGGTTGAAACCAATCCAACGAAATGAAAGAAAAATCATTAAAATCGGTTGAGTAGTTTCGGAGTTCATTGCAGTCAAACACTGTGACAGGGAATTTTTATATTTATAGATAGATACTAGCGGCCCATCCCGGCATCGCACGGGTGGACAAAATTGTTTAATTTTTTTCTATTATTAAATATTTTTCCGTTAGCGCCATCTAGCGTTCGGTAAACGAACTACTTGCGGTTAACGCGTTGCTATGGTAACGTTATTGATACAATGGAAAAAGAGCAGGAAAAAGAGCGGACAGACAAACACACAAACCACTGTGATCTTAGATAATAGATTAGACAATGTCACACATTGTTTTGAACCTAAATTAAGTTACTAAAAAGGTAAATATAAAAATATACGTAAAAAACCGTTAAAATGTTGTTTTACTTTAATATGTAATGTGCGCCGTAGTGTAGTAATTAAATATAGAAAAGTCTACATTGACCCGGTCGAGAATCGAATGCAGGAACTCGAAGTGGCTTTACCATGAAAACTGGAATGCGAGTCACTCGACCACGGCGGTCGAATTATTTTTAAATCCAATTTTAAGTCCAAATTTATTTTTAAGACAATGGACAAAAAGTTTTTTGTTTATGATATACAGATAGATCGACATTCCATGGGTAGTAAATTACATAATTATACAAAACTACGAAAGCTTATAGAGTATCGATTAAAAGTTATATTTATTTCCTTCGGAACAGGACTATTTCTGGATAAAGGTAAATATGTACTTTTCTATACCCTTGAAAAAGTGGAATCCTGTTAAGCAAAAAAAAAGTGTTGAAAAAGAGTAATTATTTATTAATTTTACAATTTAGTCCCTACTCGTCGCAGGAAAATGGAGTTTTCACAGAAGCACCGATGCTTGATCAGCCTCTCATTTAGAACCGAAAGCTATTCGAATTCAACTAAAATTAATCGAATAAGCCGATTGTTTTCACAGTTCACTTAACGAAACATTAATATATTCTTTATTGAATTTACAGCTGCATAAAACTCCAACATGAAATTAATTGCACCTCTATAGAATATCCTGTACTGTACTTCTGTCTTTTATGCAGACACTATCATGCTAAGACTTCGAAGAGAGAGACGTGATCAATTATTTCTTTTGAAAAATAAAAATAATATGGTTGAGTATATTCATTCATTTATTCATTTATAATTGCGTTACATGCGATATTGATAGCAGTCTAAATACATTTTTTCTAGGCTCTAAACAATCGCATGTACCTTGATAGGCACAGCAACAAGGAAGAGAAAGGGGCAGACATTTGTTAAAATTTATCTTAAAAATATTCGTCGACTGAGTAGTAGCATTTCGTAATTAAGAGCTTTTTTAAAGTATTTGTAAATTTATTTATATTGATTTCAGCTTTTAAATATTCTGGTAATTTGTTAAAGACTTTTATAGTCATTGAATATGGTCCGGAACTATGTAGTTTTAATTTAGAAGTTATTTGCACAATATTATTCTTGTATCGCGAATTATAATATCGAGGGGCGTCTCCTACCTTCACATACAAGTAAGTTTGCTTTTTTATAAATTTACATATTTCTAATATGTAGATGCCGGGCAAGGTTAGAATATTGAGGTTTCGGAAGTGCGGCTTCCAGCTTTCTTTTTGTTTTATATTTGTAATTATTCTAATACATTTTTTTGCAATATTAATAGATTATGGGCATCCACACTGTTACCCCATAGTATTACCCCGTAGCTTAACCACGCGTGGGCATGGGCGTAGTAAGCTGTGATTGCTGTGCTTAAATTCGTTGACTTTTTTAATTCTCTTAAAACGTAAATAAATTGCGATAATTTTTTCTTTATTTTTTGTACATGGGATTTCCAATCATTGTTTCTATTTTATCAGTATAATATTTTATAATGGAAATTGTCATACTTGAGAACCAGAAAAACTTTTGCTCCGCCTTTTTGTCGCACAAATTATGCCGTAAACCGTTTTTTTGCAAGACCTAGTTGTTCTTATCCTTATATCTGGTAAGAAATATTTTTCCTATATAATTTATAATTATAACTTATAATTTTGAAAAGTGTATTTGTAATTGATAAATTGATCACTTATTGTCAATGTTACTAAACGTCTTGATATTGTTTATAACATTTATTAATTCATTAAGTATTTCCAAAATAGTTGTTGACTTGTGACAGGGGTGTACTCAACTGTTGTGTATTAATGTTAGTTGAAACTGTTTAAGCATGTGTACAGACCTAATATGTTTTTATTAATGAGTGTAATATTGAACTCTACATTTCTCTGTTTAAATTAAAAATAAAACATAAAAAAACTGATAATTAAATTAATAAACATACATGTAGTAATATAGTGTAATAAATATGATTTCATTCATGTTGTCGTTCTTTTTCTAGGTTATCATTGGTTATGGTTGATAATAGAGTCCACTGCACAGTGTCGCTTTACTTGGTAAACCACAAAACCACACATTATTATTGAATGTAAGTAATAACGATATTACTTACATTCACACTAATTAGCCTAGCCTAAAGTAAGCACTGTAAGGCTTGTGTTATAGATACTAAGGTAACGGATGCATATATACATATACATAGATATGTAATATTCATAAATATATATATATAAATATCTATTGACAATATTATTGTCGTAAGCTTATGTAATTAATTTCCAATACTCATATTACAAAATCTAGTGAGATTCTATGTTTCCACATTGTTATCTATTGAAAAGGCTTTTAACAATACTAATTTAAGTAACTATGATTGATTTTTTCTTTTTTTCTTAAAAATATAATTAAACAATATTAATTATGTATAGATTTAATAAAATAACAAGAAAACTAAAAAGGTCAAAACCAGCCTCACCGCTGCTGTTGAAAAAGGTACATAAAGCTGACAGCGTTTCTTTGTTGGGTAGCTATACTTAAACGTTGGCTGAAGAAGTTGCTATATCTTTTATCCCCAGTCGCAGCAAATAAACTGGCGGACATTTCTTTAAAAAGAACTTGGCTTTCGGGCCCCATAAACCCATAGTCTCCACACCGAGGGAAACAAAGATGGAACTGCTCGCAAGTGAACTTTTGAACTTTCCGATTATCTGCCCCGGCTTCTTAAAATAAGTAGTGAAATTTTCACAACTAAATAAAATATAAAATAAATCAATTTTGATTTATATAAATTTTAACAGTTAGGAACGTGCCCGATTAAAATCTTAATACACTCGAGAGCAATGAATCCGGGTCACTTAAAGAATGTTAAAAATCTCGGAAACTAAAAATGATAGGTTAATGCAATAAATTGTATTTAATAGACAATGTAATACTCCTTAAATGAAAGTAAAAAAAATATGAGTCACCATACATTTTATTAACACAAAATTACATAAAGAAAAAAACTGCTGATCTCTCCTTAAAACAAAAATAGGAAACATGAAATGTTTGAACTTTATTACGATTTTCTTGAATTTTAATACTTCGTATTGCCTCCTCGTGCTTCCATTACTGCGTTTACGCGGTTTGGCATGCTGTACACCAAGTTCCTTATACGATTTTGGGGAATATTCTCCCATTCCTCTGTGAGAGCAATTTTGAGCTCACGAAGCGTGATTGGGGGAGGGTTTCGTTGTTTTACGCATCTGCCTAGCTCGTCCCAAGCATGCTCGATCGGGTTGATATCCGGGCTGCGCGCTGGCCACTCCATACGAGTAATGTTCATCTCTTGAAGGTAGTCATTCACAATCCTACCTGTATGAGGTCGGGCATTGTCATGCATAAATATAGCATCCTCACCTAAATTGACCATAAATGGACCAACGTGATCATTGAGGATTTCTTCCACATATCTTACGCTAGTTAAAGAGCCGTTTTCTATGATCACCAGCTCTGTGCGACTTTCAGAAGAAATTCCGGCCCACACAAGTACAGACCCACCACCGTAGGCTACTTTTTCTTCGATGCATGCTTGCTTGAATCTTTCCCCTGGTCTTCGATACACTCTGTGTCTTCCATCGTGCTTGTAGAGCATAAATTTTGATTCGTCGGAGAACATAACTTTTGACCAATCTTCAATACTCCAATTTACGTGGCTCTGGGCATATCTTATTCTTGAAATACGATGCCCACGCTCCAGTTTAGGGCCGTTTGCAGGTCTAAGGGGTTTTAAGTTAGATTCAGCAAGCCGACGTCTTACTGTCCATGCACTTGGGTTACTTCCTCCGAGGCGTCGAAACTGATTGGTGAGTTCAGTTCCTGTGAGAAAGCGATTTCGAAGCATGGTGTTCACCAAGTATCGGTCTTCTCGTGCTGTGGTACACCTGGTTCTGCCCGTTCCTGGTCTGCGTAGGTTAGAACCAGTTTCTTCGTAACGTCGGAGAACTCTGTGTACTGTTGACAGCGACACACCGACAGTCCTGGCTGTATCGCGCTGACTCCGGCCGGTTTCCAGCATTGTAAGTATTCTGGTGCATTCTTCAGGCGTAAGCGACATAATTTCAGCTTGAATAATGAATATAGAGCACTATTAACATGGTTTATGTACCCACATAAATGACAGATTACAAACAAAAGCAAAACCAAATGCTGTAATTTCGTAGTTCCATCTTCGAAAGTGGCCCTTTTTCAAATTTGATTTTTTTATGATATAACTTTACAATAACTAAGAAGTTTTAATACCTTCATTTAAGGAGTATTACATTGTCTATGAAATACAATTTATTGCATTAACCTAGCATTTTTAGTTTCCGAGATTTTTAGGATTCTTTAAGTGACCCGGATTCATTGCTCTCGAGTGTATATATAAATTACGTGTCACGTTGTTTGTCCGCGATGGACTCCTAAACTATTTAACCGATTTTAATCAAATTTGTACACCGTGGACAGTTTGATCCAACTTGAAAGATAGAATAAAGATTGAAAGTTAGGATAGGGACAGCAACGCGTGGCTGGGTCAGCTAGTATATTATAAATTATAAATATAAATTGTGCGGAAAAACCGCAAAATAGTTGTTTTACTTAAATGTGTAATATATGCGGGAGAGCAAGAACTAAATATAATACATTATTCATGAAAAGACAGTTTCACACAAAACTCCGACAAAAGAAGTCAAATAAAATTTTACCTTAGAAGAACAACAGCTGTCATGAGATATCATGAGATATAAACAAGCGAGAGATTTAAATTCCTTGCTATAAGTTAATTATCATATATATATATATATATATATATATATAAATATATATTTGTTTAAAATATATATATATATATATATATATATATATATATATATATATATATATATTATTTTGAATGGGTTCGCTATTGAACCCAATTAAGCCCCGGGGCCAAGACAGAATCCACGATGGAACGAGCTAACCCAGAAGCTGCCTATTCACCCTGACTTTGAAAATGGACGGGTTAAAAGTTCTCGAAAATACAGCCATAGGGTGGGAGTTCCACTCCTTTGCTGTGCGCTGAAGGACGTCGAGAAGCGCAACAGGTAGGAATAGCTACTAAAAAAGGGTGGTAGCCCGCAGTGCGTCTGGATGTCTGATGGAAAAAAGGAGATGGCGGTATGAGCAAATGCAGCTCCTGAGCACACTGAGTAGAAGACCGACGGGCAAATTAATAAATCCATTTAGCTGGTACATTTTTCATTCATTTGTTTTTTCTTTATTAATTTTTTCTTTGACATCGCTCATATCGCTCTACGGAAAACATGAAACCTCGTTATACTATTAAGTTCGATCTTGCATGGAATATTGTAGCCACCTTTGGGACGGCTCAACAAAATACCAACTTGCTGCACTGGACACGATTCAACGCAGAGCTGAGAGGCTCATCGGTGACAGGAAATTGGTGAAGAGCAAGCATCACACCTTAGCTCATCGCCGCAAAGTTGCCTGTCTGTCGGTCTTCTACTGACTGTACTTTAGAGAGTGTGCTCAAGAGCTGCATTTGCTCATACCGCCATCTCCTTTTTTCCATCGGACATCCAGATGCACTGCGGGCTACCACACTTTCTTGGTTGCTATTCCTACTTGTAGCACCAAGCGCTTCTCAACATCCTTCATAATGTGCACAGCAAAGGAGTGGAACTCCCTCCCTGCATCTGTATTTCCGAGAACTTATAACCCGTCCATTTTCAAATTCAGGGTGAATAGGCAGCTTCTGAGTTAGCTCGTTCCATCGTGGATTCTGTCTTGGCCCCGGGGCTTAATTGGGTTCAAGAGCGAACCCATTCAAAATAATATATATATATATATATATATATATATATATATATATATATATATATATATATATATATATATATATATATATATATATATATATATATAAATATTTTAAACAAATATATATTTATATATATATTTATATATGATAATTAACTTATAGCAAGGAATTTAAATCTCTCGCTTGTTTATATCTCATGATAATTTAAGATAAATTCGTCAATTTTAAATTAAGTCGATTATAGCAACAATGGAATCATAAAGGATTGTAAAAGTTTTACAACTTTTCATTTAGATTAATGAAACCACTTTTACCTGATTAATTGCCTATTTAATCAAAGCAAAAGACTCGTAACGTTAGGATTTAATCTAAAAATCAAAATTCAATGTGCAAACAATGGTGGTTTTGTTTAAATCCTTTTAGATTTGTAACTGCAGTTTAAGAATGTTTTAAAGTTAAAAAAATTCTACTGACTTAATGAGTGTCAATGTATTAACAAACTAGCAGCCCCGGGTTAAATATAACATGCACATATAATTCAGTTCTTACACTTACGCGCACATTACACATTTTAATAAAACAAACTTTTTTACGGATTTTTGAGCTCAATTTATTTTATATTTAATCCTGACGTTTCGACTCCTTTACAGGAGCCGTGAACACAGAATGACTAAGGTAATGGTCGTCATATATTTTCTACTACCTACACAATATTCTAATCAATCTAATTTTAATTTAAAGGATAAATTAAGGAATGATGTGATAAGAGAGTGGTATGGTGTGGAAGAAGATATAGTAACAAAGATATAAAAAGAGATGTTTGGACATGTAGAGAGGATGGACGAAAGAAGATTAACAAGACATATTTGGCAAATGTGCACGGGCAAATGGGTAACGGCAGACCAAGCGAACTTTCTGGGACCAAATAGAGGATGTCCTGAAACCAGACCAGGTCAAAAGTACCCTTAACTTACGAGATTCTATGAAAGGTCTGATGAGAATTGAAGAATGGAGCGATGTAGTCAGGATGCTGAAAAGTAGAAACCTGTGATCTCTGCCTACCCCTGTGGGATTTTATGTATGCACATATTTAGTACATTATTTAGTTCTTACACTTCCGCGCACATTACACATTAAATTAAAACACTTTTTTACGGATTTTTGCGCATGTTTTATTTTACATTTAATCCTGACGTTTCGACTCCTTTAAAGGTGATCACGACTCCTGTAAAGAAGTCGAAGCGTCAGGATTAAATATAAAATAAAACATGCGCAAAAATCTGTAAAATAGTGTTTTAATTTAATAGTACATTATTATCAAAACTGTGAAAAAAAATTTTCAAACACATCAGTGTTTCCGGAGGTTCCTTGACTTCAAATGAAACAGGGGCTAAAAACCTAACATGATTCCCAAAGCATAAAGAACTTGAGTTAATCAATTTTTGGCCATTCATCCATAATCGTAGACTAATCTTGTCAACTAATGTGTCATTGAGTTGTTCTCATTTTAGATATTGGAAAATTCAACTGTTATAATTATACGTAACGTTTATAAGACGAAATGCAAAAGTACAGACTGTCTGTAACTACAGACGGTCAGAAATGTACTGTGTAACTAGAGATGTCTGATCTGCCAGTTGCTAATGAAGCCTATATCTCATATTCATATTCATATTCGTATTCGTATTCGTATTCGTATTCGGATTCGTATTCGTATTCGTATTCGTATTCGTATTCGTATTCGTATTCATATTCATATTCATATTCATGTTCATGTTCATGTTCATGTTCATGTTCATGTTCATGTTCATGTTCATGTTCATGTTCATGTTCGTGTTCATGTTCATGTTCATATTCATATTCATATTCATTTAATCTTCACAATTACTCAATACATGTACTTTCTTCTTAGGATTAAAATCAAAGACCTCCAAGTGTTTCCCAACAAGTGTTTTACTAAAAATTCCTGCATCTCATCAACAATACATAAACTCCTGAAAAATATGCAGAAGGAAGTTAATTCTATTTTCAAGAATTAAATAAATAAATATTACACAATTTACTGAAGCCAAGCAGCTAAAGCACTTGTGTTATGGAATACAGAAACAATACCGGTACCACAAAAGCCAGACCCTTTCGAATACACAAAATTTCTTTTTCTCTGATACGACCGGGGATTGAACCCGAGGCCTCGAAGTGGCTGTATGCGAGCCACTCGACCACGAAGATTAACAAATTTTAGATTCCTAATTTATATGGATTTGTGTCAAGTGACGTCATAGTCTATGTAAGAAAGAAAGAAAAGAAAAAAAACATTTATTTGAAATTTAAAGACACAACAACAAAAGATGTATATAAATAAAAAGAGTAACAACTTAAAAAAAAGAAAAGAAAGATAAATATAAAATAGGAAAAAATACATAAATGGTGTGTCTAAGGCCAAAAAGTTTAAAAAGTTATAACTCATAATAACCTTATTACCTAGAAATCTGATATTCTAATCTATAAAAAAACATTATTTTTATAAGTCACAGATGTTTTAGACACTTAACATAGTTACCTAATTTAATTTATTTGCTATATACTTAATGATGAGCTCCCTAACATAATATAACATTATTAATTTGTGACCAGCTCTCTCGGGTTTGCAATAAGCAATTAACATATGTTATAAATAATTTAGATTATTGAAATTCCAATATATTTATTCGGTAGAATACAAAAAAAAATGCTGTAACATAAAATTTTCCTTACATCTACCGAAAAGGTATCAACATATCGCACATACGGTGCTATAACGTCACTTATGCAAATGGTGTAATATTTCAGGGGGAGCATTTAAAAATTGAACATCCTTACAACATATAGTTTTTCTCGGCTAAACAAATAAAATAATAAAGCTACAACTTTGAACTTCATTTAAGAGTAAAAGCAAGCAAAGTAAAGAGGTAGAGTAGAGGTAGGAGTATTTTCTCATACTCAGTTCAGTTTTGTCTTAAATTACATAAGTGACGTTATAGCACCGTATGTGCGATATGTAAAAAACATTCATTTACAACGCTGAACTTCTGTGGAGCCAACACATAACTAAAATAATATAATAAACTTTTTGATAAATAATGATAAAAAATAAAATAAATTATATACCTCTATTTATTGTTAACTTGTTTGCGGTCCATATTTACAAATAAAATATAATTAATATATAATGGTTCATTTTGTATCACCAGCTCATGTAGTACTTCAATCCTTTGTTTATATCCCAGCGGCCTTACAAGTTGTGGAAGGCGCTCAACTTGTGTTATGCTTATCGACATAGCCTTACAAAACGACCCTTTGTCTGCGCGGAGTCTGTCTAAGAGTAGAATAGAGGCATCAAGGAATTTGGCAATATAATCCGTAAGACTTAAGAAAGCATATAACTTGATAAGATTAAGGTCGGACGCCGTTTGGTGCAATGGTAGCAATCCTACCTTTCGCACCTACTACGGTCGTGGGTTCGAGTCTAGGAAGGGGCAGAAGTGATAAACACAAGCATTTCTACCTAAGTCATGGACTATTTATATCTATGTATCATATATGTATGTCTATCCGTTACAATAGGATACATAACAGAAGCCTTATAGTGCTTACTTTGGGCTAGACTAATTGGTGTGAATATAAGAAATATTTTTATTTTTACAATAAATGAGAACATGAAACAAGCCTAGTGAAAAATAGCCTTGCAAAGAACATATTTTACATTTTTTGTGATTAAGATAATCTTGCACTTTGTCAAATAAGTGTGCTATAAGTTATTCTTATTGCGTGCGTATAGTAGCTTTAATTAAGCAAAGGGTCGGTCGGGCCAACTTGAACCTGTTTGTCACAAGTGAAGCTTCGACATGGCGAATTTTGTGTCAAATATTCTCCTAATATTGTAATCGTACTTATGCTAAGTTATTAATTACTAGGTCGATGCAGTCGCTAAGCATAAAGCTTCGCTAGCACCATATATTGAAGCGGAGTGTTATACTAATAAAAAAAAAGTATAGTAAATTTTTAAATTCCATAAGAATGAAAACTTTCACAAAGTTTTTGTTTCAATGGGAAATCCTATAGAGCCAAAGTTTTTTGTTCATAGCTTTTGTTTTTGCGAATTCCAAAATTCGGGCTCCGTCACGATCTAGCCCTAAACCTGTTGGTTCCATTCATTACAAAAGATACGGAAATCGGCTCAGAACTCATAAAGTTATGGCGTCACATACATTTCGTCATTGAAGCTGATCCATGAGAGCTTCACTCTAATAATAGTGCTTCTTATATGTATTTTGTTATTAGTTGTTATGATTTGTTATGAATGTTTTGTTATACCTGTTTGTCGTCCTCAAAGTAAATAAATCTATATAAATCTGTTTAGAACTTGTTAACATTTAGGTCTTTGTGTCGATTACTTTATTGAAAATCCATATAATCTAAACGGTCAGCATTTAATAATAGTAAACTGAAATACGCCAAACTAGTTTTATTTATTATTAGACAAGTTATGTCGATTTTTATTATTATTTTTCCTATTAAAATTTATCATATAAGACAGCATTGATAATGCAAAAATTAAAAATTCACAAAAATACTGTAGTTTATTTTTTCCAGCAATTTTATTTATTCATAACAATTATACGGGTTTCATTCCAGTTACAAAATTATTTTATATAATATAATCACTAATTAAAACATAATATAATTAAATTAAACCATCCGTTCTCCATAAATTTCAAAGCCGCATTCATTATTGGCTTCCACTCGTCAGCAAACAAGTCCAGTTCAGGAAATTTCACTAGTAAAGGATTGAGGGCCCTATGAATTCAGCAGAGTGGGGAGAGATTTTATTTAATAAATTAAAATGGAAAGGCAGACCCCTTCGGGATTCGAACCCAGGACCGTCGGTGCGAAAAGCAGGATCGCCACTGTTGCACAAAACGGGCGACAATTATATATAGTAGTGTAGTAGTAACGGGTTTTATATATAGTTTGGATTCCACTGAGATGGTCTTCAAGTTCCATAAGTTGGGAGGTGTAACCCTGGGATTACTAAGATACCTATGGTAGCTGGGCTCATTACTTTCGTTATAACAAGACTTGTCCATTTTACCTGACGACATGAATAATGGACGACCGTTTGGTACAAAGGTAGGTGCAAATCTTGCCTTTCACATTTACGGTCCTGAGTTCGAATCCCGGAAGAGGCAGATGTTTGTTTGATGAATACGAGCATTTGTACTTGAGTCATCGGTATTTTATATATATTTCTATAACTATTACATATCCATGTAACATATATGTACACGTATGTCTATTTGTTACTGTAGTATTCATAACACAAGCCTCATAGCGCTCACTTTCGGTTAAGCTAATTGGTGTAATTCTAAGAAATACTATTAAATATAATATTATTGGAACAAGGAGGCTGCTCTACAGTGGAGTTACAAAAGCTTGTTTTTTTTTTGTTCTTAGAACAATTATTTGATTATAAATAGCACAAAACCAAGTGATTGCTATAAAAAGAAATATCGTAATAGATTATATTATTATTGAAGGTCATCTTGGCCGAAAGATAAAGCAGTTTCGAGATCGACACCCGGTAGATGTTTGTGCGATGGCAACATTTGCACTATACGTGTATTTATATATATTTCTACGAATATATACCCATGTTTCATAATACATATTTATGTATGTCTATCAGTTACCCTAGTAGCCGTGACATAAACGTATTTTCATTGGATTAGGATATTATGAGTGAAACAAACAATGCTTATCCGTATCATAAAAGGAAAAATATGTATGTATGAAATATATTATTATTATTATCAAAAATATTTGCTTAGTGTTAGGTCCTATATTTAGATTTCGACAGATTAGTTCGGTTTGCTTTTAATTTATAACAGAAACCTGTTAATGGCCTTATAATATTATTAGCTTGTAATATATAATAATATTTGAGCCGCTGTTGGTTTCTTTAATAAATAAATTAATATATTTTTTTTTATTATTTGTAATCCAGTGTCTGTTTATCTTTCTATACCTTCAAGCTTTGGAATTAAAATTGATCAATATTCTATAAGCATTAATCAAAAAAGTGTCGGTCGATAACATATACGGACGATATTTGTGTTGATTCTTGCATTACATAATTAAGTTTATTACCATTCAAATAAAGTGCATATTCAATCAACTAAATATGCCCGCACCATACCTAACCTACTCAAGCCTACTCGAGCAGCCATAAAGAGAAAATGTTGTCCTAATGCCACGTGGCAACGTGTAGGTCGTGAAAGGAGTTATTCGGCCACCATAAACTTTGTCACAAAGAGTACACAACCAAAGACATTTTACATTAATAGTAGTCACTTGAAAACCGGTCAAGCCTTTTGGCAGGTCTGACCAAATATTGGTACTATGATTTGTGACAAACTACGACATGAATACAAGAGTATCGACGCAAAATAGAGTAGTTCTTCATTCTGTAAGTGCTAGCTTTTAAATTTAAACCATGTTAATTTTTTCTTTGCGAATCGACCAGCTTGGGTGTAGAAATAGACACTTGTTTATATGTCTGGTTACAGAATTTTTTCTATACTTTGTCCAATGTAGGATGATACTTTTGACAGATGTCACTTCCTTATTGCTACGTACTAAGGTTGCGTTTGTTTCCTTATGTTTGGCTTGACATTGCAACAGCAACTTTATACCCTCTATATAGGTGTCAACTGTTAAAAGTATCATCCTATATTGGACAAAGTATAGACAGGCTTGCACTTAAATAAGCAATAGGCCAAATTTTGAGATACTGGAATTTTTTGATATACTTCCAAGGACATTTTTCTTGAAAAAATACAACACGGCAAGCACTGAAAGGGTGTGAAGTCTTTGCTATAGCAGTTGCCTACATTCCTAAAGATTTTGGCTCTGACTCCCATTTATAATAGCATATTATGCGTAGCTTATCGGATAAGGAATAATCCAGCTCTGTTCGATAAAAGCATCCTGCTACAAACTAGCGTCCTCTAGTTCTCACCTTTGTTAAAGTCGTTTATTCTCTGTTTATTATTGCAATGTTTCAGGACACTTAGAACAGATACTTGTTGACTTTATCGTAATCAATGATATAATGAAACCAAAACACTTTTATTACTGTGCTAAGAGAATAATATTGTTTTTGGTGAATTATGTATGGTGACGATGTATAATATTGTAAATGTCGTTTCTTCAGTTACAGCTGACGAGTTTCTTGCGTCCATTCTTCTTGTCAGTTAAAAGATTGAATAAGTGGTAGATAAAGATGTTGGACGAATCAAAACAACTTATTTTAAGTGCATTTGAATAAAGGTATTTTTGTTTTCTGATAATATTGATTGCGTAGATAATTCAACTCAGTTTGAAATTAGGCATTTGACTAAATAGTTGCAACCCGAAAAGCCTCCTCTTACGAAAAAAAGGTTTAAATTATCAGATTCCATGTCACTATACCTTGGCATGGCGAACAGCCAGCATGATGCCGTCTCCGACCACATCCCCAGAAGCACTACATCACAATTAACAAACACTTCACTCCACTGACCACAATTGAACACCGAGCCACACAAAAGCTATCAGAAATCCCGAACAGCTGTAAAGGTCAGCATTACCAAAACAAACAGCGAGGCTAGCGAGCGGACCGCGAACTTTTTTGCGAGTGCTGGTCGCCGCTCGGAACTGGTCGTTGGGGGCGTAGGAGGGGAAGGGGGAGAAGACCGGTCTGACTGGCGACCGGCGTCTGCGCAGCGCCCGGTGATGCGGTACCTCATTAATTAAAGAATACATTGATAACATTTTTTTTTTATTAAAATATCTTGTCTTTTTCCCTCGCATTAAAAAAGTTTTAAAAGCTATATTTACAGAAAATACATATAACATTTTAATATGATAAAGACTTATTTTGCAACCAACATCGTTTACCACAACATAAACTTAAAATATTTTTAAAAGGTCTCTTCCCAACGAGGTTCCATTGCCATTACGGCTTTGTAAAAAAAATAATTTTCCTCAACATAGAGTTGAAACATAATATCAATGAAGAGTTTATAAAAAAAATAAAACTAGGTCGATGGAGTCGCTAAGCATAAAGCTTGCACCATATATTGGAGCGCAGCGTTATACTAAAAAATAATAATAATAATGTTTAGTAAATTTTAAAATTCCATAAGAATGAAAACTTTCAAAAAGCGCACGCTTTTTGTTTCAATGGGAAATCCCATAGAGTCAATGTTTTTTAGTCATAACCTTTTTTGTTTTTATGAACTTCAGAATCTAGTCCTAAATGTGTTGATTCGATTCCACACAAAAATTATTAAAATAGGTTAAGAACTCGGCAGAAGAAGTTATGGCATAACAGACATTGCTACATTGAAGCTGATCCATGGGATATTGTAGACACTATGTATCTGTATTATGCATTTTCTTACAAGCGGTAGGTAAATACATACGACGTACATTTTATTTATAATAAAAAAAATCACATATCTCATATAAATATTCAAATTATCGTCTCTGAATTTTTTGATGAAGATTTAACTAAATTGAAGTTTGCGATATGCTGTGCAATCTTAGAGCTATCAATATTTTTTCGACAACAGCACCATCTAGTAAGAAGCGTTGGTAACTACGGTATTTCTTCACTAAATAAACATTTCCTTGTTCACGGAAGTTTCTTTAAACCAAATTAACAAAACGACTTATGCTCAAAATGATAAACTGACTGATTTTCATAAAGCGAAATATGATTCGTTGTAGAATATTGAGCAGAAAAAAAAATCAACCTATTTTTAATACCACGTGGTAATTTATAGTGTTATGGCAACACTACTACAAAAGAATATTGTGTCCTCTTACACCCATATACTATAATATCTATAATAAAGTACTCTTAGGTCTGAATACCATTTTTATTCAAATAGAAAATTAATAATTTCTATTTTTATAATAGGTATTTGTGTATTGAATGTGTGTGCTTTTACTATTTACGTTAAGTTGATAAAGTTCCTCCGTGCGACTTATTGTCAAATATGTACAAGTTACAGTGATACAATTTAGTAAAAGTGCTTTACTTCGATAAGTTTGGACCCAAAAGTAGGAATCAATGATCTTTTAACCATGCTTAAAAAGTTTTGCTGTGTGTTCAGTGATAACTTATAAAGAAGACGGTAAGAGCCTCATATTAAATTAATTGTGTTAGATCATACAGATTGGTTTGACAGAGCGAAAGTGATCTTCTGACGAAGCTAAAAGATCCCGTGTTCGAATCTGGGTAGTCATGTTTGTATGTATTTTATTTTTTTGCATTCACAATGCATTATTTCTATAATATATACAATACGCCTATAAAAAACAACCACGCCTCACAGCTCTCAGGTGGGATTTGAACTGCGAAAGGTCATTTCGCTATCCGAGCGAGTGATCGATGTTTGTATGATGAATACGACCGATCTTCTCACCAGTATTTTCCTGTTAAGAGTGGGTTATAATAATATGCCTATATCTTTAAAACCAACTGCTTTAAAAGTGTGAAAGCTCTATTTCAGTACATAGTGTAAGGGGTATTCGGCTTTTTGTTTTCTCACCCTTATACTTAACACTTATTCAAATAATTGAAAAGCTGCTACTTTAAAGAAATGTATACGCATAATAATATTTTGAGATATTATGATGTACTGAACTAGACATATACTAAATATGATATGATTAATTTCAAATCATATACATATTTTCCCGTTGGAGTAGCCAGTGATCACAGATTTCCATATTTTACGATTTGACATCCATATCTCGCTTCTTCAATTCTCAACAGACCTTTTATGCAAGCTCATCGGGTAAAGATACTTTCGACTTATATATTGCAATCTTGGGTTTGCGACAAAAAATATGATTTATTGTCACTCGGAAGTAGTACGATAGATTAAAAAGGAAGTGCTTATTTTATTCTAGTTTTGTGGGTTATTTTTATAGTAATTCTGTAGAAGAATCGCGTATTTTTTTTTTAGGTAAGCTAGGATTACAAACTTCATTATAATTACTACATTATAGGCCATAAAATTTAAATATGTTTTATTTAATAAACCACATTGCACACACATACATATAATTTTGGCGGTCTTTTAGTGTAACGGTAGCGGTCCTTTCGTACCGACGATCCTGGGTTCAAGTTCCGGAAGGGTTTGTGTGATGAAAGCATTTTTGCTTATATATGTATTCCTATGGTTATTAAATATTTATGTATCATGAATGTATGTCTTTCCGTTAGCCTAGTATCCATAATAGAAGCCATACAATTCTTTATTTTGGCTATTAAGAAAATATGATAATTCATTTAAGCAAATTAATACATGCTTATTATTTTTTTATACCTGCAGATTTTTATATCTAAAAAAAACAACGGGTTGCACTCCGATAGTGTCGGCAGAAGTGAAAACATTTACAGTAACGTTGTGCATTTTTGATATTTTGGAATGGTTAGGGAATAATTCGCACGAATTGCTTTCATTATCAGTATAAAAGTACTATCATATATGTAAAATACAATATTCATTTGAATAGCGGATAATAATGAAGGAGCAGGCATACATTTTCGCCACGCGGTAGAAAGAGCGGGGATATTACTCTCCTACACCGCGCCGGTCTACTCTCCCTCCATCTTACGAATTTTCGATCAGGTCGCGTGTCCTGAAGCGATTTTAACAATTTTTACCCATCCCAATAAAAGCACAACGCCGCTAAAGAAGTTTTCACTTGTATTCCGAACGTTCAGCAGATGACCTTGACCTTGACCTAGGTAGATCCGTCGAATTATTCCAACCTGTCGCCAGAGCTTTCTTTTTTTTATTTATTTATTCTATTTTAACAATGGATAAATAAGAAACAGTAATTATTTTACACGAGCAAAGATTAAGGGGATGTTTTTTATTTAGTTTAGTGCCTAGAAAAAATATTTTTATTTTTGTTGACATTCCCTTTTTTCAACTATGTAGGTTGTGGAATTTACTTTTAATTTTTATGTTAATTATTATTATGAAATATAATTACCTAGTTATGTCTTTAACTCTAATAAAAAAATGTATTTATACGAAGCGATCGTCAAATTTTCTGTAGATCAATAAGAAGAGTACTGGACCGGTAAGCGCGAAGATTTATCTCAGCCAAAAAGAGCAGTGCCCGCTATTAATGACTTACAGTCTAAAGATTCTCTTTTAAGAATATAAAGGGAAATTGATATATTTACTGTATAGTCACTATATTAAAAATATTATACATACATAAACACACGCTTTTATCCCGCATAGGGTAAGGTAGCAGGGTAGGCAGAGATCACAGATTTCCACTTACCACGATTCTGACGTACATCTCTCACTTATTCAACTCTCATCAGCCTCTTCATACAAGCTCGTCGGTTGAGGGTACTTTTAACCTGGCCTTTTTTCAGGACATTTATGAAAAATAATTATGTATTAAAAATATAATACAAAACTTTAAAAAAGTGATAATCTTTCGTTCGACACTAGAAATAAATATAAACTTGCTGTTCTAAGTTTCAGATTGCAACAAAGAAATTAATGTTATTTTTGGGTACAAGTATAGTATAATAAGATACCACACCATGTAACGGAACTGCTTTAAGATAAAATAAAATAAAAAATAAAGAGCAGACTATTTTATAATTAATAATTATTTTGAAGACCAAAACGCGTTTATTTTATTTAACATCATCAATACCTAGGTCTTACGATGCCGTGGCATAGTTGTTGAATTTCTAATTAATGCATTGTAAGTGCATAAATATCATCTTGTCTTTTTCCTATTAAACAGCGGCTTAATAGTTGTCCAACAACGGTTAAATTTGTTTGGTACATACATAAGTTGTAAGTATATTAGTTAATAGATGGCGCTGTACGTTTGTGAAGCGCGATATTGTTTCACATAGCGGCAGTAATCTATAGCTAAATTAATATTATAATACATTACTCCTCCGATGACCCGATGGCTTGGGCCAATCCCTCTAAAATTCCTCCCACACAGGATAGAACTCACTCAGTTACTCACCACATACACACTCACGTATAGTCTGTACACCGCTCCCGTAGGTCCAGAGTGCGAAGACGCGAGACTTTACCAGGTACAGAGGCGTACCTGCGCGCTTCTCTCCCCTACGACACGACGTACCATAGCCAAGGTCCGTGTCCTTAGAGGCCCCTATCCGGCTAGAGCTCCGTAGTGAAGCTATGGTGGTTCGCTACTCTCGGCTTGAGGTCCATTTAAGGATCTCGCTATCCCAGAACCCGGTATCGTTGTCAAGGTCATCTGCGACCATAATAACAATCAAACATCTAAAAAAAATCTAATAAATACGTTCCGGAGTGTGGTGTTTGACTTAATTCCTGGCTTAGTGGCATTTCTTTGGGCAATAGTCTTTCTTATAATGTTGTAATAAAAAAGTGTTTTTTATTCGTCCATAAATTAATACCCGACTCTTGGCGGTCGATGTCTCGAGGCACCAATTCCGTTCTCGTCTTCTCATTTCTCATTCGGCTCAACGTCAATCTGAAAGGGTTGTCGTTCATCTCTCTTGACTTGTGAAACGCTTTCCGCGTCCGCAAATGCCGTTTCGTAATAGTCTCATTAATTTAGTTGAATGAAAACGAAAATGGAAGTAATAAAAACGTTTAGAAGCCAGTTAGAAAAGACGTATCGTTTTACGGTACCAGGGGTCAACCCCTCGGGAAAAATTGAGCACTGAAATTGTTACATGCTGAAATCCAAAACAATGGGGTATTCGAATGCAATGAATTCTTTTTAATAAGATACCAAATAAAACAATTTTGATTTATGTAAATTTTAACAGTTAGCAATGTGCCCAATTAAAATATTGTGAAGATAGTTGAAAATGACGACCATTGCCCTAGTCATCCTGTGATCACGGCTCCTGTAAAGGAGTTGAAACGTCAGGATTAAATATAAAATAAATTAAATGCGCGAAAATGTAAATACTAAATATGTTTACCAAATAACGTTAAGGAACTACATATAAATAATCCCAAATATTATTAGGAAAAACATATTACAGTCTTCATAACGACATTTTACTATTTTGAATTTAAGTTAATAATATAAATTTTGAAATGTGACATTATAATTGAATTTTAATAATTTTGTTTACATACAAGCCTTACAGTGTTTACTTTGGGCTAGGCTAATTGGTGTTTAATAAAACAAAAAATAAGGTTTCACTTGAGTTATTATGTTTGTATCTGTTTTTTTAAATATATTATAATGTAAATTACAGAAAACAGTTTTTTTTAATAAAAACAAAATTTAAATTTATAAAATTTCATCTCAATAAATAAAAAATACCTGTCACAGTGTTTGACCGCGATGAACTCTGAAACTACTCAACCGATTTTGATGCTTTTTTTTAGTTCTTCTAGATCTAGTTTCCACTTAACACATAGGATAGGTTTCATTTTATTTTGTAATAAAAAAGTGTTTCATTGCAATTTATAATAACTCAGTAACCGGGTCAGCTAGCTATAAATAAATACGTAGGGAAAATTATACAGCAACCATTTTTAAAGTCCATTGTCTTTTGCGTTACGACCATAAACAGCAACCATTTACCATCATGTGACGCATAACTTTTACCGGCCTTTCTTAAAAAATGGCTGCCAAAGTTTTCCTAAAAACGTGCTAACGGCACAGGTCACGTATGAAAAGAATGAGCTCTCTCAATCCCTTAGGCTATGGAAGCTGATCGTCGTCAGCATATGTCACCGGTGAATAACAGCTTACTAAGGCGTGTGAAGAGTAAATCATGAGGAATTGAGAACAGGGAACCGGGGGCTTGGAGTCAGGTGCAACCAAGCACTGCTTAAATCATGCATCACTTCAAAAAGCTTTAAAGTTATCGTTCTACTTGAGTTATAGCTGATATTTATATTCAACATTTAGGTTAGGATTTGCAATAATTTAAAATATTAAAAATAAGTTCTTTTTCCTCTTAATAGCATCATTTGAAGAATAATAAGTTATAAACAATTTAAATAAATGCTAACTTGCACTTAAATATTATTCTTTACTATTGTAAAAATGTGTCATAATTACAGGTCAAGTTAGTTATAATGTGATATATGTTTAAGTGCCTGTTTCATTCATATCTGAGTCATGGGTATTTATATATATTTTTAAAAATATTTCTCATCTATGTATCATATATGTAGGTATGTCTTTCCGTTACGCTAGTATCCATAACACAAGCCTTACAGTGCTTACTTTGGCCTAGCTAGGCTAATTGGCGTGAATGTAAGAAATATTATATTATTATTATTATTATTACAGGTACAGGGTTAATGTGCACATAATATCACTATATTCAGAAACAAATATTTATCATTTTTTATATTTTGATACATTTTAATAGAAATTACAAAAAAAAAAACCGGCCAAGTGCTCGCGCACCGAGGATTCCGCATAAAATATTTTTTTTACATGATGTAACAAAAAATTTACGGTTTTCGCAATTTTTCCTTTATCTGTGATATAAGACGTTGCTTCGTACAAAATTTCAAGATTCTGAGTTCGCGGGAAGTACCGTGTAGGTTTTGATTCCCTTGCGAGTGTCGCAATTTTGCGGAATTTTGCGGCATAAACGTCTGTATCTTTTGATTGCGTTGGCTTAGAAGTTTGATTTTTTCACAGCTCCAAGGGACAGTAGACCTGAGTATTTGATATAAGTTCCAGCTTGATGCCTCCACGCGTTCCTGAGAAAAAGGCTCTTGACAGACAGACAGCCGGACGGACGGACAACAAACAACAGAACCCTAAAAATCGACTCGGTTCACTTGTTACTTTCAGGCTGGACTTGAACTCGCAACCTTCGGATGTCCAGCCCACTGCTCTCCCATTTAAGGCTCGGTAGCTCAATTAGGAGAGCAGTGGACCAGACATCGGAAGTCTTAATGACACTATTTTATCATCCAATTTCAACTTTAGCTTGCTTTTCAGAATATACGGAAAATTAAAACAAAGTGAATTTCAAGTTTGCTCTTTCACATTGAATTGAACAAAGCAACAATGAAGTCATGAAAGGAAGGAATTTAGTTTTCAAACTAAAATGGACCAACAATGATATCGTTTGCTGAATAACCTTTCTTCCTTTTAAATAATATTATGTTAACATTATGTTAAATCTTAACATTTGACAAAGGAAATTCAGATAATTATTAAAACATGTTATTCTTATTTATATTTTTAAACTATAGGTGTACTTATTAATAATATAACAAAATCTTCTGATTAATAAAATATGTTATTATATTTCCTTAAATTAAATATTAATAAGTAATTTAATTTGTTTAGTTCAACTTTAATAATATATTCTTTTAATTTATAATAAAAAAATAATTATGGTTCCCACTGTTAAAACCTGTTATTTTTTTTATTATTTTGAATGGGTTCGCTCATTTTCCAATAAGCCCGGGGGCCAAGATAGAATTCACGATGGAACGAGCTAACTCAGAAGGTGATCATTCCCCTGGCTTTGAAACGGGTTATAAGTACTCGGAATTACAGACGCAGTGTTCCACGTGTTCAGAATCAAGTTCAATCATCAGAAAGAAACAACTCAGCTCGATAGTAACAATAGTTAATATTTATAAAATAAATATTCGATACCATCACATGCATTGCTCTTGACTCAAGCTAAGTAGCTAAAGTACTTATGTTATGGAATTTAGAAACGACGTCACTTACACAATACCCAGACCCAAATCAATATACGGAAAAAATATTTTAATAGAAAAATATTATCTGCCTGTCGGTCTTCTACAGAATGTATTTTGGAGAGTTTGCTAAGGAGCTGCATACCGCCATTTCCTTTTTTCATCGGACATCCAGATGCATTGCGGGCTACCACTCTTTCTTGGTTGCTATTCCTACCTGTCGCATCAAGCCCTTCTCAACATCCTTCATAATGCGCACAGAAAAGAAGTGGAATTCCCTCCCTGCGTCTGTATTTCCGAGTACTTATAAGCCCTCCGTTTTTAAAGCCAGTGTGAATAGGCACCTTCTAGATTAGCTCGTTCCATCGCGGATCCTGTCTTGGCCCCCTGGCTTGATTGGGATCAAGAGCGAACGCAAACAAAATTTTTTAAAAATATTAGAAATAATCGACTCGGACAAGTGAGTTTATAGGCCTGCCTGAATTTATCATATAATTTAGCATTGAGAAATGCAAAAAAAAATAAAACAATATAGAAAAGTTAGTTTTTCTCATTGAATCGGGATCTTAGAGTGGCTTTACCAAAAAACCTTTATCCCATTTAACTACGGAAGTCGTAAAGTCAATTCATAATCATTGAAATATGGCCTCCTCCAAGCAAATTTAGTTTGCAGAGCTTACAAGTCAGTAATTTGAGTTCGTCTTTAATATCGGCAACAGGTGTGCGAAGCGACTTGCCGTAATAATCAAAGTTAAGGATTACTGCCTTTTTACCCGCAGTTAATCACTTAAATAGACCGCGGTGAGGCCGTTCACGTCATCTGCTCGCGGCGGAGTTTGCTTACGACATATTCCATACAGTTTATGTATTTTTTATATGTGATTTTATGGCATAGATGGATGTAAATTAAGTCATGTATTGTTATTCAAAAACTTATTTTCTTCAAGATGGTAATGAATGAAGAGGAGAACTTATATGTGAAAGAAAAGGCTGGGTGACTTAACTACCTCATGCTTTTATTTTACTTCAAATCTTTTGTTTAAGATTTTATGTGCTTACTAACCTACCCAGTCACGCGTTGCTGTATTATAAATTAAATAAAACCTCCCCTTTGTCCTGAGTCGGCACTAATCCAGCAAAATGAAAAAAATCATCATAATCGGTTGAGTAGTTTCGGGGTTCATCGCGGTCAAACACTGAGACAGGGAATTTTTATTTATAAAGTTACATAAATAGCCATGACTCACGTACAAATGAAATTAATGAATACAAAATTCATCACACAAACATCTGCCCCTCCCGGGATTCGAACCCAGGATCGTCGGTGCGAAAAGCGGGGTCGCTACCGTTGCACCGTTGCACAAGCCTTACAGTGCTTACTTTCGGCTAGACTGATTAGTATTTTCTTATTTTTAATAAATAAATAAATAAATATTAGACAATTTTAAATATATTCTTCTGAAGCCAAGCTTAGTGTCGAAAGCACTTGTGTTATGAAATTCAGAAGCAACTACGGTACCACAACACCCAGACACGAGCCAATATAGAAAAGTCCGTTTTCTATATTGACTCCTTTGAGATCAAACCCAGAACTTTGGAGTAGTGTACCATAAAAACGGAGGCGTCAATATAAGAAATATTTGAATAAAACACTTTTTTACGGATTTTGCGGACTTTATATTTAATCCTGACGTTTAGACTCCATTACAGGAGCCGTGATCACAGGATGACTAGGGCAATGGTCGTCATATATTTGATTTAAATCAAATTGTTTCAATTTACATTTTGTTTTAGTTATTAAATTCTCTGTAAAGGAATAGAACCTTCAGGATTAAATATATAATAAATTATGCGCAAATTCCGTAAAAATAGTGTTTTCAAATGTGTAATGTGCGCGGAAGTGTAAGAAGTAAATTAAAAATATTATTATTACCTTGTTTATATTGTATATAGGATATAACTATAAATTAGTTTTATACAAAATATATTTACGTGGGGCAAGCGAGCGTGTCCTAAAGATAGCAAAGCGGCTTATAAGGGTGCTGACATGGATACTGCATGGCACCGGCTTACATCTGGCGATCACATCAGGTAAACATATACAATAATATGATCAAATACACTTCAAACGCACTGATTTCTCCCTTTATTAATTATTTATTTAAAATTCTCTGTAATTTCCCAGTATTTCTAAACATTTTTATTATTATCTCCCACCTTCATTCATCGCATAGGTACCAAGCACACATCCACACCTACACATAAACACCAAGGAGTATGTAATCACGACGTTTTATAAACACTGCGCTGCCGCGGTTGCTTAGATGAAGCCTGTACAGACTTGCTAGGCTATGGCACTTTTTAGATGGTATTTAGACAGTACGAATCTGACATAAATTTGAAGCCAGGCCGGATTATCCATAGAGGATTCACCATCTCCCTCCCCGGCGTTCGGAGGGTGCCCAAGTTGCCAGGGGCGCAAAAAAAATACACACCACCGAGACACATCATATTAACATATACATTCAATGATTATTTGTTTCGTTTTTTATTTTTAACTTTTTTGCTATATGATTATTTGAATTATGCTGTCTTTACTACTTACTGTTTTGTAACTTTGTTAAAAAACACAACCAATATTTACCGTAGTTACGGGGGCACTGGTGACATGTAATACGGGTTTTATATAGAAAACCTTTCTCTGGCTCCCGTCTCCCACATAAATGGTCTTTATGCATGTATTGATAGATTTAGACTAATGTATCACCTTAATATCTCTTATACAGAAGTATCCTTCTATTTACTTGTATTATGTCTTTTGATACTTAGGATAAATTGTATGCCTTGGCAGCCTCTAATTAAGGAGATGACAAAGGCAATGCTCGTCATGGAATGGTGCCCGATTAAAATATTGTGAAGGTATTAGAAGATATTATATGAGGACCATTGCCTTAGTCATCTTGCGATCACGGCTCCTATAGAGGGGGCGAAACGTCAGGATTAAATATAAATTGTGCGCGAAAAATCCTACATAAATTGTTTTATTTAAAAGACAATGTAGAAATGTATTTACTGTTTTTATTGCTGAAATTGAAAAAATAAAATAATTCGTTTGTATATTCATTGACAATACCACAATTTCGTTTCCTGTGCCTGATAAAATCAAATATCTTTTCGAAATATATTCGCTTTATAACAGAATTAAATTCCTTTTCAATTTGTAGATGTAATAACTGCGATAGGCTCAGTGACAAAAATGATATAATTTCCACGGTCAACTTACCGTAAAATGATAAGATTTTACTTTTAAAATCAAACTCTATGCGTGCGACTTATAGCTCAAAATAAATTGACTTTTTCGTGGATTGGTGCCGTTTATTGTGCTTAAATGATCAAACTTTATATTATAAATTGAATAATTTTCTTTTCTACAATATTTACACATTTTATAATCATTGAAAAAAAACCTCAATATACAATAATCGTGTTTAAATTATCGTCAGTCAGCGTTCTGACTGATATACAAATATTCCATTGGATATTTGTATTTCATTCCATCTGAGAAAAGTGTTTTAAAAATAATTTACTTTACTTTTCATTTTTCCCCTTAGAAACAAACATAATGAAAAGCCATAAAAACTCTACTATATGCTAGACGGAATATCCTATTCTTTCTTTATTGAGTAGGTGACTTTGGTTCTCATTTATATCACTTACAAAGAAACACAGTCAATTTTACTTTAATGTGTGGGAAAAATGTGTTTTGTCCAAATCTTTCATGTAACTTTAATGACATAAAGTTAATCTAAAATGAGTAAAAAGAGGAAATTTAATCTCTATTGATTCGAAGTGCCTCATATATGCACCTAGACCTTTCTAATGTTCCGAACCCGAAGGGTACATACATACGTATGTCGTACAGATTTAACACCCAAACGATTAAATTTGCAGTCCCCTAATTTTTTACTGTATAAGCATCTTGTTAATTAAAAGCCATACTAATTTCCAAAAAATATTTTTTAAATGTTTTAAAGTTAGCTTAACTACAACTAAAATTAGTTGTTTAAAGTTCGTTGAATAGTTAAATACTGCATTTTTGATCTGAAAATATTTAAAAGCAAAGGAATGAGAAGCCATCTAGTTAGTTTTTTTTAACTATATTTTGTTTAGATCAGTATATTTCCATAGGCCTATTAATTTGAAATTTGGGGACAATGTTTATTATTACGAATATTTTACTGACAAGTATCATCTAATCTAATTGATAGATTGGATTTAATGCTACGTTTAGTACGGAACCCTAAAGGTGCAAAGTCCAACAAACTCTTAAACTGTTTTTTATAGCTATAGACTGATGAGTGGTACACTTCTTAACTCAAAATATTCATTAGGAACTCGGTGGCGCAGTGGTCAACGTGTTCGATCTATGATTGCAACTATTGCTTGGCCGTTCAAATAAGTAAAAATAACTTTCAGTTTGGTCCCGATGAAACAGTGAGGGACTGAATGTGATATAAATATTAAAAACGTGTGTATTAGGTCCAACACCACAAAACAGAATTATAAAAGAGTACATAACAATTTTTTCTCTTAATTATTGTTATAGCAACTGTGTTGCCATTATAAATGTTAGATATTCCAACACCCGACCGCATATACTCGTACAATCGTTACCACACACGTATCCGCTTTGGATCTGAATGGCCGTTATGGCCAACTCTCCTTAGAGTTATCTACTGCACAGTGAGTCGTGCCCATTCGAGCAGTTGAACAAGATATCTTTGACGAAAACTTATGTTACTCAAAAAATGGAGGAGATATACAGTAACTCTTTCCTCAATCCTTTTTTCAATGGGTTCGCTCTTGATCCCAATCAAGTCCGAGAGCCATGACAGAATCTACGATGGAACGAGCTAACCCAGATGGTGCCTATTCACCCTGGCTTTGAAAACGGACGGGTTATAAGTACTCGGAAATACAGACGCAGGGAGGGAGTTCTACTTCTTTGCTCTGTGCATTATAAAGAATGTTGAGAAGCGCTTGGTACGACCGACAGGTAGGAATAGCAACCAAGAAAGGCTGATAGCCCGCAGTGCGTCTGGTAGTCCGATGGAAAAAGGGAGATGGCGGTATGAGCACATGCAGCTCCCGAGCACACTCTCCAAAGTATAGTCTGTAGAAGACCGACAGACAGGCTACTTTGCGGCTGTAAGCAAGCTTGCTCTTCACCAATTTAATTGTAGACTTTATTGACTTAGATCTATTTGATTCTAACCCGCGACGAGTGCAAAGTCTCATAGTACATAAATGGTTCGCAGTTTGACTAGCCTATTGTTTTATGTTTTATAATTATTTAGTGTTTACATTCATGCGTTTTATTCGTACGTAACTAAGCATTACTTGTTTTATGGGGAAACATGTCGATAGTGCATAATATTTAACACTCATTGTTTAAAATGTAACATTGTCAATTTGTTTTCCTATAAATATAAAATTGAATGCAATTTGACAAGAAGTTGGATTACCGAGACCAACTGAATTTAAATGCATTGGTGCTCTGTGTGTCCTTTTTTAGTTACATTAGTTTTCGACACAAATAATATGTCAGACTGTTTTTATGTACGAACCATTGTGCATCGGTCGGCTTTAGCCTCAGCAGCGTGATTTCTACTTTACTTTTGTAATAGTACCACAATTTAACTCTTTCAATGTCCCCATCAAAAGAAATTAAGATTAAGATTAATCACTTTATACATTGACAACGTTCATCCTGCGGTGCGTCAAAACTAGACTAAAAGTTACCAGAAATCGGATCAGCTTCCGTCAAAACATTCAACTTGTCCATTATTCATTAAAGAAAGTTCGGACAACTCTGACCACTGGATCGGATAATTTTGAAGCCTGGGTGGCAACAAAAAGAGAGATTAAGATATAAAATACGTGTGTAAAAAACAACTACGTCTCCGAGCCCTCAGGTGGGAGGCGTAGTTGTTTTTTACACACGTATTTTATACCTTATTAAAATATTGCAAAAATGGAGATTGTTTCACCTCGTATGAGTTTTTTATGAGACTTATAAAAGACTCTAGTGAACTAAAGTATTGCTCTGTTAGAACAAATGTGTTAAGTATATTTTAGTTTTTTCTTTCCATTGATATTTTGAGTCCAGGACTTTTGAGTTTTTTTATCTAACGATAACACATTCTTATCACAAATAGTCATTATACGTTGAATAAGTTTTTAAAATTCAAAAACTATGTAATAAATAACATTACACAGCATGGACTATATTTTTTTTCTAATTTCGTTATGTAATGTAATCGATAGTTTAACGAGTAAAACTTGATTAAAAATATTAATTACAAAATAATTCACTTAGTTTACACATAATACGTTAAAAAGCTAAAAAGTCAACCACGTTGATGACGAGGACCCACCCGTAACACAACCACGAGAAGTTAACGAGAATAAATGTATTACGCATTATTAAAATTATATAAATAAGGTGTTTTTTCGTGGTGACCTCCGTGGTTTAGTGGCTCGGTATATTGGCTCGGGTCTGGGTGTTTTGGTACCGTCGTTGTTTCTGAATTCCATTACACAAGTGGTTTAGCTACTTACCTTGAGTTCGGAACAATGGACGTGATGTCTAATATTTATTTATTTATTTATAAACTACATAAACGATATACGATTTAACACGAGCTTTAGAAAACGGCAATGTAATCTGTAAACAATCCTTTCCATAATAAACCTCAGTCAACAGTCACCTTCAGGAATAGTCCGACCTTCCTGCGCCGTTCCGAACGGTTTGGGCCTAAGTATACACAAGCTAACATACCAGGTTCGTTAAGGCCGATCGTTAAGGCCGAAGCCCAGGGGAAATTAAAAAAGCGATTGTGATTCTTCTTTTCAATTTAGCTGGTATCACATTGAACAAATATTTGGTGGAAAGACGAAAAGCTTTGCGTCCTTACTTATATTACGACCACGACAGCCGCTGCACGTAGGTCAGTAACATAGGCCTGAAGTCTGGGTCACATAATAAGTACATATATATGTATATATATAATATTTCTTACATACACAACAGCCTAGCCCAGCTAGCGATCCAGCCTTGATGATGAATACGAGCATTTGTACCTGAGTCATGGGTATTTTTATATATTTCTAAAATTATTATATATCTATATATCATATAATGTATGTCTGTCCATTACCCTGGTATCCATAACACCTTATAGTCATCCTTATAGTGCTTTCTTTGGGCTACGCTAATTGATGTGAATGTTGGAAATATTTTTATTACTCTTACATTGTTGCGCCCACTCTTTAAAATCATCAGCCTTGTTACGGAGAATGTGTTTCGACTCTATTTAGGGGGTCATGTTCGAATTATTGTTATCCGTAAAGATAACAATAATTTAATACAATTTTTTTTGTTAATTTTTTGTTCCCCATCAAAGTTTTTGAAGCACACCTTTAAGTATTGACCATTACCTTATTCACCCTGTGAACATGACTCTTTTAAAAGAGTCGAAACGTCAGGACTTTTTTTAATATTAAAAAAAAACAAGTAAACGCGCAGTTAATCACGTTAAATTAGTTTTATAAGCGCGAAAATGTAAAAATATCAGAAAACTTAAATATTTTTAACAAAAAAGAACTGACGTGCATCAATAGAGAAGCGCCCTTATATTTATTACCATAAAGCAAAAATCTTCTTATACGTCCAATATTTCAACACATTTTTATAAGTAAAACTGAATTCAATAGATTTACAGTATTAAAAAATCTATCACACATTTCTTGGAAAATATTCGTATGCCGTATGTTGCAGGCCAGTTAACAGTTTACCTTATATTTGCTTTCGACGTCGCTAGTTTCGCTTAGACATCATCTGAGTCACTGTCGTGTCACTCACGTGTTTACACATTGTGTCGGATCCCGCAACCTGTTAATCTTGCTTCATAGTTACTATAATATCCACAGGGGATAAATAAAAATAAAACATTAAATTACAGAAACCAGCCATATTGAATACATGTCGCATAGTTCGGAAATTTGTAGAAATGGAATATCCGGTAAATTTACTGCATAGTTCAATACCGGGAAAAATAATAGTCATTACTTTGTTAAAACCCGTAATGACTATCAACAGTCATTAAAAGCTGAGTTAAAAAATACCCATAATGATAATAGTTTCTCACATTCACACCAATTAGCCTAGCCCAAAGTAAGCACTGTAAGGCTTGTGTTATGGACACTAGGGTAACAGATAGACATACATATGCGATACTTAGGTATTAAATATTTATAGATATATAAATACCCATGACTTAAGTACAAATGCTCGTATTCTTCTTTTTTTGTAAATGTATTAATAGCAAGGAAGCTGATACAATAAATTAATGAAAATTAGTGAAGAGCGAGGTTCACACACTAGCTTACCGTCGCAAAGCTGCCTGTTGTCGGTTTTTACAGATTTTACTTCGGAGAGCGTGCTCAAGAGCTCTATTATGAGATCATACCGCCATCACTTTCTTATACGCTTCTCAATATCTTTTATTAATTTATTTCATTAATAAAGAAGTTACGAAATGAAGTTAAAAATTAGTCTCACAAAACCGACAACTCGGTATAAGTGAAGAGACTTCAGTCTCTTTTAGCTTTTAATAATGTCTAAATACAACACTGGAGTAATAATAAAGATAGAGAGTCATTAGAACGTTAAATTAACAGTATTTAGCTTTGCACTGAAAACACCTATTAATTAGTTCGATCAGGATTGATTTTATTCAGGGTACAAATGAAAATACCATGGCACCATAAACTCTGCAATATCCACGAGATTACATTTGTTGTCTAATATACCTTTAGTGATGATCGATGCACTGGTGATCAACAAATGTCCTCTTAGAACTGACATTCTGGGAATTTGACATTATGAGAAATTGACAGTTTGGGAATTTGACATTTTGGGAATTTGACAATTAAGGAAAAATTTCTTTCACAAAACTTTACATTTCGGGAATTCGACATTTTGCAATCGATTGACATTTTGAGAAATTAATATTCTGGACTGAAGACAAATAATAGAGTTAGGCGATCGAGACGTCAGTGCATCGGCAGTCTTGTTAAAACTTCGGTCACGACTGCATTAACAGTTGTTAGCAAACACCAAGCTGGACTGAGACAGAGATGGGGTTATGCCTCATTCTCTTTTTTAGGTCCATCAGTATAATGATATAGGTTTATGTTGGTGATCATGCTAAATAATTGCTTGGTACGTAATCAACTAGGAATAATATTATTACCATAACAACAATAGGGTCTCTGACTACAATAAAAATCATATTCATCACACAAACATCTGCTCCTTCCGGAACTCGTAGCAAAGGCGATAGTAAGGCAGGATCACTAGCGCTGCACCAACTGCTCGTCAAATTATTGTTATTATTTCTGTATCTGTGCTCTTTATGCGCAATGCGAGCGCCGGTGCAAGGAAGCACGATTTTGTTACAATTAACATTTATGAAACTTTCCTTATGAATCAAAAGCATATTGCGCTGACTTCTGTATAAATATATGTAAACTAGCTTTTAGCCGCAGCTTTGGGAACAGTACTTTTTTCTGGATAAAAGGTATGTACCCTATGTACTCTTCTGTACCCCTGACAAAGTGTATGCAAAATTTCACGATGATCGATTGAGTAGTTAAGGCGTGAAAGTGTAACAAACAAACTCACTTCCGTATTTATAGTATTAGTTAGGACTATAAGGTTTTTACTGATATGATATATAGCTCATTACTGGCGCCATCACATGTTTTTGTCATTTAGGTACCAAATTTCATCGATCAACCTGTTCTTGACTTGTAAAAGGGCATACAGACAGACAGACACACAGGCAAAAACAGGAATTGCTATCAGTGAGTGATTGAAACGAATATTTATTATGGAATTTGTCCGAAAAATAAATATACAGACGTAACCTACAGATTTATATAGTAGTATAGATTAATTATTTTAATAGGAAAATACTTGAATAAATCGACTCGGCTCACAAGTGAATTCTCAGGCGGAAATCGAACCCGCAACCTTTGGAAGTCCGGTCCAATGCTCTCCTAGCTACCAAGTCTTGTGAACACCCGTCGAAAATTTCTAGTACCCCATAATTTTACGCTGTAGTTGAACGTTGTCTCATCAATGAGAAGAAGATCCTCTCGTATTCGTAAGAAACATTTTTACAAATGTTTGGGCAATCGATTGACATGAAACAGCCATTTAGATTTATAATTTTATATTTTTTGTATTTTTACAATGCTATTTTATAAGATAAATCATTTAAATAGAAATTTAAAAATATTATAAATTTTGAGACTAATTCTATTTTTCCAGTACTTTTCTATTAAAATAATTTATCTTGTAAGATATCATTGAAAAAATGCAAAAATATATAAAAGTAGTATAGATTGTTTTGCGAAAGACCATAGTTGAATTAAAGTTACGAAAACTACACACTTGTTACATAATAATGAACCGCTATATCAAGTATCATGTTAATATGTAGTACACACTAGTACAGATACTAGACACGTCTTATGTTACAAAAGTTCTAATTAATAGAACCTTATCGTGTCTTATCTCAACTTCGTTTTAGCCCGAAGATAAATGAAGTTGCGAATTTTAAGACGAGATTCTGTACGTCTCTTGCTGTCTCGTTAATAAATCAAAATAATCGGAAGAAATATGAATAAATCACACACACATACATTGACACAAATCACGCACAACTCAACACTTACGCACACACTTGTGGCGACTCTGTAATGAAATAATTTGAACGATCTGATCCCAATATACGTCATGTAGATATTTTTATGTACAGATTCCTTTAAACGTGATAGGTAGTTGATGCAAACGTATCATCGATATAATAAAACAGTTTTCAGGTAACATTTGGGGTGGTTATTTACGATCCCTGATAACCAGGTTAGGCTACGTTTAACATCAGACCTACACACTCATAAACTTTATCACATGTGTACGTCTTAGAGTCAAAGCTTTGAGTATAAGTATAATTATTGTTGTGGCAGCGATACCTATATTCAAGAAGCAATAAGATAGACACTTCGTTACACAAATGGCGCATTTGTATGGAAACCTACATCACACTATAAGAGTTTCTAAGGCAATCTATAATATATACAGAAGTTCGTCCTACATCAGTCTCTGAGCACAATTCACCTTGACCATAAGCTAGCAACAAAGCCCTGTAAACACAAACGCATTTGAAAGGCGAACTTATCTACTTCGAAATAGACAGTTCCTCTATCTATAGACTATCAGTCCCTTGCTTGTTTGAAGTCGCGTCGACGGCGCTACAATGCTGATTCATGTACGAGTTTCATACTATCTACTTGTCAGTCCACGGTAGAAATTGCTACCATATTCTCCGCGTGGCCCGCTGTTTATTTTTAAATTACGATTAATTTTTAGGTTACAGAGATCAAAATATTCTGTGGTGCATTCTTTATTTAATCAGCTTTACGGTAGTATTTTTTGTTTGGTCCTAGTTTCATTATTTAGATAAGATAAGATAAGATAAGACAAGACAAGACAAGACAAGACAAGACAAGACAAGACAAGACAAGACAAGACAAGACAAGACAAGACAAGACAAGACAAGACAAGACAAGACAAGACAAGACAAGACAAGACAAGACAAGACAAGACAAGACAAGACAAGACAAGACAAGACAAGACAAGACAAGACAAGACAAGACAAGACAAGACAAGATAAGATAAGATAAGATAAGGTAAGATAAGATAAGATAAGATAAGATAAGATAAGATAAGATAAGATAAGATAAGATAAGATAAGATAAGGTAAGATTTTATTTGCGATAAATGTGGTACATTGCATAGCTGGAAGGTAAGGTTGAGAAACACACATTTAGCTGACTATGTCAGCATACAAATATTAAATTAAATGAAAACTATTAAATACATATAAATTACAACATTACAAGTTACATATTTCACATTATACATTAGATTTCTTTTCCATAAATTCGTCAATTGTGTAAAAAGTATTTTCTATTAACCATTTTCGCAGTGTCATCTTAAATCTAGTAAATGGAAGTTCCTTTATATGTACTGGTATTTTATATCGTAGAGTCGTTCAGTTGAAACATATGAATCATCTGATGTGTCAAAAATGTCAGAAGTCACAACAGTGTTAGGATAATTAGACTCTGTTTCAGTCATAGCACAAGTCATAGACGTCGAGCAAATCGGTGAGTTATTTTCTAGTTTATATGTTTCTTCGACATTTGGTGACTTACTTTTTGTTAGAAAATCATTTTTTATAATATTATTTTTCTTAATGTCACATTTCTATAACTTCTGCTTATAGCCTGTTTATTTTTTGTATTATCATTTTTTTGTGTACAACACAAATCACTACCGCATATCTGACCTTTGAACAATTATAATATTTTAACTACGCTACTACTAATAAACAAATATTTCTGAGGAAACGTCACAAAATTCATTATTTTGTGTAGAAATATTTTGTTTATTAGTAATTCATTAAAGGTTTCGTGTTAATTTGCATAATGCTGTGTATTTTACTTTTTATTAATGACACATAAATTAATTGCGATTGCAATATGAATAAAACATTACTTATACGAATAGTCATGTCTATCATCAACATACAATATAGTAGCTATAGCTTAGAATATCCTTAATGCAAAATAAACCAATAATGCATAAGAATCCAATTCAAATTTATTACCAATATTTTACTAAACGCGCTCATCTAGCCATTCAACATCAACTCTCCGAAGCGCTGCGCTCGTGCAAGCGCCAAGCTCAATTTCATATGATTTTAAACTCTATTTGCACTGTCTGTATTATAAAACATAGTTTCGCTTGAGCCGGCTGCCACACTCACATTTGTCAAGCGATTCTATGTTTTACGCCTGTTAAAGAAAGAAATCAAAATCGTAATTGACCGACGCCGCTAGCTCGGTGCCCGGTGCGTGACTGAGAGGAAATAACAAAAATATATCGCACACTCTCACACGTTTCTCCGCGACCGTCTTCTAACAGTTCAAAGTCCAATCAGTCTAACTGCAGGTGTCCATCGCTGTACATGTTGGACAGACCCAATTTTGTTTTTTATTTTTGTCCATGATTCTATATAATTTTTCAGGAAAACCCACACATTCGAATTCAAACGTATTTTTACATTTTGAGCATTTCATGGTATTGTTTACATCAGTTCTTGATTTACATTTATAACAAGTTACTGGTGTCGACATCTTGCAGTTCTTAGCAAAGGTTTTAGGCTGTATAGTAGATGTCATAGTTATGCTTTATGCTTTTAACACGTGCTTTAATATTGCTTTTCTAACATAACATGACTTAGCTTACTTGATAATGACAACCTGGTTCTGCTACTACTCACTAGATGTAGCTAATATTCTTAAATTTTTGTCGAATAAGCACTGTCTATACTTGAAGACTCGATATTTAAACTATAAAAATGCATTAGAATAAAACTAAATATACAAAAATGCACTTTTTATTTTCTGGAAACTTGAATTACCGGTCATTTTGCAATTTTTCTGAATATCCAAAATTGTTTAACGGTAAATAAAATTGTTAATTTATTATTCGAAGCAATTTTCGTTTGATTTTATATATATACGAGGCGTGTTTTTTAAGTAAGTGCCGTTTTGAAATTAAAAAAAGACGTGCTAAGATATCTCAATAATTTTATTTTTACATGAAAGCCTGTACCTTTATCTACTTTACTACATAATTTTCGTCAATATTGAGGCACTTGTCATAACGTCGTACCAGTTTTTGAATAACCTTCTCATAGAAGTCTGCCGCCGAAGGAGTATTGCTTGTGGAATTTCTGCCTCGTAATGAGACAATCAATGTAGCAGCTTATTTTAAGACATTGTACTCGTAGCATTGTACGGATTATACGGAGAAAACAGGGCTGTACGGAAGATGATCTAGATTTGTTTGTCCACTTCCTGCACCAAACTTTCATTAACGACCGAAGGACGCCCACTTCGTTGTTCATCATGCACATCTGTGCGGCCATCTTTAAATACTCTCACTCACTTTCTTACCATTCCATCAGTCATAATGTTTTCTCCGTAAACTGCACAGAACTCACGATGAATATCCATCGCTTTTAGGCCTTTAGCACTAAGAAATTTTATAACAGGCCATACTTCACAGTCGGCGGGACTCACGATTATCGGAGGATCTTAAACTCTCAGTACACAACGTAAACAAGGAAGAATCAGACTGTAATGGCGTCAGTGCATAGGCAAGAGATGTAGGTACCCAGTGCACATGCTCAAAACCCCGACCGCAGCGCTGGGGCCGCGGTGTGGCAAAACGGTACTTACTTAAAAAACACGCCTCGTATATATGTATATCAGTATTTATATATTGGTCACTGTATTTCTTTAAAGTATTTTAATATATTAATTAAATTTATAATCAGCACAAACACAAAATATGTTATTCATCACACTAACACAGAATTTATTAAATTTTTATTTTACTTTTATTGTCACTGTCCTTTGGAGTTTTTTTAAAGATAACAATATATGTCAATGTTTAGGCACTTATTCACAAAATTAATCACTTTCATAGCAATAAACGTCACATTTAATATTTTTTAGATAATTTATAACGGAGCTTAATGTTTACGTGTGTGGCTACCCACGATGCCACAAGCAATGTCAGCATTTTTTTAGCGAAAAAAATACTTTTTTTATCTAAGAGTCTGACATTTTTTTTTCACAATTCGCGCAGCATTGGGCCTGTTGAGAGGGATGGGGCGCGCGGTAGCGGACTGATAAGTGGCTATTATATTCTTTATATTCGTTCATTCATTCAAAGCTCTCTTAATAATAATAAGGTGTCACAGTCTCTAACTGAACTGCCTTTAGAGAAAGTTATTACATAAGCTATTATAGAATTGATGATTATTTCCAGGACAAAAAGGGGTCGAGTTAATGGCCTTAGCTTTAAGAACTATACTTCTAATTGATATATTTTAATGCATTTTTACAAGCGCTAGAATTGTTTCCATAATTAAAAATCTTAAAAATAAGGGAGTCAATAATAAGGGAGGAAATACAGCCCTTACCGTGTTTCTTGAGGCTTGTTCTCGGTTCAAGGTTTCCCGTAGGACTTACGACACCATGCATTTTAAATTTAAAGCAATTTATCTTTATCTTTCTTTATCGCCCTTTTGATTTGAATGTAGGTGTTATGCTTGCTCTATAGAATATAATATGAAAGTAAGTTAACTATCGTTTAGGTAGCGATCCTGCCTTTAACACTAGTGGTCCCGGATTAGGGTACCGGAAGGGGCAGATGTTTGTGTGATAATTGCGAGCATTTGTACCTGAGTCATAGGTATTTATATATATTTATACTAATATTACATATCTATGTAGCTAATATGTAACTCTTTATTTTGTTGCTTTAATATCCATAACACAAGTCTTACAGTGCTAACTTTGGGCGAAGCTAACCGGTGTGAGATTAGGGAATATATTATTAAGAAATAAATAAAAGTTAAGCTTATACAGTGTTTATAGATATAAAATATGCCTGTAAAAAACAACTACGCCTCCGATCCCCTCGGGTGGGATTCGAATCCACGACCTTTCGCTATCCGAGCGAGTGCTCTGACCGCTGAGCTACCGAGACGCTGGCAGACGCGTCGAAATTGTATTGTGAATGTAAAAAAATAAAAATAAAATTCACTACACAGTGTTATACATTAATAAGCCTTTGCCAACATACATTTGAAGATGTAACACATCCAAAGAATAATTGACTACTTGAGGAGTCATGCTCGTAATAAACATGAGTGAAGGTTTTCGCTTTTACTTTAATAGACAGAGATAAGGTTTTTAATTGAATAGACAGAGTAATTTAAAAGTGACAAAGAAAGTGAGAATGAAAGAAAACAGAAACATGTGTGCAATTCACACGTGGTAGAAGTGAAACCTTCAAAATAATTACGTACACGTATACAAAATACCACGGTTGTTGTGATGCCTTACAAAGCTTGAGAGAAGCTTTGTACTACGCATGCGCACACAAACACGTATTAACACACGTATATAATGCTTCCTATCTCATTTTCTCGTACGTTAAATCTTATGAATGTATGTGTCTGTCTCTTTTTACTGTCGCTTTTTCGTTTCGTCGGCTTTTAAATCACAACGATGCTAAAAAAGTTTTCACTTCAAAAGGGATGCTTAGATGGTTTGGACATCTAGAGGGGATGAACGAAAGAAGATTTACACGACAAGTATATAAAGCAAATGTGCACGGGCAAGTCTGTAAAGGCAGACCAAGGCGATCTTACGGGACTAAATAGATGCCCTGAAAAAAGGCCAGTTCAAAGCACCCTTAACCGACAAGCTTGTATAAAAGGTCTGATGAGAGTTGAAAAAGCGAGATATGTATGTCACCATCGTGGAAAGTAGAAATTTGGGAGCTCTGCCTACCCCTGCGAGAAAAGGCCTGAGTATGTAATGTAACTGAAAGATTCATGTCCTTCCTTCACACCTTAGCTCAGCGCTGCAAAGTTGCCTGTCTGTCGGCCTTCTAAAGAATTTAGTTTGGACAGTGTGATCAGTTGCTGCATATGCTCATACCGCCATCTCCCTATTTCCATCGGACATCCAGACGCACTGCGGGCTACCACCCTTTCTTGGTTGCTACTCCTACCTGCACCAAGCGCATCTCAACATCTTTTATGATGCTAATGATCTTGATATTTTTGCGCCTAGTATTACTCTTTATATCAAAGTACTCAAAGATGTCCTTTACTCTACAGCCGATAGTTCAACTCTGCAGATTGCTAAGTAATATTAGTCTATGAAGTCAACTTCGACATGCAATTCTATTCTTGTGTTGTCTATGTAGTGAAAGTTTATTTGGTTTCTCTGTTTACACAAACCTTTGGATTGCAATTCAGACTCTAATTATGTATTTCTATGTGTATTTATCTTTGTAATAATTGTGATCTGTCTTGTGTACAAAAAAAAAAAAAAAATGCGCACAGCAAAGGAATGGAACTCTCTCTCTGCGTCTGTATATCCGAGTACTTAAACTCCGTCCGTTTTCAGAGCCACGGTGAATAGGCACCTCCTGGGTTAGCTCGTTCCATCGTAGAACCTGTCTTGATTGGGATCAAGACCAATTCAAAATAAAAAAAGTTCACAAACTCGATAGGGTGAGGAAATAGTTTCAAGATTGCCGTCGCAAAATTAAGATTACCCATATGCTTGTCCCATATAAAACACACCTTGATTAAGATGCAAATAATCCAAGTCCCAAGAGCCTGCCTGCTTTCCCAGATGAAAAATGCCTTAGATTATCCCGGTCCCGGAACGGCGCCTATAATTTTCGGTATGTTTGAAGCAGGGTGGGCCCTAATTTAAATACGCGTTCAATTTCCTTTGCCTTATTATTTTACTGGGAACTTTTCCCAATGAAATCCAATGTTTATGGAATAAAATGGACATTTAGTTACTCGTTCGTAAATGTTTATTAGCCGTGGCTTATTAGAGTAAACCGGAGTTTAATTTCTTTAAGCGAAAGCAGTCAATTTTATTTCGTATAAACAAAGCTAAACTGTGATAAAAATCTGTCTATATCTTAATATATATAAATCACGTGTCAGGTTGTTTGTCCGCAATGGACTCCTAAACTACTTAACCGATTTTAATCAAATTTGTACACCGTGTGCAGTTTGATCCAACTTGAAAGATAGGATAGATATCATTTTAATTTATAAAACAGCAACGCGTGGCCGTATCAGCTAGTATGTATATAAAAATTCCCTGTCACAGTGTTTGACCGCGATGAACTCCGAAACAACTCAACCGATTTAAATGATTCCTTTTCATTTTGCTGGATTTGTTCCGACTTAGGACATACGATAAGTTTCATTTATATTACAGCGACGCGTGCCCGGTTCAACGGGTATTTTATAATTTCATCTATTTATTTTGACAAATTTTTTCATTGGTGTATTGGTTCAAAAACATATGACGTGGTTATTCACAGTCATAATAATTACATATCCAAAATTATATCAATATTCGTGACCCAGGTACAATGACCAAAATCGGATGCAATGTTAGGCCAAACCACTTGGATAATTTGACCTGCCGTCAGCATTCTCGAAATCCATTTTTACATAATAAATTCGATCACTTCGTTCTAGCATCGTAATTATGCATTATTTTAATACATTTATATTGTAGATAACTTTTTTTTGATGAAACTAGTTTGAAGTAATTTTAATTTTAGTAATTTTAGTTTGCAGTAACTTACTAAGTCCGATTTTTATCCGTAACTAGAAATCTCTCCTTAAATATTCTATGTACAAATACTTGTCATATTGAAGCCTTCGATCCGCAAAATATTTGGTTTCTAATATACATGCATTCTTTTAACGAGATAAGCATAACCTGTAACGGCATAATAACAGTAACATTTCGCGCACATTACACATTTAAACAACTGATTCAGGATATTTGCGCATAATTTATTTTTAATCCTAATGATTCCTTTACTGAACCCATGATCATAGGATGACTAAGGCTATAGTCGTCATTTATTTAGGGAGTCGAAACTTCAGGACTAAATATAAATTATGCCCAAAAAACCCTAAATAAGTCATTTTATTTAAATTATCTTTTGACATGATAATTTCCGGCATACTGTTTACCTAAAATACAGCCCAAATTACAAATAAATCTAACCAAGCACACCTATTAGTCGAACTATATTTTTCGGTCCTACTTTGATTTCTAGTTGCCATGAGGCGCAAACAGATTGCGTCTTTGTTAACCGACTTTAATCCAATTCCAAGAGCGTCTTGTCAGTATAGCGTAAAATGAACTGTCCCATCCTTAAATATTGGTTGGGATAATTAATCCGAAAGCTTAGTAACACCGATAAGGATGCCTAGAAACATTTCTCTGTACCATTTTGTTGTCTAAAATAAATCTTAATATATATAATTCTTCTGTGAGTGTGTATGTCACTGAACTCCTCCTAAACGGCTGGACCGATTTGAATGATTTTTTTTTGTGTGTGTTCAAGGGGATCTGAGAATGGTTTAGATTCACAAATGGTTTAGATCGCCCGGCAGATGGCGCTGCAGTCGGCACAGCAACGCGTGGCCGGGTCAACTAGTTATTATTATAAAGTTCAGAACTATTAAATGTTCAAAAAATTGTGATCGTCATAAGCACTTAGTAGATTCCGCTATTTTAAAATTACCTGTCATGATATGTCATATATCATTTTGGCAGACATATTTGACAGCTGAATTTATAAAATGTCTCGTCGTCTTAGCCAAATAATGTCCACTGTTGGACAAAGACCTCCCCCAAGGATCTCCCCGATGACCGGTCCTGCGCTGCCCGCATCCAAGTGCTTCCCGCGACCTTCACTAGATCGTCGTTCCACCGAGTGGGAGGCCTGCTTACACTTCGTCTTCCGGTCCATGGTCGCCAATTCAAAACTTTTCTGCCCCAAAGGCCATCAGTTCTACGAGCTATGTGCCCCGCCCACTTAAGTTTGGCAATTCTGCCGGCTACGTCGGTTACTTTGGTTGTCCTACGGATTTACTCATTTCTGATTCGATCACGTAAGGAATTTCCAAGCATAGCACGCTCCATCGCCCTTTGGGTGACCTTTAGTCTTCTTATTAGGCCCATAGTAAGGGACCACGTCTCGGTTCCGAAAGTCATCACTGGCAACACACACTGGTCAAAGACTTTAGTCTTGAGACATTGCGGTATTTTGGACGAAAAGATGGCGCGAAGTTTCCCGAATGTATTATTAAATTTTATATTATCATCATCATCATTGATTTATTGGAAAAATTCACCCTTCGCTAAACACTGTATCCAATTTATGAAATAATATGAAACTATTATAACGATTCAAGTGTGCTTAATTTATCTTGCCCTCTTATCTATCGAATGAAGTGAATCAATCCTGGAGTAACGAAGTACTTCACTGATAATGAAGACTTATTTGAAATAATGCTGTAAAATATACAACTAAATAAGGAAATGAAATATTTAATAATTTGCCTGTATATTTAAAAATCGGCCAAGCCCCAGTCGGATTCGCGCACCGAGGGTTCTGTACAAACATTTAGATAAATAAATTAGGAAAATACCGAACATAACCGAAAAGATAAATGGATTGAAGGACAAACCTAAATTTGCCGTCCCCATACATCGACATTGGCCGCGGTTAGTTAACCAGCTGATTTTTTTTTTGTTATGTAACTACATATTAACGGTTTTCGGATTTTTTCCTTTACGAGTGTCGATATATAATTTTTTGCCATATTAACGGCCGTTTTTGTTTTACTTCTACCAAGAAGTTTGATTTTTTGCTACCTTCAAGGAACTGTGGACCTGAGTATATGGTTTTAATTTCAACTCGATACCTCCACGCTTCCCATAAGGGTTCCGTTTCTTTCCGCTTGAGTTAACTCTAATAATTATTTAGTTAAAAGTATAATTAGTGTCTTCACAATGAAAGCATTACAATTATAAGGCTTAATATTTAAACGACAAAAGAATTTTGTAATAAAATGAAATGTATTTTTTTACAAAATATAACTTTGAACGGTTGAAATAGATTCAGCTGTTGTTACTTAATCTTTTATTTCACACAGATAAACCATAAAACATTGTATTCTACTCTATTCATGTTATTTGATAATTAATTGCTTACTTTTATTTTGATATTAGCATTCGTACAAATATAATGTCTGCGATTTGAGGTTTAAGGGGAAGTGCTCGGAGAAATCTTTCTCGTTGAATCAATTGATGCAAGTCAGGCTGGCAAGAGGGGTGTAGATAGCTCCACCTATTACTTTGAATGGTGTCCCTCTGGACTGAGTGTAGACTGATTCAAGAATAGAATAGAATAAAAATAAATGTATTTTGATTAAAGGTTTAATTATTACGTCATAACGTTTGTACCTGGAAACTCCGTTCTTTGAATACTTTGTATTATGGAATCTGTTACCCTAGAATCCATGACACAAGCCTTACAGTGCTAACTTTGGGCTAGGCTAATTGGTGTGATTGTAAGAAATATTATTATTATACAAGTTTCCTGTAGATCGGCTGCAAAATAACAACGCGTTCAAAATGCTGATGGGACTGCAACGCAGTGCAACGCTTCGGGGATGTTTGCTGAAGCCGTGGCAAATTGTTTTTATACAACCATGCGTAAACTATGCACTTTGCTGATGCACAGAATGCAGGCTTACACCAACTGTCTACTATATATGTTTACACACATATTTAATCTTAACTCCTTTATATATATAAAAATAAATGGTAGAGATACTGATTAAAATTAGAATAAAATATGTTGATTGTTATCTTCACGATTATGGTATGTTAAATAAGTGATCAAATGTGTACCATCATGTTCATAAAGGTTTATAGCAAATAACCTAAAAAGTTAAAAATTAAAAAGTAATGAATTTGTGTTTTTTTTTGCATTCACAATGCAATATTATTATGCATTGTGAATGCAAAAAAGGGGGATCAGGTGGGATCCCCTCCCAACCCCGCCCTCCCAACTGAGGGCTCGGAGGCGTAGTTGTTTTTCTCACACGTATTTTATATCTTAAGTAAGAATTTGTTAGCAAAAAAATTAACAAAATATATAATATAAATATATAAACATAATTCTTTAACCACAAAAATATAAAATTGCGAATTAAAAGATATTCTCTGCTTAGTTCTTATACTTCCGCGCACATAATACATGTGAATAAAACTTATTTACGGATTTTAATTCATTTTTTATTTATTCCTGACGTTGACTAAATAAAATGTAAAATAAAACAATTTGATTGATACAAAAAAACGACAATTAGGAACGTGCCCGATTAAAATAGAAAATATATGAGGACTATTTTTAAGCCTTAGTCATTCTGTGATAACGTCAGGATTAAATATAATATGAATTATGTGCAAAATCCGTAAAAAAGTTGTTTTATTCAAATATCCTCTGCTACGTATATTGCCATACCCTATATATAGGGTATATAATATACTTTTAAATAATGTATTTACCACCCTAAACACTAAGAAATGGAATAAATTGTATTGAACTGTTATAACAATTAGTCCATTTGACCATATCATTGTAAGAGACTGGTGCTTCAAGTGATTTTTTTTTCAAAATCTGTGTTACGAATTATTAGGTCCTTGCCGCTGATAAGACAAGTTTGACACTTCAAAAAACTATAAAAGTTAAAGAAGAGTATTAAACATAAATATTTCATTTAATAACATAATACATTAAAAAAAATCTATGAGTTAAATTATATTTTTTGTAGATAGGCCATCATTCTGCTCAACATACAATATCTGCTCCATCATAATAACTGTCAGTTTGAGGGCCTACAAGTACATTCATATGTCTAGAGATATGAAATGAAAGTAACTTTATTCAAATGCACTTCAAATAAGTTGTTTTGAGTAGTCCAACATTTTTACCTACCACCCATTCAAGTATTTTAACTGACAAGAAGAATGGGCACAAGAAATTCGTCAGCCTTAACAGAAGTAACGATATTTACAATAGTCGTCACCATACATGATCCACCAAAAAGAAACAAAAATATTTTGTTTTCACAATAGGAGTGTAATGGTTTCATTACATCGTTGATTACAACAAAGTCAACACGTATCTGTTGTTGATAGTTGAGAAAATTTTAATATAATACGCACATTTAAAACTGTTAAAAAAACAGTACATTATATTTGCGTTTAAATTCATCTTTAACTGAGCTGTTATATAACGTGGCTCGTATGTTAGCTGCGCCAATTCTGATAAATGTCAGTGACGTGCTCGACTTACAATATCAGCCCTATACATTACTTCGGAACGTGCATTACGTCAACAGCACAGAATAAAAATTATATATCATCAAAAGCACTTTCTAAAAAAATTGGTTGTCTGTAAGGTCAGATTACAGACGATAATTTTACGTAATAGCGTCGTAAGAAAACAATGATGAAAATTGCATACTTTTATAAGTTGAATTGCATTATTATCACTGAATTATCATTATTTTGTATAATACAAAGGAGTTAATTGATTTTTCGATCAATAAACATTAAGTTGTTGTAATAAACCATGGAAACCACATTAACTTTTCACTTCATGAAGTGGAAGAAAGATAGATGCACCACAAGTCGAACGCTTAGGCCGATCGTGCCTCTCTATCGCTTGTTCCGCGCTCTCGTTTGCACGATCGGCTCAGGCGGAACGTTACACTTTTTCGTGCGTGCCGCCGGCGTTCATCGATATATGAGACGTTATCACGTCAAAAAGTTTTATTAAGGTTCAGTATTGATATTCTGTTCCTTGAAGAATAATCAATTGATTTAAATCATTATTTTCGAGAAAGAGATTCACAATTTCTATTTGTGATATGGCGGTTAGTGTAAAATGATATTCATACAATGATATGATTGTACAAACGCTAAGCTTGATTCAAAACTTTTTGGGTTTCTTGAATCAATTTCTATTAATAAATACTCTTTTATATTTTTTTTTGCGTCCCGGGCAACTGGCCCTCCGGAACCGGGGGAGGGAGGTGGTGAATCCATCATGGATACATTGGGCGGCCGAGCGGTAATGTCAGACTCGTACTGACTAAACACCACCTAGTAAGTGCCATAACATAGGAAGGCTGTATAGGCTTCATTGAAGCGACCGCCTCGGGGGAACCCGCGGCGGCGCAGATCTTTTATCATCAAACATGTTTGTTTATATATTTACAAAAATACATTTTTAGCCACCGCGATTCGGCGCAATACATCGCCATCTCTTATTACAATTTGGTACAAATAATTATAAATATTCTCGATACAATTTAATATTATTTATAATTAATATTATATATTATGGCTTGTACAATGATGACATTTGTCAATCTTGTTTGTGCCACTACATTTCTATTTTAGAGAAAGTATTTATGCGAATAAAAAATAAATTGAAAATATTATTACTACAGTCATATAATAATCATTTGACGACCGTTTGGTGGAACGGCAGCGATCCCGCCTTTCGCACCAACGGTTCTAGCTTCGAATCCCGGAAGGGGCAGATGTTTGTATGATGAATATGAGCATTTGTACCTGATTCATGGGCATTTATAAATTTTTATTAATATTATTATTGTATGATATATGTAGGTGTACTAAGCCAGGAATTACAACAACACACCGAATCGTATAGACAATTTATTAAACCATTTTTTAATTTGACACTTTTTGCCAGTATTCTTAGTCCTTTTTTTCTTATATTTGTAGGAATAAAAAAACACCGCAGCATCGGTACATTCTTAAGCAATGCGCTTGCCAACAAAATTTTCATTTTTCATTTGTTTAACAACCAGTCTCAGAGTAAGAGAAACTCGATAGCGCAATGTCGAGAGCGTTCGCCCGCTATCGTGGGAGTCAATCAACTTTAGTGAATTATCATATTGAGATAGAGTCACACATTTGACTTTAGGTACATGAAAATAAATAAAAACTGTTTACACCATTAAACAGGGGTTGGGGCCTTCTTTTGAGTATTACATACTTGTGCTAGAGGACCCCGCTCTTCCATATCATACGTTACGTAAATGTTACAAATGGGTAGTCATAGGTTCAGTTCGCGGTTGCGGTCCCCACCTTTTTAAAGAAACCAGTATGTACCTAACTGGCTACGCTTTTGAATGGTCGCATCCTATCCCAGGCATAACAGTAAATAACAAAACAAAAAAAATAAAACGCAAAACAATAATTGAACTTGCGTGCGTGAATTGAACGCACGCGTGCATGTGTGCGTGCTAGCATGCGCGTGTGTGTGTTTACAAGTGTACGGAAATACATATTTATTTGAGGATTAACATTTTAGGGTTTAAAAATATGACACCCTGTACGGAGGTAGCCAATTTAAATTTTATTATAAATGAGGGAAAACATTTTATAAAATTGTTTAACCTAAATACTTATAGCATCTATATATAATTAAATTTAAATTATATTACAAATTTAAATTTTATTCTATCACAGTGTTTGACCGCGATGAACACCGAAACTACTCAACCGATTTTGATGATTTTTATACACATTTTGCTTGATTTGTTCCAATTTAGGACATGAGATAGGTTTCATTTTTATAATAAAAAATTGCGCAAATTACTATAGCCAGGTCAGCTCGTGTATCTATAAATAACCATAACTCAAAAAAACCTTTTTTTTTTCCTAATGGCTGAAAATGTAAAGAAAAATTACACTGTTTCTTAGTATCGTTAGTCAATCGTAGCATCGTAGCTTCGTAGTCCGTAGCTGCATGCTACGACAACAATAGTTATGATTAACGGGGCGTTTTAGCCGCGACCAAAAAAGTATATAAGCCTCTCAAAAGAAACTCCAATTGCAGTAATACAGTGGATTCAAATACAATGACTGGCTTTTTGGAAAAAGAATTTTTAACAATAGGGAGCTTTTGTTGTTATCTCGCCGTGAAAGTTTTCATGAAGCATTGTGACAATCGTTTTTATTTACGATTTGATTCTATTTAAAAGTTTTGTTACGGTAAAAAAGTGTGTTTAATCAACGAAATCAATTTTCGTTTCAACCGATAAAAAATAAGGTTCATTTACTTATTATTATTTATTCGTGAACTCGTAGTATCCTAGTATCGTATGGTAATTAAATACATGTACTTATTTCATTTTGGTATTAACAATGCCATATTTCAATAAGATTAAAAATAACCACCACATCTCCGATTCCTGCAGTAGGATTTGAACCTACGATCTCTCGCTATCCAGGTGAGTGCTCTGACCCCTGAGCTACCAAGACGCAGGCAGACGCGTCCAAATTTACAAACGTATTTCAACTTCTACTATGTGCTAGTTCGAATCCTACCCGTGTGGGCTAAGAGATGTGGTTGTTTTTTATAGGTATGTTTTTACAAGCTTGTATTAAATTTTACCTGTCCCGGTGTCTGTAATGAAATCTTTCAAGTTACGAGTATATTTGAACCACTTCCCGGTTTTCGATTGAGCTGAAATTTTGCATACATATGTATATCGCATGACAATATAATATTATGATGACATGCAGCTGGTCTGATGCTGGAGCTGGAAGGTGGTTATAGAAACTGCACAATTAAACGACACAACCCCATCGAATTTGGGCTATTTTGGTTCGTTTCATTAACAAGTAATAATAAAAAAAATTGTTAGGTACTATAAAACCTTTATTTTATTGTTTTTATAATTATTTAACAGATATATTTAAACGTAAGAAGTAAAGTGTCTTTATCTGGTATTTTGGGTTGCTTATTGTGTTCATGCAAGGAGCGTGTTTGGGTCTGAATTATCAAAAGCAGTAGTTTAATTATGTTGACACACAATTATGACTTGAAGGAAATTTATATATGAACACGGCTCTAACACTTTGTACCATGTCACAACTGTAACTATTGTAAAGTTTTATTAAACGTATGTTTTGTTTAAATCTTATTTAATACCTGTTCAATTTATAAGCCTAATTAAAAGTTTCTCATAGAATCAGGCTTAACTTGACTGCAGTACATATCCATTAGTAAAACAAAAATATGTAGCTTACTTTCGCAAAATATCGCGGATTATGCGAAAGTACCGCCATGGCCGAGTGGCTCAAATACCGGTTATCATGGTAATGTCACTCCGAGGTCCCGGGTTCGATCCCCGGCCGGGTCAATGTAGAATACGAACTTTTGTATATTAGCTCGGGTCTGGGTGTTGTGGTTCCGTCGTTGTTTCTGAACTCCATAACACAAGTGCTTTATCTACTTAACTTGGGTTTAAAACAATGTGTCTGATGTCTAATATTTATTTATATATTTATATTATAAAAGTTTTAACAATAACACTGAATTGAACCCTCGTTAAATGGTTGAACACAGATTTTAATAACAACTTCACTTTCTAAATGACTCTTCGTTTCGAGAAAATTGCCATTAAAATAAGATTTATGATAACGTCACATTTTATATGCGGTAATTTTACGACGCCCATATACGTTGAATGCTTACCGTGCGTTATGATTTAGCATTCACACCGAGCGGAGATATTTCTTTAAGTTGAACGTTGAAATTATTTTCATGATATCACATTTTTTTTCATTAAACTTAAATTTAATGAATTCATTAATATATAATTTTTCCCCACGTCCCCATCGGACAGTCAGACTTACAAATAGACGCCATTATATGGTTGATATACCAAAGAGTCGCACTAAGCGTTTTGGTTCCGACTTTGTGATCCGACCCGCTAAAGAGTGGAACTCTTTGCTCGAGTCTGTGTTTTCTGATAAATACAATTTAGGGATCTTCAAGGCACTATTGAAAAGATATATTTAAGGCAAGCGCGTCACATTCTTGATCGCATCGTCGCTTACTATTAGACGACATGCTAGACAGGTGGGTTTCTGTTGGCTAGTCAAGACTATAGTTTGGAAAACGCTGTTGCCCCTACGAAAGGTTCATCGATTTCAGTTTATTTGCATTCCGAAATGTGAGGTTAATATGACAATAGATACAATTTCAGAAGAGAGGATGATGCCGTAATACAAAAAAATATATTTTAAATCTATTTATATGAAAATCTGAGTAATAATTTCCTCAAAGACATGAATGTACAGACAGAGTCTACAGATTTATATAGTAGTATAGATTAAGACTTTGGACCTTTGGATTTGAAAGTGGTTCTGGGACTGGGACTTTTGAGACTGATCCCAGAAGTAGATTTACAGCCGTCCCTGAGTATTCTTCATAAGAGAGGCCCACTTTGGTTCAGTTACTATAAAACCTTTATTTTATTTTTTTTATAATTATTTAACAGATATATTTAAACGTAAGAAGTAAAGTGTCTTTATCTGGTATTTTGGGTTGCTTATTGTGTTCATGCAAGGAGCGTGTTTGGGTCTGAATTATCAAAAGCAGTAGTTTAATTATGTTGACACACAATTATGACTTGAAGGAAATTTATATATGAACACGGCTCTAACACTTTGTACCATGTCACAACTGTAACTATTGTAAACTCTGGAACTACTCAATCGATTTAGGTATATATTATTTTTAATTTTGCTGGATTTGAGCGACTAAGGACATAGGATAGGTTTCATTTTTTATTTATAACACAGCAACTAGTACCTATATAAATGATTATCAATTTGAGCATTAATGCTTCATTACAATTTATTGATGTCATATGAAATTTATATATTTGAATTGTAATAACACTGCACATAAATTTGATATTAAATTATTTTATTTATTTATTATTATTAATCAATTATTAAATAAATAAAATCGAATTGCCAAAAATATATATCAAAATCAAATTATCCAATAATTAAAACAAAATAATTAAAAATTAAATTTACTGAAATAAAATAAAAAATAGAAGAATTAAATTCGAATAACTAAAACAATTGGAATATTAAAATTAATTAATTAATAAGATTGTAATTTTATTAGATTTTATATCTTGTAAATTTTCTGCCATGCACTGTATATTAATAATTTAATCATTTACTGTACAATATTTTTTTATTTAATAACTGTAATTTTTAACGCCTTTTATAACTCACTTATGTTTGAATAAATACTTGTCACTTTTTATAGGATTTACTTTAACAGGTTAGCTGGCATTACGTGATGATTCCAAAAAGAGCAAAGAGCAATGTAAAAAAGTACAAAGGGGAGCTTTTCGCGGGAAAGGAAATTAAATAATTATTTGCCGAGAACATAGTTTATTAAAGTTACAAGTACAATATGACCCTTTCTTAGAATAGTATGCACATTTTAATTCGTAATATGTATATTTTTATTAGCATGCGTATATCACATTTCGGAATAATTAATTGCACTATATTTAATTACAAGGCAATAGGATTTCAACAATTGATTATTTAGATCATGACACACACAGACTTTAATTAATTAATACTATACTGGCGGCCCGTCCCGGCTTCGCACGGGTGGACAAAATTCTTTAATTTTTTTCTATTTTTAAATATTTTCCGTTAGCGCCATCTAGCGTCCGGTAGACGAACTACTTGTGGTTAACGCGTTGCTATGGTAACGTTATTGATACAATGGAAAAAGAGCGGACAGAGAAACACACAAACCACTGTGATCTTAGATTATAAAGGTAAAGGGGTAAAGGTCATTGTGGACCCTATCGGGCACAGCAATTTGGATGAGAGGGGTAGATAACTTTTTCAATTATTATATTTTATAAATACTTCAACTTATATTTTAATTGCATTAATTTATTAAGTGTGTATTTAATTTTATTATTACAAGTATTGTATTATAATTATCATGTATTTTTATTCAGTAATCATTAATTTATTAATTGTTACTTCAAATTTTCTCATTTGGTTATTCTTGGATGCTATAGAGCCTAATGTTTATTTATTAATAAACAGTTGTGTATTCATTCATTTAATTAATTATTTCACTACAAATTATTATATTAAGTGTTATTATTATATTTTTTAGCATTGATATTATTTTATTAATATGATAAACAGATCTTTTAAGTATAGTAAACTTAAAATTTTTGTCATTGAGGTATTCTTGGATGCTGTAGTAATATTTATTTATTAAAACTTCTTTTAGACGTGTGAAGAATTTTTTGTCTTTACTGACTTACTCTTGCAACTTTAATGCTATATAAAATTAATAAATAAATAAGATTCACACTACAGACAAACAACAAATAAACGAAATGTAACCGATTAAAATTCAACTTAGAATCATAACATTGGCGCATCACCACTTATCTACTATCCAGGTAGAGCTGAGGGTAAACAACAAAAATTCACGTTAAGAAATAAGAAAACACGTAGCAGAATATAATAAAAAGTAAGTCCGTGCCGAATTAAGGCGAACACCAGTACTGTTCGAAAACCACCATCTCAAAAGGTAGTTCAGCTTCCTTGCTATACTCATGTCCAAAGGTTATTAAAGTTAATGACTATTTAATAGATCGCAATGCACGGAAATAATATTTATTACTGGTAGTTGGAGTATGACTTGCTCTCCTAAAACATCTCTTCGGTGGTGGCATGTGGTGCGGGTCGTTACGTTCTGTAAAATATGGTTGAGCGAAGCGATGGCTGCATCATGCGTCATGCTAGTGAACGGGTGCTGCCTTGGGAGATGGGTCTTCTTAAACTTTGAGTATTATTGACATATACTTAACATACATCTTTGTTGCTTTCTTAAATTTGCTTCTTTCGTTTATTCGCTGTATATCATTGCAACATTTAAGGATTGCTTTAAACAGATACTTATTGACATTGTTCTAATCACCGATATAATGAAATCATAACACTACTATTATTGTGATAACAGATTTAATAAAATTTTAATAAATTTGATAGATAAATACGTACCTACTCAAAATCTTTGGAGCGAAAATAAACATCCCCCGTGGTTTACTACTTCTCTCATAAAATTAGATAAAGAAAAGCTGAAATATCATAAGAAATTGAAACTTAACAGCAACTTACGACACTACCAGACCTTCTCTTGTCTCCGGAAGAGATTTAAGAGGATGGAGGCAGAATGTTATAAAAAATTCATTGAACTATCTGAGGATAATATTAAAGCCCATCCAAAGTTATTTTGGTCTTTCGTAAAGTCCAAAAAAGCTTTTAGTTCCATCCCTAAAACAATGATCTATAAAGGTAAAATTATTTCCACTGGTGTTGAAATATGCGAGGCTTTTAATGATCATTTTCATTCAGTTTTCATTCCTCCCAGTCATAGCTCTGATCATACAATTTCAGATTCAGGTAGTTCAACCGTTGACATAAACACTATATACATCTACAACGATAATGTTTATAATGAACTGAAACACGTAAATATTCATAAGGGTGCAGGGCCCGATGGGATCCATCCTCTTCTCATATCCAAATGTGCTAAAGAACTCGCAACATTCATTACAATTATATTTCATTTCTCTGTCCAAGCTGAGACATTTTCCAGTTTATGGAAACAAGCTTTAGTAACCCCCATTCCAAAAAATAAGAGACGTGAATGTATAGATGAATACAGACCTATATCTAAACTTTGTATTTTCGGAAAAATCCTTGAAAAGATAGTAACCGTTTCCCAGGAACAACACGGTTTCTTTAAGCACCGTAGCGTTGATACCAATATGGTAACTTTTAATGACTCTCTGCTGCGTGCCATGGATGATAACCTACAGGTGGATGCCGTATACACAGACTTCTCCAAAGCGTTCGATAAAATAAATCACGATCTGCTTATAAAGAAACTTGCGAGGACCGGTGTGCACGGCAGCCTCCTTAGATGGATCCAATCCTACATAAGTAACAGGAGTCAAGCAGTCTTCGTAAAGGGTTATTCCTCACGATTTCTTCCAGTGCCTTCGGGCGTGCCTCAGGGGTCCCAAATTGCACCTTTGCTTATTTCAATTTACATAAATGACATCGGAAATATCCTGAAACATTGTCACCATCTCCTGTATGCTGATGACACTAAGTTGTACCGAATCATCAGGTCTCATAGTGATTGTCTCGAACTTCAAGAAGACTTACATCGATCACATGTATACTGTGAATTTAACCATCTGTTTCTTAACAGCGATAAATGCTACACAATATCATATACTCGCAAAAAAATACCAGTTACTTTCAATTACCACATAAATCATAAGGCCTTGAAGAGAGTCACCACAATCAGGGACTTAGGGATTAGTATGGATTCGACCTTATCATTTTTTCCTCATATTGATCACATACTAGCTTTAGCTTTTCCAAATCTAGGTTTCATATTACGCATAAGTAAACATTTCAAACGTCCAGAAACTTTAAAAATTTTGTATTTCTCTTTTGTCAGATCTTTTCTGGATTTTTGCAGCACTGTGTGGAGCCCCTGTTATGAAGTACATATCAGGAGAATAGAAAGAGTCCGAAAATTTTTCATTAAATCTTTAAATTATCGCCAAAATATTTTAAATCAGACATATACTGATTCATTAAGGAAGAACAATTTGCTATATCTTTGTAAAAGACGAAAAATGTTTGACATTGTGTTTCTATACAAAATACTAAATAACTTAGTTGACTCCTCATTGTTGTTAAGCAGGTTGTCATTTGTTTCCCGAGTTCGTCTGCCAGTGCGCTCCTCACGTCCAAAACCAATTTTCGTTACCCCACGATATCGCAAGAATTATACGCGTAATTCGTTTTTGTATCGTTCCACTAATGTTTACAATAAAGATTTTACTAGTATTGATTTATTTAATATATCATTACCAAAGCTTAAATCCGTTCTTTCTCAACATTTGGCTAGTGAGTAATCTAGTGATATATCGCTGTAACTGTTGCAGTATTCATTGCTAATTTAATCTGTCAGTGATCTGTTAGTTTTAGTAAAGTCAATACATAGCTAAATATATATATATATATATATATATATATTTCCAATTGCACATCAGATGTTAACTAGTTATTTCATCTTTGTCAATAATTTTATAATGTCTCTTAGTCCTAAAAGTGGCTCAATAGGATTGAAATATTGTAAAAGTTTAGTTATAGGCACTATAAGGTCTTTAATTGTACTCACATTTACTGTTTCTATATTTTTTTAAATGACTGTTTGTTGCCTTAAATAAAAAAAATAATTAAAACAAGATAATTTTGTATTTTTTGTGGATTATGTACGATGACGACGTATAACATTGTAAATGTCGTTACTTCTGTTAAAGCTGACAAGTTGGTGGCGCCCATTCTTCTTGTTAGTTAAAAGACGTCCTGAGTAGGTGGTAGGTAAAAATGTAGGACTGAGCATTTGAATAAAGTTATTTTGATTTTCATTCTGTTTTACCTCCCACTTATGTCTTTGTAATAAATACATATTTAAAGTGAAAATGAATAACGATGATTTATTGTGAATAAAATCAAAATCATCACTACTAAACTAGTGATTGATATTGGTTGCATTAGTTTATTGTGTATTCGTCCATCTCCAGGATGAAAATTTATTATATTAATTATTTTATCCTAAAATTATTATATTAAGTAATTGTACCTAGTATACAGGTGTTCACTTTATGTGTTTGTGTATGTATGTGCCTGTGTGCATCTCTCTTTCTCTCCCACCCTCTCTCTCTCTCTCTCTTGCTCTCTCTGTGTGTGTATGTTGTAGGCATACTTTCATCATCGTCGTCTAGATTTTTTTTTTTATTTTTTTTTTGAAATATTATTTTGTATTTAATATTTCAAAAATAAAATAAAATAAAAAAAATTAAAGAAGATTAAATATTTATTTGTCATTCAGTACAATGGCGATCGATTCAAAAGTGTAACACTTTCTATATAAACAAATCGTAGTCTAATGTTACTTCATTTTAAATGAATTTGTAATTTACGAAAATTTTAAGCTCACCTCCGGCTCAAACTTTTTACAGAAGAGCTGATGCGGATTTGACCCTTGAAACTTTCCCGCGGCCCCATCACCCTGATCTTATCGTAATATCAGTTACCAACGGCTCGTAACTATTATGGCGGCCACCCTTATCTTGCATTCAATTACTTTAACTTCCGCACTTACGTCTACTTAAATTTACCATTTTGCATAATGACATTATGAGTAATTCTGTTCTTATTAATCTCAAGTCAAAGAGCTTCGAAGCTTTTATCATTTTGTTTTAAAAAGCAATCGTCGACTCCTTCAGAAAGTGTAATTACAAACAACGCCTTTGACTATCTACGAGTATCTATATAAAAGCGAAAGGTCACTCACTCATCACGAAATCTCAGAAACTACAAGTGCTAGGAGTCTCATATTTTGCATGGGAGTTCCTTTTAGAACCTAGGTGCTCACTAAGACGGGATTTATGGACATCTAACTGTAAGATTTTAAGCAAATAAAGATATATTTCACCAGTAGTTATTAGTTTTATTGCAAACGTGGAAAAAGTATACACATGAACAAAAAAAAGCTATATCACACCCAGAGTACATGAAATAGTGGCGCCAATAGTGAAGTGTCAAAGATAAAAACTAATCTGGTTGCGTTCCCATTCTATCATTAACCCCTAAAGGGGTATTACTGGGTGGCAGTTTGTACGAAACTTCTATAGTTTTAATAGTAGGATTTTCAAATTATTAGAAAATACTCATTATTTTAAGAAATTAAAATGTAGTTTAATTACTAGCCGAATTCAAAAGGGAGGTTGACTATTCGATTTTTTATTATTTATGTATGTTCGGGCATAACTCCGTCATATATAGACAGATTTGCAAAATGCTTTTTTTTTTGTTTAATAAGAATCCGAATTTATCATTTTTTTTAGAAAATTGACCCCCAGAGGTTTTGGATCCCCCTATAATTAAAAGTTAAATGATGCTAAGTCAGATTAGAGACTGGTTTCAAACAAAAAGCTATATATAAGGGCGGAAGTTTAGATGAAAAATATCATAGAAGGTTGGATTTTTGTAACTTAATCACGTCAAAATGGTTTCATGGGATTCGGCATATAGGCAGATTATACTGATACAATGTAAGATTGCCGTGGGTGGTTAATTTACTCATGTACATAAGCACACATCAAATAGTTTCATAAATGAAACTGCTTCCTAATATCATAATATCATAATAGCAGATTGGCTCTTCAGTGATGCCTAATTCTCGACTTGCGGCGCATTGCCCGCCCACATTATCATTTTGATATCGTTCTTCCCTACTTTTATCTATTTTTGCTCAGCTTTTAAGGATAGAAGCGTGTTCTTCAATAGCCTATAACTTTGCTCAAACATTAGACTAAGAAATATAAAATAGGAATTTTATTATTCCACTGGTAGTTCCCGACATAACCGCATTCAAACAAACAAATTGTTATATTTGTATAGACTTGCTATGTTCAGCATGATTTGCAGCGCCTACTTTTTTTCTGATGATTTAATAAAAGTCTATGTTACTTCTTATACCATCAGTTATTTGCCAGTGAAAGTCTAGTCAAAATCAAATCATCCATTTTGGAAGTTAGCCGGAACAAACAGAGACATAATGTTTTTTATAGGTACCTTATAATAAAAATCCATATATGAGGCAAATGTAACGCAGGCAATTCGGTAACGGCATACCAAACCCATGTTCAGGGACCAAGTAGAGAATGTCCTGAAAAAAGCCAGGTCAAAAGCACCCTTAACCGAAGAGCGTGTATGAAGGAGTTGAAGAAGCTAGAAATGTATGTCAGGATCTTGGTAAGTGGAAATCTGTGATCTCTGCCTACCCCTACGGGAAAATAAAAAAATATTATTGGTTAATACAAGCAGACATGTAAATTTTATTTATTATTGTAAACTAGATGTCGCTGTACCGAAATAAATCGCGCTATCGTTTCGGTTCTACGAGTACACATATAGCTATATGTGTTCTTAGCCTTCTTGAATGTTATTCTTAGGCTTTTACTGGCAATATGGTAAACACATACACAAAGTATTGTCATAATATTATTAGGATAGGATATTAGGTGACATCAAGTGAATCTACCAACACTCTCTTTTTTACGCTGTAGGTCAGCGTCGGCTCATCAATGAGAGGAATATTTTTACAAATGTTTGGACAATGGATTTAGATTGAACAGCCAATTAGTTTTTTATAGTTTTCATAAATTTTGTAATTTTCAATGCTTTCTAAAAAAATAATTTGGAATTCATAGTCAAAGCGGTGATATTTCAGATCAAAGTGGCCAGTACGACAAAACAATTTCTTATGTAAGAACCTAACATTTATCATTAAAAGGGTTAAAAATTATGATTTTTAAATTAATAAAACCCAATAATAACCGTTGACGATTGTAGCAGACTCGTCCGCTATTACCGAGGCCTTATAAAAGCCAATAGCCCGGAAAATTCCAGATAACTTGTTGAAGCTTTATTTTTACGAGGGCGCGTGCTTGGCCTCCCTTATTCCGAACATCTCTCCTGTGGGACATTAAAACGGCGAGTTTTAATGGACTCTCAAGTGGTAATCGCAAATAAATTCATTTAGCATCGTAAGTTAATAACTAAATAGGTTTATATAATTTTTATATGCATTAACTTATTATTATATCAAATTCTAGATTTTTATATGTATAAAATTCAACTTTTATCAAGTGTCCAGCGGTTCTCAAACCCATATCCCCTCGTTATGAAAAAAATTTATGAAAATTCAATTATATAAATATGACAGTGATATTAAGCAATGTTAGATAACTGTTTTTGTAAGCTTTTTTTATAATTTATTGATTTCCACGCCGAACAAGAATATAATATGCCGAATTTGTATTGTTTGTCACCTATATTTACTACCGCTTAACTTAAATAAACGCTTATCTTATCTTGCTATCTGGGCGTGTGATTTTCTTATAGTAGTGAACATTTAAGGGAAATAAAAATTGTTAAGTTATACGATGTAGAGCTGTATGGAATTTATATTCCGCTCAGTATAACTAAAGTGAGAGTCTATTTGCTACTTGGAATATATCGTTGTTGCACTGCACCAACTTCTATTATTATTTATTTATTAATATTGCATCAAAATATTGATTAATGAACAGAGAAAAATACATTCTGTTAATATCATATTGTAATAAATTCTTTACAAATAAAAATATAATTAAGAAAAAAAATAATACATTCAGTACATAGCTGTATCTTCTTTATCGATTGTTCGATGTAAAAGTATTACATGCGATGTTGTACCTAGAACATAAGAGATGGCGCTCGCTGACATTATTTTTTTACAAGTTTATGAAATACTGGGAAAAAAATCGATGGTCAGTCAGATCTCGGTAGCTGAATTAAAAGTGTACTCTCCCGAATAACGAAAGGTTGAATTTTGTTCTGTAATATTTTTTTTAGATATAAAAATCTAGCAGTTAAATGAAATAATAATAAATATAAATAAATATTTCTAACATTCACATCATTTATCCTAAGCACTGTAAGGTTTATGTTATGGATACTAGGGTAACGGATAGACATACATGTATGATACATAGATGTGTGTGTTTATATATATTTATATATCCATATAAATATATATATAAATACCCATGACTCGGGTACAAATGTTCGTATTCATCATACCAATATCTGCCTTCCGGGATTCGAACCCAGGACCGTAGGTGCGAAAGCAGGATCGCTGCTGTTGTACCAAACGGTAATGAAAGTCTTATCATATATCTTAAATAAAAAAAAAATGACATTATAAGTCGAAATAAACGAATATTCTAAAAAGACAATGTTTCATACTTAAATAACTACTAGTTTTTGGACGCCCGATGTCCCAATCTACGTGGGGTCTGTGGGACTCGAACGCATTTACTAAACCTTTGTCGCCAAGCAGTTGAGCATGATGGATTATGAGCAAATAAAACCAGGATTAAGAACTGTCGATTTAATATTCTGAAACGGAAAAGCAAACGCAAGCAGACATTACAGTATTACACGACTAATGTAGCAGGAGAGGCGCTATCTGGTGGCTGATTACCACGTAAGATGACTATATAGTCATCTTATTTGTTTGGTTTATACTTAACAGAGCAACGTCGCAATTCCAGCTACTCAAAGTGTCGAAAAAGCCACCCGAAATTTAAAGAGTTACGAGGATTTTTGTGTCACCGGGATCTGTTGAACCCCACATGGTTCACGAAAGGTTAACTAGGAATTTATTTCTACCTGAGGCGTTACTTGTTCGGTGTTCATGTTATCAGTAATACTTTATTCGTTTCACAGAGAAGTTTCTCAACTTTCGAAGTATAAAGTGGTTTTATGAGTTGTCTGTTCAACAAATTTCAGAGAATAATTAATTTGGTGTGATCTTATTGTACAATTGTTGTATATTTGTTTTTATCATAAAAAACTTATATTTATGCGTCATCGAGCTTTTGCTCTAAATAAAATTTTAGTTAAAAAACGAAAATAATTTTTTTTATGGTAAACCGAATATAAATTTCAATATAACAATTATCTAACTAACGAGAAAATTAATGTCATGGTAAGAACAGCGCGGGGTGCTCGATATCGTTGTTGTGTTTTATTTATTTATAAATAAAAAAATATTTCTAACATTCGCACTAATTAGCCTAGCCCAAAGTAAGCACTAAGTAAGGCTTCTGTTATGGATACTAGGGTAACGAATAGATATATGATACATAGATATGTAATTTATTTATTTATTTATTAAACGGATCACCAACAAAGTTGCACTAATACAATCACAAAACCAATACAAACATAATAACTACTTGATCAAGTAAAACCTTAATTAGAGGCGACAATGGCATGTGATATACAAAATAAAAGCAATTGAATTACAATTACACGGATTCACATGGTTACAGGTTATAGACTGGTAAGAATTCTATTATTATATAAACCAATTTATTAAAGTACATTCTTTACTATTAACGTCATTAAATTATGTAGGATTGCTGAGACATATGGATTTTAATATATTCAAAGAATCGGAGTATATATGGAGAGCAGTCGATTTTGATAGTGAGTTGTAGTGGGATTAATTAAAGGATCTATTTAAAGGAGGAAACAAGCTTATGTTTGATTTAGAATTTCTGGCTACAAATAAGCTGTATTTAGATTTTCTTGGCAATTTAGTGGGGACGTTTATATATCCATTTAAATTTATGTAAACACCCAAGACTCAGGTACAAATGCTCGTATTCATCATACAAACTTCTGCCCCTTCCGGGATTCGAACCCAGGACCGTCGGTCGATGCGAAAGGCAGGATCGCTTCCGTCGCATTATACAGTCGTCAAACTTATCACTAAGATACTATTTTTATTTTGAAACACAGAATTAGTGTAAGAAGAATGTCTTAACACTGAAAACTTACAAACAAACAAAGTGATCAAATGGCGGTTTCTTAATAAGAAGTGAAAACATGTTTTAAACAGTTTTAGTTCTTGAGAACTTTTATAAAGAAACTCACGTAAAATCCAGCCGGGTGCAACCTGCACATAACGACGACAGCTGCACTTGCGCTCGTTATTGCGAGCTGCAGTGTCCCTGTCATCAAAAACACGGGGCAAAGCCGGTAGCTTCAGTTATTTAATCGTTTTGAACCTTTCACTAGTAGGAAGACTTCTTTAGATTGATAATAACAATAGTTATTATAATAATAATATAATTAAGCACTTGGAAAGCTTGTGTTATAGATACTAGGGTAACATACATTATACATAGATATGTAATAACAATAAAAATCTATAAAAATACCCATAACTCAGGTACAAGTGCTCGTATTCATCACACAAACATCTGCCCCTTGTGCGAAACGCAGGATCGCTACCGTTGCATCTAACGATCGTCATTCAGCACTTTATGATATTTTTTTTTAAACTAGAAAAAATCGGCTTGGTTCACAATTTATTTAGTGGATTTATCATATTACATAGCATTGAAAATGCAAAAAAATAATAAAAAATTCTTTACATTATCCATCGTAGCTGAACGTAAGAACAAAAGCTTGTGACATTCTGTTCAGTATTTACATTGCTATCCTATATGATAGTTTTAAATAGAATATTACTAAAAATACTAGAAATATATTACCACCTGACTACTGACTGACTTAACTTTTTTTATATTTTCTTCTAAAATTTATGATACAAAGGCTTTTGTTAGGGATACTCAGGTATCCGCAAAACAAACATGGATGATACTAATGCCTTAAGTGTTCGCATTCATGACACAAACATCTGCCCTTTCCGGGATTCAAACTGGCTATAATCGTATATCCACTTTTAAAACCTAAATATTTAGATTAAATATTTTGGTTTTTAAGTGAACCTAAAGAGGTTTTTAGAAACATGCATAATTCACCTCCCAACCATCAGCGTTTAAATACAAATGCACATAAATGCAAAACTTTGCATTTTTTTTTTTTATTTAGGATGGATTAGAAATTTACTAAAAATACTAGGAATAAATTAGGTACCGCTTTTGATCCCAATCAAACCCGGGAACCAAGCCATAATCCAAGATAGAACGAGCTAACCCAGAAGGTGCCATGGCTTCATATTCACCATGGCTTTGAAAATGGATAGGTTATAAGTTCTCGGAAATACAGACACAGGTGCGACAGGTAGGAATCGCAACCAACCTTTGCATATAACTTTTAAAATTACACAGCAAATTGGGTAAACTAAAAAAACTTATTTATTAAAAAGATCTGATCACATACCCAATCATAGACAGATACTGGGGCATGTAAATAAGAAATAATAACAATTATTATAGATAATACAATTTCCATTTATTGAAACATCCATTAAATTAAGGTTATATTCTTGATTGAGTGCGAAATACCCAGTGTTATTTATTACAAGTTTGTAATAAATTTAAATACTTTGAACTTCTTACAAAGGCTGCGCCATCCTTTTAATTGGCAAACTTTATTTTAGTTTTGAGGAAAATTTATAGTGTTCACAAGAGTTTTTAAGTAACGAATAAATTGTGTTGTGGCGACCGCCCGGAATGTTGTTGCTATAGTTGAACGCCATGCTAGCTCCATGCTTTGTACTGGCAGCAGCATAAAAGAAAAATAAATAAAATTATATTTTTTTCAATATGAGCATTTAAAATGTCAAAGTCAAAGCTACGCCATAACTTCGTAAGTCCTACATCGGGAGACTTGTACCGAGAAGAAGTCGCGAGAAACTCGGCAAGGGCTGTCTTTTCTCCTTGTCACTTTACATGCATAGTTCTACATTTAAGGAAACTTTTCTTGTACTACCAAGATGTCTCCTCTTTTCAAAGCTACTTAAATTTATACAGATATTTATTTTGTGGATTATGTATGGTGACGACGTATAATATTGTAAATGTCGTTACTTCTGTTAAAGCTGAGTTTCTTGCGCCTATACGTCTTGTCAGTTAAAATACGTCCTGAATGGGTGATAGGTGAAAATGTTGGACGATTCAAAACAACTTATTTTAATTGCATTAAAATAAAGTTATGTTTTATTTTCAGTTATTTCTTTTTCATTTTCCTGTCTGAGTTTCGTTCGCCAGTCTTCGGAAGAGTCCCAATTTCAGAACTAGTAATAGACTCAGTAAATACAATAAAGTAATTCAATAACATACAAAATAAAACAATTTTATTTGTATAAATTTAACAATTACAAACGTGCCCGATTAAAATATAGAACATGTCATATACCTATTCATCCTGTGATCACAGCTCCTGTACAGGAGTTGAAACGTCATGATGAAATATACAAAAAACGACATTAAATGTGCTTCTAATCCGGCGAAAGAGGTTTTATTCAAATGTGTAAAAGGCAGGGAATGAATAAAAGAAGTAAAGACGCCTGTAAAAACAACCACGCCTCCGAGCGCTCAGGTGGGATTCGAACCCGCAAAATTTCGCTATCCGGGCGATTACTCTGACCGCTAAGCTACCGAGACGCTTGCAGACGAGTCGAAATTTACAAACGTAATTTAACTATATTAATAATAATACTAAAACAAGGTAACAACTAATATAAATATTGCATTGTGAATGCAAAAAAAACAAAAAAGGTCCATATTTAGATTTTCGCAGTTTAAAGAAAATAGTTACTTTAAGTGCTATAGTGCAGTTTCGGACTTATCTCTTAAAAGCCATAGTAAGATATAACGATACCAAATTTGTCATACAGAACTATAAATAATATTGCTGAGTACATAAATCTTCGAATCGCATTTCAGCGTGAGGTCAGCGCCCGGACGGTCGAGATGCGTCTCAGTAAGTCCGCTCATCATAATACACTACCTCTTTTCAAGAGACTATGCTTGCTTATTCGGTCATCGTTTCCTTTATAGATTTATTGCATTCGAATGCAAATGTCGTAAAAATATATCGTTAGGAGACTAGTATCGATGTCCTTTATAGTATTCGTATGAAATGGCAAAGCTGAATTTGCATTTTCAACAGTAGGTTGCTTGGCATTTTTTTGAAACCGGTTTAAAATTTTTAATAATTTTCACTGCGGGATATCACCTTTTCTTGGTTGCTATTCCTAACTGTCGCAACAAGCGCTTTTCAACATCTTTCATAATGCGCCCAGCAAAGGAGTGAAACTTCCTCCCTGCGTCTTTACGAGTATTTCCGAGTACTTAAAACCTGTCCGTTTTTAAAGCCAGGTTAGATAGGCACCTTCTGGGTCAGCTCATTTCATCGTGGATCTCGTCTTGATCCCCCGGGCTTGATTGGCATCAAGAGCGAACCCATAAAAAAAACTGTCACAGTTTCGTAAACGCGCCGTTTAGTTTTAGTTTCAAATTGATTAATCATATTCGGCAGGTTTTCTTTAGTAACAGTCAAATGACGACTACTCCATCTACTCCAGACGCTTGAGTCCAGAGAAAGGAGGGCCAAGAAACTCATCAGCAATGACGATCTTTTTAATAACAAGCTGAAAAGCCTTGAACGGAGACGGAAGGTGGCTAGCCTATCGGTATTTTATAGGATACAATTCGGACAGTGAGCAGCAGAATTGCACAGCCTTGTTCCGCCGTCCTCATTTTATCATCGGACAACAAGACTTACGTCTAGGCGCCACCAGTATATGATAGATATACCAATCATAATAATCATAATCATAATAATTTATTTGCTTTTAACATGGTATAAAAGGTCTTACATACATTTATGAGCTCAACATGTTAAGCTAACTTAATGGTAGCATGCAAATTTTTAAAGCTAAACATATTTTATACAATAATACAAAATTAATTTATTATTAAAATCCTGCTATATATTATAATTAATTATATGCGAAATAATAATACAAAATAGAGAAAAAAAAAAATGTCAAGTTTTGTCAAAAAATTCATTAATGCTGTAAAAATTATTTTCATTTAGCCATTTGTACAATTTTTTCTTAAATAAATTTTCACGTAAAATTTTAATACTGAACGGTATCTTATTAAAGATTCGTATACACATAGCCAAACAACTGTTATTATATTTCGCTGACTTTGGCGTTACCTTCAAAACAAGCTTGTGAGGGTTTCTTTTCAAACGAGAGTTTGATTCACTCGCCGTTTTAAATAATGATTTATGTTTATAAACAAAACAACATATTTCATAGATGTATAATGATGGTAGTGGTAGCAAATTGAGTTCTTTAAATAACGGTTGGCAGGATACGTCAGGGGCGACACCAGTAATAGCCTGGATGCATTTTTTCTGCGAAACAAATACCCTGTTTACGTTCGTGCTATTTCCCCATGTTATAATCCCGTACCGTAGTACTGATTCTATATATGCATGGTAACACATTATCGCTGTTCTTTTATTTGTCATGCGTCTCATGTGATTTATAGCATAAACGTATTTATTTATCCTATTGCTTAATTCATTCACATGTTGTTTCCAATCTAGGTTTTCATCAATGATAACACCAAGAAACTTAACTTGGGGAACTTCATTAAGTTTAGCGATATTTAATTCAGAGTTGTATTGAGTGAATTTTGATTTATGAAATTGTATGTATTTAGATTTTTTAAGATTGATTTTTAGATTATTTTGTTCGAGCCATTGTATAATGATGTCAACTGTATTAGTGATTTCTTTTTCATGATTTAAAATTGTTTCATTAGTTTTGTTCGATGTCACAATAATAGAGATGTCGTCAGCAAACAAAGTGCATTTATGTCTAGTCACTTTTGGAATGTCATTTAAATATAGTGTAAATAGGAGCGGTCCTAATACACTACCTTGGGGAATGCCGACTATGTTTTCTCTACAACTGGAATTATATGAAGTCAGTTCATTTTTTTTCATTGCGTTGAGCGTAACATACTGCTTACGACCAGTTAAGTATGATGTGATCCAGTTTATCACTGGTCCTCTAATCCCAATACGTTCTAATTTAATAATCAGTAGGTCGTGCGGAACGAAGTCGAACGCTTTAGTCAGATCAAAGAATAGACCAGTCGTATAAAAATTATTATTAAGATTTGTTAGAATGTGACTGAGCAGATTGAAAATAGCGAGTGTAGTCGATTTCTGTTTTTGGAATCCAAACTGGGCGTTTGTTATAATATTAAATTTACGGCAAAAATTCAAAAGCCTATCAAGCATACATTGCTCAAATATCTTGGACAGAATCGATAAAAGAGTGATTGGCCGATAATTGTCAATCTCTTCTCTGCTGCCTTTTTTAAAAAGTGGCTTAATTCTTGACAATTTTAATATATCCGGGAAAGTGCCAGAAGCAAATGATAAATTAATAAGATAGGTCAGAACAGAGACCAATTCATCAACACTGGCTTTAATAATCTTTGTGTTTATGCCGTCGAAGCCCTCCGAGTTTGTATTTTTTAAGGACACGATGGTGTATTTAACTTCATTCTCCGTTACGGGTTGCAAAAACATGGAGTTTGATAAATTTGTGGATCCAAGATTATAATTCTGTCCATTATGTGATGATGATGTACTTGTGAGATTGACAAAATAATCATTGAATGCAGTTGCTACTTCATGAGGGTGGATTATGTAATCATCTTTCATCTTCAGTTTCGTTTCGCCTATATACGATTTTGTCCTGCCTATTACATTGTTAATCAATGTCCAAGTTGCTCGACACTTATTTTTACTCCTTTGAATAAATTTCATATTGCTAATTTTTTTCGCTCTAGTTATACATTTTTTAAAAGTTGTGAATAATTCAAGTACTTATTTCTTAAGAAAAATGTTTTATTTTTGTAGTATGAGCAACGTAAGGATCGTTTAATTTTGCAACTTATTCGGAGACCTTTACTTATCCAATTTTTGTTATTGCCCATCCTATTGGATACTCTAACTTTTATTAACGGAAAACATAACAAATAAAAAGTGCAGAGCAGCTCGTGGAAATTTGCAAAGGCATTGTTTAGGTCCTTTTCCATGTATACATAGCTCCACGATAAGCTGGAGAGACAGGTCTTGAATTTATTAATATTATCGACACTATAGTCTTTTTTAAATATATAATAGGTTTTTAATTCTGGGCTTTTTTGTTTAACCGTAAATGTTAACATTTGCGCAGTGTCATGATCAGATAGATATAAAGGTAAGACTTCGACAGATGCTTGCTGTATATTGCTTAATATTTGGTCAATGCAAGAGTTTCTTCTGGTAGGAACTTGTATGTGAATCTGCAGGTTATGGTTAGAACAGATATCCCTTAATTGATCGCTGATTTTGCCTGTTTTAAGCATATTTATGTTAATATCACCTGTGATGATTATGTTCCTTTTTTTCTTATACTTCTTAGAAATATCAAAAAGATATTGATCTAGTTTTGTAAGAAAAACATTAGGATCTGATGTGGGTGTGCGATATATACAGATGATAAGCAGATTGTGCAAAGGGATTTCAATGCCGCATGCTTCAAAAGTATTTATTGATGCACGAGCTTTAATATAATTTAGTTCTTTAAAAAGTATGCCCTGTTTCACTAAAATACAACAACCCCCTCTACTTCTTGCCCTACTAAAGGCAGAGGCAATTTCATAATCTTTGAGTCTAACATATCTTTCATTTCCTGCTTGTAAGAAGGTTTCAGTGAAACATAAGACATCTGGTAAGACACCTGTTTTACAAAGTTCTAGCAAAGTCAATTCCAATATTTCAATTTTTGAGAGGATGCTTGCTATATTTTGGTGCATCACACGAAATAATGTGTCTTCCTTTTTAAACTCGAAAAAACTGCGGTTTCATTTTAATCGGATAATAATCTAGTAACGTACGCTTTATAGGAGCAGGCTTCGTCACACTGGAGAAGTCATGCCCCGACTGCATCTTAGCAAAATAGTATGGAATAGTGCCTTTATCGTATATTGAAATAGATGTGCCAGGAACTATAGAACAGTTGTGTGGTTTGTTACGCAGTATTAAATCTTTTAACGCCTTTACATTGAGATACTTATTTTCATAGTCTATAGAATCAATGACATAGTTGATAGATCTACACAAATGATACAATTTGATATTCAAACATTCTATAAAACGACAATTTTTAAAATCTTTACAGATGTTTTTTATGGTTTGATTTAATTCGTTTGAATTTATGTACATGTTTTTTTGTTGACTTAGAACAATTACATTATTATTTCTAAAATGAATAAGAATTTTTCGTATGCGTGCTGAAAGTATCTTAATGTCATAATCATTTTCACCAACACTAAGTATGATCTTGTCTTTTGGTTGTACCAGGATATTACTACATTTATTTATAACATCTGTTGCAAGAGCGTATGGGTATGTTTGTGATGTCACGGAGTAATCTTCATGCATAGTATTTCTTCTTGAAAGTGTCAACGCCGAGGCTAGGCCAACACATTGCTGGGTTCCAAATATAAAGATATGTTTAGAATTCATACTTTTATTTACAGTAACATTATGAAAAGATGGTAAAAAACCTGTAGTTGCACCAATTTCTTTGTACCTCTCATTCTTTTCAGATAGTTTTGCTGTCAAGTTATGAATTTGTTTCGTAAGAGAATCTATTTCTCTTTGTGCATCCGACAACATTGCACCCAATTGTGATATTTGTTTTTGCAGGTTTATCAGATTGTTGTCATTGTCCTCAATTACTATGTTGTTACTTCGCTGAGGTGTTCCAAATAAAAAGGGTAAGGGATCATCGTTTAACTGTGTGGAAGTGTTAGCCTTTTTTTTAGTGCTTTTTATAATACGATTTTCATTGATAGGAGCTTGACAAACCGTTTTTAAGAAATTATTTTCCTGGCTGAGTTTAGCATTTTGTCTGCGAATATTATTATTCTCTATTATATAATTATCCAACTCCTTTTGTGAGCTGGCGAGTTCTAATTGTAAACGGCTGATAATTTCCTTATATTCTTGAATAGCAATTGTGTCAGTTTGTGTGTTGTCCAAACTTCTTAACGAAAGTCTATTCGTTATGAATGGTGATTCATCTGGTGAAATATAAGAGAGAATGTGTGAGTCTTGGGACGAATTAGTCGGAGTCGATTGTGTGGCGACTGCGGCGGCGGCGGCGGCCGTTGGGGTAGATGTATTTGATTCAGTAACTGCCGTCGATTGAAGCTTTTTTCTTTTTGTGACAAAAGATGGGTTTAAGACATCCGTTAGCCTTTTTTCACACATTTTGCATTGCCATTTCTTTCTTGTTTCCAAATCTTTGAGTAAGTGTAACTTCTCTGAGTAGCCAATGCAATCGAATTCGTAAACATTTTTGCACGATGAACATAGTAATGCTTTTTTTGGATCAACTTTACTCTTACATATGTGACATACTGCATTAGGTGGCATTTTGTGACTGTTTGTTGAAGCTTTCTGTTGTATTTTAGTCGCCTTTTTACTCTGGGAAATCATCTTCCAGCCGTTCAGCTAGTTGAAGTTTGTTTTATACTGTTCTTCCCTTCCTTTTGTCTTTCTTATATATAAAAAAAAAAAACTATTTATATAAAAAAAAAAGTCTTAAAAACGGAGAAAAAAGAAAAATATAAAAAATAAATAAAACATTAGGTTTCGAAGTCGGTACGGCACGACACGCACTGTAAATAAGTCTATACCGGTTACCACTACGCTAAAAGTGCTTAACGGACGGTGGCGAATGTGTTAATTGTATGGTACGCAGCTTGGTTCAAATATGAAGAAGTCGTTAAGATGACTCATGCAATTGGAATTTTGCACTCACTAACCGAACAGAAATTCACTATTTTTGTAGTTATGAGTTTGTTCATTATTTTTGCAACACTTTTTAATATTAAAGTAATTTTCCCAAGATAATAATACACCGTTAACTTTTGATTTATCGTAGTTTTGTTACATTTATAGAGGACACTTATTTATTTTGATTTCTGGTTTTATATTGATAATATGCAAGAGATAACACTTTCACAGGTTCTTTACAGCACTAATAACACTTTACGATAACTTTTGCGAATCGACAGACACTTTGGCTATATTTAAAGAGTTATAAATTACGGAGCTGACTTTAACATGACGGCAGCGCCATATCTATCAAAGAGTCGCACTTAGAATTTTTGTTCCAATTTTGTAGTCCCTACCGCTAAAAAGTGGCACTCTTTGCCTAAGTCTAAGTATATGTTTATTTAGATTTCTTCAAGTACCAAGTGAATGGGTATCTCCTAAGCAGGCACCTCACATCCTTGATTGCATCGTTGCCTACAATCAGGCGAGATAGCGATCAAGTGCTTACCAATTCATCATAAAAAAATCTCAAAGATAGACGACCACGCTTGGATTCATTATGCCAAGGGAAGATGGTTGCTTTAGAAAGGCTTTCAACTGTATTTGTCATTTGTGGTAGATCAAACGGCTCTTCTGGTTTTAAGTCACATTTGAAATCATAAAAAATCATCGCACGAAAATATTCCCATTTTCAATGAAACCTGATTTTTTTTAATGGGTTCGCTCTTGATCACAATCAAGCCCCGGGCAAGATTGGCCAAGACAGGATCCACGGTGGAACGAGCTAATTTCGGAATTCGAATTATGGTAGTTTTACCTGTAAATACCTTTTTTTTAATTTTATCAGCCAGCGACTCATAAGCTTCCATCCATTACACAAGCCTTACAGTGCTTACTTTGGACTAGGTTAATTGGTGTGAATATAACAAATATTACCATGATTACTTGTTATCGTCTAATGTTTATTATTTGTTATACTTTTATCATGGTTATTCCGTTTTTAAAATAAAAGTTCTCAGTTTTTTATTCAATAAATTTTCCATCGCCCAAGTGCGTATTTCAAACGGGGAGAATTCTCGGAATTGGTCGACAGCTTTCAAGTCTCTGTATACAAAGTTTGCTTGTAAACATAGAGAAAGCTTTAACTATTAAATTATTTTTCTTTCTGTTTTTGTTTGTAAAAAGTATGTTACGATGAACTTTGTAAATGCACATGCCCAGCAATGGAGCAATTAACAATGGAGATTTTAATAAAACAAATTCTATCGGATGCTGGTACATATATTTTGACGTGACAACGTCTTATAAATTGGTTTGCCGGGTGACACTTCAAGAAACTGCGTTACGCTCCGCTCACGTTATGCGCTCACAATAAGAGCGAGTGAGAGGCACGCGTCCCTTCCACTCGGGCATGGTTAGCCCGCCTAAGAGCGAGAGAGACAGACATAAAAAGTGGAAGGGACGCGTGCCTATAAATTAATGTTTTAAATATAATTCTTTGTATAAATAGATGTTTTAAATTGTTACTATTATTTCATCCTTCTTCCTACTATACGAATGAATATTCACATTTAAATTATTTTACCACTCAAAGTCGTTGTCACGTAAAACTTTCGCCCGTATACCGACTTTACAGGCAACCAATTTTTTATTTAATCCTGACGTTTCAGCTCCTTTACAGGAGCCGTGATCACAGGTTGACTAAGATAATAGTCTTCATACATATGCTACTTCCTGTATAGAATACATAAAAAAGTGTATAGAAGACTTTGACACGGGAATAAATTCTTATTCATCATCACAAACAGGTCCCTTATCGGGACTCTGGAACCTATGGCACAGACGGTAGTATCAACGATTTGTCGTCAATTCTCAATTGATTGTTTCCTATTGATAAATAAACAACAAAAATCAATAAATTTAAAAATAAAAAGAGATTAAGATATCTCTAGTGACTGCCTATTTTATTCGTGTATAGACAGAAAAGTAACACGGTACGAATACAATTTTTTTTCTAATTTATTGCATTAAAATTTGTCATATAATATGTGTTATGATAATGCAAAAATATAAAATCAAATAATATTTATTATAAGCAATTAACTTTTTTATATCGAAAGAGACTATAACCAAGAAAAATTCAATTTATCTCAGGCGGAACCCACATCCCGCGAGTACTCCTCCATTTCAGCTATCGAGAAATTGACACACCCGGTTAAATTATTCTAAAAACTTTTTTAAGATGACCCCTGCAATAACTTTAAGGAATTTCAAGTGGATATACCACTTGAAATTTTCTTAAAGACAATGAGGACAGACATACCTAAAATCACGACTTTTTCCCGCAGGCGTAGGCAGAGATCACTGATTTCCACTTACTCCTTTATGTATGAGACCAGACTTTATGTATGAGAATTTAGTTTATGATTTATCTTTACCCGTTTCTTACTTAATTTTGGATTTGAACTCAGAGGCACTCACCTTGGAATCTGCCGGTCGTCTTCTTGGAGGTACCTCCGTATCCTTGATCCAGCTGTATTGTTCTACGATGGTCTCCTGGCCTAATTCACGATTTTTGCACTGATTGCACTGTAGATTTAGTTTTATGAGAAATGTAATTTATTGGGCTGCGCGCCGCGGGGAACGGTTCGATCGAAGTGTCTTAACTCTTGATCCTGATATACTATGTATACATATACTTTGATTGTATGAAAAGGCTGACAACTCTCATCAGCCTTTTCACACAATCTCGTCGGTTAAGGGTATTTTTGACCTGGCCTTTTATACAACATCCTCTATTTGGTCCCGGAAAGTCCGCCTTGGTCTGCCGTTACTGACTTGCCCATGCACATTAGCCTCATATTATTGTCTTGTTAATCTTCTTTCGTCCATCTCTACATGTCCAAACCATCTAAGCATACCTTTTTCTGTGTTTGTCACTATTTCTTCTTCCACACCACACCACTTTCTTATCACTTAATTCCTTATTTTATCCATCAAATTCAGTTCAGCTATTCTTCTTAAATCTCTCATTTCCACTACATTAATCATACACGCGTGCTTCTTCTTCCAAACCCAACATTCACTTCCATACATTAGAGTCGAACCAACACGCCTCTATGCACAGCCAGTCGGACTTTTCTTGACACCTTCTGACTGTTCATCAAAGCGTGCAATGCCCCATTCACTCTTCTTTCTTATCACTTTCATATATTCTAGAAGTAGATTAAATAATCAATGTTTCTTATTGTTTGACTGAATCGAATCGAAATCGAATCCTTGGTTCAATATTTTGCTAATTCACTAATCGTAGTGTCCATAAACCAAGTTTGTGTTTGTGGCTACAAACAAACGTCCGTTAACCGCTATCGTGGTTCGAGCTCAGGTGCATTCGAGCCGAGTATTGAAGCCGTCAATTACGGCTTAGCCAACTGAGTTCGTAAACTTAATCCAGTCCAATTTAAGGAAAAACATCGCTACTCCTCGGTTTATTGGTTCGCATACCGATTTTCATGGTAATTTCGATTACATGGCAGATTCGATCCCCGGGCAGATAAAAGTAGAAAACGAACTTTTCTATATTGAGTCGGTTATGGGTGTTGTGGTCTACCACAACAGTCAATGGTTCTGAATTCCATTACACAAGTGTATTTTAATTTTAATGAGTCCGACCCGTGCATATACTCGTATATAAAAATGCTCTACATCGACCCAACCAGCCGAAACCGGTATGCAAAATAGCAATACTCCTTAATATAAAGTGGAAATCGAGTAATTTTATTTTATTTTAATTAATTCTTTTAAATATACTATTTAAATAACATTATTTTTTTAATTTAATGAACCCAATAATTAAATTTGTTTGACATTTATTTTTATTAGATTTGACAATTTTGTATATGAATCAATTTTTTATAAATTCTAACACTTTTCAAAGTAATTATATTCAACAGAATTGTTATTGCTTAAAATTAATAAATAATATACTTTTCAATTTTTGTATAACGTATGTATGTTATAGGCCTGTGTGAAACAAAACATAGAAAAGAAAAAAGTCCTTGCAGTGTTAATAATAATATTAATGTATTAATGTCAGTAACACATACATCCGTAACAAAGATAATATTCAATAGGAAACTAAGTCTTGTAGCTGTTGATCTTTAAAACCCTGAGCAATAAGTACCAGCGACCCTGTCATCTCACGCTGCTAATCAATTATTTAAAACTTAACGAATTTGATATTTTTCAAAAAAGCACAGTTAAAATTACAATAGCTGAATTCAAATTGAAAGAAATATAAATCTTTGTTTTTGTAATGTTGTGTGTGTAGTATCATATTAAATGACTATAGTGCGGCCAACGAAAGTATGCGATTCTGACCTCTATCAGTTGGTAATGGATGAAATAATTAACAATATTATGTACTTTTTGTTTGACACAATAAAAAATAATCTAAGTTTTATTGACTACTTGTACGTCTGGATTCTAATTTCTGAATGTAACTTTAGTAATAAAGAAAATATATAATTTTTTTTGGATGTACCAGGCATCTTTTGTGACTTTCGTGCAGGCTTCGTTTAATAGGCTTAACATCTTTTTTGTGCCGAATTGCGGAGAAGTGTTGTGGCGGGCAGCGTAAACTTTTGAGCCAAAATAAGCTCAATTACATTATAGTAAGAATTAAAATAACTATTAAAATGCACTTAAAATTAGTTATTTTGAATCCTCCAACATTTTTATCTATCATCCATTCAGGACATCTTTTAACTGACAAGAAGAATGGGCGCAAGAAACTCGGCAACTTTAACAGAAGTAACGACATTTACAATATTAAACGCCGTCGCCATACATAATCCATAAAAAATTATTCTGTTATCATATTATGATAATAGTAGTGTTATGGTTTCATTGCAATAATATACAGAGAATAAACGATGAACTTAAAAAAGCAACATAAAGATGTATATTATGTATATGTCAATAATACTGACCACCATATTCCAAAGCCAATTTATCAATTTCATAACACACTTTTGCCGGCTTGTTGTCCGTTGCCATTTTGTACCATAAATACACGACTTTAGATAGGCACTTGCCTTCGCACGTTTGGTTTAGGCACTGTTTTATAATATTATCAAATTATTCGAAAAAAAAACGCGAAAGTATAACGACAAATCGTCGTTGAAATTGCAATACTGAGTAACCAACTGTTGCTAATAACGCTGAACTACAAAAAAAATAAAATTACCTATAGTTTAATCAGACCAAGACATAGTAATAAAGAATATAACAGGTATTTTCGCTCTCCTGTAAAATTGGTCATTACCAAGTTACGCGATATTAACCACTGTTGGTTCCGCAATTATAGTACCACCGACGAAATATAATTTACCTGCTATTTTAGTACTATGATCTATACTTGTAACAGCGTAGTATTGTTTAAAAAAAATTGATTTCTTGTTCACTTAACATCAAATTTAGCATAAAATTATTATCTAAGTAAGAATACCAGCGTTGATGCGATACGCATTCGTGTCGTAACAACACAAGCTGAGGCGGGGACCTGATTCACCTGTTGTGCTTTTATGCTGTAACTTTTATTTGTAAAATTTATTTCTATTTTGTTTTGGTCAATAAATGTTTCTATCACTCTCTCTCTCTCTCATCTGTTAGTATGGCAAAGAATACAGTTTATTATTTTTTATCTTAAATTCAACGGCACTTCAAAGTAATGTCGCCTGATTTTCACGACCTGACGGGATAATATTCTTTTGTTGGACGCACTACAGTTGACTAATGAGCTAAGTGTCAACGTATCAGTTAAAGAAGCTGCTGTTTCCTTGTGAATTAATGACTACAAATTTGAGTTTGCCCAATTCCTGAGCTCAGTCATCAGTATAAGCTTACCAAATTAATTTCGTCAATAATTCGACCTCAATATTTTGATAAACCGATAGCTATAATCTCTCGTTGTTGACATTAATAACGTAAGCGACATAACTCAAGTGGGAGCGAAGAGTGTTTTCGCAAAACACCTACTGAGTAATGTGCGTCGCGGGGTGATTTAGTGGCGTTGTGTGTCGGAGATGCGTTACTCGGGAACGACCACTTGGTAAAAGTGGGAAAAAATTGATAATTTACTTCAAACGTTACATTTATTTTTCTTGCTTCAGAGAACCGAGTATTAACGGTATATTTGTTGTGGTAGACTCTCAAACACATTTGAGTTACTGCTTTAAATTTTGCTGCGATTGTATGACTGTATCGAATAAAATTAATTATAATATGCTGTAAGATTTTAATAATTATATGAATTATGCTATGTTGTATAAAATACAATTAGCTATTTAGCTATTAGCTACTAAGTTAGCTAAACATGTTGAGCACATAAATGTATGTAAGACTTTTTATACCATGTTAAAAACATTACACTACACACCACTACTGCACATAGATTACGCACTTTACACACACACTCGCACGACACAGTCCACTTGAATATTTTCTTCTTAAGTAAAGTATGACCTTGATTGGTTGTTTGAAGTAATAAATGTATTTTTGTTATAGTTTTGAAGGGCTGTGGTCATTGTAAATAATAAATAATTAAATGATTAAAATTACTGTACGAGCTAGCTACGTAAAATGCATTTTTCCCTGTAATCACTTTATGAGATGACCTTATTTTCAACCATTACACAAGCAGTCCGCATTCATCAACCAAATCAAGGTTGCGTTCTCATACCATATTTTTGGAGATTAATAGTCATTTTAAGACTTTTGTACGATATACCATATTTATCATAATTATCATTTTATCATTTATCGGGGCATCCCGAACATTGGTCCTTCAAGCCGATATATATTATTTAAAATTCAATTGTGAAGAAGGTAGGAGCACATGTATGACGACCATATATTCATTTATTTCAATGTGCAATAGGTTCGGAGGTATAAGAACTATTTTCGTAAGGGCGGGCTGAAATTGTCGAGTGTTTGAAATCCATTAGTGCCGTTTCACGATCTGATACTGTGAGATAATAAAAGACTACGATAGAGGGTAGTCGGTCAAAAAGTCCAGTTCTTCCGTGACAAGGGGCATACAGCTACGCCGAAAAGTTGGAGCATCAAAAACAAGAAAGATGATAATAATGCTGTGCTAATTGATATGAGTGCTTTTTGTCATTTGATGAGCCATCTAATAACACCATATAACTTGAAATGAATGTTATTGTTAGGTTGATAGATTCAGCTAAAACTCACTTAAGGCTATTATTTTTTTATAGTTATTTATAGGTACACATAACCTAATAAGATGTTTGTAACGGTAAAATAACAGTAGAATGAAAATCCAAAATGGCTTCTACTACCGGCTAATCATAATACCCATTTTACCTCACTACATAATGGTCTTAAACAAGACATGAATTAAAATCTTAGAGCACCGATGCTTTTTCTTTAAAATGAGACTCAACATAATTCTGTCAGTGTATTTAAAAGATCTCAACTATTCAAACAAGCTCTTGCAGCGGGTTTCATTGGACAAGATTTCATCGCCTTATGTTTTATACACGTGTGTAAAATTTCATACTTGCCTTTTTATAAATAAAAAGTACATGTGTTATGGAATTCACAAACAACGAATGTACCATAACACCCAGACCCGAGCGAGCCCACCAAACTTGTTACTTGCAATGGCAGCAAGTAGGCGCTAGATTTAATATTTCTGTCCACCCATCCGCTTATTAACCTACGCAAACGTAGGCATAACACGCTAACCACTCCTCAATCGAACTCCCCCTCAAATTACAGTAAATTAAAGTAATGAAAGTATTAATGCGAATATTCTTGTTTTCACATTAATAGAAGTAAATCATTATGGGGTTCCTAGAAGTATTTCTCATTACAGCTCTACTAATATTACGCCAATTGAAAGTTCACTTACAAAATTGATCAATAATGTTAATGTATCTATTGTTTTCAGAATATTTATTTTGAAATATAATCTAGTTTTTTGGAAAAAGAGTACCGCTACTCTCGTTATTTTAAAAGAAGAGTCGTTCGCCGAGCAAAGATCTCTGACTCTTTAATTTAAATATCACTTGGCCTATTTCTAAAATAGTGATACCAGTTTGATCAATTTTATTGATGAATATTAACCCAGACTATATATGCTTCTCGCACATATGATTAGAGTTCCAGCCCACCATGTTGTTTTGTTCTCGTAATATGTACACTTAAAATAATTCTTGCTGTAAATCTTTTGAAAATAAAAAAGGAAATTAATCGAAATATGAGCTTCATTTAATCAGTAAAAGCTGATGAAGATTAAGAGCTAATTTCACCATCTGCTTAAAAAAAACCAAGTTCTGCATAACCAAGTTCAAGTGGCGATTTTTATCTCCGTTAGAAATTAGAAATTAGAAATTATGTAAACAAAGAAGCAGTAGTAGTGGCTAACCTTGTGCTGGAGTTCACTTGGACCGGCTTCAGGCTCGTCCATTGCTGAACAGATTAAATAACAAATAACAACAAAAACTTTTAACAAAAAACTTCAACAAAAACAATAAACCAAAGAAAATAGTCAAAACAGATAAATGCAGACGTTGACATTTGCCGCTATTGTTGCAAATGGTGGCCATGTTAAGCGACCATTTTAAAAATCACCTAATATGGTACGTATTACAACATCGGCATGTACTTTTTAATTTTGTCGAGTCAAACTGACCAACGTTTCGTTCAACAAGTTTGCAATTTCTGCTTCTTAAGGTATTTTTAGTGTAAACTTTTCACGATGTTACGTTTTGCTTGTTACATTATATTTGTACAATAAAGTACCCAAATTGTGTTCTTTCTTATGCTAAAAAAACGGACTATAACAGACGAATAACAGAATATTCATCATAGAAACTTTCGTGCTAATGCTATTTTCATGATCATAAAGTGAAAATAAAAAAAAACATTTAACTCTATGTCAGAAAACAGCTTTAATGACAGTGACAGCTCTTGAATCCGTTTAACCGAAAATCAGCCGTTCAGAATTTGAACGAGGTTCAAGTAAAAGTACGTTCGATATACATATATCGGTGAAAACTAAAAATATGCTTGGAACTCAGTTTAACGCGTAAACTGAGTTTAAATCGAATTGATCGTTTATTTTGTATGGTGAAATCACCCCTAAGAACATACCCTAACAGGTAAAAATACAAAAAAATGTGAATGCAAAAAAAAAAATTAAATACATTATTATTACTGGTTTCATCTCAATCGAATGTTTCTTATTTGTAAATAATAATACTAGATTTAAAAATCTAAAAATCCCACGTTTTTCAGTGACCAAAAAAAAAATAAAATAACCCGGCGGGGCCAAGCGAGGGGCCACTCAAAACGAGGGGGCGCATCTTTACAAATACTCTCAACATCTATGCATATCATACATCTCATTACATCTCCATAAGTAACATGCGCCCCCACGTTTTGAGTGGCCCCTCGCTTGGCCCCGCCGGGTTATTTTTTTTTTTTTTGGTCACTGAAAAACGTGGGATTTTTAGATTTTTAAATCTAGTATTATTATTTTATTCTTTTTAATTATTAACTCAACGAAGTAACCATGTGTTACGCAACAATCGGATAAGCCCCATACAAAAGTGAAAGTTGCCGAAAGTTGACCTGAAAGTGTACCTAGAAAGTTAAAAGTTGTTTTAGGATGCATTGTCATCGGGTTCTGACTTGCTCCAAAAATTTCAGCTCGCTAGGTGGCCGGGAAGTGCCTCAAATTTAAGTTGCAAGATTTTGCCCGGACAGACAAACAAATAAGAAAAGTGAGATAAGAAAAACGTGGTAAAAAAAATATTACTATCGATGTTGCCGGTAGTTAACTTTCAACATTGGTGAAACGATACTAACTCAAAGTAGAAGTTGAAATACGTTTGTAAATTTCGTCGCGTCTGCCAGTGTCTTGGTAGCTCAGAGGTTTGAGCACTTGCGAAAGATCGTGGGTTCGAATCCCACCTGAGGGCTTGGAGGCGTGGTTATTTTTTACAGGCGTATTTTATATCTAAAGAAATATGGCATTGTGCGTGCAAAAAAATAAATACATAGTTAAAAAACAGTCACCAAATCTCTGATCACACATGCAATGCCTCGAAGCTAAATTGAAATTAAACCTTCAGTTAAACTAGAAGCAAAGAAAAATTTGTTTTATTTGTTACTTCAGTAGGTTTATAGCTCGTAAAGTATATTATAACTGCGTCATAAATGTAATTAATCCAACCTAATTAAATATGTCGGAAACGTGACTCGGGCAGGGGTCTCTGCACAGTTAACTGCGTCCAGTAGCTTAACTTTATGATATAATATTAATATTTCTTACCTAGCCCAAAGTAAACACTGTAAGGCTTGTGTTATGGATACTAGGGTAACGGATAGCCGTACATGTATGATACATAATGTAATATTCATAGAAATACTAAATGAAGCAGCCACGAGTTGCTGTGTTATAAAATGAGACCTATCCTATGTCATCAAAGTCGATTGAATAGATTCGGAGTTCATCGCGGACAAACACTATGACAGAGAATTTTAGTATATAAAGATAGGTATATAAATACCCATGACATGCTCGTGTTCACAAAAATCTGCCCCTTCCGGGACTCGAACCCAGGACCGTCGATACTAAATGTAACGGTTGTTAAAATATAGATCTACTTATTAAATTGTCGCTTTAATGAAGATTTTTTGACATAATAATTAAACATTATTATAGCATGCAGGAATACTCAGATGATCAGTCTTTAAAACAATGTATCAATTCGTGTCGCAGATGAACCATGATGAACTACGAATCCACTCGACCGATTTTGATGATTTTTATTTCCTTTTGATGGATTTGTTTCAACTTAGAACATAGGATTGGTTACATTTTAATTTATAACACAGCAACGCGTGGCCGGGTCAGCTACTTCTTAATAAAAAAATACAAAAAAAAACCGGCATGCTTTACAATGCAATTTTTTTGCTGACCGTTTGTTTGCTGACTATACACATAAACCTTCACTGGTATGCACAAAGTTGTAACTTTATTATTTATTTATTCAGGTAACATACAGTCGTATATTCTTTAATATAACACTTGAATCAAACAAATATTTAAGTGCAATATATAGTTATGCAAAATTGTATCAGATGCTATCATCTTTTACAAAGTAGCAAAAATAAGGTTATTATTTATATATTACTTCGATGGATAAAATAAGGAATGATGTGATAAGATAGTGGTGTGGTGTGGAAGAAGATATAGTGAAAAAAATAGAAAAAGGTTTGGACATGTAGAGATGGACGAAAGAACATTAACAAAACAAATATATGAGGCAAATGTGCATGGGCAAGTCAGTAACGGCAGACCAAGGCGAACTTTCTGTGACCAGGATCAGTAAAGATCAGGTCAAAAGTACCCTTAATCGACGAGCTTGTATAAAAAAGCTAATGAGAGTTGATGAAGCGAGAGATGTATGTCAGAATCGTGGTAAGTGGACATCTGTGACCCCTGCGTTAAAAAGCGTGATTTTATGTATGTATGTAATTAGTTATTTCTTGTTATTTCGTGTTCACTTTAATACAGTTGGATGTACTTTGCCTGTAACCTACTGCTGCTTTACTTTTTCATCTCCCGAAATGAGGTTTATATATATTTTAATAATTTCTTTATTTTTGCAGAAGCCTAAGAGGCGCCAGGAGTATTACAGTACATGCTACATTACTCGGTGCCTCTTAAATGTTCTCTAAATATAACTTCAGTTTCAATTAATAAAGTATAAATATCAACATAAAAAATTGTTAAAAACACCCTGCTGAGTAAAGGCTTTTATAGAATTGATGATTTATTTGATGGAAAAACTGAGTGGAGTTAATGGCCTTTGCATTAAGGACTATCCTTCAAATAATATTTTGTAAAGTTTATTTTACGTGCATTTTTACAAGTAATAGAAAAGATTTTTTGATTTAAAAAATATCTGTAACACATTAAAGGGAGAAAAACATAGCCTTTGCCGAGTTTCTTGCAACTTCTTCTCTGTACAAGGTGTCCCGTCGTACGAGTTACGAAGCATTGGCATAGTTGACTTTCAATCAATGCATTGTGAGTGCTCATATTGAAGACAAAGAATTTTATCTTTATCTTAATCAACACCTGTACGTTACCACTGTGCAACCACTCCTGATAAAAAATCAAAGTCATATGTATCACAGAGAATATTTATAAGTTATCAAGTTTGTTGTAACACGAAACACAGGACCACGTCTGCCGAATTTCACTAGCAGTAAATATAATAATAAATTTATTTCTTCTCCACACAATCTCTTACAAAATAATAGTAGTTGATACCTGCAGTAACCTAAAAATACAAGATTGTGGAGAACTAAATAAATAAGCCTCAGCTTATATCTTAGAAAAACCAGTTCTCTTCACTTTTAAACGCTGGTACTTATAATAAGTACAGTCATGGTCTACAAAAAAGGAATATTTTAGCGAAAATAAAAAGAGAAACACAAACTATGGGTTGTATGGTTTATTATTGGCCAGGTACGTGACTATTATATAATAATAATAATATATTCCACTAGCTCACCAATAAACTTAGCCCAAAGCTAGCACTGTAAGGCTTGTGTTATGGATACTGGGGCAACGGATAAACATACATATACCTGATACATAAATAAGTAATATTCATAGAAATATATATATAAATACCCATGATTCAGGTACGAATGCTCTTATTCATCACACAAACATCTGCCCCTACCGGGACTCGAACTCAGGACCGTCACCGCGAAAGACAAGCACGCTACGGTTACACCGAATGGCGCAACTGTCAATATACAATAATGTCGAGTGTGGGTGAGAGTGTGTCTATATGAGTGTGAGTTTGTGTGTGTGTATGTGTGTTTGTGTTTGTATTATGATGAATATGAGAAGTATTTAAGTATAGTAACGTAGAAGATTTTCTGTCTTGATATAATCTAATTTATTTAAGAGTTGACATTTCTTACACTTGGACTTTATTAATTGCACTATATTAAGTTCTTTGCATTTTATTTTATTAATGAGTACCCAGAAATAAGATGAAACGTTGTGCCTTTTAAGAAGAAGATTTAAATTTCAATAAAATAACTTTTTAAAAATAAGCAGCAAAATAAAAAATATTGATTTATATAAAAAAAATTACAGTTAGGAACGTGCCCGATTAAAATATTGCGGCGTGAAAATATATATGTCGGCCACTGCCTTAGTCATCATCACGGCTTCTGTAAAGGAGTCGAAACGTCAAGATTAAATCTTTATTTATGAAAAATCCCTGTCACAGTATTTGTCCACGATGAATCTATAACTACTCAACCGATTTTGATAATTCTTTTTTTATTTTGCTGGATTTTTTCCGACTTAGGACATAGGACCGGTTTCACTTTGATTTACAACCAAAAAATTTTTTTATCCAAATTATAATAACTCAGCCACAGCAACGCGTGTCAACTAGTTAAATAAATTATGCACAAAATCCGTAAAAAAGTTGTTTTATTCAAATGTGTAATTTGCGCGGAAGTGTAAGAATTAAAATTAGACCTTGTGCAGGTGGAACTACAGTTTGGTTACAAAATGATCGTATTCCTAGCTACGAAGTGATCCTTCTGATTGCTCAACTATTTTAAACCGTCATCAATCCAACAGATGTTGCAGTTAATTTGGCGAGGCAATAATACGGCGACACGGATACTCGCAAAATAAAAATTTGAATTACCAGCCCGTACGTAAATGCCTTTACATAAAGCTGAAAATTTCAATTCCTTCCGAAGCTTAATGAATTTCTTCCAAAATCAACTTATTTATATACTAACACTATCTGACCCGGCCACGCGTTGCTGTGCTGTAATTTAAAATGAAACCTATCCTATGTTCTAGAAACAAATCCAGCAAAATGAAAAAGAATCATTAAAATCCGTTGAGTAGTTTCGGAGTTCATCGTGATCAAACACTGACAGGGATTTTTGATATATATATAGCTAATATTATGCAATAAAAACCCACAACTTTTACTGGAAAGGCGACGTCGTGAAGAAGTCGAAACTACATGGTTTAATATTTAAAAAAATAAAAACGAATTGTTTTTCCGGTTTGTCCGGTTGGTATTATTTAAAAACAGACCCGGAATAGTAATATTTTGAACAATAAAATATTATGAATTATAAATTCTACAAATTTTTTTTTACGTCAATACAAGACTAATGAAGCTGAAAGAAGTATCGTTTAATAGTAACCTGAATGAAGTGCGTCAGTCATCATTTTGAATCAGCAATTCACTCTTGATATTAACATACAAAAATAATAATTGTATTACTTCTTCATTTCACGTTTAGTAAAAAAACACTTAATACTCAATATTTTATCAAAAACCAGAGAGGAGAAACAAGAAAAATCAAATTGTTAATAATACAAGTTTATAGAAAAGCTATCTTTATAGCAACACCCGTTCACGAGCATGACGTGTGAACCACCCATATCCTGGGACTGGAAAGATTTATCATCTTTAGCGATATGAGAGTTTAACACACTCTAGCTGCCACTAATAGTTTAAAAATTGACATATAATAAGATTTTACACACATTGCGTCAAATTTGAAGATGGCGTCTGCAGAAGACCAGCGTCGTGTTTACCACCAGAACATTATGCTGAGCGAAAACCATTTTAGTACATGCATAAATGAACTGAAATTTGTGAGATATCAAGAAAATGCTGTTCTTGCTATTTGTGTAAGTTATGCTAGCAATTGTTCAGTAATTATTATTATAAAAACAAAGTTATGAATATGAGTACAATGATTAAATAAGTATCGTGGTGTTTGAAAGTCGCTAAATGATTACGTGTAATTGACCGAATGCGGTGATAAATCGTGCGCTGTGATTTGTAATTTGTCAAAGTAGGGGTTTTTCCCCCACCATTTTGATGCTTGAAAAGGTTTGTCTTGTTGTCAATTGAAGTATAATACTTCGGTTTGTGAGAGAGAAATAACCTATTGCTGTTATTCTACAAGTTTCTCTTTGTATGTGCTTCCATTTGTAAATAAAATCGTTAATATAACAACCTTTCAGCATATTTTTAACATGCAGTTTAAATTATCTTTCTCATAAAATCTCAAGCTAAAGATCGTTTCTGTTTCTAAATTTTGTGAAATAAAACAGGAAGAAAGGATAGCGTTTCCTTGCAATATCTCACTAGTACTAGTAGCAATTGAATACTGACTAATCGATTTTGATAGATGTGATGTCAACCTGTAATCTGTATACATGACCACAAATGTGTACCTCTCGATATTGTTCCGAATCGCACTAACGACGCCAATTACGACTGATTGATGAAGATGGAATCCGCTACCAGACCAAGTGAGTTGCTATTCACGATATATATGGCGACTAGCTGACCCGACCACGCATCACTGTGATTCAGTTAATATAATATGCATTTTATTTTTGTGTTATGATTTACAATGAAATCTATGTCCTAAGTTGAAAGAAATCCAACAAAATAAAACAAAAATTTTCGAAATCAGTTGAGTAGTTTCAGACTTTATCGCGGTCAAACACTGTGACATAATTTTTTTATATATTTATACATATATAGGCACGGGCTAATGATTTTGGACAGCGTTTTGTTTCGCCAATACTTGTCACTAATGCGAAAAACGTTTAATTGTCCCACAAGCTTTCAACATTTCAACTGCAGTTTAATTATTTAATAAACATTTGGTGCAACGGTAGGGATTCTGCTTTTCTTAACACTGAAAATCAGAATTTGACGTGAACTGTTTTGTCAACTGTTTATAAACTGAAGGGAAAAGTTAATGTGGTTACCATTGTTTATTACAACAACGATTGCGGCAAAAAAGGGTAATAAATTCTTGGATTTTAAGAATTTGATTAGCGATATAATTTCATATATTTGTTCTTTGATTATTAAAAATTTTACCGGCGAGTTTATTAACGGCGAGTGCAGTAATAATAGGTTATGTTACAGTTTTGACTAAAAAATATTGACTCATAAAAAATCGTTTAAAATATCAACCGTGGAGAATCTTAAATATCAAACATGTGTATAAGTTGTAAATAAAATGTTAATAGCACATTGTTACTTGTAATTAATCTGTATAATTTAATGAAAAAAAAATTGCAATAACGAGTGCAAATAAATTAGAATAAAACACTTTTTTACGGATTTTTGCGCATGTTTTTATTGTATATTTAATCGTCAGGATTAAATATACAATAAAAACATGCGCAAAAATCCGTAAAAAAGTGTTTAATTCTAATGTGTAATGTGCGCGGAAGTGTAAGAACTAAATAGAGTGCAAATAAATGTTAATTTACCGAAAAATATGTAAAATGTAATTTCAATTAACTCCTTCTTTATATTACACAAAATAGTATTATTTCAATTATAATAATTCAATTCAATTCATAAAAGTAAGCAATTTTTCATCAATGTTTTCTTATGACGTTATCACGTAAAATTATCGACCGTAAACTGACTTTACAGACAACAAATTTTTGGCTGGATTTGTTGCAACTCAGCACGTAGAATACATTTTATTTTAATTTGTAATACAACCACGCGTGGCCGGATCAGCTGGTATTACTATAAAAATTACATATCTATGTATGATATATGTATGTCTATCCATTACCCTAGCATCCATAATACAAGCCTTACAGTGCTTACTTTTGGCAAAGTGTGGGAATTTATTTATTTATTTATTTATTTAAACTTTGTTGCACACAAAATATGTACAAATGGCGGACTTAATGCCATTAGGCATTCTCTACCAGTCAACCGGAGAGTTAGAAACTGATAGCGTATTGGAGGTGCATTGAAAAGGTTAATAGAAAATGCTATAGACTACATAAACATACATACTGACATCATGTATAATAAAATAATAAACATATATAAACTAATAAACATATATAAAATAATAAACTACTTAAATATCGATACACTAAACCAATATTAGTATTACTAGACATAAAAGTGAGATTAAGTGGAAAGGTTCGGAGTATTCAAAAGGAGATCGCGAACCAGTCGTTTGAAATTAAATTTATTGGGAGCTCTTTGAATATGGGGTGGTAATGCATTCCAGAGTCGTATAGCCTGAAGTGAAAAAGAGTTTGAAACAAAACCAGTACGGTGAGAAGGAATGGCAAGAGTTTCTTTGCTGTCTGAACGGAGATTACGGTTATGAGAGTCTCTCAGATATTGAAAATTACATTTCAAGTACTGCGGAGTGAATGGATCTTTAAGTATAGAATAAAGAGTGGTGAGAATTCGCAGGTCTCGACGCTGCCGAATAGGAAGCCATTTTAATTTCTGCCGATATGAAGAGACATGATCATATTTCCGGAGACAGAAGATGAAACGTATACAATTATTAAGAAGTCGATCCAATTTATTAAGAAGTTCCTGAGAAATGTCAGCATAACACGCGTCAGCATAATCAAGGATAGGAAATATGGTTGATTGGACCAGAAGGATTTTACTAGAAATGGGAAGGAAGTTCTTCAGCTGGTAAAATGCTCTTAGTGTGCCGATAATTTTGCGACTTAAGGAGTCCACCTGAACCCTCCAGCTCAACGCCCCATCTATATTCAAACCCAAATTCACCACATGAGGTACATAATCGATTAAGGTGTTCTCGTATAAGAGAGGTGGAACAGAGCGCAAGTCAAGACCAGACAACGTGCGTGAGCTACCCACAATAATACCCTGGCACTTACCCGGGTTGACCTTTATACCAAACATTTGCGACCATTTATCTATTTTCTGCAAATCCTCATTCAAGGATTGAATAATATCGTTCAGTTGGTTCACCCCAGCTTGTGCGTAAATTTGCAGATCGTCTGCAAACAGATGATGAGAGTTCTGAAGAATGGAAGAAATCAAATTGATAAAAATGGAAAAGAGTAAGGGAGAGAGAATGCCGCCTTGAGGTACACCCGATTCCAAATCACACCAGTCCGACATTGAGCTTTTAATACGAACGGCCTGTTGACGCCCCCGAAGGTAAGAAGAGAACCAGTTCAATTCGGAAGTTGAGACTCGCAGATGTGATAAAATAGCTAGAAGTAGATCATGATCAACGGCATTAAAAGCGTTGGAGAAGTCAATGAGAACTAATACCGTCAACCGTGAGCACTCCATGCCATCGCGTATGTCCTCAGTGACCTTCAACAAAGCCGTAGTGGTACTATGACCTATCCGGAAGCCAGACTGATATTGGCTAAGGATATCATGTGTAGCAACGAAGGCTGAAAATTGGCGATGAACAATCGCTTCTAAAATCTTAGAAAGGTAAGGCAGTATGGAAATGGGTCTCAGATGGTTAACAGATGATGGATTGTTTATTTTGGGGAGAGGCAGGACGTGCGCCTTAAGCCAGAGAATTGGAAAAGTTCCGGTAACAAGTGAATCGTTTATGATGTGGGTGATAACTGGAAGGGTGCTGTCCAAGATTAACATTATCATCTGTCTGCTAATATCATCACACCCAACCGCTGCAGACTTCACAGCCATAATGGTTTTGCGGACTTCCATCAGTGAGACTGGAGAAAAAGTGAAATCAACAGGGGGTTGTTTGCAGAGGGAAGAGATGGCTTGGACTGCAGGGGTCTTGTTAGGTAGATGGGAGCAAGAAGTGGCTGCGAAATACTGATTTATATAATTAGGGGTAAGAGAGTGTGGTAATGAAATGCTTTTAGATTTTAACATACCAAGGGACCTTAGGAATTTCCAGGTATCAGCTGGAGAGGATTGACGAATGGTTTCATGAAAGTAGCGGCGTTTAGAGGCTCTCACCATCTGATTGCAGCGGTTACGGCAAGATTTATAAAAAGTCCAGTTTTCCCCGGTTTTACAGCGCTTAAATGTGAGGAAAGCCCTGTCCCGTCTCTTCATAGCTGCACGTACCAGTGGAGTAATCCAGGGAGCCGGCGGTCTCCTAAGCCTAACCGAATTGTGGGAATCTTTATAAGCGTTCGATTTCCTATATACATAATAAGCATTTTTGTGATATACTCGTAATATAGTTAATTGTAGACATTTATTTAATTTGGACACATTTTTATAATAAACTAGCTGACCCGGTCACACGTCGTTGCTATGGCTCTTATTATTATTTGCAATATTTTTAGTATAAATTAAAATTAAACCTATCTTATGCCGGATTTCTTCCAACTTAAAAACAAATCCGGCAAAAGGAAAAAGAAATCATCTAAATCGGTTTAGTAGTTTCGGAGTTCATCGCGGTTAAACCCTTTGACAGGGATTTTTTATTATAAGATAGGTAAGCGCTTGACCGCTGTCTTGCCTGATAGTAAGCGATAATGCGATCTAGGATGTAACGCGCTTCTATTGTATTATTCTATTATTTTCTATCTGAAATTGACCTAGTTTTACAATTTGACAATATAATTGTACCTGTAATTCGACATTTTTTTTTTTCAAATTTCATCTTATCTTATCTTAATCAATTTGACATTGAAACGAATAATTCTTATGAGACACATGAAAATAAATAAAAAATAAATAAATTATGCAACTATACAAAAATAAGAAGCTGAACGCAAGCTCCCAATCTATTGGCTAGAAATCCATATTTTAATTTAATGTTATCAACAAAGAATTGCTTGATTTGACGGCAAAAACAGCTCGGTGCTTGAAGAAAATTCTAGTTCTTCTTGGAGAAAGATACTTTTTTATTTCTAACACCAAGACATCTTGTTATATATTGTTCTTACCAGTTCCACTCAATTACTTGATTAGAAAACAAATTGCCTATTTTGATCAGCAAGCACATCTGGCCAAGTCGTGTGCCAAGAAAATAATGGCGAACGGCCTACAGCTCCGGTCTATTGCCCTGGCCTGTAGTAATTAACACTCTAAAGAAACATCTGGATCTACTTCAATGCCGATGGCAACTAAAGCTTATTTTCAAAATGACATTTATCTTTATTGACGAATTAAAATGCCTGTTTTTACTTTTTAGAAAGAGCGCCCTTCCTTCGTCTGTATTTCCGAGTACTTATAATCAGTCGGTTTTCAGAGCCAGGGTGAATAGGCACCTTCTGGGTTAGCTCTTTCTATCGTGGATCCTGTCTTGGCTCCAGGGTTTAATTGGAATCAAGAACGAAGAGATTATTTTTATGTTCCTAGGAACAGTATTCATAGGATGACTAGTTATCCTACGCGTAATTCGTAAAATGGAGTCGAAACGTCAGGATTAAAAATAAGGTCAATAGCTGCCTTTATAACATGGGTGAGTTTGAACGGAATTCAGTTTTTCTAAAAGCTCAGTAATTTATTTTTTAATAATTTTATTTTAATGATTAAAATCGTAGGAGCTGTAAGAAATAATAAAGTGAATTTTAGTCAGTATGTATTATATGTTTGTGTGATATTTAATAACAAACTTGCGACATTAAAATTAAAACCTTAATGTTTTGTTATTGTTTTTGAAATACAGTCATTAAGTTAAACTTTTTGTTTTTTCAACATTATGTATTAGTTAGTGGTGGAAACTATTTTGTCTTTTGTGTTAAAATTCTGTTTTATTAACAATGTTCCATTTAATGCTGTATGTTTCCCTAATAAATAAATAAATGAGTTGTAGTAGCTCATACATTGGACAAACAAAGCGAACAATAGCATGTAAAATTAAGTACTCAAAAACAACGACATGCAAAAGTCGGTCATTGCTAAACATTTAATCCAATCGGATTCAAATCACTGAATTGAGTTTCATACAGATCATCTAAACAGAATGCCACTACATACCAAGAATGATCAAGGAAACGATTAAAATTAGTGAAAATTAAAATTTCTTTAAAAAAATTGTTACAATTTTTAAAAAACCGCTTAGCTGGTAGAGAAGGTCAATTTTTTTCTACCCCATAGGTAAATTAATAGGTAAGCGCTTGACCACTATCTTCTCTGATGGTAAGCGACGATGCGATCAGGATGATTCACTCGTGACTTGAAGACTAAATTGAATTTATCAGGAAACACAGACTCAGGCAAAGAGTTCCACTCTTTAGCGGTACGGATCACATAATTGGAACCAAAACGCTTAGTGCAGCTCTATGGCATATCAACCACATACCGAACTGCGGTACACGGCTGTGCAATTCTGCTGTACACTCTCCGAAATGTATCCTATGAAATACCGATAGGCTAGCCACCTTCCACCACGTGATGAGTTTCACCTAGGTGAGGCTGCTGTTCCCAGAAGGGAAGTCGGTCGCAAAGAAAAAAAGTTAGGTCTGCTGACACCCAGAACGGGGGTAAGCCGATAGTAGAATGGGCTGGGGTTTACCTGAATTCCTGTGCTTTTAAGAGGAGGTGCTATTTACAGCAAAAACCATGATTCGAAAAACTCGGTGTACGGTATGTGTAGCAGGATTTTATGGTAAATAGCAATTACCAATATTATTATTCACCATTTATACAAGGTGTTACAAAAATACCCGTAAAGCGGAAACGGGGTAAATGGTCCCTTATAAAAAGTCAATTAACAATATTTGAAAACCGTAGTATCGCAGTATGACTTACCGCAAAAATGAATAAAAAATTTTTTTTCATTTATAAGCCAACCCTTTTTGCATATAATTAAAGAGTAAATAACACAGAATGTTCATCTATATTTTTACCTAATATCCGCGGAACGACATAGTGTCAATAATGATACTGATGATGATGATGATACTAAATACAGAAAATGTTAAAAGACCTAAAATAGGTACTTTATGTTTGGTCTCTTTCAACATAAACTAACACTTACTATTTCGTAACGAACAACAAATTTGCAGAAACAGCTAAAAGGCTGCTCCGCCTTGCTCAATGCACAACCTCGCTTGCCGGGATATAGTGTTTGTGGCATTTCGCATTAATTTGTCTTATTAAGTTTGCAAACCTTTTTGACTCTGTTAAATATAATCTATAATAACTTCAGTTCTTTGCAGTGACAGCTTACTAGGGTTGACAATATTTTTCGCTTTGATAATTTATTACATTTTTTGCGGGGTTTTTTGTAACACGTTGTATATACGAGTACATAGCACGGCACCTTCAAGACACCATATGACCGAATATCCGCGATCGGAATAGATAAATTGACTTTTCGTACTTACATCATGACATTTGTAATATGGACATACCTTTCGGAAAGTTTAAAAATTTATACGATTAAAATAATTATAATAACAGCGATTAAAATATTACTACAGTTGTATTAAAATGTGTTTTTATTTCCCTAAGTGTTCCCATAATATTCATTTGACTGACTAGAAACTTTGGCGAGTTGCTATCTGCAAACTTCTCGAGGTTTTACGTACTTTTATAGCCGTGCTTCCACATGGCTCCCATAGGAATATACGTCATATAAAAATAAAACAATATTATATTTAATTTAAGGAATATTTTAATAGTCTACAAACTAAATTACTACTAACAGGAAAACACGCAATAATTTTGAAATAGAAACAGGATCTACGAGAATTCCAGAAACTACGAGACGCGTCCGTACGAACATATACACTTAATGTCATTGACCAATCAATTAATGTACCTACTCCTATCTCAGCTGATTATATACATAACATTGGTATTTATACAATTATAGTGTATACATTGATAATTAGTAAACACTCTTATTATGCTAAAAACAGGAAAGGTCGCTGGTATTTAAAGCACAGACACATTTTAAGAATCAGCCTAGCGTTCTAATTATGCCATCAACGTGTAAAACCTTTTCTGTGTACCTTTTAAAACATAAATAAACGCTTAAACAAATTTAAGCAAAATGCTAATGGACTGTACATAATTTAGTACACAATATCTGTTTGCCGTCCTTGTGTTTTTTATGAATTTGATACTTGCGTTGTGAGCACCAACGTTATTTAGGCAGTCTAGGGTATCCGTTTTAAATAAGTATATTATTCTAGGGTTTTATGATTCTTAAATAGACTATTTCAGTTCTCATTCGTTTGATTTTTCTCCCAGTAAATATTTTAATAATGGCTCATCATCAACAGTGTTGATTGGATTACTTGGTTGCCATGCCAAACCCCATGGGACTTTATCGGTAAGTTGTGTCATCTACACTGCGGGCTACCACCAAAGGGTTTTCTTGGTTGCTCTCCCTACGTGTCGCACCAAGCGCTTCTCTACATTTTCTATAATGCGCACAGCAAAGGAGTGGAATTCCTTCCCTGCGTCTGTATTTCTGAGTACTTACAACCCGTCTATTTTCAAAGCCAGGTTGAATAGTCACTTTCTGGGTTAACTCGTTCCATCGTGAATCAAGAGCGAACCCATTAAAAATAACAGTGCCATCTAGGGACGTCCGAAAGAAGCAAAGCTTTATAGTATAACCAGCCACGCACACTGACATGAATGAAAGCGAGACAGAAGGCTACGCACACTGAGATGGGGAAGCAGCTGGCTCTCATATATATGTTACGGCTAAAGGTAGGTGTAAACATAAACTTAAGATTAGCCGGCTAAACCTAGGTTTATCTTCGAGAAGCAGCTAAAGTTCGATATCATGTTAGGTTTGGTTAGGTTAGGTTATATTAGATTAACTGAGAGGAGGCTCGGTAACGACTGAGCCGGCCGGTGCGACGCGGTCGCCTTCTTACAAGGATCCCGGGTCGCCGCTAACCGGAAGAGAGGGCACACCAAGGGAGTTTTAGTGGGTATACCTCCGAGCATCCATCGAGCACCAGACTCGATGGATGCACGGAGGTGAGCCCCACATAACTCCGTAGTCGCCCAGTTCCGGAGTATGCATAAGGCCGCATTTCTCCATTGTCAAAAAAAAAAGGTTAGATTAGATTAGTTATGCCGGCTTTAGTAATGCCGGCTAAAGATAGAAGAAACTAACATTAACACCTCCTCGAAGATAAACCTAGATTTAGCCGGCTAATCTAAAGTTTATGTTCACACCTTTAGCCGTAACATATATATCGGGTATCAGTAGCGTCAGATTTACGCACGGATAGAGCGGCCGCGCGGCGAGCGCCTATGTGAGCGGCCCGAACGCCCGTATAGAAACATCGCAGCTGGGCCCGCCACGATAACACTCTTGAGCCATAATTAATCTCAAAGTTGCAACATAAGAGCTTCTACAACGGCGTTCTTACAACGGATTTTACGAGCCGACGCATAAAACGTATGGCCTTATTAATTTACAACTTTTTATTCTTACGAGCCACTTAAAGTTTTAAGTCCACTTTTATTGCTGGCGATTAAAGTTTAAAATGTAATAATTGGGAAAGTGCGAGTTGTAATATACAGAGATTTTTATAGTTATTATAAAATTATTACTTTATTTCTAAGGTTGTTGGCCGGTCCATGTTTATAGGATACATTTCGGAGAGTGTGCAGCAGAATTGCACAGCCTTATTCCACTATCCCGATTTTTTCGTCGGACAACCAGACGCCACCATTATTAATATACCAAAGAGTCTGAGTATCTTATAATATGCTAAATTTATTTAGACAAATATTTGAATAAATCAATTTGTCTGTCTAATTATTCTCACGCGGGACTCCGACCCGCTTACCTTTGTATATCCGGTCCACTGCTCTCCGTGTGCGCGCAGACCATTTTTAAACCCGAATTACTATAATTCTTTCTAAAATAATCCCATCCACAAGACAAATGCACCCAGCATATTCACATCAATATCTGTACCTCTTGCATCAGAATCGTTTAAACAACTGAAAGTAAAAAATTATGTGAACCGGTAAATCTTAGTGCAAGATTCAAAGATAAATAGTATTATACAATATTTATTACTAATTGCATTTGCTCGTTTGATATATGCAAACACAAATCAATCGTATTATTATTTGCGATGGGAGAGAGAGTAAACAGTTTTTGCGAACGTAATTTATCTGGTTAATATTTCATTTTTAAAACATTGGCTATGTAGAAGCAGTACATTAGATTTTTTATTAGATTTAAGAAAAATGCTTTTTAGCGTTCCGTACCTCGAAAGGAAAAACGGAACCCTTTTAGGATTTTGTTGTCCATCCGTCCGTCTGTTTGTCTGTCAAGACCCTTTTTCTCAGGAACGCGTGAGGGTATCAAGCTGGAATTTATATCAAAAACTCAGGTCTACTGTCCCTTGGAGCCGTGAGAAAATCTAACTTCTAAGCCAACGCAACCAAAAGATACAGCCGTTTACGCCGCAAATTTCAGCAAATTTTCGACACTCGCAAGGGAATCAAAAACTACAGGGTAGTTCCCGCAGTGTTACCAACTCTTAAAAATATTTATCCCTAAATCAAATTCAAAAACCCCTAAAATTGCCTTAATTACTTGGAAATCCCCCTAAAAATAAATTGTATGATATCATATTTTTGTATTTTTTTTCTTTTTTAAAATAAATTAAATTTATTGCTTCAAATATTATTTCATTTTTTCTGACCAATCAGATTTTATAAAGTCATACATGTTGACTTTGAATAAGCCTTATATTTTAGGAGATAGGTTGAATATTGTACAAGATCCACCATTTCGATTTAAAATTCCAAGTACTGTACTTGGATTATAAGTACACTAGATGTCACTAAGTCCGAGGTCGCTAGCTAAATAATAATTTGATTAGCTAGTTAAGACTGTCCCAGGGCCTATACTTTACATCTTTATTTTTCTCGATAAATAAAATATAAAAAAAATATGAAGGGTCACAAAAATCCTAAAAATAACCCTAAACATATAACACCCCTAGAAAACCCCATCTCACTTATTTACCCCCTAAATATAGGGGGAAAACCCCTAGTTCCCGTGAACTCAGAATCTTGAAATTTGGTACGAAGCAACGTCAAATACACAGATCAAGGAAAAAATGTGAAAACCGTAAATTTTTTGTTATATTACATAATAAAAATATTTTTAGTTATTAACTAATACTTACATACCTACAGGTTTGTACGGAACCCTCGTTGCGCCAGTCCGACTCGCGCTTCCTCGTTTATTTATATTGCTTTTACATTTATTACTCTATTACATTGTACCCTTTCTATTCCTTTTTTATTCATGTCTGTCAATTTTGTTATTTCTTAAGTCGACAGCATGTACAAGAAGTACATTAGACAGTATTATAATTTAACCTAAAAAGTTACGGATTGTGCGTATAAATGTCACAGTACATTTACAGTTTTTTAGCTTGACTTACCTCGTCTAAGTATTGTATTCCCGGAAACATACAAATCCCTACAAACCCACATTTGACATTGATATTGGGTACGAGCCCCAATAGGCTTTTAATTTTCCCACGTTTTTCTCAGGTCGCTTTCTGGTTTGTCTGTCTGTCTGTGCAGTTGGATTCTTGCAACTCAATTTTGAGGCACTTCCCGGCCACCTAGCGAGCTGAAATTTTTGGAGCAAGTCAGAACCCGATGACAATGCATCCTAAAACAACTTTTAACTTTCTAGGTACACTTTCAAGTCAACTTTCGGCAACTTTCACTTTTGTTGCGTTTTGAGTGGCCCCTCGCTTGGCCCCGCCGGGTTATTTTATTCTTTTTTGGTCACTGCAAAACGTGGGATTTTTAGATTTTTAAATATAGTATTATTTTTCATCTGGTCTTTTACAAATATGATAGTATGCTTCCGTGTGATCAAAACAATAGAAAATTATCAATTAAAGATAAAAGATAAAAGCCTTTTGTTTTTTTTAATATGAGCATTTAGAAAGTCTGTTATCCAAACATTAGTTGATATTAATGTTCATTCATTAACCATCATTTGAAATATTTATTCAATGGCGTATTAATTGGATGTTACCCCTTTTACCTTATTTATTTTATTTCTAAAAATATTTTTTAAATTAAAACGTAATGGAAAATAGAATCACAACAATCCGTGTAAAAGACATTAATCTATTTTCATGAATGTATCAACTAATTGATACATTTATGAAAATGGATTAATGTGCCTGCTACCGTTTCTCTGGGTCATTTAGTTAACTATTATTATACTAGAAGAGAAAAAAAAGCAGGATCGCTGCCGTGGCACCAAAGAACCGTCAATGTTATTTGTTTATACCCAGTTTTGTAAGCCAAAAAAATGCATTCTCGCTTGTTAAGCTCTCACAAGTTTAGATACAATTTTATTTAAGATTGTTTATTATACATTCTTATAACTATTTATGTACGCAATAAATAAATATTATTATATATATTATTATTATATTATTGAATGTATGTAGTAATGCACTTAGCAGCTTAACACTTTGTTTTATGCAAACAACATAAAAATAGTGTCGATTCCGTTGAGAGGATTATGAAACGTTGCTTCCTAGTACAGCGGATTGCCAGTGATCCAATAATGAGGCGGGACGTGTAACGTTGGATGATGGAATCGGTATTAAAATAATAGCCCAACTCATATTGCGTGATGCGGAACGTACTCGAAACGGGATGTGATGGAATTAATCGCTTGTTAACAACGATATTGGCTTGTCCACTCGACAACAAAAGCTGTTATAGAGTGCAATTAAAACGTATATGTTGGTGAATTTGTTTTTTGAAGGGATTTTGACTGGTTATAGCTTGATAAGCATATCGTGGAATGGTAGCGGCCCTGCCTTTGGCACCAACGAAGGCAGAAGTTTGTGTTCTGAATACGAGTTATTGGTATACATATAGGTATATTTATATCTATGTATATTATGTATCATGTGCATGTCTACCCGTTACCATAGTATTGGTACAAGCCTTACAGCACTCACTTTAGGCTGGGCTAATTAGTGTGAAAGTAAGAAAGATTATTACTATGGCTTTCGTCTTGTATTTATGTAGATGATAAGTATTTTTGTATGTGTAAGTATTTGATCACCAGATAGATAAACTATACCATACACATAGTATACTTCTAACATCAGCATTTACAATAATAAACATTATATTTTTATTTTTTCTTTAGTAAACAGTTACAAAATATTTAACCCAATTAAGTCAGTTTGCTATTAGTCGTTCTCCTAGCTATAGTCCGTTTTTTTTAGCATTAGAAAGAACAAAATTTGGGTTCTTTATTGTACACATATGATGTAACAAGCAAAACGTAACATCGTGAAAAGTTTACACTAAAAATACCTTAAGAAGCAGAAGTTGCAAACTTGCGGAACGAAATGTTGGTCAGTTTGACACGACAAAATTAAAAAGTACATGCCGATGTTGTAATACGTACCATATTAGGTGATTTTTAAAATGGTCGCTTAACATGGCCGCCATTTGCAACAATAGCGGCAAATGTCAACGTCTGCATTTATCTGTTTTGACTATTTTCTTTGGTTTATTGTTAAGTTTCTATTGTTTTTGTTAAATGTTTTTGTTGTTATTTGTTATTTAATCTGTTCAACAATGGACGAGCCTGAAGCCGGTCAAAGTGGACTCCAGCACAAGGTTAGCCACCACTGCTTCTTTTTTTACATAATCTTGCATTACATTAATGCTAAAAAAAATGGGCTACAGATCACTTCATTATTCTTTAGCTTAACCAAATACACAATTAATATGATTAAAAACACTTATTTTTTATGTTTAATCCTGACATTCCTCATCCTTTACATGAGACATATTTCTAAAGTATGACATTTTCTGGGTGGTGGCATGTGGTGCGGGTCGTTACGATTCCTAAGATATGATTGAGCGAAGCGGTGACTGCATCATGCGTCATGCTCGTGAACGGATGCTGCCTTTGGAGATAGGTCTGCTTTGACCTCCAGTAATATTGACATATACTTAACATACATCTTTTTTGCTTTCTTAAATTTGTCGTTTATTCCCTGTTTATTGTTGCAATGTTTTAGAGTACTTTCTTAAAACAGATACTTGTTGTCTTTGTTGTAATCAACGATGTAATGAAACCATAACACTAACATTTTTATAACAGAAAAATATTGTTTTTTTTTTGTAGATTATGTATGATGACGAAGTATAATATTGTAAATGTCGTTACTTCTGTTAAAGTGGACGTCTGTTTCTTGCACCCATTCTTCTTAAAAGACGTCCTGAATGGGTGGTAGGTAAATTTGTTGGACGAATCAAAACAACTTATTTTAAGTGCATTTGAATAAAGTTATTTGAATTTTTATTCATTCATAAGATATAAAATACAGGAGCTTTAATCACATGATGAACAAGTCTGAATTAAATATAAAAAACAAGGGTAAATTATATTTAATCGCGTATCTAAATACGTAATCTTTTTTGAGTTGGGTCTAGTTCAAAGGAAAAACTGCAATTGACATTGAATAAGTAAGCCGTTTCTTTTTCTATGTAAGTGGAAAAAATAAGCTTCAATTGCAAGAATGTGTGCATATGTATAATGTATAACTGTACAAATGAACCTGTGCATTTCGATATGACGACGTATTATTTTAAAGTGAATAGGTAAGCGCTTGACCGCTATCTCGCTTGATGGTAAGCAACGATGCCATCTAGGATGTGACGCGCCTGCCTAGATGCAGTAGTAACTTGAAGACCCCAAATTGTATTTATCAGGAAACACAGACTCGGGCAAAGAGTTCCAATCCTTAGTGGTACAACGCTTAGTGCGACTCTTTGGTATATTAAGTAGGTCTGCAATGCATGCTGCTGTTTACAAATACTGAGCGAAGCACTACCTTACCTAACCTCACCACCTGACCTTACCTAACCTAACCTTTCAGGTCGCGCCGTGCGCGACCTTCGGCCGCTTACGGGCTCCCTGTAAACCGAACCTCACTTTGATCATTAACAATTGCCTAGAAAATAACGCGCACCATCGTTGCCTCTCGCGGCTACAAAAAAAAACTTTTTTTGCACATTAGTCACGACCACGATGTGAGTTTTGGCGCCAAATTTTATCAATGTAGTCTCAGCGGTTTGGCTGTGATCAGCTTTTGAATTTTTCTTTCAGTGATTATTCCTCCATGGTATGTCCGATTTCAAAACTTTTTTTGCACATTAGTCACGACCACGATGTGAATTTTTGGCGCTAAATTTCATAAATCTAGTATCAGCGGTTTGGCTGTGATCAGCTTTTAAATTTTTCTTTCGGTGATTATTCCTCCATGGTAAAGTCTATATTTTTTTTACATAGCCTATGTCCGTCAGGTTATAATCATATCGACGCTGGAAAGGCAAATTGTATTAACGACCACTGTATGAATTGTTCAGTAGAACGATTTAAAGTTTCTAATTTTGAAAAAAAAATCATAACTGATTAACTAATTGAGTGTTCTCTTTGAAAATAAAAATAGTTATTTCGAATAACGTTAACTATGAAATGTAAATGTTAAAAATAATGTAGGTGTCCTCCTGTCCAATATTTTGGAGATAATACAATGCAGTACATAATCTTGGTTAAGTAAAATTGACTTAAGACACTATAACATTATCACTGTGGTCCGGTAAAGTATGTTTTAATGATCAAATAGCTGCATTAAATGAACTAGAAAAATGTGTTGTATGCTTTTTAGCATACTTTAACATCCAAGTAAAATATTTTATCGGGTCAGGCCAAGTGAAACGAAAAAAACCAGATTGTCTGATCTTTCATTGTACTAAAGTTACTCTTAGGCTCTAGGTATTATCTCCCAATGTGAATGACATGAGAAAGTTTTAGGAAAATATAAACTACACATAAATATGTTTTTATAATGACTTAATCACAAAATCATGAACATAACTTTATACCATTACAAAAACTAAAGTACACAATTCTGAGATCAAACAGTCTTATTAAAATGGAATGGCAATATTTTATAGGTTCTCAAACTTAAAGAAGTCCGATGTTACAAGTACTATACTACTCTTATATGACATCAAAAATAATTGTCACAAAGTGCGCTGTATCCATAACATAAAAATTATTTTAAAAAAATTGGTTGCCTGTAAAGTCGGTATACGGGCGAAAGTTTTACGTGACAACGACTTTGAGTGGTAAAATAATTTAAATGTGAATATTCATTCGTATAGTAGGAAGAAGGATGAAATAATAGTAACAATTTAAAACATTTATTTATACAAAGAATTATATTTAAAACATTAATTTATAGGCACGCGTCCCTTCCACTTTTTATGTCTGTCTCTCTCGCTCTTAGGCGGGCTAACCATGCCCGAGTGGAAGGGACGCGTGCCTCTCACTCGCTCTCATTGTGAGCGCATAACGTGAGCGGAGCGTAACGCAGTTTCTTGAAGTGTCACCCGGCAAACCAATTTATAAGACGTTGTCACGTCAAAAATATCATTAATATTACTTAAATTGTTAACATCTTCTACATCAGTGTCTGGTAAAATTTCTCTAGCATTGCAAGTTTGTGCGCGGGATTGCAAAAGTATTACAAAGTTTAACCAAATGTTTTTGTTTAGAAAAAGGAAGACGGTTTTTGTACAAATCATCTCTCTGGGCGCTTATTCTTACATAATACTTAAAATTTTTCAGTAACTGCTGTGTCACTCATGCTGAATTTAACCCATCTTAGATCAAAATATTAGCTAAACATTTTTTTATGTAATAATACTTATTTTACTTATCATACCAACTAAATTGTTTTTAAAATACTTTCTGACATAGAATACCAGGAATCAAAAACCTTATGACACATTATTTCCACGTTGTATGGTTTTGGATTTATCCTGGCCAGATGAAATATCGTTGCCCATTGTGAAGGAGCATAAATTATCGAATGTTCTACACTTCTTTCTAAAATTGCATGGACACTATCAACTGGCATAGGAGTGTGCCCTGGTATTAGAAAATTCATTTGCATGGTTTCTATAAATTCGCAGGATTGTAACGCTGTACGAACAGCCGCAAAAACTATTTTATTGCGATTTTGGCCGCAACAAGAATCACTATAAAATAGTAAATCCCTCACTGTTTGACGCTGGTCCACAGTTTCTATATAATTGTTCAGAATCATCGCGATCTCGTTTACCTCTCTTTTGAGCATCAGCCTCTCCCCATGAGTAGCAATAAACCTCCCTCGTTTGACTTTTGTACACTGTAAAATTGTACATCGAATATTTTCGAGAATAATAAAATAGCATACTCTCACCGTTTGGCGCGTTGAGTACTTTCTGTAAACCAAAAGATATGAGGTCAAAAAAAAAAAACGGCATGGCCTTTTCAATCAAGGAAGAGACTCAATTGAAGATGACCCACGTTCTGGACGGTCAATTGAGGCCACCACACCCGAAATCATCGAGAAAGTAGAAAAAATTGATTTGAAAGATTCCCGTCTGAAGAAGAACCAGCTAGCAGCAATGGTTGGAGTATCCGATACAACCATTTTGAACATTTTACATCATCATCTTGGGATGACAAAGGTCAGCGCACGGTGGGTTCCGAAAATCCTTCAAAAACGACAACGTGTCTGTTACTGGGGATGAAACCTGGGTTCACTACGAACCCGAGTCGAAGCAAAAGACGATGCAGTGGCATAAAAAAGGCACCCAGCCGCCCAAGAAGTACCGAGTCTCACAATCGGCTGGAAAGATCATGGCGACTATATTTTGGGATACATAAGGTATTTTACTGATCGACTATAAAGAACGCAGTGTTAATATAACGGGACAATACAACGCTTCGTTAAAGGAGGCCATTAAAGAAAAAGAAGAGAAAAATTGACCAAAGGCGTGCTCCTTTTGCATGACAATGCACCTGTGCACACGAGTCATGTTGCGACGGCTGCTATTCACCGGCGCGGCTTCGAACAACTCCACCACCCTCCTTATAGTCCAGACCTGGCCCAGGATGTTTATTATTTATTTCCAAAAATGAAAAAAGAGCTGCGTGGTAAACAATATTGACGACGATGAAGAGGTGAAGTCGGCAATTTCGGCTTTTTTTTGACGCTAGGACAAATTGTTTTTTTTTATGGTATTAACAAATTATTTGAACGATCTGAGAAATGTATTAGGGTTAAGGGGGAATACATTCAAAAAGAAAAATAATATGGTATTTAATTTCAACCTTCTTCCCACCCATTTCGCGAAGTTTTTGACCTCCCCTCGTACGCATAAAGTTTGTGGCTCCTGATTTGTTATTTCTTGGTGGTACTTGAAACGATTTTTAGAAGTTTAGGACAAGTTTTTCTTCTACAGTGAACCCATCAGGATTTTTTTTAAAAGAGATGCATTTGAGACACTTATCTTTTTTCGAAACATGAAATGAAATGTTAAAATCCTGTGTAAAAATATTTCTAAACACATTTTCTCCTATACAAACCTTGTCTTTTGAGCTGAAATCTGTTTTTTATAATTGGTTATAAGATTGCTCAAATTCCTGTGGATTAGAGACGCGTCGAGTCTTTGTGACAGTAATGAGAGGGAACTACTGGTAATTTTTAATGTAATTTATAGCATTTTTTGAGCTTGTGCACTACATTTATTAGGTGGTGTTGTGCATTAATTAGGGTACCTCCCTTTTCGACAGCGCGTGGGTGACTGAAGCGCCAACACAACGCTCGGCACTTAGCTAACAGCCGCAGCTTACCGTAAACATCGGTCTTGAAGTGCCCTCTAACCACCATAGTATCATATTTATCATTTTTTTCGGTAGGTTTAACACACTAATGCAATAAATTTTGCATTAAGTAAAGTATCTTATGTGCTATAATCACATTAGAATAGTTTCAGGTAAAATTGTATGATCGACCAATAGATTATTAAGGGCTGTCGACAAAATTGGCTTAACGTCAAAATGATTGTAATTAGCAGAAAAGTAAAAGGTTTTAAACGACAATTAATTATATTTTATATACAAGAAAATTGACTTATTTTTAAATTTGAAAATTATGGCCAACCACTAAAATGTTTTATTGCGTGAATATTTCAAAAAATGGAATGGTAAAGTGTTTTAAAATTTTTCTTATTTTAAGCATAGGCAGGCATAAATGATTAATAAGTATTTTTCTACTTTCATGTACGCTTTATGAAACAAAGTCAAAAAGTGAATGGATTTAAGACAAAAAAATATAGGTAAATGACGAAAATCACCGGTGTATTAACGACCATGAAAGTGCTCAGATTAAACCGATTCCAAGACCATTCGAAAGAGAAAAATCAGGCGATTCCAACGATGTATATAACTCATATTCGACCAAATTGGCTGTTAATACAATTTGCCTTTCCAGCGTCGATATATGTTCATGCCAATACCGTTAAGTAGCAGGAGGAAGACAAGCGAAATTTGTGAGTTGCCTAAAAGAGAGCTTCGCTCAACAATATAACGGTGGCGCCTATTTGTAAGTCTGGTTGTCCGATGAATAAAGGGTCGGCAGAACAAGGTTGTGCAATTCTGCTGCACACTCTCCGAAATGTATTCTATAAAAAACGGATAGGCTAGCCACCTACCGTCTATGCTCAAGGCTTTTCAGCTTGTTATAAAAAAAAAAACTTCCATGCCGATAAGCCTCTTGGCCCTTCTTTTAGTAGACTCAAGCAACTAGAGCTGGTATTAGGTGGAACCGTCCCAAAGATGACAACAGTACTCCACACACGATCGCACTTACGCTTGGTAAAGCATCTCACCTTTGCCAGAATTAACGATTTTTAATAAATCTAGTAATAAGCAGATATCGGTAAAAATCAGTTTATGTATAGTTAACAGATCACACCATTACAATAGAAGTGACATTGTCCAATCTACTACATCAATGCAGTTCTACTTCATCATGATATAAAACACAAGTAATTTTCGTCGACACGACGGGTATCTCGTCCCGCGTGTATCGGGGAAATGGCGTCTGAAATTTTCCACCGAGTGACTTCCGCTTATAGGATCGTTGTACGTCGCTGCAAAATAATGAAGTGTGTCTCGGATATGATTTATGTCTCAGACCGGCGTGTAGCGCGACGATGATTAATATAGAGACGGCGGAGGCGGCAGGTGAGCCACTCTGAACCTGCGGATATAGCTGGTTAGCTTTCGGAATGATCCCTTTTATCCCGAAGTTTTAAACAGGTTGGCTGTCACTGACTGACTGTCCTCAACCACAACTTTATATAGATTATTTTGCAAAATAGAAGGCGTAAGTGCGAATATTTAAATCTGTAGATACTAGTGTTAATTACTATATAGGGCCAGTTTTACCAGTTCCTGATAAAGTTTCAGATAGTTATCCGGCATATAAGACTTTTAACAGAAAAAGATTGCTGATACCAGCAACTTTATCTGCCAATTATTTCTATTCAACTCTTGTGAAACCGAAATTTGTCCGAATTGGCTATCAGGGACTTTATCAGCAAGTGGTGAAACAAGCCCTTGGTGTATCAAATATTAAGGTTCAATACCAGAAAGAAACAAAATTCTCTTAAAAAGCTATTCTAATGAGCCCAAATATGCCATATTGCGGAGGTTTTGGTTAACTCAAAGTCTACTCATTGCTGCAGCATCAGGTCTTTGTTACGAAAATACCATCAAACAAGTGGATGTTGGTGCGACCACTTCGTCAACTAGTTAATAATCTGATTATTTTTTATTTAATATTTTTTGCAATCTGGACAGCTTTTTTCGACCATAAATACAAACTTCCAATTACAAACATAAATAGCCAGTTGCCTAGTTTAACATATGACAATTCTCATTTTAAGTCGATCACTGGTCGATTATATAAAATTAATTCAATTACATTAAACCAAGGTAAATCCAAAAAGCAAAAATGACAGTGCTTGTAAGTGTGATTTGTATGGTGTGATGATCTGCAAACACCTAAAGATCGTCATAAATTATAACTGTATACATTTCCTTAGAATACTCTTAAGAGCATTCCATCCCATAAAAAATACAAGTAAATCTTATCATAACATTTTCGCGTCGGTGGTTCAAGCCAAGCCCTTACATTGGAATGGCAAGCAAACTTCTTGAACTTTGGATCTCTGTAGAAAAAGAATTTGATTGCAGAATTTAAATGGATGAGGCGAACGAAGAGGTGAGTAATTGCATACAGTCTGTGCATACAGATGAAGATTCGCCAAACTAGTCTTAGACAAAAGTCTTTAAAATTGAAATGAAAACTTTAAATTATATTAAAATTTTAAAAAGCATCAATTTTCGTAGCCACTTTGTTTCAGCTCTCACTGCGCTACCTTTCTCAAAGCCAGCTTAAGATAAAGCAAACTATACTTAAAATTACTTACTACGGAAGTTTAAATAAAACAACTTATTAAGGGTATTTTGCGCATAATTGATGTTAAATCCTGACATTTCAGTGATCACAGGATAACTAAGATAATTGAACTTGCCTAAACCCTTAATAAGTTGTTTTAAATATTTAAACTAGCTAACCCGGCCACGCATTACTGTATTATAAAAAATTATAAAAACTGTTATTCTTAGGCTAATGGTAACTATGGTAACTATATATGGTAACAAACACACACAAAATATTGTCATAATTGGAGCGGAGCGAGCGAAGCTCCCATGGATCAGCTTCAATGGCTGTCTGTTACGCCATAACTTCCCGAGTTGTTAACCGATTTTATTTTTTTTTTTGTGTGAAATCGAATCAACAGATTTAGGACCAGACGGTGACGGAGCCCAAATTTTGAAATTCGCAAAAATTCGAAAAAAAATTTTTTTTAGGTATTACACTCCGCTCCAATATATGGTGCTAGCGTAGCGTTGCGTGCTTAGCGACTGCATCGCCTAGTATAATTAGGATGTGTGATGAGCGTGTAAGAACTAAATATACTACGAAAATTTTATTTCAAGTGGTCAATAGATGGCGGTGGTTGTTCTTTGAATCACGCTATAAATATTTAACATCTGATGAATTTTAAACTATCAATTTGTAACTATAAATAAATAGGGAATATATGATTTTAATTTGAATGGGTTCGCTCTTGATCGAATCATTCATTCAAGAGCGAATTCGAACCTGAAATCAAGAGCGAATTCAAACCCGGGGGTTTGAATCCCCCAAAATAGAATCCACAATGGAACGAGCTAACCCAGAAGGTGCGTATTCACCCTAGCTTTGAAAACGGACGGGTTATGGGTACTCGGAAATACAGATGCAGGGAGGATGTTCCACCCCTTTGCTGTGCGCACTATTAAAGATGTGGCAACACAGACCCCACCCCATCATATTAGAGTTTTGTCGCTGTTATTTAATGTCTGTATTTCGCACTCTTATCTGCCTGCAGACTTAATCGGAACCACAGTATTTCCCATTGTAAAAAATCGTTATGGTGACATATCAGATAGATCGAACTACAGACCGATATCACTGGCAACTACAATAGCCAAGGTGTTTGACGGTGTGCTTGATTCTATACTTCAGAACCACATTGAGCTTCACGATAGTCAGCATGGTTTTATGCGTGGCTTATCGACAGAAACAGCCATAATGAGTCTTAAGCACACTGTCAAATATTATACGGACAGGAGTACACCTGTGTACGCCTGCTTCCTAGACCTTAGCAAAGCTTTCGATCTCGTTTCATATGACATCCTGTGGAATAAATTAGAAGCTGCTGGATTACCTGATGGTTGCACTGATTTGCTTAGGTACTGGTACTGTAATCAAGTAAACTATGTGAGATGGGCGAACGAGTATTCTGAGCCGTACAGCATGGAGTGTGGGGTGAGGCAAGGGGGGTTGACTTCGCCACGGCTCTTCAACTTGTACATGGACGCGCTGATCAGGGAGCTTAGTAGCATGCATGTCGGTTGCCATATTGGCAAGGTTTGCGTCAATAATATCAGTTACGCAGACGACATGGTGCTGCTGGCACCCTCGGTCTGCGCGATGAGAACTTTGCTCGATGCCTGTGAAAGATTCGCTGTCTCACATGGTTTACTTTATAACACAGAAAAGTCGCAATTCATGGTTTTTGGGGCTGGCAGTAAATGTCCTAAAGTAGTACCCCCTTTAACACTAAATAACAAACATCTAGAAAGAGTTCACAAATTTAAATACCTGGGACACATTGTCGCTGACAGTCTTAAAGATGATGACGACATTGAGAGAGAACGTAGAGCGCTGTCGGTTAGGGCAAATATGCTGGTTCATAGATTTAGTCGCTGCACAGACGCTGTTAAAATTATGCTCTTCAAAACCTACTGCACATCTTTTTATTCGAGCAGCCTGTGGACCAACTGTACTAAAATGGCCTACAGTGCCCTACGCGTACAATATAATAATGCCTTCAGGTCGTTGCTGCGGCTGCCGCGGTTTTGTAGCGCATCGGCGATGTTTGCTATAGCAGGCGTAGATAGCTTCGAAAGCATTATGCGCAAAAAGACCACGTCTCTGTTGAACAGAATGCGCGGTTGGAACCACAGCGTCCTGAGGGAGATAGTTGACAGTGGAGATTGTCCGCTGATTAACTGTATGATAAGAAAAACGACATCATATTTGCAAATTCTATACTAACATAGTTTTTTAAGTTTGTCATTTACTAACACATTATGGATTTATGCTGTCCGAAATAAATTGTTTTTATTTTTATTTTTATTTTATTTATTTATTTTATATTACATATTTAATATAAATTAGGCGATTTTTTTGAAATTATACTTACTCTTATATAATTTATTTAACACTATGTGGGTTTCAAAACTGATGCTATATCTGTCTTTTTGTCTGTCTTTATTTAAATTTCATATATTACAATACATATTTGCTAGTTAGTTATTTATATTTATTATACACTGTATAATATCTAGAGGAGTGTTTACTAAATTAGCCACTAGATGGCGCTGTACAAGAAAATGTATTGCGGTTGCGTTTGTTTTAGTCAAGAATGGTAGTTTCATGCACAGTGTTTACTTAAAGCTAAGCTAATTTATGTTGCTTCCGTACATTGTTTAAGGAAAACCATCCATTCGAGATGTACTTGTATTTAGTCTAACGTCGTAGCGCACTGTTTATTAATGTTTGCTGACTGGCGCTTGGCGGGCGACGTGATCCGTGCGTGCACGTTCCTACACGTTGGTACGAGTGTCGGTACGCAGACATCGATCTTAAGTAATGTTGCTTGGTAAGTTAATATTTTAAGTAAGCATTTCTAGAATCAGGAATTCAATAAGAATTTTGCTTCACTAAAGTCACTGTAAAATATAGTTCTGTTCAATATTTTTTGTTTGAACTAAATTTTAATTGCATTGATTATACGTTTCTCAATGTTAAATTGATTGACATTTGACATTGAATCTGTTACAGAATTATTCCTGTATCACTTATTTGGGTGTTTTGAACCTGTTTTGCGTCGAACACTTATAATAGTGTAACAGATATAATGTTTTCTGTTACCAATCTGTTAGAAACTGTTTTACGTTTAACTATCTATGTGTATACACAGTACACCAACATAGGCATTTCAAAGTACCCAAATCATTAGTGAGCTGTCGCATAGTTATACCAATGTGAACCTTATTGACTGTAACATATATTAACACTTATGAGCCGGTATTTTGTAAAACAGATTCAAAATGTTACAGTTTATTTCTGTTTAACATTTAAAACAGATATGAAATACAGTGTTCAGAACACTCTATTCGAATACCGCTAAAATCCCTGTTTTTAGTGACTTAAATAATAAGGTAATATACATACCTTATTATCTTTAAAAAAATCTGTCCAGAAATGCATCGTTCGATGTTACTGATAATTAAAGGTTGTTCGATGAAATAACCAAATGTTTATTCATGTTTCGAGAAAAAGTGTTATCGATAAAATTATAATGAAATGAAATATGAATTAGATGCACTAATACTCTCGTAATCAACGCAAGTTTGAAACAATTTTTTAGACTTTATTAGATTATATGAAACGGTAATTAATAGGTATTAAGTTGGGAAATATAGATATAAAATAGTGAAATAATTTGTTGTGAAAGTCGATGAAACGAAAAAGCGACATAAAAAGAGACATACATAAATTTATAAGATTTAAGATAGGAAGCATTATGTACGTGTGTGTGTTAATACCTGTTTGTGTGCGCATGCAACGCTTGAGAGAAGGCATCACAACAACCGTGGTATTTTGTATACGTGTACGTATTATTTTTTGAAGGTTTCATTTCTACCACGTGTAAATTGCACACATGCTTTTTTATTTATTTATTTATCTGTTGGAAGCTTAACAGACAAATATCATATACTAAAATGTAATTGGTAGCTAAAGCCATTTGCAAATCTTATTTTAAATTGAGTTGCTTATAATTTTATTATTACAGCATTGAAGTATATTAACAAAAACAGTATTTTTTTAAGTATCCAAAGTTCAGTAAATTAAAAAATATAAAATAAGTTTATATGACTATTTATTAGCCGACCCGTCAGACAGTTGTCTTATTCAAATTGAAAAGCATCAATCGTTCACAATTCCATGAATATGAAATTGAAGATATATTTCTGAAATTATTTAACGTTGAATAATACGAATAATATCACTTAATTTATTCAGCTTCATTCTTAATTGAATACTTAACTGTTTTACACAATATTTCATCGGCAGAGGCGCAAACTTCTGATGAATTTGATAAAATGAAGTTGCTATAAAAAGAAAGCATGTCTGCAATTCACAAGTGGTAGAAGTGAAACTTTCAAAAACAATACGTACACGTATGCAAAATACCACGGTTGGTGTGATGCCTTCTCTCAAGCTTTGTACTACGCATGCGCACACAAACACGTATTAACACACGTACATAATGCTCTCTATCTCATTTTCTCCTACGTTAAATCTTATAAAATGTGTCTGTCTCTTTTTCATTTCAAATAGACGCCGTGTAATGCTTCATATCTCAATTTCTCCCACGTCAAATCTTATGAATTTATGTATCTGTCTCTTTTTACTGTCGCATTTTCGTTTCATCGACTTTCAAATCACAACGATGCTAAAGAAGTTTTCAGTTCAAAATGAATAAAAAACGTTGAGGAATTTTGTAGATTTCACTAATGTCTTGTTGGCGTAGTGATACAAATTTTTTTCATCGTGAGATATAATTTTTGAATTATTTGGGTGCGTTTGGTAAAAATGAGGATGTCTCAAGTTTTCATGAGAACTTATAACTATATTCATGTTAGTTACTCAAACATTTATGAATGTGTAAGTGTCATTTTAAATTATATTGGTGGTTAATAATAATTTTATATAATATTATAATAACAATTTTATATTACATAATAATATTTATAATATAATAATATATTAATATTATGACAATATTATATAATGATCGTGATAAAATTGGTTTATATTTTAGAAACTTTTTAAGTGCGTTATTGAATTGAGATTAACTGTCGGTGTGTCTTCTTTTTATTTGTTTACAATATAAATCGTTATTATTTTTGGTTAAATAGTTTATTTTAATGGTTTTTTGATATTTTACCAAATTCTGTATACAGATATATAGAAAATCAATTAATCTTTAGATTCTTTCTTACTGCTCAGTATATAAATGTATCGTCCTGTTCACAAACAAAGAGTACCGATGGGAATTTTTAGTTATTTTTGTTAAGTTACGCTAAAGATGTATAACTACTTACATGCGTACATAAATGCACATAATTTTATTTAAAATTCTCGTGTTTTTAAATTGAAAAATATAAAATAATGACTTTATCGCTCACCTCTGTACCGATTCATTCTAGTCGACCACAACATAATAATTTATTTCGCACAGATACAAGACTAAACATTTACAGGGACCTATTAAAAACCCACAGTATATGTAAGCCCAAAACAGTAGTCTAATCCGAGCTATCTTCTTTCGTATGTCCCAACGATATACCACGTCCGTTTGGCAGACCCTCGGTCCCTTAAAACTCCGTTAATTTGTAAATAATCGTTGTTCCGTCGGCGAGAATGAGAGTTGAGCCTGTTCGGCACTCGTTGGCAGTTGTTCACCCGTTTACGAGCTGGCCCCGCCATTCACTCTCAAAGTTAAGTACACTACGACAAACCACGGAACATTACTACGGGAAAATTAAACTCACAATATTACAAACTATCTTTTCAACAACTACACAACACAGAAAGAAATATTATTCATCGCATATACAAATATTTCTCTGTTAAAACGTACGTGTGTTATGGTATTTGTCAGTCTTTTAAGTATAGAGTATGCCATCCTTTGGTTGGTGGCATATGGTGCGGGTTGTTACGTTTCCTAAGATATGGTTGAGCGAAGCGATGGCTGCATCATGCCTCATGCTCGTGAACGGGTGCTGCCTTTGTAGATGGGTCTGCTTTGTTCTCCAGTATTATTAACATATAATTAACATACATCTTTTTTGCTTTCTTAAATTTGTCGTTTATTCCCTGTATATTATTGCAATGTTTTAGAGTACTTTCTTAAAACAGATACTTGTTGTCTTTGTTGTAATCAACGATGTAATGAAACCATAACACTAACATTTTTATAACAGAAAAATATTGTTTTTTTTTTGTAGATTATGTATGATGACGAAGTATAATATTGTAAATGTCGTTACTTCTGTTAAAGTGGACGTCTGTTTCTTGCACCCATTCTTCTTAAAAGACGTCCTGAATGGGTCCTGTAACAAATGCTTGTTGACTTTGTTGTAATCAACGATGTAATGAAACCATAACACTGCTATTATTGTGATAACAGAATAACATTGTTTTTTTGTGGATCATTGATGGTGACGACGTATAATATTGTAAATGACGTTACTTCTGTCAAAGCTGACAAGTTTCTTGCGCCCATTCTCCTTGTTAGTTAAAAGACGTTCTGATTGGGTGGTAGATAAACATATTGGAAGATTCAAAACAACTTATTTTAAGTGCATTTGAATAAAGTTAGTTTCATTTTAATTCACTGCTGCGACCTGCCTTACCCAAATGAAATAAATATTTATTATTTATAAAATAATAATTATAATATTAGACAACAAAACAAAGGTTCGGATTCGGATTGGCAGCAAACACAAAGGCAAATTCTATAACTGTAAAGTATATATTTTTTAAAGTAGGCTTGAAATAAGGGTACAGGTGATTGACTTGTATCAAACCTTTTGTTGTGAGTACTCGTATGAGGCGAGGGTTACTTTACTAATAACATTTAAGGGAAATATAAATAGTTTGGTTCTACGCTGGAGTGTGATTGCTCTATGGAATTTATATTCCGCTCAGTATAGCAAAAGTGAAAGTCTACCTATTATCTACTTGGAATATATCGATGGAGCACTTCTATTATTATTTATTTACTAAGACATTTGGCATACAACTACTATAAAGTTAAAAGTGAAAAAGTTCTTTTTATTGATTTTATCTTGCTACATTTTTTTATTTGTTTACAAAGCAAACATCATACAAGATATATTTACATTACAGCATAGTACATTTCAGAGGGTTGCCATAATCAAAGGCTGGCACGATATGCGAGAAAAATATAAATAACCGACTTTAAAAGTAAAAAAATATATTTTCGTAATCAAACTTTTTCAAATGCTACAATTTTCATAATAGTGCAAAACTTGCGCAATGAATATCTATGACATATCAAGTTCAGTATTGTTTTTTGACTAACGTGATATTTTACTGTATAGCGACTAAGTTTTTTTTCTATCGTGAATAGGTAAGCGCTTGACCGCTATCTCGCCTGATGTTAAGCGACGATGCGATCTAGGATGTGAATCGGCTGCCCAGAAGATACAGTCTATTCATCCTAACTTGTCCTATTTAGTAAACAATCTTAGCACTCCTTTTTTTTGAAAATGCAGCATTAAAAATCAACTGATAACTAGATTCAATAGGTTTCAGTCTATAATAACGATTAATTGTAATAAATTATTGACTTTGTTATTATTTTAATTTTAAATGGGTGATTTTGTTAAAAAGTTGTGCCAAGATTGTATACAAAACAGGACAAGTTAGAATGAACAGACTTTACCTATTCACTCATGACTTGAAGATCCCTAAATTGAATTTATTAGGAAACAAAGACTCGGGCAAAGAAATCCACTCTGAAAAAATGAGGACGGATGAACGAGGCTGTGCAATTCTGCTGCACGCTCACCGAAATGTATCCTATTAAAAACGGATAGACTAGCTTCCTTACCTTTCGTCTGTGTTCAAGGTTTTTTAAGCTTTTTATTAAAAAGAAAATTCTGTTTATGGCAGTAAAAAATAAATACATATAAAAATATTTAGCTGCGAAATGCTGACGGCTTAGTTTGGGACTTAATAATCACAGAGTTGTCCGGAGTTCGTTCGCACAGTACAGATTATATTCGGAAAGTCGTGTGTACTTGTTTGTTGGTGGTCAGTAACAAAGCCAGTTGCGCCCCAGTTTTGGGATAGTTTGCAATGCTTCCCGGCTTTGTTATTTTGTGGATGTCTAAAATATTCATATTTGCTAGCAAGACTTTATGAAGCCGCGTGTTTTTTTTTTATATTTATTTTGAATGGGTTTGCTCTTGATCCCAATCAAGCCCGGAGGCCAAGACAGACGGTGCTTTAAAAAAGGACGGGTTAGAACTACTCTGATATACAGACGAAGGGAGGGAGTTCCACTCCTTTGCTGTGCGCATTATGAAAGATGTTGAGAAGCGCTTGGTGCGACAGGTAGGAATAGCAACAAAGAAAGGGTGGTAGCCCGCAGTGCTTGGCCGAGTTTAATAACATCAACTGATAAATGATATGTTACTGGAAATTATCACCGCACACCACCGTAAAAAGCTACTCCGAGGTCCTAGGTTTGATTTCCGGCCGGCTCAATGTAGATAACGAACTTTTCTATATTAACTCGAGTCTGAGTGTGTTGTACCGTCATTGTTTTTGAATGTCATAACACTAGTGATTACTTGGCTTCAATTAATAATAATACTAACATTCACACCAATAAGCCTAGCCCAAAGTAAGCACTGTAAGGCTTATGTTATGGATAGTAAGGTAACGGATAGACATAGTTCATTGAACAATACAATAAAAAATATTTTATTGATAACACCGCATTAAAGTAATAATACAACAAAAGAAAACTTAAATAGTGTTACAATGGGCGGTCTTATTGCTCAAAGTGATCTCTTCTAGACAACCAGTTTCATACATAAATATGTAATATTAATAGAAATATAAATATCAATAACAATGATTCAGACACAAATGTTCGTATTCATCACACAGACATCTGCCCCTTCCGAGACTCGAACCCAAGACCGTCAGTGCGAAAGGCAGGATCGCTACCGTTGCCAAACGCTCCTCGCTAATGTATGTGATGTGACAACATTAGTAATTAGACATAATTAAAAAAGTAATTAGCATAATTATTAAAACGCTCGCAGTCAACAAGGTATGTACTTGTAATAGGCAATATATATTTTTTTGCTCCTTTTAAAACACAACGAAATTGTCAATAAGTATTTTAATTAGCTAAAATTACAAAGACATTTCTACTTCATTTCGCTTAATGTTATATGAGATCAGATGTTATACGGAAACAAACTTCTTTTTAGGGTTCCATACCTCAATCGGAAAAAACGGGACCCTTATATCACTTTGTTGTCCGTCCGTCTGTCTAAAAGATCCTTTATCTCGGGAACGCAGGGGAGTATAATTAAATCCATATGGATACTTAAGTATATGCTTAAGTCTACAGTTCCTTGAAACTGTGAAAAATTAAATATCGAAGTTAGCGTAAAAAGGTACGGCCATTTCTGCCACAAAAAACGTACTTTTCGACACTCTCAAGGGAATCAAAATTTATGGGGTAATTTTGATTTTGATTTGACCTAAAATTATTACATTTGGCATGAAGCAATGTCATGTAGCGCAAGTAAAGGACGAAATTCTAAAGCCGTAAATTTGTAGATGCATTAAAAGATGCTATTATAAACTTATTTGCAGGTGGCAAACTAACCACAACCTATCTTAATATATTAGGACAACAGTTTTCCAACAGCAAAGTTTGTCCCTCAATCCGTTTATCTTTATTCCCGTGATGAACGAACTATTTACTTAACTAAAAGTTTGTACGGAACCCTCGATGCGCGAGTCCGAATCGCACTTGGCCGGTTTTTTTATTGTCAAACTTATATTACTGGGAACTAATAAAATCTTAGACAATAGTTGCAGATTGTGGTTGTCTGTATACTAACGCGTTGCACTCTCTAATGCAACTTTTTAAAATGTTTAAAAAGTTGATGATCAGCAGAGATCTGAGTAAGTGGATTGAATAGGATCATCGAAGTAAAGAATATAACTTTAATTTGAACTGTTTTGAAGAATTCAGGATTTGCAGACTGGAATACGTATTAGTAATTTATTTTTAGAATTTTCATAACGATATTTATGAAGATATAATAACATATAAATTTATTGCAGGGATTTCAGTTTACAAAATTATGTCAGAATTGTAACGCATTCTTTTCATGTTTCATTTTGGTAAGTCATGTTTACCGAATTATTGCTGTGAAAACTCATTAAATAATTTAATAATTTAATAAACTCTAATACAACCTAATTAAAAACAGTAAATATTTTCTGTAAAATGGGAATTTTTCGATTATAGATTTTTTGCTTGAGGGCATAGGTATGTTAATATAGACACGCCTCCTAGTTTCCGAAACTTAAAATTATTAGAGTTCCATTCCGGAGATTCAAAATTATTACAAGGAGCTGTGTGTAAAAGGTTTTTTTTTGTCGGCTAATAAAATATAAAATAATATTTCCTACATTCACTCACAGGAATTAGCCTTGCCCAAAGTAGGCACTTTAAGGCTTGTGTTATGGGTACTAGGGTAACGGATAAACATACATATACGATAAATAAATGAGTAAATTTTTATAGAAATATATATAAATACCCTTGAATCGGGTACTAATGCTCGTATTCATAACACAAACAGCTGCTCCTTCCAGGACTTTAACCCAGAAACATCGGTGGAGCTCCCTTCCTGCGTCTGCTTTTCCGAGTACTTATAACCCGTCCGTTTTCAAAGCCAGATAAATAGGCACCTTCTGGGTTAGCTCATTCCATCGTGGAATCTGTCTTGGCCCCCGGGCTCGATTGGCATCAACAGCGAACCCATGAAAAAAAAAACTCCCGTTGAGCCAAACGGTCGTCGTATGATCTGGTAGGAAAGCTTTGATTTTCTAATGACCGAAGAAGATAAGCGGTAACAGTATCGGTGACAGTATACACATTTGTATGGTTACAGGTCAATCTGTCAAATTAATGTTATGTACCTACATATGAATAAAACAACATTTTTAAGAATTTTGCGCATAATTTATTTTATATTTAATCTTGACGTTTCGACTCCTTTACATGAGCAGTGATCACAGGATGACTAAGGCAATGGTTGTCATATATTTTCTACTAAATCAAATCAAATCATCATTTATTCACATGAACACATATTATATTTAGTTCTTACACTTCCACGCACATTACACATCAGAATAAAACACTTTTTTACGGATTTTTGCGCATATTTTATTTTATTTTATATTTAATCCTGACGTTTCGACTCCTTTATAGGAGCCGTAATCACAGGATGACGTCATCCTGTTTTATTCTGATGAACACATATTATAATAAAAAAAATAAGAATTTTTTTTAAGTCATGTGATCATGATGCTAGCCAGTTGTGCAAATTTTAATTATTTGACAATGTAATTATGAGCAAATGGTATGTCAAAAATATAAATCTTATAATCAATTAAATTAATCTCATTCTATATTGTCCTTGAAATCTAAATATTTTTTTATATTATAAAACACTTTTCAGTGAGCCAGTCGAGAGTCAGGTAGTTTATTGTTCAGCAATATACACATATTAGAAACGTTCCTCTTTGGAAATGTACGTATGGCAACTACCTTCACAATATTTTAATCGGGCACGTTCCTAACTCTTATTTTTTTACATATCATATAATAGTAATATTTATTTATACTTTTGCACAAATTATACACAGGTGGACTTAATGCCGAATTTACTAGAGTGGAGACAAGTGAGTCGTATACATTTGTACACGCATACTGCGAACGGGAAAACTAATAAAAGCCGGCATTCGACTCTCGCGGACAAATGTAATAAAAACGGATGCCACGGGAGCCCTGCATTGTTGAACACTCACCTGGCCTAACCTTCCAGGGATGCCCTTTGGGGAAAAATACAAAGATATAGTTAATAAACTCTCACTCTGTGTGCTAAACGAATGACTGACGTTTTTTTAATTGGTTTTTAAAGTTATTTTTTTATATAAAACTAGCTGACCCGGCCACACGTTCCGGTGTTATAAATAGAAATGACACCTATCCTATATCCTAGTTAAAACAAATCCAGCAAAATAAAAAAATAATCATCAAAATCGGTTGAGTAGTTTCGGAGTTCATCGCGGTCAAACATTGTGACAGAGATTTTTTTATATGTAGCGGGTCATTTTATAAACACCATCCAAATTTATATTATTATTAACGAAACAAGTATTTTTTCATAAGTTGCGAATCTGAACGAAAAAAGCATAGGAACGTCAAATTGAAGAAGATATGAGTTATTTTTTTTTTTTGATTATACGTTATTAATCGATAACACTTTTGTTAAAAAAAACTTAAACATAAAAGTAAACCATACTTTTTGCACTAAGTCGCATTAAAAAAAAATCAACGTATGTACTATAATTGGTTGGAGTAAAGCAAAGGGTGTTTTTTAACCATAGAATCTAAAAAAACAGGGATCGCCTAGGCAATTTGACAATCGGTATAACAAAGCAATAAATTCAACGTACGACATTTCAATATTTGAAAAATATCCAAAATTGAAGCTAGAGATAAAAATAACACGAGTAAAAAGTATTTATTTTTAACCACTTTATCCAACAGCATCAATAAATTCAAGGTTTACACATTTCATATTTTTGAGCAAAATTATTCTAAATGTTAATAAACACTATGACCGCTCATTTACTGCTAAACTCGAATTTGGAAGAAAAAAATTACAAGAGTAAAAAGTGATTATTTTTTACTATTTTATGCTACAGCATTAATAAATTCAAGCTTTGCACATTTCATATTTTCCATCAAAATTATTTTAAGTGCCAAAACTTATTACCATTGCACCAGGATCGCTACCGTTGCACCAAACGGTCATCGAATGTCGTAACAATAACCAACCCTGCACCACAAAACAAGAACACTCAGCGAGGCGTTACTAGAAAGTCGATCTATTATTATCTTCGAACCGTCCCATTTACGGCGGCCAAACTGCCCCGAATTAATCCAACAAGGAAATGCACTTTAACCGGGAAATAGGCACATATAAACAAACATTTCCGACTGTAGGAAAACACATGTGGTACATACAACGACACGTTATGACGTCACATCCATCACTTAATATCGTACTAGTACATTTCGTCATCATTGTTAAAAGACAAAATGCACTAGTCAAAATCTACAGCATATTTTATATAGTAATATAATATTTCTTATTTTTTTATACATTTCGGAGAGAGTGCAGCAGAATTGCACAACCTTGCCTTGTTCCGCCGTCCCCATGTTTTCATCGGACAACCAAACTTACAAATAGGCGCCACCGTTATATGGTTGATATACCAAAGAGTCGCACTAAGCGTTTTGGTTTGAATTTGTGATACGTACCGCTAAGGAGTGGAACTCTTTGCCTGAGTGTGTTTCCTGACAAATATAATTTAGGGGTCTTCAAGTCACGAGTAAATAGGTATCCTCTAGGCAAGCGCTCCACACCCTAGATCGCATCGTCGCTTACCATCTGGCGAGATAGCTGTCAAGCGCTTACTTATTTACTTTAAAAAAAGTTGTTGCTTTCGAATACGAGAGGATATTATTTTCATTGATGAGACAACGCTGGCCTACAACTTAAAACCTAGAAAAGTACTTTAAAATTTTGTTAAATTTTCACAAGGCTCGGAAGCTCGAATGGGAGAGCATTTGAAACGCACACTAAAGGTTCAGGTTCATTTTCCGCCTGAGAATTTATTTGTGAGCTGAGTCGAATTGTTCTAGTATTTTTCTATACAAAATAATTAATCATATAAGATCATAAAAAATATACTAAAGACAATTTAAATAAAAAATTTACCTTTTCGCGAAATGTGAAAGGTCATTTCTTGCTTAACCGCTTTAATTTATATTTTGATCAAAAAAAAATTTATTACTTATTTCCTTATTGAAATTTTATACAAACTCCTCATTTTGAATCGAAAAACACTTTTTTAAAGAACTTACCTATTTCGATTAAAAATCAAATTATAATATTCAATTAACCAAGTTGAAATAGGACTGACAGCTGTTACTGATTTACCTGCAAAATACTTAATCGCAAATCACGAATGTAAGGTTAAGAATTGACAATATCTAGAATACAAATAAAGGCAAAGTTTGTTCTCGGGTGACGCTCATCGGTCCACCTAGTGCCTAATAGCTGAGGGAATCTGTCCTAAATTGTCGCCCGGATAGCGATGGGATGTGGGTTCCAATCCCGTCCGACAACTAAGACTTCTTGTATGTCACATCTTTTTCATAAATAAAATCCTCCAACATCCTTTGGTCATAAGACAAAGAATTTTTAAATTTAGTATACTATCGTTCTCTCGTTGGGATGGAACTCTTGCCACCGGACACTCAAATGCAGTTATTATCGCGATTTTCATGTTTAATTAATTGGGACGTGTTGACTCGTGTTTTTATTTTATTCTCCTTTGAGTCGCTTACAAAGGGAATAGGACGAGTTTTTTTTATTGTAATCTCTTTAGCATCTCTTTGAGATCAAGTTTTAAAAGTGATGTGATGCTGTACAGTTTTCGTGTTTAATGGTACCTACAAAAATAGATGCAATCCATTAGAGGAAAATTCCATTTTTAGTTCAATAATGAAAAAGTTATAACCGATTGGTGCAACAGTAGCGATCCTGCCTTTCGTACCTACGGTCCTGTGTTTGAGTCCCGGAAGGGGCAGATGTTTGTGTGATAAATACGAGCATTTGCACCTGAGTCATGGGTATCATATATGCATATCTATCCGTTACCCTAGTGTCCATAACACAAGCTTGAAAGTGCTGACTTTGGGCTAGGCTAATAGGCGTAAATGTCAAAAGATATTATTATTTAATAATTTCGACCATTTATACGCGCCGTGTTCATGGACGAATAAGTTTATTTCATTTAATTACCTTAGTTAGTAATCCGGTTAGATTGTTGTATCAAATTGTGTAAGATGCACGCAAGTGTGAGAGCTTAATTAAACTTAAACTGTTGCTGTTATGGGGCTTGTGTCGATGCTTCGTGCAAACAATTTATTTATCATTATTAATTTATGACTTTAATTCATTTGTTATTTTATTATTTTGTTTATTCCTTACTTTCCCTTGACGTTCACATTCACTGCGTTTTGGTTAAGTAGACGTTCAAAATGGATTTGACCACCCACCAACATGTATCTATTCTGTTTTATGTGAATATTTCAGGAGCTGAATAAATTTCAAATGTTTCGGGTTCGAGTCCCGCATGAGAACAACATGTGAGCTGATAATTATTTTCTAGTATTTTTTTATTTAAACATTATTGGGATTGTTCGCCATATGGCACTTTTTTGCATCCATCTGTTAATTTTATTGTCAATTTCCTTCAATTTTTAATTACACTCAAAATATCTAATTAGTTAACTATTTGCAATTAAAAAAACTTAAAAAATAGAATAGGTTTCAATTTATAATACAGCAACGCGTGCCCGGGTCAGTTAGTATAATATTTTGTTTCGAATGTTTAGGAGTTAGCTGAAAGCAGTACTGAGGCACGTTTTTGATATTTCACATAGATATCTTTCAGTTTTCGGTTCCCTTTTTACGCCACGTAACACAAAAGAAGTCATAATTAAAATAAAAACTCGCTCATTTTTTACAAGATAACGTTTGTTATGGGTTGCTTGAATAATATTCTATAAAAACGCAACGTGAATCGTTAGTGAATAAATAACGTAGAACTTATTTTTAGAGTACGGGAAAATTTGAATTTGAATATATTTAACAAGACAAATGTAACGAATTTTCTATTGTAAAAAGTTAACGCCCGCCACTTACTCTAGAATGAATACCTTTCGGATGCCGATATCTCAAATAATCCACCTGTATGTGTCTAGACCGTTGAAAAAAAAACGGATTGAGGGACAAAATTAACTTTGCCGTTGGAAAACTGTTGTCACCATACATTGACACAAGTCGCGGTTAGTATACCAGCTGCAAGTGAGTTCATAAACGCAAAATAATATTTTTTTACAAATTTACAGTTTTCAAATTTTTTCTTTACTTATGCTACATGACATCGCATCATGCCAAAATTCACGATATTAAATCAACGGGATATACCTTGTAAATTTTGATTCGAGTGAGAAAGTGTCGAAATATACGTTTTTGCAGCATAAACGGCCGTATCTTATTTTTAGACTTACTTAGAACTCTATTTTTTAAACAAAAAGAAATACAAAATTGTAACAGCTAAAGGACAGATAGTGTCTCAAGAGTAAAGCTGGCAGAAGTGGAATATTGCATAAAAGATGAAACTGGAGAGGCATACAACTGGAAGCAACCAAATTCCTGGAAAGCTAAGTGCAATACTCATTGGGACGCTCCGCCAATCGGGGCCACGGTAAACGAGAACAGGAACGTAGCATTATGTACCGATATTAATATTTACAATAATAATTTATTTATTTATTTATAGTTTACATATAAAAAAACAATAATTATATTATATGTTTTTAAATTAAAGGCATGCACAAGAATTCAAATTTTTAAATCCATTAAACAAATAATAATAACAAAATATTTTTTTTTTTTATAGAAAATAGGCATGCGCTTGACCACTATCTCGCCTGATGGTAAGCGTCGATGCGATCTAGGATGTGACGCGCTTGCCTAGAAGATACCTATTCACTCGTGACTTGAAGACCCCTAAATTGTATTTGTCAGGAAACACAGACTCAGGCAAAGAGTTCCACTCCTTAGCGGTACGTATCATAAAATTGAAACCAAAACGCTTAGTGCGACTCTTTGGTGTATCCACCATATAACGGTGTCGCCAATTTGTTAGTCTGGTTGTCCGATGAAAAAATGGGGATGGTGGAACAAGGTTGTGCAATTCAGCTGCACACTCTCCGAAATGTATCCTATAAAATACTGATAGGCTTGCTACCTTCCGCCTATGCTCAAGGCTTTTGGGCTTTTTACAGAAAAGATCTTCATTGCCGATGAGCCTCTTGGCCCTCCTCTCGATGGACTCAAGCGTCTGGAGCTGGTATCGGGCGGAACCGTCCCAAAGATGAGAACAATACTCAATACACGATCGAACTTGTGCTTGGTAAAGGGTGAGCAACTGTTCCGGTGTGAAGTATTTTCTCACCTTCGCCAGAATGCCAAGTTTTTTTGAAGCCACTTGAGCCTTGCTCTCAATGAAAGAGCCAAAATTGAGAGTCGGTGACAAAGACATACCGAGAAGCTCAAGATGGTCAGTGATCGGCACGGATACACCTCGGAAAGTAGGAGTCACGTTGAAAGGACTCCTTTTAGCGGAGAAAAGACACGCCTGGGTCTTTGACGGATTGAACCCCACTAGATTGGCATCGCCCCAATTAAATCAAAAATTAAAAAAATAAACAAATATATTAAAGATTCAGAGAAACTACAATAATTGATTAATTATTTACATATTAAACAACAATAATATTTGTTACAATCACACCAATTAGCCTAGCCCAAGTAGTATAAGGCTTGTATGTCTATCCGTTACCTTAGTATCCATAAGGATACTAGGGTAACGGATAGACATACATATATGATACATAAGTATTTATTTTATTTATAGTAATAATATATAGATACCCTTGACTCAGGTAGGTACAAATGCTCGTATTCATCACACAAACTTTTGCCCCTTCCGGGATTCGAACCCAGGACCGTCGTTGAAAGGCAGGATCGCTACCGTTGCCCCAGATACCAAAAACTTGCAAAAAAAATGTAGATACCGAAAAAAACTTGTTTATTTTTAAATACATTTGTACCACTAAAAAGAATCATTCAAAAATATACATTACTTGCAACAAATGTTTTTTCATAGCTGGCAAGCACAATTGTTTTGATTTTGAAGCGTTTTGTAGCTTAAAGTTATGGTAACATTTTTCGATATTCAGTCTTAAATATAAAATGTATACAAGTTTATCGGCAACATACTGCTTTGTCTTTTTTTCTTCTATTTTTAATAAGTGGGATCAAGAGCAAAAATAGATATTTCTTGCTATTGCGAATCATTCTAAGTGTTTAGTTATGTCATCAGCCTACGGACTTTACTAAAATATCGTGTTCCAGAAACTTCTTAAAATCTGACTGACACAGGTGTCACATTAAAAATAAAGCCTTTTATTTATTTAGACATTTCGTGTAGTATGTTATAACTTTTCGGTATTTTGCTATCTCTGGGAGTGCTATTTGTTCGTGGTGTTTATTTCATTTTAAATCGGCAAAACTCTCTGGATTTTCGTTTCACTTGCTCCTGGCTGGCCTGATGACCTGGCTGTATTAACTTGGAATGACACTTTTGTGATTCGGATGCTGTTAATAATTCTTGGATTCTCGACAACCTGTGCTTACCTACTGGATTCAAAAGGCTTATTTTATTTGAATTGTTTAAGATCCATAAGATGTAGAAAACGAAGCAATTGAATAAAGAAGTATAAATATGTTTGGTTTTATTATAAGATCTTTATAGTTATTCAACAAACCTATGTATTATGCTAAGAATAGCAATCTACTTTTAATAGATATTTATGCTATCTATTATGGTTCAGAATAATATCACTCTCAATAATTGATAAGTATAACCATATCAAAAGTGGCCAACAAAAATATATTTATGTAAACGGAAATTACTTAAACGTAAATGGTAAATTCAGTGACTGTTACAATATTAAACAACAAATAATAATTAAAGTAAATGTCAAGGTTATGGCCGAGTACTATAAACATCCAGATTTCTAAAATATCATTTTTAATTCTTAACAATAAACAAATCTAACAACAAAACATCAACCGGCTTGACAACTGTCAATGTTTACTTATCGTCCCTTAGCTAACAACACCGCATAAGACATTTTTACCAACTTTACAGGAGACTAAGAAAACTATTTTAAAAAATCGGTGGATGTTTAACTAAAGTATATATAATAAGTATATTATATATACTTTAGACTTATGCGGTGTTGTTAGCTAAGGGACGTTATGTCAGTCCGTCCCGTCAACGCCGCACTGATAACGTTCAGTTCTAAGCAGTTGTTACTTAGTGTATAATTTTTAGTAATTTATTATCTTCCCAAAAATCTGATTCAAAGGTATATTTATATATTTAAAAGGTTTTTATACATATTTGATAATATTTTCAATTAACTTGTACCAAGGGACATTTTTAACCCGAATAGAAAGGTCTCCTTTTTATATGCTCCAGTCCACATCGGATCTTTATTCAGGTAGCGTTTTATTTATAATTATGTTAAAATATCAACATTTGATTTTAATAAAAGGTCGAAATATTCTTCCCATACCCATTCTAGTTCTTTTTAATCTTTAATTACAATTATTAGTTTATTTCAGTACTTGGACACCTAAGGTAGAATAGCGATGTCCATATGTCATTCCGTATAAAGATCGCGTCAGACTTACCCAATAAATGTTTGAAGTAAATAACAAGTTTATTGCGTATGTTCACCTTGTCAAGTAACAGAAGAACAATATTTTTATTGTTGCTTACATCTAAAAGTAAGGCTAATTACACATGAGTGATATACACTATCTATCTTCTATGTTACTAATATATTGCTTTTTTTTAATAAGAATATTTGTCGCTTGATTTCCAATTGAATTTTTGCCATGAGCAAATAAGTCAATATCCTTGAATGTGTCATAATATGTTTGAGGAAACGGGAGATTAATGTCTTACGTGTATAATTTGTGCAAGTCGGAGGAATTTGGTCGGAAATCGGAGAAATATAATTTGTAAGTAATATGTTGCTCATTTAAAAGTAAACATTTCAAATTATTTTTAAGCAGAGTGTAACAAAACTTCACAACAGTCAAGTTTGGTGATTTAAATGGTTTGTTCCTTTTTGTTTGTGTAACTAATTGATATTTTATTGTTTTTTATTTTACATTCTTTCCCCATTAATTGTATTAAAATTATTATCTAATTTCCTCGAGCAATATCTATTCTTTTCCCCTTTTTTCTTACCCCACTCTCCTTGACAATTTGATTGTTTATAACACTGACTTCCGTTCTTCCGCGCCCTCATCAGCCAGTGTGAAAATCGGTGCTTCACCTATTCCCGGGTGCAATGTTATTGCATGGAGCCTTGACCCTATTCCTGCTGCTGCACACAGGTATCATGCGTCTAAAACTGGAATAAAACGTATCTATCTATCTATCAATTCTGTCGGTATCACATATCCTTCTGCCTTATTTCCAGCAGCGGCTCTCTCATCTACAGATCTCTTCAATAGATTCCCCGTCAGCACGCCTCCGCCGTGTCACACCCTTTATTAAACGCTTCCATCTTCACGACATTTAAATTGCACACGACAGCAATGAAAAGACTGTTAACTCAAGAAACTAGCTCATTTAAATGTTCTCATTAAGTGTTTTGGAAATGTACTTCGAGTGCCTTTTTTAATTTATAATAATCATTGTTTATTGACAACTATTTTGTCCTGCAGAAGATGTCCTGAAAAAAAGCCAGATCAAAAGTACCCTTAACCGACGAGTTTGTATGAAACGTCAGATGAAAGTTAAAAAAGCGACAGATGTATGTCAGGATAACGGAAAGTGGAAATCTGTGATCTCTGCCTACCCTTGGGGGAAAAGACGTAATTGTATGATTGGTAGCTGTAGCGATCTTGCCTTTCGCAACGGTCCTGGTTTCGAGTTCCGGAAGATGTTTGTGTGAGGAATAGGAGCATTTATGCTTGAGCCATAGGTATTTATACATTTTTTTATGATTATGTGATGACTATAGTGATATCTATGCATCCCTACCTACCCTAGCGGAAGGCTTACAGTGCTTACTTTGAGCTAAGCTAATTGAAGAGAGAGTAAGAAATCTTGTTATTAATCTTCACGCAACTGGAGCCTCAGCAATCCCAATAGATAAAAACATCGTAAAAGTCATCAAATCATCGTCAAATCATCATAAGCATTGATGATTTTGAATACCACAACTTTTTTAAGGATTTTGAGCAAAATTTATTTTATATTTAATCCTGACGTTTCGACTCCTTTACAGGAGCTGTGATCACAGGCTGACCAAAGCAATGATCGTCATATATTTTCTACTACCTTCACAATATGTTAATCGGGCACGTTCTTAACTGTTAAAATTGTTATGTAAATCGTATTCCTTTATTTTGCATTTTATTTAGTTATAAAATTCTCACTACGATTACATTGTATACTACTAAGTCTATTACCAGTTCGGAAATTGGCGGAAGTGTGAAAACTAAATATTGATGAGTTTTTATGTGTGATTGCTGTTAGTCGTTATTCTATGCTATCAAATCCTTTGACGGACAAGCGAAGAGTAGCCGGTCACCGTAGTGGTTTCCCAGACGGGCGGAATTCCCCTGAGGGTGTATCCGAACTGAAATAGATTCAATACGAAACTCAAGCTGGAATTAGAGCATAGAGTGCAATAAAGCGTCTCTTATTGTAGAATAGTATTCACCTCTGGCGCCAAATGAATATCCCCACTGCGACTTGTCTGCAGCATTATGTTGAGCTGGTGCCATTCGACACTGGCACAAATGAATATTTAGTCCTAAAATTAATATTATTGAAGCAAAGCTTGTATACAGACGTTCGGGTCGCTCACATATAGGCGCTCTCCGTGCGGCCCCCCTATCCGTGCTAAGCGTCAGATTTAACCGACGTTCCACGAGAGCGTCAGGTTTAGTACCGTTACACGACATATATAAGAGCCAGCTATCTCCCCACCCCAGTGTGTGTGACTGGCGTGGTTTTCTATCTCTTTTTCTACTCTGCATTCACGCTAGTCACTTTTGAAATATCTTTCTGAGTGTCCAATAAATGAATTTCTTCTGTTCTCTCTATCTAAGGGAGCGAAACTGGGGATATGGTGACGCCATATATTGGAGGGGTGTTAATGACTTAAAATGCTACCGGGACCAATAGTATAGTGTCCTTTGAAGTATGGAGATAATAGCTTCTTAGTCACCTATCCGTTGCCCTAAACATCAAAATTTGTACGCTAAGTCTATCAAATGATCTGTGTTGAAATTCGTCAAATAAATCTTTAAAAAATGTTAGCTTTGGACAGAGTGCTTATGACTGTATTTTTTTTCAACTTGATACCTAAAATTTTTGCCATTTTTAATTTAGTATTATTTAAACCTCAGGATGGTATTGAGAAATAAAGAAAGAAAAAAAACACCCACACAAAGAAAGAGCGAGAGAGTTATAAATTGTATTTTAAATTAATTTAAAATGGTAGTCGTATTTTGAAATGATTTAATTATTGCATGTTATCTGACAGTAAATATGTCATCTCCTTGATAATGTATAAATAACATCCCTATATAAACCATATTTTATGCAATAATTTATTTGAATCGATTTGTTATTTCGCTTTTTCGGTGTCCGTAAAGAGTATTTCTGATGATCGTTTGGTGCAACGGTAGCGATCTTGCCTTTCACACCGACGGTCCTGGGTTCGAACCCCGGAAGGGGCAAATGTTTGTATGATGAATACGAGCATTTGTACCTGAGTCGTGTTTTTGTATATATTTCTATAAATATTAATTATTTGTTATATATGTATGTCTATCCGTTATCCTAGTATTCATAACACAAGCCTTACAGTGCTTACTTTGGGCTACGCTAATTGGTGTGAAAGTAAGAAATAATAATAATATTTCTCACATTCACACCAATTAGCCTAGCCCAAAGTAAGCACTGTAAGGCTTGTGTTATGGATACTAGGGTAACGAATGGATATATAGGTACATATGATACATAGATATTAATATTTAAAGAAATATATATAAGCATCCATTACTCAGATACAAATGCTCGTATTCATTACACAAACATCTGCCTCTTCCGGGATTCGAACCCAGAACCTTCGGTGCAAGAGGCAAGATCGCTACCGTTGCACCAAACAGTCCTCAAGTATTTAGTAATAAAAATAATATTATAAATGGGAAAGTGTGTCTGTCTGTTTGTCTTTCTTTCACGGCAAAACGGAGCGTAGAATTGACGTGATTTTTTAAGTCGTGATAGTTGAAGGGATGAAGAGTAACATAGGCTACTATTTGCCCCTTTCTAACCCCCCACTTCCCAAAAATGGGAGGTGGAAGTTTGTATGGAGCATTCCGCAATTTTCAAGGTAGAAAGCTAAAAATTGGTATGCTGACTATTTATGACTACCAAAAAAATCACCCATCATTTTTTTTTTGAAATCTGCACCCAACCCCTTAATTATTATTATTATTATTATTATTATTATTATTTATTCATAAGACAACAAAGATCCAATGATGTTAGTATACAATTGACTTACTTTCTATGTTAGTAAATTATATTAAAAACTGACTTAACACTATAAACTAAATGGCTAATCAGCGGACAGTCCCCACAATTAGCTATACGCTCCATAACACTGGTGCGGCTGCCCCGAACCCGTCTAAGGAGAGAACCTGCTTTTTTGCGCTGTATGGCCGGGAAACTGTCGACCTGCGCATCCGCAAACATTCCTGATGCACTACAATGTCGCGGCAGCCTCAGCAGTGCCCTGAAGGCGTTATTATATTGAACGCGAAGTCCACGGTATGATTTTTGCGTAAAATTGACCCAAAGGCTGCTCGAGTAAAATGATGTGCAATAAGTCTTAAAAAGTGTTATTTTGACAGTGTCAGAACATCGAGCAAACCTGCGAGCCAACATATTGGCCCTTTTAGACAGTGACCTCCGTTCTCTCTCAATATCGGCATCATCCGTCAACGTATCTGTAATAATGTGACCCAGATATTTAAATTGAGTCACCTTACTAAGTGGTGCTCCGTACAGACATATAGGAGGCACAATATCAGGACATTTAGTTCTCGCTTTGAAAACCATATAAACACTTTTGGTTTTATTGTAAAGCAACCCATGCTCAGTTGCGTAAGACTCGCAAATATTTAAAAGCCTTCTGAGGGCACTGATCGAGGGGGCCAGCAACACCATGTCGTCCGCGTAGCTGATATTGTTGACGCATACACTCCCGACGTGGCAACCGACTCGCGTGCTGCTAAGCTCCTCGATCAGCGCGTTTACGTATAGGTTGAATAACTTTGGAGAAGTTAGCCCACCTTGCCTCACTCCACACTCCATTATATACTCATCAGAGTAAGCATTGGCCCATCTTACAGTATTAGATTGGTTACCATACCAGTATTTAAAAATCGAAATAAACTCAGCCGGTAAGCCAACCTGTCTCAATTTTATCCACAGTTTATTGTAATCGACAAGATCGAACGCCCTGGATAGGTCTAGAAAACAGGCATAGACTGGCGTCTTTCTATTCGTGTAATGCCCGATAGTATGCTTGAGGGTCAGTATAGCGTTTTCTGTAGAAAGGCCAGGCCTAAAGCCAAACTGAAGTTCATTTATATTTAAAAATTTACTCAGTTGAGAGTCCAGCACACCATCAAAGACCTTAGCTACGATAGTTGCTAAAGAAATGGGCCTGTAATTCGAACTGACTGACACGTCACCGGTTCTATTTTTAGTAATGGGAACTACTATAGTTTTCATTAGTTCATGTGGCAAATATGTATGCATCAAACAAACGTTAAACAACAGTGCCAAAACCCTAGGGAGGTGCGGCCCCGCATTTTGTAGGTGTTCTATGCTGAGCCCATCGTGTCCCGGAGATTTTCCGCGAGTCATAGATTTAATTATCTTTCCAATTGAGGTACCAGTTATAATTCTCACAGGACCACCTGAGGGCCCAGCACCAGACACAGACACAGACTTAGTGGGATTTAAAGGTGATTTCACAACAAAGTGACTCTTAAACAAGTTAGCTATAGACATTGGATCACTAAAGCCATCTACACTCACAGGAAGGCCCGGTCTAGGATTCATTTTACTAGTAGACTTCCAAAATTTTCCGAAGTCCCGGTTGCTGTGAAGTGATGCCAGAGCATCCATTTGAATCTGCTCCTAATGACTTTGACACCATTTCAACTTCCCTTTAAAAGCTTTTCGACTCTGTACCATTTCCTCATAGAACCGTCCACTTTTGGGTTTTCCATAATCAACCCACACAAGAAACCTAGACCTAGCCTCCCTGTGAGCATCACCTACGTGCTTATTCCAGCCTAGAATTTTCCGAAATTTTCGGTTGCATTTTACCATACGCTTAACATTATAAGAGTCAGATGCAGAACAAGCCATAATAGACACTATTCGACTATAGAGGTTATCAATAACCGTTTTATGTTCTTCAATATCACAGTGATTATAGCAACAATTTTGTAACTCGTCCGGAAAATCAATACATCTGAGTCTTTCATGACACAACTTGTAATATTTGTCAACCTGTCCACAAGATCTATCACCCCATTTTATGAAATTAGGTATAAAATCATCTTTCTTAATTTTACTTCTAATTGCATTTAAATTACAAGTAATAACCAACGGGAAATGGTCGGACCAAAAGATATCGTACATAACTATAGCACCAGTAACACATTGCCAAGCAGATTCGGTAACCAGACAATGATCCAACCATCTCCTACTGCCATTAGATTCACTAATATAAGTATAAGTATCTGAAAAAATGTCTAATACACTTACATCAGCACAAATCCATGATTGATCATCACAGAAAAGACACAACTCTTTATAAAATAATTCATTTGGGTGAGCATTAAAATCGCCCAGAATCCAAACCGATTCCACACCTTGATCTTCAATTATTGCGTTCAATACACTAAGGCAGTCTGTAAACTCGTTTAAATTGCCACGACAATCCGTAGGCATGTAAATACTGCATACAATCAAAGGTTTATCTATAAGTTCTATTCTAACAGCACATATACGCGGATTGGAACACGGGATCACAGATACATTAGGAAAAACACTCTTTCTCCACAGCAACGCAACACCTCCGTACGGCCGTCCCACAATTAAGCCCGCCTCAATGTCTATTGCAGATGTACCAGTATAGCCAAAGTCAGTATCCACAGTTCCTAGATAAGGTAAATCATGTGGAAAAAGCCAAGTCTCCTGCAAAGCTATTAAATCCACTGTCTTGCATAATTGTCTGACACCTTCGATAGATCTTTTTATCGACTTACAGTTAAACGTAACTAATGATATACAGGCATTATTATGATTTATAGAATCCATTATTTACTATCTTTATTTTTAGCCTGAGCAGCGTCTAGTACTTCGTATCGAAAATGTACAAATCGTCTAAAAATTATTCCTTTTGGCCATAACGTGCTATCCAAAAATAAGTGTAATTTTATTTTTGGCACAAATAATTTATAAGCATTATGACCTTTATCACGCTTTGATGTAAGTTTAAACAATGATACCCTTTCCTGCGTCTTGCATTGTATATACTGTATAATATCACTTTCCTGTGTTTCCTTATGAACATTAGTGATAAATATTGGTACTAAGGAGTCAGCTGCTTTAAATTTAATGTCATCACTCGCCGTTCCCATTTTGCCGCTAAACCGATTCTTTTGTTTATGTTTTCTCTGCACTAATTTCCAATCCGTATTATTTTGGTCGTTCTGAGGGTACTCTTTCTGTTTCGAAGCCACAGTTGCATAACGCAGCGCAGTTGGAACACAAGACGGATCTTTCTGCGGCAGCGGCGGCGTAGATACATAATTGTTATCGGACTCAGACATCGCATTAGTCATAATAGCTGCCGATTCATTCATTCCGCTGTCGACAGTGACAGCACAGCGTTCTCTCTCGGGATTGCACTCGGCGGCGGTCGCCACGCTCTCGGTCTCGCTCGACATCATAGGCACAAGTCGTAACGGAACGGACGGCGGTAGCAGAGCTGCATTGTCTTTCATATGTACCCTCTCAGCTGACAATGTTATGAATCCCGCCGGTCCACTTATGTTATCAACACTATCATTTAGCAAATGGGCGCCTCGTTTAATATTTATGTTCATATCATTGCACTTGGAGTGGCGAGACGGGGAAATTACGTTAATGCTCTCCACAGCACTTCTTAGCTGATTCAATTGTTCAATACTAGCGTAATTTTCTTTAACTTCTTTTAATTCGCTTTTTAATAACACAATGTCTTTCAACAAACTTGTCACGTCTAAGTGATCAAATGTTACCGGTGGGAGTTTATTTAAGTCTCGTGCCACAAAAATGGGAGTTACGTCAGGATCAGTCGCTTTGAACAGACAGATGATATCTTCTAGATCCCGTTGGACCTTTCCATCTCGTTTCCTTACTATTCTCCGCTTAATTGAAGGCACGGAGTCAAATAATAAACATTTAGCTTCCGCTATTTCTTCTGACGTATAGGCTGAGGAACAAATTCGCACTAGCCCCTCCTCGTCCATGACATTTATTTTATTTTGAATAAATGCCAACAATTCACTTATAACCACGTTGCAATTAGCACATTTTATAACTTTAGATGTCATTTTACTTAAAATTCACTCAGTCACTCGGACACACGAATCAAAAACGTGTGCACGCGCCACTTCATGGACGCTGACGCTTAAAAGAGGGGGTGAAATTTTATATGAGAACTTTCGCAGTTTTCAAGGCAGGATGCTAAAATCGGCACACAGACTCTTTGTTACTGTTCTCAGGTATATAAATAATGATATTCCTATTGACTTATAGCTTTATTTTGAGACCGATACAATATTAGAATCACTGTGACGCTGTGTAAAAGCAAGATGGAGTACATACTTAGAAACCATAGCCATAGATAATACAAAACCATGGTACCAACTTAATTATAAATACATTGCCAACTATTGCCAACACCCCCTTTCAATGTAATATTAATTAAAAAGTTTACTCCCTTGTGTTACACATACACATATTAACAAATTTTAACAATGATATAGCATTTAAAGGCTTAGTTAATGCATCTGCCAACTGGTCTTCAGTTTTAACATACTTTATAACAATCTTTCCGTTCTTAATTAATTCTCTAACATAGTGGTAACGTATATCAATATGTTTCAGTCTCTTTATACAGTCTGTACTGGCTACCTTAATAGCGGATTGATTGTCACACAACATCTCAACTGGACACATATTCTCTTTTGGAAAGAAATCTTTCAATATATTAATTAGCCAACAGGCCTCGCCAGCGGCCATACTCATAGAAATATATTCTGATTCTGTTGAAGAAAGGCTAACTGAACATTGCTTCCTAGAACACCAAGCAATTAGACAATTTTTATACATGAAACAAAATCCTGTGGTGGATTTCCTGTCGACTAAATCCCCACCCCAGTTAGCATCACAATATCCAATTAGTTTTCTGTTATCATCACATTTATAAACAAGTTTATAGTCTAATGTATGTTTAATATATCTTAACACTCTCTTCAATGCTGACAACAACATATTATTAGCTTTATTCTGATACCTACTCAGAATTGATAGAGATATAGACAAATCTGGCCTTGTACCACACACTGCATAATTAAGACATCCTATTATTTGTCTGCATAAGTTTTCAATACCCTTATCTGACTTGTCATTACAGTTCTGATTCAATACAAAATTTTGATCAATAGGAGATGATACAGGCTTACAGTTTTCCATATGAAAACGCTTCAAAACATTTTCCAAATAGTCCTTTTGTGATAATTCAGTTACACCTGTTTTTAAATTTTGTTTTACATTAATACCAATGAAATCTGATATGAAACCTAAAGTTTTCATTTTAAATTTTCTACACAACATATCTTTAAACTCATTTACACTGTTTTTTTCTGTTCCAAAAGTTAATATATCGTCTACATACAATAAAACATAAATTTTATTTTTACCATTACTCTTTACATAAAGACATGAATCAGCTTTTGATTTCACAAAGTTTTCCTTAATCATTATTGAGTTAAACTTGTCATTCCAATGTTTAGGAGACTTTTTAAGGCCATATAAAGACTTACATAGTTTAACAACATTTTTATTTCCAGTAAATGCCCCTTCTGGTAATTGCAAGTATATATCATCATTAATTTCTCCATAAAGAAATGCCCCAGTAACATCCATTTGATGGATTGGTAAATTTAACATAGTTGCAATAGATACAAACAATCTAAAAGTAGTTAATTTTGCCACTGGTGCATAGATATCACTATAATCAATATCATCATTTTGCTCAAAGCCTCTAGCTACTAATCTGGCCTTAAATTGCTTTACCCCATTAATATACTTGATTTTAAATACCCACTTACTAGTAATTACCTTACAATCATTTGGCTTCTCACAATATACCCATGTCCTGTTTTCTGCTAGTGTGTTCAGCTCTGTCTTTATTGCCTCTTTCCATTCTGATGCATTTTCATGTCTCATAGCTTCCTGATATGTTCTCGGTTCATCCTCATTTAACAAGATTGCATTGTTGCATCTGTAAAATGAAGTTTGCTTTTTCGTACGCTGACTATGCTCCCTCTTCTGAGGCGATGTGGTTGCCTCATCATCACTGCATTCTTCACTTGGAGATGGTTCATACACACTACCTATGTCGGTACTTTCAGAGCTTGTAACACTTGAATCATCCTCTGGCAAACTTATATCCATATTTTGGCTCAACATATTTCTCTCTCCTTGTTCACCTTCCAATATTATATTGTGATTTATTTCATTTGAACTCTTTAAAAATATTACATCTCTCTTTATTTGGACAGTGTTGTTTTTCCTAAAATATATTCTATATCCTTTTGTTTCTTCTCCATAGCCCACCATAAGTCCATTTTCACCCTTAGAGTCCCATTTTGTTCTCTTTTCATTAGGGATATGTACGAATACCGGTGTCCCAAAAATCTTCAAGTCTTGTATATTGAACTTTCTGCCCGTCCAAACCTCGTATGGAGTTTTGATTTTGTCAGCACTCAATCCTGTTCTGTTTAGTACATAACATGCAGTATTTATTGCCTCAGCCCATAACTTTCTTGGTAATTCTTTGGCATATATTAGCGATCGAGCTGCTTCAACCAATGTTCTGTTTTCACGTTCGGCTTTTCCATTCTGCTCTGGAGTGTATGGAACTGTTGTCTGATGTATAATTCCATAGTGGGCAAACATTTCTTTCATGCCCTTGTTGATGAATTCTAAGCCATTATCACTCCGGAAGTATATAATCTTATTACCTGTCATATTTTTACTCATCTTTATAAATTTCTCAACATAGGTCTTAACTTCATACTTTCCTTTCAAAAAATAAACAGTTCTATAACCTGAAAAATCATCTTTCAGAAGAAGAAAATACCTGGCTCCTCCAATGGATGTCTCTTCCATTGGGCCACACACATCAGCATGAATTAATTCACATGTCCTTGAAGTCGTTGTTAGACTTATATTAAAAGGCAAGCGATGTGCTTTATTTTGAGACCGATACAATATTAGAATCACTGTGACGCTGTGTAAAAGCAAGATGGAGTACATACTTAGAAACCATAGCCATAGATAATACAAAACCATGGTACCAACTTAATTATAAATACATTGCCAACTATTGCCAACAGTTACTAACGAAAATACCTTCCCTTTTTTTAGAAATCCTCCCCCAGCCCCTAAAATAGGGGATGGAAATGTGTGTGAGACTCCGCGAAATTAGAACAGGTTCTTTAATACAAACGAATAATAAAATAATTTAATTCAAACGAATTTAATAAAACAATATTAAAAACATTAAATCTTACCATAAATCAATCAGCTTTTGAGAAAATAAACATTATAAACATAAATAAGTGTAACTCATGAATTCCGATAGATGGCGCTGATATGTTTATTGTATATTATGTTCACGATAGGTTTAATTGTTTAGTTCAAAAATTAATAACAGATGGCAGTGTTGAAATAAAATAAATAACGTGTAAAATTCTGTTCCGAGTTCTCTTCTGTGTTCAGGAAAGGGTAACAGTGCTACCCCGAATTTAACGCGAGCGAAGCCGCGGGCAAAAGCTAGTTTAGTAATACAAATTTTCATTTCACTGACTGTACGCGGAAGTAATAAAACTACGACATTTTTGACCGTAATGTACGTATATATATTCGGATTAATTTATCTCAAATAGTTTTCCGGAAACGTAAATCAAGCTCCGTGACTTAAAGGGTCCGAATTTGAAGCGAATTTCAGGGTAGGAATGTGGGCGTTGGAGCTCGTCGCGGTCGTCTGAACAAATGTACAGAATAATATAAGAGGTCATTCACTTTGAGTGTTTGTTAATTTTTCTGCTCAAAAGGGGCTCAAATATAACAGTGTATGGACCGGAACCACTGCTGCCCATAACCCAAGGCTAAAATCAATACTTGGCTACGCCGTAACACAGAAGAAAAACGTCTGAAAAAATGGAATACCAGTGAGGGGATGCAGGCAAACAAAGAATGCAGTTCCAGTGGCATCAAAAAATTTACCATTAAACCTCATCAAAATAAAAAAGGACAAAGTTCGCAATGCCTTTTAAATAAGCGTCTGTTTACATCAGGCGTGACTGTGTACCGCTAAGGAATGGAACTCTTTGCCTGATTCTGTGTTTCCTGATAAATACAATTTAGGGGTCTTCAAGTCACGAGTGAATCGATGACTTTAGGCACCATATCTCATCGTCATTTGCTATCTGGTGGGCTGTCATTAAGTATCGGTTCTCATTTCATTGTGGATCCTGTTTTTTCCCCCGGAACAAGAGCGAAGCCATTCAAAATAGGCGAAATAAAATAAAAAAGATGAATCCCCAAAATCGAGATTCTTCGCTCGCTGCCAATCTATTTTGACGGCTGTACATTAATTGAAAACTGGCAATCCGAATCCGCAGAAGGCGGATGGGAAAATATTTTGATAAACTTCGAATGAAACTGTCGTTAGTTTTTTGTTACCTTTTATTAGGGTTGCGTACCCGAAGTGTTCGAACCTATAATAACAATTATTTATTTCATTAAGGACACAATATTACAAAAATGTTTTTAAAGTTAAGGTACTTACTAATTGCACAGTCACTTATAGGTGTACACAGCATGCTTCATGCATCCTAAGGTCAAATAGATTTACCCACCTCTATATGTTGAAGTGCTATGCAATATACTACTATACATATAAATTACAATACATAAATAAGTCGACTAAAAAAAGAGTATTTTTAGTTGGTGTAAGAATATTTTCCAAGTCCTATAAGGCTTGTGTTATGGATATTAGGTAAACAAATAAATGAGATATATGAGAGTCCCCTTTTAAACATATTTTTTGACCATTTGTTTGACTCAGGGTCAACAAGATGCTTATAGTACGAAAATTCCTACCGTTTGGAGAACCTGTGTGACAGAAGACAAACAAACGGACACGGGACTACCGCTTGATGCAACGGTAGCCATCCTGCCTTTCGTACCGATGGTCCTGGGTTAGGATCGCGGAAGGGAGCAGATGTTTGTGTGATGAATACGAGCATTTGCACCTGAGTCATGGGCATACATATTTCTATAACAATTAAATATTTATTTATCAAATACCAGCTAACCCGGTCACGCGATGTGGCTCAGTTATTATAATCTGCAATAAAAAATATTTTTATTTCAAATTAAAATAAAACCTATCCGATTTCCTAAGTTAGAACAAATCCAGCAAAATGAAAAAAAAAACATCTAAATCGGTTAAGTAGTTTCGGAGTTCATCGCGGTCAAACACATATAAGTGTACAAGAGTTACAGTGCTTAATTTGGTCTAGAATTGGTGTGAATGTAAGCAATATTATCATTACTTCCAATATTCGACTGTATTTCTATTTGAAACATTAACTGTGACAAGTTATATGTCGCTGCTTGTACCTGATTCCAATCTCCACCAACAAAGGGACCCATTTTGAGAACTCTATACCTACGAGATTATTCGAGTCCCAGACGAAGCGACAGTATTCCGTTTCAGGAACGTTCTGAGCTATTTAATTATCAAACAGATCTCGATCATTGAATACTGTCTGTTCCCTTTGCTATTTCTGAAGTGCTTGGAATTTTTGACGGGCTCGCTTTATTAAAACTATTTGTACACAGGTGGAATCAAAGAAATTCAATAATGAGGAGAAAAATATTTATTATTCCGACTCTCATCTGCAAATGTACGGACAACTGATTTGAACAAATCAAAATTGTTTTTATAATCAAAATTGTATAAATTTAACAGTTAGGAACGTGCCTGATTAAAATACTGTAAAGGTAGTGTATGACCATTACCTTAGTCATCCAGTGATCACGGCTCCTGTAAAGGAGTCGAAACGTCATGATTAAATATAAAAAACAGAATTTGTAATTAATTCGGTAAAAAAGGTTTCATTCAAATGTGTGCTGTCAGCGTAATTGTAAGAAGGAACTAAATTAATGTCAAGTACATATATCTTTATATATAAAAATTACGTATCACCGTGTTTTACCAAGATGAACTCCGAAACTACTCAACCAATTTTGATGACTTTTGTTTCATTTTACTGAATTTGTTCCGAATTAAAACATAGTTTCATTTAAATTCATAACACAGCAACGCGTGGCCGCGTCAACTAGTGTCATATAAATTACAAATCGAAATAAGATTCATGCACAATCTATATATCAATATAAAGTGAAGTATATCAGGTATAGTTTTATTTAAGTTTGCTATGGTTTAATGTAGTTAAATTAATTTTATATTAGAATATCGAGTGATCGACTCAAAATAAGAATTATGATATGTCAAACTTCGTAACTGTCTACTCGTATTTGTAATTGGTAGTTTGTATTTGTGGTTAAGAAAAGCTGTGAATTTGCAATTAACCATTAAATAAAAATAAAATAAAAACTTTATGAAGCTTTTTTACCGAGTAGGTACCATACTCTTTGATCGCCGGCGCATTTGTAAATCTTCCAAGCGCTTCCGTTCCATTCTCGATCTTCCGGTCGCCTTACCAATTCCATTCACAGAATTTTAAATTAATCCTGTGAAAGTTTGCACTGTATGAATTATACGGGACGCCCCGAAGGTATCGGAAATAAGTTGTGCATTAAAACCTTCCACGGGACTACTCGGTTGTTCATCGAAAATTGAAAATTACAGGAAGGCTGCCCAATATATCACTTAAGGACATACAGAAATTTGCTCAGCGATTTTATTTTTATATATTTCGAAGATTTGATCCCAAGCGGAGGTGCATAGACGTGCTCAGTTTGGTTGGTGGTAAAGCTTGTTTTAAGTCCGCCTGTCTAGATACCATCAGCTTGCGTGTTTTTTTTATAATCTTATTATTGCCTGGGTTTACATGGTTTGCCTTTGTTGAATCGTAAATAGGAAAGCGCTTGACCGCTATCTCGCCTGCTGGTAAGCGACGATGCGATCTAGGATGTGACGCGCCTGCCTAGAAGACACCTATTCACTCGTGACTTGAAGATCCCCTTAATTATATTTCACAGAAAACACAAACTCAACTCCACTCTTAAGCGGTACGGAATACAAAATGGAACCTTTTTTAGTGCGACTCTTTGATATATCAACCATATAATTAAATTTAATTTTAATTTAATTAGTATCTAACTTATTTAATAAGTATTAGTAAATTTTAAGTAACGGTAGGGCCGTTAGATTAATTCTTGTAATTGCTTTTTTATTAAATTCAAAAAAAAAATCACTTTTCGCACATACTTTTGTTCAACTAAATTATGTTTATAAAACTAGCTTTGGAAACTAATTAGGCAAATGTACTATTTTAGTTCTAAGGTTTCAACTGTGTTATAACATGCTGTTTATTTCTTTTAATAAATAAAAATAAAAATAAAAAATATAACCGTGACGCCAATTTGTAAGTGTGGTTGTCCGATTAGGAAAAAGGGACGGCGGAACAAGGCTGTGCAATTCTGCTGCATACTCTCCGGAATGAATCCTATTAGAAACGGATAGGCTAGCTACCTTCCGTCTCTTCAGCTTAATATTAAAATATCATCATTATTGTATTTTACAAATTCTGTTAAATAGCGTCGCGCTTAGGCGGTTAACACACTGCACCGCGCCCCGTCGCGTAGCGCGTAGCCGCAGATTTTATTATTGTATGCAAGAATCTCAATTAATATAGAAAACACGCCTATGACAACACACTGCCGACGCGGGAACGCGCGGGTAGGCGCCACGCGCGCAGATTCTGCGCGGGAGCGCGGGGCGTGAAGAAGTAGGGTCAACTTGTATTGAAAATCTGCGCGGAGAAGCAGATTACACCGCTAAGTTAGGCAGATCTGCGCCTCCGCGCGGGGGCGCGTTTTCTGCCGCTACGCGCACCGCGGCGGGACGCATCTCTAGTGTGTGAACCGCCTTACTGTTCTCGAATTTTATTAACATTGCTTTTTCAACTATTTTCGGAAACCTGTTATTAGCTTATCTGTGTAATAAAATATGTATTATGTATAGTAACGGTAAGTTTTCCTAATTAATAAAATAAAAAATCTTATCTAAGTCTGCCGCCATGACGAAATATTTAAAACATTCAAAACATTGATTGATATATTCTTTCGGCAGTTAGTAGTATGATTGGCATTTGCTCTGAAACTCTTTACATATTTCGGCCTTATTATCACTTTACATCAGATAAAATAGAGGCTAAGGCCTCCGCGTTGCGAATAAAAAAAAATCCAGAGCTATGAACATAATTATAAAATAAATATAATGTAATGATTTTATATTCATACATTTTTAGTATTTGTTAATCCACAACATTTTATACAATATAAAATACGCCTGTAAGAAACGACTACGCCTCAGAGCCCTCAGGTGGGATTTGAACCAACCATTCGCTATTCGGGCGAGTGCTTTGACCGCTGAGCTACCGAGACGCTGGCAAACGTGTCGTAGTTTAGAAACGTATTTCAACTTTTACTATGAGCTAGTATCGTCCCACCAATGTAAAACGCTTACTACCTTCAACATCGAAAGTAATATGTTCACCAATATTAAACATTCGACTAAAATGGACCCTTTTTTTATAATATTTTTTTTCATTTTGCAAAAAATATATATGACATTCTGAATGCAAAAAATAAAATTTTATCCACGACATTTTGTCTATAAATGAAAAAAACGTGTGTTGTTATTATAAAAAATGACAATAAGCCCTTGATCGTTATTGACATGCGGCGTGCTTGCATTGAAGCATATTCAACGTAACATTTTTCCAAGTTTATGGATTTTAAATGAACGTCTGTCAAAGGTAATACCCACAAAAAAATCGGACAGGTGTGAGTATAACACACTCTTTTTGTGGGTTCCTTAAAATATTTAATGTAGTACATATTTGATTAAATCACTGAATATTTATTTAGCCTCAAGCTATATCGGATTGAAAGACAAATTTGATTTTATTCATGACCGATCGGTGCAACGGTAGCGATCTCGCCTTTCGCACTGACGGTTGTGGTTTCGAATCCGGAAGGGGGAGATGTTTGTGTGATGAATACGAGTATTTGTACCTGACTCATGGCTATTTATATATATTTCTATAAATATTACATATGTGTGTATCATAAATGTATGTCTATCCGTTACCCTAGCTTCCATAACAGAAGCCCTACAGTGCTTACTTTGGGCTAGGCTAATTGGTATGAATGTAAGGAATATTATTATTTGTTAACTGTTTTTCCGCATTCGTGAACTTTGTTTTTTGTTTTCACCAACGGTTGACCAGTATAGAATATGTAATATTATGGTTATTAAACTTTTATAGATAAAAAACCGGCCAAGTGCGTCCCGGACTCGCGCACGAAAGGTTCCGTACAAGCTTTTAGTAAAATTAAAAAAAAATGGTTTATGTTTATGAAATTAAATGTTTTTTTTATATTTGAGTTGATTGAATGAAAGGTTAATTGCGGTTTTCGATGGAAGTTTGCTGGTAATGTACATCATATGTTTTTTTTAGTTTATCGTTCTCTTATCTCAGAAGTTACAGGGGGACGACGACGACACATTTTACCACTTTGGTCGCCCAAATTATTCAGTTTAGAAAAAAATTATATCAGAAACCTCAATATCATTTTTGAAGACCTATTAATAGATACCCCACACGTATGGGTTTGGTGAAATAAATTTTTTGAGTTTCAGTTCTAAATATGGGGACGCCCAAAATTTAATGTTTTTTTTTTCCATTTTTGTGTGAATATCTTAATGCGGTTCACAAAATACATCTACTTACCAATTTTCAACAGTATAGTTCTTTTAGTTTCGGAAAAAAGTGGCTGTGATATACGGACAGACAGACAGACATGACGAATCCATTCAGGGTTCCGTTTTTTGCCATTTGGCTACGGAACCCTAAAAACGAAATCATGATCAAACATATTCATCTGTCGTTAACTATAATTGAATAATCAGGAAAAATCAAAATTATAGCGTTTGTTTCCTATATGTTATGTAGGAAAAACAAGCAATTACTCTCTATTTGATGCAGTCAATGTTAGAGAGCGATCTGTACTCATTTGATATTCATTGCCATTATAGTAAATTCAAGCTTAATATTTGCCAAACGTATCACTATGATGGTCACGTTGATATTTATAGACCTGTTCAATCTTCTGTTTCATCTAACATCAAAGAGATAATAAGTACGTTATTCCAGTTTCGCCCCTCTTGTTCAACCTATATTCTATAACGAGGAGGCTGACCGACACGCTAGCGATAACAAATTCTCTCAAAATTTGAAAAGAATTTGGTAATGTTTAGAAAAATTATTTATGTTTGTATTCTACAGACTGTAACTCTGGAGTGTGTTCTCAGGAGCCGTCTCCCTTTTTCCATTGGACATCCAGACGCACTGCAGGTTACCACCCTTTCTTGGTTGCTATTACTCAAATCCGCTTCTCAACATCTTTTATAATGCGCACAGCAAGGGAGTGAAACTCCCTCCCTGCGTCTGTATCCCCGAGTTCTTATAACCCATACGTTTTCAAAACCAAGGTGAATACGCCTCCGGGTTTAATTGGGATCAAGAGGGAACCCATTTAAAATTTTAAAAAAATCGATTGTCCAAACATTTGTAAAAATGTTTCTTTCGAATGCGAAAAGATATTCCTCTTCTTGAAGAAGCAACGCCTGCCTACAGCGTAAAAAAGTATAAGAGAATTTCGACAAGTATTCACAAGGCTCGGTATCTAAATTGGATGAGCAGCGAACGGGCATCCATAAGGTTGCAGGTTCCAGTCCCGCCTGAAAATAACTTGTGAGCTGAGTCAATTTTTTCTAGTATCTTACTATTAAAATAAGTCGTATTGGCATGGAAGATCGTTGAAAAAACTGTGTTTTTGAACATAATTATTTGTATGCCTTATAAATTATTATTTTAAATGAGTTATTATAATGATAATTCTTTATTCCGTCAAAAGTCTTACTGTAGGTTTCTTTAAACTAAAATTTCCAAACTAGATTATGCCTGTATTGTCACAATCTTAATGTGAATTTATAACTTTGAATAGATTAAACGCGGTGACTACATTACTGACAAAAAAATCAGATAACAATTCACAATTTAAATGTCATGGAACAATAACAGTTCTTTTAGTCTAACTAGATTTAAATCAAATTAAAAGAATGCCTAATTATCTGTCTGTATATTCAGAACATTGATAAATCATTAAAAAAATCTTTATCGAATTCACCTACACATGCGAGTATGTCCTCCGACTCTGATAATTCCAGCTAAGCAATTCTGATATAAGTTTGTGCTCTGTTTTTACATAATCTAATAATATTGTAAAGACTTTTGATTCCTTTTTAAGGGGCTGATAAGGGGCTTTTAATAATCCTTTTCCTGATAAGGGGCTTCATGAAAGAGGAAAAATGCTTAGCAAAAGTAGTCCTTATCATAGGAAGAGGAATTCTGTCCTTATTATGCATCAATGATAAGTAATTGAACAGTAAAAAAACTGGCCAAGTGTGAGTGAGACAACATTGCTCTAACGAAATGATGAAATGACGTTGGAAAACTGTTGTCCCCATACATCGATATAGGTCGCGGTTAATATGCCAAATGCAAATAACTTTGTAATCGAACAAATCACATTTGTTGTAAGGAACTTCCCTTTAATATTTATTTTATACTGTTTTTTTTAGTTTTTCTTGTTATAGTGGCAACAGAAATACATCTTGTATGAAAATTTCAACTGTCTAAATATCACGGTACATGAGACAGACAGACAAACGGACGGACGGACCGACAGCGGAGTCTTAGGAATAGAGTCCAGTTTTACTATTTGGGTAGGGAATCCTATCCTATCCTATCCTTTTTATTGTTTCAATTATCACTAAGAAAGGCAAAGGTCGTAATGCTTATACAGTTTTACTTACCTGGCCAGGTATCAGTTCATTTTTTATACAATACTAGCTGACCCAGTTTATTTTTCTAAAGTAAAAGATTTTTTCTAAAATAAAAGTAGCTCAAGTTACTCCTTATTACATCAGCTACCTGCCAATAAAAGTCCCGTCAAAATCGGTCCAGCCATTTCAGAGATTAGCCGGAACAAACAGGTGTATGTACCGTATATATATTCATATGCTTGTAGTAAAAAACGGTTATTTCAATAATACAAACAGACACTTCAATTTTATTTATATGTATAGATTACTAGCAGACCCGGCCACGCGTTGTTGTCTTATAAATTAAAATTAAACCTATCCTTTGTACTAAGTCGGAACAAATCCAGCAAAATGAAAAATGAAATCATCAAAATCGGTTGAGTAGTTTAGATGCTCTTCGCGGACAAATACTGTGATAGGGATTTTTATAGATACAGAAGATTATATGTCAGTTTTATTAGTAGTAATTGAGACCATTGTTACGTCAAATTAACAAAATCGCGGCTGGGACGATGATAAATGAAGACATTTTAATAGTGATTTCCCAAAAAACCATCGAAAACTTCATAACTGTCCATTTCTCAAGTACATAATTATAATCTTTTTAAAAGTCATCATAATTTTTTTAATCTCCTTTTAAACCATCTTTAATTTTCATTACAGCTTATTTTAAATAATGTTTAAGTTGTAAACTAAAACAAACGGCTAAAATCCGTTTAATAATAATATAGTATTTCTTACATTCGCACCGATTAGCCTAGCCCAAAGTAAGCACTGTGAGTCTTGTGTTATGGATACTAGGGTAACGGACAGACATACATATATTATACAGAGATATGTAATATTTATAAAAATATATACATATATATAAATATATATAAATATATCGTATTCATCACGCAAACATCTGGCCCTTCTGAGACTCGAACCCAAGACCGTTGGTGCGAAGGGTAGAATTACTACCGTTGCACCAAATGATCATTTTTTCCCCCTTCTCATGTACCTTCGTGTGTGTATGTGTGTGTGTGTGTGTTAGGTGCAACGCAATCTCGATTGCATAAGAGTTGTGATTTGCATCGGCAATTGGCCGCCGTTTCAATTTTTTCGGCCATCATTGTTGATGTCTTTACGTGTTCCGATAATGAAAACCCTTTCCTCCGCATATCGGACCCAATACTCATTCCCTGAATTCCACTTTCAGGTAGCTTTTTACACGCTTCACCAGACATTACAGAATGCTCTATTTTATCTGGGCTATTGTATCACATTCGACGTTTTCCGAATGCTTTGCATCGATTATGACACTTTAAACCGGTGAGACACGTACTTATCTACTTTAAAAGCTTATAAAAAGTAGTAGATAAGACACAGATAATGCTAATAGTACGTTTTGTAGAACTGCATACTTGTATTTTTATCTGACTTCAAAAAAAGGAGGTTATCAATTCGACCCGTATGTATGTAATATTTTCAGAACTGCCCAGTTTTCGTATATGTTAGTCTATATCAGCGCCTGAACAAATCTGCCAAATTTCAAAAGTGTATGTATGTATGTTTTTATGTTTGTGTTCGCATATCTCCGGAACTACAAGTCCGATCTAAGTAATTCTTTTTTTGTTTTACTAGCTATTGTTCAACTTAGGGATACTGCAAGTTTCATCGAAATCGGTTGCGTGCTTTTTGAGATAGGGAATTTTTTATTTGTATACTCCCTTCACTTTTCCGCATCTGCCTCATCCTAGCACCATTTTTTGAAATATACTGTTTAACCATCAACTTAACTGATTTTATATCTTTTTGCATTTTTCAATATTATCATATGTGATAAATTTTATTTTTAATAGAAAAATACTAGAACAAATCGATGCGGTACACAAGTAAATTCACAGACGGGACCTCTCTGTGTCCGGAACAATGCCATCTCATTTGAGCAATCGAGCTTTTGTGAATGACCCTCGGAAACTTCTAGTACCTTTCTACTTTTTACGCTGAAGGCCAGCGTTGTGTCATCAATGAGAGGAACATCCTCTCGTATTCGAAAGAAACGATATAGTAATATTTGGAAAATCGATTAAGATGAAACAGTCATTAAGTTTTATCGTTTTAAATAAATTTGTATTTACTTGTGACTGATTAGTAGTAATAATTAATTTTTCTACTCAACTGTTATTTCCACCATTACTCGCTTCCTCGGGTATACATTTGATTATATGAGGGATTCGAATCTGCGGCTGTCTAGAAAATCGGGCTTCACGCCGCACCCGTTAGGCTTCTGTTGCTATTTTTTTATTGTAAATCAGTAGGCGCTTGATCGCTAACTCGCCTGATGGTAAGCGACGATGCGAACTATTTACTTGTGACTTGAGTTTGCTTTCTTTGCAGTTTTAAGTGACACAATACACTTTATTTGGTTTGGCTAATTACCTTATATATAGTATATACTGGTAATGAACTAAGATGTGAAAATAGACCTCTGATAACTGGACCTTGTTAAGGTTTCTTAACCTCCACAATCACAGGTAATTTTTTTTTCACCACACACGATCGTCAATGTTTGGTTTGTCATTCAATTTCTGCGTGGAATTGCGTTTTATCCGCTAGCCTGGAAAAGTGTTTAAAAATTAGATAGGTACTATTGGGACGTTCCGAATCGTCATTATAGTATTTATAAGTTACATTTCATGCTTATTTAAATTAAAACTATAAAACTCCGTATTGGTTTTTTAAATTATTTTAGTTAAATCATAAAAACAACAAGAATAAATTATATTTAAAATATACTATTTCTTAAGTATAAGAATTTTTAAATGTATGGTGGGTGAGATTTCATAAAATTATGATTGGATTTCGGACCGCATCCACAAAAGAACTGTCAAAGTGTACAAATTCTACGTATTCACATTTATAACAAAACCATTTAATAATTACATTAAACATTACTAATTGTAGCAGTTTCACTTTTAATTTATAAATAAATTGATCAATTTACCATTTCATTAAAGCTCTTTTTTCTTGCACCTAAAAATTTTCCTCGCTGTAATAAGAGGTGAAAAATTGTGTTTTGCTCGGCAGCAAAGTTTTGAGCTTCTGGTACGTATACCATTCGCTACGCTCGTGGCTCAATCCTAGAACCCTTCGCTTGCTCAGGTTTCAATAGAGGTAACTCGCGGCTAAATCTCAACTTTGCAGCCTTGCATAACAAACATCTATTTTATTAACACTTTATCTTTTTATTTGGAATTAAACTTTACATTAATTACACATTAAACACACACACATACACTAGGTAAAGCTCGATCTAATATTGTTTCTTTTTTCTTTTCAAAAATATTTATTAAAGATCGTCGGTTCGGATGTGGGGAGACTGGTGATCTGTCTCACAGGGTCTCCGAGTACGGATGCCAGTCTTTTGCATACATTAATTTTTAATTATTTTTAGATTAAGTTTTAAATTGTAACTGGTAATTCTGTGTGAGAGAAGAAAAAAAGAAATTATTATTATTAATTTAACGCTAACATAAGTCCGTTTCAGAAGCCGTTATCTTAAGTTCTCGTAAATCTTCTTAAATGCTAACGTGACCAAAATTAACAAAAGTAATTAAAAAGGTTGGTGAAACAAAAACTGGAGCCTAAACCACTGGAACGCTAGTTGTACGAGTCATCGTACTAAGTTTATAAGTTGTAGGGAAGCATTTTATAAATATATTAAGGAATACAATTATTGCAATAATATTAGTGCTTTTTTATTTTGAATGGGTTTGCTTTAGATCCCAATCAAGCCCGGGGACCAAGACAGAATCCACGATGGAACGAGTTTACCCAGAAGGTGCCTATTCACCCTGGCTTTAAAAACGGACGGGTTATAAGTAGTCGGAAAGGTACTTCTACTCCCTCATAAGAATATACTTGTTTATAGTTCTGAAACTCGTCAAAAGTTACGCATTCTTTGGAATAGGTTGTTATCATTTTTGACCTTTCCTTCTATCAATCCAGTTATAACTTATTGGATTTATTTTGATATATTGGATTATTCCATGGATCAGCTCCAATGACGCAATGTCTGTTACGCCATAACTTCCTGAGTTCTTAACCCATTTTTAATAATTTTTCTGTGGAATCTAATCAACACATTATTACCCGAATTTTGGAATTCACAAAATTAAAAAGTTGTTACCAAAAAACATTAGCTTTTTGAAAGTTTTCATTCTTATGGCATTTTAAAATTTACTAAACAATTTTTTTTTAGTATAGCACTCCGCTCCAATATATGGTGCTAGCAATCCTAGTCATATCAATTACATAATTTGTGGAGGACACCCTACATTTCACAAACTGCAACTTAACAGGTCCAAAGTCGCAAGTAATTAATCAAATTCCATCAAAATCGTCCAACTGGACACGAAGGTAACACAAGAACATTGTTAATTAATCAAATTTAGACAGAGCATTAATAACAGTTTATCATATCGGAAATAGAGTTGGACAAGTTCTAACAACGACTATCGTACATTTAATAAAAACGATTGTAAGAACCAAATATACAACCAGTACAGACTGGATATCCCGAACAAAATGATTTTAGACCGTTTAAAAATATTGTGAAGGTAGTAGAAAATATATGACGACCATTGCCTTAATCATCCTGTGATCACGGCGCTTATAAAGGAGTCAAAACGTCAGGATTAAATATAAATTATGCGAAAAAAACCGTTAATAAGTTGTTTCATTTAAATGTGTAATATGCGCGGAACTGTAAGAACTAAATAATAATAATAATGTCCAAAAAATATATAGTAAATATGTCAAGCAGTGCAAAGTTATACAATAAATCGAAATGTCAAACAATATTACTCGATGTCAAACAATTCCACGAGATCCATTCAAGTCACTCGGCATGCTAATCAAAAGGCATAAATTGACAGACATTGCAGGTTAGGTTAGGTATTTTTTATTCATTACTAGCCAACAAGCTATTTCAAATTATGCCAATTGATTAGCATGCGTTCTAAAATTATGCATTTTAAATTTCTGCGAAGAAACGCAGACCCCAATTCCACTCATCTTTTAGGAATACATAAAATTTGAATAGAAAATTACGCGAATGATGTAGTACGTCATCTTCCTCCTTCCGATTTCGATTACGTTGCTCTTATATCAGATAACAAAAGGGGGTAACGAAGACAAACAATTTTTCTACGAGAAAATCAACGACGTGTAAAAACGTCAATCTACCCTCCAATAAATCGAACCCACTACGACACAATCGCCGGTCTATGGGAATGGATTCCAATTCAAAAGTATCCATTCGGTAATAATAAAACATAAAGAATGACTTTTATAACTTTTTTTGCAATTTCTTCAATGCTATCTTATAAGATTAACGAGATATCTTATAAGATATTATAATGGAAAAATGCAAAAAATATATAAAATTATAAAACTAAATGGCTGTTTCATCTTAATTGATTGCCCAAACATTTGTAAAAATGTTTCTTTTGAATACGAGAGGATGTTCCTCTCATTGATGAGACAACGCAGGCCTACAGCATTAAATTAAATATGTATTAGAATATTTCAACGGATTCACAAGGCTCAGTAGCTCAATTGGAATTCACTTCGTCGTTTATCCGGTGGAAAAAGTTTTAATAAAAAAATTGTATTGTTTTTCGTGTGTACAGTTAATAAAAACAATTTAAAATGAAATCCATAGAAAATGAAAAAAAGCGTAAATAATTTGTGAACGCTGGCTCATTTTTATTATCAATCATTAAGATAGTTCCCGTCTCCGTAAGAAAGTTGGAATAAAAAGTTCAAAGACGACCATTTTGTGCAACGGTAGCAATCCTACCTTTCGCACCGAAGGTCCTTGGTTCAAGTCCCGGAAGGGGCAGATGTTTGTGTAATTAATACGCGCATTTGTACCAAATCATCGGTATTTATATATATTTCTACAAATATTTGATATTTAAGTATCGTATACCTATGTATGTTTATCTGTTACCCTAGTATCCATAACACAAGCCTTACAGTGTTTATTTTGGGCTAGGCTAATTGGTGTGAATGTGGGAAATATTATTATTTTTGTAAACAGTACAAAAAACAATTTCATATAAAAATACCACGTTGCCTAAGAATTTCAAAACACTCCTTTGCCATAATCACACATATTTTAAGAATTTAAAAATCTAATTTATTTCATTTACTTAATGTAAATTTAAATATTATAATATGTCCATATAGTATTAAAAATAGTCCTTTTTTAATTTAGAGTGGGTTCGCTCATGATCCCAATCAAGCCCGGGGGCCAAGACAAGGCGATGGGACGAGCTAACCCAGAAGGTGCCTGTTCACCCTGACTTTGAAAACGGACGGGTTATAAGTACTCGGATATACAGACGCAGGGAGGAAATTCTACTCCTTTGCTGTGCGCATTATAAAAGAAGTTGAGAAACGCTTAATGCGAAAGGTAGGAATAGTAACAAAGAAAGGGTGGTAGCCCGCAGTGCGTCTGGATGTCCGATGGAAAAAAGGAGATGGCTGTATGAGCATATGCAGCTCCTGAGCACACTCTCCAAAATACAATGTGTAGAAGACCGACAGACAGGCAACTTTGCGGCGGTGAGCTAAGGTGTGAAACTTACTTAGTGTCTTTACTTTCTCTATAATTAGTTAATTTGCTTTTCTTTTTCTGATAAATTATGTAAACCTGGAATAGAAAACTAAGACAGATAAATGATATCATTTAATACCTTTATATTATCGTACACTCCATTCGTAACTGCATCGGACAGCTTCTAAGCTAACAATAGCAAATGGTTAATTGTATTTACTTTCTTTTTCAAATTGTTATTTACTTGCTTTTTATTGAAAATTCATTTAAAATAAACTCATCAGACTATGAGTTTAAATAATCATTTCGATATAAGGCCAATATTGCTTTACCCATTAGATAACATTACATGAATACAGTTCTGTCATTGACAAAATATAAGTAATAAATGACGATTATGACATTAATATACAGTTATGTTTGACATTCAGTAATACATTTAAATAAAACAACTTTTTTACGGTTTTTCGCGCATTATTTATATTACATCCCGACGTTTCGAGTCCTTTACAGGAGCCGTGATCACAGGATGACTAAGGCCTTAGTCAACCGTAAATAAGACTCATTTTAATGTGTAATGTGCGCGGAAGTGTAAGAACTAAATACATTCAGTAAAACTTTATTAATCTATTCTCAGTTTGACAGCAGACTTTACATAGTTTAAATAATTAATTAATTATAATTACCAATAAGGCTAACCCAAAGTAAGCACTGTAAGGCTTGTGTTATGGAAACGAGGGTAACGGAGAGAAATACATATGTGATATAAAATAAATTATATTCATAGAAATATATCTATAAATACCTATGTCTTAGGTACAAATGCTCGTATTCGTATTAGTAGTTTAAATCTATGATCTAAGATCACAGTGGTTTGTGTGTTTGTCTGTCCGTTCTTTTTCCCGCTCTTTTTCCATTGTATCAATAACGTTACCATAACAACGCGCGCAAGTAGTTCGTCTACTGGACGCTAGATGGCGCTAATGGTAAAATATTTAATAATATTTTTTTTTTTTTTGTGGATAATGTACAGTGATAACGTATTATATTGTAAATATCATTACTTCTGTTAAAGCTGACGAGTTTCTTGCGCCCATTCTTCTTGTCCTGAATGGGTGGTAGGTAAAAATGGTGGACAATTCAAACAATTTATTTTAAATGTATTTGAATAAAGTTATTTTCATTTTAATTAAACTTGCAGTTTTCTTACAAATGGGTATAAAGTTATTGCTTCACGTATTCAATTAAAGATTTCTCAGATCGTTTAACTATTAAAATCTCAATGAAAACGAATCCAAGAGTGGATTAAGTATTGAATAGTATTTTCTAATTATACCTATGTTTTAGAATGAGATTTTCCTAGTATTCATATTTACTTCGTTATGTATGTATTTCGTTATTTAGTCTTGTTTATTGAAGAGGCTTTCCCCGAATCTCTTCATATACTCTACAGTTATTGTGTACTTATTGTTAGAGCTCTAGTAGTAAAAATCGAGGTATAGACTTACGTGTTATTTGTTTTTATTTTATAACCTATAAAAAATATTGCAATCTTTATTTATTAGTTTATTGTCATTTAACAGCAAAGGTGTGTTGGCTTTAGTATAAGGATTCTAATAAATACAATTTTAAGAGCAAAACGCTATTTTACATACTTAATATTGGCACAAACGTTAAAATGCAGAGAAACAGACCGCAGTTTTGAAAATCTATCGTATTATGACAGAATGTCTCTAAAAGCTGCATTCACAAACTCTATCCCATGTGAGCGATTCTTTTGTTGTCAGTTTTTATACAGAAATATCACTAAAAGAAACGCCCTATTAAATATATTTATTAAATATGTATATTTTGAGGTGGAACACAAGAGCAAAGTCGAATTATTCCAGTATTTTCTATAAAAATACCATATAAAACAGCATTGGATTAAAATAATTTATTAACGGTTTTTTGCGCATAATTTAAATTTCATCCTGACGATCACAGGATGACTTTATTTATTTATTTATTAATATAAGGTAGGCTCACAGCTTATGTATACAAGTTTCTTAAGATATGGTAATGAAGTTGTTGGTAATAAGTCTTATACATTAGCCAGTTACAAACATTCTTACTTAGGCAATGGTCGTCATAATTTTCTACTACCTTCACAATATTTTAATCGGGCACGGTCCTAAATAAGTTGTTTTGTTTAAATGTGTAATGTGCGCGGAAATGTTAGAAGTGAATAAATAAAATAGCATTCAAATTGTAAAAATCATAAATATCTATTACAAAGTGTTACTTCGACTGCAGAAGTTTTTTATAACAATGATAATTATTGAAAATAATGCATATGGGAATATTTATTTAGTGTGATGTTAATAATTCAGTTTAAAGTGCAAGATGTGTGTAAATATCCTCACTAACATTTTTTTTTTGACCAGCAAGGATCATTTTGATTAACAATAATTAATACAAAATTATGTTTTAAAATCAATAAGCAATTTAATAATTACTGATGTGTAAAAAAACATAAAATCGTGTTATTAAAGTAAATAATAATTTATTGAATAAACTAGTTGGTAATTTGTGTCAATAAAATAGCAACACTGGAACATCGGTGAATTAGTTTTGTATTGGCAATATTTACTCTCTCTCTTGCTCGAAATTGCTCAGTGAGTGATTGCATACTCTAAGTTGTGATAGGTGATCGTGCTTTTGTTGCAATTATCTATAAAAATCTTCTGATACAAATAATTGATTTTATACTTTTTTAGCTATTTTTAAGATTTCAGTAGCACCTAACAGAAAACTAATTTTATTAATTTAAAAAAATTAACATTCTGAAATTAATGAGAATCAGTTTATTTTGAAGTATTTTGACTTGAAGTTTTTTTTATGAAATGTTGTACTCGTTAACTGTCTCTTTCTTTTATCAAAGAAAAAAACGCATCAATTAAGGTCCAAGTGAAACCTTCGTCTTCGTATTATTATAAGGCCGAGGAAAGGGTAATGTTTGCCTGATATATTATTAAGAGTATAATAATACAGCGACCTGCCTCTACCCTCGTCGGTAGCCGTAGCTTATCAATTAAAAGTATGTATATGTATATGTTGAAACGAAGCTTGTATACGGACATACGGGCCGCTCGCATATAGGTGCTCGTCGCGCAGCCACTCTCTTCGTGCTAAGCGTCAGATTACACCGTTACAAGATAGCGTCAGATTTAGAACCATTACACGATATATAAAGTAGGCAGCTGCCTCCCCACCTCAGTGTGCGTGACTGACGTGGTTTTTTATCTCTTTTTCGCTTTTTGCTTAGCTTCTTTCGGGCGTCCCTTTTTATTACTGACTGATCTATAGATCAAAACTCTAACCCAGTTCCAGATGACCTAGAAAGTTCAAATTTGGCATGCAGATAGGTAATTATCATTTTATTATGATTTTTCACTTAATATTAATTTTGTTATAATTAAGTACCTACAAAAAGTAATGATATCCCATCAAAAACATAAATGTAAAATGGGTGCCAAGTTCAATGGTCAGTCCTGAAATATCATTAAATATCATTTCTTCTTATACTTAGAATAATATATTGTAGCCTAAGGTCTGACTTGGCTTGTTTTTCATATACAAATTATTTTTAGTACGAAACCTGTTACTTTTCGGTTCTTATTTTATTATTCCGAAAATTTGGCTTGCTGGTAGAAACTAGCCATCGAACACAATAATTCGTATATGAGAACTAGCCTAACTAAGTCAGACCTTAGCCTACATAATATTGTCCTAAGTTATAAGAAAAAATGATATTTTATCAACTATACGAAGTTTGTCTTAAATGTCAAATAATATTTCTTTTCTTATAAGTGTGTGTCAGACGCCTGTAAATACAAAATAACTGTTTCACATTTCGTATGCACATGTCGTTGTAGCGTTTTGTATTTTTTGTGTCTCCGGTATTATCTTTTGAATGAAACCTCTTTTTTAGTATATTATTCAAAATTTTATTTTGATATTTTCTGTGTATTATATTTTTTTGTTTGTTCAATTTATTTCATGTTTTGTTCAATTAATGTTTCTCCCTCTCTTACTCTCAGATATTAGGTTCAAAACAAGCGGTTTGCCGATGTACTACGGACGTGATCGTTCTAATACAAGCATTAAGCTCACTAAGAGATGTTAACGGGAACCTTAACGCTTATAGTGTTCGACGCATTGTTGCTACACTTTAAAATAATTGTAACCAATTCCTGATCATGGGGAAAATAGTGACACAAGATAAATCCGATTATTCCTAACCTGACTCGAAATCCTAACCCGATAGCCGGTTAGGTTAGGAACTCGAAAAAACCAAGCCAGATTACATTCCTATCATAACCCGAATTGCGAAAAAGGTAGGTTTTCCCTCTTCTAGTTCCTCACCTAACCCACTACCGGGTTAGAAGTACGGAGTCAGGTTAGGTACAATTTAAAAAACTCAGTTTGTTTCTACATGTCGCAGTCCCCATCGCCTCGTAAATCGGTATCATTTACAAACCGGATGAGACCCTAACTCAGGGATGGCGAACTTATTAAGGCTGTGGGGTTGTTGACCCAATAAAAGTTTGAAGATTGTATCATTTCATTACAAAGGAAAAAGAAGTGTTGGAAGATGAAGACGTCTGTGCAATATCCGGGAATAGACAAGTGTAGCGGAGCTTTTTCAGCCTCGCCAAAGACGGAACCATATTGGGTTGCATAAATTTAAAAATAATAATTTTAGAACGCATACTAATAATTTGAAATAGCTTGATGGCTGGTGAATGAATAAAACATGCCTAACCTAACCTAACATGCGCTGTATGTCAATTTATGCCTTTTGATTAGTATGCCAAGTGACTTTATGTCAATTGAAAATATGCGATGCGAATAACTCCTGCCAAAGATCGGGTAAATATGAGGATATGACAGCCAGCCTTTACTAATGAGGGAGGCACTGGAAGAAGAAGATCATAAATTCGGCGCCAATAGGATCCGAAAAGTGTACATTTTCATGTGATAAATTATTGGAATATGACAAACTGTTTTTACTTATCAGTAAACATTATTTACTGAATTAATTGTTAGAAATGCCTGTAAAAAACAAGCACGCCTCCGGGCCCTCAGGTGGGATTCGAACCCAAGACCTTTCGCTATCCGGGCGAGTGCTCTGACCGCTGAGCTACCGACACGCGGGCAGACGCGTCGAAATTTACAAAAGTATTTCAACTCTACTATGGGCTAGTATCGTTCTACCAATGTTAGACGTTAACTTCCTTCAACATCGAATGTCCGTTTCAACCGCGCGGCCACCTCATAATATTTGATGAAACTTTGCCAGGAATTAGTGCTAATTTGTTACTTTACACACCTCTTTTCGTGAATTTGTTACAAAAAAAACTAAGACGCTATCACAAAAAATAGGTGGCCGCTAGAACCGCCACTTGCCGTAGTCATCGTCCGTGATTACACAGAAACTATATAATGCAGATAGACGAATGATGCATCAAAAGAAAGGTCTTAATTTGTTCAATTTGTTACAAAAATAAAAAACGTGAAAACGTACATAAACAAAAAGTTATGCAATATTTAGTTTTCAGGTTATGAGTAGGTAGGTATGTCACCATAAATATCAAATTAATAGAGGCTAATGTGTATGGATAATTAGTTACTAATTTGTTACAGCGAATAAACGTAAAAAAATACTAGAAAGTGGGTTCAATAATTTGTTAGAGTCGATTTTAGTTGGCCGCTCGGACGGCAATATGCCTAAAATACAATGGCATTTATCTCGTTATTAAAAGTAGGTTTAAGCTTAGTTAGAGTACTAGTCGACGGGTAACGTAACCTAGTTTAGATAAATATGGCGAATATAACTGCAGCATTCATATTTTAGAAAATATTTGCAAAAAACCGTAATATGAAACCGTATGAGAGTAGGGTGACTATGAATATATTAGTACAAAGGCATGTTTTTAATGTTGTACTCTGTTTGAAGGAATATGCAGTTTTGCAGCCATATTGATGTCTATTGTTCTTAATTCTTTAAAGTATTTACTGATAAGATTTTCGTTTCATTGACATTCCGCAGGTGTTTTATGATGGCCACGATTCCCGAAAAAGGATCTCTTTTGTTTCCAAATTATTGTTAAAAATATTTGTCGGAAGGGGTTTAAAAAGCGATTATTGTCCGTTGTGAATATTGTCTGTCATTATTGTGCTGGATTTTGAAGTGTGTGCTCGTACGTATTTAATTCCCGTGATTTTCATACTACTAAGTTACAATTATCAGTAAATCCAGAAGTGTCTAAAAGTGCTTAGCTATGAGTTGTGCCCACTTATATGATTTGTTAATATAGAAGTCACCACCAAAAAGTGTATTGCAGAGGGATCCAAATTGACTACGGTAAGTTTGATTTTTACAATTTTATGATGACGTGAATAAAGTTATTACTTTATTGCGACAGCTGTTTTCGTGACGTGTAAGTATATGACATTAAGGCCATTTTGTCATACTTACGTCAATTTAAGTGAAGTTGTGGGTTGGATCTTTACCATGTAAATACGTCCAATTATATGTTCTTGTTAACATATTGGTGCCTTAATAAAAGAAAATTTTACAGTAGCTATGCGATCCAAGCCGATGCCGTTGCGCCGCAACTGGCCCGTGCCCCCACGCGCTCTATGTGATTGTGTGTGGAGTTCTATTCCTTTGGATGCAACTAATCGTAATATTTCTCCTTCAATACCAGCCGGCCGTAAACGCCCGCGTTATTTAAACGTTGGTTGCATATACATATTTGTTTTTCTTTCATTATTTTTTTCTATTTTTTATTCCATGACAATTGAAACATGATGGCTGTGTAACTGTTGTCTACATGTTGAGCTATCAAATGACACCTTTTTAATGCTGATTATTTACATGGGTAGTGGTGGTCGAATTATTTTGAGAGCCCAGGTCTTGGTTATCAAGAAAACAAAATGGCGGCCGTCAGAGCCAAAAATGCCAAATATTTCACATCATTAAAGGCTCCGACACTGGTGACGGGACACATTGTATACATAGGATAGATAGATAATAGCTTAATTTCTTACTCCACTCACACTAACATTATTAACAGAAATACTATAAGCATATTTTAAAGCAAATATCAAAAATGGTAATATAAAGTATGTCTTAACTTAAAATGTATTTATATAAGCACTCTCCCTAAAAAAATAAGATATGAATATCGAAAATTCCAATAATCATAGTCACCCTACTCTCATACGGTTTCATATTACCGTTTTTTGCAAATATTTTCTAAAATATGAATGCTGCAGTTATATTCGCCATATTTATCTAAACTAGGTTACGTTACCCGTCGACTAGTACTCTAACTAAGCTTAAACCTACTTTTAATAACGAGATAAATGCCATTGTATTTTAGGCATATTGCCGTCCGAGCGGCCAACTAAAATCGACTCTAACAAATTATTGAACCCACTTTCTAGTATTTTTTTACGTTTATTCGCTGTAACAAATTAGTAACTAATTATCCATACACATTAGCCTCTATTAATTTGATATTTATGGTGACATACCTACCTACTCATAACCTGAAAACTAAATATTGCATAACTTTTTGTTTATGTACGTTTTCACGTTTTTTATTTTTGTAACAAATTGAACAAATTAAGACCTTTCTTTTGATGCATCATTCGTCTATCTGCATTATATAGTTTCTGTGTAATCACGGACGATGACTACGGCAAGTGGCGGTTCTAGCGGCCACCTATTTTTTGTGATAGCGTCTTAGTTTTTTTTGTAACAAATTCACGAAAAGAGGTGTGTAAAGTAACAAATTAGCACTAATTCCTGGCAAAGTTTCATCAAATATTATGAGGTGGCCGCGCGGTTGAAACGGACATAACATCGATGGTAACACAGTTTGGTATGTACATCATGGTACACCTATATTTCAGGCATGCAAACTATAATCAAAATAGCTCACCCGGCCACGCGTTTTGTGTTATTATAAATTAAAATGATATCTATCCTATGTCGTAATTCAGAACAAATCCAGCAAAATGAAATATCATCAAAATTGGTTGAGTAGTTTCGGAGTTCATCGCGATCAAACACTGTGATAGGGATTTTTTATATATAAAGATAGGATCAATATAATGTCAATATTAATTGACTGTCACCGAATAAAATTCTACTTTTATATAAAAAATTAATTAATTAACTATTTGGCATGTTATTTCAGTCCGTATTTAATTAGATTTATTCTTAGAATTACATCATACGATACATTTTAATTACTTACTCTACAAAATCTCGGATACGTGGAAAGTTAATTTATTCAACACGATATTTTTTTAATTGGAAACTCGATCGGGACTCAAACTCATGTTTTCAGACACCATAAATCTACTATCTTGGTATAATTTTTTCTTTCTTAAAACTATTCAAGATCACTTATCTTATGTCGTAATATCCAAAAGTGTTTGTAATTTTTTTGTCTAGATTTACTTAGTAATATTTACTTCTAAACTATCCTTTTTAAGACAACTTCAGGCCTTTTTAAGGAGAGAATCTCTCTCTGCAATGTGCAAAAGCGTCCTGCAAAAGAGTCCGCAATAGGGAAAAGTTAGCTGGCAAAGCCGAGTTTTCATTTACTTGCTATGAAGGACCCAGTTTCAAATAAAACTGCGGACGGAGTTTAGGCTTTTTCGCTGGACATCAAAAATATTAACTGCAAAAGAAATTTATATATACTAGAGTTCCAATTGAAAATCAGTGTCAGCCTTCAAGCTGATATACGCTGAATTGGTCACACATTTGGTACAGACGTAGGACATATTTTTTAGCTGTGTGTTAATAAAATAAATAATTTATTTGCGATTAATGTGGTAGATTGCATAGTGAGGTTGAGAAACACACATTTAGCTGACATGTCAGCATAAAAATATTAAATTCAACTATTACATACCTATAAGTTACAATTTTACAAGTTACATATTGTATATTGTACATTTGATTTCTCAGATATAAATTCGTCAATTGTATTTTTATACAATTGACCCCGTCGGACGAGGCGTACCTCAACTACCTTGCTTACACACTTGAGCATTAGTTTAAGTTGTGTGCAGGGGTCTGTGTGTTCGTCGTCCGCAATGACAGATGCTATAGGCGGCTCTATTTTTAATAAAGAAAGAAGGCAGTAAACATTAATTAACTGATGATGAAAAAAGTACCTCATCCATACCAAAATATACTAAGTCGATTTCGATACAATATCTTCCTTTTTGATACAGGACGCTATATATTATGCGCTATTGTCCTTTTGTGAGCTGAGACACTTCCATTGTCTCCCCAGCGCCTCTGATTGAGGATAAAATCACAGTCGTAAAGCTAGTATTAAATAAATGGGGCTTGACTCTATTAACTGATATCATAAAATAGAATCTACTATGGAATAGAAAAAAATGTGTTTGAAACAAATCCTCTGAGATAATATTTTTAACGTGCAACAGTAGTTATTGCTTTTCGTACCGATGGTCCTGGAGTTGACTCTCGCAAGGGGCAGATGTTTGTCAAATACAAGCATTTGTGCCTAAGTATCTATACATTATATTATGGATATCCGTTACCCTAGTATTCATGACACGAGCCCTACATTGCTTACTTAATATGCCAATTCGTGTAAATAAAAAATAAATTGTTACAAAATGACTATCAGGACTTAATTTTTTTCTTATCATCGAAGGTTTAAAAATCTCTTGATATAGAAAAAAGAATAGTTATTAAGGGGCTTTTCGCATATTTATTTTTTATACTTTTACTTTGTTCAAACAACTAATCGCATTTATTTTAATTTCCTGACATTTCGACTCTAGTTTAAGAACTGATGGTCGTCGTAATTATGCTTCTAATATCCAGTATTTTTTCTGTATCCGTAAAATGTATTTTACTTGATGTGTTATATAAAAAAATCAAATTAATAATTTAATGGACATTAGTGTGAAGAAACGTAACTTAAATAATAATATTAAGCGATAGACACATATTATCTTAGTTATGATGTGAACTCGGCTGCTTAATTTTGACGACTGTTTTGTGCAACGATAGCGATCTTGCCATTCGCACCGATGATCCTGGGTTCGTATCCTGGAAGTAATAAATCAATATCCATGTAATTCAAGAGGGAAAATTCATCAACCTTACCCGAGAGGTCATATTTAATTTAAATGTCATCTATTTAAGGAAACATGTTACACACATGTTTTTTTTAATGTTTTGTTTTAGATCACACGTGGTAGATGTGAAAACTTCAAAAATAATACGTACACGTATACAAAATATATACCTTCACCTTAATAAATAAAAAAGATACCTTCTCTCAAGCTTTGTACTACGTATGCGCACACAAACACGTATTAAAACGCGTACATGATGCTTCCTATCTCATTTTCTCCTATGCTAAATCTGTGTCTGTTTCTTTTTACTGTCGCTTTTTCGCTTCATCGACTTTCAAATCACAACGATGCTAAAGAAGTTTTCACTTCGATATTTTCATTTTAATGAGTTTTTACATCTTTCAATAGTAAATAACATAAAAATTTTATGTCAGAACGTACTATACAAATGAGAGTGAGTCAGCGGCCGTAACTGATTAATACAAAGTGAAGTTCGCTTAGTGCAAAGGGTCGCATTACCTCTTAAGATCCAGCTAGGAGTTAGCTTCACTTGTAACTTTGTAATCACATCTTGAAAGTTGATTTTGTTTCGCTTCCAATTGTTCTTATTATCAATAGATAAGGTGCTGATCTGATTTTATAGGATGAATATGAAGATGGTCGATTTTTGACTCACATGATTTCTAGTATTTTTCTATTATAATAATTAATCTTATAAAATAGCATTGAAAAAACATAAAAGATATAAAAATTATAAAACTAAATGGCTGTTTCATCATAATCGATTGCCCAAACATTTGTAAAAATGTCTCTTTCGAATACAAGAGGATGTTCCTCTCATGGATGAGACAACGCTGACCTACAGCGTAGAATCAGAAAGGTACTAGAAAATTTCGACGAGTGTTTCCCAAGGCTCGGTAGCTCAACTGGGAGAGCATTGGATCGGATTTCCAAAGGTTGCGAGTTCGATTCCCGCCTGCGAATACACTTGTGACCAAAGTTGATTTTTTCTTGTATTTTGCTATTATAATTATTTATCACATGATTTGTTAAAAATTTATAACCTTTTTTTAAGTTAAGAATAAAAATATTGCATTAAATTATAATAGTAATTTGTTTTGTAATTTTTTGTTAATTATTATGACATTAAATAGTAATTTTATTGCAAAGACTCTTAGTGGATTTTTTTGTGAATCTAATATTGTATTTATTAAGGACCTATTTGATGCGTTGATGTAAATACGGCTAGATAGAAATTTAAAAGATAATGTTGAATATTTGAACGTCGACCTGAGCTGTTAAAAAAAGACGCCACTATAGACTGAGTATAGCGCTTTCTCACTTTTACAATCGAACTTGCATCACAGAAAGAGATCGCGGTAGGCCCTCAGGTCAATAGTGCAAACTTCCAGAACGCGTCAATGTAATAGAATTGGGGAGAGATATGTTGAGGAAAACGTTCGGTGTAAATAAAAACCCAATGATTGACTATCCCATTTATTTGTGAATTTAACGGCGTTACACAACACAATTCAGATAAAACAAGGCAATTCAATACACTATTTTGGATTAATAGAAACAAAAACAAAATTGTTTTCTGACTTATTACAAGAACACAAGAGTTATAAAATAATTCTTGAAAATCATCAAACCAATGTTCAACAAGTTGAGTGTTAGACTTGAAGTGCTTTGGTTTTGTGTTAAATAAATCAAGACCAGACAACTCAATCAAACCGTTGAACAAGTTTTCGGATTGGGCTAACAATGAGTAACTTCTGTAATTGATAGTACTAAAAGGAATACTAGGGTAACTTGTTAAGGTATTATTCGTCCAAACCTAACATTTCTTTTCTTTTCTTCCGGATGCGTTTCATTTCTAATCTAATTGAAATGAAAACTTCTTTAGCGGCGTTGTGCACTTTTTGGGATGGGTAAAAAATGTTAAACTCGCGTCAGGACACGTGACCTGATCGAAAATTCGTAAGACGGAGGGAGAGTAGACCTCCGGCGCGGCGTAGGAGAGGACGTAATATCCCCCTCTCTTTCTAATGCGTGGCGAAAATGTATGCCCGCTCCTGCTGTTTCGTTTAAGCGGCGCAAGGCGCTTGCGCACTCGCGCAAGCTCCTGCGTGTGTGTTTGTTGTCATGTTTGTGTACGATAGCGCAATAAATGAATATTGTATTTTACCACATAAATGATAGTACTTTTATATTGATAATTAAAGCAATTCGTGCGAAATGATTTCCTAACCTTTCTAAAATATCAAATATGCACAAACTTGATGTTCATGTTTTCACTTCTGCCGGTTTTAAATAAAAAAATAAAAAATAAAAAAAATAACGTTCATTATTATGTACATTACTGTTATTGTCTTAATAGAAAATTGTTTTTTGGAGATTATGTATGGTGATGCATAATATATGAATCTCGGTCTGTTAAAGTTGACGAGTTTCTTGCGCCCGTTCTTCTTGTCTGTCAAAAACGCTCCTGAGTGATAGGTAACAATTAAATATGTTCTTTTGATTTCTTTTCATTGGATTTAATTTTTAAGGATACAGGAGTTCCCACTAAAATAGAGTTAAAATAAAGCTGACGGTGAGGGCAGGATAGATTTAGACCACACACAACGAAAGCATGTTATAGTATATAAAATCTTTATACATATATATATTAATATTGATATTGTTGTATATCAAAAGATTGTTATGATTTTTTAAATGTTTTGTATAAATAAATATCAAATGTACATTATATCACATGAAATTATACAATCTAAAATGACCTATATTGAAATTTTATTCTGTTAAGTCAGTTGTTGCCGGGGTTGAATTCCGGTATATACGGTAGGGGTGTATATTTGTGTGATGAACAAAAGCATTTATTCCTGAGTTATGTTCGTTTATATACTTATTTATTTATTCTATACATTATTCAGTACCCATAGCAAGCACAGCTTTCTTTAAAACTAAACAATCGTTGTGATTTGGCAGGAATTTATTATTTTTTTAACTATAGATCATGATTTTGATATCAAAAATTACTCACACGATTTCTACCATACATACAAGGTCATTTTATAAACACCATCCAAATTTATATATTATATTCTTTGAAGAAAATAACGAAACAAGATTTTTTTCTTTTAATATCACTCAGTACTAAAATATTAAGTTAAGCCTACACAAAGTTATCCGAGGAAAACTACCGATTGCTGTCACAGTCACGCTACGCACGGTGTTGTAGCAGATGATTACACGACCCCCGCCCCGCCCTCCCGTATTTCATTGATACATTACAATGATTTTCATAAGTTGCAAATTTAAACGAAAAAAAATAGGAACGTCAAATTGAAGAAGAGATAAGTTGATTTGTTCTTTGATTATAACAATATTAATCGATAACACTTTTAATAAATAAAAAATGAACATAAAAGTAAACCACACCTTAGGCACTTACGTCGCATTTTTTTAAATTTAATCAACTTATGTAGAATAATTGGTTGGAGTGAAGCAAAGGGTGTTTATTAACCACAGAATCTAAAAAAACACAGGGATCGCAAAGGCAATTCGAAAATCGCAAAAACAAATGCAGTGCCAAAACCTTAGTACCTACCTACCTAAGTTATTTTTGTCTATTTTACACGATAGGATAAAGAAATGTATAATTAATAGTTCTATATTTTTGTGAAAAATTTCACAAGTCTTAGCCGCCCTGCACACATTTTGCTTTACTCCAACAAAATAATTAATTAAAAATCCAATAAAAAAATACACTTACATGAAGTTTGAAAACAATCACTTTACCTTAAAGTGTAGGTAATTTCTCTCTAAACAGTCTTGCACGTTTATGAACATTGTCTTTTATTGTATTACTTGTTTTTTCACTTTGTCACTTCGTTAAATGCACGGATTATATTTATATTAAGTTCTCGAGGCTTTGGGCCTTCTTCACATAAACCCGTCGTTCAATTTCGCCCTCGATTTCAATTGCAAGTGTGAACACATTTCGTTAGGTAGATAATTATGCGACGTAAATGCGTGAACGCAACATTGTACATCGCGGAAAGCCCGCGGCTGACTGATTTCATTGCGCCGATGTAGTTACAACTTGCGCGCGCAGCTCGGTGAGGCGCTTCGGGCGGTCGGTCGTTCAACTGTAAGTACCTATTTTGCCAGTAACCAACTGTTGTAATAATTCGCTCGGACAAAATTTTTTTTTGCGGAAATTTTACCTACCAATTTTTTTTTCATAAATGAAGTGTTTGAATGATATCTAATGCCTAGAAAAAATTTGGATGGTGTTTATAAAATAACCTTGTATATCAATGCGTACATTAAAATCCAATGATGGTACTGAACATAAACAATAATTCAGTAACGTTTACTAAAACAATAATTAAACTAAAAAGGGAAAACCCCAAAATGATAATGTGTCGCCGTAATCCGCCGTGGGGAGCATCCGAACAACAAAGTAAATACAAAAGACAAACACGAACAAAACTCAAACGAAAAAGGACAGAGAACAGCTAAAGTAAACAGATGTCTAGATAGAAAAACTGTGCCATCTAGGGACGCCCGAAAGAAGCGAAACTTTGTAGTAAAAAGATTAGGAACTCACATTAAAAACTACGATTTACACGGTTTATTTATAATCGACAGAAAGATGAAACAAAACAGCTGATCGCAACGGATATTCAAAAGTGACTGGCGTAGAGGCATAGAGTAGAAAAAGAGATAGAAAACCACGCCAGCCACGCACACTGACACGAGTGTAAGCGGGACAGAAGGCCACGCACATCGAGGTGGGGAGGCAGCTGGCACATATACATCGTGTAACGGTACAATCTGACGCTCTCGTGTTTCGCTTAGCACGCACGGAGTGGCCGCACGGCGAGCGCCTAAATGCTAGCGGCTTGAACGTCCCTATAGAAACTTCACTTCAAAATTAGGAGGTTATAATTGGTTCAAGACCGGCTCGAGCAAAGATTGGCACAATACTTGCGCGCCAATGATCCCGGGTACCCTACTACAGGATTATGTTTAGGTTACCCGCATATCTGTTCTCAAGTAACGTATTTTTTACGTAGCTGATCACTATAAATAAAAATGACCTATCCTTTATCCTAAGTGGGAACAAATCCAGTAAAATGAAAAAAAAAACATCAAAATTGGTTGATTAGTTTTGGAGTTCATTGCGGTCAAACACTGTGAGAGGGTATTTATATATATAGGTAAATACATAAGCGCTTAACCGCTATCTTTGACTTTTAAATTAAATTTAAAATATCATATACTTAAATATCTTAAAATTCCATTGATTCACTAGTATGAGACTTTGTGTCTCGAATAAGTAAATTGACTGATAGAACAACAGGATTGCATGAAACTATATTAAATAAGAAAAATTTTCAAAGAGTTTTATTTGGGACGGATATCATATGCAAAATAATAAGCTTTTTTCTGCGAATCGTGTAGAGAGAACAATATTGACAGACGGCACAACGTATGCATGAGCTGTTGTTATGCATGAGAAGAAATACAGTTTAAGTGCGGCGGTTCCCGGCCGGGCCGTAAACAGGAATCAAACCATACATATACTCGTATGAGCTAGTATAATAGCTGTTTAGTATTTGTAAAAATATTACTTTCGATGTTGAAGGTAGTTAGCGTTCAACATTGGTGGAACGATTCTAGCCATAGAAGAAGTTGACATACGTTTGTAAATTTTGACGCGTCTGCCAGCGTGTCGGTAACTCAGCGGTCAGAGAGCTCGCCCGGATAGCGAAAGGTCGTGAGTTCGAATTCCACCTGAGGGCTCGGAGGCGTGGTTGTTTTTTACAGACGTATTTCATATCTTATAGGAATATAGCACTGTGAATGCTAAAAATAAAAATTAAATATATAAGCCATAACTAAATTTGTTAGTTCCTTATTATAAGTATGTTTCAAATTATTAAGTGTTATAGTTACCTTACTTCTACCAATCGTCATCCGCACATACTTAATTGTGAATTTTGCGCTTGCGAAAATGGAAACCGAGATAAAATGGTCCCCATGAAATCCTGTAGGCAAGAAACAACGAACCGCCACTCTGAGTGATCTATTACACACCAGAGCCGCCTCTGTAAAGCAATTTCAACATACATCTAAGACATTTACTGCGACATTTGAATCATCAACATTTGCCTAGCAGTTACGGAGCTTCACTTTCATATTAAGAGCTCGAAAGTTGTTAAAATATTAAATACTAGATTTTACTCGCGGATTCGCTCGCTTTCATATAGACCGTTTGCCGCAATGATAACGATCATGCCGTTCACACCGACGGACCTGGGTTCCAGTCCCGGAAGGGGCAGATGTTTGTGTGATGAAAACAAGCATTTGTACCTGAGGCATGGGTATTTTATTGGAGCGAAGCAAGCGTAGCTCCGATGGATCAGCTCCAATGACGAAATATATGTGACGCCATAACTGTGAGTTCTTAACCGATATTCGTATTTTTGTAATGAATCGAACCAACAGGTTTAGCACTACATTGTGCCGGAGCCCGAATATTGAAATTCGCTAAAATAAAAAGTGACCAAAATACATTGGCTCTGTGGGATTTCCAATTGATACAAAGAGCGCGCTTTTTCAAAGTTTTTCATTCTTATGGAATTTTAAAATTTACTAAACATTATTGTTTTTTTTTTATCACGCTCCGCTCCAATATATGCTACTAGCGCGACTGCATCGACCTATATTATATATTTTTATAAATATTACATATCTATGTATGATATATGTATGTCTATCCGTTCCCCTAGTATCCATAACACAAGCCTTATGATGCTTACTTGGGTCTAGGCTAATTGGTGTGAATGTAGGAATTATTATTATTATATCTCTCGAGAACACTACTTTTTGTGAATGAATGGTACCCTATGTACTTTTGAATACCCCTGACAAAGTGAATGCTATATTTCCTGATGATCTGTTGAGTAGTTGAGGCGTGAAAGTGTAACCAACAAACACTTCGGTATTCATAATATTTAGGATAGACAGCATGAAGTATAGCACTTGTGTTATGGATTTAAGAAACAACGACGGAAGTCAGAACCTTGGAGTGGAATTACCATGAAAACCGGTATGCCAGCCACTTAACCACGGTGGTCTCCAAATTCCATTTGTCATATATAAAAGCCAATGAAACAGCCAATAAGATAAATTATTATAATAGAAAAATACTAGAAAAAATCGACTCGGGTCACAAGTGAATTCTCAGGCGGGAATCGAACCCGCAACCTTTGGAAATCCGGTCCAATGCTCTCCCAATTTCGACGAGTGTTCACAAGGCTCGGTAGTTCAATTAAGTAGACACACAATAAAATACATTTACAAATAAAAAAAATGGTATATAAAATACCTTCTGGTGTAAGTAACAATAAAGTTAATATATGTATCGGGTCACAAGTGAATTCTCAGGCGGGAATCGAACCCGCAACCTTTGGAAATCCGGTCCAATGCTCTCCCAATTTCGACGAGTGTTCACAAGGCTCGGTAGTTCAATTAAGTAGACACACAATAAAATACATTTACAAATAAAAAAAATGGTATATAAAATACCTTCTGGTGTAAGTAACAATAAAGTTAATATATGTATCGGGTCACAAGTGAATTCTCAGGCGGGAATCGAACCCGCAACCTTTGGAAATCCGGTCCAATGCTCTCCCAATTTCGACGAGTGTTCACAAGGCTCGGTAGTTCAATTAAGTAGACACACAATAAAATACATTTACAAATAAAAAAAATGGTATATAAAATACCTTCTGGTGTAAGTAACAATAAAGTTAATATATGTATCGGGTCACAAGTGAATTCTCAGGCGGGAATCGAACCCGCAACCTTTGGAAATCCGGTCCAATGCTCTCCCAATTTCGACGAGTGTTCACAAGGCTCGGTAGTTCAATTAAGTAGACACACAATAAAATACATTTACAAATAAAAAAAATGGTATATAAAATACCTTCTGGTGTAAGTAACAATAAAGTTAATATATGTATCGGGTCACAAGTGAATTCTCAGGCGGGAATCGAACCCGCAACCTTTGGAAATCCGGTCCAATGCTCTCCCAATTTCGACGAGTGTTCACAAGGCTCGGTAGTTCAATTAAGTAGACACACAATAAAATACATTTACAAATAAAAAAAATGGTATATAAAATACCTTCTGGTGTAAGTAACAATAAAGTTAATATATGTATCGGGTCACAAGTGAATTCTCAGGCGGGAATCGAACCCGCAACCTTTGGAAATCCGGTCCAATGCTCTCCCAATTTCGACGAGTGTTCACAAGGCTCGGTAGTTCAATTAAGTAGACACACAATAAAATACATTTACAAATAAAAAAAATGGTATATAAAATACCTTCTGGTGTAAGTAACAATAAAGTTAATATATGTATCGGGTCACAAGTGAATTCTCAGGCGGGAATCGAACCCGCAACCTTTGGAAATCCGGTCCAATGCTCTCCCAATTTCGACGAGTGTTCACAAGGCTCGGTAGTTCAATTAAGTAGACACACAATAAAATACATTTACAAATAAAAAAAATGGTATATAAAATACCTTCTGGTGTAAGTAACAATAAAGTTAATATATGTATCGGGTCACAAGTGAATTCTCAGGCGGGAATCGAACCCGCAACCTTTGGAAATCCGGTCCAATGCTCTCCCAATTTCGACGAGTGTTCACAAGGCTCGGTAGTTCAATTAAGTAGACACACAATAAAATACATTTACAAATAAAAAAAATGGTATATAAAATACCTTCTGGTGTAAGTAACAATAAAGTTAATATATGTATCGGGTCACAAGTGAATTCTCAGGCGGGAATCGAACCCGCAACCTTTGGAAATCCGGTCCAATGCTCTCCCAATTTCGACGAGTGTTCACAAGGCTCGGTAGTTCAATTAAGTAGACACACAATAAAATACATTTACAAATAAAAAAAATGGTATATAAAATACCTTCTGGTGTAAGTAACAATAAAGTTAATATATGTATCGGGTCACAAGTGAATTCTCAGGCGGGAATCGAACCCGCAACCTTTGGAAATCCGGTCCAATGCTCTCCCAATTTCGACGAGTGTTCACAAGGCTCGGTAGTTCAATTAAGTAGACACACAATAAAATACATTTACAAATAAAAAAAATGGTATATAAAATACCTTCTGGTGTAAGTAACAATAAAGTTAATATATGTATCGGGTCACAAGTGAATTCTCAGGCGGGAATCGAACCCGCAACCTTTGGAAATCCGGTCCAATGCTCTCCCAATTTCGACGAGTGTTCACAAGGCTCGGTAGTTCAATTAAGTAGACACACAATAAAATACATTTACAAATAAAAAAAATGGTATATAAAATACCTTCTGGTGTAAGTAACAATAAAGTTAATATATGTATATGACAAAGATATGTGATATGATATGTTTAAGATGAAACAACCAAAAATTAAAATATTTTTTTTGCATTTTCAATGTTATACTATATGATAAAAAAATCATCAATATATTAATGTATGAATGTTCGCCAGTCCGTATAAATTCCATTGTACTATCGAGGTCGTTTGAACTGATCGCATCGGACACGCCCACACGACCCTAATTGGATTCGTATTTTACTACGATTTATACTACGGCCAATCATAAACAACTAGTTTTAAAATCGCCCTTGATGTCAGTACTGTCAACTGTCAATCTGCTTTCCGCGTTCGTGATTTGTCGACGTCTCTGCTGTTCTTGTGCTCTGTTCTTGTTTTTGTACCCCCTACGACCTCTGCCTTCTTACCGGACTGATCGATTTTGTTTTTTTTTTTATATATCCTCAAAATTTTTCGTCCATCTATCGCGTCGCATTACACAATAACGAGATCTTTAATTTCACCACTTTATATAGGGGCGCGTACCAGATAAGCATTTTTAGTATCTCTGCGTTTCATTAGCGGTGATGCTAGTTTTTCGTGCTGATTGTCATGCGTTTCATTTAAGCATCATTAACACAAAGTGCTAACATCAAATACCCATGCTAATAGATGGGTCCTCTGATACCACTTTTTGACAGCTTTCATGGTTCGTTGAAATACATAAATACCAAATGTAAACTTTTATGCACCCCCCGTTTTTCGCATTGGACACATGGCAGAGTATTATTTTTTTCTTTTTAGTTGGCCTGAGGGTTTTTTTTTATTTTTTTTTAATGAATATTATTTTCTTCTTTTTAGTTTTGTGTGTATGATTTCCAATAGCTCGATCTAAAATGTCAAGTAGCAGTTAGTATGTCATTATGCAACATTTGTTGCCTCGATTATAGCGCCATCTGTGATTTTTTCGGAACTAACTTTTTTCCAATTGAAATTAATTTTTGTAAATATTCTCTGAAATTGTGATTGAATCATGTCGGAAAGTATAAAATCATATATTGTAATCGAGTTCTGAGCTATGTTTAAAGTTTCACAGCTCTAGCTAGTCGGGAATTGGGTGAAAATTGAGTTTCAAGGTTTCTACGTTACAGACAGACAAACAGACACCAAGAGAAGTAGAGAAAAACGAGGACAAAAAAACCGAATCAAAGCAATGAAGACTGAAATACAGAATTTACTTTTCTACGTTTTATGTGCAACAGTAACGAAAAAATACAAAAATGTTATTAATCAGTATACCCTTAGGCTATTTTCTATTTCCACTGGGAAAAATCCACTGCCTTAAAACAAATTTAACTTGTATTCGCCTGCAGTGATGTTTTCAACGTTCATCGATATTATAATTATTTCGAAGTATTTTTTCGAGGAAGCTTTACTTAATTTCCGAGAGTGCAACATAGTCTTGTTCCGCCGTCCCCATTTTTCAATCAGACTACCAGACTTAAAAATGGGCGCCACCATTATATGCTTGATATACCAGAGCCACACTAAGCGTTTTGGTTCCAATTTTGTGATACGTACCACTAAAGAGTGGAACTTCTTGCCTGAGTCTGTATTTTCTGACAAATTTAATTTATTTCTTCAAGTCACGAGAGAATAGATACCTTCTAGGCAAGCACGTCACATCCTAGATCGCGTCGTCGCTTACCTTCAGGCGGGATAGTGGTCAAGCACCTATACTACTATAAGAAAGCTATTTATAACTCGAAAAAAATTAGAAGGAACGTCTTAAACAATTTTCTTTTTTTTATTTTCAACGCAAAGAAATGTAAATCATAATAAATCTCTAAGTATTTTCTTTACATTAACTGTGGAGAGATACAAAATTTAAAATGTCTAGTATTAAATTTAATAAGTGAAATTAAAACCAAATTCATGGTTAAGGCAGGAGAAAAATAATTGCTAAATAAAACATTCCCGAAAAGGTATGAACATAGAAATTTAGCGAATTCTATTCACGAGTTTTCCCATTGTGTTTTCAGAAAAGGAATTGTAGAGCCATCGTATCGTTTTAAAGTTGTTAACGATTCAACTTCTAATATTTATGTTGCGACAACATTATAGCAGGGAGTAGCAGCCTCACCATTGCTCGGTACACTATCATTATTTTGTAAGTCGGCGAAGTAAGTCAGTTCAAAAAGCGCAATGTGCATTGCTTTGCCTCCGATAATAACTCACCGACAACTTTTTAATGTTTATTGTTGCCCAGATAACTGTCGGAAAGAAAACAGACCAATAATTTGTGTCGTAATCCAACCACGACCATATTATAAACATAATCTTATTCAATACGATAACATTGGTTACGCGATACATTTTCTGAGTAGAATCCGTGTGTCGGTACATTAAATGTATCTAAAAGTAAAACACATAACCATTTTCTAATGATTTACGTGAAGGTGTATATCGCTGTTACACCATCTGTGTTACACGGTAGCTTTGGTAACATTAAGTGCGTAATAAAAATAAAAAAATAAATACTAAAAGACGCCCGTTGCCGTTGGTGCAACGGTGGCGATCCTGCCTTTCGCACCGACGGATCTGGGTCCGAGTTTGAAGGGGCAAATGTTTGTGTAATGATTGAATGAAACAAATGCTCATGCATTTGTATCTAAATCATGGGTATTTATATATATTTTTATAAATATTAAATATCTTAGCATCGTATATATAGTACCCATAACACAAGCATTACAGTGCTTATTTGGGCTAAGCATATTTAACCGCGGTGAACTCCGAAACTACTGAACCGATTTTGATGTTTTTTATTCAATTTGCTGTATTTGTTCCGACTTAGGATATAGGATAGGTTTCATTTTAATTTATAACACAGCAACGCGTGGCCGGGTCAGCTAGTTTAAAGCTTTATTCTATTCCATTTTGAGTGGCTGTAACGAGCAACAAAGCGAAACCTATTTATGTTAAACTCATAAAAGTAATGAATGAGTTATAAGCCGAAACCCTGCCCTTAGTAATGACGAGAGATTTTTATTTAACGTCGCGCCGTAAACTCTGAGTATCTATCGCGATCATGTCGTCGTTACGAGCAGTAAAAAGTTTACAACCGGTCCGGCCCGGACAAAGAAAGGTCCGCCGGTAATCCGGCAATATGTTGTTCACAAAACTGAGCTAGCTTTTATCATTCGCTTTAGAATACGCTTTATTCTGTTCGGCTTAAAAGCAATGATAAATATATGGACACGCAAACCTGTTGATTTAATTAAAAGAAGCGAAGATTTATAATACAGTCGAACCTCTATAAGTCGAACCTCGATAAGTCAAAAACCTCCAAATCTCGAAAAAATGTTTTGTTCCCTTCCCTTCAAACACCAAAACCTCCATTACTTGAAATCTTGACCCTTTGTTAGTCGAAATAATCACCGAGTCCCTCCAAGCCATTTTGGTACATATTTTCACTCTATAACTCGAAAAATTAAATTTGACCTCTGTATCTCGAACATAGCAACGTTTTATTTTACAACCTTTACAACTTGATCATTTGGAATTTATTACCTCTATTGTTCGAACAAAAATAAGTTACCGACTTTAAGAACTTGCCGACAATGTGAGTGTACACTATTGTGTACACTTGAAAACATTTTAGGAGTATACGATAATAAATTTATGACTCACGCACACGTGTTTGCTTGCTTGGTGTCAGGTGTTCAATTTTGATTATCTCAATAAACTATTCTTAAAACAAAACAAAATCAAAACGCTCAGCAAACAAATATTACAATTTTGTCGCGAACCGTTTGTTTACATTATTCATTTAGTAGGTATGTACTTTTGCCAATGAAAGAAAGCAGTGTCAAAATGGCGTTAACAAATATGTATACCAAAATGTCTATTAATGCCTTGTCTTAAAGCTCAATTCCTTAATGCTTTCAATCTAAGTACGAGAAAGTCCGAGTAAAATAATAAATAAAAATATGTATGTTTGTCACCTCTGCAAGTTGAATTTTTATTTATTTTACCTCTCTAACTCAAAATTTATAAGAATAAACCTCAAACTCTTTATGTCGTATCAAAATCCGCTTAAGTCGAAATCCTCCATAAGTTGAAAACTCTATAACTCGAAATTTTTGGCGTCTCCCTTGATGTTCGACTTATAGAGGTTCGACTGTATAAAGCGTAGGAACTAAGCGTTAAAATAAACGAAACAGCTGAACGCAACAGATATTCAAAAGTGACTGTCATGGATGTAAAAAGTAGAAAAAGAGATAAAAAGTCACGCCAGCCACACACACTGACATGAGTGAAAGCGAGACAGAAGGTCACGCACACTGAGGTGGGGAGGCTGCTCTACTTATCGTGTAACGGTAAAATCTGACGCTTAGCACGCATAGAGTGGCCGCGCGGCGAGTGCCTATATGTGAGCGGCCTTAACGTCCCTATAGAAGCTTCTCTTCAAAATTCTTAGTTGCAAAAATTTATCTGTATTAAGGTTAACTAGTCTGTATATGACGTACACCGCCCTACTCTATTCAGTTTCTGTCTACTCTGTAATAAGTATTAATAATTAAAACATAAATAAAGTTTATTTAATCATAACTGTGTGTTTTTATTATCTCCCATAATATATCAGTAAAAACTGCATTTAACACGTGCGTGTATCGTCTTTTCTTATCACATTTAAATAAATTTATCGATTCCAATAACTTATTTTTTGTGTTATGATGATATGAGAGGCAGACTCCTAAGTTTTTCTTGATTTTAAGTGCTTAATTTTTTGTTTGCGTGTGTGTGTGTGTATGTGTGTGTATCTTTTGAGTATGGGTGTTCATCTTTTTTAAATGTATTCTTCAACTGCATTAATTCTTCATTCTTTCCACTGCTGTCACTTTTAGGGTGAATTGGCCATTTAAAACTCGCGTTAATAACAATGGCAAACGTCATTCGTCAGCACATTTTTATTATGTTGTCTTTTGTTCCAACACAAAATCGGCAATTTCCATAATTTTCACCGTCAAGAGTTTCGTTCACCGCCCCATCGCCCAAACGATTAAAACAAAGGTACTGTTGTAAGAAGAAGCCAAAAGAATTCCAACTTTTTTAATCATAATACTGGAAACTTTGAAGAATTAGCGAGAAAGTTAAAGGTCTATACTTTCAAACGATTCTCATAAAACAACATTAAAATTTAATGAAATAATAACAATACTACGTGGTAATACCACGAAGACGATGATTTAATGCGTAAAGACAAAGCGCGCGCCGCCATTTTAATAAAATCGCACTTGATAACGCAGTTTTTTACCGGATATCCGGTCTTTGTCAATTTGAAAGCTTCCAATAAAATTGGATTGCGTAGCCATGTAGCAAATTTCCTTGTGTTAACATACACTAATAAAAGTAAGTATTCTTTATTAAGTTATTTTAAACCTTTTATCAACTAAGACGTGTGTTGTTTATTAAACTGTTGTAAGATCAAAGGGGAGTTATACTAATGATAATAATATTTCTTACATTCACACTAATCAGCAAAAATATACACCGTAAGACTTGGGTTATGAATGCTAAGGTAACGGATAGACATACATATGTGACACATAAATACATACAAACAATCAGGCCAGGCAGGGGAAGGCAGAGATCACAGATTCTCACCACAATCCTGACAAACATCTCTCGCTTCTTCAACTCTCATCAACCTTTGAACATAAACTCGTCGGCTAAGAGTTTCAGTTGGCCTTTTTTGAGGACACCTCTATTTGGTTCCTAAAAATTCGCCTTGATCTGCCGCAACCGCAAGTAGTTCGTCTTCCGGACGCTAGATGGCACTAACGGAAAAATATTTAATAATAGATAAAAAATTAAAGAATTTTGTCCACCCGTGCGAAGCCGGGACGGGCCGCTAGTCTATAATCTAAGATCACAGTGGTTTGTGTGTTTGTCTGTCCACTCTTTTTCCATTACATCAATAATGTTACCATAGCAACGCGTTAACCGCAAGTAGTTCGTCTACCGGATGCTATATGGCGCTAAAGGTAAATAATTAATAATAGAAAAAATTAAAGAATTTTCTCCACCCGTGCTAAGCCGGGACGGGCCGCTAGTATATAATCTAAGAACACAATTTTTTTGTTTGTGTGTTTGTCTGTCCGCTCTTTTTCCATTGTATACGCGTTACCATAGCAACGCGTCACCATAGCAACGCATTACCGGGTCAGCTAGTTTTATAACTGTTATTTGTAATTAATTAATGGAAGCTTTATATGCAGAATATATCGCCGCCAATCAGCTGCGTTTCCGCCTTTCGGTTGAAATATAGACCTTGGCGAGGCTTGGCGTCTATGGTTCGATCTGTAGGGTGGCATTCGGGTGTTGATTTCGATACACTGTAGACGTGTTAATGAATTACTGTTCAATTACTATAGTTCTAACTTCATTGTACGCATATTATAACAAGTGTTATAAAAAAAATGTGTGGAACAAATGTTCTGATTATTTCTGCATCAATAAATACCCATAATTCAAGTACAAATGCTCGTATTCATCAGACATAGATCTGCCGCTTCTGGAACTCGAACTGAGGATCGTTTTTGCGAAAGGCAGGATCGCCACCGTTGTATCAAACCATACAAAGGTGATGATTACCGCTCGGCCCCATTGGACCAAATGGCAGAAATGATGAAGTCCAGGTAGAGGCATGGAGTAGAATTCCATATAACTCCGCCGTTCATCCGCGTTGTCCGCGAAATTAGCGTAATACATTTTCCCACGTATATAAAAAGGTTAATCATACATACAATGTGTATTTGGAATAAAAGCGTAAAGCGTAAGCCTGTTGTTGTCCATGCGATGTTGAGTGCAGTTTACTGGGTGTTAACAATGCAACCGAAATCAACAGTTTAAAGTATCGTCTTCATTACAAATAAGCTGGCTAGCTAATATTTCTTGAGTCAAATCGGCCTTTGCAAATGAAATAAGATGCGATAAGAAGAGATACGATCGGATAAGGTTAACTAAAATGAGAAAAGATGACTTGAAATAAGGCAAGGTCACAACAAAATAATATTATACATTTTGCAAATAACTTTAAGAAATAAAAAGTTATGTTAAAAATAAAAATAAAAAAATTAAAATCACATCACACTGTACAAGTCGCATTTTCATTAGTTGTCTAATCTATAAAATTCAATTATTACCTTTAATTACTAAAACATATTAATTAAAAAAATCGTATATTGAATAAAAAATATGTTCCGTTGACCAACTGTGTAAGGCCGTTTTACACCAATTTAGGCATATTTTTAAAGACAAAGGTATTTTACTAAAAATAGCCATACTCATTCAAAAACAATTTTGGGAATAATAATAAACCTACTGCACTTCCTTGTCCTGCGAGGATAAACCTCTTTGGCCTATTTTACATATTCCTTAAAGAATTTAAGGAAATTCAAATATGTAAAGACACAGAAGCCGACGAAGCCGTCGAGATCTACGATCGTATGTTTGAAATGCGATCGACAAACTGTTTGATTCAAAACTATTTTCAGATTTACTCGTAATTTAGCTGCTGTAATTACATGCTAACAAACGTCTAAGATGTGTGTGTGTGTGTGTGTGTGGTGTTTATCTCTCTCTCTCTGTGCGTGTGTATGTGAATATTTGTGTGCGCGCGTGTGTATGTGTTTCTGTGTGTGAGTGAGTGTGTGAACATATTTGCAAGTATTTGGACAAGGTTGGAAATACTCGTAAATAAGTATGCGCAAAGATTAAAAATAAAACAGTTTGGACTCCTAATCTATTTTTTCTAGCAACTAAATAGATATTATATGACCAACGGGATGAATTTTGTACATAAAACAGGCTTATGAAACTTTGAAATATATTTTTTCTAGCTAGCTATCTCGACCAATTTTCGCCTGCCCGATTTTTATAACATTCTTTCGTAATTTATTCACGCTAAACAACATGATACCATTTAAAAGCAATAATATTTATAAAAACCAGTATTAAATGAAAATCCACAAATATTTATATAATTGTGTCATGATAATTAAATATTTTAAGTTTGTTAGAAATAAATAAATAGTTTCACACCAATTGGCGTTCCACCAAACACGACCGTTTGGTGGAACGGTAGCGATCCTGCCTTTCACACACCGTCGGTGTGAAAGGCAGGATCGCAGGAGGATCCTGGGTTCGAATCCCGGTAGGGGCAGATGTTTTTATGATGAATACGAGCATTTGTACCTGAGTCATGGGTGTTTATATATATCTCTATGAATATTACATATCTATATATCATATATGTATGTCTATCCGTTACCCTAGTAGCCATAACACAAGCCTTATAGTGCTTATTTTGGGCTAGGTTAATTGGTGTGAATGTAGGAAACATTTATTTTATTTATTTAATTGCCCTAGCCCAAAGTAAGCACTGTAAGGCTAGTGTTATGGATACTACTAGTAACGGATAGACATACATATATGATACATAGATATTTATTTCTGATAAATTACAAGCAAACAACACACAAGCAAAGTATAAAATTTACCAAACTAATACAAATAGAAAAAAAATCAGATCAAATAAAGTATACCAATTAATAAGAAATGTCAAAAATATATGTTATATTTGTAAAAATATATATTATCAACAACCATGACTCAAATACAAATACTCGTATTCATCACACAAACTCTCCGGGATTCGAACCCAGGACCGTCGGTGCGAAGGGCAGGATTGTTAACGGCGCACCAAAAGATTGTACTAAATACGAAAGTAAAAAAATGTCTTCACTCAGTTCATTATAAAAATAAAAAGTTAAATATCTTTTTGACGTGGTTAGAATAATAATGTTTAAAATACCGAATCAGTTACAATATTCAAAAAAACAGTGGCACGCCGACAGTGCCGACAAAAGTGACAACTAAACCGATTTCATGCAGTTTTTCTTTATATACTACAAAATTCGTCGCATTGAACACATTTAATTATATCTTAGCTTTGTAAATTTCAATGTCCTCTATATGTATATTTTAATTAAATTAGTGTTTCAACCGCCACTGAATAAAAAAAACGCGCGTTTTTGGTTTCAATGAGAAATCCCATAGAGCTAATGGTTTTGGTCAATACTTTTTATTTTTGCGAATTTTGAAAATTCTGTCACCATCTGGTCCTAAACCTGTTGATTCGATTTCATACAAAAATTATTAAAATCTTTTAAGAACTCGGGAAGTTATGGCGTAACAGACATTGAGTCATTGAGCTGATCCATAGCAGCTCCGCTCTAACTAGGCGATGCAGTCGCTAAGCATAAAGCTACGCTAGCACCATATATTGGATCGGAGCGTAATACCTAAAAAAAGAAAAAAAAATCTTTTCGATGGGAATTTCTGCGAATTTCAAAACTCCGTCGCCATCTGGTCCTAAACCTGTTGATTCGATTCCACACAAAAAATATTAAAATCGGTTAAGAACTCGGGAAGTTATGGCGTAACAGACATTGCGCCATTGAAGCTGATCCATGGGAGCTTCGCTCGCTCCGCTCCAATAAGTATATATTATTGTTAACCTGCGTCTAGTATACAAGAAAAACTGTGATTGCCATTCAAATAAGTAAGACATTTTCAGTGTAACTGAAATAAGAATAATAATTAAAAAAACAGTCGTACTCATGTCCAGGATGACAATAATATCAGTATTACTGCAATAACAAGTGTCGGCGCCACCACTAAAGCTTCGTTTTATCAAATCCTATTTATCTCCTGAGCTACGAGTGCTGATGGAATGTATCAACACCGGCACGAAAAGGCGGTTTATTGCGCTTGCACTCGAGGTTCTGTAACGAGTTCCACTCCGTTGTATTCCCCACTCGAGCGAAGAACGTAGCGATCTAATTTAGCTATTCAATGTGGAATGCATATTTAAATTCATTGTTTCAACTCGGTTTTCTTTTTTAAATTTTGTTTTTTCTGCGTTAACAGTGCTATATTTCTATAAGATATAAAATATACCCATGAAAAACAACCACGCCTCCGAGCCCTCAGGTGGCATTCGAACCCACGACCTTTCGCTATCCGGGCAAGTATTCTGAGCGATGAGCTACCAAGACGCTGGAAGACTCGTCGAAATTTACAAACGTATTTCAACTTCTACCATGAGCTAGTATAGTTCCACCAATGTTGAAAGTTAACATCGAAAGTAATATTGTTGAAATACGTTTGTAAATTTCGACGAGTCTTCCAGCGTCTTGGTAGCTCATCGCTCAGAATACTTGCCCGGATAGCGAAAGGTCGTGGGTTCGAATGCCACCTGAGGGCTCGGAGGCGTGGTTGTTTTTACGGGCTTATTTTATATCTTATCGGATTAATTTGTTAATAATAAGCAACGATTAAATTTTGTAATAAAAAATGAATTGCTTTTTATTGAATAGACAATGCTTGTATTAAACCTCAAAGCTTCGCCGTGACTTCGTTCGTCCTTTCGAACGGTTTGTCCTCTCGTTCGAAGGACAACGTTGTACCGAGAATAAGCCGCAAGAAACTCGGTAAGCAAGGCAGCTTGCTTTTTATGTTACATTACAGAGTTACAAAACATTTGAGAAAACTTTTCTTGTGCTAACACGTATAAGAAAAATTTACTATTACAAAATTGTCATATTCTAATCAAAAAGCAAACAGGTAAGTAGTTATCTAGAACATGAAGAGATGGCGTTGTTATTAACTTCAAAAGACACTTGGAAGACTGCGAAGGAGTCTCTCCCCTGGCAGTACCTCAATTGGATAGCAATCATTCCGCCTGACGCCTGAGAAAAGTTGACTTTCTAGTTAAAATTGCTTTAGATATAAAAAAAACTATCATTTTAGTGCTTAAATATTATAAAATGTCAACATTATATTCAAATAAAAAATGAGATGTTTCTTCATGTTTCTACTTTAGCCGGTTTCGTTGCCAAATTTGATCAATTATAGTAATGATAAACCAACAGTTACGTAACACTTCGAAAATTCAAAGAAAGAAGATATAGTTGACGAAATTCACTAAAGAGTATAAGTCTGACCTAGTTTAGCAAAATGGCATGAAAGATTATTTTTCCTAAATAATGATTCGGTACGTATGTACTCGTATTTATAATATGTGTCCTTGGGTCGAATATTCACAGAAGCGTATCTTTACATGAGAATCATGAGTTTTGGTTATCTATATATTTATATATATAAATAACCTGTTCCCTGTTCAAAATTCCCTGTCACAGTGTATGACCGCTAAGTTCTTTTGAACCGATTTTGATTTTTTTTTTTATTTTGCTGGATTTGTTCCAACTAACAACATAGGTTTAATTCTATTTCATAACCAGATTATTTTTAAATAAACACACAACAAACCACAGCGACGCGCGACCGGGTCATCTAATGTATATATATATATATATATATATATATATATATATATATATATATATATATATATATATATATTTTAAGAATCGTATCAATTATTTAGTGGAGTACAAAATCTACTTATTTAAAGACTTTACATTTCGTTTACTTTAATAGTTTTATCGTAATTTTTGAGTCATTGTTTTCAATCGTTAATCAGATTAACTTTTGGCCAAAAATGGGTGAACGAGCTCTAAATTACTTAAAATTGCTTACCTAGTTATTTCATTACTTGTATTTTTTCCATACTGCACTTTCTGCTTAATCGCGTTATTTCTTACTTTATTATTTTATCATTCAAACTGCAGTTAGACTCTGGAGCTCGTCAAAAGCGGAACTAGTTCCCGCACAGTGGATCAAGGATTCGGTGTAACAAAACATAGTAAATTTTGTGTCTCAAGAAAGGCGTTTCTTATAAAAACTCAACCAGGGCCGACCTGGCAACAGTACGTCGCGTCTCGTCTCCGACACCGCTGTAATGGGACGCTGTCCCAACTAACAGATGGTCCACTTTTAATCTAACTTTGTTCTTTTGTTGTTCACAAGTAATTGCATATTATATGAACTCGGTCGGATTTCACTTTGTTATAATGTTAGGTTCCGCAGAACTTGATGCGATCTCAATTTGGATTTGTGTCTAGATATTTTATTAGAAGTGTACTAGGTTTTGAGACTTGTGACAGAATTGATTAAAAAAAATGAATACTCTATAAGTATTTGTTCCATAAATAGAAATTGAAAAAAACAAGCGTTATACATATGCACTTTTTCGCTGACAAATAGAACGGGCTTAAAAAATTCGTCTTAGTTAACATAAAACCGGCCAAGTGAGAGTCCGACTCGCGCACGAAGGGTTACGTACAAACTTTTAGTTAATTAAAAAAACACGTTTATTGTATGGAAACTCCTCTTAAATATTTATTTTATTTTAATTTTATTATTTATTATTAAAGTAAAAAAAACAACTCAGTATTTTGTGAATATTTCAAGTGCCTACCTGTTTCCATTATATCGAGCAAAAAAAGATCGCGTTTGTTGTATGGAAACTCCCCTTAAATATTTATTTTATTTTGTTTCTAGTATTTTTTGTTATAGCGGCAACAGTAATACATAATTTGTGAAAATTTCAACTGCCTAGCTATCGCTGTTCTTGAAATTCTTGAGAGTTCCTGGTGACAGACGAACGGACAGACAGCGAAGTCTTGGTAATAGGTCCCGTTCTTACCCTTTGGGTACGGGACCCTAAAAACGACATAAAGAAAAACAATATTATACTATTGTCATAAAGTAATTTCTACGTATTACAGTACACTTCATTGAAAAAATATCAAGTTTTGGCTAATACAACAATAAGCAATGAATTAATTTCCTTTGTCAAATACTCTATGATCAAGGCTACATAGTTAATAGCCTATTTTTTGAAACGAATTCAAAAAATAAATATAAAAATAATCTTTAGGATGAATACTGAATAATTAAAATGAGGCTTATCCGGAAAGTACAACCTACCCGTTTAAGAATAAAAATAAAAATTATTACATATTTACAAATATTAATGTTTTAATTGTAAAGAACATATCTTAAACTACCTCTCTGCGTAGTCATCTCCCAAATTTAAGCATTTATCAAAACATGTGATGAGTTTTTGTATCCCAAAGTTAAAATTACGACACCAACGCCGAACAGCCGACTCATCCAACCTCCAACGATTGACGAGGAATATCGTTTCTTACGCTGAGAAATTTAATCACAGCCTGCACAAAGCGGTGTCTCCTATTTTCTTGACCATTATTAACACTCACATCAACAATACAGTGAACACCAGCGAAACGCGACTTTGCACACAGACAGCTACTGTACAACTGAACGTGTTAGAACGTTCTGCTTCTACTTTCCGGATAGCCGGATTTTATATACTCCTTATATGAAATAATGTTCCTTCTTTAGGAGTTAAAGGTTGGTTAGTTTATTAGATACAGGTTCAGTAAGGCTAGTTGTGCAATTCTCCAGAGTCAATTACTACAGCAAAGAATTCAAGACCACCAAATAAAACTGGTGATCGTGAATAAGTTTAGAAGTTCTTTGCTGATTTTTCTAAGATGCCTTCACACTATTATCGCGCTAGTAGACCGCGAGAATATTTTGGACATGTCTTTCAAAAATGTTGCAGCTTTACAGAAAATATCGAGAAAACTGACAATTTGAATCATTACCAGTTAACTAGCCCCCGAATATTTAACAAAAATATTTTTAAAATTTAATTTATGTATATTTTAGTATTTTAATTTATTTTGAAAATTACAATAAAGTAAGTAGGTATTTATCAAAAAAGACGTTTGTTGCAGCCACTATACTGAAAATATCTCGAATGACGAGAATGCTCAACATATAAAAAAACTTGCGCACCAAGAGTTCCGTACAAACTTTTAGTTAAGTAAAATTTATTACGGGAATGAAAAATCACGTTTTTTGTATTGAAGCCCCCTTTAAATATTAATTTTATTTTAATTTAATTAATTATTAACTCAATACTCTATGAATATTTAAAGCGTCTACCTCTTCCCGTTATCAACATTAAGCAAAAATGAGCAAAAAATCAACGTTTGTTATATGGCAGCCCCCTCAAATATTTATTTCATTCTATTTTTTAGTATTTGTTATTATAGCGGCAAAAGAAATACATAATATGTGAAAATGTCAACTGTCTAACTATCACGGTTCATGAGACAGACAGACGGATGGACAGCGGAGTCATAGTACTCGTTTTACCCCTTGGGTGCGGAACGTTAAAAAGTATAAAACAGGATGTCAAGTCTGTTCAGTTGTACCATATTTATTTTATTTCTCAAAAGTGTAATGTTCTAGAAGGTTCGGTTAGGAGGTGAAATAATGTGTTCGCGATAACAGTTTATTCCAGACAAAAAAGAAATATAAATACATACATGCCTTTTAAAAAGTAACTGTAGAGAGGCCGAGCCTATATGGCACGCGATTCCCTACGTAGTCCCATTGAGTGTAAACAAAAAGGAAAACAATTTACCGCCCCAATCAATACTTGAATAGTCACGTATTGATTCGTAACTTTCCTTTCCTAGCGGCCTTTGTAATTGTAGAAAGACCGAAAGATCCTACACCATATGAGGCACGTCCTTAAGAAAACTCTTTCTTGCCAGACTTTTCTAAAGATTTAATCTACAAAGTTATACGTCCGGGGTAGAAGTCCAGATTGACCTATGCTATTATACAAACTTTATGGGACGATAAATCCCAGTCCCAAAAATAATTTTCAGTATGTTGTGTAGTGAATAAATTGATAAGAATACACTACTAGTTTTCAGTTTCATACTTCTTAATCAATAGTTAAAAATCGTCGAAAGATGACATTATATCGTTTTTTAATCGCGCTTACATGTTTTTTGTTTTTCTATGTATAAAGCCTAACGGAACGAATAAATTTTTGAATTCGCTTGTTCATGGTCCTTCGAGCCGGATCTACTTTTTAAGAAATTTCTTGATATGCCAAAGTGTCGCGCTTAGCGTTTTGGTTCTAATTTTGTAATCCGTTTTGCTAAAGGGAGGAACTCTTTGCCTGAATCTGTGTTTCCTGATAAATACAATTTAGGGGGCCTTCAAGACACGAGTTAACAGGTATCTTCTAGGCAGGCGCGTCACCTCCTAGGTCGCATTGTCGCTTACCAACAGGCGAGATTGTAGTGAAACACTTACCTATTCAATAAAAAAAACCAGAGATGCACAGCAGTAGTTTCAATATGTACTGCTTATGTGGAAAAAGCATAGTTTATGCCATTTTTCGTTTTGAAATGCGCAAACGTTACAATATCGTGTGTTAATTATTGTATAATGAGCCTTAATACTTAAGAAATAAGTCACTTTTGAATATTTGAAAACTGCCATAATTTGTAATTCTCGACGTCGATATAAATTTACAAGACTAGATGATAAAATTTGTCGTAAATCTGATTACAAAGTAGATTTATGATAGAGATAAATGACTCTTTGGAATGTTGCTCGAAATAGAAACATCAAGTAAACAATTCCTGTTTCCTGTCCGGTACGCTGAGGGCAATCAATCACACGTCGGGTGAAACGTATTTTTGAAACCTATCGAGATGTTTTTACTTTATAGTAAAAATTTCTTCAATTTGTCGTTTATTCTCTGAATATTATTGCAATTTTTAAGGATACTTACTTAAAACAGATACTTGTTGACTTTGTTGTAATTGACGATGTAATGAAACCATAACACTAACATTTTTATAACAGAAAAATATTGGTTTTTTTTTGTAGATTATGTATGGTGACGACGTATTGAAAATGTCATTTCTTCTGTTAAAGCTGACGTACTTCTTGCGCCAATTCTTCTTGTCAATTAAAAGACGTCCTGAATGGGTGGTAGGTAAATATGTTGGACGATTGAAAATGACTGTTTAAGTAAGTTTAAGTGCATTTGAATGAAGTTATTTTCATTTCCGAGTCAATATGTATCTTCTAGACAAGCGCGTCACATCCTAGATCGCATCATCGCTCAACATCAGGCTAGATAGCGGTCAAACGCTTAAATATATATTTACAATAAAAAAAAACTGCATAAAACATGAAATGACAAGTAATAACAATCAGTAATACTATTCTGTTATTAATTATAATATATAATAATATACATTAACATTGCAATAATAGACAGAGAATAAACGAGAAATTTAAGAAAGCTTGTGATTTGGATACCCCTAAATTGTATTGTTATATCAGGAAACACAGACTTTGTGTTATATTATTAATCAGGAAGATACTACGATAAGACCTTTTATCCTTACACCTTTCAATTCACTACAAGTGGCTGTGCTATACTCTGTCAGTTATGATAGCTATTGAGCGCCGAGGGCCCTCACGGCGAGAGGGCTTTTGATCACGAATCGCAGCCAACCGTTTACTGCGTCTTCACACTAATTGTCACATATATAGCTCACGTGTATTTCACGCAAAGTTTGTGTGATCTAATAAACTATATTTAAAAAACCTTACCTAAACTCGACGAATGTAATGAGTTTATTTGCGTTGAAATAGGGTACAATGTAGGTGGTCACAGCAATAAATATATACAGCGTATTCAGCTATAAACAAAAAAAAATAAGTCTAATTTAATAAATAGAGGATATACAATGAAAATAATTTTATTAAAATGTACTTCAAATAAATTCTTAATGGTTTAATATTTTTACCACGCATTTAACCGTCGACTACAAACTCAAAAAACTTTGATAGAGATTAATTTACAGTGGTATACATCGTCAGCATGCATAATTCACAAAAAACAATATTATTCTATCATGACAATTATGGTAGAGTTATGGTTCAATTGCATCGTTAATTACAACTAAGTCAACAAGTATCTGTTGTAAATAAGTAAGGGGACCATCCGGAAAGTAGTACCCGTTTCCGCCGTGCGGAGCGCTGGCGAATAGATTAACCGCTGGATAAGCTCTAACACGTTTAGTTGTATATTAGCTGGCTTTGTCCAAAGTTGCGTCTCGCTGGTATTGACTATAATAATAACATTTCTTACATTAGCCTAGCCCAAAATAAGCACTGTACAGCTTGTGTTATGGATACTAGAGTAACAGACACACATGAAACATAAATAAGTAATATTCATAGAATAATAAAAATAAGTACTCTTAACTCAGGTGCAAATGCTCGTATTCATCACACGAACATCTGCCCCTCGGACTCGAACCATGGACCGTCGGCGAGAAAGGCAGGATCGCTACCGGTGAAACAAACGGTCGTTTATGTAAGTTGTGAGGTCAGAGTTGTGACTAAATTTTAACCTATCTAACCATACACTTGGCTTCGTCGCACTATCATCTGAACGCAAAACTGAAGGATTTTTTGTCAGAAAACCAATTTGACGTCGATGCGCGTCAGATAGTACCGTTAGACGATATATTATAGGAGCCAACTGGGTCTACCTTTTTTCGTAGAAATTTAAATTCATAATTTTAGAACGCATACTAATAATTTGAAAAAAGCTTGCTGCCCGATAATGAATAAAAAATACCTAACCTAACGTAACCGGCAATGTATGTCAATTTGTGCCTTTTGATTAATATACCAAGTGAGTGCTTCCTCCCCACCTCAGTGTGCGTGGCCTTCTGCCTCGCTGTCGCTCATGTTAGTGTGTGTGGTTGGCGTGGCTTCCTATCTCTTTTATATCCTTATAGGGCTCCTGTGTTGTGCCAAAGATATGTAAGACCTTCACTGTTACAATATGATAAACAATAAAAAACTAATTCTGAATATTATTATTATTATAACACTAGCTGACCCGGTCACACGTTGTTGTGGATCAGGTAATAAAAATTACTAAAATTGAAAAGAAAACCTATCCTATGTATTTAGTCTGAACAAATTAATCAAAATGAAAAAAAATCGGTTGAGCAGTTTCGGAGTTCAACGCGGTCAAACACTAAGATAACAAATTTTAACATAATATATATATAAATTACGTGTCACGTTGTTTCTCAGCAATGGACTCCTAAACTACTTAACCAATTTTGATCAAACTTCGTAACTATCTGTTATTTGATCTAACTTAAAAGATAGGATAGATTTATTTTAATTTATAACACAGCATCGCGTGGCCGGGGCAGCTAGTATAATATATAGATAAATGCTATACATTTATAGTTATGATAGGGTTGTCATGCATTTATATACAAAAGCTCAGTAAATAAATAAAGATTTGAAAGAAATGATAAGACACCGCAATGCAACGCAAGGGACAACAAACTTTAGGCGTATTGTATATGTATGAGTTGAGTGAGATTATCGTAAATATATGCGCACCCCCGCATCAAAATGGCGAAGAAGTTTTGTAAGTGTTAAGTTTCTTCGTCTGTTCTCTTCCCAACAAAACTGCATAATGGAGTGCGAATAACGCAGCATTAGGCTCGCTCGTCGCAAGAGCTGGTACAATAAAGTTTGTTTACAAGCAAATTGTATTAAGAGATGGCGCTGTACTCCGCTGAATCGCAGTGGTTAAAAATGTATTTTTGTAAATATATAACCAAACATATTAATTTGTAAAAAAGAATATCTTAAAAGAAATTTTCAAACTATTTGGCAGTGTCTGTTAGAATACATTACCAAACCTAAAAAGTTGTTAATCAAAGCTTTGAGTTTGTACAATTTGCAACACAATTGTAGATGCCTGCTTATATACTTATCTGATAAGATCAAGTGGGATAAATCAGACACTCAATATTTACGGTAAAAATAAGACACGCTCAACAACTCTTTAATAATTCATTCATATTTCATTCAAGAGAATGCTTATTTGCTAAACTTCAATGTTAGAATTTTTATTAAAAAGAAAGAAAAAAGTTACAATAAAATTTCGTATTATTTTATTCCCACTCTATATCAGAAAACACTTGCTTCAAGAACACTTATTGCTTATACATTGTGGCCTGTCTTCTTTTTAAACAATACTGTTTCATATTTACCCCAAATTGATGGAAAAAAATGAAATACTAACATAATATAGATTCAAAGTTAAATTAATAGTCCAAGATAGACCATTTCTATAAGTCCAAAACATTATTACCAAATTTTTAAAAACATGAAAATCCAAAAGTTGTTATTTTTGTCCCATGTTTATCACACTTGACCCTAGTTCATGAGAACTTGGCTAAAGAACCTTTGAATTATTTACTTTTGTCATTATTTATTGTTTTAATAAAACATGATAATGTAACTTAAGAACATTACACACGAGTAGGTAATATATCATATTTCTAACGAAGAAGAATTCAACGCCATTAACCTCGTAATAACATAGGAGTGTAAAATTATAAGCAAATTTTAGCAAAGACATTGTCTAGTTCTTACGCTACCGCGCACATTGCACATTTGAATCAAACAACTATTTTACGGATTTTGCGCGAATTTAATTAATTTTATACTTAATCCTGACGTTTCGACTTCTTTACAGAAGCCGCAATCACAGGATGACTGAAACAATGGTCGTTATATATGTTCACAATGTTTTAATCGGGCATGTTTCTAATTGTTAAAAATTTCATATAAGTCAAATTGTTTTATTTTGCATTTAATATAGTTATTCATTTCTCACTACGATTAAATTGTACACTAGTCTACCATCACTTCGGAAATTAGGAGGCCCTTTCGAGAAGAACTGGCAAAAGAAATTCGGAAAAGCAGGAGGACCGACCTCCATCTTACTTTCATTATTTGCATAAAGCAAACTACATCACTAGGACTTGCAGTGTGTGTCTTTTAAGGTTTTTTATTTTTATTATTAGATCGCAAGTAGGTGGAACCCTCCAACCTCAGGCTAAAATTTAAATTTTATAAAGTGTATTTTAAAATTCGATTAGATAATTTCTTACAAAGTTTGTTTCAAATAAAAAGATTCCATACATCGCCTGAGAATAACACTAATTATTACAAGTCGTGTCATACAGTTAATAGTATTTGGTTTAAACTAATTATTACTGGCAGTTGGGAAAATACATGGTCTCTTAAAACATCTCTTGGTTGGTAACGTTTGATATATAATTTTCTAAAATGTGGTTGAGCGAAGAAATGGCTGGCTTATGCGTCATGCTCGTGAACGGGTGCTGTTTTGAGAAACGGGTCTGCATTATGCATTTAATGTTATTAACAATTTGATGATTACAAACCTTTACTTAAGATGCCACCTTTTTAGTTTTTTTATTTCTATCCCCAATATATCACATTAAGGATAAAGATAAAATGATTTTGATTCAACATCAGCATTTACAGTGCTTTAATTGAAAGTCAACAGCTGTGTCAACTCTCTAAATACGTGTTATGGCATTTCTTGATTTAAGGATACTTTTTTAGTTTTACTAAAGACATTTAAGAAAAATTTACTTTGTATAGTTTTGAATTAGAAGTGTAGTTAATAAAGAAAACGCTTTCATACCAAGTTTTTTTGTCTTTTCAATAATCATCAATCTGTAATAACTTTTGTTTTGAATAACTTTGCTTTTTACAGTTCTCTAAAGGCTGTTCAGTGACATATTGTAATAATGCAATACATCTATCCAAAATTGAGCCTTCTAATTAAGTTTACGTATTTAAAACAATAACTTTGTTGTATCCAAAGATACAATGGAAGCACAACATATAATAGAACAATATTACTTTGCATTGATTTCGTATGGAAATGACAGCTGTAATAACCGACCAGTTTCTTGCCAGGTAAAGACTGGTAGACAACTCAATAGCATTTATTTTAAACGCATTTAAATAAAGTTTATATTTATTTCATTTCTGAATTGTATGCCCTTCATTATATGACTGATTAATGCATCAGTTTTACGTTGCTAACCAAAGCAGGCAATAGTTTCTAGTCATAATTATGGATGAGGGGACTTATTGTTGAGTGGTATGTAGAGCTATGTGCTTCTGCAGCTAATTGGGCTAAATGAGACACTATGTAAGGCGAATGTATAACTGTTTGGTCTAGATTTCAACTTTTTCATCATCAGCTTTTTTTATGTACATAATAATTTCCTGTCGCAATGTTTGACCGCGATGAACTCGGAAACTACTCAACCGATTTTGATGATTTTTCTTCACTTTGCTAGATTTATTTCAACTTAGGACATAGGATAGGTATCACTTTATTTTTATAACACAACGACGTGTAGCCGGGTCAGCTAGTATATATATCTGTTATATCAACATCCATGACTCAAATACAAAATTTATATTATCGCACCGACTACGGTCCTGGGCATATTTTTGTGTGATGAATACGATTATTAGTATCTAAATTATGGGCATATAAACTACATATTCATGTATCATATATTCATAACTCAAGCCTTAAAATGTTGACTTTGAGCTAGACTAATTGGTGCCATTGTAAGAAATAGTAAATTATATTATAATATTAAAATTCCCATTTTCAGAAGCCGATCCGACTCGCTACAAATAGAAAATGAAATCAACTAAAAACAAGTTGATGAATAAAATTAATTAAAGTCTAGATTTAAAACAAATCCTGTACAGACAAATTCAAACATTTTAACAGTTAAGCATCTAACTGGTACATTTATATATAATTTATTTCCATAATTCATAAATATAAAAGCAATTAACTTTATAAATAACTATTGTTCAATTATTTTACCTTATTTCAAGAACTCGTTGTAAAGAATAAAAATACAGGTACAAGCTCACTATGATTTTGTGTTGCGCTAGCTCTATAAAAGAAATCGTATTACCGCGGGATTACAGGCCTTCCTTATTTCTATAGAAGGGCTTAACAAAATATCATTATAGATTATACTATTGCGACTATAATTCTTATGTATCGTAACAACTTTATTACATTTGTAGGAACATTGTGTTTGTGAACACAATTATAAATCTTTAAGCGCAAGGCCCACGTTTACTAGAAACTCGTTGGAATCTTAGATCAAAATTAATATAAACGAATGACGACTTTTTTTTATTTTGAAAGGTTTCGCTCTTGATCCCAATTCAGCCTGGGGGCCAAGACTGGATCCACGATGGAACGAACTAACCCAGTAGGTGCTTATTCACCCTGGCTTAAAAACGGACGGGTTACAAGTACTTGGAAATACAGAAGCAGTTCCACTCCTTTGCTGTGCGCATTATGAGGGGCGTTAAGAAGCGTTTGCTGCGACAGATAGGAAAAGCAACCAAGAAAGGATGATGGCGGTATAAGCAAACCTACAATTACAAGACAAGGCAAAAGTATTAACAACGAAAAACATAAAAATAAAAACATAGAGATAGTGCCAAACAGGCCTCTGCTCAGTATAAGCCGTGACAATGCAATTCATCCAGGCACTGGTATTCTACAGATGCCTTACTTGGGAGATCAGGTGACATTGAGCAAACCACCTTGACACAAGCAGATGTATTAACAAAAATACTTATTATTATAACTGGATACCGATAGAGTAAGAACCAATATACTTACTAGCTAATCTGGTCACGCTATGTTGAAAATGAAACCTATCCTATGTCCTAAAATGAAAATAAATACCTCAAAACCGGTTGAGTAGTTCGGAGTTCATAGCGGGCAAACACTGTGACAGGGGATTTTTATATCTATAGATATATAAATCAACATTAATTCACATATAAAACATATTATGTCTTGAAAAAATAGTGACTTTCATAAAATACTATAAGAGACAAGAAAGAGGGTTTATTAATAATTCACGTATTATAGCTAAATAAGGATCTGAAAATTGTAGAATAATAATAATGTAGCAGCAAGCCATCATGAGATCACCCAAGATTTCGTCTGCCCCGACAAGCCACTTTACCGTTTGCTTTATTACATCGGTCACGATTGTCTGCAAAGATAAATTTGTCGGTAAAAGTTTTCCATTCCGTTTTTGGATATGTCAATTTTATGTTGAATTATTTATTTACTAGCTGACTTTGCCACGCGTTGCTGTGTTATAAATAAAAATGAAACCGATCGTATGTCCTAAGTCGAAACAAATCCAGCAAAATGAAAATAAAACGTCAAAATTGGTTGAGTATTTTTATATATATACATAGATTTAAGAAACCAACGCAACGTCTCAAATATTACAATTACGATATTTCTGTAGTTTTTAAGGATATTTCTGATTATTTTGTATAAACAAATGTTATTATACATCTTATGATTTCTATATACAGCTGAATTATAACTAGAAAAATATAACTTGATTAAGGTGTCAGGCGGAAATTGATTCAAATTGAGCTACCGAGACCTTCATTGAATTTTCCAAGTATTTCTTAAGCTGACGCCTTCTCTTCATCTTCCAGGTACAAAATCGAATGTGATAATTTAACAACAGAAGAAAGTTTCTTGATTATTATATATCTTTTATTAAGTTCTTACACTTCCGCGCACATTACACATTTAAACTAGGCGATGCGGTCGCTAAGCATAAAGCTACGCTAGCACCATATATTGGAGCGGAGCGTAATACTTTAAAAAAGAAAAAAAAAATTTCGATGGGATTGAAAATTCGGGCTCCGTCACAATCTGGCCCTAAACCTGTTGATTTGATTCCACACAAAAAATATTAAAATCGGTTAATAACTCTGGAAGTTATGGCGTAACAGACATTGCGCCATTGAAGCTGATCCATGGGAGCTTCGCTTCGCTCCGCTCCAACTAGGCGATGCAGTCGCTAAGCATAAAGCTACGCTAGCACCATATATTGGAGCGGTGCGTAATAACTAAAAAAAAAAAATTTTTTTTGTTTCGATGGGATTTTTTGCGAATTTCAGAATTCGGGCGCCGTCACCATCTGGTCCTAAAGCTGTTGATTCGATTCCACACAAAAAATATTAAAATCGGTTAAGAACTCGGGAAGTTATGGCGTAACAAACATTTCGCCATTGAAGCTGATCCATGGGAGCTTCGCTCACTTCGTTCGCTCCGCTCCAATAAACCAAAATTTTCACGATTTTTTGCTCATAGTGTATATTTAATCCTGAAGTTTCGAGTCCAAAACTCCAAATACAATATGAATATAATTAAGCGCTCTTCAAATTACTAATGGAAAGGTATCTTCTAGGCAAGCGCGTCACATCCTATAGCGCTTAGTTATAGAAAGGATAGATCGCATCGGCGATAGTTACTGACAGTTACATCGAGATAGTGGTCAAGCGCGTATTAAGTATAAAAAACAATAATTTTGATTTATATAAATTTTAACAATTAGGAACGTGCCCGATTAAGATATTATGAAGGTATTAGAACATGTATGATCACCATTGCCTTAGTCATCCTGTGATCACGGGTCGTCCTTTACGGGAGTCAGGATAAAATATAAATTCTGCGCAAAAGAAATCGTGAAAAAGTTGTTTTATTTAAATATTTTTATTGATATTTAATTTGCTAGATTCTCTCATGTAAAGAAATTATTTCGAGTACTTATAACCCGATTTTAAAGCCAGGGTGAATAGGCACCATCCGGGTTAGCTCGTTACATCGTGGATTCTATCTTAGCCCCCAGGCTTGATAAGGATCAGGAGTGAACTCATTCAAAATAAATTACAAGACTTTTGTAATTTCTCCGAACGTCCGTATAGAAGCTTCGCTTCAAAAGAAAATAATTTGATAGTGCGCGTGCAGGTTTGTGTGTGTGAGGGAAATGACATTGCAAATGCAAAATTTAGAAATCATAAATTCATACATATTGTTCAAATCTGACTAGTTCTTCCAGTAATTACTGCTATAACCTATCACCAGCTCTTAATTGGTATAGATTACTTGAAAATCAATGACCAAACTTTGGGAGACGCTGTTTAATAGTTGTTCGTAAGTATATTTCTGGAACTCATTAGTATCAAAGATGTTAGATACAAAACTACGGTCAAATCGTCCCAATATTTGTGTTCTATTCCGCCATGATCACCTTGGGATCATTTCATAAACTGAATTTGTCCCCATTACATTGGTTGAAAATTTATGAATTTGAAATACAGCTGATTGATTTCCAGTTTAGTTCAATATGGATTGAAAAATTTGTTAACGAGACAGTTACAAATAATTGAAACAGAAAGATTGACAAGTAATATAAGTGAAAATGCTAATAACAAAATTTTGGAAACATGGAATGCGTTACCAGACACATTTAATTGTTTGCTCATGCTATTTTAACAATATTTTCATCAACCAGCGAGTCATTGTTTTTAGAGATAAAAAGCATTCAGGACTCGGTTAGAAACCGTTTGGCAGATCAATTCTGCTGAAAGTAACATCTTACAATCCCAACATATTGGTTGTGCGGGTGATTTAAAATTACTGGACTGTACTGCGGTATGAGAAAATTAATGTCGACAACAAATATAAGAAGATGATGGGGGCACAATACCTTGACCGCTACGTGATATGAGATGCTGGAGGCTGCCCGGGACGTTCCTGGGATTTGCCGTTCCTTATGGTTACGCATACGAGGACACCGTCACACAAAACTATAGTTTGTTGTAGGGTTTTTGCTGACAGGCCACTAGTCCAATTTAAATAGCAAAACTCGATGCACGCGCCCGAACTGCCATCAGTAGTTTTTTTTTAGTTTTTGCCTGCATGTTTCCGTTAAGGCACGGCCATTGCCTTAGTCATCCTTGATCACGGCTCCGAGTCGAAATGTCATTTGGTGCGCAAAATCCGTAAAAAAGTTGTTTTATTCAAACGTGTAATGTGTGCGGAAGAACTAAATTGAAGAAATCTGTTAGGTTTCCTCGCACCGACGAGGCGTTAGGAGCAAAAAGTGCGATGTGTTTTCAATAGTTCCAATAAGCTGTGCCAGCCACGTGTGCGCAACTACCGCCCGCTCGCCCCATCACGTCCCACACGCAGGGCTGCCAATGCGATTGTTTATATATTTACAAATCAAGTGTACATAATAGATCTTAATGCTAGAACGTTACTTACGACTTAATTACTCTTTTCGAGGATAACAAAAGTTCATTAAAAATTTGAATAATATTAAAAAAGACACTTAATAAAATTACCATAAATCAAATAAAATTAAACATTTTAATTAAATTATTAGTTATCTTAGTCAAAATTCCCATAAATTTATAAAAATTAAAATAATATTAATTTACGTAGCATATTTATGTCAAGTATTTAAGAATTGTTATTAAGGTTTACATGTGAGAATTGCATTTATCATAATTATTTAGCTGGCTTATTTCAGCCGATCGATAGGGATTGCATCGTGTGTAGTCTTTTGAACATAAACAAAAAGTGATTTGTACAACATTTTTGTTCCTTTAGCATAATTAATGACATGACAAAATATAATTATAAAATAAGAGTTGTCTTCAAACAATTCCATCCTTCCATCATTAACTGGGAGCTTGATATAAGAAAAAATAATTAATTAAATTAATGTTTTACTATTTCTTATCATTTGTTTGGCTTATGATTTATAATATTTTTAATTTAACCATATTTTATGGCCCTGTCTTTATGATAAAGCATGCGTTGCTGTAACTCTGTTGTGTGTAGAAATAAAAAAATAAAAAAAATTGGTTCCTTAAAATCATTATCTCAGCTAAAGGACTGCGGCCGTTCTTGATTGCTATTCCTACCTGTCGCACCAAGCGCTTCTCAACATCTTTCATAATGCGCACAGCAAAGGAGTGGAACTCCTTCCCTGCGTCTGTATTTCCGTGTACTTATAACCCGTCCGTTTTCAAAGCCAGGGTAAATAGGGACGTTCTGGGTTAGCTCGTTCCACCATGGATCCTGTCTTGGCCCATTCAAAATAAAAAAGGACGTCCACTGCTGAATGGAAGTCTCGTAATGGATTTGTCATTATTATGGTATAGGCACGCTTGACAGGCGGTTTGGAAATTGCAACAGCAGACCATAATTCAAAGAACTCCACTAACTATTATGTGATTTATGGGAGATCGTGATCACAATTGATGTGTATTATAGGTGCTGCAGTCGAGTGTCAGCCCTAGCAGAGTACCCCCGACGTGAGCGTCCGTCGTTCCTGACGCGCGGGCTCATCACCTTTTTATTTGGTTCCTGTATCGTACCGCGTTTCCACCGAAGCTCCATTATTACTGCCCGGATATGACTGACTTTTCTCTGTTCTTTTATCCGATGACAGTGGACAGCTATTGAAATTTTAATTTTAAACACTATACGTATGATACAATTCTCATCATAATAATACTTGTAAATGATATAAAAGTATGGCATAAAAAGTTACATGGTGAAATATGAGGTAAATATTCTAAAAACACGTTTCAGGTGATCTATTTATGGTATAAAATTTTATACAATAAATAAATATTTTTTTTAACCAATCGGTTATATAATGTTTTTTTATAAAAATAATAATGAATAATATAATTCTAAAAATTTTAAAATAAATTGAAAGACAAAATTTGTAATTTGTAATAATATTCTAAATAATAACAAAATTGTTTTAAACTTTATATAATTTAAAGTTATATACGGGATTTTACCATGTAACTAATGTATGTGTATGTATATCGGAAACTCAATAAAAACAAAAACAAGGTACATGGTAAAAATCCCGTATATAACTTATATTACTATAATAACAAATTTGTTTAAAATGATAACAAATTCTACAAAAAATTAACGATTCCGTAGTGAAAAGAAGTATTCACGGTTTAAAAGAATTATTAAGTTAGAACTTAATTTAACATTGACTGTAATAAACATCACACTAAAAACATAATATGAAAATGAGAGTCAAGTTCCAGATACGATGTGTTGGTCGACTTAACCGACAAAAGAATTGAGATCAAAATGGGATCCAGATTCTGTAGACAATCCTGAAGTTTGAACGTAAGAACGTTTACATATTCTTTACTGTTACTACAATGTTCGCTGTTTTAAAATATAACCATTTTAAAATTTAAATAGTGAATTATTTCCACAAAGTACATAAATTATGATCTATTGAACCTTAACATTTAGTGTTAAGGAAAACTCGTGTTAATTACCTTTACAGAGTTGTGGTTATTTTCTTTACTATTTTTAGACCTAAAATTTTTGACTATGACTTTTTTTTTTCATTCAGCGTTTCCTATCACGTGTCTTATGGCAGAACATCTTAGATTTGATTTTAAGATAAATCAGTTTTATTCAAGTTCTGCCTAAACTTGGCTATCCACAGGAAACGGCTGTGGCCAGTCTTGAGGATACTAACAGCGGCACAGCATGAGATGCGATTTCAATCGAGGCGGTGCAAGCAGACGGGCGGAGTTAAGTTGAATTAAGTTTCCCACCAGGGTGTCACTCAGAAGAACGTGAACATAGATTTTTAGATTATTAAATTAAAAAAATATATATATATTTATTATTATCTCATAAAAAACTGCTTTTAATAATATGGTAAATAGATTAGCGCTTGACCGCTATCTCGCCTGTTGGTAATCGACGATGCGTTCTAGGATGACACATTTATCATTTATTTATCATTTATTCACTAATTTGCAAGCAAACACGGTACAAAGGTTGTTTACAATTATGCAATTTTCACGTGTTGCACCAGATACTGGCACGCAAATGTTAAAATTTAAAGGAAGCTATATAATGTCAAATAATTCGGCATGCAGTTAAAACTGGTAATATAATGATGAATAATCAGTGTCATAATTAAATTCTAATAAAAATATCACAACAATTACAAAATTTTCACAATTAAATACTAATCATAATTTTTAAAAAGTCACAATTAAATAAAATTAATAATAATAAGTAATAAAAAAAATACTAGGAGCAGAATAAAAAATCATGTTTTTCTCATATTTAGAAATTCATTGATATTATATATACACAAATCACACAATAAGTCGAACAATCTATTTTTAAATTTATTTAGTGGTAGGTCTACGATACTCAATGGTAAGGCATTGTACAAGTTTATGGCCATATTTTAGGAGTTTCTAGCAAAGTATTTTGTTTTATGTGAGGGACCAACCAGACGATTTGGATGTCTTTTTGCAAAAGTAGATACCTCATGTTTCTTGGTAAAAAGATCAAAATTTTCCTTAACGAATAGGCATATTTCAAAAATGTACATAGCAGGAAGCGTTAAAAGCCTTAGTTGCCGAAAAAGAGGTCTACACGAATTAAAAGGGCCAACTTTACATAAGGCTCTGATCCACTTTTTCTGCACCAGGAAAACACGATTTATCTCCACACAGTTTCCCCAAATGACGAGGCCGTATCGTAAGATAGAGCAAACATAGGCATGGTATGCCATTAGAGAAGTCGTTAGGTGTGCCAATCGGTGTAGAGCAAATACAAATCGATTAACTTTCGCGCACACTGAATCAATGTGTTCTATCCATGACAATTTAGAATCAAGTACTATGCCGAGAAAATTACTCGACGTACATTCCGCTACTTGATTGCCCTCAATATTAATCGATAGTGATAGAGGTTTAGTATTGGTATTATAAAATTGTAATATTTTGGTTTTTTTAACATTAATATTTAGGTTATTTCGCTTAAGCCAATCAATAATATTACGTACAGTGTCATTTATTTCTTTTTCATAGTCAACATCAGGTGTTTTGTGTATAGCAATTGAAATATCATCAGCGAAAAGAGTGCATGGGTACTTTGTTATTTCAGGTAGATCGTTAACATATAATAAAAACAATAATGGCCCCAAAACGCTACCTTGAGGCACGCCGTAGTAGTTGAAGTTGAAGTCCGATCTGTAAGACTCAATTTCATTATTTTTATTTAACTTGATTAATTCAACGCATTGAGTTCTTTTACTTAGATAACTTTTTATCCAATTTAGTGCTTGACCACGTATTCCATATCTCTCCAATTTAAAAAGTAGAGTCTGGTGACAAACGCAATCAAAAGCTCTACTCACATCAAACAAGACTGAACAAACAGGCACCTTTTTATCTACTAGAGTTGCAATCTCCTTCACAACTCCAAAACATGCTTGCGTAGTAGATTTTCCCTTCTGAAAACCATATTGTTCTAACTTAATGATGTTGTATTTCGACAAAAACGACGTTATTCTTTTATAAATTACTTTCTCAAATAATTTTGATATTACAGGAAGAAGTGCGATTGGTCTGTAGTTTCTTAAATTATCCTTTTCTCCTTTTTTAAACAATGGCTTTATTATAGAGATTTTGAGAGCCGATGGAAATGCGCCTTCAACAAACGACAGATTTACCAAGTATACTATTAACGGTGATAGTTCATCAGCACACATTTTGATTACCTCACTAGCCTACACACTAGCCTAAAAGGTATCGTTACTTTAACATCCCTATAAACCACAGACTCATTCAAAGAGTTCCACTCTCAGAAAACAATATATACAAAGAGTACTAAGAGCGAGGCCACACGATGCGGTGCGGTGCGGCACCGCATCGTAATGAATTCGTGCCTAGCTATGCGTAATGGTGAACAGTTGTGCCATAAGAACAGCTCTACTTGGCGCGGCCTTTACGTCAACGGAATCTGCTTAGGGTTATATTTAACCTTTCGGTGACCTTAGGCTCCTAATAAATTTGTAACTACATAAGTACATAAGATATATGATCTATCTATACGGCCGTCAAGACCGTGTGAAAGCCCTCTCAATCAGCCAGAGAGTAACTTGTAAAGCGCACTGTATTATACATGCGTCTTCCTAATAAAAATATAATTTAACTTTGCAGTTGGTTTTCATTTGGACTCAAATAATATTAGTTACTCCGCTAAACATTCATTGAAAGGTGGATTTCAACTTAGAGTACATCGGCGCGCTCCCAGCCTCTCTCCAAAGAAAGAAGACTAGGCAGACAAAGTCTCTCTGGGGACTGTTAAGGGTGGTGCGGAGCATATCTTCAGAAAGCTCTTGGGGTAAAGCAACACAGACTCAGGCAAAGAGTTGCACTCTTTAGCGGTACGGATCACAATATTGGAACCAAAACGCTTAGTGCGACTCTTTGGTATATCAACCATATAATAATGGCGCCTAGTCTGGTTGTCCGATGAAAAAATGGAGATGGCGGAACAAGGCTGTACAATTCTGCTGCACACTCTCCGAAACGTATCCTATAAAAACGGATAGGCTAGCTACCTTTCGTCTATGTTCAAGCCTTCTTATTAAAAAGGTCGTCATTGTTGATGAGCTTCTTTGCTTTCCTCTCAATGGACTCAAGCGTCTGGAGTTAGGATTGGGGGGAACCGTCCTAAAGATGAGAACAGTCCCCATACACGAACGAACTTGCGCTTGGTAAAGATTGAGCAACTGTTCCGGCGTAAAGTACCTTGTCACCTTCGCCAGAATGCCAAGATTTTTTGAAGCTAAGATTAGATTCTAGATATATTCAACTGTTATATGTTGTTATACTCTGTGATATATATCGCACATACATGAAAGCGAAACAGTAACTTACCCTGTTTGACTTCGTGAAGATCAATTGCTTACATAACACAATGCAGAGTTTAGCATGAACTAGTTTTCCTGTGAAACGCGGATAGTATAACACAATACAACAAAGGGTTTGGCTTGAATTACTGAGATCACAGAATTCTAGCCACTTGACGTGTGATAAAATTGGATCTGAATCCACCAACATAATATGCCTCACGTTAAATTTTAAAATGAATTACATCGTCATTATTTTAAACAAATGTATAACTAGACCAATGATGTTTGCATAAAACTACTTTCATCTACCACATAATAATTGTTGGTCGTTAAAACCACTATTTGACGATGGTAGCGATCCTGCCTTTAGCACCTACAGTCCTGGGTTTGAGCTCCGGAAGGGGCAGATGTTTGTGTGATGACTACGAGCATTTGTACCTGAGTCATGGGTATATATATATATATATATATATATATATATTAATATTACTTATTTATATTATGTATGTATATCCATTATCTTAGTATCCATAACACAAGCCTTACAGTTGACTTAGTGCTGGGCTAATTGGTGTATGTAAGAAATATATTATTATTATTATTTAGTTAAGTGAATAGTTCGTTAATCACGGGAATAGAGATAAACGGATTGAGGGAAAAACTTAATTTTGCCGTTGGAAAACTGTTGTACCCATACATCGACGTAATCGTGTTTAGTTTACCAACTGCACTGAAGTTTATTATCTCATTTTTTATTGTGATGCAACTCTAAAATTGCGGTTTTCGGATTTTTCCTTTACTTGTGCTACATGACATCGCTTCATGCCAAATTTCATGAGTCTTGGTCTTGGGAAAATACCCTTTAAATATTGATTCCCTTAAGAATATCGAAACATACGTATTTTACGGTAAAAACGGCCGTATCTTTTTTTAAATTAACATACAAATTTGTTTTTTTCACAGCTTCAATATACTGTAGACTAGAGTTTATGGTTTTAATTTCTCCACGCGTTCCCGAGATAAACAATCTTGACAAAGAGACTGACGGACGAACGGACAACAAAGTGATCCTTTAAAGGTCCCTTTTTTCCTTTGAGGTACGGAACTCTAAAAAGTACTTAAACATAAATAATCGTTTATTTTTTTAAGAATTTTCTTAATCATTTCGATACGCGAAACATGGCAGTAAAGTTATTTATTATAGTCTCGAAAAACCAACAGCTAAGTTAATAACAATAGGTAGAAAATTTAACAGCTGAAAGTTAATTATAGTTCCTCACCAATAAAAACAGTTTAAAAAATATTGTTAAGTACTAAATTTTTGTTATTGTCGAAAAACAGTTCAAGCGATAGTAGTTTTAAGAGAAAACTTCTTTAGCGGCGTTGTGCACTTTCTGGGATGGATAAAAAAGGTTAAACTCACGTCAGGACACGTGACCTGATCGAAAATTCGCAAGACGGAGGGACAGTAGACCTCCGGCGCGGCATAGGAGAGGAAGTAATATCCCCCTCTCTTTCCACCGTGCGGCGAAAATGTAGGCCTGCCTCTGCTGTTTCGTTTAAGCGACGCAGGGTGCTTGCGCGAGTGTACATGTGTGTTAGTGTACGATAGCGCAATAAATTAATATTGTATTGTACCACATAAATAATAGTACTTTTATACTGATCATTAAAGCAACTCGTTCGAAATTATTCTTGTTTTCGCTTCTGCGGCACCCTCAGAGTGCAACCCGTTGTTTTTTTTACCGTAAATAGATAAGCGCTTGACCACTATCTCGCCTGATGGTAAGCGACGATGATATTTAGGATATGACGCGCCTGCCTAGAAGATAGCTATTCACTCGTGACTTAAAGACCCCAAAATTGAATTTATCAAGAAATACAGACTCAGGCAAACAGTTGTACTCTTTAGCGGTACGAATCACAAAGTAGTTTTATTGATATTGCAATTCCGAGAGTAGAGAATGCTAAAAGTCCTTTAACGTCGCCTCTGATAAGTGTTAACGAGTACAGTTTCACAAACGGCTTCCGAAGAGAGCGGAGTCAGGTACGAGTGTCTCAGCTCAGAAGCGAGGCGTCGTAAAAATTTATAAGGTGTCGAAAGCGACAATTGCCCGGAGATAAGCGAACGACTTGACGAAACCATCACAATTTATGGATCAGAAACGGGAATTCGCCTCCCGTTTGATTGTTACCAGATTACGTCATATCAACATGCATTACTGCTTTTCTCTACATGTGTAAAAAAGAGCAAAATGTGATATAATAGGAACTTGTAAGATAAATTATTTTTATAGAAAAATACTAGAAAACATGTATTCGGGCTACTTGATAGAGCATTGACCGGACTTCCCAAGGTAGCGGGTTTGTTTTCCGTCTGCATTGAAAAAATGCAAAAAACACGTGTAAAATTATAATACTAAATATATATATTGTTTTGAATTTTCATGGTCACTAGCATTATAGTAATATACGTTATATACGGGATTGCTACCATGTACCTTGTTTTTAGTGTTTTTCCGATATTTCAGCACTGTTGCAAGCGCCATGATCACGGAGCAACAGAAGTAATTGCGGGTAGGCTAGACTTTGGCTCAATCTATATCTCTTATCTAACGCATACATTCTTTAAAGAAACATTCTATAGGTATTTTTAACTAAATACGTAGCAAACCAACGGGCCTCGAAGTATGCTAAATTGTTGAAAAAATAAGTTTAGTTTCATTCTCGTATTGAAAACTTTATCTGTTCGAGTTTTATTACTTATTCCATTCAGAGTTAGTAATGGATACTTTTGTAGTAATACTTATAAATGAGGATTTATTTATCTATATATATAAAAAAAATTGTCACAATGTTTGACTGCGATGAACTCCGAAACTACTCAATCGATTTTGATGATTTTTTTTTCATGAAAAAAAGGCCAATTATAATAACTGAGCCACAGCAACGCGTGGTCGGGTCAGCTAGTATTCTATAATTAGCATACTCTTCTGACAGTTCGACATATAGCAAAGGAGTGGAACTCCCTCCCTGCGTCTGTATTTTCGAGTAGGTACTAAACCCGTCCATTTTCAAAGCCAGGGTGAAAATGCACCTTCTGGATTATCTGGGATCCTGTCTTAGTCCCGGGCTTGATTGGAATAAAAGAAAACCAACTAAAACATTCTATATTCTTAGCTTATAAATGATGTATTAGTTTACTTGCTTGAAACCGCATCCTTACCTTCATTAAACACCTAACACATTTGTATTTCCCCTGTCAAAGGCAAGTGAACAGGCGATGAATCCGCAGTACAAATTGAAGCCTGCTTCTTACAACAATACCATTTGCTATTTCTCTGACGAGCCGCAATACCGCACAGTTGTTCGGGAAACCAATTCCATTTCGTTCGCGTTTAAGAAACACCTCAATAGAAGGTAGAAATGAAATGAAAATAACTTTATTTAAACGTTTTTAATCGTCCAACATTTTTACCTACCACCCATTCAGGCCGTCTTTTAACTGATAAGAAGAATATGACAGCAAAAAACTCGTCAGCTTTAACAGAAGCAACGACATTTACAATATTATACGTCGTCACCATACATAATCCACAGAAAAACAATATTATTCTGTTATCACAATAATAACAGTGTTAAGAATAAAATACTTTTTACGGATTTTTGCGCATGTTTTATTTTATATTTAATCCTGACGTCATCAGATTGACAACCATCATCTTAGTCATCCTGTGATCACGTGATCACGTGATCCTGTGATCCTGTGAAACGTCAGGATTAAATATAAAATAAAACATGCGCAAAAATCCGTATAAAGTGTTTTATTCTAATGTGTAATGTGCGCGGAAGTGTACGAACTAAATAACAGTGTTAAGGTTTCATTACAACAAAGTCAACAAGTATCTGTTTTAAGTATCCTTAAACATTGCAATAACATACAGGGAATAAACGACAAATTTAAGAAAGCAACAAAGATGTATGTTTAGCATATGTCAATAATACTGAAGGTTAAACCAGACCCACCTCCCAAGGCAGCACCCGTTCACGAGCATGTCGCATGATGCAGCCATCGCTTCACTCAGCCATATCTTAGGGATCGTAATGACCCGCACCACATGCCAATACCCAAGAGAGATATTTTAGGAGAGTACAAGAACTAATATAAAAAATACTGATTCCTTTTATCACGCTCTTGGTGCCCCTTAATATGATAGTATGATGCGATGACGTATATTTTCTTGTTATTCATCATAAAAAAAAGGTCAGATGTAGTTAGAGAAGTAGTGTTGCCGATCGATAGTGGACTATTGATAATAAATCGATAGGCGATAGATAGCAGGACTATCGATCGATGTATCGGAACTATCGATAATATCGACACTATCGATAGCTTGGAACGTGTCAATACCAATAACTCGATAGTATAGTTTCTTGTAAATAACAAACTATCGAGGGAATCGATAGTATCGGCATTATCTAGGTTCTTAGTATCAATACTAACGATAGTATTGGTAATAGGGGTTAAAGTATGAAATTGCCGTTTTATTGCAATAGGTTCTTTGAATTGACATAGAATCTTCATGGTTTGAGGTTTTCGAATGAAACTTTTTTTAAATGGTTTCTATGATGTTCTTTTTTTAAAAAATGTAAAACATTTGAATATCGACTTTCAATTGTTTTTGTTATTCAATTTAGACAAGAAAGATGGATACTGCGAAAATTCGAGTTATTTTTGAATACGAGTTCCGACGCGGAACTAACGCGGCAGAAACAGCCCGCAATATCAATGCTGCGTTTGGAGAGGGGTCTACTAATGAACGCACCGTGCGATTTTGGTTTAAACGCTTTCGTGATGGAAATTTCGACTTAAAGAACGAGCCACGAGGAAGACCGCCCACACAGGTAAATAACGATGAATTAAGAGAGATAGTGGAAGCCGATCCTAGTCAAAGTACCCAGGAATTAGCGGCATGGTTTAACGTTACCTTACCCACAATATTGACTCACTTGCGTCAAATCAATAAAATAAAAAAATACGAAAAATGGGTGCCTCATGATTTGACTGATCTGCAGAAAGAAACGCGTGTTGAAACTTGTGTTGCCTTGTTGAACCGGTACAGAAATGAAGGAATATTGGATCGAATTGTAACATGTGATGAAAAGTGGATTCTTTATGATAACCGGAAAAGAAAAATGCAATGGCTGACCCCAGGTCAAATGCCACAACAGTGTCCTAAAGCAAAACTTACCAATAAAAAGGTAATGGTAACTGTTTGGTGGTCTCAGCATGGTGTTATTCACTATAGTTTTCTCCGATCTGGTCAAGCAATAACGGCAGATGTCTATTGTGCCGAACTCCGAACCATGTTGACAAAACTAGCAGTAAAACAGCCCCGACTCATGAATCGATCTTCACCATTATTGCTCCACGACAACGCGAGACCTCACACAGCACGAGAAACCATTTTGACCCTTCAGGAACTGCAGTTAGAAACCATTCGTCATCCTCCGTATTCACCAGACCTTGCTCCAACGGACTACCATTTTTTTCGTGATTTGGACAATTATCTACGTGACAAGAAGTTTTCTTCCCAGGAGGCAGTACAAAATGCTTTCACACAGTTTGTGCAGTCTAGATCGTCGGAATTCTATCGCAAAGGCATTAATGACCTTCCCATTAGATGGCAGCAATGTATAGATAATAATGGCAACTATTTTGATTAAATAAATTTGTTAAAAATTTAAAAAATAAACAATATAGATTTTCAGTACAAATCGGCAATTTCATACTTTAACCCCTAATATTAATACCACATATAGTATGGATACTATTTTCATTTTCGATAGTTTGTTATTTACGTGCAACTAAACTATTGAACTATCGATAAATTGCACTTTTTCAATGGTATTAACACGTTGCAAGTTATCGATAGTTCGTTATTATTCAGTTTTAAAAAATCGATGGAAGTATTATCGATAGTCTGGCAACACTGAGAAGTCGTTTATTCACTTCGCTACACAATTTCATATCTCAACACGCCATTCACAATCATTCCACATTTTGTGTCAGTCGTCGGCATCAATGTGGCGTCTTATACCAAACAGATCATAATAACAACTTATAATTGACAAGTATAATCAAAATATGACTAATTACAGAATTATATATAGTTATACTAGATGACCCGGCCACGCGTTGCTATGTAAAAATTTAACCTAAAATGTCCTAAGTCGGAACCAATCCAGTAAAATGAAAAATTCATTAAAACCGGTTGAGTAGTTTCGGGATTCATCGCGGTCAAACACTGTGACAGCGTCTTTATATATTAGAGATGTGCCGATAATGACTTTGGCCGACTAGCCGACTACCCGATTAGTCGGTTGTAAAGTGGCCGACCAAACGGCCGACTAGTCGGCCAAGCTGATTACGGTTTCGGGGGACTCCGTGACGCTTCATTTACAGCTGTTTCGTTTACTTCGCATTGTTTCTTGATTTTTGATTTTGTACGGGTCAGAGCGGTGCTTATGTATAAAAAAATATTTTTGAGTGAAAGAGCTCAATTTTTGATAATGTCAAAAATATAGTCTCGTGTAGATTCTTTTTTTAACAATTGGACAATGATTCCTGTAAAGTTAAGTGTAACCAATGAAAAATTATAATTCTTGTGGCGAGCAGGGAAAAAAGGCAAATACTACAAGTATGAACCACCATATTAAATACCGACATTCAACCCTGATATAGACTGATGACAACCCTGATGAGAATATTTCTCCCAGTCGCAAATTGAAGCAGGACTTTTATTTTATTTACGGTTTTTATTTAATGTAATTCGCCCCTACATACATTTTATTAATAAATACATACAAAGTAAAAAGCCGGATAGTCGGCGTTCTTTGCCGACCAGTCGCCGACTACAATAATGGTCGGATAGTCGGCTTTACCGACTAGACGGCAAAGCCGACAAAGACACCGTCTAGTGTATATTCGTACAGTAGAATTATATATATAATTCTACTGTACGTATGTCACTGAACTCCTTCTATACGGCTGGACCGATTTGAATGAATTTTTTTGTATGCGTTCGGGTGGCGCCCTGAATGGTTTAGATTCACAAATTAGCGGCAGATGGCACTGCAGTCGGCACAGCAACGCGTGGCAGGATACGCTAGCATTTATATAGATTTTATAATGTAATAAAAATAGTTTTCTAACAATAAACTCTTGCCTTAATGGCAAATGAATCACCTGATAGCTTGGACTTATTAAGCAACACTTTTTTTACATACAATGCTGTAAATATTTTTAAAATATTTAAAACTTATTAATTAATTCCAATTGTCCAATAGTTCTCCCCTCCCGATATTTTATCAACTTCCTAAACATGTCATTATGACTACTGATTCAGATTAACTATTAGTATATACTTCTGATATAAATCATACAAATTGAATCAAGTCTTAACTCTGTAATCTGTAATTCGTGTATCTAATTTCATAACTTTTGAGATGACGATATACTCGTAGTTTTGAGCACTAGAAAAGTGAATAAAACATATCATTAAAATTCGATATATAATAAGAACAGCCGAACAAAACTTATCAGCTTCGTATCTGTATGCCTGTTTCTCTAGTCAGCCAAGAAATCTAATAGAATGATTTAAAAACTTAACACAAATGGCTCATTTTCTCAAAACTCTGCTGTTGTATCTTCTTTTTAATCGTGAATAGGAAAGCGCTTGACCGCTATCTCGCCTTATGGTAGCGACGATGCGATCTAGGATGTACCGTGCGTGCCTAGAAGATACCTATTTACTCGTGAGTTGAAAACCCCTTATTTGTATTTATCAGGAAACACAGACTCGGGCAAAGAGTTCCACTCTTTAGCGGTACGTATTACAAAATTGAAACCAAAACGCTTAGTGCGACTCGTTGGTATATCAACCATTTAACGGTGGCGCCATTTGTAAGTCTAGTAGTCCGATGAAATAATGGGGACGACGAAACAAGGCTATGCAATTCTGCAGCACACTCTCCTATAAGAAACGAATAGGCTGGCTATCCGACTAAAACGAATTCACTTTATAATAATTTGAAACAAAGAAATTACTACTAAGTAATTTCTTTTTGTTTTACTTTATATTGCTTAAAATAATAGCAACAAAAAACCACTAAGGTTAAACCTATTGCTATCTGAAATCAACTGCATTTAAAAAAAATACTAAAAGATTACAATACTGCCGTATTATTACATTTTTTTTACTAATAAGAAAAGGTTTTCTACCATAAACTATCAAGTGAATATAACTAAAACACAGTGACAATTATAAATGTCGGTTAAGTGTTTTAAAAATTGGCAGAGTATATTTAAAAACTTATTACTAAGTGCGATATGAAAGATAAAAATAACATATAATATTTGCAAACAATATAGGAACTATTAGATATATTCCACTACTTGTATATTGAGTTAGATGTAAGTTATTACTCAAGTAGCGAAAACTCCTAAGAGAGTAAAGGCGGGAACATATTATTAAAACGCGACGCGACGCAACGTGTCGACACCCGATATGCACCGTGCACATTACCAACACGCGACGCCACGACATACTAGCAATTTTTGAATACAGTTTGCTTACAGCAGCGAAAGTGTATGGTAATATACAATGGATTTAATAAATAACGAGTGTCAGATGAAGATTTTGAAGAAGATTTGATGCAAATTTTGTGTACATATATCGCACCTTTAATACTATAGGGGCACAATTCGAAAAAGATGATTGTTGGAAAAACACCTTTAAAGACTTTTGAGCCCTTGTATTGTCACAAAATCGGTCATAAGTAAATTAAACTATTGAAAGCAAAATCATAAAACATCATAAGAGCATGTTCACTCAGCATGAAATATTTATCGCATATTAAATTTATCCTAGTAATAGTTTATTTTACGAATTTACTTATGATCGATTTTGTGACAATACAGGGGCTTAAAAATCTTTAAAGGTGTTTTTCCAACAATCATCTTTTTCGAATTGTGCCCCTATAGTATTAAAGGTGCGATATGATACTTAAATGACTTAATAAAAAGAGAATAACTAGGTAGGCGTTACTGGGTACATGAAATAAATCAAAAGAGAAGTATTATACTTCAAGATAATGAAAGATTTCATAAGATTTCAGTATCGGGTTATTCAATTTCTTGAATTGGCAATTTCTTCCCATGCATATAGCGAAATTCATGTCATATAGAACAGGATATTGTTTTACCAACTTAATTAATTTTTCGTCGGTCATTTCGCTAAATAAATGCAAGAATTTATATTAATATGGCATAAATTCCGTTCCACAGTTTAAAGAATAGGGATCGGGTCAAAGAATTCGTATATGCTCCGTGACAGTTCTCGAACGACTGACGCGTGGCGTCGGGTGTTGTCTAGAAACATACCGCGCGCGCCGCGTCGGATGGCGTGTTTACCCCCACCATGGACAACACACCGACCTGGCCCGTCTGGATCGGGTGGCGTGTGAACGCATGGCGTCGCGTCGGATGTTGAAAGTATGATTCTGGTCCATAGAAAACAATACATTTGATTCGACTCAACACGCATCGCGTCGCGTCGGGTCGCGTCGCGTTTTAATAATGTGTTTCCGCCTTAATAACGACACGTGTTTCGTAATTTTATGAGTGTTATTAGAAGCACAATAGTTCGAAGTCCCATCAACGAACCCCGAGGGGTCTCACTGCTATGTCATCTAGTCTTACGTTGTTTTAAAGAATTATACTTTATAATATCTGTAATACATAGTAAATATTCTTTAAAAACAAAGAAAAAGACATGGTCTGGAGACCTTTGTACCCCCATCCAACCCTAAGTGGTCACATAGCCCACATCAATGTAATAAAAATTGCTTTCACACATCGCACAAACATACGTCCCAGTGGGTTCGGTTACTGGATGTCCGGACCTTCAGAGCGACAGTAACTAATGACCGGGCCGTTATTAATGCATTATCATAAAAACGCGATGACGAGCAATCTAATCATTCATAGTCCATGAGAATAGGATGAACTATATCTTATGTACAGTTGATAGATAAAGATAAAATGCTTTGTATTCGATATGAGCATTTAGAATGCATTCATTGAAAGTCAACTATGCTATAGCTTCCTAAGTCCTACGACAGGAGGACAAACAAAAGAAAAACTAAACACAACTTAAATAATTCCTTATGTTCTGATCCTCAAACAATTGGCGATTCATTAAACAATTACTTTGCATCCATCGGTGAAGCAGCTTCGCTGACCAGTAGGACCGGCGCTGCCGTACTCAATTCCACACCGAAAACCCTTAGCCCGTTAGAACCTCAGGAAGTTAGGAAAATTATTAGCAGTTTAAAACACAAAAAGTTACGGTTTCGACGAGCTCCATCCCCACTTGATTAAAAAATATGCTGACCGGTTGACTATGCCCTTTACGGTGTTAATAAATCAGTCCTTCAATAAAAGAGTTTTTCCTACTTTATTAAAAAAACCATAGTAAAACCGGTTAATAAAAAAAAGGAAAAATGTAACCCAAAAAACTATCGACCGATCGCCTTTTTGTCAACTTCATCAAAGATCTTTGAAAGAGCAATGTACGAATGAGTAATTAGATTTTGCGAAAAGTATAGCATTTTTGATGAAAACCAGAATGTGTTGAGGAAAAATTAGTCTACTACCTTGTCTGTGTATAAATATGTTCAAGAAATAATTAAAGCGTTCGAGCACAAAAAATATGCGATTGGTATTCTACTGGACATGAGCAAAGCATACGATAGAGTACAGCATAATATACTACTTAAAAAGTTATATGGAATTGGCATTCGCGGATGCGCTTACGATCGGTTTATATCTTATTTGCAGAACAGACTGCAATATACAGAAATAGAGTACTTCGATCATACCAACAAAGAAATAATAAACAACAGATCTTAGGCGTTTATACGCCTCCGTTTATCAAGGTAACGTCATTGGATGTAACCTTCTTTAATTTACATCAACGACCTTTCCGTGCGTATTATTTGCTGATGACATTTCACTTATAGAGGGAGAGCCAGTGACCAAGTTTAGGTGGTCATTTCAAAAGTCACGAAACTTTCTCCAGTTAATCCTCCATACCTACTAAAAATGAAAAGCCACTTCTGGCAGCCCTGTGTGGCCGGGTTAGACAACCCTAAAATTTTAAAGAGGGTGAGAAATAAGTTTTATTTTAGTTAAAGTATCAGTCATACAATTTTAGGAAATTACTTTCGACAGTATTTTGTCTTTATGGGATTTTTGCCAGAGCATTTACATCTCTCCTAAAAACGACTCACACGTTTTTCGCTCTGGCAGACTGTTGGTGATGGAATTTCGTCCTGGCATTGTATATTATTAATTGTTTATTTATTTTATTTATTCTGTTAAAATTTGAAGACTGACGAAATGACAAAAATGGATTTTTATTTTATAAATAATTATAGTATTCTGGCAACAATTAGGAGAGATGTAAATGCTCTGGCAAATATCCCATGAAGACAAAATACTGTCGAAAGTAATTTCCTAAAATTGTATGACTGATACTTTAACTAAAATAAAACTTAATTCTTACCCTCCTTCAAATTTTAGGGTAGTCTACCCCGGCCACCCTGGGCTGCCAGAAGTGGCTTTTCATTTTTAGTGGGTATGGAGGATTAACTGTAGAAAGTTTCGTGACTTTTGAAATTACCACCTAAAATTGGTCAGTGGCTCTTGGTCCATTATGACATCTTGTTAAAGCTACTGCTGTACGGGTTTGTACACAAAAACAAACCCGTTAATATCTAATACTTATAACTAGCTCAAAGATTATAACCTGAAAATAAATTTTGGAAAAACTAAATTAATTACGTTTCACCTTCATCAAAAAAAGCAATTAGAATTTAAATATAACTTTCATAATAAAAACATTGAATGTATGAACGAATTCACTTTGCTCTACATAAGTATAGGCTCCAACTTAAATTGGAAATCTCGCATCGAGAAACTAAAGTCTAAAGTAGCTAGCTTTGCATATGCATTTAGGGAAATCAAAAAAACAATTCTAATTTGAACACGGCTTTGATTACGTATTATGCATACGCTTATGCCTGGCTTACTTATGGGGTAATTATGTGGGGCAACAGTACAGAAGTTGCATTCATATTCATACTACAAAAAAACTGATCAGAATATTAGTCAACATAGATAATACCGAAAGCTGCAAGCCCTATTACCAAAAACATGAAATCTTCTCTCTGTACCTTGTTTATACATTTTAGAAATCTGCAAATTTGTCAGAAAACACATAGAGTTTCATACTTAACGCAAAGATGTCCAGTCAGAGTATTCATTACGGCAAAGAAATAAGCCAAGGTTCCAACTGCTTGCATGAATTTGTGCTCATCTAGTGTAAAAATATTTCTGTAAAAATCTATAATAAATTGTCAAAAAAATTATTAAATGAAGGAAAAAACAAATTGTTTAACAGAAGCTTAAAAGAGATATTGTTAAATAAATATTAATATAGTCTTAAAGAATACTTAAATAATAAAATAACCGTTTAAGGATATACAATAACATAGATAAAAAATTGGTTGCCTGTAAAGTCGGTATACGGGCGAAAGTTTTACGTGACAACGACTTTGAGTGGTAAAATAATTTAAATGTGAATATTCATTCGTATAGTAGGAAGAAGGATGAAATAATAGTAACAATTTAAAACATTTATTTATACAAAGAATTATATTTAAAACATTAATTTATAGGCACGCGTCCCTTCCACTTTTTATGTCTGTCTCTCTCGCTCTTAGGCGGGCTAACCATGCCCGAGTGGAAGGGACGCGTGCCTCTCACTCGCTCTCATTGTGAGCGCATAACGTGAGCGGAGCGTAACGCAGTTTCTTGAAGTGTCACCCGGCAAACCAATTTATAAGACGTTGTCACGTCAATATACACATACACAATTCAATTGCCTACTTATAATGATTTATTTATATTTTGTCTATTAATTTGGTATAAGCATTTTTAATATACAAAATTATAATAAGATATCCTCTCCTACCTCAGTTGCTATACCCTGCTGGATCCATAATGTTCTTTTAATAATAATATAATATAATAAAATGACCACCTTTGTATTCACTTTACGGTATGCAATAAATATTGAATTGAATTGAATTTAACCTTGCACCGACAAGAAGCGGGTGACAAGAAAAGGCTTAAGTTTTCGAGTACTTATAACCTGTCCGTTTTCAAAGCCAAGGTGAAAAGGCATCTTCTGGGTTAGCTCGTTCCATCGTGGATCCTGTCTTGGCCCACGGGCTAGATCAAAAACGAACCCATTCAATATAAAAAAGAAACCGCAAGAAATACGGCAAGAGCTATATTTTTCTCATTTTAATGTATAACAATTTGTATGATATAAAAACAATTTGCTAATGCTCAAAAAGTGCATTAGAATAATCAACTTTAAAAAATATTACTTAAAATTATAGTTTTTAAAGGCTATTAACTCCACGCAAAACATTTATCTAACAAGTGCGATTCGGACTCGCGCACGAAGGGTTCCGTTACCATAAACTTTTAATTAAATAAAAAAATCACGTTTCTTGTATAAGAGTCCCCTTTAATATCTTTTTTATTTTAAGTTTATTATTTATTATTAATGTATAAATACAACTTAGCATTTTGTAAATATTTCGAGTGCCTACCTGTAGTGTTGCCCAAATTCAGTCTTGGTCTTGCAGTCTTGGTCTTGTTCTTGCGTTTTTGCAAGACCAAGACCAAGAACAAGACCGCGTATTTTTAGCAAGACCAAGACCAAGACTGACCGTGCAAGACTTGAGCAAGAACAAGACTAAGCCTGCAAGACTCTTGCGTCTTGCAGCTAGGACTTAGCGCTATTTCACGGAGTAGTTAGGTGTAACAGTTCGGTGTATAGGTACGCTTAGGAATTCTATGAGACGCAAAAAACTGTATCAAAGAATATGAAAAACTGGATCTATGCGCATTACGACTAATACCATAAACATACCTACATAGCGAATAAAAAAATATCCATTAAAATCAAACTGAGTGCATGCATAGTTATGTTTTAACCATCGGCACTTTGATAATGCGGCATCAAAGGTTTTGTACTTACTTCTCAAAGAAATTTGCTGCTTTTCGGAAGCACATGGTTATAATACACGCGCCGGCGGCTTCTTTTGAAATCATATACAACAATCGTTGCCGCCGCGCCGAAATCACAACATTTGACACTATTTGATTGCCGCCACAGGGCGTAGGCGTAGGTATACTCATGCAAAATAATTTCGAATTTTAAGAGTACCTACAGGTGTTCCAAAGAATAAATAAGTTTCAGAGTGCTTATAATGAAAATGAATACATTATACTGATCACGCAAGTAGTATTATGATTAGAATAAAATGGTAAGGATAGGTAGTAGATGTCATAATAATTTATTCTAGTAAGTATATATTATAATATTGATTATATGGTTTTAAACTAATTACTTAGGTACTATTATTGTACATTTAGTCATTATATTTCTTAAGTTTTTACAAGAAAAAATAGCAAAAAAGTGTTCAAATATCACCCGTTTGATAAATATTGTAGCCACTTTTAAATATACTTGAAACGTGTAAAAAAATTCTACATAATTAATAAAATAATATAAAAAGCGTAGGTACTTACCTACTAATAAAATAAAAAGCCTGCGATTTATTATTAGTAAATAATCACGGCAGCCGAGAGTGTGTCTCCACTTTTGAATACATAAATCATAACCAGATCACTAGAGCCACTTCAAAAAAGAAATTTGTAATTCCTAGGGTTCAAAATTATTTTGGTGACAGAACTTTACAGAAGCGTATACCATATCTTCTTAATTCGTTGCCCGAAACTATTAGATGTGAAACGGATAAAAATAAATTTAAAAAAATATTAAAAGATTATCTGATGACTACTATTTAACACAACAATTGTATGTTTTTATTTATTTTTTTGCATTCACAATGCAATATTTCTATAAGATATAAAATACGTGTGTAAAAAACAACCACGCCTCCGAGCCCATCTGAGGGCTCGGAGGCGTGGTTGTTTTTTACACACGTATTTTATATCTTACAACAATTGTATCTTATTATTATCACCGCTAAATTTTCCTTCAGTTTGTTGTAATTCAGTCTAAATCCAATTATTGTGCACTTAACTTTACCTGATACAGTTATAGTTGTATTATATACCTACATAATTATAATTATAAGCTAAGAGACTAAAGATCCCTCAGTCAAACCGACAAGTCGGTTTTGTGGGACTAAATTGTATCTTTGTATTTTTTTTTCTTGTATATGAAATAAATAAATAAAAAAATAAAAATAAAAAAAAAAAAAAAGTATTTACAAGCAGTGCCCGCGACTTCGCCCACGAAGAATAGTAACTTTGGAGGTATAGTGACGTTCAGGATTTATTTATTTATTTTAAAACTTCTGTCATCAAACATACAAACAAACTCTTCAGCTTTATAATATTAGTATAGATTAGTATAGATGTACGCCAAAACATTCACTTATATGTAAAGAATAGTGATTGGCACTAATTCTTTACATATATTTTATTCACGCGTCGCGTCTGTACAAGTAGGTAATAATCTGTGTTTGTACGCCGCACGCGGCATCGTTTGATTTGCGGCGGCATCCTTTTAATAGAGCCGGCACGTGGCGAGGCGGCGCGGTAGAAAGCAAGGAAACGTACTATAAACAAAGGAATTATTTTAATTCCAGTCATTTCCAATTGAGCTGTGCTTCGAGTCTAACTTAATAATTGTTTTTACTAATTCTTGTTGTTTTCTAAAAACGTATCACGTGTACAATTTAATATGAGTGACGAAGATTCAAATTATTCTAGTCCGAGTAACGAGAGTTTGAGTCACAGATCTAAAAGACCCAAAAGCAAATTTGAGGAGTTTTTCGAAATAATTCATGCATCCCAAACTGCCTTGTGTAAATTGTGCCAACATAAAAAGACTGAAATAAAAATGAAAAACAGAAACACTTCAGGCTTAAGGAAACATCTAATATCTTTCCACAAAAAGGAATCACAAATATTTCTTCCTGTTAAACCAAAATTAAGTGGAGATATCACAAGCTTTTTAGTAACCGCTGGAAGAAGTGGACAGGTAAGAATATATTTTTTTTATATGAAAACTCCAGGAACTCAAAAAAGTCTTTTTTGAACAAATGACTTTAAACTGACTTCGGAATATTTTATAGATATTGATAAAATAGTAATACATAGGTACATATTTCGCGTCATTTTTAACAATGGTCGAAATTGTCGCTACGGGAATTTTAACTCCGCGTAGCTGTTCATGCGATACTTTCAAAAACGCCATTAACTTACGTAAGTATTTTTGAGTTAGTGGTGTTTTCATCTAGGGGTGCGACATATTAAGTATGTAATTATCGTCTTAAATATTTTTATAAACACCTATATTTTCATTTGTTTTCATAATCGGCCAGTAACAACTAAGTACTTTATTTTGGTAAATTACAGTACAGTGCAACCTTAATATAACAAATGTCAATTTAACGATTTTCTCGATTTAACAACAACAAACCTCCTCCTCCTAAACGCTCAAACCTAGTATGTTTTAAATAATAACACAAGATTTATTGTTTTATTTCAGTCGGAAAACAGCAGTGACAACATCACGACAGCTACAGTTGATTGGGTAGTGAAAAAATATCTTCCCTTCTCATTTTTCGATGACGAAGCTACACAAGTATATTTTCGACGTATTTGCCCTAATATGGAGTTTCCTAAAAGGTCTACACTTAGAAGGAAAGTCAAAGAGCGATTTGAAGAGCTCCAATTTAATCTCAAGGAACGACTTCAACAATTATCATCTAAAATGTCATTTACCATTGATGGGTGGACGTCAATTGCTGGTAGGAGTTACTACGGGGTTACTATGCATTATATAGACAACGAATGGAAGTATCGATCTGTAGTTCTTGATTTTATACCATCACGCGGTCGACATACTGGGGAAGATATTGCAACGATTTTCCATGAATGTTTATTGGAATATGGCATAATTGATAAAATACAAGGTATCACGGTCGACAACGCAACTGCAAATACCAAATTTATGTATGAACTGGGCAAACAGTTGCCACACTTTGATTCAGACAATCAACATTTCCGGTGCTTTGCTCACATTTTAAACCTTGGTGTACAAGATTTATTAGAGACCTTAGCATTACACTGTGAGTCTGACACTAACGCGCAAGATCAGCAGTATGAAGACTATGCAGACGAAACTGAGGAAGATGAAGAATATGCACCAAATATTGCTGACTCGCGTACATCTGTAACAAAGTTACGCAGTATTTCCAGTAAAATAAAAAGAAGTGAGATAGTGAAGAAGAAGTTTCAGTCTGCTTGTGAAGCAGCTGGCGTGCCATCAAATCTAAATGCCATTCTTGACTGTCCAACAAGATGGAATTCCACACATGATATGATTGGATTTGGTTTAAAAGTGAGAGCGGGCATTAACATATTGTGCAGTTCTGTCACCGAATTGAATGATTTTCAAATCACAGCTAGTGAATGGCAGGTACTCGAAAAATTACATAAATTTCTAATAAACTTTAAACTTTTAAGTACAAAACTTGGTGGAGACAAATATGTTACATTACCGCTAGTCATTGTATCATTCAATCTCTTGCTAGATAAAATTGAATCCATGGTAAAACAGTTAGATGAGAAACCTAATCGATCTGAAGTGGATGAAAGGCTCATTCTAGCTTTCCAAGCAGCTCGAGACAAAATGCTTAAACATTATAAGAAGAGCAACTGGATTTATTGTACTTCTTTAATTTTAGACCCAAGGCATAAGGCTCAGACTTTTGACCTGACAATGTGGGGGAAGCAACTTAAAACAGAAAGTCTGCGCAAGTTCAATGAACTTTATGAAGAATATAAAAGTCTACACTCACTGAACAAATCTCTGGAATTGCCAAGAAAAGAAAATAAAGTATGTGATGAAGATGAAGACATTATAGACTTTGATAAACTCTATGAATGTCCCTCGACGTCATCTGGATCTTGTCTTCAAGGCTTAGTGATAGACGAGTTGGAGGAGTACCTGAGAAAACCAAGAACTGCCAGCTCGGAAGACATTTTAGATTGGTGGAGGACGCATGAGACAGAGTATCCGACTTTATCGAAGATGGCCCGTGATTTTCTCTCAATACCTGCAACTTCAGTACCTGCTGAGAGATTATTTTCTAAAGCATCATTAGTAATTAGAAAACATAGAAATAGGTTAAGTGATGACTGATGAGTCAGCCAGATGGTTACTTTGTATTAATTCTTGGTCAAAAGAATTGATATAAAGTAACATAACCTAATGATAAAGCTGTTGTGTACTGTTATGTTTGATTTGTGTTGTATTTTATTTTTGATTGAAATAAATGATAAATCATAAAACTCTTTTATTAAATTTCATGCAAGTTGAGGGTTCAATCTCTTTCTAGACAGACATTGTTATTTAAAATACAGTCAAGTTATTGTAATTAATTTGTTTTTTTACATGTTTTAGCAAATGTAAGCTTATAAATCATAAATGTTTATTAAGAAACAGTTACTTCCATGGAAAACGACATATAGGTCAGTTGATTTTTCGACTTTCTTATCAAATCTTCAGTTATTTATTAATCTGATTGATCTTTACTATGGCTATGTTAATTCAAGCTCACAATGTTCCAATTCTAATACGTTTTTCTAAGATTTAAAGTAAACTTTAATAAATAGCAATAGACTAATAGGTAATTGCAAGACTTGCAAGACTCTTGCTGCAAGACCAAGACCAAGACCAAGACTGCAAGCGCAAGACCAAGACCAAGACCAAGACCAGGTGTATTGGCGCAAGACCAAGACCAAGACTGGCTAAGTCTCGTCTTGTTCTTGCATTTGGGCAACACTACCTACCTGTTGCCATTATTGATATCGAGCAAAAAAGGGGAAAAAATTCGCGTTTCTTGTAGGGGACCCCCCCCCTAAATTTTTTTTAGTATTTGGTGTTATAGCAGCAACAGAAATACATAATTTGTGACAATTTCAACTGTCTAGCTTACGCGGTTCTTGAGATACAGCCTGGTGACAGACGCACGGACAGACGGACGGACAGACAGCGAAGTCTTAGTAATAGGGTTCAGTTTTCACCCTTTTTTTTTTTACGCAGGAAATGGCATTAGGTATTCCATCGTGCCGGGAGAACACGATGGATATGTGGGACTCTCCTCCATGCCCCTACCCGGCCGAGTGCCCGGTAAAGGCTTGGAGGCCTACCCACTAAAAACTGCGGCGTCCCAATACACAGTGGTGCGAGTCACGTGGTCCCTTGCCGGATTCGGCCGCGACCCGGACCAGTGTGGGTCGTGGGCGGATCTCGCCTATGCTCCGTGAGGGACGCAGCAACGGGGTGAACCGTGACGCCCTGAACACCCCGCACGCCTGAGGGCCAAGTGCAATGCAGCTGCCGATCTCCCGCCCCGACAACCGCTGGCCCCCTTTTGGTGAGGAAAGGAATCAACCACACCCCTCGACCGACACCAACCCACAAGGACGAGACTCCCACGCCCGTGATGATCACCCAGGAAAAAGTTCCCGGGCGCCATTACAGGCGGCGCGGTTGCCCCGCCCAATGCAAGCCGGAGGCGGCCGAGGTGTGCTTACGGCGTTCCCCCCCCCCCCCCCCCCACCTCATCGGGATGTGCGTCCGCGGAAGTCCCCCGGAAACAAAAGTTCCCGGAGGGCTTCCGCGGTCGCCATCCCATCGGGCCCCCTCTCGGCCACACCGGGTGATAACGGAGAAAACTCCTGTATCACCCGTAGTTTCCGGGTGAGGGACCTACCCCGAGGGTCCTCCTCAAGCGCATTCCGCTCGCGAGCGCATTCATCCCGCGAGCCTGCGCTACTGGCCTCTTGACCCAAAGCCCTTCCCAGCGAGGAAGGGTGGGAAGAGACTCCCTCACCCTTCGTGCGTTTTTACGTGGAGGGTGGAAACCCAGGCAGAACGGGTGCCCCTTCCGCCATTGGGGCGTCACTAGAGGAGGAGTGACGTTCCATCCTCTAGATGGGGATGCGGGTGGCAAAACGCTGCCACCTTCTCCCCCGACGCGGGTTCAGTTTTCACCCTTTGGGCACGGATTAATTAACCTTCTGTTTTTTGTTATCTGAATAAATCTACCTAAAACTACATGCTATTCTCATAAACCCTAATCAATGTATTTATTTTATTGTTTGGCATTCACATAAAACACCACCACTCCCACCAGAGGCTCGGAGGCGTGGTTGTTTTTTACAGGCGTATTTTATATCTCATAAACCCTAATCAAACTTAATCATTCAAATGGATCAACAAGCTACGTCGGCAGTTCATTATTCTGCGGCGACCTTGTACTGTGAAAAGAAGACAAGGAACGAAGCAATGGCTATTTTTGACTCTGTTTTTTTACACAGTCTTCTTTGAATTGTTATGGTAATATAAATACACTGTAAGTTCAACTTTCATCACAAGCTACATTCAATAAACAAGTTGTATTTTAGAACACAATTATAATTAAAATTAATTAAATATTTCTTACATTTACACCAATTAGCCTAGCCCAAAGTAAGCACTATAAGGCTTGTGTTATGAATACTGGAGTAACGAATAGACATACATATATGCTGCATAAATATGTAATATTCATAGAAAAATATATAAACATCCATGACTTGGGTACAAATGCTCGTATTCATCATACAAACATCTGCCCCTTCCGGGATTCGAACCCAGGAGCGAAAGACAGGATCGCTACCGTTGCACCAAACTGTCGTCGACATTTATGAATTAATAGAAAGTTCATGAGGCAAATGTCGGAAAGTCGGTAAACAAAAAGAAATGTGTTTAATAGCCAAAGACCCATACGCGATGTAAGTTGCGAAACAATAATACGTTGGCATTACCAATCACTAAACTAGAAACAGCAAGAACTAGCATTATTATATGTCCGCTGTTGTTTATAATAAGCATCCCAATAAATAAATAATGATTGTTTTATTTAAAGTTGAAGGTATATTTAATTTGTAGAAGCTCTTACTTGGAATCCCTTTCGTTGACATAATATATTTATTCCTAAAATAGTTTGGCATATTGTTTTGCATAATACTTCTTTGTCATAATTGACTTTTAGCAGCATATGTACTGTGGCATAGTCAAAATCAAAATCATCAAAATCGTCTGCGTCAGATGATTATGATTCTATTCATTATAGTTTGATACCATTATGCCTTTATAAAGTAAGTTTGAAGTTTATGCTTAAATATGATTTATAAGTATTAATGATTAAAACAATTATGCTAAATTTGTTTTGGATAATAATATTATGCGTAAATATCATTAGTATGAATACCATATGCCAACATATTTTATGGTTTTCAATTTTTATGCAAATGAATAGTGAACTCTCTTACTGCCCTCAAGAAAATTATAATAATTAATTTATATCATTTTTTGTTATTTAAATATTATAATGAATTAATATTAGACAACATCACATATATTGTGGTGAACCCAAGTAGATAAATCACTTATGTTATGGAAATCAGAAACAATCACGGTACCACAACACCAGACCCGAGCTAATGTAGAAAAGATCGCTTCAACATTGACCCGACAGGGGTTCGAACCCGGGGCCTCGGAGTGGCGTTACTATGAACACCGGTATGGGAGCCACTCGATTACAAAGGTTGTCAAATATGTTCGCTTGTCTTAAATAACTTGCAACCACTTTGCAGTGCCCCAACGGGGCTTATGTGTTTGTTTCATGTACCTAGTTGTCAAGATCTTCTGTAGGTCATACAGAGGAAAATAAGGGAGTCATTGAACAAGCACACAAAATAATAATACCTAATAAAAACTTCAAAATTAAAGTTAAAAATGCGCACGACAGGTGTCGCTAAATAAAAAGCGTAACGCTGTCATTCGATCATTTTATTTTAATCTTTACATTTTTTCGTACTGGCCGCCTTAAATGAAAATCAACTGTTAAGGAGTTTACTCCAAAAATATAAAATGAAATAACATTTATTTTTAACAACACACGACTAGTATACAATAACATAATTACATTATACATACAAGCACAAAAACACCGTACGATGCCAAAATCTGTGCTTAGCTCAGTATAAGCAGGAAGCAAGCTTACTGCACTGATATTCTGCTTACCACAGTGGCGACAACAGGTTCACAACATAAATAACAATACATACTTAACATATAAATTAAAATACACTTATTAAACAATATATTAACCTAAACAAAATTACTCAAAATAAAAAAAAATAAAAATAAAAACTGTGGTCACTTGGCTGTATGGAACACGAACCCGTAGCCCGATAGAAATAAGCGGAGACATAAGAAAAAGAGAAATAAAAACAAAAGCCCGACAGGTCCGCGTACACGTCATCATAAATTACATGATATCTGTATGACACGGCAAAAAGAATAGGATTTACTTTTATTAAATTTATTGTTTATTCAATGAAGAGGAAAAAAAATATAACAAAATTTGTAATTTTCATTTTTCATGGTTTGATGAGGCAACAGATGGGCCGACGGCTGTAGGTACTCGACTTCTTACAACCGGGAGAGTTCCTATTGTGAAAAACCTTGTAGCGCAAATCAATAAATAAAGCAAACACCCACTCATATTTTAATTCATTCAACTTCAATTCTCTGACATTTCTCAGCACTTTTAATATGTGGACGCGAAATATTCGCAGACGACATTCGTGCGATTCCATGCAAATTTGACTTTTATATAAAATGAGGTTGGTCGTAATATTGGTGGATAATGGCACCGGTGACACGGCTATATGACATTCACCCACCTCGATATGAGACGTAATCATCGTTTAGTCGTGTTATTAAAGTTCACATTTGCATGAAAAAACGGATGATTCGGCTTCAATATATGGGGCAATGGGTATGAACTCATTATAATATTGATTGATGGGGAGAGCAAATTGAAAATGTATCAACCTTATTATACGCTTTATTGCACGTACGAAGTAGGGAAATAGTACAGTAAGGTGCATTACTGATTTATGGTGGTCGCATCAAGAGTTCAGATAAAAATGCATATTAAAACAGCCAAAATCACTATAACTATTGTGTGAAACTATTATATAATCTATATATATATAAATTCCCTGTCACAGTGTTTGACCGCGATAAACCCCGAAACTACTCAACCGATTTTGATAATTTTATTTTCATTTTGCTGGATTTATTCCAACTTAGAATATAGGTTAGGTTTAATTTTAATGTAAAATCATTATTTGACTGAACCACAACAACGCGTGGCCGGGTCAGCTTGTACTACTATATAAATCTGTAGGCTCTGTCTGTACATTTATTTCTTTTGATAAATTTTATGATAAATATTCGTTTTATGACTCACTGATCACACCAATTCTACTATTTATAAAACATTTGTCTGTGTTGTGAGAGGATGTTCTTATCACTGATGAGACAACGCTGGCCTACGGCGTAAAATTAGAAAGGTAGTGGGAAATTTTGACGGATGTTCACAAGTCTCGGTAGCTCAATTGGACCGGACTTCCAAAGGTAGCGGGTTCGATTCTCGCCTGAGAATTCACTTGTGAGCCGAGTCGATTTTTTCCAGTATTTTTCTATTACAATAATTTATCTTAGAAGATAGCATTGAAAAATGCACAAAATATATTAAAAATATAAAAATAATTAATAAACTTACATAATGAGATAATAAAAAAATAAAATAACTGTTGTATGTAAGTAAAATCACACATAATAAAATTATTTTTACTGCAAATAAAGAGATAATTTTTTTCATAGCAAAACTTTTGATTTTTAAGCATTTGTTCTTTGTTTTAAAATATTTCATTAAAACGAAAAAATCATTAAACCCTTTTTTTAATTATAAATTAAATCAATGCTTTTTAACGCTTATTCCAGTATCTGCCAACAAAATATTTTAGTAATGTGTAACTAAAACGTTACTATAATTTCAAAATGCCACAAAAGTTGTCAAGAGTTTCGAGAGCAACAATAATAACTTTGAATGCAGAGAGTTACTCAAAGAGACAAATAGCGCACAGTCTTTGTCTCTCAAAGCTGCATTGTGACTACGGTGTAAGGAAAACTTGGCTATTCGAGACCTTAGTGGTCGCCAAACTGATCTTACAGCTGCTCATAAGGGTTAAATCAGAATGCAGACTACCTGTAATCCAACAACCAACGCTCCTTTTTTTTAATGGGTTCACTCTTGATCCCAATCGAGCCCGGGGGCAAGACAGGATCCACGATGAAATGAGCTGACCCAGAAGGTGCCTATTCACCCTGGCTTTAAAAGCAGACTAAATTTAAGGGTTATAAATACTCAGAAATACAGACGCAGGGAGGGAGTTTCACTCCTTTGCTGTGCGCGTTACAAAAGATGTTGAGAAGCGCTTGGTGGGACAGGTAGGAATAGCGACCAAGAAGGGGTGGTAGCCCGCAGATTAACTACTTAATTCCCCGTCATAAATAAAAAAACAATAAAATATGTAACTTTTGATCATATTTTATAAATGTGTGTTAACTTTTATAGTTTTATGCATTTATTTAATGCTATCTTGTAAGATAAAATATACTAGCGAAAAACAACTCGGCTACAAGTGAATTTTCTTGTGAGCCGAGTCGATTTTACCAGTATTTTTCTATTAACATAATTTATTGCGTATTAACGTTAAGTTATTGATATATTCGTCGCAGACTTTTTTTGAACCTTCGAGTCCTATAATATTTAGGCAACGTTTTTAAAAAAATCGTTCTACCTTTTTCTTGTGGACTTTAGTTGTTAAAGAGGTCACGTAAAGACCTTTTCTATAAATATTGGTCAAATAAGTTTTTAAATCGGTTCAATTGTTTCGGATATTACCTTCTACATCAAAGCTTACACATATACACACTTAGAGACATTATGTTTTAAAATATTAGTATAGACACTCACTACGGAAGTCGTAGCTCATGGATGGCGTAGCACGTGCTACGGCGTAACGCTCCAGTATTATGCATTTCAAGAGAGCGATATGATAGATATATAGATAGATAATACGTTTATTCCAGTTGTACACACATAATACATTACCATTATATAGTCTAAGAAAATAACAAAATAAAATAAATAACAACCAACATTGGCAGGTACATGTGTGCAGCAGCAGGAATAGGGTCAAGGCTCGATGCAAAAAACAAATTCACCTGGGATTAGGTGAAGCACCGATTTTCAGCCATCACCCTAGCTGATGGGGCGCAAGTGTGATGAAACAATGAAACAATGAAAGTCAGTGTCATATGTGTACAATTAAATTGTCAAGGAGAGTGGAGTTAGAAATAAAATAGTAATAATAAATATAATATAATTTAATATATATAGCGGTAGGTTAGTTATTAAAATTAGGGAAGGAGTTAAGATAAAAAACAAGCTAAAATTAATTTTGTCATTGTACGGGAGATAATAAAGTTTAGTACCTACGCTTCAGATGTGTTAAAATAAACAGAGATGGGCTTCATGTGAAACACTGCGACCTCGTGGTTAAAACTGAATAAAAAAAGTAATAAAAATGAAGCGGCCATTTTTTCCTTCGTAAGTATTTTGTTTTAAGTTTTATACAAACCTTTTGGAGTGGTATGGACCTTAGGTCACATGAAAAATATTCGATTCTAAAACGACCGTTTGGTGCAACGGTAGGGATCCTGCCTTTCACAACGACGGTCCTTGGTTCGAGTCCCGGAAGGAGCAGATGCTTGTGTGGTAACTATGAGCATTTGCATCTGCGTCATAAACAATATATAAATTCGAAATATCTATGTATCGTGAGTATTTAAATATGTATTATAAATATCTATGAATCATATATCTATGTTTATCCATTACCTTTGTATCCATAACAAAATCCTTACAGTGCTTATTTTGACCTGGTCTAATTGGTGTGAATATAGGAAATATTTTTATTATTAAGGTAAATGTCGTTTCCTTTGTTAAAACTGACGAGTTTCTTACTCCCATTCTTCTTTTCAGGTAAAAGACGTCCTTAATATGGTAGGTAAAAGGTTCACACAATGTTTACTATAAAGCTTAGTATCAATTCATGGGTAATCGACGATCGGTCACCAACTGAAACTCGTGTTGAGAAGCACTAAATTGTGTGACGCTCTCTCAAAGTCGCTGCGTTCGCTCAACTTAGTGTTAGAAACTCAGCACCAACGAGCTCGACCGGTTTACGACCTCAATATAATTTAATTTACCACGTCCCAAAACTTCATTCGCGCACTTCTATTTGGAGTGTGATGTCGTCGAGTTAGTCCGCTTTATATGATTATAGCGTCATAAATATAAAAATCCTAGATGCAATTTAAACGCAGGAGATGGTGCAACGGTAGCGATCCTACCTTTCGCACCGACGGTCCTGGGTTCGAATCTTGGAAGGGCAGATGTTTGTATGACGAATACGAGCATTTGTACCTGAGTAATGCGTATTTATATATATTTCTGTTATATGTATATCTTTCCGTTACCCTAATATCCATAACACACGCTTTATAGTACTTACCTTGGGCTAGACTATGAGCTTTGGGCTTGGTGGGAATGAAAAGAATTTTATAAGGTGACATTGATCACTGTACCACACCATCTAAATTAGGCAAATCCGTTTTACATTTTGAACAATAAAACGGAGATTTCAAGCAAATAATTATTTTATGTTTTTCGTATTTAACAATATTTATCTTTAATGTTTTGTTTGATTTATTTCTTATAAAATAATAATTAAAAATATATATTAAACAATTTAACAAACTAAAGAATGTGCAAACGGACGTTGTGATAGATATGTTCCTAAAATTTAAGATTCCAATGGTTGGCTAAAAACCTGTTTTGCTAAAACATTGCCAAAAAGTTAAAAAATCACAATACGCCTAAGGCAATAAAGTAGGGAAATAAAAAATTCACACAAGCGGCCCAATGATTATTATAAATAACATTTATATATTACAATCTAATAAAATAGTATAAAATATATATAATACCATACACTACATATAAATATCCACAACACGGTGTAAAAGTATGATGTTTCTAATAGTGTAACACGAAAAACAATGAATATTCATTTTTGTTGGTTTATTTAAATGTCGTACATTTAAATAAACCAACTTTTACGCGAAATGACGTCATCCTGTGAGCACGCCTCCAGTAAAGTAGTCGAAACGTTAGGATTAAATATAAAAAAACAAAAGCATCATTAATTCAAGAAAAGTGGTTCAGTTAATTGAGTAAACATTTCAAAACCCGCGATATAAACAATTGAAAGAATGACCTTTGATAAACCATCTCTTACATGGGTACAGGGGTCTGTCGAGTATTGCGTTTCATTTAATAACGTTTGTTGTAAATAATACTTTAATAATAATGTTAAAGAAATCTGGTACAAAATGGCCAAGTTTGCACAGTATAAGAGAATCATTACGGAATTCTATAAAAGCCAAATGTTTTTATTATATATTTTTTCTTCTGTTTTTTAATTTATAGTAGTATGCATTATTATTAATTTAACAAACTGTGTACACTATTCAAGGATTACTGTCTAGCTTGCCTCAATTCATATACTTATTGTTATATATATAGCTTTGATAATAATCTGTCAGTATACAAAAAAAATGTTTCCGCCAGAATAATCAACTAGGAAAAATGTAGTTTCTTTACTAAAAGTGAATCTATTATGTACTTTCCTCATAAACAGAACCAATCGATATATTATAATGGTCATTTTGGTTAAGAATTTTGTGTCATTATTCTTTACAAATTGATAAAAACAATTATATATTGTAGACGGTGTCTGTAAAGATTTTTTTTAGTATGTACAAATTATTATTTTTTTTCTAAACTGAGTGAATAAGAGGAAAATAGCTCGGAACTTCTCGCAACTTGAAGCTGTGCTCTTGACGTCAGGTCACAGGTCTCTTAAGTGTTACAAACTGATGCGCTAATCTCTGAGGAGCAAGAAATAGGAGTTAAATGGTATTTACTATACGAGTGATTATTTTAAAATGATTGATAATAATATTGGTTGACTAAACCTATCATAACATTTTTTTTGTATTGAGAAGGTAACGTCAATATAAACATTAATTTTATAGAAACTTTAGGTCAAAATATAACTAATAATAATAATTGACATCGGACAACCAGACTAATAGGCGCACACCATTAAATGGCTCATATACCAAAGTGTTGAACTAAACGTTTTAGTTCCAATTTTGTGATCCGTACCGCTAAAGAGTGGAACTCTTTGCCTGAGTCTGACAAATACAATTTTTGGGTCTTCGAGCCACGAGAGCCAAGCGAGATATTTGTCAAGCGCTAACCTATTTATTATATAAAAAAATAGCTAGCCTAGTCCAAAGTCAGCACTGTAAGGCTTGTTTTATGGATACTAGGGTAAATTATAAATATATATTGGTGCAATGGTAACGATCCTGCCTTTCGCACCGATGGCATGTGCCGATGGTCCTGGACGGGGCAAATGTTTGTGTGGTTAATACGAGCATTTGTACCCGAGTCATGGTTTTTATAAATATTTCTATATTTTATACATATCTATGTATCGTATATGTATGTCTATCCATTACCCTATTATCCATAACACAAGCCTTACAGTGCTTACTTTGGGCTAGGCACATTAGTGCGAATGTAAGAAATATTATTATATTATTAATTAAAATGCGACAAACCCACGTTATGCACTTGTATTATGGAACGACGGTACGACATCACTCAAACCCGAGCAAATATATAAAAGTTTGAATTCTACATTGACACGGCCGGGAATCTAACCCGGGACCTCGAAATGGTGTCACCATGAAAACCAGTACGTGACCCACTCATCTACGTCTGACATCTTACGATGATGTTTAACCTCGTCATGTTATAATTATTAAACTTTAATTTTCTGCAGAGATCCCTTTATAGAAAGACCGATAGCACCGAAGTCTTTGTTTTAGTTTGAATTGTACCGCGACAAAGTTGTAAGTAATGCAGTTTACCATTTATTATTGAGCAAATAAGCACAGCGCCAGTGGCCTCAACTTGCAGGGAAGTGCCCTCGGGATTTGCCAAAGACCCCACGTCTGTTTACCTTCAACTTCAAACCAAGATGGAACTTTGTTAAGAGTGTGTTTAATAATGTTGTTTTCGTTGCTCATATGTACTCTTTATATAATTTTTTTCTATTAAATATGATATTAACAACGTTCATGTCTAGGCTTTAGTGGACATCTCTAAGAGAGATCTCTTCCAGCCAACCGAAGAAGTGTTTCAGGAACACTAAAGTATGTAGGTGAATCAAAGTGCAAAGATGTAAAGGTGATAATGATGGAAAGAAAGCAATGTTGATTAATAAAGTAAATATATACACAAAATATACATAGTACACATGTATAGTACACAAAATTTTCACATATATATATATATATATATATATATAAAATAAACTAGCTACTCGGCCACGCATTGCTGTCGCACATTATTATAATCTGGAATATAAAAAAAATGGAACCTATTCTATATCCTAAGTAGGAACAAATACAGCAAAATGAAAAAAAAAATCGAAATCAGTTGTTTCGGAGTTCATCGCGGTCAAACACTGTGTAACGGAGCAAATAAGCACAGCGCCGCAGCGCAGAGAGAGGCGCGGACCAGTAACGTGTGTAACGTCACGCTCTGCTATTTTAATTCAAAAACTAAGAAAAGTTACGTTTATTTATAGTGATATATATATCAATGTAAAGCTTACAAAGCAATTTATAAAACTGTGCTAGTGTTTAATCAAGATAACCAAGATAAAAGTTATTATTTACATGAAAGAAGATTTGTTGTTCGATTGTGTCGGTTAAAGGTGCGTGGATTGCAGTTTATCAATAACAACGCGTAAGCGACGCGCTCTGCACGGCGCTTGTGACCTTTTGTGCGCGAACTTAGTGGAGCGAATCTTATTATAATATTAAAGTACCAACATAACTGATTTAAGTTTTGCATAAAGAAATATTGATCGTCATAAATAAATATCGATCGTTATGGCATCAACAGCATCATCGACTGTTAAAACTAATTGTTTTAAATGCTCCAAGAAAATAACCTCAAGGGAATATCTTTTATGTTTTACTTGCAAGAGTTACTTTGACATAGATTGCGCTAATGTATCGCACAAACGTTTTGCTCTAATGGACAAGGAGAAGAAAAATAAATGGTCATGCGACAAGTGCCTTAGCAATCGCCACAACTTGCACAGCCCTTATTTGACACCCACTTCGAACATTCAGACACAACAAACCGATTTGAATGAAAGCATTCAAGATTTGATGTCGCCGCGATTAAAAAAGGATAATAATAATGTTACAGTGAGAGATAAAAATAAATGTACGCAAAACTTGATAGATTTGGAATCTGGAATTAATTTATTGGAAAAATTCGAATCTACTTTAGAAAAACATATTAAAGAAGCAATGAGTATTTATTCACAGCAGATATGTAATAAGCTTGATAAAATTACAGACTCCCTCGATAGTATGTCTTTTAGAATGGATGGTTTTGAAGAGCGTCTCACATCGCTGGAGAAAAGGTGCGAAACTTGTAATAGCTCCTCAAATGTTGACGTGGCGACTGAGCTTGAAGAACTTAAGGAAAAATTAAATGCCCGCGACCAGGAAATCCTTTTCAATGATTTAGAAGTGGCTGGATTGCCTGAGTCGCCTGCCGAGAATACGATTCATTTGGTATCCTTGATCAGCAAGAAACTAGGCGTAACTGTAGAAGAAAATGAAGTGGTGTTTGCCATGCGTGTGGGTGTTCAACGCGCTGGTGGAATGAGTGCCGACGCAGCGGGTCGTGCGCCCCGGCCGCGGCCCCTTGCGGTTCGATTGGCGCGACGCGCCCTGCGGGATCAGCTCTTGCAGGCGGCGCGAGTGCGCCGGGAGCTCGATGCTTCGGGTTTTGACTTACCGCCCTCCACCACTACCGCACCTCAACGGCATCGCCTCTATGTCAATGAACGCCTCACGTCGTATAACCGTGAGCTTTTTTACAAAGCACGCATGGAGGCGCGCCGACTGCAGTGGCGCTTTGTGTGGACCCGCAATGGAGTTATATTCGCCCGTCAAGACACCAAGCAATCAGCTTTTAGGATTCGTAATGAAAAGGACATAAAACGGGTTTTTGGTAAATAACAGGTTAGCGATGCTTATGTATGTTAAACCTTTCTATCTGTATGTGAGTGCAATACTAAAGTATTATTTTTACGTGATCCTAAATTTGATTTCTGTTGTACACCTTGCACTGTTTTTTATTTCCTTGATATTTATTGTATTAGAGACCGTGAAATAATACAAAAATTAACTTCTTGACAACGTTTATTTTACATCGCTTTCATGTTTTATAAGAATAGTTACTAGTCCTAACCCTTTTCAAGCTCTACACTTACTCAGAGTAATAAAATAATCAGCCAATGCTACTTACTTCAGCAGTTTGGTATTCCATTAGCTTTTCGAAGATTGTAACCGTTAAGTAAATGGCCAGACAACCGTACAATACCGCGTTGCCCGAGTGAATGCCGCCAGCGACCAAAAAGGTATGACAAGTCAGACTATTAATTGACAGCCACAGACTAGCCACTTTAATAGTTACTACTAACGTCAATAATCGATTGAACAATCGATTATTAAACCAACGATAACTACGAAACTTAGTAGTTGTTACTTTAATATATAATTAATGTGCTAAAATAAATCATTTAAATATTAATTCCTTACAGCTCGGCCATCCTGCTGAAGCAAGTCCCTTTGCTTTTAAATTATAAAACCTAAACATTATTAATTAATGGTACCTAGGATGACCAAGAGATCAATTCTAAATGACGTCCCAATGTCTAAGGTTGGTTTAGTAAACTATAAATAAATAACTTATTTCCAAATTTTCTATTATAATCAATCACATTATTATTTTTTGAATGAACAGTTAAATTCTGGATTTTATTTTAATTAATGACAAAATTTAATGATAAATCAAATATGTAGTTATCAAATAACTACACACTCAAAGAATTTCACTAAACGAAATGATTCTATAAGATAGAAAATAAAAATATGAAATGATTCTACTTACGTCATAGAACATTATCATGCAATCTCAATGGAGATAGATAACAAATTATAAAAATAAACAAGTGTTACTTATTTTGTTACAATAACTTTGACAGTAAAAATAAACAGATTAATAGCATAGGGTAAAGTAACGGTCATACTAGCTATAAAGAACCAAAGACTTCATGAGTACTTTCGTCGCTATCTGATTGTGAACTACCGTAATTATTATCAAAACTAAGCCATGGTTTTAGTTTATCTACCGTTATCACGTTTTCATAATGACGTTTACCCTTTTTTGTGTAAGAGTTGTATCTACAACTAAATACCGGTCATTTGGCAGGACTTTCCTAATTCTGTAGGGTCCCTGGAATTTTACTACCAATTTCTTAGACCTAGCGTCACTTGGCGTTTTTCGTTTAACGCTTACTAAGTCTCCTACTGAAAAAGCTACGTCTTTTCGTAGGGGTTAGTTAATTAGACGTTTCGCATAGAAATTAGTTTTATCTTTAGCTTGTTCAATACGGATTCGATCCCCCGCTTCATGTCTAATATTATCAAGCTCCCCAGTTTACTGTTTCATCAATAACTTCATTGAGAATATTCTCGGAACTACTTTTAATCCTACAACTAATGTTGTTTCTACAACCTGTGGTTTCGTGTTTCGTTGTATTTAACCCGATCTGTATGTCTGGTATATGCTCATCCCAGCCTTTGTCATCTTAACCATGACTCTTAGTAGACAAAGCGTCCATTTGAATCTTCCTACATGGCTATTGGCCCGCGGAGTGGATACTGCGTTAAAAATGTGTTTGACACCTTAAGGTTTCAAGAACGAACGGAAATCATTACTTGTGAATGAAATGCCTTGATCAGTGATGAGCCTAACCAGTGTACCAAAATAACTCAGGTGTTCCTTGAGAACTCTTATTGACGTGGCCGATTTAGTATTTTTAAAGGCCGTAATATTAATGAGTTTGGTAAATCCACAAATTATAACGAGAAGATATACGTTGCCCCGCTTACTACGTATGGAGGGGCCTAGATGATCAGCGTGGATCGTGTGAAAAGGAATCTCGACTTTTGGGATAGGATAGACGAATCACAATTCGCCTGGCTGTTCGCACTCAAAACACGCCCGCATATACATCTTTACAAAACGTCTCATTTTAGGAAACCAGAAGGACTGTTGGATCCTACCCAAAGTGGTTTACCTCTGCTACTTGCCATCGGGCTACCTTCGGCACAACCTATCGTAAACCATCATCCCCACTAAGACCAGTTATACGATATACCTTACCGTTCTTTATAAATTTTTTTTTACAATTTCGACAACCTTCTCTGACTCTGACCAGCATAATATTCGCTTAATACGGGATAATACATCGCCACTGGATTGCACGGTCGCAATCCAATCTTCAATCTCAGTGGTAAGTACGTCTAGAATACGATTGTCTATATTTGCTTTACTTACTGGATTTCGACTTAAGAGCATCAACATGGGTCATGCCGGTTCCGGGCCGATACTCTATGTCGCAATCAAACTCAGTAAATTGTATCCACCAACGGGCGATACGAGGAATTAAATCACGTTTCGTTAAGGTAGTCCGTAACGCGTTACAATCAGTTAATATTTTAAATGGTATACCTATTAAATACGCGCGAAATCTATCGAAAGAAGCTACCGCAGCAAGAGTTTCTAGTTCGAACGAATGTAACCGTTGTTCATCGGATGTAGTCTTACGGCCAAAATACGAGACCGCTTTGTACAGACCCTCATCGCCTTTTTGCAATAAGATTACTGCTACCCATATTTACACGCGTCTGTATGAAGTTGCGATTCGCGTTTAGGGTCATAAAGGACTGAAATCGGCCTGGTAACAAGAGCATCTTTTAATGATTTGAATGCTTGCTCTTGATCTTCCAGCCATTTCCACGTGCCATCTTTCTTTAAAAGGTCCGTCAATAGATGGCAGATAACAGTAAAATCATGAACAAACCTTCTGAAAAAAAAAAATAAATTGCCTTACTTCGTGCTGATTCCGTGGGGTTGGGAACATAGATACTGCCTCAGTTTTTCGGGCGCCGGGCCTATTACCACTAGAATCAAAGTGAGACCCCCATTTTGTAGAAGAATTAGGTCTTCTTCGAGCCTACTAAGACCTTCTTCAAACGTACGAGATGGAATCAATATGTCATTCATATATATAAGCGCATAATTTATTTTTGATTATGCTAATATTTGATTCATAGTTTTTTGAAATACGGAAGGTGCGTTCACTAAACCGAATGGCATTCGAGGAAACTCATACACTCCATCCGGCGTAATGAACGCAGTCTTCTCTTGAGACACGGAAAAGATAGCGATTTCGTAATATCCTGATGCCAAATGTAAACAAGTAAACAATATGTTACCGGCGTGCCTATCCGGCTGGTCTTTAACCCGGGGTGGAGGATAATGATCTTTCTTTGTCCGTCTGTTCAAGGCGCGGTAACTTTTTAACGAGCGCAATAGGGCTCGTATGGTGAGGAAGATTCTCGAATAATACCAGCAACTAAATTTCACTAACTATATCGTTAGAAACATTGCGCTCGGCAATGGACATTCTATATGGTCTGTATACAACCGGCTCACTATTCTCTACCTCTAACACCATCTCCCCCGCGTTCGTTAAACCTAGATCTTTAAGTCCTGATTAATAGCAACAGTTATATTTTAACACTAGCGACCGTAATAAGGCCCGTTCTGCACTAGTAATGTTGTGCCCGAAAACTAAAGTGTCTTCTGAGTAAGCGTTATCTAAAGTCACAACATATACTTTACAGTTACCAGTCACCCGATTGGCTCGCATAACTAACGTATCTTTAGCAAAAATTAAATCTTGATCGCACGCGTTCTAAACGATAACAACACCTAATCCAGACTTAAATGAATATTCCCTGGGAAAAGGTAATATTCTTGGTTATTACATCCTCTCAAAGGACCACTAACATACACACCACCTTCATATCCATCATGTGAGTCGACTTTTATTAAACTTATTTCACGCGAAGTCAATGTCACTGTCTCCCAGACACGTAAAATTAATTTATTAGGATTGTGCTTTTGAAAATCAGTTGTTCAGGTGTTTTAATGATCAAGATATTAGGTAACTCAGTAAACGTATGTATGTCCCAACAAATCAAGATATTTTAAAACATGATCTTCAACTACAAGTATTTCAACGTTTTCCCGTTTTCCCTGTACGGATATCTTAGCCCTAGACCTACCTTACGGTTTCACATGATAACCTCCAATAGCTCTCATTAAAGGTAAATCTATGGTATCTATTAACGGATTCAATTTTTTTTTTGTTTCATATACTCTTATTAGCGTGCATTGGCTACCTAAATCAATATGATACAATATTTGTATATCATTGACTTAAATGTCAAAAATATATTTAGAATTAAACTCCCCTGATGACCCTAGTTCAAAAACTTGTTTTTTCATCCTGCTTGTTTACAATGTCATTGCTACGCCCTAATCTACAATACTTACTCATGTGGCCTACTTTTTTACAGTTGTTGCATTTAGATGATGGTTTGGCACATTGATAACTCTTATGATCACTACACTTGTAACATATAAATTTCTTGGTTGAAACGTTCGAAGAACTGAGGGCAGGATTGTACCCCTGATTCTTTATCCTGTCTTTGCCTATCCCCGCATCCCTAAGAATACCTATTTTAACCGTTTTTAAATGCATTAGCAATTGTTCGGGTTCACAAAATTGAGCAGCCTGCGCGCCAACGCGAACAGCACTATCCTCTATTCCATTTAAAATACAATCGCCCGCTTTTCTACCTTTAATACTACATCGATTCAATAAATTCATCTTAGCATAAAAATACTGTTCGAGCGACTCCCCATAGCGTGCCTTTTTTGCCAGCGTAACCGTCAACAACTCTGCATAACCATCGCGACAAGGAAAGGACTCTACTAATTTTCTCTTCCACTCAGACCAAGAGTAGAGGACTGTGCTGAGCCCCTGGTACCAGGATTTTGCTACGCCAGTTAGCTTTGGAAGAGTAAAGTAAATAATTTAATTTTCACTCCAACCATAATGTCAGCACACTCCTCCACTTTTGTCAGCCACATTAACACAGTTTGACCCTGAGACATTGGGTCAAATTCTAATAGAACGTTATTCAAGGGCAACTTTGGGGAAGTATGACCCTTCATACTCTTTAAAATGTCTAAAAAGTTATCTAAAATATTATTTGGTATATCTATGTTACTATTTCTTTCAAGCTCTTGTCTAATCGTACTAACGTCAGGGTAACGAGAATTCATTTTTTTTTTCATTTATTATCTGAATAACGATCATTACTTGAACTGCTTTTAGGATGGCGTTTCTTGTTACGTTGGCGTCCATACGGACTGCTACGAAATTTATTCTGTGAGCATTCCTCAGAACTGCTACGTGAATGACTTATGCTTTGATCCTCTACGTAATCTACGATACGTTCGTCCTTTTACATCATCAACTCGACTACATTGCGACATACACTCAATAGATATAGATCAACTCTAGAGCATTGCCATCGAGACTCCCCGCCATTAAGACGTTGCCTCGATGACTCCCTGCTCGGTACGCATGAGAAAGTTTCACCAAAACATAACTAAAAACCGTTTTGAATTTCATACCAAAACGTAACCTTACCGCAAAACATAAAACCGTTTTTCACATAACCAACGCAATACAACCAAAATTGAAAACCGCGCTGCCATGATCGGTTAAATGCGCAAAAATAGTTATAAACGCAATAATAAAACAAATAATTTTGTAATTTTATCAGAAATGTTATCAAAAAATTCGAAATAAAAATTATTGTAAATAGGACTATTTTTATATGCGCCAAAAAAAAAGCTTTAATTTTCTCGTCTATTCACATTACATTAAAAATTAATAGTTCATACATTTTAATTTTAACAAACTAGTCCTTAACCTAGTAAAAGCACGAAGAGATAACGTCATAACCATAATTACGTAATACTAAAACAAAAACTTGCGTTACGTTAGCTAACAGCGTTTTAGTTTTCATTCGTTTTGAAGTAGCCTCGTCAACCGCGGTAGTGATAACCAAAACTGAAAACGGCTTTCAATAACGTTATGGAAACTTCAAAACCTTTACGTAACGGTTTTCAAAAAACGCCCATACTGCTTGGGTCTCTCAACTGACGCCCTCATAAAAGCGATGGCCTCCCGCTTAACGGGATTACGGGGCTAGATTTATCATTATATAAGTATATTAATCTATTGTATAAGTGCTTGCGGCTTTGCCTACCTTTCAGGCTCCCTTCCGCTCCCTCACTTATCAAGCCAGTCGACCGCAGCCGAGAACGTCCACGGGTACTGCACCTAGCAGTGGCGTTCTCCGTCTCCGTGTTGGTATGCACACCTTCGCCATCATGATCGATAGTTTATATTTCTTTAGCACCGTACTCCATATCTAGAACTCGCAACCGTAAGGGTAACCATGAGATCAAATTCTATTTCGATAAATTCTGTATATTTGTCTCAAACATTTGACATTAAAACTATACGGGTGAATGAAAAGGAGAAAAAAACGCAAAAGAATTTGATTTCATAGAGCATAACATTATTATATTTCTAACTAAAATGGCTAATATCTCAAAAAGTAAGCATCGTAGCGTAAAAATAATGAAATTTTGACCCCCTTAGAAACCCCAGAGGTACACTGAAGATATATAATATAGGTCCAAAAACGGTCAAGTCTGAGTTGGACCCTCACATCACATATATTACAAAAATATAAATCTTACACTTTTTTTTTTTTTTACTTTAACATTATCTTAGTAAATGCGTAACAAAACTGATACAGGGGTAAAAAAAAACTTTGATACGTTCTGTTAAACTGAAGTATAAAACATGAAAACCAATGGCGAACACGATGCCTATTGCTAGATTTAAAGTAAAAAGGAACGAACATTTGCTTGGTCTGTAAAATCACGTGGGCAGGATAAGCAAGTGATTCGGAAGAATACCTGCCTATCCCACTTCTGAATTATTAGAGACCGTGAAATAATACAAAAATTAACTTCTTGACAACGTTTATTTTACATCGCTTTCATGTTTTATAAGAATAGTTACTAGTCCTAACCCTTTTCAAGCTCTACACTTACTCAGAGTAATAAAATAATCAGCCAATGCTACTTACTTCAGCAGTTTGGTATTCCATTAGCTTTTCGAAGATTGTAACCGTTAAGTAAATGGCCAGACAACCGTACAATACCGCGTTGCCCGAGTGAATGCCGCCAGCGACCAAAAAGGTATGACAAGTCAGACTATTAATTGACAGCCACAGACTAGCCACTTTAATAGTTACTACTAACGTCAATAATCGATTGAACAATCGATTATTAAACCAACGATAACTACGAAACTTAGTAGTTGTTACTTTAATATATAATTAATGTGCTAAAATAAATCATTTAAATATTAATTCCTTACAATTGTAAGGCATTATTTCTTAATTTGTAATATTATAATAAGTGCTAAAGTAACGGCTGCATTTCTTCGTATAGGGGTATTTACGAAGTTTTCGTCAGCATTGATATTACTAAAGTTATTAGTAATGGTATTTCTAATGTATATCAACTTTATGTCTATATTTGGAGTTGGGGAATATTGTATTGTAAAGGTTGACATTATCACTACAGTGTATCCAATCCGTAAACTATTTATGGGGTTATTATTTAATATGCGAGTTTTACAGTTATTGGAATCATATAAAATAATATGTAAAATTAAAAAGTATTATAACAATATTAAATATAAAATACACCAACATATCAGTATCACTGACTTGCGACATATTATATTATTAACACGCTACTTAAACAATTCTAAATACATACAAGTTGTTTCGTCATTTGTTATAGTACATATTCTACAGAAAAACTTAACTTGTGGCATCCTTAATCCGGGATCTCTTGGCACAGGACATGACCAATTCATAGCAGCAATGGAATGTTACCCTGTTGATATTATGGCAATAAATGAGACGTGGCTTCGGGCTGGCGAGGAGGCGCGCGCGCCCTCCCTACCTGAGTACCGGCTACGGCACGTGCCTCGCCCCGCCGGCCCGCGCTCTCGTGGGGGCGGCGTTGATTTCTACATCCGTCGTGGTATCGTTACACGCGTGCTAGATATTTCTACCTCATCGTCGCTCGAACAAATGTGGTTGGGTTTAAAAATTAATGGTTTAAGAATTGCAATAGGGACGGCGTATCGCCCACCCTGGTTTAATGTAGATGAGTTCTTGGAGGGTCTGACTGAGTCTATGTGTTGTTTAACGGAATATGATCGTATTATAATGTTGGGCGATTTCAATATAGATTATCTGGATAGGAATAACGCTAATACCCAAAAGCTAGTGTGTTTTGTGAACACTTTTGGTTTTGAGCAATTTGTCAACAAGCCAACACATATTACTACTCACTCTAGGACATTGATTGATTTAATTTTAGCTAATTGCAACGTTAATAAGGTTAATGTAATGTATATATCTGAGCTTAGTCGTCATGCATTTATTACATGCGAAATCAATGTCAAAAAACCTAAACCCCAACCAAGATGGCTGGTCTTCCGTCCTTTAAGCGATATAGATTTCAATAACTTTAATGCTGACGTTGACTCTATTGCATGGGAACGTTTGATCTGCGAAAATATTAATGATACTGTGAGGGCTTTTAATGACTCCATTTTACAAATTTATGACCGCAATGCTCCTTGTAAAACGAGAAGAATAAAAACCAACAGTTATCCCTGGATAACCCCGACTATTAAGAAAATGATTAAATTACGCGATGAAGCGCATTCCAGAAGTCATCTAACTAATTTACCTAATCATAAATTATACTATAAGGAACTTAAGTCAATTGTAAGTAGCGCAATGTACAGGGAAAAAGTAGCTTTCTTCGATACCTGTATTAATAAAAATATACATCACCCCTTTAGGTTGTGGACTAACATTAAGCGAAGTATTGTTGACTTTAACAAAAAAGATTATGTGTTACCCCAGCATTTTAATGATCCTAATAAAATCAATAAATATTTTCTCGATCTTTGTGAACAGCATCATGTGGATATATCTTCTCTTACCTATTTTGAGTTTAATAGATTTGGATTGTCCTCATTCGCTATACAACCAGTCACCGATGTAATGATATTAAATATTATAAAATCTATCCCAAATAATGCTTATGGTTTAGATGGAATTTCAAGAGACATGGTTCTATTGACACTGCCTAAGACTCTAGGAGTAATTGCTGCAATCATTAATGCATCTATAGTTACCTGTACTTTTCCTGACTTATGGAAGTCTGCTATCGTTAAACCTATTCCTAAAAAACCCAATCCGGTTGATATTAAGGATTTGAGACCTATTAGCATCTTACCTTATATGTCAAAGATATTGGAAAAAATAGTTAGTCTGCAGTTGACAAAATATCTTGAGTCTAATAACATCTTGCCAGTGAAACAATCGGGTTTCAGGAAGTCTCACAGTACATCAACGGCAGTACTTGACGTAGTTGATGACATTCTGAATGCCCGAGATGCTGGTGATGCTACTGTCCTTGTACTCTTGGACTACTCACGTGCATTTGACACGATTAATACAACTCTATTACTGTCAAAGCTTGCATACTATGGATTCGAGCCCAGTACCGTGAAGTGGTTTGCAAGCTATCTTAATTCACGATCACAAAAGGTTCAACTGTCCAATGATAGTAATTCTGTTACTTATTCACAAACATCTCTCCTAAATTGTGGCGTCCCCCAAGGCTCCATTTTGGGACCAATTTTGTTCAGTCTATATATTGCGGATATAGTTAAGTATATTCGAAGCTGTAAATTCTACCTTTACGCCGATGATCTCCAACTTTATATATCTTTTAAACCACATGATACTGTCTCTGCAATTAATGAATTGAATCGGGATCTTGAACGAGTGACTGATTGGTCAAAGAAGAATGGTTTGTCCCTTAACCCACTTAAGTCCAAGTTTATGATACTTGGATCGAAAATGCAAGTTGAGAGAGTGACAAATTGTAATCCTTGCGTTAAATTGGGGGATCAACTCTTGGAAAAAGTTACAGTTGCAAAAAATCTAGGCATTGTGATGGACAGCCAATTACATTTTGAAGATCACGTTCAATCTGTGGTTAAAAGCTGTTTCTACAGACTAAGGGTCCTTTATAAAATTCGCGAACATCTGAGTATAGATTTGAGAGTGAAAGTGTGTGAAAGCTTAATTTTGTCAAAACTTAACTATGCAGATACTGTAATTGGTGGCTGCCTTCTTTCCAGGACCAAAACATTAATCCAACGGGTTCAAAACGCATGCGCAAGATTCTGCTTCAAAATTCCACGTCGATCCCATGTCACACCGTTCTTGAATGTATCTTGTCTTTTAAAAATGGAAGCACGTTGCTCTCTGCATTTCGCCACATTGCTTTTTGGCGTTATTCGTAATAAAAAGCCTAAATATTTATATGACAAGTTGGTCTTCTCTGGACGTGAAGCTAGATTTGCATCAAGATTGGTTTGCCCTAGGTACAGATCGTCTGCTTTTCGTGGTAGCTTCCGCTATGCTGCTACGAAGTGCTGGAACAACATTCCGCCCCCACTAAGAGCTTCCCAGTCAGTTCAATCATTTAAAATGAAATTTAAAAAGTATTTACTTGAACAACAACTCAAGTAAAGTACCTACCTAGTAGTTTAGCAGCCAATTTTCAATTTTCAATGAAAATTACCGTAACCCTTTAAAGTCTAAATCATTGTAAACTTACCATTTAACATATTCCATCCTAATTTAAAGTCCATGCCACTAAAAACATAAATTTGAGAAACAATACATATTCAGTACAGTTTCTATATACGTATTTAATTTATTTTATTTATTATAATTATTTATTAATAAGTATATTATATAATTTTAGTTACGTGTTGGCTCCACGGAAGATCAGCGTTGCAAATGAATGTTTGTAACACATGCTGAGTGGAGACCATTTCGGTAGATGTAAGTTAATAATTTAAGGAAAATTTTATGTAAGAGCATTTTTTCTTGTATTCTACCGAATAAATATATTTGAATTTGAATTTGAATAACGGAATTTTAGAAGTGAAATCTTTTGTTTTTAATTTTATTTTTTGCATTCACAATGCCATATTTCTATAAGATATAAAATACGTATGTAAAAACCACCACGCCTCTCAGCCCTTTTACAATCCGGGCGAGTGCTCTGACCGCTGAGCTCGAAAGTCGTGAGTTCGAATTCTGCCTGAGGGCTCGGAGGCGTGGTCGCTTTTACATACGTATTTTATATCTTATATGAAAACTTCTTGATTTGAAAGTTAATGAAACAAAAAGCAACAGTAAAAAGAGACGGACACATATATTCATAAAATTGAACGTAGGAGAAAATGAGATAGGAAGAATCATGTACGTGTTTGTGTGCGCATGCGTACTACGCAAAATTTGAGCGAAGGCATCACAACAGCCGTGGTATTTAGTATACGTGTACGTATTATTTTTGATGGTTTCACTTCTACCACGTGTGAATTGCACACATGCTTTCTTTTATATATATATATATACGTATAATTTTTAATAGATATACGTAAATATGCGGACTATGCTTTGATTATGTTATTTGTGCGAGAAATTAATCCTTACGTTTGAACTCGAAATGGAGGATGGACAGATTTATTTGGCGTTATCAAAAGACGTGATTTATTTCATTGCCGATGGAAAAATAAGTAATATTTCAGTCTTCAAACACACATTGTTACAGCGAAATATTCGGTAATTTGTTAGCAACCGATCCATCGTCAGATTGCAGCTGCAACGGATGCAGCATCCCCGTCAGACTGATGGCTCACAAGATTGATGGCTCGCCGGAGTATGTGGGTGTATGTACCCCCGACCATACAATTTCGATGCCTCCTGCAATGTACGTGCCGGAAATGCGAGTATTAGTCCGAACAATTGGAATTCCTCACGTTTTTGTCGGGACTACCACCGTTCCTGCCAGTTTGAGAAAATTAAATTACTACTATATACAGCGTTGACGTCCGTTTGGTGCAACGGTAGCGATCCTGCCTTTCGCACCGATGGTCCTGGGTTCGAGTCCCATAAGGGGCGGAAGTTTGTGTGATGCATTTGTATCTAAGTCATGGGTATTTATTAATATTTCTATTAATATTAATTATTTATGTATGATATGTATGTCTATTCGTACGTCTAGCCTTACAATGCTTACTTTGGGCTATGCTAGTTGGTGTGATGGTAAGAAATATTATAATTATTAATATACTAAAAGTAATTCGGTTAAATTATATGACATTGCTATTTTTTATTTTAATAAATCAAAGCCTTTATTTACAAAAACATTGGATATAACAGTTAGATATGAATAAAACTTTTTTGTGCCTTGACATGTCTACCATTCAACAAAGTGAAATATTACAATATTATAATCAAATTAAATAAAAAAATATCTTAAGTATTTCACTGTCAGTATTATATTTGAAGAGCGTCAAATTATTTATCATTCCATCATTAAATCGTTGTTGAAAATATTAAAATAAATGAAAGAATTGATTTTAAAATAATGTGTCAAATAAATAAAAAATCAAATTTCATTCAATAGTTTTAAATTTATAATCACATTCATTAATTAAACTTTGCATAATCTAGTTTTTTATTTATGCACTGACAATTTATTATTGTCTGATAAATTATAAAATAATCAAATTAAAAGAAAGTTACACGATCTAACCATTTAAATAAATAATCCAGACTGAGATTGTAAAGATCATGTAAGGTCAAATCCATTGAGATTTAGTACAGATTTAATACCAACAGTTGGAGCCAGTGAGACAGTGGTGTTGTGAAATAAAACTTTATCACGTAGTAATTACCAGACTCTTGGACTCTTAGCTACCATAGACGCCATACGCGCTGACTATTTAGACTGAGAGTATTTTTATCTTTTTTAATATTCAAGATACTTTTAGCAGTTTGTGATATAGTGTGTTGATGTTAATACATACTTTAATCACTTATACTGGCATATGAAGTTCTGCTATTAAATATTATTATACTTAAACATTGTTATATCTGTTTAGAGAAAACGGTGGCAGTTTAGTGCATGAGGTAATGAATACTAATTCATTACCTCTTTGGAAATACTAAGGCCCTGAAACACGCTTGCAAAGTTATTACGTTTTCCGATTTAAATAAAAGTTTCAACGCAAGTTGGCAAGCGATCCCCGAGCACAGACACCCAGCAGAGTGGCATTATTGGGTAGTCCTGAGCGACAGCTTAAAAAACGTAACAGATCCAAATAAAATTGAATGTGTGACGATCCTACTTGTATATTATGGGTAAAGATGCATATAAGTAAAAGCGTTAACAGCATTTCTTAAATAAAGTAGTACCACACAATATATCACAGATTATCTTTCCAGTTAATCAAAATTGAAAATTACGTTAGCATTTACGGATAGCGATAAAAAATATATAAATTAACTTTTTAACTAATAAGTTATCACAAGTATCAGCATAAATTCAGTAAAGGGCTACACTGAGCGTAGGTAATCAAAATTAATATAATAATTACTCAATAATTTATCCATTTTATACCTCCGCATAGGTTAATTTTATTACTACTTTGCCAATTGTGAAATGGGCGAATTGTATGCGTCGTTAACCTATCCTCTCGCTTTAACATATATACAATGACGCCTTTTTCCTTAGGCAGAGATCACAGATTTCAACTTTTCAAAATCCCAACATATACTCGTATCTCTGGCTTCTTCAACTCGTCAGCTTTTTCATAAAAGCTCGTCGGTTAAGGGTGCTATAGACTTGGCCTTTTTTCAGGATATCTATTTGGACTCAGAATGTTCGCCTTGGTCTGCTTTAACCGACTTGCCCCTGCACATTTATCTTGTTAATTCAATCTTCTTTCGTTTATCCCCGCTACGTGTCCGAATGATCTAAAGATACCTTTTTTATTAAATGCATCAATTATTGAATGAAATATGAGCTAGCTTTTTTTAAAGGATACATTTCGAAGAGTGTGCTGAAAAATTGCACAGCCTTGTACCGCCGTCCCGATTTTTCCATCGGCCAACCACACTTACAAATAGACGCTCCCGTCATATGGTTGATATACCAAAGAGTCACACTAAAAGGTTTGGTTCCAACTTTAAGATTCGTACGGCTAATGAGAGACTGTGTTTCCTGGTAGTATTTAGGGGCCTTTAAGTCAAGAGTGAAGATACCTTCTAAGAAGGCGCGTCACATCCTAGATCGCATCATCGCTTACCATCAGGCGAGATAGCGGTCGAGCGCTTACCTATTAACGGTGAAAAAAGATGATGCGTTTTATGCGAAATTATGTTGCTGATTCGGTGTCAAAGGCAACACGTGTTGGTTATGTAATCATATAACGAAACTGAAACTTCTCAAAACAAATTGCTATCGCTTTGTTGCGGTGAAGTTTGTACACTAACTGTCCTTTCTATTCCTGTAGAAACTCTTATATTAATGTCCAACACTTTTAACGGAGTACGGAGTGTTCGTGACAAGCGGATCTAACGTCAGAACCACTCTGACGCAACTCCGAGCGCTAGTGTGCAGCGCGTATGGCGCAAAATGGCGGCGGACATTAGTAATCCGTTTGCATCGCGTGCGCATATTACGTGATCGGTGGAGTGTCAGTGATTTCTCGTTAATTTGAATGTGCCCAGTGTAATTATCTTATTTTTTGAATATATTTTAAAGTGACTAACGAAATGAGTGATTATTTAAAGCTGATATCTTTTTTTTCCTCGCCCGATTAACTACGCGTAACTACCTTAAGATTAACTATTTAAAATCATGGAGTCTTCCGATGTATATGATGGAAACTATGTGCCTTTACATTTATAATAATAATAATCCCCACATTCACACCAATTAGCCTAACCTAAAGTAAGCACAGTAATGCTTACTATGGATACTAGGGTAACAATTATGTATACATATATGATATATAAATAAGTAATATTAATAAGAATATATAAATACCCATGACTTTAGTACAAATGCTCGTATTCATCACACAAACATCTGCCTTTTCCGGGATTCAAATCTAGGACCGTCGATGCGGATGGCAGGATCGCTGCCGTTACACCAAACAGTCGTCAAAAGCCAAATCAAGTCGACTAATCCTAAAAATCCAGTAAATATTTATGACATCCTCCATTGACACAAAACGCTTTTAATTCATACTGATTTCAATTAAAATGTGTTGTTTAATGTTAACGTAGCAATTGGAAAAGGCTTATCTTCGTTAATTCCGAATATGACAGGCGTATTTAATATCTTATTACACTAACATGGACCCTATTAAGATCCGAACCAAGGGTCTATGCCACGTTACTGTACAATAGAAAAAAAATTAACAAATCTCAACATTGTACGGTGGGACCTGTTGTACTAGCATCTATTAATTGGTGTGAAAGTAAGAAATATTTGAAATATTCTTATTATTTGTGAAGAGAACCACCATACTCTCACGTCATCGAAGAAATTTATTAAAAGCCTGTGGGCCCTCGACTTCCAATAAACATTGGTCATGCAAGTATGAGGCGGAGCCTCCACCACAAAGTACAAAGGCTAGCACAAAAGCCACCGGTATTCATATTGGCCAACATTCTTGGCCCACTCCGAGCCACATCAAGACCTATGGGCTATAGATGCGAGCAATTGCTTAAATGTTTATGAGTTCCGTGCTGTTAATTATGTTTACTTTTTACTCGTATTTCTACATTTGAAGCCTTAATCTAGTAAGATCTAGTTCACAACATCGATGGTTTTAACATCGACGGTCTCTGTAGCGATAAAGCAACCATTGGCAAATTGGTTGTGCATACTTTTATATGACACATTTGGCATACTTTTACTTATCGTAATAATAGTTACTTACTTGTAATATTATTTCTTGTGGTTATTGGATAGTTCAATTTTAAAATCTTTCACATACATTTTTATTTGAACAACCATCAAGGATACTATGTAGTTTTTCACACTATACATGTGAAAAACTTAATGCTATGAACCGCTTAAACTAAGAGTCGCCTTACTTAAAAATTGCCACGGAAAATATAAAAATAAAAGCCTACAAAACAGAAGTCATCTTAATCTGTGTTAGTGACGATGAACTTATATAGGTAATATGCATACTTAAAATCACGCAAAATTAGGCAAAGATCGCAGATTTCCATTAACTACATTCCTGACATACATCTTTTTCAACTCTCATCAACTTTTTCATACAAGCTCATCGGGCTGGCGTACTATTGACCTGACCTTTTGAAGCGACGAAGCTCCTATACGGAGGTTCGGGCCTTCTCTGTCAGATTTGACCGTTACACGAGGGCGACAGATTTCGTACAGTTAAATTCCTATAGGGAACCAGCTGCCTGCCCACCTCAATGTGCGTCACCTTCTGTCTCGTTTTCACTCATGTCAGTGTGCATGGCTGGCGTTCGCTTCGTTTCTTTCGGGCGTCCCAAGACGGCACTGTTTCTTTTTCAGGACATCTTCTATTTGGTCCCTGAAAGTTCGCCTTGGTATACTGTTACCGACTTGCCTATGCACATTTGCCTCACATATTCTTGGTAAATATCTCTAGCCCTAACTCTCGACATGTCCAAACCAATTTTTATTATAAAATAAATAAATATTAAAATTATTGTTAAATTTTGAAAATTCGAGCTATGCGTTGGACTATACGAAACTTCTTGATTTTGTCGATTGAATTGAAACCATAGCATTCAATATCGTTTTTGATGTTTGCCATGGTCTGATGAACTGCTTTTTGTATATGCCATTTATATAAATACATATTTTTATTAGTAATCAAATGAAGTAAATATTTCTCACTAAGTAATTAGTAATTTATACACACTTTTGTCAACAACAACTTTAGCTGTACCAATAAAATAAAAATAAAATGTAAGTCAAGACCATTGTAATTTATTTATATGCTTCCGAAGCACGATGAATCTTAATATAAAAGATAAAAATACCGAGAATGGCTAGTTTTTCCTCCCCTTAAATTGTGTGGTACATTGAGTAGTATAAAAAAATTAACAAAACTACTTTTATTTTAAAGATAAATTTATTTTTGTACACTTCTAGGATGTACTTATTTGCAAAAGTGACTCAAAATCTACACTCATACGCCTCAAGCACCAACCACTGCGCCATCGAACTCTTGTATACATTTTCACACAATAAATCAACTGTAACTGTTTTTGAGTGCTTAAAGAAGATTTATTAAGAAATGCCTTGTTTGACAAAATACACTTGGGAGCAAATAAATCGAGCCACCCTCTTCAATATATAGTATTAAAGATCGAATTATTAGTATAAGAACTTACGCTCATTTTTCTTAAAAATTAGATGCAATTAAAACGGTAGTTGCAATATACCGGTCGCCATGTTCTCATAGGTAAGTAAATAAATTTCTATATACTTCGGAAATACCTTTTATGCTGCTGAACAGCTTAAATTCAATCTGCAAGCATATACACGTTTTCCGTGTCCCGATTTCAGTAGGTAATAAATAATATAACATGGGCGAATTCCGTCTGTGTACATCCATTTGATAGCAATAATTTGAACACTGATCACGACAACAATCACATTAAACATATGATTTACAATAAGTGAAACAATTTGACAACAAACTACCGTCACTTTAAAAGCTACTTAATAACCTATTGTAATATAATTCGCTCAAATGAGTACGAACCATCTTTATCTATATGTGTATATAACAATTCCCTGTCACAGTTTTTCTTGTCATTTTGCAGGATTTTTTCCCACTTAAGACATAGGATAGGTTTCATTTAATATATAACATAGCAAAGAGTAGCCGGGTCAACTAGTATTTATATAAAAATTCCCTGTCTCAACGATGTAGCCGCGATGAATTACGAAAATACTCAACCGATATTTTTTTTTACATTTTGCTGGATTTGTCTTAACTTAGGACATAGGATAGGTTTCATTTTAATTTATAGCACAGCAACACGTGGCCGGGTCAGCTAGTATAACAATAGAGATGAAACGTAAAAGATGGAAAATGCCCGATTTATTTGCTAGCAAGTGTAAAATGATTAAGCGGTTCGCCTCACGCGGACAGCTTCACAAGCAACAACTTGTGAATTGAGGCCATATTAGTGGTAGGTACACTTGAGCTGTGTTCTGCGGCGCAGAATACAAACTTGTATTAAAACCACGACCCATCGGGCGCGTGTTAGGGATGCGGTCAAAGTAACATCTACTTGGAATGTTCTCATTTGTTATCATTTAATATATGATGTTTGATAACATTTGAGGAGTGTGTATTATTCCTATATATTTTTTATTATTTTGAATGGATCCGCTCTTGATCCCAATTAAGCTCAGGAGCCAAGACAGGATCCACGATGGAAAGAGCTAACCCAGAACGTGCCTATTCACCCTGGCCTCGAAAACGGACGAGTTAGGTAGGACAGACGCAGGTAGGAGAGTTTCACTCCTTTGTCGTGCTCATTATGAAGGATGTTGAGAAGCGCTTGATGCGACAGTTAGGAATAGCCACAAAGAAAGGGTGGTAACCCACAGTGTGTGGATATCCGATGGAAGAAGAGTGATGGCGGTATGAGCATATGCAGCTCCTGAGCACACTCTCCAAAATACAATCTGTAGAAGACCGACAGACAGGCCACTTTGCGGCGGTGAGCTAAGGTGTGAAGCTTATATTTATATACGACTATATCTGTCTTGAAATTAATTTTTGGACAAATTTTGTAATAGATATTCGTTTTGTGACACTCATATCAATTCTAATTTTTTTTCAATTTTGTCCGTCTGTCTGTATGACCTTCCCGAGGGATAGAAATATCACTTTCAATCGGTAGTCTAGATTAACACATGCGAAGTCGCGGGCAAAAGTCTGTATTTATTAAAGTGAATATACCTATTTATTTTGTTTATTCAGATATGTAAGTATATTTATATTGAGTTCTTACACTTTCGCGCCTATCTCGTATTTTAATAAATTACCATAATCGGATAAACGACGCGATTATTCCTGTTTATTTTTTAATAAATCTTAACGTTTCGACTACTTTTCAGGATTCTTGATAACAGGATAATGTATAAAGGATATGACTGTTTGGTGCAACGATAGCGATCCTGCCTTTAGCACCGACAGTCCTGGGTTCGAGTTCCGAAAGAGGCAAATGTTTGTGTCATGAATACGAGCATTTGTGCCTGAGTCATGGGTATTTATATATATATATATTTCTCATTATTATAAATTCCTATATTATATTATATATGTACGTATGATATATGTTTATGTTTCCTTTACCGTAGTATCCGTAAATAAGAAATATAATTTTTATATAGATAAGGTACTACTTGTCATACACCGTACAATATTTAATGGACATGTTCAAAATTTCAAATTTATATATATTTTTTTGCATTTTAATTAGATATATTATTATACGATATCTACTATAACTGTGATCTATCTACCACCAGTTCACAAATTGGGAGGTTCGAAAACTATCGCATTAATAAGGAGATTGGCTGGTCCTTATAAAAATAAGTTTATCTGGCAAAATATGCCGCACACTGCAATCAATAAGATACAAACCTTTTTTGACTGTTGTTTTGATTCTATACTACTTCTTATGATCTTTACAAAAAATTATGGTTTAAAATAGGATCTTCACACATTTGCTCCGTCGAACTTACTATATTTCGGAGAGTCTGCAGCAAAATTGCACAGCCTTGTTCCGCCGTCCCCATTTTTTCATCGGACAACCAGACTTACTAATAGGCGTCACCATAGCGTTTTGGTTCCAATTTTGTAATCCGTACCGCTAAAGAGTAGAACTCTTTGCCTGAGTCTGTGTTTCCTGACAAATACAATGAAGGGGTCTTCAAGTCATGAACAAATAGATACCTTCTTGGTAAGTGCGTCACATCTTAGATCGCATCGTCGCTTACCATTAGACGAGAAAGCGGTCAAGCAGTTACCTATACACGATAAAAAATCCTCGAGATTTTGGGGTTATGATTTGTCGATTTTATGATTTTTGAGGATAGGATTTCGAACAATTGATGTTCGACTAAAGGTCATTTAATTTCAAGTGGCAACACCCCGGTATATCGACCCCTGCGGCAGGGGCCTTGCCACTCCTAGGGGGTATAATTAAAAAAAAATCTATGCAAAAAGTTTTCACTTTGTAAGTTTAATAATAAATTATTATAATATTTATAATTAATTATATATTACAATATTTATTTTAATATTTTAGCTATTTTTTTTTTTCGTTATTTTCAAAATCTTAGTATATATATTTAAATCCTTCTTCTGTTGTTACATCACACCCATGTCCTTAATATAATAGCTTTATTTCCCTCCACCCGAAGGTTGTCTGGTAGAGATCGCTCTAAGCGACCGTCTATTGTAGCACCCTTTCGTTCTCTATTTTTAAGCTATTTTTATATGTGTGTAACAATTTAGTATTTTTCATTTCATTTCATTCAATAATTAAATTAGATTTAATTGTATAAAATAATTATTTAAATGGTATTAGTGTTATATAAATCCTGCTCCTATCTCATTAGGTATTCAAACAAAGTGTCCGAGCCGGCGAGGCGGCCGGTGCAGGCAGACCGGATGCGAAACGATACGAGATGGAATCGACCGGAAATTAGGTTTTAAGCCCGTACACTGGGTAACGATGTAGACAGGTTTTACCCACTCGGGATTCTACATTTATAAAAAACAAAAAACGAATGTGCTTTAGAGTGGTCTAAAGCTGTATGTGTATAATGACGACTGAAATAAAACTACTACATACATTATACATATAGATAGATAGATAGATATATTTAGATATACGAAACGTAACTCTCTCTCTTTCTATCTTCACTAAATTATATCTCCCTCTCGACTTCCGTTCGCCTCCCCGATCACACTTTTCGTAACGCTCTCGTTAGCTCACTCCCAAGTCAAGCGTGTATAAAGAAGTTTTACTTCAAAAAATGTATGAAACACGTGCTTCGTAACTTTTACTATGTAATGTTTTTGTAGCACAAATGATCGCTCATGACAGTTGAGTTGTGCGTCTCTTTAATGCGAAATAATTTACCTATTGATAATCCTAGCTTTGAATCAATAAATTTATTTTTGCTGTCGCAAATAAAACCATGACCTACACAAGTTCAACGCATGTTACTGAATAGTGCAATGAAAGCAAAGCAGCCGTCAGTGTTCTGCATAGATATTATAATAATAGAGTTGACATTTAATATAAGGTTTAGTTTAAACATTTCTTAATTACTGTTTAATTTTAATAAACTCTTCACTTAGTGTAAGACACTAAGTGTAATCTTAGTTTATTCAGATATTATATTACAAAATTGAACATTGAGTTAATAGGATTTCAGAAAAAAAATTATTATAATTATGGATACTAGGGTAATGGTTATGCACACATATACGATACTTAAATATAATACTTATAGAAATATATATAAATACCCATGACTCGTATTCATCACACAGACCTCTTCCCCTTCCGGAACTCGAACCCAGAACCATCGGTGCGAAAGGCGGGATCACTACCGTTGCACCAAACGGACATCAACACACTTATTAATGAATGTACAAATAAACTTCTTATGTCTTTGTTTTTTAAGAAGAATAGCTGCAAGAAACTTTTTAAATTTCAATAAGAACAAAGATACAAATAAGTTACAGTAAACAGTCTAAGACTATTATCACAATAACAGCTGCATTATTTCTATTATTATCTTCTTATCCTCAATGCATTACAGAACCGATTAAAAGATGATTTAATTGCTAAATGCCTCTATTCTCTCTAATTAAATATTGATGCAATGATCAGCCCAAATTTAAGTATAAGGGTCTAATGTGAATATTTTTTCTTCTTTTTAATTAAAAAAAATATAAAAATTATTCATAAATAGTAATTGAAAAATGGGCAGTCCTTGCCTTATTTGCTGTGTCCGTAAAGGGCGACTAAGTGTTTTAAGTTCCATTTATATTTTAAGACCAGTGTACGCTTAGTTGGCAATAAAGATTTTAATTTCATTTCTATTATATCGTAACTCGGAACTACACTTAATAGACGAATGAGGAGAGCGGGGCTTAACATTGAAATTGGATTTTTATCAAAATACAATGCATGTCCTACGTATTATATTGTCATGCCTAGTCCAGGTCCATAAATGTTCAGCCTTTATTTCTCACTTATTTCAGCAATAAAATTATTCATTTAAATAAAACAGCAAAAAAACGCGTCTGCCAGCATTTCGATAGTTCAGTGCTAAGAGCTCTCGACCGGATAGCGAAAAGTCGTGGTTTCGAATACTACCCGAGGCTCGGAGGCGTGTGATTTATATCTTATTTAATTTCTACCCTGATAGGAAATTATGGTATTCCTCTTAGATAGAAAAGGTTTTACGGTTAATTAATGTCAATTTCAAATGGTCTGAATTAGTTTTCTGCGCAAGAAAAGTTGCGTAGTAAAGCTTATAAAATTGTGTTGAAAATTTTCTCCCAAGTAGGATTTGAAGTGGAATTCTTATCGCATTTTAAAAAAGCACAAACATATTTGCAAGAGTCTTAAATATCCGAACGCTATGTTCACTGAACCACAATCCTTTACCTAACCACGTACTAACATCAAAGTAAGCCCGATACACAAATTTTAGATGTAGAGGTTTTTACGCACGTTTACCGTGACAATCGTTTACAAATCCTTACATTCTAGTTATGAGAAAATAAGGGCGCCGTCGAACGGTTCGATCCCGCCGTTGCCGCGTTGAGATGCAAATGCAAGCATTAGGCGGCTGATCACGCGTGCAGTAAACAATCTGCGGCATCCGGCACACGGCACCGCCGGACCGGTAATCCAGCACGCGCCGGCCCCGGCTGTTCACCGCATGAATATTCACCGTAGCACGAGCATATTAGCTACCTTTACACAGAGCCAACTCTGGAATTCCACATACAACATTTTGCTATTTCAACTCTTCGCTAAAGTCGCTCTTTCAAAGTTTATGCATGATATTATTTGTGGTCATTAGTGAAATGAAAATATGTAGCTTACTTTCTCAAAATCATAGCAAAGTGCAGAAATCGCAGACACCGGCACCTTCACCAACTACTCTATATGTATTTCGCCGCCACACGGAGCATCCTCAGATATTGCGCAGTCTATCAGCTCCTGATGATGCTCCGAGTGGGGACGAAACATGTGTAGTTTGTGAAGGTTCCGGTGTCTGCGTGAATGGATATGGACTTCCGCCAAGTAACGCCTAATTCTATCAAATTATTAAATGTGATGTTGTAAATTGACGTATTCCATGACTCCGTTCATAAAATTCGTTTCATAAGGTTCATAAACTTCACAATCACATAACCTACCGTAATATCTAAATGTAAATATAATAACAAATGTACCTAATGTTATTCCATAAAACCAAATACGTATTTTATATAGATACTTATTTTGCATGTTTATGTTTCTATAATGTATAATGTAGATTTTATAAAAATATGTTTTATATACGAAGGTCGACAGTTTTCCGACCGTACAGCGTAAAAAAGTTAATCACTCCTGCTACGGGTTCGAGGTAGGCGGAGTCAGTTTTCAATATAATTTATTAACATAGAATCTTAGTCACTTGTACTAACACCATTAGATCTCTGTCATCACGAATAATATATCACGATTTAAAAATGAAACACTGTTTAGTAATTTCGACAAATTTCCAATTTCATTCTAAATTGATATCAAATATCAAGGTCAACTTTAAGTGGGTTAGATGTTTCACCTATAAGTCAGATTCAGTCATAAAATGCCAACTACATTTATGAAATTTTGAATTCCGAACAAGCTACGGACTTTAATTAATGAACTAAATTTAATGTATGTATTTAAATTAAACAACTTTCTTACAGATTTTGCGCATAATTTACTTTATATTTAATCCTGACGTTTCGACTCCTTTACAGGAGCCGTGATCGCAGGATGATTAAGGCAATGGTCATCATATATATTCAACTACCTTCACAATATTTTAATCGGGCACGTTCCTAACTGTTAATTTTTGAAGTTATACTTCTTTAGGCGCGTTATGAAAAAATGATGTGAGTGAAATTGAAAGATGCGCGGCATCACTGTGACACAAAATTATCATGTTGAAGTTGACCGCTAATTTAATGTTAATTGTAATTTATCGTGTCTAGGTGTTAATGGTACGAACGGTAAAGAAGTATAAATTCTTACGTGCGTACATAAGTACACACAACAGTTTGTTTTATATTAATCAAATTGTTTTATTTCGCATTTTATGTAGCCATTGATTTATCACTACGATTATTTTACTTTCTCATTACTGAGTCTACCACCAGTTTGAAAATTAGAAGGCCCTTCCGTGAAGAACTGGCGAAAGAAACTCGGGCAGGGGACTGAGCTCCATCTTACTTTTATAATTCGCAAAGAGAGCTAACTAAATTACTGGGTCTTTCAATATGTGTCTTTGGAGATAATAATTTTTTGATTATTGGATCCCAAGCAGGTGGAACGCTCCAAACTTCATCTCTTTTGAAATTAGAATGTTTCCTGATTTAAATAGCCTCGCATTGTTTCCTAGGAACAAATATTTGTTCCTTAACGAGAATTCGAGGTTTATCAAATAGAATGTAGTGGTTTTCAAGAAAACAAATCGAAATGGTTCGTGTAATATTACACATGGCTGCTGCTGCGTGGCCAATTCTTATTTCTTTGAAGTTGCCGCGTGTCTAGATTCTATGATATAATTATAACATGTCCTACAAGTCTAAGCGTGAGATGTGAAGTGAGACAATGTCGCGCGACGTCGTGCTATGTTCTTAGAGATACGAATACACGGACGTGACTGGAGTCTTTTGTCTCGTGAATGCTATAAATTCGAGACATGCTATATTTATTTCGGTTCGATTTGGTTTGTAACAGATAGTTTTATTGGCAAATAACGACATGTACAGATCGCTGGGTTAAGTTTGTTCATATAAATAAAAATCAATGTTTATATTGTATTTATTTTATTGCCATACTTTTATAATATATATAAAATACGCCTGTAAAAAGCAAAACCCACGACCTTTCGCTATTCGGGCGAGTACAATACATGTAAAGCTATTTTTAATGTTATATAAATATTATGAAAATGTAATTTAGAATTAAAATATAAAGAATACTTTTCTTATGTAATTCTGTTATGTTATTTAATGTTAGAATGACAATCTGAAATTAATTATTAACAATTTTTTTTGCATCTACATTGTACCTTAATTACCGTGTTTGAAGCAAATGAAGCTGATGAGAGTTGAAGAAGCGAGAGATGTATATCAGTATCGTGGAAAGTGGAAATCTTGGGAAAATGCATGATTTTATGTATGTATGTCGAAGCACATTATGTTATATTCGTGGCGACTACTTTTCAGGGACCATCAGCCTGAGGTAGAAACGTCAGAATTAAAGAAACGCTAAGCAAACAAAGACACTTATGTTATCCACAAAAAAACGAGTGTGCTTTAGATCACACGACTGCAGCAAAACTTCTTTAGCTCCATCTACATAGACAATGTGTCAGTGTCGGAGCCTTTAATCATGTCAAATATGGCATTTTTTATCTACAAATTGCCCCTTAAAATTTTGTTTTTCTCTTACGGTTATAAAATGGCCGCCATTTTGTTTTCTTGGTAACCAAGACCTAGGCTCTCATACTAATTCGACCACCACTACTCATGTTAATGTCCTATCAACATTAAAAAGGTGTCATTTGATAGCTAAACATGTAGACAACAGTTACACAGCCATCATGTTTCAATTGTCATGGAATAAAAAATAGAAAAAACATTATTAAAGAAAAACAAATAGATCCTTTTTTGTGTATTTTTTTAATTATTGGCTTTTTGAGAAAAACCAAATTTGTGAGGCAATTTGTCGATAAAAAATGCCATATTTCACACCAAGGCTACAACACTGGTGACGGGACACATTGTATAGATATAGATTAGATTTACGAAACGTAACTGGCTACGAGAGAAAGAGAGAAAGAAAATGTGCGCTCGCACCTCTCTCTCTTGCCCCTATATTAACGTAACACTCTTTCTTTCTATCTTCAACTTATATCTCCTTCTCAACGTCTCGCTTGATCACACTTTTGGTAACGCTCTCGTCACGCATTCACCAGCTTACTCCCCAAGTCAAATGTGCGTAAACAAGTTTAACTTCAAAAATCGTTTCGAATACGTATATATCATTCAAGGAGTATGTGCAAACTGGCTGCAGAGATAAAAGGAAAGAGTCTACGCTAAAGTTAAGATTAGGTTTGAAAGCCGATAATAAAATAAAACAGTCCATTCACAATAAACCGAGCTGCCAGGATTAAAAACGAAACGAAAGCTCTTCTCTTCATTCTGGCTTATGGATGTTTCCTTTGATAGAAAGGGATAGCCTTACTTACACCTGTTGGTTACCTGTTGTCTGTCATCTGTTCTAATGTTATACAACTATGCTAATACATGATTTGCATACACACAGGTAAACATGGACTATTTGACAATGAAAAGCAACATTTTATGTGATAAATTATCTTAATAGAAAAATTGAACCCGCAACCTTTGGATGTCTGGTACAAGGCTATCCCAGTTGCGGGTGCGATTCCCGCCTGAGAATTAACTTGTGAGCCGAGTCGATTTTCTATAATAACATCGTATATGTAGCCTTATTGGTGTGGACGAAGGAAATATTATTTTGCCTTATTACAATAATACAATGTGTGGATATGATTGTTTATTATTGCAAATAATATTTCTTACATTCACACCAATTAGCCTAGCCCAAAATAAGCGGTGTAAGGTTTATAACGGATAGACATACATATACGATACATAAATAAGTAATATTAATAAATAGATATATACATATATATATATATATATATATATATATATATATATATATATATATATATATAAAACCCATAGTTTAGGTACAAATGCTCCTATTCATAACACAAACATCTGCCCCTTCTGGAATTCGAACCCAGGACCGTCGGTGCGATAGGCTGGATCACTACCGTTTCACCAAGCGGTCGTAAATAGAGAAACATTTAAATGCGCCAACTTAATATAGAGTAAGTATTTATATATTATTTGTTTGACTGTGTTACGAATACAATGCACCTTTTAATAAATAAATAAGTGTTATTTATTTAGTACACAAACAGGTAACAGTATTAATCCATTTAAATGATAATAAATTAAATTAGATAAGTACTAGACTCTAACCATTAACAGCGTACATAGCAGGCATAAGCGGATGAGTTACCAAGCTGAACAACATAGACTTAAATATGTACATTTAAAATTACGGAATAACATTAAAATTACAATGAGGGTTAAAACAAAATATGCGCTATTTGTTTAAAATTAAATTCATTATATTGTTTTAAACTTTCATGGTCACCAAAATTTAATAGTAATATAAGTTTTTTACGGGATTGCTACCATGTACCTTGTTTTTGAGTTTCCGATATTTCGGCACTGTTGCAAGTGCCATGATCACGGACGTACGGACGTCGTGAATCTGTTGAATATGGTAGCAACTGCTACCATATTCAAAATTCCGCGTGGCCTACTCTTTTTAGTTTTACTATTAATTTTTGAGTTACAGAGATCCAAATATTTTGTGGTGGATACTTTATGTAATCAGCTTTACGGTAGTATTTTTCGGTTGGTCTTAGCTTCATTATGTAGCGAGAAAAGGCATTTTTATCTAAGAGGCAGATTTATTTTTCACAATTTATGCAGCATTGGGACTGTTGAGAGGCGTGGGGCGCGCGGTAGCGGACTCACAAGTGGTTATATGATATTTTTTTACCTTGCAAAACTTAGTCCCGCCTAAGAATAAACATGCGAGACAAGTCGATCCTTTTAAGTACAATTCTATTTAAAAAAAATGTTAATTAATTAAAGGACAATGGGAATTTCTGTCCTATTAGCGGCCACCGATGAGTGTGGTATCATTTGAAAGAGGAATTAAAGTGGAACATCTTTTGTTAAGGTGAACCATTGCAGGCTGTTTTGGAAAAAAAATATTGATAAAAACATGTTATTTTGCGATATATTTTACACTCCAATAAAAATGTTTTATTTCAAACAATTTATTTTTGACTCTTGAGTACAAGAGTCGCTAATTCTTCAGCACGTTGTATGTATCAGAATTGCCGAAATAGATAGATAGATAGATAAAAGCTTTATTTCCTACTTTACACACACACACATATATTAACAAAAATAAAAAATAATTACATCTTAGGTAGAACACAAAGTCATCCTTAAAACTATGTGTGTGTGTGCTGCAGCAGTACGCAAGGGTCGCAGCTCAGCATCATGTTTACCCGCATCGCGAGTAAATTGCTGATTTTCAGCTACAACCACGAGTGACCAACAAAGACGATGACCAGCAACATCAGTGTGTGTGATATTTTAAAACATATATAAAATAGATGCTCAATAATAAAGTACTTATATAATGGTGAATGTGTAGCATATTTTTATATATTTAATAAGTGTTAAGTATATGTCTATTATAAATAAATAAATAAACTGTGATGGACATTATTAGGGACATAAACGGACAACATCATTAAAAAACCATGGGTAATACAACTCTACCTCGAATTTCGAACAACATCTAAGTAACATTTTTGATTCATTTTAATTTTTATATTCCAAATGCTGCAAGAGTTTGCACACATCACATGCCATCAAATGATTGGGATCAAATAATAGATAGCCCGCACTTGCTGCATGATTTTAACGCTACGCATTTCATCGATATGATGAATCTCATGAAAATGGCAGCGCTGCGAGGTTTGGTGCTAGATTTTGATCACATAGATGATATGGACATTACAGAAATATACATAAGAGTCGGTCTAAGTCGTGACCAATTCAAAAATATTATGAACGGACACCTTCATTGGCACGTGTCACTCGTCTTAATACAATCTTGGCGGCTTATTTAATGAAATTGAGAAGCGGTGAGTCTAACGAGAGGTTTGCGAATCGGTTTGCAATGAGCCGACGGACTTTCGAAAGGTATCTTAATACCGCGAGAGATGCCCTGACAAGAGAATTTGTTCCTCAACATCTAGGGGACGACCATATTAACAGACAAGAGGTGGCTGCTCGGAACCTTTTAGTGCCTAACGCCCTATATGGATCTTCAGGAGAGGAAAGAAAACCTATTGTTATATGTGACGCTACGTACGTCTACATACAAAAGTCGAGCAACTATTTGTTCCAAAGATTGTCTTACAGTCTGCATAAGTTCACTAACTTGTTAAAGCCCTTCGTAATGGTATGTTGTGATGGGCATATTATGGATATATTTGGTCCTTATGCAGCCAGTGCTTCAGATGCAACCATCATGAAAAACATGATAGAAAACCACGAAGACGTTTTTCACTGGTTTTTTAGAGAGGGAGACGTATTTATATTAGATCGTAGTTTCCGCGATGTTAAAGAGGATCTTCAAGGTCATAGGACAGGTGACCAACCCAACTTGGCAGATTTCCCAATATTGAATAAAGAAGACGTTATTTTGCCTTCGGTACATACCAGCTCAAGTTAGCTCGCAGCTACTATGCAGAACATGTGCGGCAAGGCCTAATTAATATAAAGGTGTATAGAGACACTGATATATCAGGCCTTACCGAATATGGTATTATCACCACAAATGCTTGGTTGCTGCGCAGCCGCATTCAATCGCGTCATGTACGTTCAAAAACGTATTACTCCTATATTCTTATAGATTGTAATAAAAATGGTAGAGACGCAATAAATAATTATTATTGTAGTTGCATAAGTGGTAAGCGCACCCTAGGATTCTGCGTCCATGTGATGACCGTGGTGTGGTACCTTGGGTGGGCAAGAAACCAATCAACCAACTGCAGAGTTTTTAAGCGAAGTTATCATAGATCATGAAAACCAATAGCTGCAGCTATTGGTTTTCATCATCAAAACCAATATCATTGGAAAAATATTTGAATATATAACTTATATTAACATCTTGTTGTTAATATTTTTGAGTCCAATGCACAATCCTTTTCAATAGTATTTTTTCAATATTCTAATATGAAAAAAGCACTAAATACGTAATAATATAATATTATTATTTTTAATTTATTAAGAATTTATTTACAATTAACATTAACACCATAATTACAATACTATAAATAAAAAACTATAGGCAGATATATATAGTATGTATATTACAGTACTAGACTATTTTTTTAATTATAAGTTGTGTTTCATAGACATTATATTTCATTTTTCGTGTAATTAATTAAGGTTCATAACTTTTTTCCAAAATACTCCACAATGAAATCCTTTTATAATCATAATATATACATCAGTACCTTTCAAAAAATACACACTTCATGGATGGCCGCCGATGGGACATGCGCCATACAAATTTGATCATTCTCCTTTGCTAAATAATTGATGATTTCTAGATCCTCGCCGATAGTGAGTTCTAAGAACTTATTGATTATATACCAAAATACATGAAATGTAACTTGTTATCGCTGAAGGAATTCGATTCTCATATATCTCAGTTATAATAATACTAATAATATCTCTTACATTCAAACCGATAAGCCTAGCCCAAAGTAAACATTATAAGGCTTCTGTTATGAATACTAGGGTAACGGATAGACGTACTACATATATCATACATAATAACTAATATTCGTAAAAATATATATAAATACATAGGTACAAATGCTCGTATTCATTACATCTGCCCCTTCTGGAACTCGAACTCAGTACCGTCGGTACGAAAGGCACGATCGCTACCGTTGCACCGAACGATCGTCATCAACAAGAAGTTACTATTATTTCATATTCATTTCAGGTTAGCTAAGATTCTGGCCTATTCATACGCGGGTTTTTGGTGGGTATACCTCCAAACCTTTACCGGTCATTAGCCGGGTAGAAGTATGGATGGGAGTCCTACATAACTTCGCCGTTTAGCCTCAACTCCGTTTAAAAAAAGGTTAGGTTAGGTTAGGTTCTTTTTTAATTTATAACCAGCCAGAAAGCTATGCTAGGTGTTATAAAATTAGCACTTAAGAATAAGTAACAGATTAGGTATAACAGTATCGTGTAACAAGTACATAATCACATAACACACTCATACCGCCATCTCCCTTTTTCCATAGGACATCCGAACGCACTGCGGGCTACCACCCTTTCTTGGTTGCTTTTCCTATCTGCCGCACCAAGCGCTTCTCTATATTCTTTATAATGCACACAGCAAAAGAGTGGAACTCCCTCCCTGCGTATGTATTTCCGATAACCCGTCCGTTTTTAAAGCCAAGTTGAATAGGCACCTTCGGGGTTAGCTCGTTCCATCTTGGGTCCTGTCTTGGCCCCCGGGGTTGTTCGGAATCAAGAGCGAACCTATTCAAATAATAAAGTGAGGAAAACTCGTGTGAATTTTTAGATAAGTTTTATATAAAAACAACAGTTGATGAAGTGGCACATTTAATCCTCCGCTAAACCTCAATCCGTAAAGATATTCCTCTAATGAAGCTGGTGCTATAGATATACTGCGTGTAAAATTAATCTGATTGGGTCGCGGAAGGCCTTATCGGACGTCGCGCCCTCGGGAAATCATCGCTCCGAAGAAGTATTCGTTGTAACACGTACTTTTATTGTACTATATTGTCAATTTTTCAATTTGTCCCCAGTCTCGTTAGAAGATAAAGATAAAAGTATTTTTATTCAATATCAACATTTACAATGCATTTATTTAAAGTCAACTATGCCACGGCTTCGCAAGTACGACGGGAGCACTTGTACCGAAGAGAAGCAGCAACAAACTCGGCAAGGGCTATTTTATTCTCTCTTTTTTAAATTAAGAAAACAAGAAAATGCATTAGAAAATTACCTTTATAAAATATTAATTAGAAGTATAGTGCTTAAAGCAAAGGCCCTTAACTTCACGAGATTCGCGGTATAGCTTAGTCTATATGTATGTATTAAGCCATTATAATGATTCTTGTAAATGTCGCTCTTCGATGTACAACCAAGAACTAACAAGAGCTAACAAAATCATTTTTAATTTTATCTACTCTAATACTATAATACAAAGATTCTAAAACTGAAAACAAAATGCTTATGACAAACATTACGTACAGGCCAAAAATAATAAAAAAAAAGTTTCATTACGATACAGGTCTTGTATGGACACCTGTAACATAATATAACTTTTTAATCATAACGATACACCTATACAACCTCCAGCTGGACCAAGGAGGTTGAACCTCTACTTTAAAAAGGTTTCAATGAGCGAGTCCGCGACGACGCAACACGCATGCGCAATCGATGTTTGCACCTTTGCGCCAACATTTGACATTTAAATAATTTTTGTTATATTCAGCGTTTTATTTGCAATATTGTTTTTCGTATTATAGTATGAGAGTAGATAAAGTAGTGTATGACACTGTGCATAACTTGGTCTTATAACACTCGTGTGATACTCTAAAAAAACTCGCCTACGGCTCGTTTTTTAAAACACACTCGTGTTATAAGAACCCTTATTATGCAACAGTATCATAAACTACTATAACAGTTCTTCTGCAGTTTAAGAAAGTCTTTAAAAAACCGGAGGACTTTACCGTATCTTCACGCTTGAAATGCGGTTTGGAAATCTCAATAAAATTTATAAAAACAATATCTACTTTACTCTTGCAAAAAACAAGTACTAAGTTTCGTCGTTTATTTAGTACACGATATTACACGGTCTAACAGCTCGTGATGATGATATATGTAAAGCCGAAATAAGTGTAGAGTAGTCGGTAAAGGTGCAAGATGTGTGGCTGCCATGGGATCTGCGGTATAACCATTTATTTGGCTCGTTTTCTGCGAATGTACGCTAGATATATTTGTCTTTATAAATGAATATACACTTCCGTCGCCTGATTCTATCAAATCACCACAGACAAAAACCATAATTCAGAAAACGAAGTAAAAATATGACAATTCGCTCCATTATAATTCGGCGCCTGTTACGACACTCTCGAGGGCCTATATTCAATTAAATTCAAATTGTTTATTGCATTCCATAAGTACAATAAGATGTTACAAAAATAATGACTTTTATGGGTCCTGTGGGCCATAAAATGTAGTAAAGAAGGGGCCTTTCACAATATTTGTTGTTATAATTGGGAAAAAAAAGTGTTAAACAGAAAAAATACAACTCAAATAAATTAATTTCAGTTCTTAGGTATATTACATAAAATTTTTTATCAAATGAAATCAAATTCTTAATAAATAAAATAAAACATATTGAGAATAATGAATTAACATATGACAATAATTCAGGGGACACAAGTTAATTAATACTGAAAACCATTTCGATATAAAATTACCTAATATTTAACTTATATTATTCATATACGACTAGAGTGATATATGTAGTGAATAGTGCACACATCTGCCCGTACGATAGTACTACGAGGCTTGAAGACTAATTACACGGTTATCGAGAGACGAGACGTGAAGCATACAGCACGAGAGTCTCCAAGCTGTTACTTATTTCTTCAAAGCGAGGGATTAGACGCGCGACGTGGCAATACAAATCTGGTGTTTCAAATACTATTATATACGGTTTCACTTCACGGACTTACACTCGGTTTTAGTAAGCTATACGTATATACCAGCTGACCCGGTCACACGTTGCTGCGGCTGAAATTATAATTTGTTATTTGTTTCTCTAATATATAAAATATGTGTGTAAAAAAGAACTACGCCCCCGACCCCTCAGTTGTAGGTGTTATAAAAATATTGCATTGTGAATGCAAAAAATTAAATAAATAACACATTGTTATTTCTTTATTATAAATGGACATTGTTATGCAAAAACACCCAAAAACATTTTGATACTTTCAAGTTAAAATTTTAATGCAGTTATTTAGACATGACTTTGTCACCGGGAACGTTATTAACGTGAAGAGTCATATAATTTACTGTATTTTCACGGCAATTTCAATCAATTAATTTATTATAAGAGATTTTCTTAATTTAATTAAAAATATTAATTTCCATCCGTGTTTTTAATTGTCGTTTTGATATTCTATGCAAAACAGGATCCAAATGTATTTTTTATTATAAACTAGCGGCCCGTCCCGGCTTCGCACGGGTGGTGGACTAAATTCTTTAAATTTTTTCTATTATTGAATATTTTACTCGTAAAATATTTAATAATTTTAATATTTTGCGATCTAGCGTCCGGTAGACGAACAACTTGCAATTAACGCGTTGCTTTGGTAACGCATATACAATAGAAATAGACAGACAAAGAACAAATTTGTAATCTTAGATTATAGATTAAAATTAAACCTATCCTATGTCCTAAGTCTGAACAAACCCAGCAAAATGAATAAAAAATCATCAAAATCGGTCGAGTAGTTTTGAAGTTCATTGCTGTCAAATACTGTGACTGGAACTCTCTGGGCAGAGTTCACAGATTACCACTTTCTACGTTCCTGACGGTTAAGCTCGACAGTTAAGGGTGCTTAACTAATTAGTAGCCTATATATTTATAATTATCATATACCTAACTTAGTAATAATGGATTTTTCCTACATAATTTCATTTCCAATTTTATCCCTTCAAGATTTACTTTTGCAACAAAGAAGCAGCTTCAAAGAACAATCTATCTGTGTGGGAGCAATTATTAAAATAAAGCTCCAGGCGTGGAAAGGTAAGGAACGTTAAAATCAATTTAGTATTTCTTTGTACAACACACTCCTTCAGTTTGTATTATTATTTAATCACTCTGACTCTTCAAAAACGTTTTATTTTAACTATAATTCAATTAAGAAATTACAGAATCCCTTTATAAACTTTCATCCCCGATCTGACCCTGGAGCGTGGTTTTTCCAAAACGCTAAAACGTGTCTTAAATATTTTAAATTAAGAGCTTAAACAATAAACTTCATCCTGTCGCTTTTAGGTGTCGGTGTTATAATTTATCACAAACGTGCCAAATAAAAAAAACAAACTTCAAAAAAATATTGATAATTTTCAGCTTTCAACAAAATTTCACTTCACAAATATCAGATTCACATTTTCTTTACGTCAGTTCACACCATTTAAATACATCACGAGTTTTATAACACATATAATCCCTTATATAATTACGTTAATATACAGTTTATTAAAAAGAAGTTTCTCTATATAACATTGAAAAGTGAGAGCGAAGTACATTAGTAATCACTCTCTCTGCTCAGTTCACTCCGTTGGTTCAAATTCTACTCAACGACTTTTTTGTATAGGCTCGCAGACGTGATTGAACAAAATTGATTCCTTCAACAAAAGAACCCTCAAAAACATTAAAAAATAAAAGAATGAACGGCCAATGCATTATATTAAGGAATATGTATTAAAGAGGTTATAAAATAAAAATAGTTTTATTTCTTTACAATTGTCAACAATATTAAAACATATCGGTTGGGGCCTTCTTTTATTTAAGTATTACATATTTGTGCTAGAGGACTACAATCGAATTTCTGTATCTGAGCGATAGCTACTTTACATAACATTGTTTTTTTGTGACGTTCATATCTTCACCTTCTAGCTTCAGCATCAGATCAGCTGCATGTCATCATAATATAACATTGTCACGCGATATACAAATGCATGCAAAATTTCAGTTTCATCGGAAACTGGGAAGTGTGTACATTTAACTTGCAAGATTTTATTACAGACATCGGGACAGGTGACATAAAAGCTGGTATGACTAGGTCGATGCAGTCGCATAAAGCTTCGCTAGCACCATATATTGGAGCGGAGCGTTATACTAAAAAAAAATCAATTATGTTTAGTTAATTCTAATATTCTAAAATTCTAAAAGAATGAGAACTTTCAGAAAGCACTCGCTTTTTGTTTCAATGCAAAATCCCATAGTGGTTTTTGGTGATAACTTTGTTATTTTTGCGAATTTCAAAATTTGGTCGCCACGATCTAGTCCTAAACCTATTGATTCGATTCCACACAAAAATTATAAAACCGATCAAGAACTCGAGAAGTTATGGCGTAACATACATTGCGCCATTGAAGCTGATCCATGGGAGCTCCGCTCCAAATAGTGGAATGATATTAATTGCTGTGACAGAAAAATGTGTGTCGGTAAACAGCTGGTGTCACTTCAAACGTGAAGATTAGAATCTCCTCAGCAGCCAATGTGAACAAACGTGGAAAGGTTTCCGGTGTTTAAACAGACTTTTTGACGGAAGCGGGAAGCGTCACTTTGGTGATTTTGTTTTTCTTGTTAAATTTTGTGTTGTGGTGAATATTAGTGCGTAATAATGGTGGATTATTAACCATTAAGTGTTTATAAACATACCAACGTGTTGACAAGTGGAACAACGCAACGGAAGTTGTCTTTTCCTGTTCCCTCAAGGAGTCGCGAGAAGGTTTCAGTATAACCCCACACTGAAATTTAGGGAAAGATATATTTCACTGTTCATTCATCATTCATCGATCACCTATCATTCAATGGCACTCATCATCTAATTAAGAAACGAAATTACTCAAGAACTGGCAGTATGGCCAATCCCGAAAAGGACGAATATATAAACTACTACTGCTTCGAACAGCGCCACTACGGCTGTAACCGAAACTAATATTCAAAGGGTTAAACAATCCCTGGTATAATTGTATCGCCAAATTCTTTTCAGCCCTATTTGACATTTGGCATACAAACTTTAGGCATAATTTCATATAAGCTTGCTTGCTGGTTATGAATATAAAATATCTAACTTAACATAATCTGCAATGTATGTCAAATGACGCCAGGCAATTAGATTAAATGTATTTATAAGAATCAAATTATTTTAGATGAAACGACGGGCACCCAACATGGACCCTTTTAACTATGTACTTTTTCAGTTAATAGTCAGTACATACTGACACCTATTTATACTGAAATGATCAAAAAATATAATTGATTATTTTATGCTTAGGCTCACGGTTACAAAATTATACTTTCTTGATAAATAAAGCATCACATATACCAATGCACCACTATCTGTTTTCAATGCTCGGGTTGACTGGTAGAGAATGCTTTGTACATAGTTTTTGTGTGCAATAGAGTTTAAAGAAATAAATAAATAATAAAAAGGTGATAGCTTAAAACTACAATATTTTTGTGCCGTTTTAACATTTTAATGTGAGGCAAAGCTTTTAAAAACATTCAATATGGTGGTTTGTTAAATACTTGAAATTGGCTAATTCTTTTCTATATCGTGTTTCCTCATAGCTTCTCGTTCTTTAATATATTTATTTATCTGTACTTTATTACACACAAAACAGTACAAATGGTGGACTTACCTCATGATTTAAAAAAAAACTTATATTTATTGCCTTAAATTTTAAACGAAGTTTGGTGTTGGTTATTTTACTTTTGTATTAAGAATAGTATAATAATATAACGGTTATTTCGTAAAAGATGTTATAATAAATATATAATGAATAGTGCCACTCACTATGTTAGGATACAGAGGGAGAGACCTAAAAGTAGCAGCGAACGTATCGCTTAAAATAAATTTATCGAGCTTTCATTGCTTAAGATAAAAAAAAATATAGTTAAAGATACTAAAATTATATAACGATAAATTATTTAATTAGAAAAATACTCGAAAATATTCGACTCGGTTCACAAGTAAATTCTCAAGCGGGAAACTAACCCCCAACCTTTTGATGCCCGGTCCAATGCTCCCTCAATTGAGCAACCGAGCCATGTGAACACCCAACGAATTATTTTTTATGAAATAATAAAGCTTTGAAAAAAATCATGAAACATAACAAATATTTTTTTATAATTTTATTTTTACATATTTTTTACATCTTTTTTCTAAGAATCATGGAAAATAGTCAGTTTGTTCTATATGTAAAGGAAACCTCAAATGAGCGCAAAGTTTAAATATAGCTCTTCGAAGGCTAAATCACAAAATCATTTAAAAATCAATTATTGTGAATAGTAAACAGCACAATTTAATCACAGTTACAAAATTTCTGTTTTTTAAATTATAAATTTAATGGATCACAAACAAATAATATAATAATTCTTATATTCACACCATTTAGCCTAACCCAAAGTAAGCACTACAAGGATTGTGTTATGGGTACTAGAGTAACGGGTAGATATACATATACGATACATAAATGTACAATATTAATAAATATATATATATAAATACCTATAACTCAGACAAATAGTCGTATTCACACAAACATCTGCCCCTTCTGGGACTCAAACTTGACCATCGGTGCGAAAGGCAGGATCGCTACCGTTTGCACCAAACGGTCTTCCTAACCATTTGGTAGGATTAAGTGAATTGTCACTTTGTAGATTGAAGATTTCTAACAGGATTAATGTGTGTTAATGTTCCGGCTCTCAAGTTAATTGTCGCCTGCGTCTCACAATCTCGCATTAGCATCAATAACGGTCCAGCCAATGGGCCGAGAAACTCCTCCGTTCCTTTTACTGCCGACAGATGCGCCATTCTTTCTTCGCACGTGCCTTTTATTGGCTAACTTGTTTCATCTCTCTGAGAACAACAGCATAACTATGCTTAACTTTTTGGTGATTTTATGTTTATCGACATATAAAAGCATGTCAATAACTCCAACTCATATTAGGAAATCGCGTAACACATCACTTGAAATGTCAGTTTTGAACTCTTGTAATTTGTTTGCAGGGTTTACAGCTACATAAATAAACTAGGCGATGCATCGCGTCGCTATCGTCGCTAAGAATAAACTTCGCTAGCACCATATATTAAGGCAGAGAGTAATAAAAAAAACAATAATATTTAGTAAATTTCAAATAACATAAGAATGAAATCTTTGAAAAAGCGCGGGCTTTTTGTTTCAATGGGAAGTCCCGTAGAGCCAATGTTTTTTATCATAACTTTTTAATTTTTGTGAATTTCAACGAGCTCCGTTGCAATTTGGTCCTAAACGAGTTGATTCGATTCCACACATAATTTATTAAAATCGGTTCAGAACTCGGGAAATTATGGCGTAACAGACATTGCTTCATTGAAGCTGATTCATGGGAGTTCCGCTCCAATTATATTAAAACATATTTTCCTTAATAAATGGATAGCAAAATAGATTATTAAAAATAAAATAATTTCTTCTCCGATTGTTAGATTATGGAACGAGTATAACATTCTTGCTAGGAACAATAATGTGAAATTCCCCGCTTCAAATCTACCATACTGGAATCATTCAGAAATAATATTTTTTTAATTGATGTAATGGTTCTCCTTTTGCTGTTCCATTTTTAGTTCTTTTTTAGTTTTAGTTTATTTTTTAGTGGATTGTTAATATTGCAATTATTTATTGACTATACCTACTTTTATAAATGCTGTACACGCCTGTAATTGATGTACACATCAGATAAAAAATCTTTGTGTTTACAATGTATCTTAAATGTATACACATTCAAGTTGGTGTATCACAAATGAATAAACAAATAAATATTTTTGGCAAGCTGTTAATATTTTTCGTATAAGCGAAAGATCAAAGATGAATGTAAAGGACGTACTCGTATCTCGAAGACTCATGCTTTTTAATCGCCACCAACAAATGCAATGTCAAATGGACGCCTTTAATTACTTTAAAGTACATACAGGATATATTTAAAACGCAATGAAAAGACTAACCTTAGGGGGTCTAATAAATGACAAATAGCACTCCATAAAGAAAATTATTCATATTCCATATTAAAAGTGGAATAAGCTTCCGGAATATGTTGTCTCATCCACCAAGGTTAACTAACTAAAAAAAATTGACATCTATGAAATAGAAAACTAATTTAATTTGTACCTATAGCTAGTTACAGGATAGCTAGTAGCTAGTAGTGGATAGATAGTTACCAATACTGGAAATTATATAATTAAACAACAGCAACAAAACCTCGATAATTATATTGGAAATGTAGAAGATAGACAGATAAATCGTTTATTGCGACATCACGCACTATTTCCACTAGAGAAACAAAAACATTGACAAAAACATAAGGTATCTTACATGGGGGTGCAGCAGCAAGTGCGGTCCAAGCTTAATAAAGAAAAACACTGATATTCACCCTGAGATCAAACACACATTCACATACAGACGTAGACGACCTGTCCAACACCCAGAAGCGATATCTGGGTGCTGAACCGGTCCTCTGCGCCTGGAAGCACTAGAGCCAGAGCAGAAACAGAGTGTTCGAAATATGACAACATGAGAAAGTATAACTCGCAGACCATTTTATCTTGATTCTTGACTTCTTCTTGACTTTAACAAATTGTTTTGATAAATATCACCACGTTATCTGTTTCTTATGCCTTTTCTCCTAAAATGTCTCCATACAGACGATCTTCATGGAAAGGCGGTAAATCGTTCACGATGCGCCAATAACCGCGCAGCGTAAGCAACGGGGAGGAGGGTGAAGCAGTTCCATTAATTGATAAGTGTTTGATAAGGAGCGTTAAGTGCGGTCTCGACGTTGATTAGCTCTTATCTGAGCCGAGTGCGAAGGATCGCACGTTTATACGCTCCCCCCCACCCTTTCCCCTCTTGACCCTAGTGGCTAGTTGGTTCAGGTTTTCGGGAGTTAATAACAGTGTTGCTATTAGCCGATATTCAAAAATTACATGTGACAAAAAGTGACATTTTCACAAGAAAAGATTACGTTATCGTTTGTATATATTTTTAGGCTTTTTGACGTGACAACGTCTTATAAATTGGTTGCGGCTGGGAGTCACTTATGAAAAAGTGTAACGCTCGGTAACGTTACGATGAGTCACCGAACGAGAGAGAGGCCCGCCGAATGTTTTCTCAATATTTAAAAGTTTATTGATTTTTAATATTATAAGTATATATATGAAATTGTAAACTCTTTATGATATATATAATACAAAAAAATTGTTTATATCGATAAATTTTGATAACCATCCAAGATTGTTCCATTTAAATCATTAATGTATAAATCACTTATAATATAAATATTTAATAGTAGTAGATATATTTCCTATATAACCCAAATTATTCATTTATTAATTTTCGAAATATATTACAGGCATTTATATTTAAACATCCTGTTACATAATGATTTATAGTTTTTTTTATCCTCAACAAAATCACTCAAATAGGAATTAGTTAAGTTTAAGTTTACATGTACAATGTTTTAGTAAACAAAATATATTTCTATAGTTAAAATTTGTGCAATTCTTATTTTCATTCAATTCCTTGTTCCTATTGTGCAATTTAATTATATTCATATCAATAAATATTCTACCGAGAAAAAGACGTTGTCACGTAAAATCTTCGCCCGTAAAACCGACTTTACAGGCAACCATTTTTTTTTTCGTTAATTATATCTTATTGTATTTGACATGATTTTTAACAATTATTTTATAAAATAGTTTGTTATCAACACCTGACATTATACTATTTAATTGCTAATGGTTAACACCTCTATTTATTATTAATTTCTGACCCTAATCTGCTATTCCGCTATTTTTGACGACCGTTTGGTGCAACGGCAGTGATCCTGCCTTTCGCACCGACGGTCCTGGGTTCAAATCCCGGAAGGGGCAGATGTTTTTATGATGAATGCGAACATTTGTACCTGAGTCATGGGTGTTTTAATATATTTCTATGAATATTACATATCTATGTATCAAATTTGTATGTCTATCCGTTACCCTAGTATCTATAACACAAGCCTTACAAGGTGTGAATGTAAAAAATATTTATTTATTAATATTAATATTCACATACTATTGTAATTATTTTTGTGATTTGCATGTGCTTTGGAGAACATATCTGTGGGACTCTCCCCATTAACTCACCCGGCCTATGCCGGATGAAAGATTGGACGGCTACCCACTAAAACCACTCGATATGACTCGTGACAATATCTGGCTAGGTCTCGGGGTTGTGATAGCATTCACCGATACCAAGGCAGACGGACGCTCGCCAAAGTACACCCAGGAATGACTTCGGTCATCCTGGGGATTTCTCACAAACGCCAGTTAGAAAGTGTATAAAATACGCATATAAAAATAACCTCGTCTCGGAGCACTCAAGTAGGATGCGAACCCACGACCTTTCGCTATCCGTGTTAGAGTGCTCTAACCACTTAGCCACCGAGACGCTGGCACTGGCAGACGCGTCGACAAACGTTTTCAACTTCTACTATGAGCTAGTATCGTTCCACCAATGTTAAACGCTAACTACCTTCAACATCGAAAGTAATATTTTTAAAAATATCAAACAGGTGATTAACATGGAACCAGCTATAATAATGTTTTTAATTTTATTTTTTGCATTCATAATGCTATATTTCTATAAAATACGCATGTAAAAAACGTCCACATCTCCGAGTCCTACCTGAGGAAAATAAAATGAAAAACACTGAACTAATATTATTAGACACCCAAATAATATAGTTCTAAATACCATACCTAAAACTCAACGTTATTAATCAAATGCACTAATCATGGCAATTAAAACAGCCAATAAAATACCGGAACATATTAAACTATTGTCTTTTAATAAATTTAAAAAAGCACTTCGAAAGTAAATGAATATTTTGAACACCGTATAAACCAGAGCGTGCATAGAACAAGTCTGTATGATGTCCCTGTTTAGATTTTTTGATTCACTACATAGTATAAATCAAAGTCGCTTTCTCTGTCCCTATATCCGTATGTAAGCTTAATCTTTAAAACTACGCAACGGATTTTGATGCGGTTTTTTAATAGATAGAGTAATTCAAGAGGAAGGTTTATATGTATAATTTAGTAGAGCATTGCATCCTTGCGAAGCCGGGGCGGGTCGCTAGTATTTATTATGTTGTAAACCAACTAATTTGCATGCCATCGTGATCGTTAAATAGGCTTAAAAATCAATTATATATTAAAATAAGACCCTAATGCAACTCTTTTGAATGCAAATAAATTATTTGATTTGATTTAGGAATATTTTATTTTATTCTAGGAATAAATAAATAAACTGTATAATTATTATATACAGAAGGTCAACGTGAAATATCCATGAAGATTTCTTAAAGAAACAAAATTTATTTAGTTCTTACATTTTGATCGGATTTACAACATTATTATTCTTAGGATTAAATAGTGGTACAGGAGCTAAACTATTTCAGGATCCTCAAGACAGACCCGAAACCGAGGAATATAGCAAATATATAACGGGTGTTTACGTTCCACGCGATTATTCTTGCATAATAATCAAGGTGTACGAACAAACAACGTTGATCCCAGAACTAAATAGCTATTGTATGCTATTTCGGATCATTACTTATTATGTACCCGTATAATTCTCACAGCTTACTCCCCACCAAATGACCATTTGTAAACTATTTTCATTGATTTGTAATTATAATCCCATATTTTTGTATGTGTGTTTAGATAAAGCCTATACAGCCTTCTTGGTCTAAGGCATTTCCTAGATGGTATTTAATCAGTACGAGTCTAACATTACTTCGAAGCCGGGCCGGAGTATCCATGCAGGATTCACCACCTCCTTCCCCGCGACCTGAGGGTGCCCAAGTTGCCAAGGGCGCAAAAAAAGCAACATTGACACTCTTCATCAAAAGTTTAAGATTTCAAAATAAAATGGATTTACTATTTTTTGCTGTTTTTTATGACGTATGCTTGTGAGACGTGGACGCTGACTGTCGGGATACTCCACCGCCTGAAAGTAGACAGAATACGAAATGGAGACATTCGCCAACACACTCGCGTTACCGACATAGGTACCCGGGTTGCTGGACTAAAATAGCAATGGGCCGGACATGTATCCCGAAGAGACGACACCAGATGGTCACACAGAAACCTTCTCTGGAGACTACGTACAGGAAGCAGAAGTCCGGCAGATCCGGCAGACCACCTGCCTGATGGTGGAACAAGAGAGCATCTTGGAGAGCCACGTAAGAGACATATATTCAGCAGTGGACTTAAATATGCTGAGAAGAAGAAAAAGAAGACTATTTTTTTGATTGCCAGCCTCCTAATATGTAATAAACGTTGGTGCTTGATAATCGTAGTCGAATTGATAACCTACTTGTTTTGAAGATGGATAGATAGATATTGTTCATCGCGTCATATCGTTTAGAATATCTTAATAGCTAGTAGCATGAAACAAATCACATGAGCCCTGTAAAATTTGGTTGCAAGTAATATTAACACACACAAACACTTTCAATACAATCAATTATTAGAATATTCTAGAAGGAAGGAGGGACATTAAAAAATTAAATATTCTTTAAATTTAAAAAAACGATGGTTTTTTATTTAATTTCTTTTAAATAATTGGGATGTTTATTATATACAACAATGAACATAATGCCTAAATTCCAATAGGCATTCTCTACAATGAAGTCAGTTAAACTAGGCGCCACATGGAATTTGGAAGACTGCATCGCTTATAAACAGTTTTCATTTAATATCACGCACATAGTGGGCAGCAGCGTGTGTATGTATATATATATATATATATATATATATATATGTGAATTTTCTGACCCTATCAGAATCAAAGCGTCTCTGCGTCTATTCTGCCACAGGCAAAATGTTGAAGCAGGCTATTTATTGACCCCACACAATGGTTTTTAACATTTTATAACGTTTTGTTTTTTCCAATGTTTGCGTCCCTTATTTTCAGCACCTTTTCTTGTTTTCTTTGTGTGTGTGTTTCAGTAAAGGTTTTTTCTGTCTTTCAATTATTTAACGGGGGAGACCATCAAGCGATCGACGATTTTCGATTGAGAAAATGAGGCATATTGTTCAGAAATGTAGACACAAAAGTCGTTTATGTTGAGTTAGATCTGATGGATCTATTGTATACACAAAGATATAGCGCAACTGAAAGCTGTTGAGAAAAAGAAGGGAAGAAAATTTATATTTCTTCGGAGCATAACACACTTGTTATCCATATATAAAAAAAACAGACGGAAGGTAGCTAGCCTATCTGTTTTAGGATACATCTCGAAGAGTGTGAATCAGAATTGCACAGCCTTGTTCCACCGTCCCCATTTTTGCAGCGGACAACCAGACTTACGAATAGGCGCCACCATTATATGGTTGATATACTTAAGCGCTCTAATTTTATCACTCGTACCGCTAAAGGGTAGAACTTTTTGAGTGCGTCTGTGTTTCCTGATAAATATAATTTAGGGGTCTTCAAGTCACGAGTGGATAGGTATTTTCTAGGCAAGCGCGTCACATCCTAAATCGCTTTATCGCCTCCCATCAGGCAAGATAGCGGTCAAGCGCTTGCCTGTTTACAATAAAAAAGTACATTGTATAAGCAGAAATAATTAATATGCTACTGAAAGAGCCTCCACTAAGCATAACGCCATGTTGTTGCTATCGCGCTGGTGTTAAATGGAACCAAGTAGAGAGGGGCGTATTAAACAATACACCGCCTGTTGGTATATCTTAAACAGATTTGTATATCAAAAAAGTCTTTTCGTTTGAACCTTCTGCCGTTTCTATAAAGATCAATTTATTTTAAGAGTAGGTGGCTTTATGGGCCAGATAGATTTTACTTGAATTACCATTTTTATGGTCAATCAATGTTTCTTTGCTCCCTCTCTAAGTAAAGAATCAAAGAAGAAAACCTTTAATTGATAAACCTTATCCCAAATTAAGAATGGACCCTTTAAGTATTTCATTATTTTTAAAACATACACGTTCATTGCAAAGTATCCCGTGTTGAAATGGCGATAGGAATGATTTTCGCGGCGCAACAACGTCGACGACGCGATGCTAAGCCGATTTGCTGTTATAATCTACAATTTTCATAAAACGTACAATTCAAAAAGTCACCATGGAATACAAATTAAATTATTCTTCTTTTTTGTGCTCCCAAATGGAATAAATCTTATTTATTTTCATGTCTTTGTTTTCAGCATTAAAAATGTGATGATTGCTTCGTGCAAAATTGTATAATACTTGGTTACTTAACTTATACATTATGACCGTCAATGTTTCATTTATATATCTTAAGAAAAAATACTAGAAAACAATCAACATCTCCCAAGTATCGAGCAGGCTTTAATTTGAGCTGAAATTTTTTTTTTTTTGTAATATATTTCCATGTATTTTTAAGCTGACTCCAGCTCCATGTCTTCGTGTTCTAGGTCAAATGTAATTCTTAACAAGTATCTAATGATAGATAAAGAACAAACAGCTACGTAATTATTGTATTGTTTGTTATTTTACCGTTTAACTGTTGTATTTTATATCTTTAGACATGTATTAGATACCTTAGATACCTTCTGATATTTTTATTTATAGTAAAAATTATTTAACTCGTACTTTAAAAAAAAATAGTTCATAGTTTGACATTGTCACTATCCGAAAAGTGAAAGGTTAAATAAACTGCCTCAGCAAAGAAAAAACTGCCTAATGATCTGCAAATCCCACTGAAGCGGACAACCTGCATTCCGTGTTCCCTGTAGTGTGTTTGGGTGGTCAAAGGGATTTCACACAACAAAATACCCAAAAAACTAAATAAACCACATAAAAAAAGGAAAAAACGAGCACGGGCGACTCTTAGTCCATAAGGATCTTTTCAACTTTATTAATAACCGCACATATTTCCTTTCGGTGCTCTCAGCACTATTACAAAATAACATTTATAAATTTAATTAGTTAGCAAACTGTATCGATATGTATAAGATGTGTCTCATGAAATAAACTCAAGTGAGAAATCATTTGAGCTATAATTTCAAGAAAACCTAATTATGGTAATGTATGGCAGCAAGAAACCATACAATTGTTCTATATTGAATTTTATTTATATTTTAATACTTTAAACAAAAGATGATCACAATTAGATATTGGAAGTTATTTATCAGAAAGTATTCAAAACACAAAAAAGCTTGGTAGTCTTAAGACCGTAATTAATCGTCACCGCGAAAAGAAGCATTAGTGCCGAGTCCAGGAGTGTTTTTTGGCCAAAAACAATCATGAATATATTGGGGAACGCGCCTGACGTCAAATTCACGTCAACCGTCCGGCGCCGGAACGGGAACACATTAAAGTTTCGCGAGAGCCCGGCCCCATCGCGATACGGCCGTCACGGCCTATAACCGGAAGCCACTCTACACGATGCTATCGGACGCCAAATTTTATAGACAGGCAGACAAGGTTAAAAGCGTGGTTGAGCGATTTTACTTACAAATCAAAACAGTTGCTGTACTAAGAGGTTATTAACCTTTTATGTTTAAATAAAATAAATATTTCTTACACTCATACCAGTTATCCTGGCCCAAGGTAAGCACTGTAAGGTTTGTGTTATGAATAATAGAGTAACGGATTGACATACATATATGATACATAAATAAAGTAATATTCGTAGGTATATATATAAACACCCATAACTCAGATACAAACAAATGCTCGTATTCATCGTACAAACATCTACCATTTCCGGGATTAAAACCCACGACTGTCGGTGTGAGAGGCAGGATCGCTTACACCAAACAATCGCCATGTCATTATGTGTTAGTAAAAGAGAGAAAAAAACAGCCGTCGCCGAGTTTGTTGCGGCTTCGTCTAAATAGAAGTCCTTGGTTATGTGATAGGGCGGGACCTTTCACTATGTAGTGCGGCTAAAGCTATGCTGACGACCGAAGGGTCTTGGGATGGGGCTGTCGTATTTTGGGAGAGTGTCATTACGCAGAAGGATACTGCCGAACGGGAGCGGGAAGAGGTTCAATGCGGCCCTCATCTGGCACAGACGGATAGGCTATGGTGCGGACGACAGAGTACCCATCTGTCGCCCCTATTTCTATCAAGCCCCCTTGATCGCTTTCTTGCTCAGAGACCATATAGACCAACAGCTGCTTAAATGGTACTTTAAAAGGGACCTACGGAATCAATACGGTAAGGATGGTGCAGCGGAGTATGCCGTTGGCGCTTCAAGTCACGTCATTTACGCGTTTGAGAAAGTGAAGGCCACGCACACTGAGGTGGAGAGTCAGCTGGCTCCTATATATATCGCGCAACGGTACTAAATATGGATATCGAAATATATATATATATATATTAACGTGGAAAAACAGAAAAGCAAAATTATATAATTATGTATATATATATATTACTCCGTTATGTCGGCGTTATATTGCTCCGTTTTTCTAAAAGCTTTTATCTACTTTAACCTGTCCCAGTGTCTGTAATGAAATCTTGCAATTGATATTTGACCCACTTCCGTTTTCGATTGAGCAGAAAATTTGCATGCATGAAGGTATATATCGTGTGATAATGCAATATTATGATGTCATGATCTGATCTGATGCTAGAGTTGCAAGGTGGCCACAGGAACTCCGCAATAAAACGAAACAAGCCCATGGAGTTTGGGCTTGTTTGATTCATTTTTAACTTTTTAGTTTATTTTAATAACAAGTAATAATAAAAGGTTGTTTATAAAAAAGTTTTTTAATGGAATCTCATAATAAAAACTGTTTTTTTAGCATGGATACATGACGGACAATTTGCAAAAAACTCTTGTAGATATACCTTGGAAAGTAGGAGTGAGGTTGAAGGAACTCCCATGTGCAGTGTAAAGACACGCTTGCATTTTGGAGGCATTAAAATGGACGAGGTTACTGTCACCCAACTGGGAAACGTGGCTCAACCTCTGGTTCGTTCGCTCAACCATAGCCTCTTTCATGAACAACACGTCGTCACCGCTTGCTTTTACATTAGATAGGTATCTCTCTACGACAGTACTGTAGTCTGAATACCCAACAATTTCTGGTATCAACAGGTCATTGATGTGCCGCAGGAAAAGAGTCGCAGAGAGAACAGATCCCTAAGGAACTCCAGCATCAGTAACCACTGAATTAGAGGAGCGACCATCGATAACTACTCTGATCGACCTTTCTGTCAGGAAATCGGCTATCCAATCGCAAAAGTCGGCTGGGATACCATACGCAGGAAGCTTGCGCAGCAAACTAAGTGCCAAACCCTGTCAAAAGCCTGTAAAAGTTTACTAATAACGAAATGCGTTTATACGAAGAAATAATATTTAGATACGGCAATAAGTAATTACGACTTTTATTACAATCGTGCCATTAATTTCATTTCATTAATTGATATCCACTTGCCCTGCGTTTTGCAAAACGGAAGTTCAAAGCAATAATTACAAACGACCATAATTCACTGATTTGTGTGAATAAATAAACTTCATTTCATTTCATTTCAATTTCCGCATGTTCAAACGGAAGCTTACGCAGCATAATTTATATTTACCAATATACGAGTATAATAAGTAGGCAGTCATTACGTATTTTATTGTAAACACTATTAATTTGTAGGAAGTATTAACTTAATTAACATACAGGTAATTAAGATATTATGTTTATCTATTCTTCGAATGGCTAACCCCTACAGTGAACAATGTTCATAAAATATATATAAAACACCCATGATAAATAATTAATAAATGAGGTAATTCGATATTTTTAGTTGATCCGGTGAGACATTCCCTTTTCAGACTACTTGATTTAAAATTTGCATTTATTTCACAGTAATATCATCTTAGTGGCGAAAGTAATAACGATATATTGTGGAAGGAAGCTGTACGAAGCTATAAGCAGCGGGTAGGCAATATACGTATCGGGTGTGTGTGCTTGGAATGCTCATTGCAGTCACACCCTCGTCAGAGCTCCGGACAGTCTGCGGCCAAATATAGTGAGGAGTCGCCACACGTTTAAGCACAACAATTCTTCCAGAATATCTTTTTTATATACTAAATAGGTGGCGCTATCACCTATCTCGCCTGATGGTAAGCGACGATGCGATCTAGTGTAACGCGCTTGCCTAGATGATACCTATTCACTCGTGACTTGAAGACCCCTTATTTGTATTTATCACGAAACACAGACTGGGACAAGAAGTTCCACGCTTTAGCAGTACGGATTACAAAATTGGAATCAAAACGCTTAGTGGGACTCTGGTATATCAACCATATAATAATATTGAATTTTAATATAAATAAAAAATAAATAATAAAATTTTCCGATAAAAGTAGTTTTATTTAACGCCGAAGTAAACACTGTAAGGTTTGTATTATGAATATATATAATGTGTATGTATTAGATAGAAATATATTTAAATATCCATGACTCAGGCGCAAATGTTCGTATTCATCACAAAAATATCTGTCCCCTCCAGGACTTTAATCCAAGATCGTCGGTGCGAAAGGCAGGATCGCTACTGTTATGCTAAACTATCCTAATCAAATTATAAAGTAGAAAATAATAAAGTAATTATAATGAAGACTTTTAAGAATAAGACGAAACTCCATTTACTGAAAATATGGAATTTATTATTTCGGAAAACGAAAAATTATGTTACTCTAAAAGGCAAAACGATTTGGGGTAACAGATGTTGAATTCAAATGCTGCCAGCCTAAACAATAAGTCAGTAGGCTTGATGGTCATTATGGCGAGGTTGTCCATATACAAGAAAATAAACCTTTAAACATATATGTGACGTATTAATAAAGTGCAAGCGACACAGGCCCGTACGCACGGCCTACAGCGGTAGTGGGGCATTGCTCGCTCGACCGTCGGCCGGTGCGGACGTGCGTGTGCTGCTTGGTGAAACTACCGACTGCTTTCATTTGATGGATACCCTGACAGTAATCGAGGACACCACACGTGGCGACGAGCCTTCAAGTAAGTGGTATATAGAAAAATATGTCTCCTGAAAATCAAATTAAAGGAAGGAGATAACGAACCCATCTGCAAAAAAGGCTGTCTCATAGTATTTAGAAAAAAAAATGTAAAATAGTTTATCCACTTGATTCTAAGAAGAGTTGAAAAATCATTGACTATAGCAATGTAATATCAACTTAAATAAGTGCAGTGTTAATTGCAATTCTAAAAAACTTGTGTAATTATTGATAACTATAAAAGAAAATATATGAATTGATCTTATTTTGCTATAAAGAAAATCATTATAACCTTGTAATAAGCACTCGATTGAATAATGTATGTGTTGAGATTATTATTACCTTCACGGTTATTTCTGCCATGTTAATCTAGTAATGAATGTCTTGATCTTGCTTTTAATAATTCTGGTTTGTGCTACCTACCCACACCAAACTTAATCTTACTTACGATTTAAATCGATCGAGATTTTAATTCAGTTTATAGCAACCCTGTACGGGTTAAATATTACATTGCATTACACGGGTTAAATAAAACATACTATGATACTAAAAAAAAAATAGATTTTTGAGTAGTTTCTTATACTCCTGAAACAACGATTTGAATTTCAATGGTTATTACGTCAAAACTTATATGAAGGTTATACAGACAAGTGGATATACTACAATACATTAATTTGAAAAGACATGTACCAAGGGGTACAATAATATATTGCCAAGGTGCAACAATAGTGCCAAGGTGCACAAAGTTGTGATTTTGCCAAAGGTGCAACAATGGTAACAAGGTGCACAAAGGTGTGATTTTGCCAAGGTGCAACAGTGGTAACAAGGTGCACAAAGGTGTGATTTTGCCAAGGTGTAACAATGGTAACAAGGTGCACAAAGGTGTGACTTTGCCAAGGGGCATCGATTTAAAATTAAATCGTTGTAAAGACATTGAGATATATAATAACCTACGTGACTATCTCATCTTTTATAGTGATATTAAAAGACATACAAAAAGACTTACGACTGAAATAAACAAATAATATTTTCGAAATTATACGTATTATTATACGTATTAAGTATACGTGTTATTTCTGAATTTGATATTCATTGGATAATAGGTTAGGTTAGTAATATTATATATGTTGAAGCATTCGATTATTTCAATTAGATTAAATTAAACTCTACAGGTTAAGCTTAAAAAAATGTTTGTCAGTAAGGATAAGTTTACAAGGTACGATTTTATCAAATGGAAAACGTCAGGTTAGTACCTGTGTGAAATCCTAGATGGCGTGACCTTAAAGAGGCGTTGCAAGTTGACAACACTAAACGTTTCTGAGATGACTTGAGAAGCACAGACTGTCAGCGTGCTATAAGTGTAGACGTTTAGTTAGCATGCAATAAGCGTGAAACGGTTAGTTTATAGTGACCGTTAGCACGCTATAAGGGTATAACTCAGGGAGGTAGTCACACCGTCTCAGGGATCACCACGTTTTTCATCCATTGAAATCTCGTGCATCATTTGCGATTTTAGACTGCAAGTGGTTTTAAATAATAAAGAAGTCTATCCTACATCCATACGCGTTATTATTTTGAAGATCGCGCAACTCTTTTTGTATAATAAAAAGCATTCTGATGACCGGCGTGAGGCCTCGCCGTCATATATGTAAAAAAAAATCTTGTATACAAGTTAAAAGTAATCGAACTACAGTCAATCTAGATGATTTAATGTTATCGGCAAAGTATGTAATTTGGAAATGGTATAAAATGAATATTCGCTGGTTAATTTATTTCTGAATACCTACACTCTTAACCGTACGGGGTAAGGGACTGGACATGCGTAAGGTGACTCCGGAAAAAGATCGGAGTTATCCTATATTCTTCTTAAAAAAGATATAGATCCAGTTAGTATATCCATATCCACCATATATATTCAAATATATACTAGTAGTTTAATTCTTTCAAACCATATCAAATCATACCATATATCCAACTAACGTATATATATTTATCAATATCCGCATCTGTTTATTAAATCCGGACTAATAAGATTTCGCAAAATAAGAGCACATGGAGCGTTTCAAATTTGCTACCGTTTTATAGAAACAAAACTTTATGCAGCGCTTGTTTCGCTAATAATGACGCTTGCCACCTCAGTCAGAGCGAACGTAGCATCAGCAGTATTGCGTTTTAAGAATTTTACCGTTCATCGGAAAACACAGAAAACACAAAAAGCGTTTTCGGCGCTCTAAGTCCTTCGATCGACGCTTTCGCTGTCGATATCTGTTATGTAGTTAGCCAGACGGTATTTGACCAAATGATTTGGAATTGATCCATGTGATTGGATTGGATATAAGTACTAGATATGCTAAGAATTTTGAACGGAATGATTAAATACATATCCGGAGTGGCATATAGCTCCAGGAGATAACTGAGTTACACAAGTCTATAAGAGACAATAAATCAACAAAAATACCAATACATTTTATTTATTAGCATGAGACATCATTATTAATAAAATAATTTCCAGTAGGAAAACACATATAAAATAAAGGCAACTTTTACCAAATATTGTTTTTATGTGGCTCCAAAAATATGTTAATTTATGGAAAAAATTACATACAAGGTGTATTTATACACAATACAAATTTTGGAATTTATAAGAAGTAGATACCTACAAGAAGGAAAAAGAGTTAATGGTGTTAGGTGACATTTATTATAGTAAAATAGGTCTCTTGTTGTGAAACACAAAACCAAACAATAAATAATACAATACCAGTATGCATAGAAGTCAAGTTACAAGCACAGGCTGCTGATAACACGTTAAAAAGAAACTTGGGCGTGTTACCGTTAAATTTGTTATAATGCATAGGTATAAATGTGACACACCATATTCAATGGCGCCAAGGGCGCAAAATAAAGGCGTACAGACATTGTTCTGGGTCGCCTAAAATGTTCAGCCTGCCATCGTAGAACCATTGCAATGCGATGACGATTCGATGTCACTGGGGTTACGCTGGGACAAATGGATGTCAACCCTGAATATAACTTTTGACAACGGGGGTAGATACAACAGTCAAGAAAAGAGCTACTCTTCTCTTTATGGGATGATACTTTTGATGTTTATAAAATAGTAAGCAATAAGCTTGACGAGTTTCTGTTATCGAAACAAAGTAAGGCTAAGGCACCATACCTACCATTTTGTTAGTGAGATACAACACCTACATCTCACTGATGATGAAACTATGGTTAGCTTCGATGTTCAATCTCTATTCACAAGCTTACCTGTACAATATTGCATTGATGTCACTATGAAATTAATGACAGACAAAAAAATAGCCTTCCTAAATGTTCAAATCAGCAGCAATCTAAATCAAACCCTTAGTCATACAGTATATAGAAAGGCAACTCATACAGATAGATATTTAAATGGTGACTCTCACCACCATCCTATACAGTTGGCTACCGTAGGGAAATCTTTGTTTCAAAGAACTCGCGGCATCTGTGCCTAACAATACCTGACTGCTGAGCTTCAGCATGACAAGCGAGTACTACAAGATAAAAAGTTGCGAGTACCAAAACTACGACACAGAAGCCGCACCAACCAGCCACAGTAGAACGTCAACCTGCTGTCCTTCCCTACATGAAAGGGGTCACTGACAAGATTGGGAACATTCTGAAGTGGGTTTCCATTAATTCTTACTTTAAACCAGCCAGGAAGATTAACCAATTCTTACGACCGGTCAAATGCAATATCCCCTCCAGGCAGCAGGTGTCTACAAAATCGATTGTGACTGTGTTCTCCCATACTTCGGACAAACAAAGAGAAGTATAGGGACGCGCATTATAGAACACGTAGCTGACATAAAACATAGGCGCGATAATAGGTCTGCAGTGTGTGAGTGTGAGCATGCTTTTGAGGGGCCAAACGACTATATTCGTATCGATAAACCTTAAATTCTCGCTAGAGAACAAAGACTTGTTCCTAGGACACTACGCGAGGCTTTTGAAATCAGGAAACATCCAAATTTCAATAGAGACGAAGGTTGGAGCGTTCCACCTGCTTGGGATCCAATAATTAATAAATTAATACCTACAAAAACACACATTGCAAGACCTGATGATGTAGTTAGCTCTCTTTGCAAATAATAACAGGAAGATGGAGGTCGGTCCCCCTGCCCGAGTTTGTTTCGCCAGTTCTTCTCGGAATGGCCTCCCAATTTCCCAACTGGTAGTAGACTCAGTAGTGTACAATGTAATCGTAGTGAGAATTTAATAACTAAATAAAAATATAGAAGTGACGGTTTTGATGAACTACGCTCACATTTGATTGTGAATGTGCGGTCGAACTTACCTTCTCTTTCACTGTCAATCAATCTTTGCAAGTAGAAGTTTATCCTGACTCATTAAAAAACAACAGTGATTACCATTACATGAGAATAACCAAAAGAGCGACCTAAATAATTACAGTCAGTCAACCTTATTAGCTTTTCTCAAATACATTCAAAAGATAATAAGTAATTGGACATTAAAAATATGCTATTCGAATATTGCTACATATGTATGTACAAGGCGTATGACCGTGTGCAACATAAAATATTAATAAACTGGTTGTATCCCAAATACAGCTCACAAATGGTTTATCTCTTATTTAAAAGATAGACAGCAATAAGTCCAAATCGAATATTATAATCATATGAGTAGAAAAGTTTATAGAGTTCTATTTGATATTAAAAATTATAATGCCTTAACACCACAAGGGATCGCCTAAGACTCTCTTGTTTTTAGTTTACATAATAGACCTGCCGAAGGTTATGAATGAACCGTGTATTTTGTTCGTTGATGACGTAACAATATATTGAATAAAACCCTTAATTGGTTAATTGAACATATCTTAGAGAGAAACTTAAATAAAACAAAATTGTCATCTCCTGCATATGCACTGCATGAGGCTATAAATATATAATTATATATATATTTTTATTAATTCGTGACTCCCTAATTAGGAGATAGCCAAATAAAACGACATTTTAGCATTCACAATCATTTATCTTTATAGGGAAGTTGGCATTCAGATACTACAATAGGGGTTCGTGGGTTCACACACTGAGTGAGCTCACTTTAGTAATACCAAGACTAATTTTTCCGTGTGAATCCTTTATTAGCTTTTTAAGTTATATAGCTTGTAATTAAACAATATTGTAAGCTGATGATTCGTCGAAAACTAAATAAATTAATATGAAAAAACTGATATACCTAAAAAAAGGTAAAAGGAGAGTGGCGTATTCAAAGAAAAATAGAGGACACGCAAGATTAGAGTATTTGGTTGCAAGTATTTAAACATAAAAAAATACTTTATAGTTAAATAACAATTCAAGATATACTATATAAGAATATTAATTATATAAATGTTTTTTAATTATTTTTCATTGTCTCAAATTATTCGAATCAGTTAAAAAGGAAGAGGTGTGACGTATTAATAAAGTGCAAGCGACACACGCCCGTACGCACGGCCTACAGCGGCAGAGGGGCATTGCTCGCTCGACCGTCGGCCGGTGCGGACGTGCGTGTGCTGCTTGGTGAAACTACCGACTGCTTTCATTTGATGGATACCCTGACAGTAATCGAGGACACCACAATATACATGGATGGAGTTACAAAAATAACAGAATCGAACATGAACCCTGTTAGAGTATCGCAACATCATGATAAATTTAATAAAATAGGAGTAACTAAAATATGTAATAAAAAATCAAGTAACATTAAATAATAATTCAATAACATTTCAGTTTGAGCTCAGTGAACAGAAAAAATTTAACTTAAATTATAAAAGGTTTTTGAGACATCCAATAAAGAAATAGACAAAGAAATTTGAGAGCTATTTATGATGAAAAACTCTTGCAATAAATAAAACTATTTTTAAGCGAAATTATTTCAATATTCTCTTAAATTTGAAAGAAACATTTAGTATTCAAACACACAACAACAAAAGATTCATAAAAATTAAAAAGAATAACAATTATGAAAGAAAAAATATATATAAAATAACTGTGTGATTTTCATTTTTAATTATTTCGGGTATTTTATAATAAACTTCTGATATTATGTACATTTAAGAGATGATGTTTATTTCATAGACTGATATCGTCGCTGCCCCGCGACATTAAATATTCATGTGCAATAACAATATGGCCTCTCACAAAATCTTCTTAAAAATATACTATTCTAATATTATAAAGAGTTCTTGTGATTTTTTTTTATTTTTGCCTTTTTCAATGCAGGTTGTGCATTATTGTAATAGAAAAATACTAGATAAAATCCTTTGGATGTTTGGTCCAATGCTCTCCTAATTGTGCTGCCGAGCCTTGTTTTTTTCTAGTACCTTTCCACTTTTTACGCTGTAGGCCAGCGTTGTCTCATCGATGAATGAATGAATGCACATATGAATAATTCCTGTCTGAGAACTCACTCGTGGGCTGAGTCGATTTTTTTCTAGTATTTTTCTATTAAAATAATTTATTATATTTTTTTTTAATTTGTGAGTTTGTTCGTTGGAAGTAACCTCTGGAACTACTGAACCAATTTTGAAAATGTTGACACTAATTGATATAAGTAATGTCTGAAGCTAGCGAAGCGGCCACGGGTCAGCTACATATTAAACAAAAACATAATACCTTACTGTATAAAATGCTTAATTAAAACAAGTCAAGCTTGGAACAAGGCAAAATTGCCAAACTTAACAAAGATTCGTTCCCCCGCGTGGTATAATTTATATTATTTATTTTTTTATATTGAATTGTTAAAAAGCATGTTATTAATTTATTTTTTTGCATTGAAAATTCCATATTTTATATAACAATTAAAATACGCCTTTAAAAATAACCTTATCTCAGAACACTCAGGTGAAATTTATGGGCATATAAAGAGCCTGGAAAATAAAAAAATCACATGGTGATAATCACGTTCAAATTAATACTAAAACACACAATCATTTATATTCAATAAACAAATAGGTAAATCATAATTATTAAACTCTATATATGAAATAAATATAATCTAATGAATAATGTTAAATGAAATGATAAAAATGATAATTATTTACTCTGGAACAACTTTCCCAAATCGATCTGAAAAAAGTTCGAGCGTATCTCCTGTATATCTATTGCCTACTAGTGTGTGTATTGACTATATTATTATAATTTATTTAATTTTATATAATATATGCAGTAATAACATTGAGAAGTTTATTATTTATTGTCTATTTGCCGCATTCATAAATTAAGATATTAAGATATTTTTCCCAAGGTTGACTACCAGTTAATGCTTTTAGCATTAAGTTCACCTATTACACCAATGTTATATTGCAGTCAATAAAGTTTTATAAATAAAGTTAATCTATAAAAACTTTTACAAAGGTGGTAATTATGACATTCCTATACAGTATGTTCATTCTTCTACAGTGGGTACCACATAGAAATCTCATAAGCTTTGAAAAGCAAAAAAGTACAATTATCATTAGAAGGCACAATTCCGATATCCAGGCAAAAGTGTTACAACATCCTTATTTCAGACGGAAACACCACAGGGAACCGTAACTCACAATACAAGGCCAGTACGGATGAGTGTGTTAATGACTGTTCGTACAACCGAAACCTACGGTTCCACATCCGAAACACGATTCATTAAACAACTACTCACTAATCTATCGTTTTATTAATCACTTCATCTTCGATCCCGCCTTTGGGTTAGTAGGTTAGTAGAGTCATAGTTGAGAGGGTCTGTCCCTAAAATAGAATATTTTATAAGAATATTGTGGCAACACTGCTGGTAATGTTGCCCAAAAGATCCATTATATTTCGAAAATAGAGTAATATTTTCACAAATATCTAACATACAATTAAGATGGAACCAGCAATAATAATGTATTTATTTATTCCTACCTGAGGTTGGGAGATGTGGTTATTTTTTTAAAGGCTTATTTTAAAATCTTATCGAAATATGGCATTTTGAATGCAAAAATAAAATAAAAACAGCAGTACTTATCTTTTAGACGCTTTATCTAGTCTAATGCTCTGTCTGAGTGGCGTCGCGGTGCCGTAGGGATTTGTCCTATTTTTTGTCTCTCTCATTAATTATCATTTTCTAGCAAATCATCTGTTTTACCCATAATCTCAATGATATAAGATTTACTGTGTACATTGTGGGTTGCATCGCTACTCATCATTTCATTAAGTTTTGTATGTTGTATCTTAATGCTTAATGTGCCTATTGTTAAATACATAAATAAATGTAGTAAATTTTAATTCATTTATATCATATGCCTGTAATTTCTTTGTAACGATTTCAATTTATTAGCATTAATGAGTATTGATTGGTATATTGTTATTTTAGCCAAAGTCGTTTGAATCCTATTATATAGTACAATATACTACTCAAATTCAATTGGATCTTAATTTAATATTGTATAATTAATAACTCTAAAATTTAAGCACTATAATGATAATATATAACATGATATTCTTAATAATATATAATGTAATAACGACTTAAAACTAGAACTTCCGGTGGCGGCATTTTGTCGCCATCTTGGTGTTAATAAAAAGCAGATGTTTTAGCAATTATGTCTCTTTTGCTTTTGGAATTTTGGAGAGTGAACAACTACTGTATTCTTTGGTCAATAAACGCAAAATAAGTGAAAAAGGGAGTTTAATTTCCACGAGTTCCTGCATCAGTCTACACTATTAAAGAAAATTAATTAATCTATTCACTTTTTCGTTCTGTTCATTTTCAACAAAATCATTTCAGATTTCTGTAAAAAATAATGTATAAAAAAATATTTTATAGCCGTTCCTAGTAACAGATATGGGTTTGTTGCTTAGATATTTCTGGTAAACCTCAAATAAACAAAAGTTGCCTAGCACTTAAACTAGCTAAGCGGGACTTACTAGGGATAAATTATTGAAATCGGCTCTTATTTCAAAACCACAACAAATACTATGATATTTTGTACGATATAGTTCGATGTGGTTGAATATATTGTACACACGTTGGTAAAAGACGAACGAACCTAACACGTAATAGAAATATGGAATTATAAATTCTGTGTAAGAAATGCAGCCTGTTGTGAAAGATCCTTCCGAGATAGGTGAGCAAAGGTTCAGAAATAGAGGTTTATTGAACGGGCTCGTTCGGGAGCACCGGGCGAACGGACGCTCCGATATCGCTCGCCCGATCTTTCTTGACGATATACTCGGTCTTCAATAATAACTTTATATACATACCCATTGAATGGGAATAAAAGATAACTACATAATGATACACGTTGGAATAAATCCACATTATGTTGTCTGACCTGTTGGGAGTAAGTTCTCTCTATACTTGCAACACCTTAACCCCGACGACCTCTTTCAAGACAAAAATAAATCACGCGAGTTTTATCGTTAAAATTAATTAATTTTGCTGTAATCATTCTTTCAACGCTTGCCATCCTCGACGAGCCATTCCTGTTATTTTTTTTCGTTTGCCTAAATTATTACAATATTTTTTCTGTTACTATAAGAACGCATAACTCCCTTATATTATTAATTAGAAATAAGATACTTTTTAATTCCTTGATATGTAAAATACATTGTACGACTGTTTGTTATCCCTCTTATAAACAAATAAAATTAAAAAATAACTAGAATTTAGGGTAAGATTACCCGTCGTGTGGCAACATATTTTGTTCTCTCTCGTCTTCAGCCCATTGACCGTCGAATACACAATTTGCACTGTAAGTCCTGTTGCATTTCTTTTAGCGCCCGATACGTATACCAGCCCTATACAAAACACCCACAAGAGGCAGCTCACATACCAGTAAGTATCTGTTTGGTGCTCGAAGTAACAAAGCCCTCACGGATTCGTATAACTAAATATTTCCGGGAATAAAACGATAAATTTTTATTTTGAAAAAAAAAATTAATTTTGCTGTTTTTTTTGTTTCTAATTCTAAAGACGATAAATACTGTTACCAAGCATGTGACGTACATTGTGACATCTTCTATCTATATATAACCATTTAACTTGTTATAAACAATAAAAAATGAGATCTTCTCCCCGTATTGGATATTTTTCAGCTGGAAATCATTTGTTAGGTACGATTCAGACCGACCGGCCCGGAACGGATGTGGACGCATCCTGCGGCAGCCGTACGGCTGCCGCGACTGCCGTATGCGTGCTGTGGCAACCGACAGCGCCCGCGGCATGCGTAAACACCCTGAGCGCCCAGAAGTGCTGCTTGCATTACGCTGTGTAGACGCCATAGAATTATAATAATAATAATAATATAATAATAATAATATTCGTTTATTACCATAAAAAGATTACAATTCTTACTTAAACGTTACTTCTAGCTTATAAATACATTAACAAATGTAGCATCTGTTGCCGAACTAGGTTATACAATACCTTTATTTCAGCATACAGCGCCTCTTGCCTCGGAGCATGTAGAACACATCAATTTAAAAGCTACATTAACAATTTTATCTTATACTATTACTTATGATTAATTTTTATTGAGGAAATCTAATGATGGTCCTCTCTGTGTGTAATATGTAGATGAGTGAGTGTATGTGAGAGGGTGAGTATAATTTATTTATTTAAATTTAGATGGATTCTATTTCAATTACCTTTCATCGTAGTATACCAATCATTTTTTCTGTTTCACTGCTTTTTTCACCGCTGTTTTATGCATAGGATATATATTAATTATTTTATTGATTTTGTTGTACACAATGGGACCTAAAAATGGAAAGAACCTCTGGGCCGAGGTGGTTTTTGTCCCAGAAGTCTGATAACACGCAGCAAACCATCTACGCCTCTTTAACAAATCAGGGGAGTATTCTAACAGGGAGTGCTGCTTCACAACAATCCTAAGTAAGAACAGTTGCCGGACTGTCAAAACCTCACAGTACTCATAAAGAAGTTTAGTGGGATACAGAAAAGGTTTAAAAGGAGAAATTTTAAGTACCGTCCTTTGCGCTACCTCAAGTTTCTTAAGCGTAGTTTTGGGAGCACCTCGATAAGTACCTCAATAATACGAACTAACGTATTGTGTTGTTATTTTAGCACGGCTTCTATAGATTCAGTTATTGTTCTGAGCGTTCGACAGCCGCACGGCTCCGAATTGACCCGACGCATACCGATGGAGATGTCGCCGTCGCGGTATCCGTCGGGAGCCGCTCTTATCCGAACGGCGCCGGCAGGAGCCGACCGGGGCCGACCGGAGCCGACGGGCCGTCGCGGAATGTATGTGGCAGAAATATGAACTGTAATTTCTTGTAAGAAGTTTCAATTTCCTTTACCGCATTGTGAAATGCCTTCCGGGCCGGGCCGATGCGAGCCGGTCGGTCTGAATCGTACCTTAGACTCTAAGAACACTTCTAAAAAAGGAAATTTCATCCACCGACTATATTTAAACATTCAATTTTTATAACAAATTACATTGTCATATGCAGACGACAAGTTAAAAATCTCTTCCAAGGTGTCACTACGGATAATTTAAATAGGTGGATTGATAATTACATGTCGTACTTCATTCCTTGGCGTAGTGGGTTTGGTATCAGACGACAGTTTCAATGGTCCTTGGTTCGTGTTCACCTCATTTCCTACGATTCACTCAACAATCACTTTATAAATGATTTACGATGCAGTATGCCGCAGCCATTGTAATAATGATTAGTTATAATAATATGCCACCATCCTTTTTTTTCAATATTAAGTATTTATTAGATCCCATTCTTTTAAGATTAAATATTGGATTTTTACAGTAAAAAACCTCGATTTTTACTGGGATAACAAGGATTTTACCAGAAAAAAACATTTACGGTAATTTTCCGGTAAAAATCCGGTTAAAAAGTTGCACAAAATTACTGGTCTTTTCGACGATTTTTTTCGAATATTTTACGTAATTTTTTCGAGAATCTAGAATCTGTAAGGGAGTTATAATAGTTTTATTACCGTTCGGTATTTACGTCATCAACCTTTTAATTTCCCAACAGCAGCTGTATAGGCTTAATCTCCAAAAGACTGAAGGCAAAACGGACCACAACTGCAAAAGCAGCCTTAACATGCCTTATAAAGCACGTGGAAACTTGATAATCATGTATCTAGTCATACATCCGATGACCAAGCCTTACAAAAGTGGTTAGTCAGCATTCCGCTGAACTCCGTTTCGCTGAGTTCGAAGAAGGATTTTAATATTGTTTTATTGTTATATGAACTTTTTTTAATTGTAAATAGGTAAGCGCTTTACCACTATCTCGCTTGAGGGTAAGCGATAATGCGATCTAGGATGTGACGCGCTTGCGTAAAAGACAGCTATTCATTCGTGATTTAAAAACCCTTAAATTGTATGTGTCAGAAAACACAGACTTAGGCAAGGAGTTCCACTTTTCAGCGGTACGGATCACGAAATTGGGACCAAACCGATTAGTGCGACTCTTTGGTACATCAACCATATAACGGCGCAAAATATTATTTGAAACACAATTTTCTGGCCGTATGTTGTGACAGAGCGAAATACTACCTTGACACTTAAATGTGTCGTAAAAAGCGGTTAATGATGGTGAAGGTAATTACCACACACCTCCCATAGACTGCGATATTGGCTTCAGCTTTTCATTCCCCTTTCTGCTATACCATTACAATATGTTAAGGGACTCAAAATCCTTTACTCTTCATCCATATTCCAAATTCCCTGATAAATACAAAAATTTGTACGATTTTCCTAAACTACGAAGAAGGTAACTATGCCCAAAATATAGGAATGCCAATATCGAGCCTATACCTGTTGACTTTGTTGTGATCAATGATGTAATAAAACCATAACACTGCTATTATTGTGATAACAGAATAATATTGTTTTTTTTTCGTGGATTATAAATGGTGACGACGTATAATATTGAAAATGTCGTAACTTCTGTTTAAAGCTGACGAGTTTCTTGCGCCCATTCTTCTTGTCAGTTAAAAGACGTCCTGAATGGGTGGTAGATAAAAATGTTGGACGCTTCAAAACAACTTATTTGAAGTGCATTTGAATAAAGTTATTTTTCATTTTCATTTTCTTGCCCGTAGAGGTCCTTGTGAGACGGACTCGCACTTTGTAAGGTTTAGAAATGAGGATGCGGGAGAGGCAAAAAGCCAAGAACGGCAAGGAGCTCCTTTGAGGAGGCGATGCGGCTAGTTGCGGCGCCGCATGAATATTCAGCGCGCGCCGCGGCTGCCGGCGAAAGTACCAAATTAAGGATTTTTACTTCAGAAACCTAGTCTGTCAGACATTTTACGACTACATTAATATTCTGAATTTTGGCTTTGTGTCTTTTGGAATTCCACATGACCGGACTCACGTTTTGCCTTTTTTGCTGCATTTTTATAGCAGTTCTCGCGATCGTATCTCTCACAATCACATTCCTTACGTAGTATAAGTATAGCCTTTGTCTCCTGCTTCATTCACACACATTGCAGATGGGATTTCTGTCTTTTATTATCCCCCATAAGCTAAGAATATAGATACACAACTTAAGACTGTAACTCGTACGATATTCTTATATTGCAGCCGATTTTTTGCACATGTTAAAACAGATTAAAAAAATAATTACAGTTAGGAATGTGCCCGATCAAATTATTGTGAAGGTAGTAGAATATATATGACGACCATTGCCTTAGTCATCCTGTGATCACGGCTCCTGTAAAAGAGTCGAAACGTCAGGATTAAATATAAAATAAATTATGCGCAAAATCCGTAATAAAGTTGTTTTATATTTTATTTTCATTATCATAATATCAGCCGAAAGACATCGTTGGACTCTTGGACGGAAGCCATCTCATAGTGGAGATTGCGATTATTGCTAATATCTGTCTTGGTACAACTCAAGATAATACTATTACTAGGTTGGCAACATTGCTTACTTCTTTTTCTTTATTCATATGTCACATTTGAGCCGCCAGAGCGAGTTGTTAAGTAAGAAAACTGCATTAAATTCGTATTACTGGATTACCTCTTGTTTTACTTATTTATTTCATCAATCTCCTCGCTTGACAGGTGGGTTGGAGATCACTGTATAAGACCATAATTCGAAAAACGAGGCAGACGGTGAAGATCTAGTACTACTCTACTCTGCCGGACACAGTAGAATGCAAGTAAAATCGGTAACTTACTTCAAGTTAATCTAAAACATATGTCCTATACTTGTAACTATTTGTAATACTCTTTAGGCATCGCTTGCTTGTGCAAATGAATTCCAGCAAAATATACTCTTGCCAACTAAATTGCCACCTCGTACGTTACAACATTAGGAGCGCACCAACATCAACACCTACAAATGTGTATGTGCGCCGAAGTGTGAGAACTAAAAATTCAAGATGAATTTTACAATTTTACACAATTTACGAATATATTTAACAATTATAATGGTGTTAAAGGCAGACAATTTAAATTTGTCACGTTCTATCATTACGCAGTCTAAAACAAAAAAACGGAAAATACTCAACAGATTGTAATTTTCGTTACTCCTTGTGTAAAAATATAGTATGTTAAAATTCTATGTAATTATCGTAGTGACAGTTTTGTACCAAAATAAAGAGAAGAAAAAAAAGAATGCTGAATACCCTAACTAGTGGAGTGCTGCGGACCGAGTATGATCGAGGACCCAAATATGGTCTAGGCATTAAGCTCGGCGGACGCAGTCACTAACAGTGGCGATGTGGTTTCTTACTATACATAATTTGTCAATGTAACAAAAACCGCGTGTCATAGTGTGTGTTGTGACAATGTGTTAGTGACGACAAAGTGTGTGGGCGAAAGCCCTACGGGGACTCTCGTTTTAGTAACTGTTAAGGATAAACGTATACAAATGTATTGTAATTATTAACTCGAATACAAGTATTAAAATCGATAATCTACCTTTTTAATCAAATATATTTAAAGTATATAAGTTGCGTAATGGTGACATCCAAATAATTGGCTTCTATGATAAATTATTTTAAAAGAAAAATACTCAAAAAAGATCAACTCGGCTTACGAGTAAATTCTCAGGCGGGGAGAGCCGAGTCAATCTTTTCCCGGTATTTTTTCATTAAAATAATGTATCATATAAAATAGCATTGAAAAATGCAATAAAAAACTTATTGGCTTCTATTTAGTCGTGACACAAATGTATCAGTAAACAGATTGGAACACTTGCATCTGGAACAGTACAAATGTCCGGATCAGTGATATGTTATATTTGGAACATCTTTTCATGAAAATGGAAGTACCTATCATAGGGTTTCTTTCACACCGAAATTTGTATTAGACCTGATATTTGTCTGAGATTTGTTTATATATCAACATCGTAATAAAACTATAATTTGCTTAAAATTGTATTTCCTTTAGCTTAGGACTGACAGCTAGTATATTATTACTGGAGGGAGACTCTGTACCAGGGTCGTCTGCTTAGGTACCTCCGTCTTACCTATTTCTGCCGCAAAGCAGCAGTGCTTGCATTGCTGTGTTCCGGTTTGAAGGGTAAGATATGGCAGTGAAATTACTGGGTACAGTGACTTTACATCTTGTGTCACAAGTTGGCAACGTACACTGTGGTTCTTGTGGGGTTGCAGTTTTGCTGCGAATCTCACAAGAGCCACATGTATTATAGGTGACTGTTACCACTTACCATCAGGTGGACAGTTTGCTTGTTTGCCAACTTTCAGCAATAAAAAAAAAAAAAAAAAAAAAAATTTATTAAAAATATGTAGCTGGCGCATTAAAAAATCAATTTTATCTACTCTGATACTATAATATAAAGATTCAATTACGATACAAAAAAAATAGTAGTTTATGATACTGTTGCATAATAAGGGTTCTTATAACATGAGTGTGTTTTAAAAAAACGAGCCGTAGGCGAGTTTTTTTAGAGTATCACACGAGTGTTATAAGACCAAGTTATGTACAGTGTCATACACTACTTTATCTACTCTCATACTATAATACGAAAAACAATATTGCAAATAAAACGCTGAATATAACAAAAATTATTTAAATGTCAAATGTTGGCGCAAAGGTGCAAACATCGATTGCGCATGCGTGTTGCGTCGTCGCGGACTCGCTCATTGAAACCTTTTTAAAGTAGAGGTTCAACCTCCTTGGTCCAGCTGGAGGTTGTATAGGTGTATCGTTATGATTAAAAAGTTATATTATGTTACAGGTGTCCATACAAGACCTGTATCGTAATTAAACTTTTTTTTTTATTATTTTTGGCCTGTACGTAATGTTTGTCATAAGCATTTTGTTTTCAGTTTTAGAATCTTTGTATTATAGTATCAGAGTAGATAAAATTAATTACGATACAGGTCTTGTATGGACACCTGTAACATAATATATCTTTTTAATCATAAAGATACACCTATACAACCTCCAGTTGGACCAAGGAGGTGGAACCTCTACTTTAAAAAGGTTTCAATGAACAAGTCCGCGACGATGCAACACGCATGCGCAATCGATGTTTGCACCTTGGCGCCAACATTTGACATTTAAAAAATCTTTTCAATATTTAAACAAAGTTTGATTTTGTTTGCAATATTGTTTTACGTATCATAGTATGAGAGTAGATAAAGTAGTGTATGACACTGTACATAACTTGGTCTTATAACACTCGTGTGATACTATAAAAAAACTCGCCTACGGCTCGTTTTTATAAAACACACTCATGTTATAAGAACCCTTATTATGCAACAGTATCATAAACTACTATTATATACATGGATTGTAATATTATGTACAAGTATGTATACTCATTACTTACATAATAAAATTAAAAAAAGTATTTCTGACATCTCTTAAACTAACTCACCGCTGAGCGTGCATTTTGCTTCTCTCGCGTTGTTCCGTTCGTCGTCCCATCGGTCGAGATGACCGAGTTCCAAATAATACGTTTAACACCGGGCAACTGTTTCGAATCATTCGGATCACATTTATGATTTGCAACACTGAGTCGGATCTTTAAAGAGCGACACACGTTCACTTCTTTTTATATACTATTACGTAGAAATTTCGGAAGTCGTACCCCTGCTGTAAATTGTCTGTTTGGTCGGTGAGATGTGTGTCGTGGCTTTACTCGGTAATCTGTGATACTTGTCTTATTTGTGATCACGCCATCGTATTATAAAATATATCTAATTTCATCCGTTTATTGAATAACCTCGCGATATTGCCGAGTTGTCTGGGGCATGTGCAGTGGAATTATTATAATTTGAAACAAGGAGTTGAAATCGTCGCTTCTTTGATCACGCGACGATGTAATCCTCCGACCATTATTGCCCTCTCGATCCGGTGGTTCCGTCTGCAGGAGGTCCGGATTCTTGGCAAACGGTTCCCTTCTACGAGTAGCCCTAGTTTCCTCGAAATAACTCCGTATCCACTTGGTAATCCGCCTTTGGCGCCCTTTTAACTAAGTACTACTAACATGTTACATATGCAATCATTAGTCGTATATCTCGGGTCACCCAAACCCCAACTTAGTCTAAGCTAGGCCGGCAAACCGTTTTAAAAAGGGGGCGCTTCTCACCATGTGAAGATTTTGTTAGTTATAACATTCATTAATTAACGATGAGTCGTTGAGCTTGAGTTTCTTCAGCCCTCCCTTTTTAAAGGTAACAATACATAAAAATAAATAGAATGTACCAATTTGGCACGGCTAGTCTCGCTTTGATCCACCCTCGTTCCGACGTACGAGATAATAATAAAACACGAGTGTTATTTAGGCTCGGAACAGTCGTAAAATCGACCTAATCTCGCTGTCACTCCGCTAAAGCCCAATCGACGGTCGAGTATCGTGTCCGAATGAATATTCCGCGAAATGGCTGACAGAGGCACCTTTTATCCGTGTGAGAGGCAATCATTTTCAATTGCTCAACTCTGAATAATTCGCACGAATCTCGTCACAACAAAACCCCTGAGGGGCTGCGATACAGGTTCAGGTGCGAACTGTGTTGGAGTGAGTATGCCTTCCCCTCCACCCCCCTTTCGTCGTTCGCGGAGCGTGAACTCCGCGAACATCAATCAATTACTAATGTCACGAACACCGTACGCCACGCGCCCACTACGGGAAACTAACATTATTCTTATTGTAAGGTCAGTCGAATATATGAGACCGGACTATTTCTTGCGCGACGGTACATTAATGGACACATTGTTAATTACTGTTGTTATTTTAGTGGCTTTTTGTTTAATTTTGTAATAATATTTGTATCGATCAATCAATTTAGACGGTCGGTGCAACGATAGCGATCCTGCCTTTCGTACCGACGGTTCTGGGTTCGAATCTCGGAAGGAGCAAATGTTTGTATGATGAATACGAGCATTTCTACCTGAGTCACGGATGTTTATATATATGACAATAAATATCACATATCTCGGTATCATATGTCTACCCGTTGTCTACCCGTTACGCTAATATCCATAACACAAGCCTTACAGTACTTACTTTTGGGCTAGGCTAATCAGTGTAAATGTAAGAAATATTATAATTGTTATTATTATTATTTTAGTGACTATTTATTTATTTTTAAACATGACTGTTTTGGTTTTGTAATAAAATTTGTTTTGTTTAATTTATTTGTCATCTGTATACTTTACCTTAGGTGGAAATGTACACTTACATCATTGACAAATACCGTCATAGTAAGACCAACCCAATATCACAAATAAAGATTCTGTATCTGAAATTCAATCTCACACTCGATTTTGGTCACTTAAATAGGAATTGATATAAATTGGATTGTTTTGGGTAACTTGATGCACTGTTGACTAAACGTAAACGCGTTGTAATGTTGTTACGTCGATTTTGTAAAAGAATACAATTTTTTTAGCCGTCTTCGCGTCTAGACTCTCCTTTCACGTAAAGCAAAGTTATTTGTTATTTTTCTTTTATAAGAAAAAAATCTAATCATTTGTCTGTACAATAAATATACGATATTAACATACGAAATAAACATTGATTGTACATTTCAATTTAACGCTATTTAAATAATTTTTACTGTTTATATTTTTTTTTCTATGTTTATGACTTTTCAGACCTGATTTAAATGTTTATTGTAAACGGTTAAAATGCTCTAAAAAGTTTCTCGAACAAAAAAAGATAAATGTTTTACGGTAAATAATGCAACTAATGCTGATAATAATCATTAAAAAGATGGTATTAAGATTTTATTTTAATAGTAAAAAAATGTTTTGTTTATCTCTGAAGATATTTTTTTTACTAAAAACTAAATTATTTAAAAATGAAAGCAAGTCAATTTATCTGACCACAATTTTGGGCTTTATAATTGAAGAATATTATTTGCGATATTTTGTTTTCGGATAAGCAGAAAATTCATTTTTTTTTTATTTTATACGTTGGCTAAACAATTTGCAGGGTGTTTTATTACGATGGAACGTGATATTGTTATGATGTTCTAATACAGGTTCGTCAACAAGTGTGTGTGTGTGTGTGTGTGTGTGTGTGTGTAATAGGATGCCTAATGATCTCATGATGTTACCACTTAATACTTTTAAAATATTTTAATTTTTCATAATGTTTCTTATGTAACGTTGATTAATGTGTTATTTAAATTTAATTTATAGTCAGGCCAACAATAAAAAATAAAAAATGATATGTACAGAATAGAAATTGTAAAAAAGGGTAACTTAATCAATTGTATTTATTTACATGCGGATGATGCATCTTGCCTGTTTTTGCGGAAATAAACTATTTTTATATATGGAATAAATACAACGGTGTATTTGGATTTCCCGCTGGCACATCCGGGCAATGTGTTCTGAGAGATCGGCACGTCATAACAAGCGGAAAATGAAGTGATATAAATTCAATAAGCCGTATTCTCGGGAGGACACGCTAAGGGCGCTCTTACACAAATGTATGTTAAAATAATACCATTTTATAATTTAGGACGGTCCAGTCCACGAGAGGAACCTTCTTATCAAAACAAATATGAAAAGGCCAAAAATTATATATATATATATATATATATATATATATATATATCACTTAAGATTTATTTATATAATAAATAAATCCATAACAAAAGCCTTACAGTGCTTATATTGGGCTAAGTAAATTGGTGTGAGTGTAAGAAATATTGTTATTATTATCAGGCATGTAATGATTGAAAAGAAAATAAAATTGTTTATTTAATGATGTTTACATATTAACTGTGACGTCAAACAGTCTTAAAAATGAAATATTCATGTGTGGAATAAAATATATGTCGCCTGTCTGAAGTTGTTCCGGAACGCAGCGCTATCTAGCGGTGCTGTACAGGATCTAGGTGGCGCAGCGTCGTGGCGTTGAACTCACTTTTGTCCCAACCAGCACTGCGAGTATACGTTCCTTAGGAGCTGTACCGCGACTTATACTGCTGTGTTACCGATTTTTGATAAGAATTGCAGTTTATTGAACATATCGACACTCGTGATTACAACTGCCACTACTTAGTGTTTTGCTTATCCGTGGGTAAATGAATCTTTATATTACTTTATTACATTTACGTTACATTTTATTTACTAGGCGATGCAGGCGCTAAGCATAAAGCTACGCTGGCACTGGTGTAATACCTAAAAAAAATGTTTTTTTTTTTTGTTTCGATGGGAATTTTTGCAAATTTCAAAATTCGGTCATAATCTGGTCCTAAACCTGTTGATTGGATTCCACACAACAATATCAAAATCGGTTCAGAACTCAGAAAGTTATGGCGTAACAGACATTGCGCCATTGAAGCTGATCCATGGGAGCTTCGCTTCGCTCCGCTCCAATTACCCATGACTTTGGTAGAAATTCTTGTATTCATCACAAACATCTGCCCCTAACATAGCAAAAACTAAAAGAAACACTTAAAATATAAATACAAAACTATTGAGATTTGTTTTGTTATTGTTGCAAATCAAATGTAAAATGTTTATAATAATAAATAGCTATAGTCTTTAATAACCTTAATTAAGTTAAAACTTAAAAATTTATAAATTGTAGTTTTAAGTATTTATATATATAATATTAAATGGATTGTTTTTTAACCACTTCTCCGTTCTGCGCTAATGGCAAATCATAGACATCATATGTCAACTTGACAGATAAACTGTTACAGGCCTAAAACAACTTATTTTTAAGTGCATTTGAATAAAGTGATTTTCATTTTCATTTCCTCTGTTATTTGAAAAAAGAGAAACCAAAAGAAAATGCTATAATGAAAGAGCCAACACACTATATTGATTAACTTGTCAATCTATATCTGTGGCTCGTATATATTCGCCATTAAACTAAGTCAGCGAAGAGCAAGCGACATCTTTCAAGCTAGGAGTCTGTCACCGACATCTAGGTATTACGTCCCAGTGCATATTTTAATAGTTCGACGACCCTGACGAATATACATAAAAAGTTGTGATTTGAAACCGTTTAGCATATCTGAATCGATGGTTCATAACCTTTGACACAAAAATTGTTATTTGAAAAAATATGCTCCATGGTTGAGTGGAGTAAACATATCTTGGCATAACGTTAATTTTTAACTACCACCCACTCAGGACGTCTTTTAACTGACAAGAAGAATGGGCGCAAGAAACTCGTCAGATTTAACAGAAGTAACGTCATTTAGAACATTATACGTCATCACCATACATAATCCACAAAAAAAAACAAAATTATTCTGTTATCACAATTATAGTAGTGTTATGGTTTCATTAAATCGTTGATTACAACAATATCAACAAGTATCTGTTTTAAGTAAGTATCCTGAAACATTGCAACATTTTAAGGATTAAATCTACAATCTTTTTTTAGATATCTTTTCGAACTTACTTTGCTTATAAATATTCACTCACAAGAATACGTTGTGCATTTAGATAGTTATAAGCTTTTGTTCGAGTAAAATCGTGGAAAACTTCAATTTAATAAAGTTTAAATCTTCAAAAGCTCCCTCCACCAGAAGCGACGGAATTGCCGCTTACACTCAGCTGGCCGTGTTGCCCCCGAGCCTATTACTTCGCACTATGTAGACCCTCGTACGCAGTTTCTTGCTGAAGAGACTGCAACAAAGCGGTATTTTCTTCCAAAGACACGCAAAAAGTCCATTTCTGTGCTACTCAATACAAGACAACAAACCACATTGGTCCAGACATCTTAACTATCTTCACTTAAATAAAACAATGGATTCTTGCGCATACTTTGTTTTCAATTGTGACGTTTCAACTTCTTTACACGAGCCGTGATTCTAATTAGTTGAAATAAAACAAATAATTAAACACAGAGTAGGCTGGAAAATAAAATAAAAAAATTATTCAATATAAACATTGCCAATGCATGCATTGAATATCAACTGCTGCATTGTAGATTCGTAAGTCGTAAGAGGCAAAAAGTAGCCATAAGAGACGTCAAGGTCTTTTCTTCCTCCATAAAATAGATAACAAAAAGTTCCGAAACATTATAAACCTTAGGTATTTACAAAGAGAGAACAATTTCATTGGCCGATACCAGTATAGAGCTCTAGCTAAATATTAATCAAATATAAACTTCTCCATGATACATTGAACACTGCGCAGATGAGCTCGCCATTTCTTTGCGAACTTTTGCTTCTTACGCGGCTCAATTGGCGGTGACATCATTTCGTAAGGAAATGTATCCGAGCTTTGTTATCGCACCTGACGAGCTAAGAGATGCCTGAGATTAAGTTTAAGTTAATGAATAATCAAAATAAAAAATAATAATAACTCTTACATTCATAACAATGACACTAACCCAAAGTAAAGACTATAAGGCTTGTGTTAAGTATACTAGGGGAATGGATAGGCTTACATATGTGATACATATATACGTAATATACATAGAAATATATAAAAATTCCCATGTTTGTATTCATCACACAAACATCTACCTCTTTCGGAACTCGAGTCAAGGACTGTCGGTACGAAAGGCAGGATTGCTCCGATCGAACTAAACTGTCGTAAATTTAAAATAAATTAAATATCAATTTAGTTTGCTGTTAAAGTCGATATAGGAAGTCTGATGCTCGCTGAAAGTAAGCGTTGTGCAAATATGTGAATTCCAACTCATTGCTAAATTAGCATTGAAACTGTCTACGTTGCATTGTATGCATGAAATAAGTCCCACTTTTAGGTGAACTAGATCCAGATGTATTCATTTATTATCAATACTGACAAAAATACTCAATATTCAATATTTTATTGCTTTTACTATAATGTAAAAGATGTTAAATAAAAAAATATACAGATCATTATAAATCCTGTCGGGCACAACAATTAGAAGACGGAAAGACCTTTATGTAATTACAAAATAAATATATAACAAAAAGTTTTATTTTATTACTTTAATTTACTATTTATTTGTTAGCATTTAATACAATAGAGGTATGTCATCATGTACACACATTATCGCCTGTTTCTTTTCATATTGCAGTGGTTAGCACGTACGATTACGTATATATAAAGTATGTTTGACAAGGGCCGTTCATCAGATGGGAGACCGGTGAGTGGCGTGGATGATTTTTTGCATTCATTCTCCTTTCAACATCAGTAATCCATCCCTTGTAAACATTGATCCCAGGTAAACTTGATCCACTTTTTCTCTTCGCACCGTAATTATACATTAAATACTTCACATTAAATAAAATACCTTTGTAAAGAGAACCAAAAATGTGTAACGTTGTGTTACGTGAGACGAGTGAACCTAATAAGTAATCTTTATGAAGCGAATTGGCAATTTTACAAGAATAACACTCGAATATTGTTCCAGCGAAATGGGACGTCGTAATGTAAATTCTTAAGAAGTTATTGAGGGCGAGTGGGAAGATATCGCATAGTTATGCGGTATTAGGCGTCAGCTGTCGACAGGTGAGCGACCCGCGGCCCAAGAGCACACGCATTATGGAGATGAGCCCACGCGACACAGGAAGAGGCACCGATATGGTATATCTAATTTTAGCCTAATCGCGCATTTGTACACACACACATTTCTCAATCTCACAACATTGATATTAAAATTAAAATCTGTAAATAAATAATTATCATCATTCATTATCAGAGCTTTATTTGCAATTTTTTTTAGTTCCTGCCAATTTAAATATGTTTTGAAGCGAAGCAAAGTTCTATAAGGACGTTTGGGCCACACCGTTACGCGGGAGTGTCAGATTTAGTACCTATCGTTACACGATATATACGAGCCAGCTGCTTCCCCACCTCAGTGTGCGTGGCCTTCTGTCTCGCTTTCACTCATTCAATGTGCGTGGCTGGTATGGCTTTCTATCTCTTTTTCGCTTTATACTGCAAGAGCTGCATTTGCTCATACCGCCATTTCCTTTTTTCCATCGAACATTCAGACACACTGCAGGCTACTTCCCTTTGTTGGTTGCTATTCCCACCTGTCGCGCCAAGCGCTTCTCAACATCCTTCATAATGCGCACAGCAAAGGAGTGGAACTCCCTCCCTGCGTCTGTATTTCCGAGAACATATAACCCGTTCATTTTCAAAGCCAGGGTGAATAAGCACCTTCTGGGTTAGCTTGTTTCATCGTGGATTCTGTCTTGGCCCCCGGGATCAAAAGCACACCCATCCCAAATAAAAAAAAAACAAACTATAAAGCTTTGCTTCTTTCAGGCGTGCCTAGACGGCACTGTCTTTTTTTAATTGTAAGACCACCTAGAAATCACTGACCCTGACTGACTGATAATACAGTTCAACAAGTTTCGAGGTCAGGGGTCTACCACATTTGATTTGCTTTGACCCTAGATTTAATCTAATTACTGTCTTTATACCAACTATATTTGTAATTGTTGGGTTGTGAGTAAATGAATTGTTTATGGTTATTTTGTATTATAGCACAATAAAATAAGGTGAAACCGAGAATTTGCTTTTCGATATACAGGTGGATATTTTTAAAGTGTTTAGATCTGAAGATAATACGAAAAATTGCACCTGAAGTTGACAATACAATTTTGAATATTTATCGCTTTACACAAAGTTACAAGAAGTGAAGTTCTAAATAGAATCAATTTGTACATCCATCAATAACAATAAAAATGAGGTATAAATCACTAACTTCCGCCCGCGGTTTCACCCGCAGAGCGTTCGGTTAGTCACGTAAAGTTTTTATCGCGTTTCCTCAGGGAACCCTGAAGTTCTAACCACACTGTTTACCGCCGACACTGCGTCAAGGTTCTCCCAGCTTGTGTTATTGATGGGCAGGAAGGTAATAATCGGGATAAACGTTGCCATTATCCGACCATTTAAAAGACCTACTTATTGAATGCACATTAGTATCATGGAGAGGTCCAGCTGTATCTCTGGTTCTATCTATGCGAATGAGATGAAACACAGCTGAAATTTTAGGTTGGACCTCAAACCACTTAACTGTGAAAACTTTATCACAACTTTTCCAGCAGTTTTTACGTGATACATAAACAAACAGACTTAGACAAATGAAAAAAAATGTCATGTTTACATACCAGTATTCGAGTATCTCCATCTCAATTATCTTCAATGTTCCTCCTTTTTTTAAGTTAAATAATAAAATAGATTTTTGTTTATCTTTATTACTGGACTAGCTTCTGCCCGCGACTTCGTCCGCGTGGAATACTTTGGGCTGCTAACTTTAACCGGCGACTTCGTTTACGTAGAAGGCGAAATGTTATTTTAAAACTGCGATATCTCCTAAGATATTCATTGAAATCGTATGATGTAAAGAACAATTTTGTTTTAAATTACATACTCGTGATAAATAATGTATTTATTTGGATAAGGATTAATATGATATTTATTAAAACACCTTCGAAAATGATGCATTATTTTACAACTTTGGATGGTATAAAAAATATTACAGTGAGCCAACCTTAAAATATAGACATATGCTGTCACGGACTATTTTTAAGAATTTTTCTGTTACACCGACATGATTTTTTAAACTATAACCGTTTACGCAGCGCAAGCACTCAAAAGGAAAAAACCCCAATCTTGAAACATTCCTCATTGGTGCTCTGCTCCTATGCATCCTATCCGTCTTAACGTGATGATAGCCTATAAACTTTCTTGATAAAAGGGCTATCTTACACTGAAAGATTTTTTTTTAAATCGGACCAGTAGTTCCTGAGACTAGCGCGTTCAAACAAACAAACTCTTCAGCTTTATAATATTAGTATCGATTTCATGGTGTCCCTTTAATGTAATAGCCCATTTATGTTATAGAAATTTGATTTTAATTATCCTATCTATTAGTGCCATAAAAGTACAAAATGCATTGTCTGCATTAGCGTCGGTTCGATTTATTGGTGCCACAAGTGTGCTTTTACAAATCTTTAAATGAAGTTTCACTTCTTATACGATTTAAAGAAACAACTAAAAAACAAATAAATTTCACTTCTTTTTAATAAATAATCTTTCCTTTGTGTACAATTTACTGTTACCAATATTCAAAATACGAGTACTTTCCCAACAGGTGCCATTAGAAATTTCATCCTGTATCGCCTGTATAAATATGAAGTTATTTTTTTAAAGTATAGAAGCAATGTTGAATAACAACATTTCACCAAAAATATATATAAATTTGTTATTGCTAAGAACATGATGATAGAACGCAACGCATCCATTAATCAAAAGAAAATTGAATTACCAGAATGCTTAAAAATGCTCGATAATGTTTTTCATCGATATATTGCCAATTATAGCTTGTTAAAAATATATTCATGTTTTATAATTTTATCCGTCGTCATACCATCAATATAGCTGTCTTTTATTTTCTATATAGCTGTGCGTTTAAGGTAACAAAATTAAACTTTAAAAACAGAATACAACCAGAAAAGTAGGTTTGATGTACAAAGCTGTATACTTTGACGTTTGGACCTTACCTCATGAGTTTATATTTATTTTCATAGTGTATAATTTGGTGTGGTGCATACAGTATACACTTATATTTGTCAGTCAACCAAAGTAAACGTATTTTGATGTCTTCAACGGAAAAACACACTGAAGACATATATATGTATAACAAGTGAGTTCTTCACGGATGTAAGGCCTGAACACTGACACTCAAAGAAGAGACCAAACTCTTGGTGGCGGAGAGAAGGATTTGGAGGAGGATTCTGGAGCCAGAACGCACTCAAGACGGAGTGTGGAGGACGAGGAAATATATGGAGCTGGAGGATGAGATTGCCGTGCCAAACATCATAGGCGAAATGAAAGCACACAGACTACGCTGGCTTGGTATCCTCGAAAAGATGGATTAAGATCGTGATGGGAAAAACAGGCATACCTGGGGCGGCCAAGTGGTCGTCGCACAAGTACCGCTGGGGGGACTATGTTGGAAGGGACTTGCGCGAGCTCCACGCAGATGACTGGCAGGAGGTGGCGCAGGACAGGCAGGTGGGTGCTCTCATTATCGGAGGCCAAGACTCACTTTGGGTCGCTGCGCCAACTTAGTAGTAAGTAAGAGTAAATGTTTTTAGTGAGTAAGGCTTAATACACGGCGTATTGTTTTTAATTTTAAGTAGAACACTTCCACAGAGTCCTACAAGGCTCTCTTACAGGTTGAGGAACGAGGACATATTATCCCTCATTCTCCTCCCTTCAGTAGGAGCTTAAATGTTGTCATGTCCTGGTGCTCACACTTTATTAAACGGTAAACGCCAAAGACTTTACTTACTTACTACAATATTTAACTATTTTCGTTTCGAACATTAATTACGCGAAAGCTTTCGATATTGAGAAATACATTGAAAATTTTCTCCTGAGGTTTGAACCTACATCTTTGTGGCTTTAATGTTGATAGCACGACCACTTTTTAACTGTAACATGTTACTTTGACGAAGGTTAAGGTAATATCAGAAATTTATATTTAAAACGATAGCTTCCGGTGACTTTTCCAATAATGATGTGGCAAGCCTGAATCCCTTGAGCCGAGCAATTATAACATCAGCTGCACTCCCAAGTCAACATAATTACTTTATGACACTTAATGCGCCGCCGCGACCCACCCTGTGACGCAATTAACTCCGCCCGGAACAGAAAGCTATTACACCTTTTTTGGAAAAGTGGAAAATTTACGGTGTCTTAGCCATTGTACGAGCTGTTAATAGCCAGACTTCGCAAGTTATATTTTAAGTGTTACGTTGAAATAATCCATCCTTTTGTAGAAACGTAATTATGTAATAAAACAGGGTGTACGGTCTCACTACCGTACATATTTTGCTGAATTAGCGACATAGTTTTACCACACACATTTGGTAGCTCAACAAAGTTTACTTGTTATATTTAACTATAAGTAGTACGCCAAAACACTTGCACTAAACTGTCGAAAAAGGAATTACGTATAAATTTATTTTTTTGCATTTTTTACGTGTCTGATCGGTCACGTAGATCAAGTGGAAGACTTTGTGTAGTTTGGGTCAATGTTTACAAGGGATGGAAGATATGAAAGCAATATTGAAAAAGTGAATGCAGGAAATCGAGTAAAGGGGCTTTGCACGCTTTTATTAGCAGCCAGAAGGTGTCAAACAAGGCACGACTGGCTGTACATGGAGGCGTGTTGGTAACGACTTTAATGTATGTAAGTAAAACTTGAGTTTGGCAGAAGAAGCACGAATGTATGATTAATGCAGCGGAAATGAGAGCTGAAGAAGAATAGCTGGATTGAATTTCATGGATAAAATAAGGAATGATGTGTTAAGAGATTAGTTTGGTGTGGAAGAAGATATAGTGAAAAAGATAGAAAAGGGGATGGTAAGATGGTCCGGACATGTAGCATCCTCTCTACATGTCCGGACCGGACGAAAGAAGATTAACAAGACAAATATATGAGGCAAATATGCATGGGAAAGTCGGTAAAGGCAGATCAAGGCGAACTTTCAGGGACTAGATAGAGGATGTTCTGAAAAAAGACCAGGTCAAAGTACCCTTTGCCGACGAGCTTGTATGAAAAGGCCGTTGCTAGTTGAAAAAGCTAGAGATGTATGTCAGGATCGAAGTAAATGGAAATCTGCGATCTCTGCCTACCCTGCGGGAAAAAGACGTGATTTTATATATATATATACTAGCAGCCCGTCCCGGCTTCGCACAGGTAGACAAAATTCTTTAATTTTTTTCTATTATTAAATATTTTTCCGTTAGCGCCATCTAGCGCCCGGTAAACGAACTACTTGTGGTTAACGCGTTTCATTGGTAACGTTATTGATACAATGAAAAAAGGGTGGGGAAAAGAGCGGATAGACAAACACACAAACAACTGTGATCTTTATGATGATTATAGATTTACATATAAAAACTTCGGAAATTTCTTTATCTACGTACTCCAACGTTAACTGCAACTTCGAACAATAAGAAATGTATGTGGTCAAACTAGCCCACACACAGAGTCACAGACTACTCTCCGAATAGTCTAAAGTTTGATTTTACATCTTACCGTCGGGATGGTATAAAGATTTATGCTCACACTTTATCATGTTACTCTTTCTCTGCTACGCCGCTACAACGGCTACGAACCTGCTACGGCTGCTTTATAAAACGCTACGATGACTACAACAATTTGCGTAGCGGCAATCGTAGAAGGGTCCTTATTAATTGTCTATATCTAAATGCGTAGAGCGAAAGTGGAAGCTCTTGTTAGAAACTTCTTAACTCCATCATCAGATTACTTGATACCTTAAACTGTTGGCACCCTTACTTCTCATACTTGCGAACTTTCAAATTAATTTAGATGTAGCTTAAAATTACTAGTGACGCAGGGACGGGAAACCACTTTGAATTACTCTACCGTTACCATATTTAGTTTCTTCTTCGAATAAGGTTACCCCTGACTGAGTAACAGCCAGAACATAATGAATCATATATTTTCTTTACTTTTGTTACCAGTTTAAATACCGGTAACTTAAAATTCTTGTTTATAAGAAACAAAATAATCACTTTAATGTAAAGCATTTAAGTATTTCAGATTTTTTTGGAAAAATTGACACTGAATTTGGTTCGGAACTATGTAGTTTTAATTTAGACGTTATGTGCACAAGATTATGAACGTAAGAATGTGAGAAATAGTTAGTTAATTGAATGTACAGTACCTACAGAGGTATGAAACCCTTTCCAAATTGTATTTATTTATTTGAAAACCAACAGCGTTATTTAAAAATTACATTATAGCAGGTTAACATTCAGAAGTATGGCCAATAATAGCTTTTCTTATAATTAATGACAAGAGGTGACACTTAACATTATTAAGAGGATAAAATTAACTCTAATGATAACCAATCGCTGTTGTGTGAATGGGTACCCATGATGACAATTCCCTTTTATTTTATTTCTTTTCCATTACTTTAATAACAATCTCTTGGTAGAAACAGCAAAATAATAATTTCATTTAGGTAAATAACAACATCTCGATATATACATACATATATACTTTTTGACGTTACAATAGTTATATACTTATTATAAAATTAAAATATAAACTCTAACTATTTCGGTATTATGAATAATAATATTCAAAGATCGTCTTGTAGCATTTTGTTGGTTTCCCTCTTGAGTTTATTTTTTGTGTCTCTAAAAATATCAATTTTGTCAAAATGAGCGTTATATGTCGTATATCCAAACATTATTAACAAATTCTTATCTTTATTAAATGTTTCCGCTGCAAGCTTTACTTTTCATTAATTATATAAATGAAATACTAAAGAATATACTTATACGAACAAACGCTCTATAATAAACAACCTTTAACGAGAATTTTCCTCTGTGTTCATTGGATTCCCTCGTCAGATCCTGACTTGGTGACAATCGAACTACATAAAGTTTTATTTACCCTTTAAAACTTTTTTTTAAATACGTCTGACATACACTTCCCTTTTTTGAAGAAAATTCACCCGATGTAATTTATAAGTTTTTATACGTTAATGTGAGTTGGGTACGGTTTGACGGTGAATTCTAGCAAAGGCGTATCTAGCACATGTAGCGCCCGTGTGCGATCACTACCCTAGCGCCCTCTAGTAAGCGCCTAGTCAAAATTTTACGGGTATTAATAACAGCACACTACCACAAACTGTCGAAATTGCCCAATTGATAATGAACTCTTTTGTTTGAAGATTAAACAGACAATCGATTAAAGAAATTTGCCAGTTTTGGATGCGACGATGTGCTCACTGGCTGAGGGTAAACATCCCTAACAAGCCAAACCGTACACGTGTCTATATAGGTGTTAGGCATATCAATGTCATTCATTGAAATTGTAAACAAAACTACTTTCTATTCTGACTCGATCAGCTGATCAGTCATTTTGTATGGAGAGTCCGTTTTTTTGCGATTTCCATTTATTGACATTGAAGTGATAGAAAATGCTCAGCGCTCCCTAGGATCGCGGTGCCAGTGTGCAACGCACAGCCTTCACTATAGGTAAGTAGTATGACGCCTCTGAATTCTAGATCAAACAACACGAGCTTTACATAGAGCCCGATTTCAATACGCAGTTCTATGAACACGTTCACGTACTAACATGTATCATACTATATAAGTGTCGGACAACACGGTGCCTTTAGATGCGATGTACATTGGAATCGTGGGTTCTAGAGTCACTGTAATACGAAATTGTATAATTACAGTGTGCACCGAAATCATACTCTAATTTGGACTGTCACACGCTTTGTAGAGAGTATAATGTAGAACGTATATACCTTACACAGATTTCCAAATATTTTTTATAACTTTAACATTATTTTGAAATTCACAAGGAAAGAAACTTATTCATTACTAAACTAAAATTATATAGTTACAATCTTTCAATAATTATTGTTTAAGTGACTTGATAATTATAATAAGTAATAGATGGCGCTACGGGTCGTCTAAAACGCGCTATAGAGTTTTAATTCGATTTATTTCTTGGCAAGTTCTGCGGGATTGATATTTAACATCTCATTTTCGAACTCGTTCGTTTTAATTTGCTAAAGAAAATTGTTGAAAAAGGCTGACTGCATTAAGATTAGGATTAGGCAACCTTACAAAGAAATCATTATTAAATTAGTATTCAAAATAGTTTTGTCTCCTCTTTAAACAAACAACTCGCTCCGAGTCACTCCGATTGCAATTATTAAATATTCGTTCTAATATTAATTTCGCCTGAACTTTCATGGTTCAGATGTTTCTAAAATGAACGAAATACACTTTAGATCCTTAGGGAGAGTACTCACCCGTGCTCGCCTCGCTGTGGGGGTGGGGTGGGGGGCGCGGGGGGGCGGGGGAGCCCGAGGTCCCGGAGTGACGCTGCGACGCGGGCGCAATTCTGCGAAAAACGAGAAGATTAGAACATGACCTTGACTCTTGTCCGACCGACTTTGTGACTGGGTCAGAGTGACCTGAGACTCTACGATCATCCCTTAACATAATTCAAGTTCCATTGTTTTTTGAAGCGAAGCTTCTGTAGAGACGTTAGGGCCGCTCGCATATAGGCGCTGCCCGCGCAGCCACTCTATCCGTGCTAAGCGTCAGATTTAACCGTTACACAAGAGCGACAGATTTAATACTGTTACATGATATATACAATATATGTATATAGGAGTCAGCAGCCTCCACACCTCAGTGTGCGTGGCCTTCTGTCCCGCTTTCACTTATGTCAGTGTGCTTGACTGGCGTGGCTCATTATATTCTAATGCTTCGCTTTTTTCGGGCGTCCCTAGATGGCACCATTGTTTTTAATGAGTTCGCTTTTGATTCCAATCAAGCTTGGGAACCAAGACAGAATCTACGATGGAACAAGCTAACCCAGAAAGTGCCTATTCACCGCGGCTTTGAAAATAGACGAGTTGTAAGTACTCGGAGATACAGACGCAAGGAGGGAGTTTCACTCCTTTGCTGTGCTTATAAAGGATGTCGAGAAGCGCTTGGACAGGTAGGAAAAGCAACCATAAAATGGTGGTAGCCCGCAGTGCAGTGCACACTGAAGAGAGACGCCACTATAGATCGCGTATAGCGGTGTCCCACTTTAACAATCGAACCTGCATCGTGCTAACAGATCGTAGTAAGGTCTCTGCACCCTTCTCGAGAGCTACTGACGAAGTCTCGAAAATCCGATTATCGATTGTGTGTGTATGTACTAAGTAAAAACAGCAAAAAAAACTGCTGTTAGAGAATTATGTGCTACTACTGGAAAAGATACTGTACTGTACAGTTCGAACAATAATCAATTTATTTAATCAAGAAACAATGTATCATTATGGTTATAAACAAAGGAACTTAAAGCTATGTTATGATATACTATTTTAATTATAATTATCAATGAAGCACTTAGAAGCTTCCTAAGCGGCGTTGCTTAAAAATAGTTTCAGTTGCTATAAACAGTTTTATCATCCTAAACTACATTAGAAATATACGCTTATCCGAGTTCAGTTTGAACAAATCGAATAAACGTGCAACTGAACCGTGTAATGAGCGCCGACTTGACGCCACGTACGATAAACTTAACTCCCTACTTTTCTGTCACTTCAAAGGAAGTCTGTATCATATACACAAAATGTTAAATTGCATTCCCCACAAAATAAGTTACTGTTTACCAATATATATAAAAATTCGTTGTCACAGTATTTATAAATAAATATTTTCTACATTCACACCAATTAACCTAACCCAAAGTAAGCACTTTAAGGCTTGTGTTATGGATACTAGGGTGACGGATAGACTTACATATATCATACATAAATAAGTAATATTCATAGAAATATATATAAACATCCATGACTCGGGTACAAATGCTCGTATTCATCATAAAAACATCTGCCCCTTCAGGGATTCGACGAGTTTGAACTCATAATAAAACGATACAACTTATATTGTATCGGTAATTATTTTGTTTTTTTCTATCGTTGGGAGAGCATTGGACCGGATTTCCAAAGGTTGCGGGTTCGATTCCCGCCTGAGATTCACTTGTGACCCGAGTCGATTTTTTCTAGTATTTTTCTATTATAATAATTTATGTGTAATGTATTTAATTTTTATTTTTTGCATTCACAACGCCGTATTCCCTTAATATATAAAATACGCCTGTAAAAAACAACCACTTCTCCGAGCCCTCAAGTGGAATTCGAACCCAAGACCTTTCGCTATCTGAGCTAGTGCTGAGCTACCGACACGCTAGCAGACGCGTCGAAATTTACAAACGTATTTCAACTTATACTATGAGCTAGTATTAATAATAATTGATACAGTTCAACATCGAGAGCAATATAGTAATGTATTTACAAATATTAAACTTTCAATCAAGATGGAACCAGCTAATATATAGTATTTAATTTTATGTATTCACAATTCCATATTTCTATAAGGTATAAAATACGCAGTCAGAGCACTCGCCCGGATAACGAAAGGTCGTAGGTTCAAATTCGACCCGAGGGCTCCGAGACGTGGCTGTTTTTTTACAGGCATATTTTATATCCATTATAAAAATGTATAATTTAACTTGCAATGTATATCGTTGTATGCTTTAGTATGCCAAGAAAGTCATAAGTAAGTCGAATTATTAAAATTCCAAACCAATGTTTCGTATTCTCCAGTCTCATATGTCGCTTTCCTGTCATTCCTACATTTTGGCGACACCTAATTTAAGTGTTCTGTGACATCGGAGCCAAGTAATACTTAATTTGCATTACTTTATACTTGACAAAACGTACTCTCTGTGACGAATTACCTTTACCACAATCAACACCATCATTTTAAGAACAACCAACACGTGAAGACCAGCGCAACTAGTCTCGAAGCTTTGAGAACTTTATAAACTAATAAGACAATGCTTTTGCCTTCAAAACTCTGTGTTGCTAGCTTTAAAATATAGGCCTAATAATCTTCGGATCTTGACACCATCAGTATATTTTATAGTACGCCTTTAGTGAAGACTATTCCTAAGTTTGGGGAACAAAAATTTCGTTAATTATTTTTTATAAATTAAATTATTATATTTTGTATAAAAATAAAAATAGTTGTTTTATTCAAATGTGTAATGTGCGCGAAAGTGTATGTGAATCATTACAATAGTTTAGTTAATCATTGAGATGTGTATCGCTTGGTTCTTCAGTGGCTAGATGCATGCGCAGAGATGTCTTACCGTGCGGTTTGTTCGGCTTGGGGTCCGGAGTTCGGGCGCGGCGTGGTGGCAAAGCCAGCAACTGCCGGTACAGCTCCAGTTCGTGGTAGAACTCCGCCGAGTCGGGGGAACCCGCCCCCCCACTCTGCCCCTCGGCCCCCGCGCCTCCCGCCCCCTCCGCGCCATCCACCTGAGCAACACAATAAGACTTATCACCATCAACCAATTTTCTAGTGTCTCAAAACTAGAAACACGTATAAGCTAAGCTAGCAATTGTTCAGTAATGATTATAATCAAAACAAAATTATTAGTGCAGTCATTGAAGCGAAAAATAGGGTCTTACCTCTGAATTTTTTTACTGTGAACCGATTTGCATCGAATTTTGGAATTATGCTCGTCTTACCCTTAACTTCAAAAGTGAAAATGATCTGAGCTCCGCCTATTACTTTTAAGGGGTCTAAACAACCCCTTAATGGAAAAATTGACATTGATCCATTTTATCGCTAGAAAACATTTCTAATAGTAAGTGGTGAAAGTGAAAAGTATTTTTAACATAATTACCTCATATTAAAATAATTTTCAACCCCTAGAAAATCTTACAACCCTTGCAAACAACCCCTAAATTGAAAAGATCACAAAAAAATTACTTTGGTATGACATAAAAAGATGTAAGTATAGAGTAAGTAATATTTTATATTCTCTATAATAATTATCAAATTTTAACCCCCTTTCAACCCTTGAAAACTACCCCTTGATAAAAAATTGATAATTTTTTTTTTTTTGATAAAATGAAAATGAATTAAATATTATTCCACACTCTCGAAAATGATTATCATATTCTGAAGCTTTTCTACCCTTAAAACTACTCCTAAATTAAAACAGTAAATATATATGATTCCATATTTAAAAATAACTTAATTTAGAGTAAAAAATTGCCATTTATTGAAAAAAATATTTACAAATTATATAAAATTGTACTATTATTATTAAAGTATAATATTATTATTCATGACTCAATGTCGGAGTCGCTGTCACATTCAACATCTCCTGGCTGAATTGGAGGGCTATTTTGGCAGTTATCTCCACTGCACGTTCCACAGGTACTATTACAAAACAGACCACATTTTCTGCATCCGCAAGACGCTCCACATCCTTTTTTGCAGTTGCAAAAAATCATTTTCAGCAGTTGCAGACGGAAATATACTGGTCACATTATAACGAATAAACGGTGCACGCACAGCTGATCACATGGCTTTTTCGTTGGCCCCTTCACTCAAATGTGTTATATATACATATAAGAACGTTGGTATGTATTCATGCCTACGTTTCCAAAATATATGAGCCATATTATGTATATATATACACATTACAATAGTTGTGGGTCTCTATTATACTGCGTACTTTCACATTGCTCCAAATATTCACACTCCGAAATTTTCAGTTACTAAGTAGAAAAAAATATGATAAGTTTTTGGGCCATAACTCCTTCAATTTTCATGCTATCACAATTTATAAAAAACCATTGTAAAGGTAATTAAGAGAGCTACAACATCCTTCATTGCAATATATAGTAAAAAACCTTTTTCTAAAACGGTGAATGGTTAAAGGGCTTAAGAGAGCCTGTGATTGCGCTGCCACGCGCTCTTTAAACAATTATATCTCCGTCAATTTTTGTTTGACAGAAAAAACAAAAAAACCAAATTATTTGTCAGAAAAATACCAAAAATTTTAATTCGTACACTTTTATACGTATCTGTCGTCATTTTTGAGATATTATGAAAAAAAGTGGGTTTTTTAAAAATTTGAAATTTTGTTTTTTTTTTTAATAGTGACTTTTTTGAAAAATATGTGTCCTGAAGCAGCCAAACTGATACTATCTATCAAACTCTTCATAATAAAGTTAATTCTAGGCGGAATACGATTTATTTTAATTTTGGTGGAAATGGCACTTATGAAACCCATTGATTTATAAGAAAAAACATTAGATGCTCCCCTTATTTGCAATACAGCTCACTTATTTTACGTGCAAAAGACTTTTAGTAGTGCTCATTTTAAAGCTTATTTCAAGCACTACAAAACCCTTTAGTTTTAGAATGCATAAATGTATCTGCTCGCCGCTAGATGGCATTGACCACATCGATTAAATTTCAGACAAAATAAAAAACGGCTTTGATCTTTAATATCTAGCTTAATATTGCACTTAGAATACTTTATAAAAAACCAAATTGTTTATTGTTTTACCTGCTACAATTTTGTTCTTTATAAAATTTTCGATAAAACGTATATTTTTGGAGATATTTGCAAAAAACCGATGAAAAACGTGAGAAAATTGCGAATTTTCAATTGCCAATAACTCGAAAACTATTAGATTATTTGAAAAACTTTATGGATGATTTTTTGCTTAAAATTAGGCCTTCTATCGATATCCGAGGTTATATTGCAAAAAAAAAAGTTCACCCCCGAGAAGGGGTGGCAACCACCCCCAGGGTGGTTGCGGAGTTCAAATAATTTTCACTTTTGAAGTTAAGGGTAAGATGAACCTAATTCCAAAATTGTATGCAATTCGGTTCACAGTAAAAAAATTCCGAGCAGTAATGCTTCAATGACTGCACTATATGAATAATGAATAATTATGAATAAGATGTCAGATGAAGATGTGTCGAACCTAATCTGTCTCCATCTCCGACATATACTTTGACGGAATCGCCAAAGTGACTTTTCTTAGCCTCAGACAAAGCAAAATAGAGATGTTGCTCAATGATATTAATTTTTTTTTTTTTATTTAATCACATTAAAGTTACTAAAAACAAGAAATACAATAATAACATGGATAAATGTGTTTTGTCAATTTCGAATACGAATTTCGAAAGGATGTTTTATAGAAATTTATAAAACTTCCTTTCGAAATTCGTTTGCACACACATTGAGGGTAGGTTGGTGTAAATTCATTTGTTGGATCTGAGGAAATTATTACTAGAAGAAAAATTCGAGACAGGCGAGGCTCGAACCCTCGTCAACTAGCGGACAGGGCGAGTACTCTTCTCATTTAACTATCGAGACTTTGACAGACTGGTTGAATTTTGTCAAGTGTACTTAAGATAGACATCAGTGACTCAACTCTAAACCGATTTAAATATTCAGATCAAATAGACTTGAACGGTTGCTCTGCAGCTTAACGACAAAACAAACTGCTAATGGCTCACTAGGTTAGGTATATTCAGCCTCAGAGTCACAGACATGACGATGGACGACGAAACGTAAAGTTTAGATTTAGGTATTGAGCGAGCTGATCTGTTAACCAGTTCGCAGGTCTAGCTCACATATGTGAATCGTGATCTGATCTGCAGCTCACAATTTTTTTTGTTGAGGTACCCATGTCTAACTTAAGATAAATTATTATAATAGAAATATGCTTGAAAAAATCCAAGTGAATTCTCAGGCGGGAATGGAACACGCAACCTTTGGAAGTCCGCTCCAATGCTCTCCCAATTAAGCTTGCGAGGCTTGTGAACATCCGTCGAAATTTTCTAGGACTTTCTTTCTAATAATAAGTGTACTTCAGTTGACAATAAACAGTTATGTAATAATTAACAATATTTTTTCGTTTTTATTATTGTTTGATTTGTTGTGTGTATTGTTTTAATGATGAATTGATAAGAGAAACTATGGTTATCACTAAATTTATTACTATATAAAATGGAAAGATTACCTAAAAAGGCTAATTAAATTGCTAAAAATGATATCAGTACACGGTATGATGACTGAATGTAAGTTTTTTACACACGTATTTTACATCTTATAGAAATATTGCATTGTGAATGCAAAAAATTAAATGAAAAACATAGTTATCTTAATTATAATAATTATTACGAAATATTCACTGCGGGTGTAAAACTACAGAATAACAGACGTACTACAGTGTTGTAGACCAATAATACTAGAGACAAACAAATATTTCAGCAACTTTTCAATTAATTTGTCTGAAAAAGTTTATTCGTTATCTGGCTGCTCGTTATTAATACATTCGTATTCAATACTAGACAGATTTTTAATTTGACATTGTTTTTTGAACTTCAAATATTGGTTAATGCAGATTAGCTCGTTCCAAGTTATCAAGCCGGTCATCAAAGTACTCATAATGAGATAAGTTTTTTCCATACAGTTCAAACTTTTAAAAAAGGGAAATATGAAAGAGATGTTATTGTGATAATCTATATTAATAGGATAAAAAATAACTTTGTACTGTAACTTTTAAGAAATTACGCGGTTTTAGGAATGCCAAATTTATATAGAGAAGGTAATATTTTTATATAAAACAAGCTGACCCGGCCACGCGTCGCTGTATTATAATTTAAAATGAAACCTTTCCTATGTCCTAAGTCGGAAAACATCCAACAAATTGATAAAATATCATCAAAATCGATTGACGAGTTTCGGAGTTCAGTTTCAGGTCAAACACTGACCGCGATGAAAATTATATATATATACTCGTATATATGTATTGGAAATACATTATATTAGTAAAAAAATATTACACGCTCTACCACACGTGCATGTGCACACAAGTAATATTTGTATAAAATAAACTCTGTAATGTCTGTGGTCAAACCGGTCAATTATATAGCCTAACTAAATGTCAGACAAACTCACGGTTAACAGAACTGCACTCAATTTATGTTGACATAGGGATAAGATGGAGTAGGTATGCTTCACTCCTTATCACCGGACTTAAGACAAAAGTTAACATTTTAATAATTTAACAAACTTATTCCAAATGCACATTTACCATGATTGCCACTAAGCTTTAGTTTTCTTTTTTAATATTTTTTATATAATTTGTATAAAAATATAAGCAAATTAACCGCGTATCCTTGATTAAAGAGGTACATTCTTTATAGAAGTACCTTAAAAACGTTCTAACATAAACCTTAAATTACAGTCGTATGTTAGAATTGCGCTTCCAATTTTCTATTGTCGACAGACAATCATAACACACGTAAGATAGACAATATTCGTAATAGTATCTATGCCATGAACACTCGCTTAATGCCAACGTTTAGTATTTTAATATTTTAATTCAACATCTTTCATAGTGCGCACAGCAAAGGAGTGGAACTGCCTCCCTGCATCTTTATTTTCGTGTACCTATATCCCGTCTGTTTTAAAAGTCATGGTGAATAGGCACCTTCTGGGTTAGCTCGTTCCATCGTGGATCCTGTCCTGGCCCCCGGGCTTGATTGAGATCAAGAGCGTGAATAAAAAAGGGTTTTATTGTTGTATAGATTTGTAAAACTTTTCGCGTTAAATGTAAAGAACAATTTTTGTATACTTTTAGATGAAATCTAAATAGAAAAGATTTGAAAATTAAGAGCCTTTGTGTTAACTATATTTTTTATATTGTAAAAACCATTACTGTGTACCTTAAAATTAATTAAAATATATTAACAGTAACGAACGACAAAAATGCCGCCCATCTACCTATAGACTACTATTAACTGTTATCGTAAGCTATTTTTCATAATGTATAAATAATAGTCAAGAATTTCGGCTGAGTAATTTAAAATTGAAGGTAGAGTGGGTATTTTATTGCTATGAATATTTTTATCAGTAAAAGATGGCTGAACAATCCTTTATTTTATTTTTAGAGAAAATCGATATGAATTTAAAGTTCTACGTAATATTAATAAGCTCCGGTGTACAAGATAAATTATTATAATAGAAAAATACTAGAAAAAGTCGACTCGGGTCACAAGTGAATCTCAGGCGGGAATCGAACCCGCAACCTTTGGAAATCCGGTCCAATGCTCTCCCAATTGAGCTACCGACCGTGTCCATTGGACCGGATTTCCAAAGGTTGCGGGTTCGATTCCCGCCTGAGATTCACTTGTGACCCGAGTCGATTTTTTCTAGTATTTTTCTATTATAATAATTTATCTTATAAGATCGCATTGAAAATGCATAAAATATATAAAAAATTATAAATCCGGTGTACAAGTAAAGAATTATAGACACTTTTCACACATACGTTATTGTACGAGCAAACCCGTACATTTCCATATGTTTACATAATTTGCAAACGTCGCGTCGGCGTTAGCGCTGTGAGTTATCGGATATGCATTTAATTGTAATATAAATCAGTAGCAATAAATTACTCGTTCAAATAACATATTTTTATCATTTTATCTCCTTTAACTATTTTCGGGACAGTTTCGGGATTATTTAGCAATTAACGAACTATCGGTAACAATCCGTTTATGTATGGTTAACAGACCATACAAAATTTATGTATTATACATAATTTATATATTTCATTGACCACATCTTAAGATGTGGCATACTCTGCCGTGGTGTAAATATTGATTGATTTATGTATGATTATGATTATTAACGAGAAAAAATTACATAATATTTTTTTACAAAGGTACATGTGATTGGTGTACCGAAAAGCAATTGATCACAACTGGCATACTGTCAGTAAAACCTTTACCTCCCTTTCTCTGATGAGTTTAGGAAACTTGCTACTGCCCTTTATTATTTATTGAAAATTAAGGCTTACAACTCCAAAACGCCAGTACGTTTAATTTAGCAATAATATAAAAGAATGAATTAAAATTTATCATAATTACAAATATAATAACAATATAAAAAACAAATGTGAAATAATATTCATGCAATGTAAAATAAAATTCGAAATAATGTCTTAAGAAAATAGAAAATAAATTTACTTTAGTTGGCTACGTAATGTTATTTAATCTGCTACATTCACAGTTTCTTATGCTATCTTTCTGTGCGAAGTTACGACAATGGTAGCGATCCTGCATTTCGCACCGACGATCCTGGATTCTAGTCCCGGAAAAGCAGATATTTGTGTGATGAATACGAGCATATGTGCCTGAGTCATGGGTGTTTATATATATATTAACATTCCTTATTTATGTGTGATATACATATGTATGTCTTACTTACTTACTTTGTGCTAGGCTAATTGGTGCGAATGTTAGGAACACTACATTATTATTATAAATTCCCTTTTTTAAGACTAGCTGATGTCCGCGCGTTCTTTCGCATGGAATTCGGTTGTATTACACAAATAGTACGGCTGTTCTCGATACTCTTTAAGCGACCTTTTTCGCCCCGTGACCCATGTCGTCCGATCGCATTGCCCTATAAACAAACCTTTTTCTGATAATAATACGGAACCTCGAATTTATAGTAGTTATTTTTATAAACAAAACCATATAATTTTAAAGGAGACGGGCGAAAATGGGCCCCACATTTTTGTCCGTTACAAAAATGAAACATATATCAATATTTTCTTTATGATTTTTAAGTTTTAATGGCGGAGTTATTCGCTTTTTTACCATTGGAAAAAAAAATGATCAATAAATGAAAATATAATTGTTTTCCTAGTACCTACTTCCAAAATAAAACAAACGGAGCTAAATGTGTTGCCAGTAAGAATAAAAATGAATCGATTTTATTGATCTACTAATTTTTGTTTTCCATGTACTTTTTGTGCGGTCCTTGTGTATGTGTTTTATATTTACAGGGATTAAGCATAAAAATAACTTCTGTTTAAATAATTCCAGACTATTATAACACAATGGTTTAAAATAATAGTAGAATGTTTTTGGAATATCGATTATATTGGTATCGATTTATACTGCAAATGTTTAAACATGGCAACTAAAAACATGAAAAAAAAAGTAGGAAAAAAGTAAAACGTCGATGTCATTGTCATTCGCTATTTCGCTTCAATTTGCTTTGAGTTTGCGGTAGTGGATATTTTCTCTTTTTGTTGTGCCGGTGTGTTTTTTATCAATCGTTTTGCTTTTTTGACGACTTTGGCTACGTATAAAGGATTCTGACGATTATTGCTGTAAATAACGACCCACGCATTTCTCATCACGGACTTGTTACCTTGCCTACTCGACTGACCTGTGCCTGTTTTATTGGATATTGAAACGATACAATGAGTGATCAACATCACTGTATTAACTGTGGTATTGCTATTTGGCGCAATACTACTATAGGAATGCATCAACTAGATGACGAAGGCATACTTTCAACAATTCAGCAATGGGTTGCACCTCAGGTGGTAAGTAGTTTGTATGTTCATCTCTGTGACTATATCCTGCAGGTGTTTCACCTTGTAAAAAGCTATTGACTATAATTCTCTTCCACTCTCTACAATCTTTTATCATTCATAAGTATTCTTAATTGCACAAACTTATTATAAAGATTTTAAAGGAAGAGTGATGGACCATTCCTTTTTTATTTCTCTACAATCTCTTATCGTTCATAAGTATTCTTAATTGCACAAACATATAAAGATTTTGAAGGAAGAGTGATGGGGCTATTCCTTTTTTATTTCTCTACAATCTCTTCTCGTTCATAACTATTCTTAATTGCACGAACATATAAAGATTTTGAAGGAAGAGTGATGGGTCATTCCCTTTTTTATTTCACTTAATAATTTGATGTTGTTTTTTTTAGGTTAACAGTTCCCACCATATTTGTCAAGCATGTTGGAACTTAGCTGTAAATTCCGTGAACATTCAAGAGCAATCTGGACCTTCAACTGCTGGACATCGCCAAGTGTGTGTCAACTGTGGTCGTTCAGTTTTACGAACAAGATATCATGTACTGCGAACTGATAGTGAACGGGAGAACATGATTCGTATAGTTATTCGTGAATGGATCATGCCTAGAAGTGTAAGTTTTGATTTTTCATTCCTAACTCAAGCACTGATACCTAAAAGCCTACCATATATATAGTTCTTGAGTTAATCTATTTATCTTATAAAATAATAATTAAGATATAGTCAACTGGCACTGGTAATTAAGGATTTAGCAAAATAGCAGAGATATCAAAGTATGGGTAATGTCATTAAACTGAGCCTTGATCTATTTGTTACCGTTACTGCAATGCAATAGCAGTACTTGTATGCCTGAATTGTTAATATATTTCTTTTGATTTACCATATAAAACTTAAATAACAGATTTGTAATAGTCACATGCTAAACCACTAAGGTTTATGATGATGCGACCTGTGTCAATATAAATTATGTAATAATAAAATAGTTGCTAACAGATAATAATTAAGTTATTGTAGGCCTTTTCATAATTTTCATATCAATGCTACTTAAAGGTGAATTGAGTAGATGCATATTTTATTTTTATCATATTTTATCAAATTATTTTACACAAAAAGTACATTTTAAGATTCCTTTTTATATTTTTAATGTTTAAGTTGTCACATAATTCCCGCGGTAGTTTGACTACTCCTTGTCCGTTCTCCGTAAACATTATTGGCGCGACTCGTCTGTAGCCTGTTATTGGTGACCATGTGCATACACACAGGATGTTTTATTATCTTAAGTTAGGTCTTGGCAGCCCATGCTACGCCTGCTGGTGTAGATAAATCTTTTTTTTTCATTCCTACTTGTATTTGCAGACATCTTGAGTATATTCAGAATGTATGCACATACAAGGTTAAATATGTTTTCTTTAAATTAGAATGTTTTGCTTTGTTTTGCCGTCAATAAGTGCCTGTAAAGGTTTATGTTGAATAAAGATCTTTGAATTTGAAGTCAATGTCGAATTTGAGTTGAGTATGCACAGGATATTACAATGCGTGAATAGGCTACCATCATCACCATGGAATTCCTTCAGAACTTTATCAAATATTATTCAGAAATATTAACTGAAGGTTACATATTTTATTCAAATATGTGTTATAGGTATGAATATAGTTACATAGCCCATAATATTGTATATACGACTCTGCTAGGGAATCATACAACATAAGTTTAACTTTAAAGGGAATTTTGCATATGTGTAAATAATTAACTATGGTACAGTAATAAAGTAAAAGTGCTACTTATTCAGACGATTAACATTATAATCAGACACATATAATGACGTTTTTATATGTATTTGTATGTATAAATATTGTTGCAGATTCCACAGGGCAGATCACTCATATGCCATAGCTGCTGGGTGCGAGCTGATAGAGATGCACATCACTTTGTCAGCTTACCATCTGGATCTTCTTCAACTACAAGAAATGACATAATTGAGCCAGTGGAATCTCCTCCACAATCTACCACTATTGAGTCTACATCTCAATCTACTCATACCCCCAGAGCTGCTCCATCAGAGTCTACTCAGAGACTGGTTGAGTCTATAGTTTTACCAGAATATGTCAGAGCTATAGAAACGGAGTCACGTTGTTTCATCGAAGGGTGTCAAAGACCAGAAAGAAATAGAGTTCCTGACAGCACAAGGAAAATATTATTAAATACTTTGAGCTTTTATGTCCCAAAAAACAACAGATTGTGCAATCAGCATTTATATACACAGTCTTGGGATTTTCTTATGGGAGCCTTAGAAAATTACGTAAATGTCTTTACAGCATTGCATATTCAAGATATGCTTCAGCTGAAAAGTCACTCAAGCGCTGTGCTTAATTTCAGTAAATTGTTGGATATGGAAGATCATTTGGTCCTTCACTGGATAGGGTTTACAAAAGAGCAGTTTCAAATTATTTTAAATGAAGTACCGCAGTTGAGTAGAAAGTCTTCAGGACCTATTGGCTTAACTGCTTACTTAATGAAACTTAGAACTGGTGATTCAAATGAAAGAATTTCAAACCTATTTAATATTCCCAAAAGAACTCTTGATGGATATGTATCTGAAGCTCGAGATCTTGTTTATGATTATTTTGTGCCTAGGCATCTAGGTCTCAATCATATAAATCGCCAGGAAATTATCGGAAGAACTTTAATAATACCCCAAGGCTTATTCGGAAATGTCAACGGCCGCAATACGCCTGTTATCATTATTGACGGTACATATTGTTATGTACAAAAAAGTTCTAATTATTTATATCAAAAAAGAACATATAGCCTACACAAGTATGATAACTTGGTAAAACCATTTATGATTGTAAGTGCAGATGGTCATATTATTGATGTGATGGGCCCCTATCCAGCAACTACGTCTGATGCAGATATAATAAATCATGAATTTCGCGATCCTAATTCAATGTTACGTCAATATTTTCAAGCCCGTGATGCTTTTATATTGGATAGGGGCTTCAGAGATGCCTTGCCCCTATTAAATGATTGTGGTTATAGAACCTACGTGCCACCAACCTTACACGAGGGTGAATGGCAGCATTCTACTTTAGAAGCAAATAAGTCAAGAGCAGTCACCATATGTAGATGGGTAGTCGAAGTAGTGAATGGTTGGTTCAAACGCGACTTTAAATTGTTACGGCAAGATTATTTTAATACTGCTTCAAGGCACTTAATGAAAGACTTCGAGGTGGCTGCTGCTCTTCTCAATGCCTTTCGCCCTCCTATTAGAAACCGTGATGATGCTGGGGTGATATTGCAAATAATTAATGAAAACATGTACAAAGATAATGAATTGGGGGATTATGTCATTCAAAATAATGTGAATCGTCGCAGAGCAGATTTCACTAGAATTCATGTACAAAATGACAATCTTAATGATTTTCCTACGCTTACACTTGGTGATTTAATAAAAATATCATTAGGTTCTTACCAGATAAAACAGGCTAGGTCCTATTACGGTGAGCACATTCGACAAGATGGACGATATGAAATTGAAGTGTGCAGAGAAACAGACAGCAATCTACTGAGAGAACTGTCAACATCAAATACTTGCTGGCTATTAAGAGGCCGAATCAAATCTCGACATATAAGCTCAAAAACTTATTTTATATACATTTATGTTGACAGTTCTCTTAATGGAAGAGAGGCCATTCTACAATATTATTGTAATTGTATAGTAGGGAAAAGAACGGTGGGTTGCTGTTGCCATGTGATGACTGTAATATGGTACCTAGGCTGGGCAAGGCATCAGGATAATTTAATACCACCTGCACAATTCCTAGATGATATTTTAATAATATATGATGATGATGATAATGATGAATAAAACTTAAAGATATTTAAAAGACTTCTTATTATTTCCTTTTCCTTGTGCCATTGATTATACTAAACCATAATTTAAAATAAGAATAGATTATAAATATGGCATAAAAATAGATAGTGTGTATTCTCTTGTATGTTATGTGCATAATTGAGGTTATTTTTCATTTATCAATTACATCCCATATCTTTGTTCTCCCATGGAGGATAGTTACAAATTGTTGTGTATGTGAAATAGTACTATAGTAACTACAAAAAAACACAAAAATTATTAATGTAATCGTAAGCCCAACTTCCTATGGATTTTCGCCCGTCTCCTTTATTGAATAACACATTTAAAATGCTTATTTTTTATTTTTTCAACTTTACAATAGTTCCCAGTTTTTATCTTTATTTCCTTTTGCTCTAATCTAAATAACGACAAAATTGCAGCACAATTACTCTCGAAGTCATAAGATAATCACTAAGAAAATTTTATATCTATCTATATGGAAAATTACGTGTCACAGTGTTTGGCCGCAGTGAAATCCGAAACTACTTGACCGATTTTGATTTTATTTTTCTATTTGTTTGATTATTTCAACTTAGTATGTACATAGGATAGGTTTCATTTTAATTCATCACTATAATTTAATATATTGAGCACCATTGACTGATCTGGAATATTTTGTTGCTTACTTTCCTGTCCACCCAAAGGTTGCCTGGAAGATATTGCTTTTTAGCGATAAGGCCGCCATTTGTACTTTGTCTGAACATATGTCTCTCCTTGTCTGTTTTTGTCGTGTATGATGCAATCAAGAGTATTATATTCTATTCTAAAAAATATATGCAAATGATAATAACTGCGCCACAGCAACGTGTGGCCGTCGGCTAGTCGATATATATGAATACATATTAAAGGTTTATTCACGTCGTACCTTTTAGGTGTGAATCATAAAGTTCTACAACCAACACAAAACTAAATAATTACAAAATAGTGAAAAATACTTTGGTGAGAGGAACTACCTCAGTCTAGAATAAAAATGCTAAACTGCAGTCCATACTACATGGCTATTAAAATCTATAATAAATTACCACCACATGTTAAAAATATTAGAACCTTAATGCATTCCAAAACAGATTGAAAGATTATTTAATTGATAAATGCCTCTATTCTATCAATGAATACCTAAATTAAATGTTTATGAATTTTCTGTCTTAATTTTATATTGATGCTACGATCAGCCCATTTTGAAATATAGATACCTAATATAATGTAATATTTTTCTACTTTGTAATTGAAAATAAAATATAATTAAATTTTATAATTTATAAGAAATCAAAAAGTGGGCAGCCCTCGTCTTATTTGCTGTGTCCGTAAAGGGCGAGTAAGTTTAAGTTCTATTTATATTTTAATACCAGTGTACACTTGGTTGGCAATTAAAAAAAAAATCACTTCCATTTCAAAAGAGCGAGCTTGCTTTTGCCGAATAGTTTTGCTACAGACAAAATGAGTAATACTGTTTGCCCCAAGTCTAAGCATTTAATTAAGTAAACTTTCAGTAATGGTATACTTATATGAATATTATATGAAGGGACTTTGGTTTTTTTTCAAAAGTCAATAGTTTTAAAATTCTAATTAAAATCAATTACATAATATATATTTAAACAATTAAGTACAAAACAATTAAAATTATTTAGTTCTCACACTTCCGCGCACATTACACATTTACATAAATCAACTTATTAACGGTTTTTTGCGCATAATTTATATCTACAATTTTTTATATATTTTATGCATTTTCAATGCGATCTTATAAGATAAATTATTATAATAGAAAAATACTAGAAAAAATCGACTCGGGTCACAAGTGAATCTCAGGCGGGAATCGAACCCGCAACCTTTGGAAATCCGGTCCAATGCTCTCCCAATTGAGCTACCGAGCCTTGCGAACACTCGTCGAAATTTTCTAGTATATTCCTGATTTTACGCTGTAGGCCAGCGTTGTTTCATCAATGAGAGGAACATCCTCTCGTATTCGAAAGAAACATTTTTACAAATGTTTGGTCAATCGATTAAGATGAAACAGCCATGTTAGATCTACAATTTTTTTTATATATTTTATGCATTTTCAATGCGATCTTATAAGATAAATTATTATAATAGAAAAATACTAGAAAAAATCGACTCGGGTCACAAGTGAATCTCAGGCGGGAATCGAACCCGCAACCTTTGGAAATCCGGTCCAATGCTCTCCCAATTGAGCTACCGAGCCTTGCGAACACTCGTCGAAATTTTCTAGTATATTCCTGATTTTACGCTGTAGGCCAGCGTTGTTTCATCAATGAGAGGAACATCCTCTCGTATTCAAAAGAAACATTTTTACAAATCCGTAAAAAAGTGTTTTATTCTGATAGATTAATGGTCCTTCGAGCCGGATTGATAGGAAAAGGGAAACACGGGTTAGGCAAACAAAATATTGTTTAACATGTCAACACACCGCTGAAGTAAGCGAAGTTACTTTGAAAACAAAACACTATTTACGGATACCGAAAACGAGTTTTTTTTAATATATTTATTTAATCTCGACGTTTCGCCTCGTATGCAGTATTATCTTCAGCTCCTTCGTTCTTCTTAAGGCACTTTAAGCGTTGATTGTATTCTTTAACACCCTACAATCCACACTGGCCCGGGCCCGATTCGCCCTACGTTGTTTACATCCTAAAGAATAAAAATAAAATTACTTATTCAATACGAGCATTTACAATGCGTTTATTGAACGTTAAAATCACGCCATGGCTTCTTAAGTCCTACGTCGGGAGACCTCGAGAAGAAGCCGCAAGAAACTCGGCAAGGGCTGTTCTTCTCCCTTTTATTTTTATTATGTGCTACATTACACAGTTATAAAAACGTATAGGAGTTTTTTATTTATTTTATTTCGAGGATTTTACGTTATATCAGCCTCATCATACCCTTTTAGATAGCTTAAACAAAAAGTAAAAAACCGGGAAAAAAACTAACAAGTTCTTCAAACGCAGCTGATTGTAGGTCAGCTAGTATTTCCACAAATTTCCCTACATTTAATCTATTCACTTGTATGGGAAAGTAAACGCTCCAACAGTAGCGGGGAATATCAGATGGTGTAGGTACCTGTGCAGCGTCTTCCACCTCCGCGGTGAGCCCATTGAGCACGAGCCGGCGCGCCATCGCGCCCCGGCCGCCGCATCGGGTTGTCACATCACTCCACAAACTCCACGCGCGCCTCAACACTCTCCGAAACCCTTTTAACAAACGCCCTATATCTATTATCTTAGCGAGGGTCGAGATTATTTTTTAAACCTTCGCTTTTACACTCTTTTGCAAAATTTTTAACATACTTTTGTCGATACAAACTTACGATATCAAAATTACCACTCCCGAATTAGTTTTAAAATAGTTTCACAAGTTACGCGGCAGTCGCGATCGCGTTCGAGACATGAGCTCGCGTGGCGCGCGACGCAACCTTCTCCCGGCGCGGTATTCGCTCAACTGACGGACGGAAACCGCCACTGCCTTGCTGGCCGCATACATTGACCGGATATTCACCTGCAAACTTTGCAGTGAACCTATCCCAATATCCTTTTTAGTCCTCCATACACGCATGGAGATTATGAAATAGGCGATATGTCTGATGTCTATCAACTCACAACAATGATTCAGTCCTATACTAAGCAGGGCTTGTATATAAACGACAATGGCTCGGAAACAAATGCTTATGTTTGTCACATAAACATATGCCCCTAATGGGATTCGAACCCAGGACCTTTGGCACAGAGGGTAGGATCGCTAAGATTCCTTGTCACATACCTTTATGTACAAACAGCAACAGTCTTAACTGCCCCTTCAAGACCCAAGAGACAGAAAGGTAGAAAGAGATGAAATTATTTTTCTCATGACAACTTCATAACAAAAACTAAAGTTTTTATGACATTATATCTTTGTGTGAGTGGTGTGTGTCTCTTGGCGCCAGAGAACTGTCACTGCTTGACGCAGAGTCTTGACATGCCTGATGAAGTGCTTTCATTTGTTGCCGCTCTTCCAAAACAAAGAGCAACGGCAACGTCGCATGCTTTTGGATGAAATAATGATAAAATTTAATTTTACTTATCCTGCATCCATAGATTTAGAAAGGTATAGATGCAGCAAGCAAATAATAATAAACATTTCTTACACTTGCATTATAAAAATTTATTATTAACATTATATTACTCAAATAAAACATATACTAACTTAACAAATAAACAAATCGATATAGCGCATAAATATTGTGATCTTTATTTACACAAACATTTTTCCTTACCGGGACTCTAACTCAAAATCTTTTCTGATTATCTTAGAAGGACCATTGCCAAACTCGACCTCATAATGTAGTTTGTCCTTAGCTCTTATTCCACCACGGATATGGTTTCCTCCGTTCCCAAAACTTTATTATTTCTGTTATTTGAAATATGAAGTATTAATTTTTCAGACATGCGGTAATCTATTAAATTCTACTCGAATTTTATATCTGTGACAGCGTATCTTTTTCTGTTCAAAAACCTCGGTGTTCGAAATGCAAATATTAGAATGGTTTTAAGGTTCAAAATGTGTATTGCTTTTAAATTCCAGGTTAGCAAAAGTGAAGAAAGTAAAAATTAAAATTTTGTAGTGCAATATGAAATAATATTTTATTAAATATACCTATTCTTTTGCTATAATGTTTGAGCGCAAAGCGTGTAAATGATTTGTTCCCAGTCTGACTAAAAGTAAAATAAAAAACCAACACTTTTTTTGTAGCAATATATAATTATAAACTTTAAAAACCTTACACAAAAGCACAAAGAAGATAGAATCGCCTTTTGTCTTCAATATTATAATTTTGATTGGACGAATATGACGATATCGTCATATTTGTCGACGAAAAATCTTTTAAGTCGGACAAGAAAGAATAGAAGAAATTTATATTTTTTTTGCCGCCAAAATGAACGATATGCCGAAGCAAACATTCTGCCTTATTAGGCAGAATGTTTGCTACACTACAGAAAGTGACACAACATTACTATTTAAAAATGTATTTATTGCTTTTCGAAAAAGAATGAGTATTCTCCGCGAAATTTGACACATTTTTCCATACGATGGAACCAATCATTGAAGCAACCATTCCAATTGGAAGTTGGGGTCTCCAAAATGGCCGTTTTGTAGGCGCCACAGCTTCTTCATGTGATGAAAATCTCTGACGACGCAATTTGTTCTTTATACGCGTACGCGTATATCCAGGATTCGTCACCTGATACGATGTTGTATACAGCATTTGAGGATCCTGCGTGGAATCTTTCGAGAGTTCTGACACACCAAGTAACGCGAGCCGCTTTTTGCTGTTCACAGAGCGAATGCGGTATCCATCGGGAAAACAACTTTTTTCATCTAATTGATCATGCAAGATTATTTGTATTTGACTCATGCCAATGTCTGAAGTTGCCTGAATTTCGCGGAATGTCACATGTCGATCTTCCTCAATCAGCTTACGCACAGCATCAAGGTTTTCTTGGGTGCAGTTTTTGGACGACCTTGACGGGGAACATCACTGAGCTTGACACGTCCACGTTAAAATTCAGCAAACCACCGATAAATTATGGTTTTGGATGGGGCTTCATCACCAAATGCAGAAACACACACTGTTTTTGTGTTAAACCACGTCGAAAGTCATAATAAATCATCGCTCTTGATTTTTCTCGAGTCAATTCCATTTCCTCAACGACTAAACAAGTTTGACAAGACCTTGTGACTGGACCGAGAATCTTTTTTTAAAATAAATTAATGGTATTCGAATTTTAAACCAAGAAGTTTTCGATTAAAAAGATTTTAATATGACAGGAACAGTGGAAATATTCCATTCCCGATAATTTTAGTGCAGCCCTCGTATGTGATGGTGAAGGCCACCTTCATTTAGCCTACGCCGCACTGTCTGCATTGATATCTGCAAGTAAAGATAAAATAATACTTTAGTGCTGAATCCGTCGTATTTCATACTAAAATTTAAAAAAACATCACATTTTGACCGTGTCAAACATACACTGTACTGAACCGCTGAATCGCGAGTGCGGTGGAAGGGATCTTGAGAGTGGGTGGCTATAATGGTTGCATCCTAAGCCTCCGTAGTCACCTGGGCTCTTGCCCCGCGAGGACGATCTCGAAGAGCCTCGTCATCACCTTCTTCGAATCGCTGGAGCCACTGGCTTACCGACCTTCTCTACAAATAGAAACAGCTGGTGTCTACAAACGTTATTTCTGTGTATGGAAAAGTGTTTTAGTATCACAACTCCCATACCAGTTAGTCTTAAAGTTACAATTCTGACCCTCTCAAAGATAGTCGGGCCGGCATTTTTTTAAAGAAATTAAATTAGAAGAAAGGAAAGAACTAAAACAAAAAAATAAAACCAATATTTACAAACGAGCGATTGTTCTGACATTACTCTTATTATTGAATTGAAACAATCCCACCTTTTTGATGCGAAACTCATTAGGGTCTTAGAAAAAAGTATTAGTTTCAGTTATTATGGTTCATTTCAAAACCTAAGAGCAAATATTTGCTCTTAGTTCAAAACTTTGTAACGTTACAAACACATCTACAATAAAAATGACATTTATGAAGACGTCATACATCTATTCTCACTTTCTTTCAAAAAGTTGGTAGTCACGTGACAGGGGCAGTTAAGATTGTTGCTGTTTGTACATACAGGGTCATTATATAAACACCACCCAAATTTTTTCTAGGCATAAGGTATCATTCAAACAATTCATTTATGAAAAAAAATTGGTAGGTAAAATTTCCGCGAAAAAATATTTTGTCCGAGCGAATTATTACAACAGCTGGTTACTGGTCAAAAGAAAGGTCGCCTGAAAGGTCAAACACGGCCGAAATGTTTTGAATGAATCAGCTGGGTGGGGTCGCGGGGGGTGTTGATGCCGAGGTACAGTAAGAAAGAACGACATAACTTTCTTTTTCCAAAATTGAGTTGTTAGAAAGTCAATCTGTCGAAGAAAAAATCGTTTGAGTGAGATATTTTGCCGAATGGGTGAAAGTTGTTTTATTTGCTGTAAAATGGTGTTAATAATCTACCTTTAAGGTGGCCACGCGCCATCTTGGTGCGTCTTTTTGAAAACTCCATAAAACAGCCAAAAAAAAATTGATATGCATTTTTCTCGGAATCTATGCATTTCACAGAAAAATGTCATTAGTGCAATCCCGTACACCAACAACAACACACAGTAGGTGGCGCTAAAGTCTTCAAAACAGTGTTTTTTTGATTTTTCACCTTGAAAATACATTTTTATTGCAAAAATGTAAATTTAAAAGTTGTTCCTTATGTTTTGTCAACAACTTTTGTTTGAACAATTTTTTTATACAACTTACCGTTTTGAAGCTAGACCTCGAAAAAGAATGAAAAGTCCAATAATGCGGTTGCCTGCAGTATAAGTGCACATGTGTAGTGCACTTTTTGACCACAATTCATTTATTTTTATTAATTAATGACATTCTAACAATTTAAATTTGTTAATTTATTTCGCATTAAATAATTTCTTGCTAAATAATTAAAAAAATACTTTTGCCTGTTTGTTTAAAAGTCGAAAAATAAGCATTTTTTTTTCCATTTATTGCAAAACGGTAAGTTGTATCAGTAAACTTACCGATTACTTACACCATTTTACAGCAAATAAAACAACTTTCACCCGTTCGGGGAATTTTCTCACCACTCAACCTGCAGATTGACTGTACTATGTATACATATTCGGGATCAGGAGAAAAAAATATTTAAAAACTATTTAAATAATTTTTTGTGGATTTTCAGCCACGAGATTATCAAAGATAACATAAGCTAAAAGGGCCAATTAAATATTATAGGCATACGTACCAAATGTGCCTTTTCATTGATGTATTTTCATAATTTAACACAAAATGTAAGAATTTACGTTAGAATATTAAGACACATCTGGCTATTTATGATTCTTATACTAAAAATGATAATGTTTACTGTAAATTTTTATGTTACGTTGAAATAGTAAATTTTGATTATTTAATAAAAGAAAAAAATAACAATTAATAATTCAATAGCCTTATAAGAGTCGTGTAAATACTACTATTTCCATTAGAACAATGAGTGGAAATAAAATATTGGTTTTTTTTGGCGTAAAACGGAATAACTTTGAAGTCGATGTTTTTATAACTTGCAAAAAGTTAGAACATTGACTTACCCAATTTCAAAGCGCATGCGGCGAGCCGCGATCGTGGCTGCGCGCGCAGATTGTGGTTAGCTAGGGTTGCCACCTTTTATTTTTGTAGTTAAAGTACATTGGTTAATATAGGTAAGAAAAAAAAGGACATAGTATGAACATAGAGTACGATTTATTTTCCTTAATCATTATGTTTAAAAGCATATTTTTTATTGCTTTTTGCAGTTTGTATCAAATTAGTATATCTTTTAAACAATTGCAAATACAGCATCTTTACAGTCTAGCATAGCAAAGTATAGTTTGGATATTTAATGCAACTATATCAATTCACACAGACACACACACACGCGTGCACACACAGAAAAAAGAAAAATTGTCTTCTTACTTGACCTACTCCTATACTGAAGCAATTGTAAATGTAATTCCACACAATTTGCATTTTCCATTATATTCGTTCTGTGGATCATTAATTAACCAATCACCATGTTCGTTTTCCCACGTACTTTTATACTTCTGCAATCGATTATTTTTCTTTTTATCGTATCATATTTTTAAAACATTCTTTCGGTGTAACATATTCACTATCTGTTCTGTATATTGTATATTATATCGCGAGAACCGATACGGTATGTTTTGTTTATGATGAAACCCAGGATAAAGAAATATCACGTAAAACACACTAGAATAACAATTGACTCCTTAACTAAGCAAAAAATTAGTCGATCTCTTGACAGTTTTGACAGATAAGGAAGTGTTGCCAGCAAAAAGTGTACATTAGTTCCGGAATATTTTTGTCAACTCTTGTACTGCTGTACTACTAAATTTTTCAAAATCCCAAAAAATTAAATTATTCCAAATAAAATATTTTCGTACGGGTGGCAACCCTAGTTGTGGCGACATCTGTGCAATGAAATCAGTCACCCGGGAACTTCCCGCGACGTATGTCGTGTGCTCCCGCGCGCTTACATCACATATATACCTACCTAACACAATGTATTCCCACCGCGACTATTGCGAGATGGTACGGTGCTATATTTTAAGTGGAGTAAGCTTAAACGGTGCCCGTGCACTGTACGAAGCTGATAGTCTTCCTCGTCTTCTAAATAGTGGTTTCGTAAATGGTACAACACCGAATCGTCAAACCATTTTAGCTGCGAATCAACGCTTACTTGACCACGGACAATTTACGACGCCATCACACGCTCGAGGAGGTGGTAGAAGGAGACTTGCAATTGAAATTGAAGACGAAATCTTTGATTTCTTTGATCGAAATCCCAGAGCAAGTACGAATGACGCAGCAAGACGCTTCGGCGTAAGTCAACCCGCGGTGTGGAAATTACTTAAAGCCGCAACCATGCATCCTTATCACCATCAGAAAGTGCAGTCTTTAGTTGAAGCAGATGCCGTGTCTCGCCGTACCTACGTTTGTGAGTGGCTCGTTGAACATCCTGGTGCTGTTATTTTATGGACTGATGAATCTTTATTCACTCGCGTGGGACTATAACCAACACAATGAGCATTGGTGGTCGTTCAAGAACCCGCACGTGATAAGAGAGAACTATCATCAAGTGCGTTTTAGTGCAAATGTGTGTTTTAGTGCAAAAGATGTGTTTGAAAAGAGAAATGGTCGACATTTTGAACAGTTAATGAAGTACTCTTAAAACGATTGTTTTCAAACTTTATGTAAGTGTTTTATGATTGGTTCTTTAATTTATAATTGGGTAGGAGCAAAGGTGTGCAGGGCGTTTAGACTCCAAAAAATTTCACAGAAATTATGTTTTTAATTTAATTTTTTTGCATTCACAATGCAATATTTTCTATAGGATATAAAATAAGTGTGTAAAAAACAACTACGGCTCCGAGTCCTCAGGTAGGATTCGAACCCACGACCTTTCGCAATCCGGGCGAGTGCTCTGACCGCTGAGCTACCGAGACGTTGGCAAACGTGTCGAATTTTACAAACGTATTTCAACTTCTACTATGAGCTAGTATCGTTCCACCAATGTTTACGCTAACTGCCTTCAACATCGAAAGTAATATTTTTACAAATATTAAACAATTGATTAAGATGGAACCAGCTATAATTATGTTTTGACGTGACAACGTCTTATAAATTGGTTTGCCGGGTGACACTTCAAGAAACTGCGTTACGCTCCGCTCACGTTATGCGCTCACAATGAGAGCGAGTGAGAGGCACGCGTCCCTTCCACTCGGGCATGGTTAGCCCGCCTAAGAGCGAGAGAGACAGACATAAAAAGTGGAAGGGACGCCTGCCTATAAATTAATGTTTTAAATATAATTCTTTGTATAAATAAATGTTTTAAATTGTTACTATTATTTCATCCCTCTTCCTACTATACGAATGAATATTCACATTAAAATTATTTTACCACTCAAAGTCGTTGTCACGTAAAACTTTCGCCCGTATACCGACTTTACAGGCAACCAACCAGTTTTTTAATTTATTTTTTTTGCATTCACAATGCAATATTTTCTATAAGATATAAAATACATGTGTAAAAACAACTACTCCTCCGAGCCCTCAGGTGGGATTCGAACCCACGACCTTTCGCAATCCGGGCGAGTCATAAAAATTATAAAATCTAATAATAATTTTACTGGTCGGGGGAGGTCGTGTAGTCATCTGCTACAACACCGTGCGTAGCGTAATGTATCAATGAAATACGGGAGGGCGGGGCGGGGTTTGTGTAATGTAGCTTGATTGTGACAGTAAATCGGTAGTTTTCCTCGGATAACTTTGTATAGCCTTAACATAATATTTTAGTACTGAGTGATATTAAAAGAAAAAAATCTTGTTTCGTAACTCTCTTCAAAGAATATAATTTATAAATTTGGATGGTGTTTATATAATGACCCTGTATATATACTAGGAGATCCAGCAGACATTGTCCCATACCATCGAAGCCGCCACCGGGTTCAATTGTTAATCTAAACAAATAACATCACACAAAGAAATCATGATATCCAGTCCAACCGTTTACGCGTTTAGTGCCATACACATGTATAGAAATATTATATTTTTAGATGACGACCATTTGGTTCACACCGGCGGTCCTGGGTTTGAATAACGGAAGGGGCAGACGTTTGTTTGATAAATACGAGCATTTGTACCTGAGTCATGGGTGTGTACACTTATATAATATCTATGTATTATATATGTATGTCTATCCGTTACCTTAGTATCCATAAGACAAGCTTTACAGTATTTACTTTGGGCTAGCCTAATTGGTATGAATATTAGAAATATTTCTTTATTATTATAAAGATTCTACTCTACATGTATGTGACTGATCTCGTCCTAAATGGCTGGACCGATTGTGATGATACTTTCCGTGTTTATTTAAGTGGATTCCTGAATGGTTTGGATACATAATTGGACCCGGTGGCTGCGATCGGAAAGCGTCTGGGTTGTCATCTGGTTAAAATATATTTTGAACATCTGTAAAAGTAAAAATATCAAAGACTAAATATATATGTATATGTATATGAAACACAATTTACAAAAACCCCGACCTCTATCCATCGGGAAAAATATATTTTCCTGACGACGAGCTGTCTGTAGCTATCAAAACTCGCTTTGCTCGGAAGCATCTAGATAATGCTCAGATTTCTTTTTGTTTTTCCAGCTGTACGACTTGCAACATTATGCATTTCTTGCATTTTTGCAACTTTATTATGAAATAAAAATACCTTGTGCAGTTATATGCAGCCAAATCCCTTATTCTGATAACATTTTTTTTCTAAAACTATAGAACTGAGTTTTGCCTGAGTCTATGTTTCCTAATAAATACAATTTAGGGGTCTTCAACTATACTACACGAGTGTATCTCCTAGGCAAACGCGTAACATCCTAAATCACATTATCGCTTACCACCAGGCGAGATAGCCGTCAAGCGCAACCTATTTGCATTAAAAAACTGATTATTTAGGAAATATGCTTGGCTTTTACTGGAGCCGACTATTTAAAAGTCTTGGAATAATTTTAACATATAAAATAAACTTTTTATCAGTCGAAGAAGATTTTTGACCATATAGTTTATACAGTTTTAATATGCTATTATAAATGAAGAGGTGGTCCAGTCACTAAATTACCTTTAACTGATAGCACATTTACCGGTTGTTTGTCAAAATGCTTGTTTAAACTCAGCTTTAATTATCTTATTTAATTAGAGACACCAACAACTGTAACAATCTTATGTTATGTTTATAAACTTACTTGAAAATTGCACAGTCACTTATATGTGTACGCAGCATCTTCATACATAAGGCCAAATGAATTTGCCTAGATCTATGTCAAGGTGCTATATGCATTACAATACAAAAAAGAGAGATAAAGTTATAAGTATTGCTTTACGGGTGTGAGACGTGGAAGGTCACAAATAACATCTCGCATAAACTCCAGGTCTTCGTCAACCGATGTCTACGCAGAATCCTCGGTATTTACTGGCCCGAGAAGATCTCAAGCAAGCGCCCTTGGGAACGCTGCAATGAAGTACGGATCGACCAGCAGATCAAACGCTGCAAGTGGAGCTGGATGGCCACACTCTCCGAAGGGATCCAAACCACATCCCGAGGCAAGCGCTACGTTTGCGCTTTCGTTTGGAATCCCGACTGGAATTCCAAACGAAAGCGCAAACATAGTCGCCCAAAACAGACCTGGCAGCGGACTATCATTGATGAAGCAAAGCCATCGGAAAGACCTGGAGCGAAATCAACCGCGAAGCTCAAGATAGAACGGGATGGCGACGCACTGTGGACGCCCTCTGCCCCATCTAGGGGGCGAACGTACGGACCAAAATCAGCGCAATAAGCTTACAAAGAAGACATTTACGTTTTAACGACACTAATTATTATCTGCTTTACAGGCAGTCTCCTGCTTGCTAAATTACAGTTAAAAGATAAAAGCAAATGATAATTATATTATAAACCCAATTTTTTTCTAAGTATAAAGTTATCTCTAGCTTCGCTATTCAAAACCATATGGAATAACTAATTCAAAACAAAAACCTGAAATGCAAAAGAATCCCATCTGCATAATTAATGCGGTTACACGTTGTTATTTTAACGCCAATCTTTTGTATTCTAGAGTAGATCTAGACTAACCCTTGTAAACATAATACCTACCTAATTATTGTTACAGGTAACTGTTCTTTAAATTCTGCAGTGTTTAAGTAACTCATTTATTTTAACATATTCTTGTTTTATTATTACTATTGTTGTAATGGTTAGAATGATATCGACGCTGGAAAGGCAAATTGTATTAACAGCCAATTTGGTCGAATATGAGTTATATACATCGTTGGAATCGCCTGATTTTTCTCTTTCGAATGGTCTCGGAATCGATTTAATCTGAGCACTTTCATGGTCGTAAATATACCGGTGATTTTCGTCATTTACCTATATTTTTTGTCTTAAATCCATTCACTTTTTGACTTTGTTTCATAAAGCGTACATGATAGTAGAAAAATACTTATAAATCATTTATGCCTGCCTATGCTTAAAATAAGAATAATTTTAAAACACTTTACCATTCCATTTTTTGGAATATTCACGCAATAAAACATTTTAGTGGTGGGCCATAATTTTCAAATTTAAAAATGAGTCAATTTTCTTGTACATAAAATATAATTAATTGTCTTTTAAAACCTTTTACTTTTCTGCTGATTATAATAATTTTGACGTTAAGCCAATTTTGTCGACAGCCCTTAATAATCTATTGGTCGATCATACAATTTTACCTGAAACTATTCTAATGTAATTAAAGCACATAAGATACTTTACTTAATGCAAAATTTATTGCATTAGTGTGTTAAACCTACCAAAAAAATAATAAATATGAAACTATGGTGGTTAGAGGGTACTTCAAGACCGATGTTTACGGTAAGCCGCGGCTGTTAGCTAAGTGCCGAGCGTTGTGTTGGCGCTTCAGTCACCCAAAGAGTATGTAATCACTCACGCGCTTTCAAAGAGGGAGGTATACTAATTAATGCACAACACCACCTACTAAATGTAGTGCACAAGCTCAAAAAATGCTAAAATTACATTAAAAATTACCAGCAGTTCCCTCTCATTACTGCCACATAGACTCGACGCGTCTCTAATTGCCTCAGGAATTTGAGAAATCTTTACCAATTATAAAAAACAGATTTTAGCTCAAAAGACAAGGTTTGTATAGGAGAATAAGTGTTTAGAAATATTTTTACACAGAATTTTAACATTTCATTTCATGTTCCGAAAAAAGATAAGTGTCTCAATTGCATCTCTTTTAAAAATAATCCCGATGGGTTCACTGTAGAAGAAAAACTTCTAAAAATCGTTTTAAATACCACCAAGAAATAACAAATCAGGATCCACAAACTTTGTGCGTACGAGGTTAGTTCAAAAATTTCGCGAAATGGGTGGGAAGAAGAAGAAGTAGAACACGAAATTATTTTACTTTTTCAATGTATCCCCCTTAACCCTAAAACATTTCTCAGATCGTTCAAATAATTTGTTAATACCATAAAAAAAAACGATTTGTCCTAGCGTCAAAAAAAGCCGAAATTGCCGACTTCACCTCTTCATCGTCGTCAATATTGTTTACCACGCAGCTCTTTTTTCATTTTTGGAAATAAATAATAAACGTCCTGGGCCATGTCTGGACTATAAGGAGGGTGGTAGAGTTGTTCGAAGCCGCACCGGTGAATAGCAGCCGTCGCAACATGACTCGTGTGCACAGGTGCATTGTCATGCAAAAGGAACACGCCTTTGGTCAATTTTCCTCTTCTTTTTTCTTTAATGGCCTCCTTTAACGAAGCGTAGTATTGTCCCGTTATATTAACACTGCGTTCTTTATAGTCGATCAGTAAAATACCTTATGTATCCCAAAATATAGTCGCCATGATCTTTCCATCCGATTGTGAGAATCGGTTCTTCTTGGGCGGCGGGGTGCCTATTTTATTCTACTGCATCGACTTTTGCTTCGAATCGGGTTCGTAGTGAACCCAGGTTTCATCCCCAGTAACAGTTCGGGCCATAACTTCTCCCCTGTTACAGCCACAGAGCTCCAACTACTGACGAGAACATTCGACACGCTGTCGTTTTTGAGGATTTTGAGGAGGAGGAGAAGGATTTTCGGAACCCACCGTGCGCTGACCTTTGTCATCCCAAGATGATGATGTAAAATGTTCAAAATGGTTGTATCGGATACTCCAACCATTGCTGCTAGCTGGTTCTTCTTTAGACGGGAATCTTCCAAATCAATTTTTTCTACTCTCTCGATGATTTCGGGTGTGATGGCCTCAATCTATTAGAGTAATAAACTCTGCTCTATGCGTGGTTGCTACAATTACAATGTCTATTTTCTCTAAAGTGCATTTTCCTTTCTCTAATATGGTAGCAGAGCACTGAAATCACTAAAATGACTAGTGTATGCAATGTAACGAAACTCGCCGGGATGGCGAATTACGCCCGTTGGAAATTTGAAATGAAGATGGTTTTGATACATGAGGATTTGTTTGATTGTATCAAGGTGAATGAAAAAGGAGGACCTCAATGCACTAATGAGAAAAAGCAGGAGAAGGCATTGGCTCGAATTTGTCTGAGCGTAGAAAGTTCAGTACAGTCCATAGTACGAAACTGTGAGACAGGCTTTGACGCTTGGAGCAAATTACAAAAAGCGTTTGAGGATAGAGGTCTGTCGAGAAGGCTTGGTCTGCTTAGAGAAATGTTCGGACTTAAACTGGAAAAGTTTGATAACATGGACCAGTACCTGACGAGGATATCGGATACAGCACAGCAGCTTCAGGATATTGATGCTCCTCTGGAGGATGATTTCATAGCGGTGATTATGTTAAGTGGACTGCCAGAAAATTTTGATCCATTAATCATGACACTTGAGCACTCCGGCGTGAAGTTATCTAGTGAACTTGTAAAGAGTAAACTACTACAAGAAGCACAACGTCGTGAGAGTAAAGAAGAGGCGTCGAGCTCTGATGTAAATGCCCTTGCTATATCGAAACGGCCTAAGTGCTTTAGATGCCGTAAGCTTGGTCATTACGCGAAGGACTGTCCTAAGAAGTTTACGAATAAGGAGAAAGCTACAAAAAATTCAAGCTTGAGCTCTACTGTAAAGAAAGAAGCTACGATATTGTCAGTTCTGTCTGTGGAAGCGAACCCAAATGTATGGTACATCGATTCCGGTGCGTCGTGCCACATGAGCAACAATAAGCAAATTTTTCACAATTTCGTCGAAGATGCTAGTTTGCATGTGACTGTCGCGAATGGTGAAAAACTTTCTAGTGCAGGACGAGGTGATGTAAAATTATTATTAAGAGATTATATGCAGACTTTAGGTAATGTTGTTTATATTCCAAATTTGTCTTGTAACTTAATGTCAGTAAATGTTTTGACACAAAGAGGCTGTCATGTCAAGTTTCAGTCAAATTTATGTCGTATTTATAAAAATAATAACATTGTTGCGATCGCGAAACGTAGTGAGTCGGGTTTATATAAATTGGAAACCGGATCAGCATCCGCAACAACTGTCGAGCGCGTACATACAGTGGCTGTTGGTAATGCTTCTTCTAGCAAGTGTAGTAAAGGATTTTCTAATACTAAGCTAGAAAGTCATGATCTCTGGCATCGTAGGTTGGGACACCTCAATAGTCGTAGTATGAGGCTACTACAGAGTGGAATGGCAAATGGAATCGACTTTGATTCGTCAACTTATAAGCAATGTATTGCCTGTATTGAAGGTAAGGCTACTAAGTTACCTTTTCCTAAGAAATCGTTTTCACGTGCTAATGTGGTTTTAGGTCTTGTACACACAGATTTGTGTGGCCCAATGCCAGTGAAATCTTTAGGAGGTGCGAGATATTTGCTAACTTTTATTGACGATTTTTCTAGAAAAACTTTTTGCTTTATTATTGATTCTAAAGATAAGGTTTTTGAGTGTTTTACAAAGTTCAAAGCGTTAGTTGAAAATGAAACTTGTAAGAAAATTAAAGTTTTACGTAGTGATAATGGAGGAGAGTATATTAACGCACGGTTTAAAGAGTATGTGGGCATTCATTACTATTATTCATTAATATTAAATTTATTTACCATTATCTACATTTATTTACAATATTATTAATTTATTTACAATATTATAAAACATTTAACTAATATTTAATGTATTTATGTTTATTTACAATTGCTATAATTCGCACATTAAAATGGTGTAACAGGCTATAAGATATCGTGCCGTGAAAACGCGCACTCGAAACCGAGCCTATTGTTTGCCGCGAGTTACTCAGAACCTGTTCATTCTTTCGCTCCTTCGTGCGTTCGCGCAGGCACACAGTCAGTCGAGACCCTAACACGACGCGAAGCGCTTGTTAAAATTTGCTAGCGAAATTCGACCTTGTCGCGACACCTAAGCTTGTGCAAACTGCTTTTGCTTATATTATGTGTTCTTTCTTTCTTTCTTCTTTCTTCTTACCACTCGCTTTGTAAACTATACTGTGCTTGTGAAATTTGTGTACTCCTTCTATATTTGTTGGTGTGTGTATTCTATTGAACAATAGACCGTTTACTGAGTAAGTTGGAACTATTTATTTCTACCTACTTCATACACGCCCACACTGGTGACCACCTTACGAACACTCAAGAGAATAAGAAGTGAATTATAACAATGAACGACAGTAGTGACTTAGCAAAAACCGCAACATCAGATAACGGTCAACGTCCCAGCCGACGTCACAGTCAAGAGCGCGTTTCCACTGCACCATCTGACATTTGCCGTGTCGGCGTACGAGTTCCACCGTTTTGGCCTGAAGAGCCGGAGATCTGGTTTGCGCAGGTTGAAGGTCAATTCGCAATATCGGGCATTACATCAGACGCCACGAAATTTAATTATGTTATCGGACACTTGGATCCGCAGTTTTCAAAAGAGGTCAAAGACATCATAGTGGCCCCACCCATTGAAAACAAATACGAGAAGCTGAAGTACGAATTAATTAAGCGCCTGACAGCGTCCAAGGAGAAGAAAGTGCACCAACTTCTCATGCATGAAGAATTGGGTGACAGAAAGCCGTCACAGTTCTTAAGGCACCTGCAGAGTTTGGCTGGTTCAGATGTGCCAGAAGATTTTATCCGTACCATTTGGAGCAGCCGTCTACCTAGCAACATCCAGACACTGTTGGCATCACAACCAGCCACTCCGATAGAAAAGCTAGCAGACTTAGCTGACAGAGTACAGGACATTGTAACGCCTATGCGTCAAGTCGCTGCCGCATCCACACCCGTGCCTTCGTCAAGCAACATGGAAACCATGGCACTGGAGATAGCAGAATTGAAGCAAGCAGTGAAGAACCTGACCCTTCAGCTCAATCGCCGCGATCGCGAGCCTAGACCACGCCACCGTTCGAGAAGTAACCAGCGAAGTCGTTCCTCAACTCGATCCAGCTCTAATTACCGCAAGTTTCCTGTTTGCTGGTACCATTTTAAGTTTGGATCAAACGCGACCAAATGTGTGAAGCCGTGTGACCATACGAAAGCGGGAAACGCTTCAGGCAATCGGTAATGGCGACGAACGATTGCCCATCTTCCAGTGGTCGCCTTTTCGTCACAGACCGCCGAACGAAGACCCAGTTCTTAGTAGATACCGGAAGCGACCTCTGTGTATTCCCTCGATCTGCACTGCGGGAGCGACGTGCCAAGACCACCTATCAACTGTCGGCAGCCAACGGAAGCATCATCGATACGTATGGTTTTCTACAATTAAATCTAGATTTAGGCCTTAGACGTAGCTTTACTTGGAACTTTGTAGTTGCTAATGTTACCAAAGCTATAATTGGCGTTGACTTTCTTAGATTTTATAACTTGATTGTAGACATTCGTAATCGCCGCTTAATTGATAATACTACCTCTTTGTGTACAGTAGCTAATGTAGATAACGCTTCGAAATTTGTACTGTCTGTTAAGGTTTTGACTGGAGACTCGCGTTATCATGCTATTTTGAACGAATTCCCAGATATTACTCGTCCGTCTGGTACACCACGCATCACACAACATAATTCGGTGCATCATATCCGAACCACTCCAGGGCCTCCTGTATTTTGCACACCTCGTAGGTTAGCTCCCGATAAATTAAAAATCGCGCGCAATGAGTTCCAGCTTATGTTAAATAATGGCACCGCGCGTCCTTCGGAAAGTCCTTGGGCATCAGCATTACATTTAGCACCAAAAAAGGACAACGGCTGGCGACCCTGCGGAGATTATCGGGCACTAAACGCACGTACCATACCCGACAGGTACCCAATCCGTCATATTCATGACTTCGCTCACAGCATCGCAGGATGCAAGGTATTCTCCACAATAGATTTGGTGAAGGCCTATAATCAGATCCCGGTCTTTGAGGAGGATATTCAGAAGACCGCCATCACAACTCCCTTTGGTCTGTTCGAATTCCCATTTATGACCTTTGGTCTTAAGAACGCGGGTCAAACTTTCCAAAGGTTTGTAGATGAGATGACTCGAGGGCTGGATTTCTGTTACTCATACCTCGATGACTTCCTAGTGTTCTCCCGGGATGAGGCGCTGCATGAGGAGCACCTGCGTCAGCTGTTCGAGCGCATGAAAAGGTATGGTATCTTAGTAAACACCTCGAAGTGCGTATTTGGTGCAAGTGAAGTATCTTTCTTGGGCTATCATATTTCAGCAGAAGGTACTAAACCTCAAGAGACTAAAGTCCAGTCCATAAAAAGCTGCCCGCCACCAAAAACAGTTAGAGAGCTTCGGAGATTTTTGGGGATGCTCAATTTTTACCGGCGATTTTTGCCTAACGCCGCACAGAGTCAAGCCCCCCTACACGCTCTTCTTATTGGCTCGGTGAAAGCTTCCCACCCCGTGGATTTAACGGGGGCAGCGCTGGCAGCATTCGAGCAGTGCAAGCAGGATCTCTGCAACGCTGCACTGCTGTCACATCCAGATTGCGATGCTCGGCTAGCCTTAGTCACAGATGCATCAGACGTGGCATTAGGTGCGGCCTTAGAGCAGTTGAAGGATGACGTCTGGCAACCTTTGGCGTTTTTCTCACGCAAACTTAGCCCAGCACAGCGTAAGTATTCACCTTATGACCGCGAACTTTTGGCAATTTATGAAGGTATTAAATACTTTCGCCACATGTTAGAGGCCAGACATTTTACAGTGTTCACCGACCACAAGCCGCTGAGTTTCGCATTTAGCGACCGAAAAAGCAACTGCTCGCCTCGTCAGTACCGACACCTCGACTACGTATCGCAATTCACAACTGACATCCGACATATATCCGGTCGAGACAACGTTGTTGCTGATACGTTATCACGTATTGAGGAAATTTATCCATCCATTGGCTACGAGATGTTGGCAAAGTCTCAATCATCGGACTCTGAACTTGCCAACTTAGTCAAAGAAGAGACGTCGTTACGGCTTAAAAAGGTGTTACTGGAGGGCAGTCGCCATGAAATATATTGTGACGTAAGTACGTCATCACCAAGACCTTTTGTGACCAAACCGTTGCGGAAGCAAGTTTTCGACTGTCTACACAGTTTAAGTCACCCAGGTCCAAACGCAACCGCGCAAATGGTAGCGGAGCGATATGTGTGGCCGGGAATCCGCAAAGACTGTCGAGAATGGTCGAAATGCTGTTTAGCTTGCCAGCGTGCCAAAGTAAGTCGCCATGTGTCTACTCCAATAGGCACATTTAATTTACCCCGCGCTAGGTTCGCAGTAGTACACATCGACCTTATAGGCCCTTTGCCGCAATCTCACGGTTATCGCTACTGCCTCACGGCTGTGGACCGTTTCACACGGTGGCCTGAGGCAATCCCAATCATGGACATGACAGCAGAAACGGTAGGACGCGCGCTATTGTCTGGTTGGATTTCACGGTTCGGTTGCCCAACCGATATAGTAACTGACCGAGGACGTCAGTTCGAATCCAACCTGTTTGCTTTCTTGGCAAAAATTGCAGGCTTTAAACATCGCAGAACCACGGCTTATCATCCTGCGTGTAACGGCCTAGTCGAACGGTTTCACCGCCAGCTTAAAGCTGCCATCGTATGCCACGCTGACAGTAACTGGGTTGAATCTTTACCATTAGCCCTGCTTGGTATCCGTTCAGCATTCAAAAAGGACTTACAAGCCTCTTCCGCTGAACTATTATACGGTGAACCACTGCGCCTACCAGGAGAGTTTTTCCAAAATGAGGTGGAGACCACCTCGGATGTAACCGATTTTACCGCACGCGTTCGCCTCTTTGCCCAGAAATTGCGACCATCCCCTGCTTCACGCCATACCAACAATAAAATTTTTATTTATAAGGACCTCAATTCCTCTAGTCATGTATTCCTTCGGGAAGACTCACTAAGGGCCGCATTAAGTCCTGTATATATGGGACCCTTCGAAGTCGTAGATAGGGGGGATAAAGCGTATAAAATTAAAGTTAAAGGGAAAGTTGTTACTGTTTCAATTGACCGCCTTAAACCGGCATATATTTTTACCGAACCTATGTCCCAGGATACCAATAGTAATTTAATGGCCAAAGAAAATTCAAATCCCGAGGAGTTGAAAATTAAAACTACCCGTTCCGGCAGGCGTGTAAGATTTCCTGACTATTATCGCCCGTAGGACGGTCTCTGGAGGGGAGTGATGTGGGCATTCATTACTATTATTCATTAATATTAAATTTATTTACCATTATCTACATTTATTTACAATATTATTAATTTATTTACAATATTATAAAACATTTAACTAATATTTAATGTATTTATGTTTATTTACAATTGCTATAATTCGCACATTAAAATGGTGTAACAGGCTATAAGATATCGTGCCGTGAAAACGCGCACTCGAAACCGAGCCTATTGTTTGCCGCGAGTTACTCAGAACCTGTTCATTCTTTCGCTCCTTCGTGCGTTCGCGCAGGCACACAGTCAGTCGAGACCCTAACACGACGCGAAGCGCTTGTTAAAATTTGCTAGCGAAATTCGACCTTGTCGCGACACCTAAGCTTGTGCAAACTGCTTTTGCTTATATTATGTGTTCTTTCTTTCTTTCTTCTTTCTTCTTACCACTCGCTTTGTAAACTATACTGTGCTTGTGAAATTTGTGTACTCCTTCTATATTTGTTGGTGTGTGTATTCTATTGAACAATAGACCGTTTACTGAGTAAGTTGGAACTATTTATTTCTACCTACTTCATACACGCCCACACTGGTGACCACCTTACGAACACTCAAGAGAATAAGAAGTGAATTATAACAATGAACGACAGTAGTGACTTAGCAAAAACCGCAACATCAGATAACGGTCAACGTCCCAGCCGACGTCACAGTCAAGAGCGCGTTTCCACTGCACCATCTGACATTTGCCGTGTCGGCGTACGAGTTCCACCGTTTTGGCCTGAAGAGCCGGAGATCTGGTTTGCGCAGGTTGAAGGTCAATTCGCAATATCGGGCATTACATCAGACGCCACGAAATTTAATTATGTTATCGGACACTTGGATCCGCAGTTTTCAAAAGAGGTCAAAGACATCATAGTGGCCCCACCCATTGAAAACAAATACGAGAAGCTGAAGTACGAATTAATTAAGCGCCTGACAGCGTCCAAGGAGAAGAAAGTGCACCAACTTCTCATGCATGAAGAATTGGGTGACAGAAAGCCGTCACAGTTCTTAAGGCACCTGCAGAGTTTGGCTGGTTCAGATGTGCCAGAAGATTTTATCCGTACCATTTGGAGCAGCCGTCTACCTAGCAACATCCAGACACTGTTGGCATCACAACCAGCCACTCCGATAGAAAAGCTAGCAGACTTAGCTGACAGAGTACAGGACATTGTAACGCCTATGCGTCAAGTCGCTGCCGCATCCACACCCGTGCCTTCGTCAAGCAACATGGAAACCATGGCACTGGAGATAGCAGAATTGAAGCAAGCAGTGAAGAACCTGACCCTTCAGCTCAATCGCCGCGATCGCGAGCCTAGACCACGCCACCGTTCGAGAAGTAACCAGCGAAGTCGTTCCTCAACTCGATCCAGCTCTAATTACCGCAAGTTTCCTGTTTGCTGGTACCATTTTAAGTTTGGATCAAACGCGACCAAATGTGTGAAGCCGTGTGACCATACGAAAGCGGGAAACGCTTCAGGCAATCGGTAATGGCGACGAACGATTGCCCATCTTCCAGTGGTCGCCTTTTCGTCACAGACCGCCGAACGAAGACCCAGTTCTTAGTAGATACCGGAAGCGACCTCTGTGTATTCCCTCGATCTGCACTGCGGGAGCGACGTGCCAAGACCACCTATCAACTGTCGGCAGCCAACGGAAGCATCATCGATACGTATGGTTTTCTACAATTAAATCTAGATTTAGGCCTTAGACGTAGCTTTACTTGGAACTTTGTAGTTGCTAATGTTACCAAAGCTATAATTGGCGTTGACTTTCTTAGATTTTATAACTTGATTGTAGACATTCGTAATCGCCGCTTAATTGATAATACTACCTCTTTGTGTACAGTAGCTAATGTAGATAACGCTTCGAAATTTGTACTGTCTGTTAAGGTTTTGACTGGAGACTCGCGTTATCATGCTATTTTGAACGAATTCCCAGATATTACTCGTCCGTCTGGTACACCACGCATCACACAACATAATTCGGTGCATCATATCCGAACCACTCCAGGGCCTCCTGTATTTTGCACACCTCGTAGGTTAGCTCCCGATAAATTAAAAATCGCGCGCAATGAGTTCCAGCTTATGTTAAATAATGGCACCGCGCGTCCTTCGGAAAGTCCTTGGGCATCAGCATTACATTTAGCACCAAAAAAGGACAACGGCTGGCGACCCTGCGGAGATTATCGGGCACTAAACGCACGTACCATACCCGACAGGTACCCAATCCGTCATATTCATGACTTCGCTCACAGCATCGCAGGATGCAAGGTATTCTCCACAATAGATTTGGTGAAGGCCTATAATCAGATCCCGGTCTTTGAGGAGGATATTCAGAAGACCGCCATCACAACTCCCTTTGGTCTGTTCGAATTCCCATTTATGACCTTTGGTCTTAAGAACGCGGGTCAAACTTTCCAAAGGTTTGTAGATGAGATGACTCGAGGGCTGGATTTCTGTTACTCATACCTCGATGACTTCCTAGTGTTCTCCCGGGATGAGGCGCTGCATGAGGAGCACCTGCGTCAGCTGTTCGAGCGCATGAAAAGGTATGGTATCTTAGTAAACACCTCGAAGTGCGTATTTGGTGCAAGTGAAGTATCTTTCTTGGGCTATCATATTTCAGCAGAAGGTACTAAACCTCAAGAGACTAAAGTCCAGTCCATAAAAAGCTGCACGCCACCAAAAACAGTTAGAGAGCTTCGGAGATTTTTGGGGATGCTCAATTTTTACCGGCGATTTTTGCCTAACGCCGCACAGAGTCAAGCCCCCCTACACGCTCTTCTTATTGGCTCGGTGAAAGCTTCCCACCCCGTGGATTTAACGGGGGCAGCGCTGGCAGCATTCGAGCAGTGCAAGCAGGATCTCTGCAACGCTGCACTGCTGTCACATCCAGATTGCGATGCTCGGCTAGCCTTAGTCACAGATGCATCAGACGTGGCATTAGGTGCGGCCTTAGAGCAGTTGAAGGATGACGTCTGGCAACCTTTGGCGTTTTTCTCACGCAAACTTAGCCCAGCACAGCGTAAGTATTCACCTTATGACCGCGAACTTTTGGCAATTTATGAAGGTATTAAATACTTTCGCCACATGTTAGAGGCCAGACATTTTACAGTGTTCACCGACCACAAGCCGCTGAGTTTCGCATTTAGCGACCGAAAAAGCAACTGCTCGCCTCGTCAGTACCGACACCTCGACTACGTATCGCAATTCACAACTGACATCCGACATATATCCGGTCGAGACAACGTTGTTGCTGATACGTTATCACGTATTGAGGAAATTTATCCATCCATTGGCTACGAGATGTTGGCAAAGTCTCAATCATCGGACTCTGAACTTGCCAACTTAGTCAAAGAAGAGACGTCGTTACGGCTTAAAAAGGTGTTACTGGAGGGCAGTCGCCATGAAATATATTGTGACGTAAGTACGTCATCACCAAGACCTTTTGTGACCAAACCGTTGCGGAAGCAAGTTTTCGACTGTCTACACAGTTTAAGTCACCCAGGTCCAAACGCAACCGCGCAAATGGTAGCGGAGCGATATGTGTGGCCGGGAATCCGCAAAGACTGTCGAGAATGGTCGAAATGCTGTTTAGCTTGCCAGCGTGCCAAAGTAAGTCGCCATGTGTCTACTCCAATAGGCACATTTAATTTACCCCGCGCTAGGTTCGCAGTAGTACACATCGACCTTATAGGCCCTTTGCCGCAATCTCACGGTTATCGCTACTGCCTCACGGCTGTGGACCGTTTCACACGGTGGCCTGAGGCAATCCCAATCATGGACATGACAGCAGAAACGGTAGGACGCGCGCTATTGTCTGGTTGGATTTCACGGTTCGGTTGCCCAACCGATATAGTAACTGACCGAGGACGTCAGTTCGAATCCAACCTGTTTGCTTTCTTGGCAAAAATTGCAGGCTTTAAACATCGCAGAACCACGGCTTATCATCCTGCGTGTAACGGCCTAGTCGAACGGTTTCACCGCCAGCTTAAAGCTGCCATCGTATGCCACGCTGACAGTAACTGGGTTGAATCTTTACCATTAGCCCTGCTTGGTATCCGTTCAGCATTCAAAAAGGACTTACAAGCCTCTTCCGCTGAACTATTATACGGTGAACCACTGCGCCTACCAGGAGAGTTTTTCCAAAATGAGGTGGAGACCACCTCGGATGTAACCGATTTTACCGCACGCGTTCGCCTCTTTGCCCAGAAATTGCGACCATCCCCTGCTTCACGCCATACCAACAATAAAATTTTTATTTATAAGGACCTCAATTCCTCTAGTCATGTATTCCTTCGGGAAGACTCACTAAGGGCCGCATTAAGTCCTGTATATATGGGACCCTTCGAAGTCGTAGATAGGGGGGATAAAGCGTATAAAATTAAAGTTAAAGGGAAAGTTGTTACTGTTTCAATTGACCGCCTTAAACCGGCATATATTTTTACCGAACCTATGTCCCAGGATACCAATAGTAATTTAATGGCCAAAGAAAATTCAAATCCCGAGGAGTTGAAAATTAAAACTACCCGTTCCGGCAGGCGTGTAAGATTTCCTGACTATTATCGCCCGTAGGACGGTCTCTGGAGGGGAGTGATGTGGGCATTCATTACTATTATTCATTAATATTAAATTTATTTACCATTATCTACATTTATTTACAATATTATTAATTTATTTACAATATTATAAAACATTTAACTAATATTTAATGTATTTATGTTTATTTACAATTGCTATAATTCGCACATTAAAATGGTGTAACAGGCTATAAGATATCGTGCCGTGAAAACGCGCACTCGAAACCGAGCCTATTGTTTGCCGCGAGTTACTCAGAACCTGTTCATTCTTTCGCTCCTTCGTGCGTTCGCGCAGGCACACAGTCAGTCGAGACCCTAACACGACGCGAAGCGCTTGTTAAAATTTGCTAGCGAAATTCGACCTTGTCGCGACACCTAAGCTTGTGCAAACTGCTTTTGCTTATATTATGTGTTCTTTCTTTCTTTCTTCTTTCTTCTTACCACTCGCTTTGTAAACTATACTGTGCTTGTGAAATTTGTGTACTCCTTCTATATTTGTTGGTGTGTGTATTCTATTGAACAATAGACCGTTTACTGAGTAAGTTGGAACTATTTATTTCTACCTACTTCATACACGCCCACAAGTATTTGAATAAGTGTGGAATACGACATCAGACTACTGTTCCCCACTGTCCGCAGCAAAATGCAGTTGCTGAACGAGCGAACCGAACTATAATGGAGGCGGTACGTTGCATGCTGCTGGAGGCCGGTCTAGACCAACGGTTATGGGCTGAGGCTGCAAATACTGCGGTGTACATTAAGAATCGGTCACCTACCAAGGCAGTGAGAGGTATGACGCCGGAAGAACGTTACTCTGGGCGCAAGGTAAATATTTCTCATTTGCGAGTTTTTGGGTATCTGGCATATGCAGTGCAAAACAATCGTAAGAAGCTAGATCCTAAGTGCAAAAAGTACATTTTTGCTGGGTACTGCGAGAACACAAAGGGTTATAGGCTACTGGATCCTGAGTGCCCTAATAAACTGACGATTGCTAAGCATGTGACATTTATAGAGACTGAATTTCTTTCAAACGTGCAATTGACTCAAAATAACACTACACTTTCGAATGTTGAATCTATTTCGTTTGAATTAAGCCGCGTGCAACCTGAGCGAACTGATGATATATCTGACAATGCTGTTATATCTTCGAGTTGCAGTTCTAGTGTAGTAGATGGATCTGATGCCACCTATATTCCAGATGCTTCATTCGAGTCGGACGATTCGAGGGCTGGTAACGAGGAGGCTGATCAGTCGTTGCTGTCTGCATTCTTAGTTGGAGAAGCTTATGATTCAGATGAGCCAAAGACTGTTCAGGAAGCTTTAAGTTCTTCGGAAGCTGAACAGTGGAGAGCGGCCATGATAGCTGAGTATCAATCGTTTTTAGATAATCAGTGTTTTATTCTTGCTGATTTGCCAAAAGGTGCGAAACCAGTAAAAACTAAGTGGATATTCAAGAAGAAAAGAGGCTTGAATGGTGAAGTCATTCAATAGGGGTGTAGACTATTTTTTGGAATTCTTTTTTTTTTACAGATGTACATTTATTACACCTAAAAAAAATATATAAAAAATAATACATACTTACTTAAATTAAAAAACTACTTATTAAATTTCGTTTTAAAATTTCCCGGTAAAACGCTAAAATTCTGTCATGGCGTCGCTATGACGTCACGATCCTCTAAACAACAACATTGCTTCATAGTAAGTGGATGCAGTTCATTGTATATTTTATGCGTATACTAATAAAAACTGTATAGAAATGGATTCCAAGTTCTACAAGTATTGTGCAGTGCCTTTGTGTCAAAATACTACAATCAAAACACCACAAAAACTGTTTGTGCACGTGCCAAAACAAAAAGCAATACGAAAACAGTGGTTTCAACTTGCTAGGAGAGATAAACCACTAACAGCGCAAAATGTTTATTATTGCGAAGATCATTTTGATGTGAGTAATATTTTGTTACAATTCTATTACATAATGTCTTGCAGTTCCGTACAAAAATACTGATAACTTAGTGAACAAGACACAGTCATAGGTTATTTTCCTTTATAGGTCTAAAAATCTGGTTATGAACAATGTACTTTGTTATTTCAGATGCCAAATGATATGGAAAACTTTATGGAATATCGCATAATGGGTACAACGTCTCAAATACGGATGAAACCAGGTTGCTTTCCAACTAAATTCAACTGTCAACCAGATAGAAAACGTGTATCTGTTTTAAGTAGACCTACAACTGCTAAAAGGCAAAGAAAATATTTGATTGAAGAATGTATAAAAAAGGAAGAAGAACATTTAGTAGTACTTCAAAGAAGTGATGAAAGCAGTGAAGTGCCCAGCGGGAGTTCAGGTACCTACTAAGGCGTTACCTACTTTTTGTTTCTCACTTTTTTATTCTTGTTGGTTCATTGTGATCATACATATTCTGTTCCTGAGCAAGAATCACAGCTAAAGAAAGAGTTTAATTGAGCCTTAGTCCCCAACTCTGGTCTGTCTAATGGAGTTTATTTTTTTCCAGAAGTTCAACAACAACCTACTGGAGAAAAAAAAAACAACATAGGAGTTCAGTTTAACTTCAGATCTAAATATAGAAGCAAATACACGCAGACAGAATTCAATTTACGTACTAAGCAGACTTCACCAATCAAGATATCCAGCTCATCTGTGTCTACATCTCCATTCAAAGTTTACCCATTAAAACCAAATGTAAAACCAAAACCATCACTTTTTGATGCACAAAAGTTATTTAGAGAATGTGACGAATCTGACAGTGATCTCTCTTTGTACACTCCATCGCATTCTACCTCATCACCATCATTACATTCCATTCAACTTCCATCAGACAATAGCAGCTATTGTCAGGATAGTAAACAAAAAAATGAGGAAGACTCTCGTTTATCTTTAAAAGTTATTGTTAATAAAATTGAGAAAAACCCACTCTTTTATATTGGTATTCCAAAAAAATGTTATTTCTTGATAAAACTTATAAATGAATCTACTGGAATTCCTGAGCAGCGCATATTGTTGTGTTTAAAAAAGATTCGTTTAAACAATACCTTTTTAGAACTTGGTGATGATTTTGCAATAACAAAGTCATATGCAGGTAGAATTTTCATGGAAAATATACCAATAATTGCAAATTTCATGAGGCATTTTCTTGTGAAACTAGAAGAATTTGCTATCAAAAAAACATTACCTATATCTTTTAGACATAATTATTACAATGTAAGCTGCATAATTGATTGTCTAGAAATTGAGATTGAGAAACCATCAAAAGCCATCCACCAATCATTGACGTGGTCAGAATATAAGAATGCCAATACATTAAAGTACCTTATATCAAGCACTCCTAATGGCTTGGTACATTATATTTCGCCTGGTTATGGAGGAAGAATCAGCGATGCATGTTTGGTGGAGAACTGCAACTTTTTAAATTGCTTGCCATGTGGTTCAACAGTAATGGCTGATCGGGGATTCAAGCATATAGAAGCTTTATTAAATCAAGTAGGGTGTCGATTGGTGAGACCCCCAAGTGTTGGAAGTGGTACCAAATTATCGAAAGCAGAAGTCAAGCTGACCAAACAAATAGCAAGCTTACGTATCCACATTGAGAGAGTCATACGTCGGTTAAGAGAATTTGGGATGTTAAAGCTACATTCTTGTATAAACAGTCAATTAAATGACAGACTTGACGATGTGATAGTTATAGCATGTGGCCTAATAAATTTACAAAATTCTCTAATTAGGAAATAAAAGTTATATTAAAAGACTGTGTTTTATTATACTGTTTAATGAAGTGTTGTAGTCATAATATAATATCTACCTTCATAGTACAAACTTATTAACTAGATTTGTATCCTTGTGCAACTCTAATTAGCAATGGATAAATATTAGTTTTCCAAAAACTTATTAAAGTACTGATTAGACTTTTAACATAATCATGGTCAAAACTTACATTAATAATTTCAATTATATTATTTTTTTCAAAATCCCAGTGTGCTACACAAAAATAACATTTTTTTATTCCTGTTACATACATTTGTACTTGTACTTGAGCATAACACTTTTTAGATAGTAAACCATTTCTTACATAGTTTTTGTAAGTTTCTTCACTTATGGGACATTTAATTTCAATTATAAATTCTTGTTGATAAATACCATCTGGAGAACCAGCAATTATAGGTTCATCTTTGGAAATGAAAAGGCCGCATTTACTTAATTTTTTCCCAAATTTTTTCTGCATTATTTGAAAAATTTTTTCTTCCAAACTACAACCTCTTTTCATGGCAGCTGTCTCAGGCACTCTACCACCCATTATTGTAGCAACCAATGAACCTTCAGCTGTCTTGCATCTACTTGCTTCATATGCTTTTGAGGCTGTTATACGGGCGTATCTTAGGTCATACCACAATCTGTTCTTATTTTGGTTTCTTGTGTTTAATTCAATTTTTTTTATAAGGTCATCAGAGAGAAATTGAATCTTTTTTATAAAAGTTTCACTGCATGGCTCTCTATACTTTAAAACAAGTTGATGCAAGGAAAAATTTTCAACATCATTGTCACAGTAGTCAGTTTGGTACTTTACAACCTCACAGTCTGTTAATTTTCTTTTTCTTGCTTCTTGTACAAATTTCAGTGACACATTACAGTCAAATGTTGGCACATTACTAGAACGTTTTTCTTTGGCTAACTCAGATGCTAAAATATATTTTAATGAAGTGCCAACTTTCGATAGCTTTGACTTTTGCCAATAGCAAGCAACTTGTGTACAAGATGGTTCCTCGCTCCTCCTATGTAACCACATCAAAAATGCGACTGCATGTTTACACCCACCCGCTGATGCAGCACAATCATGACACTGCGCACTTTGTACTACATTATCACGTTCTTCGATGACCACAGTTACTGCATATGGCTTCGCGTGAACTTTGTGTTCAGGACAGACACGGCATTTTACAGTGCACAAAGTGCCTTCCCGTTTCAGTTGCACGTAACCAACGGCGTCATCTCCATAAGACTCCCTGGAGGAACTGAAAGTGAATAAAATGTACACATTAGTCGTGATGAGCTTACACTTAGGTAGTTTATGTACTTAACCTAAAACAAGGGTGATAGATATTGAATCATCGTTAAATAAATGAACGTGAATAAAATATTTGTTTTTATTATTCCCAGATATATTATATTGTTTACATAGAAATAGTTTACTTACTGAGACGTTTTCACATTCCTAAACTCCGATGCAACGAAATTGGTATCACTCGCAAAGTAACTTCCCACCATCAGTATATCTACTTTTGGTAAATTGGAGCTATTTGCTTTTACGTATCCCGACTCCATAATGAATTACACCCTGTGTTTATGGGACAAATGTTCACTTAATTTCTTCTTTTTATCAAATTAAAAGTAAAATGTTCAAGCTAATCTTTATGTTTACATCAAAATGTCACTGTCATACACAATGTTTAGGAGATTGTGACGTCACACGCTGTAATTGGTGTTTGCAATCACGTGATAATATGGATTAAATATTTACTTTTTATTATTTAAAATAAAATAGATAATAAACTTAATGAGTAAAAATATGTAATTTTCGGTAATTCTATAATATAAACGCTCAGAAAAACATTAATTTGTATTATATTTCGTTTACTGTCTACACCCCTATTTAAAGCGCGCTTAGTTGCAAAAGGGTTTACGCAAAAGTATGGTGTTGATTATTTCGAGACGTTTTCACCTGTGGTTAGGTACGAGACTCTACGTATGTTACTAGCCATAGCTTCGGAATATGATATGTCTATTGATCATATGGATGTTAAAACCGCGTTTTTAAATGGTGACCTTAAGGAGAAAGTGTTTATGGAAATTCCTGAGGGTTTCACAGAAGGTCAAGGTCAAAATAAAGTCTATCGACTAAGAAAGGCGGTGTATGGACTAAAACAAGCGCCTAAATCGTGGAACGAGAAGATTAATGACGTCTTAATGAACAAGTTAAAATTTAAAAGATTGTCTTCGGAATCTTGCGTTTACATTAAGAGGAATGGTGAGAAGCTGGTTATTATTGCGCTATATGTCGATGACGTTATTTTGTTTTCCAACTGTGAGGTAATGAAACAAACCACCAAACAACTTTTGATGAAAGAATTCGTCATGAAAGATCTTGGTTCGGTTGAGAAAGTTCTGGGCTTAAGGATTAACAGAAAGGATGGTAAAATTATTTTAGACCAATCTGCTTATATTAATAAAATTTTGCAGAAGTACAATATGCAAGACTGTAAGCCTGCTAGAACTCCAATGCAATGTCAGAAGCTCTCAAAAGCTGAGAAAGTGGATGAGAAGTTGGAGTATCGAGAGTTACTAGGCTGTCTGATGTATGTAGCTGTGTGTTCGCGTCCTGACATCTGCCATGCGGTTAGTGTGCTGAGCCAATACAACAACTGTTACTCCAATGTTCATTGGATTGCTGCAAAGCGCGTGCTTCGCTATTTAAAAGGTACTATCGATTATACTATTGAGTACGGAAAAAGTGGCCTAGCTGTTACAGGTTTTGCGGATGCTGACTGGGGATCTAATGATATTGACCGTCGATCTTACACTGGCTATGTTTTCAAATTAGGGAACTCTATTACTTGCTGGGAAAGCAAGAAACAGCGTACGGTAGCTTTATCAAGCACCGAAGCTGAGTACATGTCGCTGTCGGATGCCTGTAAGGAGGCTCTATTTATTAAAAGTTTCCTCTCTGAGGTGATAGTAGGTGCAATTAAAATTACTGTTTTTAGTGATAACCAATCGGCTATAAAATTGACTGAAAACAGTAGGTTTCATGGTAGGTCTAAGCATATAGACATAAGACATCACTTTGTTCGTGATGTTGTGAACCAAAAGGTGTTAACAATTGACTATATGCCAACAGAGAAAATGTTAGCAGATGTTTTAACAAAACCTCTGTCTGTAGAGAAGCATGTCGGTTTTGTTAAAGATTTAGGATTACTAAATTGTTATTAGCATAGAACGAGAGTTTAAGGGCTGGTATTAGAGTAATAAACTCTGCTCTATGCGTGGTTGCTAGGCAACCTTGTTGACTGTGTGAAAAATTAAAATTACAATGTCTATTTTCTCTAAAGTGCATTTTCCTTTCTCTAATACAATCGGCCGTCCAGAACGTGGGTCATCTTCAATTGAGTCTCTTCCTTGCTTGAAAGACCATGCCACTTATAAACCGTGGTTTCACCAGGGGCAGAGTCTCCGTAAACCGCTAATTTTTTTTTGACCTCCCCTCATATCTTTTGGTTTACAGAAAGTACTCAACACGCCCAACGGTGAGAGTATGCTATTTTAGTATTCTCGAAAATATTCGGTGTACAATTTAACAGTTTACGAAAGTCAAACGAGGGAGGTTTATTGGGAGAGGCTGATGCTAAAAGGGGAGGTTGCGATGATTCTGAACAATTATATAAAAACTGTGGACCAGCGTCAAACAGTGAGGGATTTACTTTTTTTATAGTGATTCTTGTTGTGGCCAAAATCGCAATAAAATAGTTTTTGCGGCTGTTCATACAGCGTTACAATCCTGCGAATTTATAGAAACCATGCAAATGAATTTTCTAATACTAGGGCACACTTCTATGCCAGTTGATAGTGTCCATGCCATTTTAGAAAGGAGTGTAGAACATTCGATAATGTATGCTCCTTCACAATGGGCAACGATATTTCATCTGGCCTAGATTAATCCAAAACCATACAACGTGGAAATAATGTGTCATAAGGTTTTTGAATCCTGGTATTATATGTCAGAAAAGTATTTTAAAAACAATTTAGTTGGTAATTGTAATAATAAGTAAAATAAGTATTATTACATAAAAAAATGTTCAGCTAATATTTTGATCTAAGATGGGTTAAATTCAGCATAGGTGACACAGCAGTTACTAAAAAAAAATTTAAGTCTTATGTAAGAATAAGCGCCCAGAGAGATGATTTGTACAAAAACCGTCTTCCTTTTTCTGAACAAAAACATTTGGTTAAACTTTGTAACACTTTTGCAATCTCGCGCAGATATCACGAAGATATCTAAGTTTACAAACTTGCAATCCTAGAGAAATTTTACCAGACACTGATGTAGAAGATGTTAACGATTGATTGATGTTAACAATTTAAGAAATATTAATGATAATTTTTAAAATTAATTTTTATGTTACGGAGGCAGCGCACTTTGTGACAATTATTTTTAATGTCATATAAGAGTAGTATTGTACTTGTAACATCGGACTTCTTTAAGTTTGAGAACCTATAAAATATTGCCATTCCATTTTAATAAGACTGTTTGATCTCAGAATTGTGTACTTTAGTTTTTGTAATGGTATAAAGTTATGTTCATGACTTTGTGATTAAGTCATTATAAAAATATATTTATGTGTAGTTTATTTTTTCCTAAAACTTTCTCATGTCATTCACATTGGGAGATAAAACCTAGAGCCTAATAGTAACTTGAGTACAATGAAAGATCAGACAATCTGGTTTTCTTCGTTTCACTTGGCCTGACCCGATAAAATATTTTACTTGGGTGTTAAAGTATGCTAAACAGCATGTAACACATTTTTCTAGTTCATTTAATGCAGCTATTTGATCATTAAAACATACTTTACCGGACCACAGTTGATAATGTTATAGTGACTTAAGTCAATTTTACTTAACCAAGATTATGTACTGCATTGTATTATCACCAAAATATTGGACAGGAGGACACCTACATTATTTTCAATAATTCCATTTCATAGTAAACATTATTCGAAACAACTATTCTAATTTTCAAAGAGAACACTCAAGTACCTAGTTAATTAGTTATAATTTTTTTTTTCAAAATTTGAAACTTTAAATCGTTCTACTGAACAATTCATACAGTGGTCGTTAATACAATTTGCCTTTCCAGCGTCGAATGTTAATCAAGAGTGTTTTTAGGTCAGTCATCCTGGCATTTTTCATGCTTTTTTTTCCGGTAGCAGATTTTTCACTATACTTATGTATTTTTCGCTGCTGATTACGATGGTGAGTCCAAATCTGTGCAAAACCTGCGCTAAAAAAGTTATGGACACTTTTTGGACCCAAAACTAGCAAAATATTATTTTTTGAGAAATAACTCGAAAAATAAGCCTTTATCGAAAAAACCCAAGAGAATTTTTTTTTTTTATTAAATTTCCCATCGATATAGGTCAATAAGGATTAATTTCAGGTACTGGGCCCAGAGATATGGCCCATTTCGTGCGTTTTTGGCGGTTTTGCAAAATTACGTTTATCTGGCGCATTTTTTCTTCTTACAAGGCACACTATCAGCCAAAAAGTAGTGTTTTGTACGTTCTTTGGTCACCCTAGTAATTTTTTCCTGAACTCAATTTTCGCGCCAAATACGGCCATTTACAAAAATCCGTAAAATTACGATTTTGAGCATAAAAATTGAGCTATTAATAAAATTCAAGATTCTGCTATTGGTTTTGATACCTACAACCTACAATCCAAAATTGAATCATTTTGGACTGCTAGAAAAAATTTAAGACGCATTTTAAATTTTGGGCCCAATCAAAATCAGGTATATTTTGAGGTTAGGAAAGTTTGAGTGGGCCCAAATTGCAGATATCGTTGAAACGCTCAAAAATAAAGGATTTTACCGCAGGATAGTTTTTTATCTGTACAGGTACTCAATAAAACACGAAAAATGTGTTTTGGGCCCTACAAGGTCCATTTTGGCCCTTATCGAGAAAAATCCTTCGCGACATGGAAAAAGACCCTTTCAAATAGCTGGGATTGAACCTTCAAACTCCCATAGGTCTTTTGGCCAAAATTATCGACTAATTACCATAAAATATTTTCTGCGATTTCTCATTTATTCTTCCATTGTAAAGAAAGGTTTTATTTTTAGTTTCAAATTGGGCCTTAAAATTATTATATATCAATCAAGAATTAAAAAGATTTAAAAATCAAGCATTAAAAAATATCCATATAAAAAATATGTGTATTCTGAATACCGTTGTGTCAAATATGTGTCCAATTTGAAGATGTCAAATTTAAAATGGTATAGACTGCTTAATATTAACTATATTTAAATATATTAATATTTTTGACGACCGTTTGGTGCAACGGTAGCGATCCTGCCTTTCGCACTTGAATACCGCTGTGTCAATCATGTATCCAATTTGAAGGTGTCGACGATAATTGTGGTAAAAGTGCGTCTGAATTTATTTGTGATGACGATGACGATGACGCTACGCTAAAGATCTCCAAAAGAGATGGTGCATACCGTCTCTTTTGGAGATCTTTATATAAATAAATATTTACATTATATGATTAAGTTCTTTCAGGAAACAGAATAACCCCAATGTACTTGATGCGAATACCTGTGAACAACACATTAGCTATACGTAATTTTGATTTTGTAAATTAATTATACTTCTTAGTTTTTTTTACGAACCACATCTGATTGTAATTTTCAACTTATTTCAGCATCTATTGACTCATTTAATATCACAATAATATAATTCAATTGAAAAATATTATAATGTAGTGTATCGTTTTATACAGTTTACGAGATGAGTGAAAGAAGATTTGTAAGGGAAGGTAAATGCACGAAACAAACCCAATGATAGTCGTTCTAACACTGTCTTTATTACTTAGTAACTATAAAATTGATGTATAAGCAGCCGTACGGAATTTAGGTATAAATGTGTGATTATAACAATAAATTAAATATTATTTGAAGTGACCTAAATAGCAAGTCATTGACATTACATGTACAGCATATTATTACTGTTCGGCAACCCGTACGTACAGCAAACGAGACTTCTGCCACGCGGCCCTCACGTTCACGCCGCCGCCGTCTCTACTGGCCCAATTGCGAGAGTTATCAATCTAATCTGTAATTTTACACACTTCTTAAAATGTTCGGTTCGCTATTTTTTCTCATTCAAGATTCAATGTTAATATCCAAAAGTCCGCTTTGTAAAATCATAAAGTTTTATGTACAGTGAGTGAAGTGAACGTTTTATTAATTTCCTCAGACATTCCCTAAAATAATACAAAAATTAATTGAATCAAGATATAATAAAACAATAAAAAATAAATAAAAAAGGTGAAAGCCAGCCTCACCGCTGCTGTCGAAAAAGGCGCCCACAAACAAAAAGCGGGCAGCCTTTCCTCGTTGGATAGCTGTACTTAAACGTTGGCCGAAGCTGCCATATATTTTGTCCCCAGTCGCTTTAATTAAACGGGCGAATATTTCTTTAAAAAAGAGCTTGGCTTTCGGGCCCCATGAACCTACTGGGTTCAAGATTAGGCTGTTCAAGAAGAGTATTACCATTAGTCGGGAGTACTACGACTGCGTCACTAACAAATAGAATAGTCTTATGCGCAATTTTTTATCGGTAGCTTATGTGGCAACACAGAATTCTGTATATAATAATCATTCGTGTTTTTATTTGATACTTTCCTTGTATTAAAACCGTTAATATTATTCACTAGTGATCCTAAAGCTGAATTCATAGAAATCCTTTAAAAAGTATAATTTGAATAAGAACTAAATAATGGTATATATTCACTACCCTTAAAACGCTATCGGCGTTTTATTGCTATATAATTCAGTTATTGGATATTTCTAAGAGCAAATGGCTATTTTTTTTTTTTTGTAGAAAATAGGCATGCGCTTGACCACCATCTCGCCTGATGGTAAGCGTCGATGTGATCTAGGATGTGACGCGCTTGCCTAGAAGGTACCTTTTTACTCGTGATTTGAAGACCCCTAAATTGTATTTGTCAGGAAACACAGACTCAGGCAAAGAGTTCCACTCCTTAGCGGTACGTACGTATCACAAAATTGGAACCAAAACGCTTAGTGCGACTCTTTGGTATATCCAACATATAACGGTGTCGCCAGTTTGTAAGTCTGGTTTTCCGATGATAAAATGGGGACGGCGGAAGAAGAGTGTACAATTCAGCTGCACACTCTCCGATATGTATCCTATAAAATACGGATAGGCTTGCTACCTTCCGTCTATGCTCAAGGCTTTTGAGCTTTTTATAGAAAAGATCTTCATTGCCGATGAGCCTCTTTGCCCTCCTCTCAATGAACTCAAGCGTCTGGAGCTGGTATCGGGCGGAACCGTCCCAAAGATGAGAACAATACTCCATACACGATCGAACTTGTGCTTGGTAAAGGATGAGCAACTGTTCCGGTGTGAAGTATTTTCCCACCTTCGCCAGAATGCCAAGATTTTTTGAAGCCACTTGAGACTTGCTCTCAACGAAAGAGCCAAAATTGAGAGTTGGTGATTTACAAGCCTATTCACTGAATAAGGCCAGTTAAATAGAGGCGAATATGCCATTTGCTGGATAATAGATTATTTTTAAGAGAGTACATGTGAACTCTTATACATACAGAAGATATAAAATGTAGGGTGTCCTACACTAAAATGATATTATTGATAATAAACTGATATGATATTGTTACGTGCTAGGGTTCGCTGGATTTGGAGAGAAAGACCTGCTGACTCTTTTGAAGACTTTATTCACGAAGCACTAGGTTCAACACAAAGCACTAGGTCCAAACACTAAGCACTAACGATGTCCTAGGTCGTAGCCAAGGGGGTAGCGTAGGTTTCACTGGTATCACTCTTGATCACTGGTTTTCACTTCGAAGTCGCCTCGAAGGTAGCTCAAATTGAACTGACTGGCTCGCCTCTCAGCGGTTATTTATATGGGCCGAGACGAGCCCCAGACCATTCCAGTAAGTTCCTTTCTGGAACGTACCCGACTCGCGCGAACGTGATCGGCCGTGTCTGGAAAGTTCGTGCATGTACCCGGTTTTCGAGACTATACTTCTATGTAGTGCCGCGCTCGTTAGTTTGCGCTCTGTGTGTTTATTTATTTATTTATTCGTTTTAAGAGGTTAACAGCACATATAAAAAACTGATAGGAAATGTAGCTACTGTAAGCCAATTACAAACCTCTACAGTTAGTAACAAATTATGATGAAGTCACAAAGAAAGAAAACAAGCAAATAACAAAAAATACAAACAAAAAATCAGGCTTATACAGAGAAAAATCAAAACTTACAAAGACAAATTATAATAAAATCAGAAAACCAAAAACACAAATATTAAAAATTACAAGCTGACTAAATACTACTAAACAATACAATGTCAACAAATCAACATCCAATTATGATTTGTTGTTGAAGCTACAAAAAAAATCCAAACTCACAGTACGCTTAATGGTTGCAGTGCTTGTCACAAACAGATCAAGATCATACTTTGCACTATATTTGTTATATGTTGCGAAGCCTCGCATTAAAAAGGTGTTACACCGATAATTTGTGTGAGCAAATGGTATGTGAAGCAGTGGGCTTCTTCCTAAAGCAAGTGCATTGGTACGAATACTAATTCTTGAAACCAATTCCGGACAGTCGATTCCACCGTTAGCCAAGTTCGAGATGAAACAAGCGTCATTCACTTCGCGTCGAACGTAAAGAGGTAAGAAGTGATAACGTCTACAGCGATGCTCGTAGTTGAGCGATCGTTGTCCAGCTTTATAATCAAGAAATCGCAAAAACCGTTTTTGTATATTTTCCAACCTCTCAATATAAACGTTGTATTGAGGATTCCACGCCTGCGAAGCATATTCCAGATGACTGCGTACAAAGGCACAGTAAAGAACTTTAATTGCTTTGAGGGATTTTAAGTCGCTGGACATTCGCATGATAAATCCGAGAGCCTTAGAAGCTTTGCTAGCAACGTATTCAATTTGATCAGCAAAGATCAATTTACTGTCATGTATGATGCCCAAGTCCCTAACTTTATTAACCTTAGCTAACCTGATGCCACGTAATGTATAGTTTGTATGTAGGTATATTGTTAATCTTGCGTGTAAAAGTCATAGATAAGCATTTAGAAACATTTAAATCCAGCCTGTTTTTAGTGCAGTATTGTTCAAAACGGTGTAGGTCATGTTGTAGCTCACTGACATCGGATGGGTACCTAATCACTTTAATAACTTTCATATCATCGGCGAAAAGCAAGGACCTAGAATGAAAAAAGCATTTGTTGATATCCATTATAAAAATAATGAAAAGGAGAGGACCTAGAATTGATCCTTGTGGCACGCCAGATGGTATCTCAGTCCACTGTGATGTGTAACCTTGCAAAACAACAGCTTGGTTACGCCTCTCAATGTAGGACGCGAACCAACGATACAGATTGCCATGTATACCTGCCGCACAAAGCTTAGAAAGCAATATAGAATGATCTATTCTATCGAAACATTTTTTGTAGTCCGTGTAAATTACATCCACCTGTGCTCCCTTATCCATGCCATCAGAAATGAGTTCATTTGCAATAATCAGGTTTGTACACGTGGAGCGTTGCCTTAGAAAACCATGCTGATCTTCGCTAAATGAACTGTTTAAACTGTAGTAAACATCATTGTAAACTAGCCTTTCAAGTATCTTCGCAAAGAGGCACAACTTGGATATCGGACGGTAGTTTTCAATATTGCTTTTGTCACCCTTTTTAAGCACAGGTGTGATAAAAGCGGATTTCCAGATGCCAGGAACTATACCTTCCGATAGTGAGCGTTTAAACAAAATGCATAGTGGCACTACCAAACTTTCAGCGCATTTAACAATAAAAAGAGGCGGAATCATATCTGGCCCACCAGATTTGGAGAGATCAAGAGATTTTAGATGTTTTAACACTTTCGTTGGACTTATCTCAACATTACCAATACTACAGGCTCCACTTTCAGTGTTAGCGCTTACGCCTGTATTTGAGGAATGGTGTGCTGCCAGAAAATTAGAAAGGAAATAATCCGCAAATAGATTGGAAATTCCCTGACCAGTGTCAGAACTTACAGACTTGTAATTCATTACATTAGGAAAAGTAGCACTATTTCTTTTCATTTTAACGTACGCCCAAAATGATTTAGGGTTTTCAACAATGGAGGATTCGATACGCTTAATATATATTGTCAAAACAGTCCCTCTCCACTTCAACAGCTCGTTTACGTAATAAAGAAAACGAATCATAATCGGACAAGTTACCATAAGTTTTATATTTATTATGATATTTAAATTTCTCTTTTAAAAGTTTTACGAGACTGGAATTATACCATGGTGGATGAGACCTAGATTTGGTTTGCTTTTGTGGTACATATGAGTCACGGAGCTCGTATAATTTATCATAAAATTTGGTTACAGCATCATCTAATGTACTATCGCTTAAATAGTTACCCCAATTAATGTTGTTAAGCTCGGACAAAATTGCAGCGTAGTCACCCCGGACAAAACAGTACTTTGTCTGACACTTAGATTTCAATTCGTGAATAACAACAAATTCAGCATTTATTTCGAGGGACTTGTGATGCGGATCTTCGGGAACTAACGATTTGCTGCTATTTCTCACGCTTAGTTCACTATTAGAAAACACCAAATCCAAAATCCTATTATTAAGGTTGAGCTCGCCATTGTATTGACTAAAATTACAAGTGTCAATAATATCAAAAAAATCAGATAGATAATCCGCACAATAGTTTATTGGCAGCATTATATCTTCATTTCCCGATCGTACCCATTGCACGTTGTTACCAAAATTAAAATCACCAATCACTATGAATTTGTCCAACGGGTGACTATTTACTATTTCAGCTAGCCTATTACAGTAATTTGCAAGTTGCTCTTTGTAAGAATTACCACCTTGCTCTTTGCATAAGTATAAGGTACAAATATGCATTCTATATACGACGGCTGGTCTCTTATTTTTCATTAAAATGGACACCCATATGTCCTCAGCTGTACTATTCCACCCTGGTCTGCCAATGACAGCAAGGTCGTGCCTCACCGCCACCAGTACCCCGCCTCCTAAAGTTAGACCTAATCTGGCGTAATCGCGATCTCGCCGGTAAACCAGGTATCTAGCGTCAAACAATTCACTTTCCAATACACCTTCCAACAGCCAAGTCTCAGCAATGCATATAATATCATAGTTATTTACACACACGCTTCTATAAAATGCACTCACCTTTGTACGCAATCCCCGAGCATTTTGATAATATATATTTAAATAATAACCCTTGTGTTTCTACAATAGCAATATACAATTATCAGAATAACATAATAACTTAATAAGAATAAATATATCGGAAGTATTAATGTATGTGGAAAACGAAAAATATAATTGTATTTAGATAAGTATGAATCTATTACAAGCATAATAATAGCAGCAATAAACTGTGTGAGGTAGTTCAACAAAAAATCGATAGGCGAAATTCTGTACACGCTAGTGGAATCTACGCTCAGTGGAACGCTGTCCGAATAGGCTCCAAGCAATACAAAAGGGTCATTACCTAATAGCTTCAAGGCAGAAAAGAGCACAAGCGACCGACATCTACATATAAATTTGATCAGTAGTACAGTGCATTTAAAGAATAAATTAGTAAAGCACAGAAAATCTGCACACGCACAGCAACCGATAAGTTGATAGTTTGTTGAAAGAAAAATACACAACTGCAGGTGGAATACGTAAGTGACACAGTTAGTAATAGTGGTTTTCAAACTGTTGATTATAGTGAAAAAGCATAAATCTAAGTATAGTACCTCCAAACAATTGAAGGCACGAAAGATACAAATATTTACCAAGTATAAGCGGTGAAAGAATAATACTAAATTAAAAATAGGACCAATATATAAATTACCAAAACTAATATGAATATAAATTACTATAACTACGCTATTTTTATTAAGTCCTTTTCCGATCTTATGGTCAGCACTGGAGAAGTGTCGTTTTTCCTCACGTGGATCTTTGCATGCTTCACCCAAGAATATAAAAACCCCTTTTCTTTAGCCAGTTTTTTCGCTTTCGTAAGCAGGTCTTTATTAAACGGCGTAAGGTGGCCATTTACAAATACCACGTTGTTAGCTTTAAAACCAAACATGCTTGCATTGAGTTTTACTTCTCTGGACTTTGCTCTTGCCGCTGCTACAAAGTCCTCCTTCACGTATCGGCTATTAAAAGCCACTATTATAGGCTTCGGTTTAGTATTGTCTCTGCTTGGAACTCTGGCAACGAAATTTATCTGGCTCTTGTGTATTGAATAGTTAATTGTAGATCCAATCAAGATAATTATATTTAAGAGATTCTCGTTCTGAGTTTGAGGAATACCTTTTACCTCAGCATTATTCATACGCGACCATTGGTCTTTCTCATTAGCTTCATATTTCAACCTGTCTAATTCAGCTTCCATGGCAGACACCCTATTACCGATCCCCGATCAACCTGCGTAAGACGACTTTCAATTTTCTCAAACCTTTCATTGAACTCTTTAATTGAACTGTTGGTTTGGGTAACTTGTGATCTCAACTCGGAAATATCAGCTCGCAGAGCCTTGACTTCAACAGCAAGTGACTCTAATGGAACCAATTTAAGAGCCAAAGTTTTTAGTTCGGCCAAGATAGTTGATTCACTGGCAGGCTGTGGTGATCTCAGGCCTGACTGTTTACACTTTTGACACTTCCATGCTTGCTTTCTATCAGCGCCCAGTTTTCAGTAGCCTGTTTCCGTTATTCCCGCACAATTAAAATGCATTGTATGATCGCAAGACGCGCAATGAACTCCATCACTAACAACGTCAGTACACACTCCGCACGACAACATGGTAAAAAGTTTGAGAAACTGTGGACTCACGAGTAAACAAGCCAGGAGTAACTTAGTAACGCAACCGTTCGCAGTGACGCTCACGGACGAACTGACAACTACAACTTTGGAGATTTCCCTTTCCGGCGAGTTGGGTTATGTAGCCACACCAGTGACCCTTCCTCGAAGCCGCTCGTGTTCGATTTCCGGTCGTATCTGGTTTTCATTTTCTCGCTTGACTGTAACCCATTTTCCCGGACCAAGGCATGTATATAGCGCATTTTTTCCCTTAAATCGCAGACATAATCTTGTACGGTGTTTGGTTCCTCCGGTGACCCTCCTGTCAATAGATCGACTGGTATTCGTAGTTCTCTACCGTAATTGACATACGCCGGGGTAGCTTTTATGCTCTCATGCTCGGCGGTGCGGTACGACAGAAGGAAGAGTGGTATATACTTGTCCCAATCCTTTTGTTTGTCGTCTACCATCTTGGTGTCGGCTCCTGGGTGTGCCTTCCTGACGAGTTTTTCAATTTCCAACGCCCATTGTTGCAGTCCTTCTCCTGAGCGTTGGACTCTGTCACGCAGTTGGGCACGGAACACGTGCTCCAGGTGTCGCTCCCCGTATCTGGATTAAAGTGCCTGCATCAGGTCTTGGAACCCATTTCGTGTATGTGGCAGTGCTTCCAGGACCGACAAAGATTGCCCTCTGAGCGCAACAGTGAGAGCGGTCAGGCATTGTTCTTCCGTCCATCCGTTGGCAGTAGCAACAGCCTGAAATTGCTGACGATAAGCGTTCCAAGAAGTAGTACCGTCGTATGGCGGGACTTTCACTCTTGGTCCTTGCGCCACTCCAGTAGTTCCACTTGACATTGCAACTCCCGTGGTTTCAAGGCGCACTACTTTCTTTTGTAGTTCAGTGAGGCCGGTTTTCACATTTTCAAAATCCAATCCTAACTTGAAGCGCTTTTTCTTGTTGCTCTTGAATCGTAGTCAGCTTGCGTTCTTGTGACTGTTGTGACTCTTGCAAAGCGCCGAGCTTGCGTTCTTGTGACTCTTGCAAAGCGGCGAGCTTGCGTTCTTGTGACTCTTGCAGAGCGCCGAGCTTGCGTTCTTGTGACTCTTGCAAAGCGGCGAGCTTGCGTTCTTGTGACTCTTGCAGAGCGCCGAGCTTGCGTTCTTGTGACTCTTGCAAAGCGCAGAGCTTGCGTTCTTGTGACTGTTGTGACTCTTGCAGAGCGCCGAGCTTGCGTTCTTGTGACTCTTGCAAAGCGCAGAGCTTGCGTTCTTGTGACTGTTGTGACTCTTGCAAAGCGCCGAGCTTGCGTTCTTGTGATTCCTTTATTGCCCGAATTTCAGCCGTTTGCAGTTCCAATAATTCAATTAAACTTCCTAATTGAAGAGCCACCTGAGGGGCTGTAGAAGCTTCGGTGCCGCTGGTAGGCGTGGCTTGTCTGGCGGGCGTGGCCTGTCTGGTGGGCGTGGCAAGGTGGGTGGAGTCAGTGGGCGGGGCTGGAGCCAAAGTGGGCGGAGCCTGGGGGGCGTGGTCAGTGGGCGGGGCCTGGTGGGCGGAGCTTGGTCCTCAGTGGGCTTGGCCTCCGCAGCTCGTTGTGCCCTTGTCCTGACGCCCTCCTTGAAGTTCTCCTTGAAGTCCTCTCTCGGAGTCAATGGCATCTCCAAATCTCACTTCTGTCACCAGTTGTTACGTGCTAGGGTTCGCTGGATTTGGAGAGAAAGACCTGCTGACTCTTTTGAAGACTTTATTCACGAAGCACTAGGTTCAACACAAAGCACTAGGTCCAAACACTTAGTGTTAACGATGTCCTAGGTCGTAGCCAAGGGGGTAGCGTAGGTTTCACTGGTATCACTCTTGATCACTGGTTTTCACTTCGAAGTCGCCTCGAAGGTAGCTTAAACTGAACTGACTGGCTCGCCTCTCAGCGGTTATTTATATGGGCCGAGACGAGCCCCAGACCATTCCAGTAAGTTCCTTTCTGGAACGTACCCGACTCGCGCGAACGTGATCGGCCGTGTCTGGAAAGTCCGTGCATGTACCCGGTTTTCGAGACTATACTTCTATGTAGTGCCGCGCTCGTTTTTTTGCGCTCTGTGTGTTCGTAACAATATGATATGATAAATGATATATGAATAATTTGATTGATAGGAGGAAAGGTTATAAATGATAGCGACCTATTCCAACGAATGCGTAATAAGCACTGATTTATTGCACAAATTGCATTTCTTGTAATATGTACTTACAAAATGCTTACTCAAACCTTAAAACTAGTACGATGACTCGTACATATAAAGAAGATTTAGTGCCGCATATTGTGTGATAGAGATTCACATCACTTTATTTATTCTGTTGTTGACTGAATAATTATATCCTCGTGATTTTTTTCACTGATATTTTCATTGACAAGTTGTTTCTGATATTTGGGTCTGTTATTTTTCGTTTGTTTGTTGGACATAAAAGCAAGAACCGGAGCATTTTTTTCTTCGACGACCGTTTGGTGCAACGGTAGCGATCCTGTCTTTCGCACCGATGGTCCTGGGTTCGAATCCCGGTGGGGGCAGATATTTGTATGATGAATACGAGCATTTGTACCTGAGTTATGGGTGTCTATATATATTTCTATAAATATTACATATCTATGTATCATATATGTATGTCTATCCGTTACCTTAGTATCCATAACACAAGCCTTACTGTGCTTACTTTGGGCTAGGCTGATTGGTGTGAATGTAGGAAATATTAATTTATTATTATTTATTTATTATTATTTATTTATTATTATTTATTTATTATTATTTATATAGATGAAGTGGTAAAGAAATATAAAAAATATATATTCAGTGTGTCAGTAATTTTGTTCAGTCTCTAAAATGGTCAGTGTTTTGCGGATCCTTAAAAATGTGTCCAATTAAATTTGATAATTGCTAGTGTGAACCAATATTCAGCCAGTAAACAGTATATTGCCGTAAGTGGGTTCACTTCTTAGATTTTATTAAATGTAAAGCCTGAACAACGAGACAGATGTGCTTCATATCGCAGGCCGTGTATGTACTAGTGATTTCCTAATTTGCTACTTTATGTCGCGTAACCACCTGTTACATTTGTTACCGCCGTCATAATGTTACCACAACGATGTTATTCAGCAATGTGAACTTAAGGCAAAATAATTAGTGCTAATTTAAGCAGAGTAGTATCTGAATAGCATGTTACTCAGTTCTTGTTCACTAATTTTATTCAGCCTTAAGGACACAACAGTCCATTATTTTTCTAATATTCAGCCTGTGTTACTTGGGGTAGGAATAAGAAGAGACCTCCCACCAGTGGCGTGGGGTGAAAAAAAAGGAAGGTAAAGCCGGACCAAAAAACGGCTAATGCGGGTAATTAAACAAAATATCATATTATAAAAAAATATGCAATAAATTACATACCTGACCTGAGTGTGTTCATGTGTTGTGTTAGTTTACCTTTTCCATAACTACGACGAAATGTTAGGTTTGGTGATTTGCTTGCGTTGCGTGCGTTGTATGCAATTTATCAGTTGTTAGTGTTCACCACCTTCACCATACATGACATCACTGGTATTATATGAACAGTGCATGTCGAGTATGATAAAAGTGGCTTTGAAAAAAGCCGTTTTAAGCACACGTCACTCGCACAGGGGTTATAATATATAGAAAAACAAGAACCAAAAATAAGTGAAACTTCACTTGCTGAACATATTCTACTAACTATATTATTACAAATGGTGAATGTTTTTACTTAATTACGCGAAAATGGCTTAACGAATTTGGATGAAATTTGGCATGCATGTAGCCTTGGACACGGAATAGAACAATCAACATGGCCTGAATTCCACACATACGAAATCGCAGGCATAAGCTAGCAAATAAATATCAGTAGAAATATTGGATGTTTTTATTTTGTTACTTGTCGTTTGTCGTCTGTCTTCGCCATATATATATTCTATAACCCGATAAATTTACGTAACATTTTTTTTGATAAATTAATTATTTATACATGATTTTAAATTATAAATTATTTTATTTGTATTCTAACATAATTCTACGGTTTTTCTTTACGAAATGAGCCAGAATCCTTTCATAAAAGTCGCTTTTTTGTTGCAATTTTAACAATAGATGTTTTTCAATTGATATTACTCCGAGATTTGATAATCTTGCCTCACTTTGGCTGTTTCGTGTATAAGTATGAATCCGCTTCAATGCCGAAAACGACCTTTCCGCGGAAGCCACCAATACGGGAAGAGTCAAAATAATTTGACATAAAATTAAAAGCTGAGGAAAAGCTTCATTCAACGTGGATTTAAAAAGATATAAATAAAGTTCGTAAACATCTAAATTACTAATTGATGAAGTACTGTATAAAACTTTTAATTCGTTTTTTAAGGCGAGAAAATCAAATATATTTGGAAATTCGGATATTAATTTAGACACGCTTTCCTCAGGAAAACTACTACGGTAACTCGCGTATTTCGATTTGTTGACTAAATCAAGAAAAGTTAAGTTCTGAAAAGATGAATAACGGGAGTTTATTTGGCTTTTGATGTTATCTATTATTTCAACGAATAAACGCTTGTATTGTGTTTTTAAGTCAATTTCTGTATCCAGCCGCCGGCGTCGTCATGGTGGTTCACAATATTCCTGAATACTACTGAAAATAAAATCAAATTGCTTTAAAAACTCTTCTGACATCCAAGATTGAAATGCATTTATTTCTCTAACTGAGGTTTCGATGTCGACTTGTTTGGTTTGAAGCAAAGCAAATAAAATGTCAGTTCTGGCAAAAATCTCCGAAAAAACATGTAAAAGGAAACAAAATTGCATATCTTCTAATTTACTTACAAACGACTCCGACATGGATACAGAATCAACATCCCACGATTGGGGATCATCTAATATATGATTAAACGTTTCAATCATATCTAACCTGCAATTAAATATAACATTAATAATGCGTGAATGATAATGCCATCGCGTTTCAGCTACTCCAGGCATACGACGGTCGGAAAACTGTTTTAAAAGATTTGACCGCTTCGACGATTTGTTGAAAAACCTGACAATTCCATTGATATGACCAAAAAATGATTTTAATTCCGAAATATTTTCCAAGGATTTGCTTAAAACCAAATTAAGTATATGAGCATAACACGGTACGAAACGTGCGAGAGGGCATTGACCCCGTACTAAAGACTGAACGCCTCCGCGTTCACCTGACATAACGGCCGCACCGTCGTATGTCTGACCGATCAATTTGTCTTTGCATCGATATTGTTCAAGAATATTAAGCAACTGAGTCGCTAATACAGCCGCTGTCCGGCTTTCACTAACGTCGTAAAAACCTACAAATCTTTCCTCCAGACCGTTTTCCGTTAAATAACGAAATATGACTGATAATTGTTCCCTATGACTAACATCTGGGGTTTCGTCTATCATGACTGAAATGAATTTAACTTGGCTAATCTCAGACCTAATCTCGTCTAAAATTACCGCCGCGATGCATTGTATAAGATCATTTTGAATGTCTCCCGAGAGACCGGTAAACACGGAGTGTGAATTAGATGAACATTGATCAAGATGAGAGTCTATAACGCTGTCGTACTTACTCAAATAAAACAATGTTTCTACATAATTGCCACGATTGTCTGAATTTAAGTTTTCACTATGGCCGCGGAAAGATAACTCCTGTTTTCCAAGAAGAACAACAGTGTCAATTAAACGTTTCATTAAGTTTCGATTACGCTCCACTTTTCGATTATGGGCTTCATAACTATTACCGAAAAATGTTTCTATTCTATTATTTCCAAAATCGTGTAATAATAAACAACTGCGTAAATGTTTTTCAGTTTGAGTATGTTTCCTAGCCGAATTTGTCAAATTATTAATGTCTGAAAAACCCGTTTTATTCCAAGCACTGTTTGTATCGGAAAACAACAAACATGGAAAACAAAATAATTTATTTAATTTGCAACTGCCCGTTAACCAATTGTATTTATCATACATAGAACTGTGAAAATGTTTGAAAAATCCGTCTTTACGCCTATAATCAATTTTTATATCGGGACAAGCCCGTCCATTTTTTATGATATATTTTTTATTTTCGAAAGATTGATTGGAGAACGAAGTTAAGTCATTTAATAAGTAATCTGTAAGACAACAGTCAATTTGTATCAATGCCGCCATTTCTCGTCTAACCGCGTCACGACAAATAACAAAGTTAAATAAACTATAAAGACAAACCTTTACGAGGAAACGAAACAAACTATTTATTACAGACTAACACAACACTCGGCAAGTAAAATTTCACTTATTTTTCACATCTATTCATTCACATAAACAATAATTCACATAAATGCTAATTTATAGCATAAATTACCCGTGCTGACCGTGACCGCGTAATGAGTGATCTGTGATCAATCAAGCGAGTGTCAGCCTCAAGGTCGAGGTCGCGCGAAACTAGACGCTCAAGCGAAACGAAACCTTAACGTGAGACAAATAAAGATTGGTAGGCTATCCGAGATCGAGTTATCTATAAACAATTATTACGAGGCTTTTGCATGTATTTGTTTATGTATGTGTGAGTGATTTGCATACATTTGGCATTTGTAAATTCCCAATATTTTGATCGGGTTGCCGGAGCGGAGGAGCGCGTCGCACTTGTCGCGTCATATGATTGTAAACTGTGTTTGTGTGTGTTTGCTATTTCAAATACATTGCGTATCTTGTATACGGGATATAGAAGAATATTTTTACAAAGCGCGCAATGTAATTATGGCGTTTGCAATCCGAAAGCCGTTGAACTTCGGCTTACATTACAAAGCGGGGTAAGCTATTATTGAAAATAATAAAAAAATTATTAGTGATCGCCAAGGCAACCCGATGGGAATCGTGTTATATGCACGCGTCGCCACTGCCTCCCACGCTACCTTGGGGCACCCCAAGTAGCAATTATGACTAGTGATTAAATCTTATATATCTTTACTTTATCTAAAGTTGGATTTTGCTAAATCAAAAAGGATTTCCTGAAGTCTTTTCTTTCTTTAATACTAAATAGTTTTAAACTACCGCTACTTAAGCGAGTAAGGAATACTAAAAACCGAGTTAAGTATTCTTAAAACTAGTTTGATTTAAGTATACCTACACTTAAAACTTAAAATATTGTTTTTACTTTACTCGGATTATTTGAAAGCTCACTTAAAACTCTATTGAATAATGAAAGTATCTTTTAAAACTCATTAAGAAAAAAAATATTTTCTAGATAAATTTAAGATGGTTTTAATACTAAGTTCTAAATATTGATTATCTGAAGTATATTTTCATTCCTTTTTTACTAAAATTAGTAAGATTAGAGTAAAAATTCATTTAATGGGACGTCTTCTCCAAATATAACCAAAAGAAACATGGATGAAGCTGGAAAAATAAAAAGATCTGGTGCCTTTCGTCGACGTGTAGAGAAATATAAAAAAGAACGTTGTGTGTACTTATGTACGAACGTTAAAAGTTATGCTTCTTTATCGTTACTAAAAAAAGATAACTAAAAATTTCCCCCCGTGTGCTCGTATTCTTTGTATGTGAAAAGAAAGATAAATTTAAAAATGATATAGTGATCAGTAAGAAGCGTCAAAAGATTAACAGATTTCCTATATATCTGTATACAGAATCAAGTAATAAACTCGGCGTCAAAAAAATCGCACCTTATAAAAATCTTATTCAAAAATTCCTAAACCTTATATAGAGGATAGTGTTAGGTATCATTAGAAAGGTAACAAAAAGGAGCATCAAACAACAATTAAGTGCAATCTTTTTTTTAATTAAAATTATACAAAAAGCATAAAAATTTGAAAAATAATAAAAAATCTTAATTAAGTCCTAATTAATAATCGATAATTTACAAAAAAAATGTACAAAAAGTGTCTTAAAATTAACTCAAAATCTAGTGTTACCCCCCCTTGCCCTGATGACGGCTTCCATACGGTCCCTCATAGACCTCACCAACTTCAGGAGCTCTTCTTGAGGGATAAGACCCCATTCTTCAATCACCGCGGTTTGGAGTTCCTCTAGAGTCGAAGGAGCCGGATCCCGAGATCGAACCTTACGTTTAAGATGGTCCCAGAGGTGCTCTATCGGATTCAGATCAGGACTTCTCGCTGGCCACTGCATCACAGGAATTTGGGACCTCCGCAGGAAGTCGTTCACGATGGCTGCAGTGTGTGCGCGAGCGTTGTCGTGCATTAATGTGAACCCCTCGCCAAAAGATTCGGCAAAAGGGACCACATGCACATCCAGGATCTCTGTGATATAGCGGCGCGCAGTCAGCGACCCTTGTCCGCGAGCACCTCCGGTCCGGGAGACGCAGACCAGGTCGGTTTTGCCGGCAGCCGACATACCGCCCCAGAACATGCAGGATCCGCCTCCATATTCCACCGTCTCCTGGATGCAGGCTTGAGCGAAACGTTCACCCTGCCTCCGGTATACTCTTCTTCGTCGGTCGTTGCAGAAAAGACACACTCGTGTCTCGTCTGAGAAGAGAACAGCTCCCCACTGCTCAATGGTCCAATCGACGTGGTCGCGAGCAAACTGCAAGCGGGCTCGTCGGTGCGCTGCAGTCAATTTTGGACCTGTAGCAGCTCTGCGGGCTGCTATGTTCTTCTCCTTCAGTCTTCTTCTAACCGTGGATACACTCACGGTGCGTCTGCGAACTGCCTGGAGCTCCTGTTGCAGCTGAACAGCGTTTGAGAAGCGATTTCTCAAAGAGTACGACACAACGAACCGGTCGTCTCTTTCCGAAGTGCAGCGACGTCTACCGGACCCATGTCGCCGGATATAGCCACCGGTCTCTAAAAAGCGCTGGTAGACTCTACGAACCGAAAAACGGCTCAGATTCAGTTGCCGGGCGACATCACACTGCCGCACCCCTGCTTGCAGTAGTGCAACCACTTGAGCGGCCTCATCAGCTGTAGTGTCCATTTTCCAGATGTTCTTTCTTCAGTAAAATCAGTGCGTGTGTCCCCTTCAACGGTTTAATAGCGAATGACCCACATTGAACCCGTGTTGACCTCTTTATACCCACAAAGTTAGCGCAACTCGCGACTCTCCCGAGCAGCAAAATTTCCTTAGAATTTTTGTGACCCTTTATTTGTTGCTTTAGGTTTTATTTGATAATGAAAAATAATGTTTTTTTATTAAGTTAATTAAGTAACCTTTTAAATAAAATTATAATTAATACGACTGCATGTGCATATCCAGAGTTAATGCCATTTGAACGTGATTTTCTTAGAGGTGCGATTTTTTTGACGCCGAGTGTATATCAAAAATCATTAAAATAAACTGTTTAACCAATAGTAATGTAAAAATAATAATTATTTACTATATTACAAACAAATAAAAAGAATACATTCCGAAGTTAACCTCAAATCAATAAACGCACTTAAAATAAAAACAGCTTTTAAATAAAATTGTTATATTGTTATTATATAATATAAAATTTTTATTATAATTTTATATAAATTACTTTTAACTACCATATATAATTTAAAATCACATACACCCACACATTCATAATTAGTGGCCAACTTCATCCTGCTGGTTTATTTTATATCACTTTTGTGGCTAACTTCACACTGTAACTTTTGTGCTGCAGTGATGAAATTTCACTCACAACATTTTTTCATAACGCGCCTAAAGAAGTATAACTTCAAAAATAACTCGAATGTGCTTTAAATGCTGCAAACGTGAGCAATGCGACACCTTCGAGTCAGACCTTAGTGTCGTTAATGTATAACGAGGAAGATGATACCACGGTAAACTTGAATTGAGGTGATCCCAACTCTTAATGAATCGACACTAATCGATCGATCAACACGAGCTGACGATAACGCATCAAAAGTTGATCATGATTTTTATTTATATTAGAGACCAATTAAGAAACTGGTCCATTTATCGCAATATACCACATACTGCAATCAATGCCTTATTACAGATTATTGACAAGCATGATCCAGGTGTTGTGCCAAAAGACGCTAGAACACTTCTGAAAACAATAAAATCTGTAGATATGTATAGAATACTGTAGCAGTGGGGAATACTGACACAACGGATTTAAATAAAAATATTTTGCAGTATTTTGAAAATTTAGGTAAAAATGTCAATTTATGTATAAATGTAAATATCGACGGCTTACCCACATAAAAGTTCAAACGTAGAATTTTGGCCAATTCTCTGTAACATTTATGAGATGAACAATGTGCCTGTAATGAAGCAGAACAGAAGTTATTTAATGTAGGTACCTATTCATTATTGTTGCTGTGTTTATTAGCCCTCTAAATAAATGGGGATTGGATAGATATTTAATATCACGTAAGTACTTACCGCTGATTTTATTTCCTCGACTATCTTGCATAAACCTCTTCCCACCACAAAATAAACAACAACTATAGAATGACAAGTTAAGAAAATATTAAGACGAAATCTGATCTTAACTAAATCAAACTATAGAATCACTTAATACCAAAATGTATTAAATAGTACTTCGCCAATACGGTTTTTAGAATAAGTTAAGTATAATATCTCTTAACTACCACTACTTCAAATGTAATTTGTCTTTACTTTGTCTTAAATAGCCTAAGAAAATCAATATTGTCTAAAGTCTTACTTCGTAAGGAAACTTATGATTTAACGCCATTTTGCACTTTATGGGAAAAAATTATTATACATTTTCCGACAACACTTCATCAAAAACTAGAGTAAATTGAACATTATTCATTTTGTTATAGTAATTCTAACTACATGAATAATAAGTATGTTTATAGAAAATGTAGAACTTTGCAATATATGCAAAAAAAAATAATATTGCAATATTGTTATACAAAAATTTTATTGTTTTTTTCTAGTATTTCCACAGCCCGTCTGTTTTATAGCACTATCTATAGATTTTACACGAGAAACAATCATGCGTTTTAAATTTCTTATGCATTCAACGACATAAGAAAGCCTTTTTAGACATATAAATTAATTGTTTAGTCGCCATTTTCCTAAACCTTAAAACAGTTATTGTAATGAATTAAAAGTTCGCCATATTTTATAAAATTATGTAACTTAAATCACTATAAAGCAAAATAGGTTTTTAATTTTACTTCACTAAGATTAAATCGAATATCTGCAATTCAATAGTGAAAGTTTTAACTAGGTATAGTAGATATCTTTAAGTCTATCTCTTGATCTGAAATCAACCTACAAGATATCTTAAAGTCAATGTTTAGAGTTCTGCTAAACCACATTTCTTAAATAGGGTTAAAGTTTATCTTAACAGTAGTATTAACTCTTTCTTAACATGTCCTTAAATGCTGTGCCCATTTTTACTTAACTAGCCCTTGGAGTGTATCTTGAAGATATCTTGAAGGACATATTAGTTTTAGCCAAGACAACAGCTGGAATTCGTCTACTTGCCTTCAAGATATCTTCAATTCCCTTTTAAGACATTTGTTTGCTACTTGGGACACTAATGCATCTAGCTCTTTTGTATCAGAGCACGCGTGGCGGCCGCTGTGGGGAAAGGGGGGGGAAAATGAATGAAAAACGACTGTTTCAGTATCATTATATTAGAGCGCGGCGAGTAAAGCTCTTAGGCGTCTCGGGTGCAGCGCTCGTGCGGCGTGATGCGCAGCGGCTGGCCATCGATGCGCCAACAGAGCTAGGAGAGCGGTGAGTGCGCATAACGCGGCCGCGAGGGGCAGCAGAGCTGGCGCCCTCCGTCGAGCGCCGCCCGCAACTATTACCCCGCCCGCGTGGTGCGCAGGCAGCAACTCGCGGTCTGCGCATTGCACGCACCTGTACAGAGACATCGTATATAGACAAGGGCCACAACCGGTCTAAATCAGGAAGACGGATAGAACGAGTCTTCCTAATTAATTTTTCATAGTTAAATTTGGAGTAAATTAAATGAAAATACTCATGAGAATTTATATTCTTGTTTTATACATGTTTTTGCATTTTTAACAGAAAAATACAAGAAAATATCTACTCAACTAAACCCGCAACCTTTGGATGTCCGGTCCAATGCTCTCCCAATTGAGCTACCGAGCCTTGTGAACACCCGTCGATATTTTCTAGTACCTTTCCAATTTTTCAATTGGGTTAAGCATTGGACTGGACCTCCAAAAGTTGCGGATTTGATTCCCGCCTGACAATTCACTTTTCTAGTACTTTTCTATTAAAATAATTTACATTCTTTATTAATAGAAAAATAAAGGAAACAAAAAGCGAACTGATGAAAAGGCACGTAGACAAACGAGCATGCCAACAAAATTAAGAAAAGCAAGTACACAGATATACTCGTGTACCCACCCCGTGTGCCGCGGAGAGGGGCGGGCACTGCGCGGCGCGTCAGCCCGCCAAGCTACCGCCAGCAGCCGCAAAGCGTCGGCGTGGCGCCAGTGTCGCAGGTGGAAGAAGGCGTAGGCCACCGCCTCGCTGTCGCCGCGTTTCAGTACGTGCTCCGGCGGCAGAGTCAGCGGCCGCAGCTCCAGCAGGTACTCCGGCACGAAAGGGTTGAACTCGATCGCGCGGCGGATCGCCTGCCGACGGGGCCTTTCTGTTTATTCCGTTCTAGCTCTAATCACATCATAAGACAACATGAAAAAACAGTCAAATCTGACTCTTAGCATGGATAAAAGCTTCATTTCATAAAACAATAAGAATAATATAGGACCTAAATGGGAACCTTGAAGTATTCTACTATACTCTATAACCCGGCTATTTGTTTATTAAACCTGGCTAACTATTTGGGTACATATTCGTTTATTAACCACAGCTAGCGGTTTATTTTTTATATAGAATAGAATAGTCTTTATATGCATCGAATCGAAATCGAAAGGGCCTGGAAGTAACGACATTTTTCTAACGGAGCTATGCAGAATCTCTTAGCCTTCCAATAGCTTTATTCTTCGATTAAACAAAGGTGTTTCCTAATAATTAGAAAAATGCGCTATCGTGCCAGTACAAAAGAGGGGAACCAAAACAGAAATAGAATTTTAGAGGTATCTCAATATTAAATACGATCAATAAAATATTTTTTTAAATGTGTTTGACACTTATTATTCAATAATTTATTAAGCTCCATTCCACAATTACAAATCTCACATGCTTTTCCAACTAATTTTGCAAAATATGGATAGAGGAGAACAAATTGACGTGATCTACGCGGATTTTGAAAAAGCATTCGACCGTGTAGACATTCTGATACGAAGCTCAACTGAATGGGAATACATGGAGACTTGTTCAGATGGAATAAGTCATATGACAAAAATCGTTGCCAGGGAGTAGTTTTAGGAGGATATAGATCAAATATTAGTGATATTCCTACGGGTATTCCCCAGGTTTCTTATTAGGGTCCATGATTGTATAATGTTTATTTGGCAGATAACAAAAAATATTTCTGAAAATTAATAATTAACGAAATTGTTCAAAATTCAAGACGACTAGATAGATTATCTGAGTATTATATCAAAAATAGCATAACAGTTAATATAAGCAATTGAGAATGTATATGAGAATTTTAGCCGCAAACCCAGACCCTTCATACACACATACAACTTTAATCATATTCCAATTCAAAGATCGACACGTGTTAGAGATTTCGTTGGCATTTTGCAATTCCGGACAAGGGTTATAAAAACGTCGGTTTTGTATGTAGGACCTGTAATGTTATGAAATTCACAAATATAAATGCAATCAAAACAGCATATTTCTCTTATGTTCGAAGTGTTGTTGAAGATAGTCCCTCCCTGGTACCATTTGAAACCCTCAATACGTTGTGAACTCAGATCGCCTGGAACGGCTACAGATTTTTTTTAAAGCATCTACATTTCCGCCTTCGCAATTTCGAATTAAAATCGTACAAAGACAAATGTAAGCAATATAAATTGTTAATCCTTGCTGATATACGTACACCTCTGGGTTTGTGTTTTTTTGTATGATCAAGTAAGATGTAACATGTGAGGACATGATCACTAATACTGCCTCCTAGAAAGAGCACAAACTATGTGAATAATGCGTCCATCTCCCGATTACTTCGGACATTTGACGATGTGTTTAAGGATATTAGACATCTTCATTTAAAGTAAAGCATCATTTAAAGCAAACGCGACTAAAAACAAAAGTTATGATAATAAGCATAGAAAAAAATTTTTGGTTATAAATTAACATATAACCTATCCATCGAAGTTGGAACAAATTCAGTAAAATATAAATGAAATCATCAATGTCGCTCGAGTAGTATCCGAGTTCGTCGTGGTCAAACACTATGACAGGAATTATTTATATATATAGATAAGTAAAGATATATCAAATCATCATTAATGTTATTAAATATTATAATAATCTACACATTACAATATTATCTAAGTGAGTGAAAAGGTCACTTGTCATTCCTATCATTTGTTTTATATTGGAAACGAGCGGTGGACGGACGATACGTGTGGAATGTCTTCGGTTCGGCCTACGCTAGTCACCTCTAGTGCCACCAGCTCTGCGGCGCTGCGCGGCGGAGCGGCGTTGGCCTGTCGCACGCGCAGCAGCGCCGCCGTGTACACCACGGTGGCCGAGCGAGGCGCTCCCGCGTCGTCGTGCCGGGCCAGCAGCGCCTGCACGTCTGCGTACGCGCGCTGCTCCAGCAGCACCTACGCACACCATTCTACTGGTCTTGCAAGTATCTAACTACCGACACAAACATACAACCGAGTGTTTTAGAAAGGATACAAAAAATCATATTTATTAATCTTTTGTTATCTGTTCAGATGTAAACAGATTTGAGTTCAGTTCTACAATCATATTGAATCGATGAAGTTATTAAATAATTTAGAAAGAAAAAGCCCGGCAGGTGTGGTTGATTGAATTCGGCAATACAATCGAACTTAGCAGTAACGTTGAAGCAATTGGTCGTATACAATTAGCCACCGCACATTTTCCTTTGTCGCTTACAAATCGCTTATGCCATTTGAGATCTAAATATTTCTATACAATTTTTATTCTTTGTTAATAAGTGTGCTACTAATTGGTACTGCCGTCGGTCGCCTGTTTTAGTCATATTTATTTTAAATTGTTATCAGGTTATATAGTTCAATATATTTTTTTCCATTCACAATACCATGTTTCTATTAGATATAAATACGCATGTAAAAATACATTATTATAACTGGTTCCATCTTAATTGAAAGTTTAATATTTGTAAAAATATTAGTATCGATATTAACAGTATTCAACGTTCAACATTGGTGGAATGAGCTCATAGTAGAAGTTAAAGTACGTTGGTTTGCAACATGTTTGCCAGCGTCTTGATAACTCAGCGGTCAGAGCACTCATCTGGAAAGCGAAAAGGATTCGAATCCCACCTGAATGCTCGGAGGCGTGTTTGTTTTTTAAAGGCGTATTTTATATCTTACTAACTGACTCGGCCACGCGTCGCTGGAGCTCAAGTATTATAATCTAAGTTTTTTTGTTATGAATTAAAATGAAATCTATCCTATGTCCTAAGTTGGAATGAATCCAGCAAAATGGAAATGAATTCATTAAAATCGGTTGAGTAGTTTCGGAGTTCATCGCGGTCATACACTGTGACACGGAATTGTTATATATCGACGGTGAAGTGCCATTACCGCCCAACTGATGTATATCGAGAATTTTAATTTTATACTGTTTTGAATTTAAAAGCGGTAATCGCACGTTTCAGTGAAATCTCCTAAGCGTACTTTAGGACAACCGCATCAAATTAAAAGACAAATATATTAAGGAAATTTTAACTAAGCGAGAAGTTAAACATTTTGATTTATTTTTTGTATGATTATCAATGGAATGTTAAATGTTATTGGTGCTTCGCAGGCGACATATAGATGTAGTTAACAGTGAATATATACTATTTTATGAATAAAGGGGAGTGGTACAAGAGTTGCAAGACCGACCTCGATGAGGTTCTCGTGCAGCGCAAGGGCGTGCAGCGCGGGCGGCGCGTCGCGCGCCAACTCGCGGAAAAGGCGCGCCGCGTCCCTCAGGCGGCCCAGTCGTCGCGCACACATAGCGCATCGGCGCTTGATGTGCGCGAGGAGGGCGGCGTCTCTACGCGCCACTGCGCCCCCGCCCAGCGCTGCGCCCGACCGCCACGCCGTCTCCGCCGCGCGCCACGCTCGCCTCAGCACGCGCTCCGCCTAACATTTATCGGAGAAATTGCCCCTTTACGATGATTCAAGTTTTCAATATGATCCCAAAAAGCATAAGCCTTTCAATTATTTTAAAACCGAGCTCACTAAATGGCTGTATGATAGGTGCATCTATACTATTAAAGAATTCATGAATCAAAACTATCGACTGTTGCTTTATCTTTACCAATCGACATTAAAATTATTTAATTTGTTGTATTTTATAGTTGTATAAGAATCTTTTGTATTTTATGGTAATTCTGACATTTTCTTGACTTATTGAATCTATTTTCTATAATTAATGATTAAACGAACTTACCTTAAGTGAAGTTCTATCATAATTATACGAAGCGCTTCGTCCGAAGAAATTAGTATTATTATATTTTATTCACAACATGTAGTAACGCATAAGTGACACCGCTTTACACTATGGTTGAGATTTTTTAATTCTTTTTATCTTTTTATTTGAGGGTAGTTAGTTATACTTACAAACCTTCTTCGTTGCATTTTGAATTTCACTTCTCATTTGTTTAGAGCACCTACCTTATTTTTATTTATTATAATTATTATTACAGACATATTATTCTTGCAATATTTGCCGCATTGATAGGGGTAACTATGGGTGGGCAGGGAAAGCCTACCAATCTCTTCGGACGAAGCGCTTCGTATAATTATGATAGAACTTCACTTAAGGTAAGTTCGTTTAATCATTAATTATACTGCGCGCTTCGTCCTCGAGATTAGTATTATTATATTTTATTCACAACATGTAGATATTGAGAGTAATATCGGGAAATATTGCCAATAGTTTTAAGTATTTCATATATAAATGAATAGTTTATATATATTAGACACTTAAATCACAATTCGTGACGTATTGCCATAATTCATTTATGTAGTAAGTGTATTCTGTAATTAATCAATAATATCATTATTTATTGTTGCTTTTCCAAATGTTTGATAGCTTTAATGAGTAACCTGTTACAAAACACCTTATTATAATGTTTTATAAATGTGTGGGAGTTAACCCTACAGTCTGCAAAGTTTCTGATGACATCTACAATGTCGCCCATTGAGTGCGCGTGCGACGTGGCAGCGTGTCGCGTGTTATATGCAGAGACAATATAACTGTCGATCCACTTGATCCAGCAACTTTGTGTCGCTGTGCCAACTGTTTTATGAGCCTCTTATTTCCTAGTTGAGTTTTATTTACATATCATACTACTGTTTTAACATGGCACAACAATGGCTTATTAGTAAAATATGTTAGAACAAGAATAGGTTGTTTATTACCTGGACGAGAAATTTTTAATAATGCTGGGAACTTTTATTAGAATTTGTTCGGAAACTCTATATTAGCCGTACTAATTTTAGAGTTTGTAATCTATTTGCAGATGGAAGAGGTAATAAAATAAACTAAGTCTTTTTTGAAAGTGTGTCGAATGTGAAGATAACATTAAAATAACAAGCGCTATCTAAGGTGGTCTCATTTGGTATATGCCCTTCAAAAATTTTAACGCGGACTTATATGAAATCAGTATGCTATATTGACATCCCTCATTAAATGTTTCAGTGGGAAAAGAAATTTGTTTTAGTGCTGAAGCTTGATAGATATTAGGTTCAAGAATTCATTTGGCAAAAGTTCCACCATTTGCGTTAAATTTTCCAATAAGTAAATTTTGCAATCATAATGTCGAGTGATTTTTTTTTTTTTTTTTTTTTTTTACTTGCTTTATAAAACTTTTGCAAACAGGGTAAAGGAGGATGTAGTTGAAGAGAGTTGAAATAAGACGATAAGAACATTGTCGTTTGGTGAAAACGTCACAACTTCAGAAACTAAGAGAGATTTGATCAATGGTTTCCAGTCCTGTATTTGCCAAACAAGGCGCAACTATTATGCCTCGAGCCTTGTCCGATTTTTTTTTTTATATATATATTTTTTTTTTTAAGAAAGTAAAAACTAGACAAAGGTACATTTAATTCATTAAGAGCCAAAATGTGGGGGTCCCTATGTCAGAATATATACCAATATATATATTTATTATATTTGCCGGTTGCAAAAAGGTCTATTTCGGTCTTTTGAATGCCATGTCCGCCAGTTCCCATTCTATGTCCGATAAGTTTTTCTGGACATAGTATCTGTGACTATGTTTTCATAAAATCGAATATTTAAAGCGAACACAACATTTTATCAAGCTTTGCATTACTGCATCTTTGATTACTTGTGATAAATGGAAGAATTGGGACCCCACTCATCTAAATAATATAGGAGTGGTGATATACAGGCAAGAGAATCTGGCAATTCTTGACATATATTTTAAGAGCTATGAAGGCTTCGAACAATTCCAAATAGTCTACATGCTGCCGTCATTTCTATATGTGACCATTGAACACTGGCAGAATATTATTACAATAATCACCACTTATTACAATATACACCCCACCCCGTTGTTGAGGCGTCAGAGTATATCGACAACATATTTTTTATCTATTATGTAATGAAACGATTTGTCAGCCTCCGATTAGAATATAGAAATAATAGAGTTGTAAATTACAATGGGCTTATATGACTGTGATTTTTTTTTTTTTTTAAGCTTAAGATCTTGGCACGTTCCATTTCTTTGGTCATAAAGTCATCCGTAATCGACAGCCGGGCAGGCGGATATAAGCAAACTTGTAAGCATTTACCTGTGCATTTTTTAGTTTTATTTTAAAAGGGTTTCTAATTCTTTCTTAATGAGCAATCTTTTTACATTGGGCAAACTGAGTATCATTTTATATGAATTTATAATCATCTCTAACAATTGACATGGCAGCGATGGCTTAAGAATGCGTGAAATCAGTATATTTCTAGTCACATTAAACGATAAAAATCACCAATCAAAAAAAAAACTATAGTTAAAAACAGTTTTTTTTTTTTTGTAAAATTGTGAGGCGCTGTACAAGTACCACACGGAAGAACGTTAAATTGATATACATAGTTTATCATGAAATCAAATCAAAGGTACTTGTTTGATTCAATGGGGTTTTTTTTTTTTCATTTTTTTTTTTTATTTATTATTTATTTATTTATTTTTTATTGAAAAATATGCATCTATGGGTTTATCGTTGCCATGAGTCAGTTTTGGAAAACAATTTTAAGGCTGTACGCAAATCTTTGAGCTTAAAATATGATTAGTTTGTAAAAACTGATTCAACTGTTTGAGGCTTAGAATAAGTCTCTATTTTCCGATTTTATTACTCTGATGTAATAAAAACTGCAGATATGAAATCCAGGACACGGTTTGCATTCTGAAAAGTACCAATCTTAAAAAGGTTGTCTATTGCTTCTATGAATTGCCAATTTTCTGTTACGGTATACATATTTGGCAAAAGTGGAAAATGTTGAACGACAGGTGATGAAAAAAATATTTTGTTGCCTTCTGCCCAAGAAAGAATAGTGCTGTCATTTGTAATCTGAGACCAATGCCTGAGAAAATGTGATAAACATCTAGCATACTTAACTGTATCTGATATTGGCGGCGGTCTATCGCCGGTAGAGGTAGAGGAGGAGGCAGAGGCAGCGGCGGCCACGATGTTCTTGGAGAGTAAGTTTGTGCCGGCGCCCGCCGGTTGACCTTATGCTCGCTGAGCCACAGGCCAACAACTCCGTGATGATACTGCGTGTCGGAGCCTGAGCTCACCGGTTTAAAGTTCTTAGAACTGATGAATTAACCTTTCTGGCTGGCTTTTGTTACTAGAGTCTTCTTTCAAGTCCACTGCAGATTTATTTACCGCCCTGGAGGCTTTAACTTTTTCTAATACATTGTCCTCGAACAAAAAGTGTAATTTTTTGTATTTATTAGAAGCTCTTCCATTTCTTTTTATTTATTTTTTTTTTGTTTTTAAGTGAAATATGAAATTTATTCTGTTAGCAAAATCACTATGCTGAATATTCCAGAGTATTCAGGTGGCATCTATTAGATGTTACAAAAAGCCTTAGTTTTTACATTACATTAGCTGCAGAATAAATGATTTGATTTGAAGATTCAACTGAGCTGTGATAGCTTCGCTTAGGCAGGATACAGCGCATGCCATTTGCCTTTGCTTGGCTTAAATACCTTTGTCACTCTTTACAGCAATATAAGCGAGAACTGCCCTTATTTCTAAATTGTGTACAGAGTTTGCAGGTAGAAGGTACTTTAAGATTAATTTTTCTTAATCTTCTTATCTAGACCATGGTCTAGACTCTAGCTTTCACTACTAAACCACTGCATCGATTTTGATGATTTTTTTTACATAGATAGGCTCGGGAAAGGACATAGGCGACAAAAGTACGTAGGAAAATTACTGCGGCCCGCAAGATTAAACAGTATAAATTTTGTGGCCCAGGGCAAAAAAAAAGTTGAGTATGGCTGGTGTAGAGACACCAACAGGCGATATGTTTTAAGTATATTTATATATACTTAAAGTAGTGATGGGTCATCACCCAAAATGTCTTGCATGTCGGTATCAAGCTCTGGAGTCTTTGATGATGCGGTATTAGAATCTATTTCCGCGGCATCATTGGCAGTTTCCTAGTGTTAGGCTGCCCTGTGACCTCTTGTAACGGTTCGGCAGTATATGGTTCCATAATATGATCATTGTCTAATGGTAGAGGAGATTCTGTTGGCCAGTTATCTGGATCCAAAAGCGACGTAGGCGTCTCCGCAAGGAGTGCCGAATAGTCAATATAGGATATTATTGACAAATACTAATACCAAACTGGGTAGCTACCTACTAGCTAGTAGGTTGGTTACAAAATATTCTCGTATATTGCAGTTTAGGGTAAGAATGTGTCGTACACGTCCTGGTGACGGTCCGGATAACAATCTTATCATTGTAGCGTTAATACGCTCCTAATCCAGAATTTGTATTTAAGCCACAAATTTAAAATACATTAAAATTTAATTATACATGAATTTAATAAGTATTAAAGAAATAAAAATTTTAAAGAAGGTAGAAATATTTTTACTTAAGTAGTATTGCGAAATTATTATTATAATAAGATTTTATTTCATAATTTAAATTACTTTTAGTGGCTTTTTTATTTTTAAATAACGATTGTTATTTTACTCAGTTATTTGTGGGATTCCCGCTGAATCACACGATAACCGTTTTGTTTAAATGCGGTGAAATAGTCCTGGTGACTATTTCGATTGCATTCGACTGGATATTTTTTACAACGATATAAAATTTTGTAAGGGAGATATTTACACATACCTGGTTCTTGAATCGCGCTACGTAACGTTTCGTAACGATCACATATTCTGGTAAAAGAATAATCCTCTCCAGAGTCCCTTCGCAACTCCTTCCTATTACGTATATTCTTTTCACATTTCTTCATTTTTCACATTAAATGCGCTTAATCACTTTTCACATCCTCACTATGTTGTTTTTAAGCATTTTTATGAGATTGCGCAAACGCAGATAAAAACGTGTTAAGCGGTCGGGCACTAAAATGCGAATGAGAAGTGAAATTCAAAATGCAACGAAGAAGGTTTGTAAGTATAACTAACTACCCGCAAATAAAAAGATAAAAAGAATTAAAAAATCTCAACCATAGTGTAAAGCGGTGTCACTTATGCGTTACTACATGTTGTGAATAAAATATAATAATACTAATCTCGAGGACGAAGCGCGCAGTATAATTGTAATATCTAAATGAAAATCATTTTCTTCTATACCAATTGTTGCAACACAATTATTGTCTACAACTCTCACAACGCCATATTTGTTTGCCAAATACATAGTAGTGTTGCAAGACTACCGATAGTATTTTTATTGATTATTTATCTGAAAAATAACGTACTATCCACAGGCTATCGACAGTATTGCACTTATTCAATTGAACACTTCAAACTGACACGTTCATGCTATCGATAGTCTCGACACTACGATCGATAGTCCTACTATCCATCGCCTATCGATAGACTATCGATTAACTATAGATAGTCCACTATCGATCGACAACACTTCAACAGAAGTAGCGTGTATCAAATACGCCTGCGCAGTTTCGCAAGGAAGAGATGTTTTTTGGTTATTTCAATATGTTGAAGGTGGAAAGTATATGCCCACCTCTTGCACGGTGGGCGCGTCCTCCTCGGCGAGCAGCAGCAGCGCGGCGGCGCAGTCGGGCCGCAGCGCAAGGGCAGTTCGCGCCGCGGCCACACGCGCCGCCGGCTCGCGCTCACGCCACGCGCGTGCCATCGCCTCCTCCGCCGGACCCTGACACCAAACGAAACCTCCTATTCACCAGACTGGCCCCCGCCTTTCTTCCCGATTGCATGGATACACAGACCGATCTGTATACAGCAAAAAGTTCTAGAGTAGGCTACTCAGCTTCCAGCGCGTCATCTGTCCTTCTCGCACAATAGTTCTCTCGCTCGATTTACCAACTTTAAAAAGCGCGCCTATTTCAATTTCACAACTCCGTGATAGCAAACATTTTGGTGGAGAAGTGGAGATCGAGCGAGTGAGAGAGCAATATAAGAGTGAGAAGGACAAGTGATCCTCGAAGTATCGCGCTCTATACATTGCTTGGTAGACCCCTTGTCCACTCTATCTATAGAACTCTTTGGTATACAGTCCCTGTACAAGCCATGTATATAAGCATTTTATGTATCGCGCGGCATTTAACCTTATTATAATTTTCTCAACCAAGTAGTTGCGTAGTAGTAGTAAAACCAATCCATTTATATACAATATTTTAACATCCATTTTACAATATTTTAACGTCCCTATTTTAATATTACCACAGTTTACCAATGTTTTATTATTTACGAGATTTCTTTAGTGTTTTTGAAATTACTCTTGACTTTACATTTATCTATCCCTTCTTTGTAACTGTACGCGGTTATCCCGTACAGTCCTCGTAGGTAACTAACCAGTGGCGTATCCACGGCTCGAGATTACAATAGATCCTAAGAACCAGACCTCTTTATTTTAAAATCGAATCGGGTCAATTATTTATTAAAAGTAATGCTACATTTACTAACTTAAGGAAGGCTTTTGGTCTGCTCGACCATGATTTGCTACTCATAAAAATATAATCATAAATCCGGACGGAAGGCCAAGGACAGGGCGAAACTACTGCGAACCAAAATTTATTTCTGGGTTCTGCGACTTTTAAAAAGGCCTGATTCGACGAGAATATTTATTCTCGTGGCGGATGACATCCGCTTCAGGTCTTACGGATAAGACGGTAGATCTCGGATTTGCTGTGACGTCAACCACTATTTCGAGGGCGACGGCAGAGCAAGTCAGGACCGGCCTTGAAAAAGCCGTATAAATATACATACAGGACCGATAATCGCATTTTGTGGTCAGTTAAAGTCACGAGTGAATAGGTTTCTTCTAGGCAAGTGCGTCACATCATAGATCGCATCGTCGCTTACGATCAGGCGAGATAGTGGTCAATCGCATACCTATATTCTTTAAAAAGAGAAAGAATAGCCAACCTATGCAACAGGACATCTTAGACTTGCAGGCAACAATACTGCAATAATTAAATGAAGGAGCTCCATATTTCAATGTGTATCCTGAAAATATCCCCAAGTGGGTCTGATACACCATATTTTTTGTTTTTATTACCTTTCTTCTTTTTACCCTGTAGGCCAGAATAGTCTCATCTCGTTGTATTGGATTCTCGCCTGGGAATTCACTTGTGCGCCAAGTCGACATTTTCTAGAGTTTTACTATTAAAATAATTTAACACATAAGATAGGATTCAAAATCCATAAAAAATTAAAATCTTTCATATCAAGATTATCCCTCATGTTGTTAGTGACAAGTTCAAAATTAAAATATTTGTTATCCATATATTTTAATTTAATACCTTTATCTCTTTCCAGCCATGCAATATTGGTATTTATATTTAAACCAGGAAAGTCAAGACTGAATCAACCCCATAATACTTCAGGCCGATTAGTAATATAACATTATTCTTGCGAAAGCCACTAGAGAGAATATGGAACAGTATAAACATAGAGAGATGTTAGAAGTTACTAAGCTTCTTAAATATCAGCATGTCTACAGTGCAGGAAATAAGATTGGATACCGATCCAGTTCATCAATTGGTTGGTATGAATGAAGAAGTCATTCGAAATTATTTTTTTTGTCTCAACGCCATTATTGGCATAAGGGCTGCATTCATAAAAATTCAGCTTTACTAGCATTGAGTGAGATTTAAAAAAGCATGATGGTGACCTACCAAATCATAGAATGGATGATCAACTTGTTCCTCAGTAAAATGAGTAGGTATAGATGTTTAGGTAGGTATTTATATATAATGATTAGTTGACCCGGCCTCTCGTTGCTGTGTTATCATTTAAAATAAAACCTATACTATGTCCTAAGTCAGAACAAATCCAGCAAAATGAAAACAAATCATCGAAATCGGTTAAGTAGTTCCAGACTTCAACATGGTCAATTGCTGTGACAGGGAATTTTTATACATATAGATTACTAATTATGCATAGTATTTGATGTCTAACCATTATTAAATATTGTTTCAATCAGACAGTGCATATTCCATATTAAAATGCAACTGCCACCACTCATAGTATTTTCCAACTAATTTTTAAAAAACATTCATAGTATTTACAGATACAGTGTTTTCTGTCTTAAATAATGACCATGACAGATGTCCAACAGGAAATTCAAACCAGATGGATACATTCTATGATTTACGGAATAGGGAAGTGGACAAGGAAGACCACGGAATGGATCCCCAGAACGAACGCTTATGAGAAATGTGGACGACAGCTGAAAATATGGTCAGATGACATAAGAAGGGTAGCTGGCCCATTATGACTGAGGTTGGCCAGGGAAAGATCTGGGTGGAAAAGGCTGGAGGAGGCCTAAGTGTCTGCAGGCTGAATTATAAGTAAAAATGTTATTGATATGTTTTCATGCAATTATCAGCAATAAAGGCTTTTGTATTTGTATTTTGATACATTCTATGATTTGTTAATATCTTTATCCCTAGTCCAAATAATGGAATATCAACATTAGGCTTAGTGAATATAAAAACCAAATTTAAATAATTTTAGAACCGACCTCAGCACCACATGAGAACCAGGCTTGATGGTCCTGAGCAGAGAGGTTCATATCGTAGTAGGTAAGTGGAGCGCGACGCGCAGCGGTCCAAAGTCGCCCGTACTCCGCCCCTCTTAGTAGCGCCATAGGGTTACGCCACACTTTACACTCAGTGGCCGCTCCCGTTTCAGACTCTCCTCCGCCCAACCACGGCCCCAAGTGTGCCAGAGATACCTGCTCGATAAACGACGTTCCATACTTGCGGAAATACCACCATTCGAATATTAGGATCAACCCAGATATCAGTGATGATGTACCCGTTAACGCCACATAGAACTTGGGAGTGAGCGCCCCAAGAAACGTTGCCGAGTCCCACATTGTAATGTTTTTATTTCAGTATTGATCACGACTCATTCGCTCTCTCACGCTGCTGCGGTGGACGTCTCAGATCAGACTAGACGTAAAGAGAACTTATAACTGAATAACTTCACATTTCAGCAACGTAACATTTTGACCTATATTTAAGCGGACTTATCCATCGAAAAGTTATTATTTTGTAACCCCACGAACTAAGCGAAATTAGTGTTTACAAAACAAAAACAGCTCGTCCGTCAGCCGTTTTGACAAATTGCAACCACAGATTGACTGCCAAGCCAATATATGTGACATTACAGACTAGCACTCTGTCTACGAGCATAGGACAGAGGCAGGACATGACTACAAAATTGTGCTGAGGTACATATTAGTGCGTAATAATGATGGATTGTTACTTCCTAAGTCTTTGTGAACAAGCAAGTGTTGACAAGTGAAACAAAGCAGCGGTAGTTATCTTTTCCTGCTCTCTCAATAATTCCACCTAGTAAATCTAGAAAAAAAAAATTTTACTGTTCATTCATCATTCTATGATCATCTATCATTCATAGATCGGCACTCATCATCATTCATCATAATCTAATGAGAAAAAAATAATTACAGACTAGGCGTGAGCGTCAAGATGGCGGGATCAAGTCCCCAATTTGAAATGTATCACATTAAAATGTTTGTGCTACATATGTTCTATTTGTACCCCGAACCAGACATTTGTACCTCTAAAGGTAAATGAAGTATGTAAAGATCTCCCTGATCCCGCCAATTTGATGTCAAAGTGGCGGGACCTTCTGAAAGCTCTACTCAGAGGCAGGCAATTCACACCCGAAAACTTAGTACTACATATGTACTTGTATATACTCAGTATTTAACACAGTTGTAAGTGCCAAATTAAAGTAATGTGATTAAAACATTGGTCCCGCCAATTTGATGATTCATGTTATCGCTGAATTTATATGAACATTGTTACAACTCGCGCAAAATCAAATGTGGAAACTTAGTACGGCCTAAGTACATGAACTTGTGTAATTTTCATGTTCATAATTTAAGTACATCAAAAGTTATCTGTCATTCATCGTTATTAATTTTCGTACCTAGTATTGTCCCCGGCAAATAAGTTGAACATGATTTTGAAATCACGTGACATGCGCAGTAGTGAATAATGTACCTAAACTTGCTACTGCGCATGTCACGTGATTTCAAAATCATGTTCAACTTATTTGCCGGAGACTATATTTTTATAGTAAGTAAGTAAGTAGTAATGAAACAAATATTTTTTTGGTTATCAATGGAAACCCTAATTATTTAACGTAGTTTGTATTTAACGAGATAATTATTATCTAACCATGTTTTACAAGTTATGAGAAAATATTATTGAGTTTGAGGTCAAAATCAAATTTTATCATGCAGTGCATCTGGATGTAATGGAATCAAAACCACATTATGTTCACTATCATCTACTATATTTTTTGAAATTAATGATCTGAAGAAGATTAATATTTTTGAAATTCCGAGACAAATTGTCTTTAAAGGGAAATGCTATTATATATTATCTGCTATAGAGTTTATAGCTCCACCTACATCTAGCGGTATCGGGCATTATCGAGCTCATTTCCCGAATATTTGGTAAGTGGGAGTGCTACGATGACTTAAAGACGAAAGTTACGAATAGTCAAACGTACATAGTGCCTAATTGTTTAATATATGGGCAAAAATAAGTTGTTATAAACTTTATTTTTATTTTTTATGTAACTTTTCTCATTAGAACACTAAAGGCAAAACTTACAATTATTTTGTTGTTGTTGTTTCATTTCTGCATAAATGTGTCCATTTCAGAGATAACGATGAATGACAGATAACTTTTGATGTACTTAAATTATGAACATGAAAATTACACAAGTTCATGTACTTAGGCCGTACTAAGTTTCCACGTTTGATTTTGCGCGAGTTGTAACAATGTTCATATAAATTCAGCGATAACATGAATCATCAAATTGGCGGGACCAATGTTTTAATCACATTACTTTAATTTGGCACTTACAACTGTGTTGAATACTGAGTATATACAAGTACATATGTAGTACTAAGTTTTCGGGTGTGAATTGCCTGCCTCTGAGTAGAGCTTTCAGAAGGTCCCACCACTTTGACGTCAAATTGGCGGGATCAGGGAGATCTTTACATACTTCATTTACCTTTAGAGGTACAAATGTCTGGTTCGGGGTACAAATAGAACATATGTAGCACAAACATTTTAATGTGATACATTTCAAATTGGGGACTTGATCATGCCATCTTGACGCTCACGACTAGGCTGTATTAACTTTATACCTTTATATAATGGGAAAACTTAACAAAGAAAGAAATATTAGAAAAAAAGGTGCGCTGTCAAAACGGTGCTGGCTCGCTCGGACTTTACGTAATCGTTTCCTTCAGTCAGCTTAGAAGTAATACATAATCGACATCAAAATGCTGGGTCGCTTGGGTAAAAAGCAACTTGAAATGGCATCTAGCTTCTTCACATCAGCAGCCGGATTTGGAGGCACCGCATTCGTAACACTCTTGTACGTAACTGACTGGAAGGTGTTCGTCACGTACATCCCCTTCTATTCAGGAAAATTCTCATTAACTGAAGAGGGAAAGTGAATTAAAAGATGGATAATATATCGACTTTTAAGTGCTAGTAAATTATATTTATCGATAGATGTTATTATAAGCTGCAAACTGTGAACTTTTGTTTTATTTCATCTATAAATCAGTGAGTGTTTTATGTCATTACAATATGCAAAAGTAGATTCAGGCATTTTCTCTATTCCAAGACCTGAGAACTCATCTTTTATAGGCTTAAAAAAAATATTTTATGGTTAAGCCAGTGGTGGCAAGCATTGTTAGAAATATGACAGTTTAGAGTAGATTGATTTTGACAGAACAGTAGATTCATATTATTATGCTGTTAATTAATTTCTCTTTAAAAAATAAGAGCAGTACTTCTGCATTCAGGAACTACTAGAATTCCATGTACATCATGTTTTTATTTAATTTTGCAGTGTGGTGGTCAGCAGAGTAATATAGCTCGCACGTTTCAAGCCTAGGGTTTCATAAAAAGGAACTAATAATACTAGGTTACCACTATAGATGCATAAACTGCAAAATGAGCAGCGTCATTTTTTAATCATCAACCTACCTGCCAAGAAATTCCAACGTTATATATGAAAATAAAAATTATTATAAATTTAGTTTTTACACTTCTGCACACATTTCAATAAAACAACAATCATGGTCTTTGTGCATTATTTTTTATTTAATCCTGAAATTTTAATCAATATGATCACAGGATGACTGAGGTAATGGTCGCCATTCATTCTTCTTCCTTCCTTCCACCACCTTCAGAATAAAAATAAAAATATTTATGGGTTACTCAAAACAATTTTTGACAAAAACAATTGAATCATTAATGACCGTGTAGTTGTGGAATGTGCAGTAGTCTTTAGCGCCCACCTTTAAGACTGACATTACAGATATTTATTAATAAATTGACTAGCATATTAATGCTTAAGTAAATTTATAACCTTTAACTAACTAGACAACATGACATTTACTATTAAAATTACAATAAAATTCAATTAATTTAATCTATTACATGTATATCCTAATGTTATAAAAATTAATTCAATCATATTGACATAAATTAAAATAGACTTGCATACCCATTATTATGAAGCTGTTTTGAGGCCTCGCCTGTATGTACCAAATTCCAGTAAAATGAATAATTATATTTAAGAATGGAGATCATGGTGTCTTCAATCCAAAAGTGGATGCTTGTTGGTGAAAAGATAATAACTATTTATTGCTGATGTTTTTACATTGTTTCAGAAGGTTTATTTACAGATATAATGGTATTCATCTCGTTATCATAGTCATCTTGTGAAGTTGGCTGCTTAAAAGGAGTTGAACCATTGCTTCATGATCCAGTCAAAAAAGTACCATTTCAATGACTATACAAGGGTGTGAGCATTTTCACTTGAGATATGTTTGACATAATAATTTTATTCAATAGAAACTTAAGTTATCAATATGGAGCCATCCATAAAATATGCCATACAAATTTTACTTGTCCCCTGTCCTTGTCACAGGTTGTCACATTTTTAGAACCCCCTTCCCCTGATGTGACATCACACATTTTCCAATTTTCAAGTGCTAAAGTATTAACAATGGGAGATCGAGTTCGTAAATTTGTAGTTTTTATTCAAGTATAAATTTCGCGTTTTAATATTTAAAATTTTAACATGTCACCACACAAAGTCACATTCCGGTGATACACTCCCTCACTATGGATGACCGCTATGGATTATATTTCAGTAGAAATATGGAGCAAAATAAAAGTCATGAGCTATAAGGCTCAAGTGTATGTAGTACAAGTTTTATTTATCATTACATTTTCTACGGTGATTGGAAATTTAAAAAAGTGCAAACAATTTTTCTATACAAATACTAAGCTTACAACAAGTAAGTACCAGCGAATAGGCTACTGTAATGTGAACAAATAAGGCTCGATTCAGAGATGATCTTGAAAATATTCACTTTTATATAGGTACTTATATCAGCTAAAAATAAAAACATCTTTTCGGCCTTACGTCATAGAAAAAACCATCACAAACATGAAAATAGAACTATTAGGCCACTAACACATTCACTGATTTGGAAGTTAAATGAATTAGCCATTTTTTGAAAGGGTTAGTAATTTATTTATTGCCTTACTTGGTGGCTACTTGTAATTATGCCAAACTCTATAGGTATTCCATTCTCAAAATATCATAGGAGAGTATGTATAGCCAACTGTTGTTATATATTTGCCAGTTGGCATTTTGGAAGTTGTTATTTATGTAAGTATTTGTTGATTATGTGTTTTCAAAATTAGTACAATAAAGACTCCCTTGTTATTTTGAGAATAAGATGTTAAGACCATTTTATACTTGTGAGTGGGACTTAGACTTCTTGAGGTCTTTTTCTTAATTTGTTAATGTGAATTTAATTCTATACATACAGTTTTCTCATCGTTTTCATATATGGATCCTATCCACAAACTATTGACTCACAAAGAAACAAAAACGTAACATTCAATGTGCCCGCCTCACATTATCTACAGGAACTAAAGACTAAACTCTAATATATTTAACTCTAACAATATCCTGTAAAATAAACATTTACTAAACCAACAACTAGGCAAGAACCTTATAAAAATTAATTACCTTATATGTAACTTACTTAATGGAAAGAAAATTCTTATTATACTGATGGACTTAGCTGGGATGGAAAAATTTCTTATCTATGCATATTATAGAATACACTAACTTGCTTCCTTTTTATATAAGGCTACGATCACCAACACAATGCAATCGTTATGGGATTAAATGGTATAATGTCGTTCTAACTTGAAATCTGACACTGAATCTAAAATTAACCGAAAAAATAAACAAGCTTCATACTCGCCTATTAATGTTGGTCTTGTATAGGTCTTCTTCAGCATTCATATCTCACCTCCAATACTACAAAGACAGAATTCTCAAAATATCCCGAACTAAGTCAACAATACCAGAATGTCTGAAAATTTTTTGGGACATTTACGCATTGGGACAATCTGGTATTGCCAAACTGAGTTTGGCAATTTTGACAGTTCTGTCCTTGTAGTATTGGAGTTGCGATGCTGGATCATACGAGTAGTCCAGTTCTAGAGCAGCAGTGAGTTATGCTCGCTCACAGTGAACGGCTGTACTTTTATTTGTTGCAATGTTGACAGAAGCAAGCAAGTTAGGTATAAAAAAACATTAGTACCTAAATATACACTAGTAGGTAGTGTTACTCATTTATTTCTACCATCACACACAGAGGATACGTCCTTAGGTCCACATACACAAGTTACTTGCTTCTCTTACTTAGTCCCGCTACTCTAGTTAATATCAAACATTCATAAGCTTAGTTTTGTCATTATAATAAATAAGTAAGTAATATTATCAACAGTACCTACATCGACCTACATAAAAACGTCAAATTTCCTCAACCGATTTTCAACTGAAAACTCATCTAGAAGAGTTCTATATCAATCGGGAAATGTTGACGTTTTGTGTTAAAATTATCGTGCTTGTTGTCCTGTAGCTGCTATGAGAATGTATTGTAAATATAATGTAACAACAACATCATACGAAGATATAATTTCCTCGTGCAGTACATTTTATATCTATAGGTGAGGTTCACTACCTTTACAGAAGTTGGCCATTTTAAGGCACATGAGTAAATTATACGTAATTTACTCATGAGTAAATCATTAATGCAAATCTATATCTTCATTTGACAATAAAACATGTTTACAAGTAGCTTCATCTTTATTTAGGGGACAGCGATAGGCCTCGTTGCATCAGTCTAACTGCTTCTGGACTATTTCTGACCCATATTTATATTTTATTTCTCTGTGTCTTTAAGTGCGTGTGTGTCAATAAATGTTTTTCTTTCTTCTTTCTTTCTCTTTATATCATCAACTATAATTACACTGAAACCTAAATGGGCGAAGCGTGGCGAGTGAATCTTTCGATTTTCTATAAAATAACCTATTGATTTAGTAAAATGGCCAAATTAAAAATTGACTTCGTTTTTACATAATCAACCACAATTTTTATTCATAAAATAAGATGTAATCATTTATAACCTACATAAAGATTTATAATTTTTTGGTTAACTTGAAATTTAATATGGCAACATTAGAAATTAATATTCAAACAGGTTACTCATATGTTGCGTTTTAAAATGTTATATACTTTTTGCATTTTTTCAATATCATTTATAAGACAAGGCGATAATTCAGTTATGAACAGAGTTGATTTTTTCTAGTATTATTCTATTAAAATAATTTATTTGTTGCCTTGTTTTTGATAGCACATTTTTGTTTGACAATTTGTATCAAAGAAAAGTTTGGTGGCTCGTTCGCTAGGTACGGGCCGGGCCGGGTCAGAAAGAGTCACTCGTAAAAGAATAGTGTGCGGTCAGAAACAAAGGGTTCTATAGAGCGAGAGAACACGCTACTGCGCGAGAAGGACAGATGGTCTGCCAAGTATCGCGTTGAAGGCCGAGTCTACTCGATATATAGAACTCTTTGGTCAGAAGTGCGTGTGTGCAATAAGAATGAAGGAGCTAGTAGCGCAGCTCGTGGTCGCCACTGCCGGGCGCGTCCTCGTCGTCGGGGGGGCCGGGGGCGGGAGGGCCGCGGGGGGAGGGGGGACCGCCTCCCCGGGTCAACGACCCCAGGGGAGGGCACGCCGCCGCGCCCTTGGTGCGCGTGCCCGGCACCTCCACGCCGTGCGGGTCCACGCACCTGCCAGGACCCAAGCGGGTTCAATTTAAAATCTACGTTTCTCTATCTCCTTGTTGCTGTGCCTATAGTGTACCTAATGACTAGGTCGATGCAGTCGCTAAGCATAAAGCTTCGCTAGAACCATATTTTGGAGCGGAGCGTAATACGAAAAAAATATGAAGAAAAAATAAATCTCAAAAATGTTTAGTTAATTTTAAAATACCATAATTATGAAAATTTTTAAAAAGCTCGCGCTCTTTGTTTCAAAGGGAAATCCCCTAGAGATTTCATGACCTTATGACCAAAAATCAATGTTTTTTGGTAATAATTTTTTTATTTTTGCGAATTTCGAAATTCGGGCTCCGTCACGATCTAGTCCTAAACCTGTTGGTTCGATTCATTACAAAAAAAACCGTTGTGTGTACTTATGTACGCACGTAAGAAGTTATACTTCTTTAGCGTAACTAAACAAAGATAACTAAGCATTTCCTCCCGTGTGTCAGTAGGTACTCTTTGTTTGTGAGGGGGGTTTCCGTTAAATGCAATCGTACTACTTATGCTGGAGTTGCACTGCTCTAACAATATGTTAATGTTTGGAACAGCAAGCAAGATTACGGCATCTTTTATGATCTGTCTTAGGCATTCGATTTTGGTAATTACTGAACATTGTTATACAAATTGGTACATTATGGTACATAAAGTTGTCTTTGATAAGAACGAGTCTGGGCATGCCCCAAGGATGAACATTAGGCCCTTTACTCTTCTTGGTATATATAAATGACCTTCTTTACTATGATCAAAATTTATTTAAGGTAGTGATATTTGCAGATACACTTCCTTAGTTTTTAAGGTTTCTCGAAGCAACGATTGCTTTGGCGATAGAAATAAAGCTTTCTCAAAAGTCTTACATTGGTTTACTAGTAAAAAATTATCACTAAATTGCAAGAAAACAAAGGTCATTAAATTAACGTAACCTTATTTAAGACAGATAGAACTACATATAAACGTGTATTACGAAGTAGTAGAATTGGTCGAAAATAATTTACTAAACTTTTGGCATTACATTAGATTCGTGATCAAATGGGGACCTTCATATTGAGACCTTGTCAAATAGACTCAGTTCTGCAGCCTACCCTGCTAGCCCTTCTTGGTAACTTTAACTAGACCTTACACCCGGTGTAGGAGCAAGCGCGGACATCGTCCCATCAGTACTTTTTAGTTGACCGTAATTCATGGTTATTATCAAATTATTGTACAAAAATCAGTTCACAATAATCAACTCATCAAGTCGCGCGTAATCATATTATTAATTAATTATTACCTAAGTTTAGTTTCTTTAATCAAATATATATCAGTTTAAAGCTATCATATTTATAACTTTTTGATATTACATATAATTAATATTACATATCTATGTGATATATGTATGTATGTCTATCCGTTACCTTAGTATCCATAACACAAGCTTTATAGTGCTTACTATGGGCTACGCTAATTGGTGTGAATCTAAGAAATACTAGGTCGATGCAGTCGCTAAGCATAAAGCTTCGCTAGCACCATCTATTGGAGCGGAGTGTTATACTAAAAAAATGTTTAATTATTTTTAGAAATTCCATAATAATGTAAACTTTCAAAAAGCGCGCGCTTTTTATTTCAATAGGATATCCCATAGGGCCAATGTTTTTTGGACCTAACTTTCCATTTTTTCGAATTTCAAAATTTGGTCATCACGATCTAGTCCTAATCTGTTGATTCGATTTCACACAAAAATTATTAAAATCGGTTAAAAACTCGGGAAGTTTGGGCTTAAGTTTGAAGTTATGACATTGCGTTATTGAAGCTCAGCCATGGGAGCTCCGCTCCAATTATTATTGTTTATAAGTTCCACCTCGAACACCCGGTATCGCTGTTGAGGTCACCTGCGACTAACAGCCACCCATCAAAAGAAAACTCACCAGCAGACGCCGACTGCGGCGTGGCACTGCCTGGGGCGGTAGTAGCCCCTGGCGTCGCAGTCGGGCGCGAAGGAGCCCCTCCCCCTGCGGGGCGCGGCCCTCGCCTGCGCCAGGCAGGGCCTCGCCCCGCGCCTGAGGCAGCCGCACCACTGGACGGGGGTCACTCCCCCCGCTCCCCCCGCGTCCCCGTCCCCGCACGAAGCGAGAAAAGGCCGGAGACAACGCTCGCGGTCGTCGTGCCCTGCGCGAAGCATCACAAATGTACTAATAGCCCACCAAATTATATATGATAATTATAATAATAATCTTATATATATAAAAATCTCGTGTTAGGATGTATGTTCGGGATAAACTCTGAAACTACTGAACCGATTTTGATGATTTTTTTTTAATTTACTAGATTTGTTCCAACTTAGGAGATAAACCTATCCTAGGTTTGAGGGCGAGGGATAAAATAGGTACGGTTTAGTGTACGGTACAGCAGACCGCACAATACAACAATGATTCGTGTAAGCGAGCCCCGAGTCGAGTCAGTGTACAATCACACCGTGACTCGTTAACATCTTAATAATGTCATCTATATTTAAGTATTGTTCGGCTAATTTACTACCGTGAATAAACATTTTTAGTTTTACCTTATGTGGCGCAGCAACTGAGTCGAGGTGACCGCATTATTTTTTTACTCATTACTTTGATACAATCAAATTAATATTTGCTAATAAAGCTGAAAATAGTGTAGGCGATTTTAAATTGTATGGGATTGAGAATTAACCCTTCTGGCAAAACTTGAAAGTGATAGGTAAAGTATCGGGACGGTGAAATAAGGCGTAAACCGACATACTTGTCATGAATTAACTTACAGACCCATCTTTTAATAATTCATCAAACTAACTCATAAATACACCCTCCTGTCGTATAATAAACATTTAATTTACAATAACAAATATTAAGGTCAATAATTAAGATAAAACTATTCCATCCTTTAAGTTAGATCACATAACAGATAGTTACGCAGTTTGATCAAAATCGCTTTAGTAGTTTCAGAATTTATCCCGAACATACATCGTGTCACGAGATTTTTATACATATAGTGATGTGATACCGCTTAAATAACAAAGATACCCTCCAAATACAACATTCAAAATTGTTTCAAATATATATGTTTTGGCTGTGTTTAAAACAAGTGTGACTGAAAGAAGTTATATTTCTGACTACAATGCAAGCTGTGGTAGCAATTGTTCAGTAATTATTATTATTAAAACAAAATTATGAATATGAGTACAATTATTAAATGAATATCATGGTGTTTGAAAGTCAGTAAACGATTACGTGTAATTGGCCGATTGCGGTGATTGGTCATGCACTGTTTTTCCCCCACCATTTGATGCTATGAAAGGTTTGTCATGCTGTCAATTGAGGCATTCTACTTCGGTTTGTAGGCAAGAGGTAACCTCTTGCTGTAATTCTGCTAGTTAGTAATACAAGCGGGTACTCACTCAACGAGTAGAGGTTGGTGGGCGAGAGTAGTCCGTCGCCGTCGGTGTCCAAATGCGCGAACATCCAGCGAACTTCGGCCTTACAGTCGCTCGGGAAACCTGCCATTAAATGGCATTTATTATGATAATTATAATTTATTTACTTGAAAATAATTCATTATAGTTACAAACAATTTGATACTTACAAGCTATGTCAGTATTTAATTAGATTATAATAATACGAGTATTTTTTTCATTTCATTTCATTTTTCATTTCATATTTTCATTTAAATAATTAAAAGTAATCAAAATGCGAAAACAGCGATAAAGAATTTTAAAAATCCTTAAGAAGATCGATGAGAAACTTAACGTACCTTCTACGGGCGCGTGCGTTTCTCCGGCCTCCTCCATGAGCACTGAGAACCAATCTAGCAGACGGTTCGCCATTTTGTCAAGTGCACACTCTTCTGAACCTGACATTTAAAAAAAAAAATCAAAATTTTAGCAGTGTCACAGTTCTGTACAGGCACCCTGCTTCCGAGTTTACATGCCAAGGGGGCATCCATTAATTACGTGAGCTCAGAATGGGGGGGGGGTCCTGTAAAATCTTACCAAATCTCATTTAACCCGGAGGGGGGATAATCGAAAATCTCACGTCAACTTTAAAAAATATAAAATACTACAGATATTAAAAAAAAAAAAATTTAAGTGTTTATTTTGCCTAAATTTTGATGAAAATATTTTTAGCTTCAATCTCACGTTAGGGGAGGGGGGGTCCAGGCAAATCTCACTAAATCAACAACAAATGTTCAAGTCAATTAATTTTTAGCTTTTGCTTGATTTTGGGCGTAAGCGGTGAATGCGTGAGACTGAGAGGGAGATATAAGTAATTGAGGATAGAAAGAGAGAGTCACGTTTCGTATATTACTGTAGGGGTAAAAGACAGAGGAGCGAGTACACATTTTCTTTCTCTCTTAGCCAGTTACATTTCGTATATCTATATGTCGTATCCGGTCATGAGTACGGACACTAATCGAAACGCAAGCGCGCCCTCTACCCGCCGAACATGAGAAGCTACGATTTCCCGCGCGTCGACAGAGTCGTGATGTTGTCAACGTGCGTGCGAAACCCGATTTACTTTCGATCGAGTCACAGTAGACGTCGTCACGGAACTGTCCTACTTTTCGCTAAGTGCCTTATTATAGGAAGTCTGCTACGTGGTTCTTAATACTGTTTTGAAAATTAATACATCTTCTTATTTTAGTTCGGACCAAAAAAGCATTGAATTTTCTAGTTCAATGCTTAATAAATGTTATACTTGCAACTACAATGGAAGTAATTTGTTTTGCCGATAGGACCAATGGAATTCTTTTAGTGGTAATTTCTTTAAGAAACAGATAAGTACTTGTTGACTTTGTTGTAATCAACGATGTAATGAAACCATAAAACTACTATTATTGTGATAACGGAATAATATTGCTTTTTGTGGATTATGTATGGTGACGACGTATAATATTGTAAATATCGATACTTCTGTTAAAGCTGACGAATTTTTTTGCGCCCATTCTTCTTGTCAGTCAAAAGACGGCCTGAATGGGTGGTAGGTAAAAATTTGGACGATTAAAAAAATATATTTTAAGTGTATATGAATAAAGTTATTTTTCATTTTCATTTGTTGAACAAGTACCCAAGGTTTCGATGCGACTAAAGAAAAAGACGGGGATAGATCGGCTGCAGAAGGCAAGAAGTATGAGGAACTCACCCAGATCAGTGCGTCGGCGAACGGGGCGCTCGGGCAAAACCTCGTTGCGGTCCGAATCCGGCCTTCGCCTCCTCCACTCCTGCGAATGGCGGTTTTATTTGTGATAAAGATAATATAACCAGGTCGCTACAGTTGCTAAGCATAAAGCTTCGCTAGCACCGTTTCTTGGAGTGGAGCGGATCGGTGGATTCAAAAATATAGAGTTCGGTGTATACATATATGCTGAAGCTTGAAAATTTTTTCTTGCTTACCCATAGAGCCAATGTTTTTGGTCATAACTTTGTTAACGGGCTCCGTCATGATCTAGTCCTAAGCCTGTTGGTTCGATTTATCACAAAAAATATGAAAACTGACTGAGAACTCATAGAGGTATGGCCTCACATACATTTCCTCACTGAAGCTAATCCATGGGAGCTTCGCTCGCTCTGCTCCAATAATAACAATAATATATATTTATTGTTTTGTCACACGGATAAAATAAATACAATTATTAACTAACCCAAAATTGATTGCCAGTCTCTCCACTTCCGAAAACTAGGCGGTTAGTGACAAGTAAATATGATCTATAAGATATAAAATACGCTTGTAACAAAACAAGCACGCCTCTGAATCTGAGATGGGATTCAAACCCACGACCTTTCGCTATCCGGGCGAGTGCTCTAACCGCTGAGCTACTGAGACGCTAGCAGATGTGTCGAATTTCACAAACGTATTTACTTTTACTATGAGTTGGTATTGTTCCACTAATGTTGAAAGTTAACAACCTTCAACATCGAAAGTAAAATTCTTACAAATATTAAACATTCGATTAGAATGAAATCAGTTATAATAAAGTATTTTTCTTGCATTCACGAAGGTCGAATCCTACTTGACGGCTTGGAGGCGTGCTCGTTTTTTTACAGGCGTATTTAATGTGTTATAGAAAATACGGCATTGAGAATGCAAAATATAAAAATAATACTTTAAGTAAATATAATGTTGAGTTACATGTGTGAATACAATAAATAAGTTCCTACAAAAGTGTGTGTGTGAGAGAGTGTGTGCATGTGAGTGTATGTGTGTGTGTGTCTGTGTTCATTTAAAAGACTATAGAAACATTTCAGATGCGTCATAATGTAGCGTTTTGAGCCAGGCGATTGTGGTTCTCTGAGATTTAAAATTTGGATTGTGTACATGTACGCAACATCTTAATTCGGTTATTGATGTAAAACGTCTTTAAGCCACGCTCGACTTGGGGAGTAAGCTGGTGAATGCGTGACGAGAGCATTTCGAAAATATATAATAATAAATAAAATAAAGTACACTCGTTTTTACCTTGGGCGGGTGCTTGTTGGCGCAGGGGCAGAATCCCCGGCAGGCGAGGCGCACGAGGGGCGCTCCCCTGCGCACGCAGTTGTGCAAGTCCAGCCGACACAGGGATGAGTACGTGCGGTTGTCGGAGCCGCACAGGAAAGATGATGCACCGCGGGAACGAGAACCGCAACCCACGCACGCTGGAGACGCCGACCCAGCCTCCGGCTGAGGACGTGAAAACACCTCACTGATCTCCGGCTCGAAGGACCACTATGTTAATTGGTGCTAACTTGCTGGATCTTGATAAATGATAATAATAATATTTTTTACATTGACACCAATAAGCCTAGCCAAAAGCAAGCACTGTAGGGCTTGTGTTATGGATACTATGGTAAAGGATATACATACATATATGATACATATGTAGATATGTAATATTAAAAGAAATCCCATTACTCGGGTACTAATGCTCATACTCATGACACAAACATCTGCCCCTACCGGGAATCGAACCCAGAACCGTCGGAGTGAAGGCAGGATCGCTACCGTTGCACCGAACGGTCGTTTACAAATCATATCTCTATCAACGACATTGAAATGGTGTTGTAATTCAGTAAGAAACGTGATTAATGACCTGAGCAGAGTATAGTTGAGTTGTTCTAAATTGTTGTGTTTACCTCCTGCCCGGCTCTCAAACCCGCGTCCCCTCCCCCTGTCTCGTAGAACACGTCGTCGTCTTCGTCGCGACCCCACGCGCTCTCCTCGCGCACACTACCCGCCACTATGGTGTCGCTGTAGAAAATTAAGTCAGGTAAAGTACCAGTAACATAAAGATTAACAAAGTAACTAAATAAAATGCATAGAAAACACAATAGTTATTTATTATGCAAGGCTGGAAAGTTGAGATTTTGCCGTTAGTTACCGCTATACCTTAACAAATAGTATAGGTATTCGAAATATAATTTATTCTTGTTGTTTTTATGATTTAAGGAACTAAAATAATTTAATAAAACCGAAACGGAGTAGGGTTGTCGTATTAATTTAAATAAGAGTAAAATGTATCTTAAAAAGACTATAATGACGATTTGGAACGTACCGTGTGTTTTTCTTTGAAAAGAAAGGTTCTAATTTTAAAACACTTCCACGCTAGCGGATAAAATGCAATTTTCCACGCAGAAATTGAGTGATAAACCAAACTTTTCCGAGCGTGTGAGGTTAAAAAATATTATGCGTAAATTGAGTTCTCTAGGAACAAGCCCGATTACTATATTGGGCAGTAGGTATTAACTAACTTGTCACAACCGTTAAGTCATCTCTCCTTCTTACGAACACGGCTCCTGAAAAGGAACCATAACTAGCAACCCAAATTCAGTCATGAAAATAAATGAATCCGTGACCGGTAGAATAGAAATGAAATTCCTTCTGGTACCTACACAGCATATTAAAAAAATATGCTGTGTAGGTACCAGAAGGAAATGGTTACCACTCAGCATATATGTCAAACCAGATAGCTCGACGCTGATATTCTGTCGTGCCAACATTTTTACAGGTGTTTCGGAGCAAATGATCCCATCAAAAACATAAATGTGAAATGAGAGCCAAGTTCAATATTATGATATATGTTGACTTCAACGACAAAAGAAGGGAGATCTTAACGGGTGCCAAGTTCAGTCCTGAAATGTATTTAAATAACAACATAAAATATCATTTCTTCTTATAACTTAGGATAATATATTGTAGCCTAAGGTCTGACTGACTTGACCAGTTCGCTATTATGTTCGATGGCTAGTTTCTACCAGCAAGCCAAATATTCGGAATAATAAAGTAAGAACCGACAAGTAACAGATTTAGAACTTGCGAAGGCATATAATTCGTATATGAAAACTAGACAAGTCAGACCTTAGGTAATTTCAGATGGATCATCACCTCCAGCTCTTCTACACTCACCCCTTTCGCAGTATGTCTTTCTTGTTGGCGCAGAGCGCGGTGTAGGCATCCCGCAGCAAACACACCTCGCGTCTCTTGCACACGAGGGACTGGCACAGGGAGTCTGAAGTGCGAAACACGGACGGATATAAGGAAGTCATACCAATTAGATACTCAATAGTTTATTGCTTAAACCACAATGTACATAAATACGATAGAGTTATAGGGCTATACATATAATCGTTACTTCGTTGTTTTCTCATTTGTTTATTCTTGGATGCTGTTGAGCCTAATGTTTATTCATGTATAAATAGTCGTATATTTATTAATTTAATTTATTATTTGATTATAATTTATTATATAGAATGTTATTATAATGATTTGATTTAAATGATTATTAATTTACCGACGCTAGTTGTGATCAAATAATCTAAGAGCACCACATAGAGACATAGGTAGTAGATACATACATGTATTTAATTTTATTTTTGTGCATTCGCAATGCAATATTTCTATAAGATATAAATTACGCATATAAGAAACGACCGCGTCGCCGAGTCTCAGGTGGGATTTGAACCCAACCTTTCGCTATCCGAGCGAGTGCTGACCGCTGAGCTTGTGCTGGGAGGGGGCTTGTCCTTTCGTTTTCGCTACGAATACATGGTGAAAGGGCGGAGCGGAAACCAAGATTGTCACATGAAAAAAACACGGTCAAATTTAAGAAGCCTATCAAAAGCCGGATACCGCGTAATTTGGCCGCACACGCAAACGAAAAGCCTGACTGTGTCCGACTTCATTCAGACGCCTGGCAATCCTTTTTGAGTCCATGCAGACGACATACTTATAGTGCGATGCAAATTCTATTGTCAAAGTGAGACACAGCTATGCGCGGTCCATAGAGGCGTCTCTTTTTAACAGCTAAACTTGAACCGCTATACCGCGTGATGGTAGGACCTCTGTGCTTGTAAAGTTAACATTGACTTCTAATGTCTTCTTCTTGGTATTTGCACTTGCAGCTGACTTCGCAGCACACTGAAAAGCCTTTAATAGTGGAAGTTTACTCACTGTGCGGGTCGTAGATGTACCGCCTTGGCCTCCGAGAGTGCACGGGCGCCGGTGCTGTGTCCACGCTTGCATCCTGGCCGCGTATGAAACAAATAACAGTGAAGTATAAGTCCAAATACACAAAACTGCCTTCGTGGCTAATTGAAGTTTTCCTTTGTCAGTAACAAACAGAGGCGTCTTTACCTATGGTGCAGGGCGCTGAGTACTTTCTATCACTTCAATGTCAATAAATGGAATTTGTAAAAAATGGACTCTCCATACAAAATGACTGATCAGCCGATCGAGTGAGAATAGAAAGTCGTTTTATTTACAATTTCAATTTATGACATTATAATGCCTAACATCTCTATGGATATGTGTACGGTTTGGCTTTTGGGGATGTTTACCCTGTCAGTGAGCACATCATCGCATCCAAAACTGGCAAATTTTTTAATCAATCAATCAATCAAAATATTTATTTGCATAGAATATGGGTACAGAAAAGATGACTTCAAATAAGAATTAACGCCACATCTAACCCTCACGGGTGTGCAAATTTAGAAAACAAAGATATTTAAGCCAAATTAATGGTATCAATTTATAAAAACATAAAAAGCAAACAATTAATTTATATAAAAATAATTATAGATTTCAGTTTATAAATAAAATTAAATTATACATGCCATAGGAAATTAAATGTACAAAAATTTTAGCGATTAATTACATTATACTTTGTCATTGATATATTCGTCAATCGAGTAATATGCTTTGTCAACTAGAAATTTATGTAATTGTGACTTAAAAATGTGAGTCACCTTAATTTCTTTTAAAAATTTCGGTAATTTATTATATACTTTAACACCCATAGAGAAAACACTCTTGCTAAAAACACTAGTGTTGTGTCTATCACACCGCAATCTATGTTGATGCCTCTTACTGTTTAGAACTTTATAGTTGCTAATGTTTTCTTTCACAAATATAGCTAACTCGCAGATATATAACGAAGGAAGTGTAAGTAGTTGAAGGTCTATAAAGTGCGGTTTGCAGGAATCTGTTTGTTTTAGCTGACACATAGACCGTATGCACTTTTTTTGTGCCTTAAACGCTAGCTCCTTATTTGTGGAGTTTCCCCAAAATAGGATACCATATCTGATCGTGGAGCCCACGTAAGCGTGATATGCACTTAGGAGCGCCTGTTTGTTTGCTACTTTTTGAAGCAAGTAAAGAGCATACGAAAACCTACCTAGTTTAAGGCATATGTGTTCTATATGCTTTTTCCAGGATAGACTAGCGTCGATATAGATGCCCAGGAACCTAGTGCATTGGATCTGTTTTATTTGGCAGTTGTCATAAACTATATTTAGAGGGTCAAATTTACTATTTTTATTTTGAAATGTCATTATGTAAGTTTTGTCGATATTAATTTTCAAGTTATTACATTCCAACCAGTCTATTATAGATGTCAAAGAATCATTTATGCTACTTTCATAATTGCTATTTTTGTTGTCAGTAAAAATTGCAGTACTGTCGTCTGCAAAAAGAGTCATAGGATAGTCAATAGCTTTTGGGAGGTCGTTAATATATATGAGAAATAGCAATGGCCCTAAAATACTACCCTGCGGTACTCCGTAACGTACAGTCCTAAATGACGATAAATGTTTGTGTTCCTCGCCAGTTTTTAAGTCTAACCTGCTTATTTCAGTTTGTTGTTTTCGTTCCGTTAAGTACGATTTGATTAAATTCAATGCAGTTCCTCTTATTCCGTACAATTCTAGTTTACGCAGTAGTATGTTGTGATTAACGCGATCGAATGCCTTTGTCATGTCCATGTATAGGGCTGTAACTATTTTTCTATTGTCCAAACTAGATAAAATTTCTTTTAAAAAATTTAATATCGCCATATCAGTAGATTTCTTTTTTCTAAAACCTGTTTGTTCCGCAACGATAATATTGTTTCGTTCTAAATAACACTCTAGAGTTTCATAGTACACCTTTTCAAATATTTTGGCAAAAATAGAGAGTAAAGCAATTGGTCTGTAATTACAAATGTCATCTTTTTTTTCTTTTTTTTAATATTGGAATAATGGTCGATATTTTTAACTTGTTGGGAAAAACCCCTGTCTCGATACTTAGATTAATTATGTGACTTAATACTGGTGCTATGTACTTATTTACAGTTTTTACAATTTTTGTACTGATGTCATCATAACCAGTACTAGACGTAGATTTAAGATTTTTTATAATTTGTTCAATTGTTAATTTGTCAGTAGGTGCCGTGAAGCATGAATTTGATTGTGCATATTGTATGTAGTTTGTTGATTTATGTAAATCACATTTAGTGTCTTGGTTTATTTCATCAACAAAATAGTCATTGAAGGCTTGTGCCATTTCTCTAGGGTGAGTAATTAATTGATTTTTATGTTTTATTTGACTGATTTCTTGTCTAATTTTTACAAATTTGTCTCTATTTATAATATCCCACACAGCTTTAGATTTATTAGTTGCATTAATTATGTGATAGTTATTCTGCGATTTCTGAGTTTGTTTAATTACAGATTTCAACCTCCTACTGTATTCTTTGAATACCTTCCTATTGTAATCGCTTGATGAGTATCTGAACTTCCATAAGAGCTGTCGTTTTCGGTTTGCACACAATTTGATTCCTTTGCTGAGCCATTTCGGACGTTTATAAATTGGTATTTTGATTTTGAGAATGGGAAAACACAGATCATAGAACATTTTGAAAATATCATAGAATAAATTGTATGCTTCCTCTGGATTGTCGCTACTATAAATATCATTAAATGTGAGATTTTGTAATACATTTTTAAATTTTTCGATGTTTTCAATGGAGTAATCTCGTTTAAATTTAAAATAGTGCTTCATGTAGTAACCTTTTTTTACAGTGCATTTTAAAATTTGAGCAGTATGGTCTGATAATGCTAGTTCTATTACAACCGCTTGACATCCTTTTATATTATGTGCAAAATTATCTAGACAGGTCTTGCTACTGAGCCTAGTGGGTTCATTGATGGATAAATTTAAGTTAAAACCTAGTAGGATGTATTCAAATTGTTGAGACGTGGGAGTGCATTTTAATCGGTCAATGTTGAAATCACCGCTTAAAATCACCTTTTTATTTTTATTACATATTTTATGTAAGAGTTCCTCAAGTTTTCCGAAAAACTTCTCCACTATAGATAAATTAGTTTTTGGTGACCTATAAATACATATTATTATAAGGTTATGTTCGGTTAACTCTACTGCGCAGCATTCAAAAATATTGGCGACACTGAACGAAATTAGTTCGTGTAGAACTTTGTATTTATGTTGATTATACACAAGAATGCATGATCCGCCGTTTCTAGTTGATCTATGAAAGCTAGTTGCTAATGTGTAACCAGGAATCGAAATCTTGTCACTTTCAATCATATTATGTTCGGTTACACACACGATATCGATAAATTTATTTTTATTTTTTAATTCATCTAGGTACATTATGAGTTCATCAGCTTTGGTGACCATTGATATTTTGATGAAGAATATTTATATAATTATAAAAGAAAAAGTTGATTCTTAGAGATCCCAGTATGATTTTTAATTGGTGTAGATATTGAAACATCGTCATTGTTAGAATTATTAGAATTAATGTCAAAGCCGTTTCGTTCAGTCTGAGTACATTGGTCAGTCATAGTTATGTAAATAATATTAGTAGCTTTGGATTTTAATTCATTGTAATAATTTATTTGGCTAATATAATCTAAACGCAATATCTCCCTGAGTATGTGTCCGCATAAATGTCGTTTAAATTTTCTTCCCTTCGGTATATATCTACTAAGTCCCATATCAATAAAACAGGTGTGATCAAATATCTCACAAGTGCATTTAAGTTCGTAATTTAGTTTTTTTACATGAAGTGATTGATTGAAAGCAATCTCACAAACAATGACATTCGTATTTTTTAACTCGGTGAGCCATTTGTTAAGGTTCGTCCGCAATTCATATGGGTTCGTTTCATTGGAGCCACCCAACAAAATAATATAGTCCTGTTTATTCAAGTTCTTCAGGCTCTCTTTTTGGGAGTCAAGGATATGATTTAGTTTCGCGCCTGGCTTCAGAAAGCTGGTAACTTGGTATTTATTTCCTACAGCACTTTGCAAGGTCTGCCGAAGACGATTACCTTGTTGATCTGCAATTATTATGATTCGTCTCTTTTCTTCCTTAGTGGATTTCTCAATCGAAAATCTTGCGTAGTTCGTTTTTAGCTGATCAATGTTACTGTATTTTTTAATTCTGTCCGTGTCTGTTGTATAATAATTAGTGGGAATAATGGATTCTACTGTGTTTTTAGGAGAAAAGGTCATGTCAAGGACTTTTTTTTGTTTTTTGTCGTTTTGTTTTATCATGTTTGTTTCATCATAAGTGTTGTGTGACTTTAGTTTAGTCAAAGAAGTGGCCTTATATCTGTTTGAAATTTTAGCTGGAGTGCTTGAGGCACTACTTAACTGTATTTTTTGTGATATCTTCTTCCTTAGCGATAGTGGTGTATTAGTACAATTTTTATCTGCAACGCCAAGTTTTTTATACAGCTCAATAATTTTATTGGATTTTTCTAACTCTTTGTTCAATTTAGTATTCTCGAGATTTAATTTTCAATTTCTTGATTAGCTGACTGTAAGTTCTCTTCTAGTTTAAATATTTTATCTTGTAGTTCACTGATGTTTAATACTTCACCTAATGAAGAGTTTGGTAGGCTTAACATTGTTGTATCCAGAAGCGTCGAGTTATGGGTTGTGTTAACATCAGTCATAGAATTACATCTTTGTGGCCTTCTGAATTTTATATTATTTGTATAATCTTTGTCCATATTGCTGCTTTTAACTAGTTATAATAAATAGTAGTATTTTTTTAACAGTAACTGCTTTGATCTGTATTTGTTCAAAAAATGCAACTGTGTTGTACTAATTTCATTCATTTATTTGATTCTCGATAGTAATAAAGAACTTTCTGTAATAACTTTACTTTTAATTGTCAGTGTAACGGAACGTAATGTTTTCTATGCTGTGTAATTTCCGAACGCAAGATAATTGTCACTCTTATGTCAAATGAAATATCAACAAACCAGCTGATTCGGAAGTGCGTAATATTAATGGGAGGAGTTCTGGCTTAAATAACTGTTTAATTGGTCGGTTTTCAAAAATGTATTATCGTTAACGACACAATCTTTAAACGTTATTTACAAGTGCCAAATTTGTTTCGCCAAATTTCAGTGAGACAAGCTTTGATGTGATGAAGTTATGTGCGTACCTTGATGCCTCCAGTTATGCCGTGATGTTTTATGTGGAATTCACCTGTTATTATGCACTATTTCATTATAACACTTTATATTTTCGAAGACAAAGTGAAAATACGTCCCTCTGTTACCAGTACCGGAAGTCGAGTCGATTTTCAATTTAATCTTCAAACAATAGAGTTTGTTTCGACATAACATTCGACGGTAATGTGCTGTTATTTATACCCATTCCATTTTGACCGAGCGCTTACTAGAGGGCGCTAGGGTAATTATTGCACACGGGCTCTACATGGGGTAGAGACGCCTCTGGTAACAAAACAACTCTTACTAACAGAAATGTGAAGTAAGGTATATAAGTTATAGTATATTAGGGGAGTTCGACGCCACAAGCAAGGTAAATGTGTACTTAGCTAAGGCAATACCGAGAGCAGGCCTGTTTGTTGAGATAAGTAGTAAGTAAGTCGTAAGTGGTGACCTCCTTGCATCTATGACACCTCATTCCACCTCTTTACGTATATTTGTTTTATGGCAACGAATGTCACCCTTTTAAACATAGAATATTCCAGAAGGCTAGACGAACATAAGAGAATCACCTGTAGTGTCTGAGAGTGTAACCTGAAGCGTTGTATTGATCAGTTCTAAAATAAATCGAAATAAATGATAAAGTGAAATAAGCGGTTTGAATATAACGAGTAGAAGATCCTGGAGCGCGCGTAGGGCGCTACAGTACCTACCTTCGTTCCATAAAAGCGTGAGGGGTGACACTTAGTATTAAATTATTTATTAGATTTTTTTTGGTTCCGTAATTATGAAATAAACGAATGAATCAACGAATTAACAAATAAAAGTGTAAGCTCTTAAACTTCCGCACACATTACACATTTGAAAAAAAAAATTTTTTTTATGGATTTTTTTTTTTTAAATATTTTAGCAGTTTATAATTGTTTCCTGCCTGAAAATACACTTGTAAGCCGAGTTGATTTTTTCTAGTATTTCGCTATTAATATAACTTATGATTATTATTATTAATAATAGGATGACGAGTAAGTAAATTATATTAATTTACCATTCCGTCTCTATAGATCTGAACACATGAAAACAGAAATAATACTTAATAACTTAACAAATGTTGTGCTTTGTCATTTCGGTTTTAATCAAACTTTACTAAAAGTCAGTTTAACCAACTCCCATGACGCAGAACATTATACTTGCAACAAACATTAAAACTTGAACTTCAGCTCTTGAACGAATTTGTCCCCCTATTATCCCCCACTTGCGGACCAAATGAAATGAAATTGTTTATTTACTTGGAACATAGTTTGTGAAGGTTGGTAATGCAAAATACATAGATCAATATGTCCCAGTCTCGGTAGAGCATGTAAATATTATAAATATGTCAAATTAAAATACAATTGATATTGACTTACAAATTAATTAGATATCAAAACAGTGAATGGCAATACTTAATGTTAAAAAAGCATGCCAATTGCCCAGGATTCGTGCTTGGTCAAATAGATCAGAACCTTCACAGCATATTCGTGACTTTTAAACAAGAAAATAATTATGCCCTTTGCAACACATCAACATCATACGGCTTTTCGCGCAAAGGAGGTATGTCATACTAATTACGAAATAAACGCCAAAAATTCCTAATAATTTAAAAGTTGTTCTTTAAATTGATTATGTCTAAAAATATTAAATAATGTGGACACATCGTGGACTGAAACAGATTCACCCAATCTCCCCACCCTGGTAGGGATAAAAATAAAAAATGCATTATACAACGTACCGAGCTACCTCAGTGGATTTAATGGAAACCAACATACTTCACAAACAGCCATAAAGAAACCCCTCGAGGCATAACACGCAAACGAGCCACCGACGACACAGACACTTCTTCAGCTCGTATATCGTCCATCATTCAATAGCTTATTTTCATAACTAGCTGACCCGGTCACACGTTGCTTTGACTCACTTATTATAATAACTGACTGACTTGCAATATAGCTTTGTTATTATAAATTAAAAAGAAACCTATCCCTATTTTGTTGTTCCATTTCTGCGACTTTACGCATAAATTATTTTATATTTAATCCTGACGTTATTACAGGATGACTAAGGCAATGGGTGTCATATATTTTCTACGTGCCCGATTAAAATATTATCAAGGTAGTAGAATATCCTAACAAATCCAAGAAAATGAAAAAAAGCAAAATCAGTTGAGTAGTTTCGGAGTTCAACGCGATCAAATACTGTGACAGGGAATTTTTAAATAATATAAGACGCTTAAAAAATGATATAATAACAATAAACCCTGTTCTATTACCCTAGTGCTCACAATCAGTGGAACATAGTATTTCAGTCTGTGCTGACACTAACACTCGTATTTAAGTCATTTGGCCAAATAGGGTAATTTATACAGTTGTCAGTATTCTAGGAGAGCGTTCGAAAATTTTATGTGGCGAATGAATTACAATGATGTCACTATTTGAGAAGGTGACGTTCAAAAAGAGTTATATCACAAGGCTGGAAATTTTCAGTATTACGAAAAAAACTTAATGTAATATATAACACAGATGAGCAATGTAAATTTTTTATATGCTATTTTACATGGAATAGATTTTTTTCTGATTGTTTTATGATGTTTTATGTTGCAGCATTCAGTTACCTGAACGATAATCCAACTTTATCTCAATTTTTGATTCTTTGTGTTTACGTTCCACGAGCTTTGTGTTTACACTTGAATGCTTTAATGTATGTCATTTGAAAAGCTTTCGCAACGCATAATTTCAATTGTCATAGTCACTTAGCATACTTATAAAAAAGCAATAAATTGATATACATTGTAGGTTAGGTTAGATATTTTTTACCGATTACCAGCCAGCAATGTAAATCAAATTATTCCTTTATTATTAGTATGCTTTTTAAAATTATACTTTTAAAATTTATGCAACCCAATAGGGACCCGTTTCAGTTTGGGTTAAAAGACTTAGTTTAAAATAATAAAAAATAAATAAATCAAAACAAAATAATTAATTATTAATTAATTATGTACGTACGGAAATGAAAACGTCTTCTACGTATAATAATGTTGTGCATACATGTAAATTAAATGAAAGTACTGTACTTTTAATATAACTTATCTTATGGATTTAGTTGGTAAGCCTAATTAAAGAAAAAAATAAATTTCCTCCCCGAATAAAATAAAATACGAAAAAAAAAATTCAATATAAAAAATGGTGGTTGGTACCTACTGTACAACTTCTTAATTTAAATATTCGCTTGAAGCTGGTTCTTAACTTGAAGCAAACAAGTTTAATACATTTTGTGGAGTCAATTCCCGAAAATTAATATCTACTCTAAATAACTTTTAGACAATTTTTATTGGGTTATATTACTTGAAAGAGTGCGAAGTTTTAAATGACTGCTCTGTAGAGGTCTCAAAAATAATGGATAAAAACATAAAAGCCAGCAAAATTACTGCGTTGCTCGAGAAGGGTTGCAGCAAATGCTTTGTGGCTCAGGAGCTCGATATAATAATAATAATATTTCTTACATTCACACCAATTAGCGTAGCCCAAAGTAAGCACTATAAGGCTTGTGTTACGGATACTAGGGTAACGGATATACATACACATTATGATACATTACGTAATATTAAGAGAAATATACATATATAAACTAGCGGCCTGTCCCGGATTTTTTTTCTAGCATTGAATATAGCCTATGTTACTCGGCGTGAATGTAGCTTTTCAATGGTGAAAGAATTTTTGAAATCGGCTTAGTAGTTTTTGAGTTTAATCATTGTAAACACAAAATACAAATCCTTCCTCTTCATAATATTAGTATAAAAGTATAGATATACATGACTCAGGTACGAATGCTCGTATTCATCACACAAACATCCCCTGCGGGGAATCGAACCCAGGACCGTCGGTGCGAAAGGCAGGAATCGCTACCGTTGCACCAAACTGTCGTCGAGTCAATGAGTTTAAGTTTCCGGTTTCGCTAAGATGACGCCTGGTTCTGAATGCAAGCCGTGTACCGAACCACTTTATTATGGTTTTCTGGTATCCTATACCCTGAAAAGTAAGAAATAGAGGACAGCTTTCGTGCCCATCGGTCTGATGATGCGAAGTTGGAATTTGTCGTTTGAATTTGCCAGCTTTTTAGTTCCAATTTTGGAACTAAGGTCTTTGGAACTAAGTAACTTGGCTAAGGAGTGGAACTCTTTGCCTGTATCTGTGTTTCCTACAAATACAATTTAGGGGTCTTCAAGTCAGGAGTGAATATGTATCTTCTAGGCAAGCTTGTCACATCCTAGATCGCATCGTCGCTTACCATCAGGCGAGATAGCGGTCAAGCGACTACCATATAAAAAAACACACAAAGAGCTTTTCTGAGACGTTCTGAAGTGTCGAAGAGATGGGACGTAGAGAAAACTAAATCATGTGATTATCGCGCAGTGGGATAATATTCCGCAAGAAACTATTAAGGGATATACTCCTAGACGAATGCAAGCTGTGATTTCAGCAACTCCATAAGGAAAGGTGTTTCATTATTTACTGAGCAAGAAGGTACACTACTAGCGTAATATGAACGTTAAAATTAGTTATCATTATTAGGAGTGGAACCCCTTCCTACGTTTGTATTTGCGAGTACAGAACCTAGCACCTTCAGCAATAAGCACTTTCCGGGTTAGCTCGTTCCGTCGGCCGTGGATCCCGTTTTGCCTCTGGGCTTGATTGGGATCAAAAACGAACCCATTCCCAAAAAAAAAAGGGAATCTTATAAACTAATAGAAACAATAAAATTAGTTCTCTTGTTTTGTGTCTATTTTTCTCAAAAGAGTTTATTTGTAATTGCAATTAAAAATTGTGACCTACTAATATTTTATCAAAATGATGGCCAGTTTAATAATCGACTAACCACTCACACCTACACGTCTCATCCAGCGGATTAGCCGTTCTAATGTAGGTGCTAATTAAGTAAGCAATGCTTCTTTTACGTATTGAATCTTGCAACAGTTAAATAATGTTTCAATACCACTTATCAGTACTGAGCACTGATTATTTAGATGTAGATGATGCGAGAAAATAGACATCAAAAGTGTCTAGGGAACGCGGACTTTTTGAAAAAAATATTGATTGGAATTAGATAACAATATTTAATTAGATCGATTAAATGAAATGTTTAATCAATGTTTTTTATGTTTTGTTAAGTATCCATAATAATTCAGTGATGTTAAGTAAGTACCTATATAAAAAATTGCCTGTCAGTGTTTGACCGCGCTAAACTCCGAAAACTACTCAACCGATTTGAATGTTTTTTTTATTTTGATAGATTTGATCTAACTTAACAAGTAGAAAAGATTTCATTTTAATTTATAATAAAAAAATTACAAAATATAATAACTGAACCACAGCAACGCACTATGGGACGTTTCGCCTATTTTCTGGCCAAAATATCAAAGATTCGTTTTCTTAAGTTAAATGTCTATATATTGGGGTTTTTGGGGTCGCTGATTTTGAATATGACACGATTGCATTTCTTCTATATACTTTCTATATACATTTACTTTGATTTCAAATTAGAATTTACCGAACTCAACAACCCTTTGGAAATAGCTTACATTTCATTTTTATCCAAAAAAAAGCAGTTTTTCATATTTTTGGGCGCCATATTCGATCCGCCATTTTGTATTTCTAATTTTTAATGTCATATTCAAAATCAGCAACCTCAAAAACCATTATATAACGACCCACTGTGATATCGCTTAGCTTAAACACGAACTTGTTAAGAAACACATAGTCGATTGCTTTTACTTTAAAATATTATATCTCCCGGATAGGGTTCTATCGGGTAATTTACGAAACGGTTTTAGGAAGAGTCGAGTCCCACCTAATATCCAAGCCAAAGATCGCCTTGTTATTGTTTGTTATTCGGAAGTTCTATTCTTTTAAATATTAGAAACTGATAAAATCATTACTTTTCTGTAATTTAAGTTTAAAGTTTTCTCCCCCAGAATCGCCAAAGCTTAATTTATTCTTATTATTTTCAAGCATCAACTTACGCTAAACAAGTATTTCAAGCAGTGGTTTGTACGCCTTCAACATTGGAGGAGAAAAAAAAGATAAAAGAAGCAATAATCTTTCGTGATTTCAAGGTACATTTTTACACACTTTCGAACACAAAATGCGACAGAAAAAATACTTTGCGTGGAACAAATGGTCTTAAATTTTTCCCCAGGTCTCACTAATGTTTATAGAAACCTTTCCAGTCGTTAAACATTACGAATTTCGACGTTGATTTTTGCCACTTTTGGCCAGAAAATAGGCGAAACGTCCCATAGTGCAACGCGTGGCCGGGTATGCTAGTAATATAATAAGAAAAAACAGTTTTTTTTAGTAACTAACAAAAATGTGTCTGAGACCAAGACTTTTTTACCATGTGTAATAATCAAGATCGAAGTGAGATCCTATTATAATTGGAATAAATACAAACACAATTTACATTTCAAATACCATTTACCATATATATGTAATAAATTCGATTTGCCCGCAAAGTTTAACATTGGTATGTACTTATAATAACAGATTGTAAATAATGGCACCGACAGCTGCAATTATTTATTTTTTAGCTAAATAGCTAAACTCTTTCTTCAGAAGAACAGAGAATATCAAGTTTTATATTTTTTTAAATATTTCATGCATTTTTTAATGCTATCTTATAAGATAAATTATTATAATAGAAAAAATCGACTCGGGTCACAAGTGAATTCTCAGGCGGGAATCGAACCCGCAACCTTTGGAAATCCGGTCCAATGCTCTCCTTTACTACCTTTCTTATTTTATTGAATTTTTCTAAATGTTTCTTTCAAATACGAGAGGATGTTCCTCTCATTGATGAGACAACAACGCTGGCCTAGAGCGTAAAATCGGAAAGATACTAGACAATTTCGACAAGTGTTCACAAGGATCGTTAGCTCAATTGGGAGAGCATTGGACCGGAATTTCAAATGTTGCGGGTTCGATTCCCGTCTGAGAATTCACTTGTGACCCCGTGTCGATTTTTTCTAGTATTTTTCAATTATAATAAATTATCTTATAGAATATCAAATATTCTTAATGTCAATACCCTGACACACCTATTAATTATATTGACATAAAATTGCATGCCATTGCTGATAGTAATTCATGGATATAGTTATAATATTATAATACAATCTCAATAAACATTGGGGTATCTGAGGTGATAGTGGTATTTTAATAATTTGTCGCATAACCCTATTTGAGCCGATGATGAATGGTTTTTTTTTTATAAGTTTGTGTATTGCAGAAAATTGCCTTTTCAAAACAAAATAATTTATGAAATCAGCTTGATATATTTTTGTTACAATATTATATTTTAACATTTCTTGAAAATCATACCCGGAATATATACCTCAAATACGTAAATATATAAAGCTCATAAGTTTAATTTGTTAAAAAGGTGTCTTTTATATAATAATCTACCAAATGCGCTTGCTTTATTTTTGTTACGATATTATATAAGCAAACACTACGATACCCGGAAACCTTTAGTCAACTATACACTCAACTGAAATTGATATTTTGCTTAATATTACAAAAAGTTCAGTAAGCAAACATTGTCCACATTATTTCTCACATTCACACCAATGAGCCGAGCCCGAAGTGAGCACTGTACGGCTTGTGTTATGGATACTATGCTAACGGATAAACATACATATACGATACATACATATTAAATATTTATAGAAATATGTATAAATGCCCATAATTCAGGTACAAATGCTGGTATTCATCATACAAACATCTGCCCGGGACGAGAACATTGGTGCAGAAGGCAGAATCGCTACCGTTGCACCAAACGGTCAAGGGTTATAAAGCGATCCTGTAAGCTGTAGGCGAACAGGGATATTTTGCAATGTGCAGAAGGTGTATTGTGTGTCAACTCTGTCCGAGCGAGTACCGTGTCGTCGTCAAACTCGAAGTCCTGGTCTGGCCTCCTCGCTGCAGCCGCCGCGAGCGCAAAAAGCGCCGCCCACGCCCACGCTCGAACCGCTCGCATCGCTCGGGACGCTTGCCACGCTCGCTCACAGCACTACGCTTAGCTAAACCTACACGCGCGACCGGAACGCCCGCTCACCGCTCACTGCCGCTGTCGCGCCGCGCCCACTCACACCCTCCGCTCATTCCGAGCACGATCTGCCTACGTTAACATTTCTCTCAGAGACTTGATGGTTGACAAATAAAATAAACATCCTTTAATACAGTCTCATCATATGAAACTTCAAACGTTTGTAAATAATAAAAAAATATCAAGTATAATGTTTTTAAGTCTTTTCTCAATTATAAACAACAATTTCCATGCCGCTAACGAAGGCAGAATATGCTGAACTTGTTAAGTGATGAAGAATCAAATATGTACCATATTCTCGGAAATAAAGTTATGATTATGATTAACGCAGTGCACCATGCATAGGCTAAACGCCAAAAGCCTCATAAATTTGATGTTGAAGTTAATATATTCTTTTCAAAATTTCCTGGAAATAAAAACTATCATTTTATTACCGCTTAAATCATTTAAATATGAACAGATATGGGTCATCGAATGTATACCATGTTCTTTTTTATGCTATTATCAAAAAGTCCACATACTGTAATACAGGAGGATCATTACGAATACAAAGATTGAATCGCATTTAATCAAACTATGTGTAGTGATGTATAAGAAGTGTGCATGTCAATGTGTAGTGCGATTGTAGGGGCTACATGTACAAATTCCTTTTAACGAAACCCATATTGAGACATATGACTTAATTAATAAACCTATATTCGATTGCTGTGTCAAAACGTAAGTTGTTTGTAACGAAGTCAAAAATTATTTAAACGGTTTAGATTTAGATTTGATTTGCGTTTGTAATATCTAATAAATTATAAGTATTTAGTATAGATAAGTCGTATCGACAATGAAAGATGCTCACTAATGGAAGTTTGCCATTCAAAGTGAGTCTCGCGTCTGTATGGCGGAATTTTCTGTGGATCGTCGTGCAACATCCCGCTTCCCTCCTCTCCGCGAGAGCCTTGTGATATTTTAACAGGTTCCGATTTAATGATCGCCAAGCCCTGGCGCTTAAGCGTGTGTTTTATTTGTCCGCCACCAGACAATCGGTCAATTAAAAAGACAACCATGATTTTCTTTTCTAATGACAATTTTGCAAATTTGGAAAGTTCTTCAATTGTAGCATTATTACCCGTTCGTATTTAAACCCAGGGTGAACAGGCACCTTCCAGGTTGGTTCTTTCCGTCGCGGATCCCGCCTTGGCTGCGGGCTTGATTGGGATCAAGAGTGAACCCATTCAAATAAAAACAAAAATTGGTAAATAGAAATATGAATGTTGAGTAGGTACTAATAGATGTGTAGAAAAGTAGTAAGTGTAAGCGAATTCGGAGGATCGTCCCAGCCGCAGAGGCGCCGAACGCGACCGGTCGATACGGCCGCGACGCGCCATCGACGGGGTGGCACACTGGGGCGATTACCCCTAAAACGGGGTACTACGGGTTGCTACGGGTAAACAACCACATAACTCCTTGTGTGACCGCTAATTGCTGGAATCAAATCAAATAAATGAACTTATTTGACGAGGTCGATAATAACAGCAATCGCGCTTTTATTTAACCTGTTTACTGGACTAATTTTTATTTTATTTTACTCTTGGATACCATAACTCACCTGATAAAAAGACAAAACAGACGTTACTAAAAGCATTTCCAGACTGTATATCGATGCTGTCATCTGCGTCAAGATTAGCAAGACCATTAAATTAAGAAATTAAAAAAAATCTAGCTCTTTTTCTGTTTTATTTCAAACACTTAAAAAATACTGCTGTTTATACTAACTATCATATAGAAGCAACTTTAGAAAATTAATAACTTATTCAGTTGTATTTATTTATCCTGGGATTATATTTTTTTTACTTTTCAATCAATATAAGTCTGATTCATTATCCATTATATCTGCCAAATCACATTATTTGGATAGATCATTTTAATTGTAAGTGTGTGTGAGTTATTCACGTTATATAGATTCCCGCATGAGAATTTACTTGTGAGCCAAGTCGACTTGTACTTGTAGTTTTCTATTAAAATAATTTGTCATATTAGGTAGCATTGAAAAATACGACATATATAAAAACTATAAATTATCTTTTACATTTAGCAAATTGATCTATTTCTGTATGTGGTCATCTGATTTGCGGGATATTGATATTGAGCTTAGGGACAATTAGTGCGATGGGTCGGCAGCCCTCCCCGGCGCGGCATGAGCAGTGTCGCCGTCTCTCGGGGAGTGCGTGTAGTGCGTGTGTGCCCCGTCCCTTGGCCCACACTCGATGCACGCCCACGCTATTTGCAATGACCACTGTTCAATTATAATTAATATATTTTATTGAAATGCGCAGTGTGTCCGGACAAAGATATGAGTCACTATATCTTTACGAAAAAGATATATACCTAGTTAATATATTTCTTGTAAAATTGTTATTAGATTTAAATTAATTTATAGAATTAAATTAAACATTAAATTAAACCAAGAGCGACATAGAAATTAGGTAAAATTGACTCTGTCTGAAAATAAACAAATTTTTTATTTTATTATTTATATTTGTTTGTGACAGCAGCCACTCCGAATAAGTTTTATTTTAGTGTAATCTTCTTACTATGTTATCTATATTCTACTAATTGCATATTCTGTCAGCGAATAAATGAAAGATCTATCAATCGGTCGTCTGATTATTATTTAATATTCCTGCGTCCGCGAAGGTCCCAATGCGCAGACCCCTCTTTCCCACTGGGCACTCTGGGCAAATGCCCAGGGCCCCGCGATCGATAGGGGCTCCCTAGTTTCTGCCAGATCACAGTATATTACAGTAAATCGAACCTCAATTAGGGACTATATTATCGACTTGCTAATTAGCTTTTGCATGCGCGAAGCTACTCTACTCTCGCCCAAAAAAGGCTTCGAATTTCAGCATGCTTAGATAATTATATAATATGTGAAAATCGCTCCATTTAAAATAAAGACCATCTATTCTAAGACTGTCAATAAAAAAATCTGAAACCTTGTTTATCTACTTTCATTGTCTATTCTAGTAATAAAAAAGTGCTCTGTCAAAGTCGTAGGGGCCTCATCTTTATATGCCCACGGCCTCCCATAGGTTAAAGACGGCCTTGCCAATACGTTTAATATATCCTGACTAGTCTAATTCATCCAATCCATATTAAATCACGAGGTATATTCAGCTAACATTTAATGAAACTCCATATCCACATCTGTTTATTAAATTCGAAGTTAATATAACCATATCCGTTCAATGAATCCTGACTCTTACATCCTGTAGTCTAATGCATCCAATCCGTATTAAATTATAATAATACTAGCTTTCCGCCCGCGGCTTCGCCCGCGTGGAATTCGGTTATATTGCGGTATAAAGCACAACTATAAGAAAACTTCTCAATCCCACGGAAAAATCTATGAAGCGCGATGTAACGCTGGATACAAAATTCATATAATTCATTTATCTTCTGTACTTTTCTTCTTACGTATCTTATTAAAAAAACACTTCGTTACCACGTTTTAAAAAACACCCAGCGCCATCTATCGCATACCTCAAGAACTAAATAGCGTAAGCTATCAGTCCACTTCTTATGTATTTTAAAAAACACATCGTTACCATGTTTTAAAAAACACCCAGCGCCATCTATCGCATACCTCAAGAACTAAATAACGTAACTAATACTTATACCAATTAGTAATTCGTTGACTTTAGTGATTTCAGGATAAGTAGATGTAAAAAAAAAATTTAGACGATAAAACAAATTGTACGTCATCCCTCGGGAATTCCTCATTTTCGAGGATTCATTTTCGTATCATTTAGCTTCAAAATTTATATGTTCATATTCGTTTGCAACATATAAGTAGATGTAAAAAACAGTTTAGACGATAAAACAAATTGTACGTCATCCCTCGGGAATTCCTCATTTTCGGGGATTCATTATCGTATCATTTAGCTTCTTAATTTACATGTTTATATTCGTTTGCAATATTTTACGTTGTTTTAAACGACACACAGCGCCATCTACAATCCATCCATCAAGCAAACAATGTTTTTGTTTTCCCTCGGGAATATCAATTTTTTTCCAGGATAAAAAGTACCCTATTATTTAATCCGGACTTTTATCTTTACGTCTGCAAAATTTCAAAGCAATCGGTTCAGTAGTTACGGCGTGAAAGCGGAACAAACAAACAAACAAACAAACAAACAAACTCACTTTCCCATTTATAATATTAGTAAGGATAATATTTGTTACAGTCACACCTTAGCACACATTAGCCTAGCCCAAAGTAAGCACTGTGAGGCTTGTGTTATGGATACTAGGGTAACAGATAGACATACATATACGATGTATTTTTATTTAATTTTTTTGCATTCACAATGCAATCCCTACTAATATTATAAATGCGAAAGTAACTCTGTCTGTCTGTCTGCTACGCTTTCCCGCTTGATCCTCTCAACCGATTTTGATGAAATTTGGCACAGATAATTTTTAGTCCCTGAGAAAGAACATAGGCTACCTTTTATTGCGAAAAAAAGGGATGAAGACGTTGAAATAGGGGTTGAAAGTTTCTATGGGATTTCTTAATTTTAAAAGATAAAACCATGAAACTTTATATTTAAGCACGTGATAAGATATAATTAAACATTTGTTCTAGCGTTTTTGAAATTTCGACCAGTGAGGGGGTGAAATAAGGGTTGAAAGTTTGTATGGGATTTTGTCATTTTTGGGGATAAAACTATGAAACTTTATATTTAGGAACTTGATAAAAAATAAGAAAACAATTTGTTGTAGCGTTTTTGAAATTTCGACCTGTGAGGGGATGCAATAGGGGTTGAAAGTTTGTATGAAGTTCGTCATTTTGAAGATAAAAACATTACATTTTGTATTTAGGCACTAAATAAGAAACAAAAATCGTTTGTTCTAGCATTTTGAAATTTTTACCACTGTGGGGGTGAAATTCTACAAACGGAATTCCCGAAATTCGAACGGAACGGATCATACACTTAAAGTAGCAGGTGTCCATTTAGAGAAAAACTGTTTTTCGCATGGCCAACTGTACGTGGCCTGCTCGCGAGTGTCTAGTCCAAACAATCTCCACATTTTAACAAATAATAACAAAACAGCAAACGTTGTGTACAAAAATGTTTTAAATTAGGTCATTTTAAATTATTTTTGTACACAACGTGACGCTGGCCCCTGTAAAGTGTCTCTTGGACATAAGGGACCAATAAATTTTCCTAGGTACTTTCTGCCACTTAATGGAATACATAGGTACCTTATACCTACTGTAAACAGATTTTTTTTTTTTTTTAAACATACCTACTCTCTTTTAATCAAATGCTATACCCAAATCTATACCGTTCTTTTAATATAATCATTAATATTTAAATTAATTTACTGTAACTGTGTATATATTTGTTTCACGGCTAATTTGCTGAGCCGTTTGTTACAAAATTGGATATGGATAGTCTGAAATCTTAAAAAGAACATAAGTTACTTTTTATCAAAACACCACGCGGGCGAAGCCGCGGGCGGAAGCTAGTATTTCTATAAGATATGAAAAAAAAATTTTTTACACGCGTAATTTATCTTATACATATACGATTTTTAACTTTTAAATATTTTATGCATTTTGTTCAATGCTATCTTATAAGATAAATTATTTCAATAGAAAAATACTAGAAAGAAACAAGTGAGAATTCCCGTTTGAGAGTTCATTTGTGAGCTGATTTGATTTTCTCTTGTTTTTTTCTAATGCAATAATTTACATATACGATACTTAGATATTTAATATTTATAGAAATACACATGACTCAGGTCGAAATGCTAGTGCTTCACACAAACATCTGCCCCTTTCCGGGACTCGAAACCAGGATTCGGTGCGAAAGGCATGATTGCTACCGTTGCACCAAATGGTCTTCAAAATTGTTTTTTTTTTTGTAAAAAAATTTAAATATAATATGTAGCCTTTAAATACCGTTTTAACTATGGACACTGTTTTTAAAGTCTGTTTCTTAACAGCATTTGGTACAAAAGAAAAATTAAACAAATTTTGTGATTTGACAATCCAACAAATGAAAAATCGTGGGTAGTCCTCACAAAAGTGCAGTATTCACGAAGAAGTGCTGCTAAATAAGTTTGATAAACGTCCTTGTTCCGACTCGAATCAATGCTTTTGTTACATAACTTGAAGTCCGTTCGAACATTAAGGTTTCCCTCCAAACTGTTTGATCTAGTTTTTGCTCAGTTCTGAAGCAAGGCAAATAGTGACCTCTCTTTCGCTCGTGTGAAAGAGGAAGGGAGAGGCACCATAACATTTCAGGAGACTAAACACCATCGTCTATACAGCCAACACAATTTTAATGTTGAGTATACGTACAGACAACAGCACCACAACGTAGCTACATACATTGTAATTTTTTAACTTTATACTTACATATATTCCGTTTTCAGCAGAAAATGTAATGGAGAAATTCGACACCAGATTTACCGTTGATTATACAACTACAATGAAGCCGCAAATAAACAGTATTTATTTTACTTTAGACTAGATATTATAATTTCTACATAAAATGCGTTAAAAATAATTCTAAGGTGGGATCCGAACCCATGTCCTTTCCATATCCATACAAAATACTAATAATAATCGGGTATGTTACAGTGAAAAACTCAAAAAAATTGTCATAAGCATCATAATAGAGGAAGGCATTAGCTTTTTGCCCGAGTCTGTGGTTCCTGATAAATACGATTTAGGGGTCTTCAAATCACGGGTTTATAGGTATCTTCACAGAACAGTAAAAAGGAGAAGATAGCGATCAAGCGCACACCAATTTACTACAAAAAAGCGAATATTATATCAATTGGTTTGACCAAGATAACGACAAAAAGACGAATCTATCTTTTGAATTTTCTTACAATGACTTTGCTTATCAGGGACCATCGTCAAAGCTCGCTGGTTCCAGCCTATACTGGTGAAATAACCCTGAAGTTACACGAGAAACAACACCTTCGCGCTTTCGATGATGAGCAAAATGTATTAAAGAAAAGAAATATTAACAAACTAGCTTTTGCCCGCGGCTTCGCTCGCGTTAAATTCGGGGTAGCACTGTTCCCCTTTCCTGACCACAGAAGAGAACTCGGAACAGAATTTTACACGTTATTTATTTTATTTCAACACTGCCATCTGTTATTAATTTTTGAACTAAGCAATTAAACCTATCGCGAACATAATATACAATAAACATATCAGCGCCATCTATCGGAATCCATGAGTTACACTTATTTATGTTTATAATGTTTATTTTCTCAAAAGCTGGTTGATTTGTGGTAAGATTTAATGTTTTTAATATTGTTTTATTTAATTCGTTTTAATTAAATTATTTTATTATTCGTTTGTATTGAAGAACCTGTTCTAATTTTGCGGAGTCTCACACACATTTCCATCCCCTATTTTAGGGGCTGGGGAAGGCTTGCTAAAAAATGGCAGGTATTTTCGTTAGTAACAAAGAGTCTGTGTGCCGATTTTAGCTTCCTGCCTTGAAAACTGCGAAAAGTCTCATATAAAATTTCACCCCCTCTTTAAAGGGGTTGGGTGCAGATTTAAAAAAAAAATGATGGGCGATTTTTTTGGTAGTCATAAATAGTCAGCATACCAATTTTTAGCTTTCTACCTTGAAAATTACGGAATGCCCCATACAAACTTCCACCCCCCATTTTTGGGAAGTGGGGGGTTAAAAAGGGGCAAAAAGTAGCCTATGTTACTCTCCATCCCTTCAACTATCTCCACTTAAAAAAATCACGTCAATTCGTCGCTCCGTTTTGCCGTGAAAGAAAGACAAACAGACAGACACACTTTCCCATTTATAATATTAGTATGGATTGAAGGAATACATTCCTTTTTCATTTTAAGGAATCTGTATTTTTTTTTATTAAGAATGGGTTGGCTCTTGATCCCAATCAAGCCCGGGGGCCAAGTTAGGATCCACGATGGAAAAAGCTAGTGCCTATTCACCCTGGCTATGAAAATGGACAGGTTATAAGTTCTCGGAAATACAGACACAGGTAGGATGTACCACTCCTTTGCTGTGCGCATCATGAAGAATGTTGCGAAGCACTTGGTGCGTCAGGTAGGAATAGCAACCAAGATAGGGTGGTAGCCCGCATTACGTCTGCGGGCGTTCTGATAGCGAAATCCCACCTGAGGTCTCGGAGGCGTGGTTTTTTTTTACAGGCATATTCTATATCTCATTTGAAATATCTTGAGTTAGCAATAATATTTTTGACCCAATGTCACAGACAAGATAAAATGTTGTTCTGGGAAATAAATGAATTGATTGATTAAGCTCACTATAAACAAACACATTATCATCATCAGCTTTACACTCTAACAATTAAAACAATGAACAAGCTACATGTTATAAAACTAAAATGTCTTCGGGTGGGATTCGAAGGCACTTCTTTCTGGCACACGCCCGCGCCCTAATCTTGAAACTCCTCATCCTTCAGTAGCCTGAGCATTTTTTCTTTATTGGAGCGGAGCGAAGCGAAACTCCCATGGATCAGCTTCAATGGCGCAATGTCTGTTACGCCATAACTTCCCGAGTTCTTAACCGATTTTAATATTTTTTGTGTGGAATCGAATCAACAGGTTTAGGACCAGATGGTGACGGAGCCCGAATTTTGAAATTCGCAAAAATTCCCATCGAACCAAAAAAAATATTTTTTTTAAGGTATTACGCTCCGCTCCAATATATGGTGCTAGCGTAGCTTCATGCTTAGCGACTGCATCGCCTAGTTAAGATATTATACTGGAGGTCATCATTGGCGCAATGATGGAAAAACCGCAAATATGCGATGAGTACAAACAATATATTCAAACATAAGTAGTAGAAATTGTTAAGAACATTTAAACGACTTAAAAAGGAACAATAAGCTTTGATTAACAAAATAAGGTACAACCAACGTAGTATCGTAGTATATTTGATCATTCAATGATTTAAAATGTGTTTGATCCTTTTAAAGGCATTGGGAAACCGCTGCTGGGTAAACATTTACCCATTACCTCGGCTAGGGGAGAGTTTAACTGTTCAAACATTCCTTCAAATATTGTTTAGGCTATTGTATTGAGCGGAGCATCTAAAACCATAGTAATCTAATATAACTAAATAAAACAAACCTACTTTCTGCATCTGTCTGTTTATATTAATTATTTCGATTAAAAGATTTCTTTTGGTTGGTTCATAGGAATTCCGCATGCTACTAGTATACATCTATGTATCTTTAATCTTTAATGGCATGGCCAAGCTTATGCGCTGAGCAAAGAAATTGCCACTTCTCCGGTCACCCGCTGCCGCAAACAGGCGAGCAGTCATGTCTTTCAAAGATACCATAGCATTAGTTCCCCAAGGGCCCGTCGCCCCTACTGCAAAAGGGGGGAAAAGTATGTGTCACCTAAATCTCTGTAGTTGCGAGCTTTATTTAATTCGGCCGTGATTGCAGCCGCGTATATTTTATATATACACTCGAGAGCAATGAATCCGGGTCACTTAAAGAATGTTAAAAATCTCGGAAACTAAAAATGATAGGTTAATGCAATAAATTGTATTTAATAGACAATGTAATACTCCTTAAATGAAAGTAAAAAAAATATGAGTCACCATACATTTTATTAACACAAAATTACATAAAGAAAAAACTGCTGATCTCTCCTTAAAACAAAAATAGGAAGCATGAAATGTTTGAACTTTATTACGATTTTCTTGAATTTTAATACTTCGTATTGCCTCCTCGTGCTTCCATTTCTGCGTTTACGCGGTTTGGCATGCTGTACACCAAGTTCCTTATACGATTTTGGGGAATATTCTCCCATTCCTCTGTGAGAGCAATTTTGAGCTCACGAAGCGTGATTGGGGGAGGGTTTCGTTGTTTTACGCATCTGCCTAGCTCGTCCCAAGCATGCTCGATCGGGTTGATATCCGGGCTGTGCGCTGGCCACTCCATACGAGTAATGTTCATCTCTTGAAGGTAGTCATTCACAATCCTACCTGTAAGAGGTCGGGCATTGTCATGCATAAATATAGCATCCTCACCTAAATTGACCATAAATGGACCAACGTGATCATTGAGGATTTCTTCCACATATCTTACGCTAGTTAAAGAGTCGTTTTCTATGATCACCAGCTCTGTGCGACTTTCAGAAGAAATTCCGGCCCACACAAGTACAGACCCACCACCGTAGGCTACTTTTTTTTCGATGCATGCTTGCTTGAATCTTTCCCCTGGTCTTCGATACACTCTGTGTCTTCCATCGTGCTTGTAGAGCATAAATTTTGATTCGTCGGAGAACATAACTTTTGACCAATCTTCAATACTCCAATTTACGTGGCTCTGGGCATATCTTAGTCTTGAAATACGATGCCCACGCTCCAGTTTAGGGCCGTTTGCAGGTCTAAGGGGTTTTAAGTTAGATTCAGCAAGCCGACGTCTTACTGTCCATGCACTTGGGTTACTTCCTCCGAGGCGTCGAAACTGATTGGTGAGTTCAGTTCCTGTGAGAAAGCGATTTCGAAGCATGGTGTTCACCAAGTATCGGTCTTCTCGTGCTGTGGTACACCTGGTTCTGCCTGTTCCTGGTCTGCGTAGGTTAGAACCAGTTTCTTCGTAACGTCGGAGAACTCTTTGTACTGTTGACAGCGACACACCGACAGTCCTGGCTGTATCGCGCTGACTCCGGCCGGTTTCCAGCATTGTAAGTATTCTGGTGCATTCTTCAGGCGTAAGCGACATAATTTCAGCTTGAATAATGAATATAGAGCACTATCAACATGGTTTATGTACCCACATAAATGACAGATTACAAACAAAAGCAAAACCAAATGCTGTAATTTCGTAGTTCCATCTTCGAAAGTGGCCCTTTTTCAAATTTGATTTTTTATGATATAACTTTACAATAACTAAGAAGTTTTAATACCTTCATTTAAGGAGTTAGGTTAAATACAATTTATTGCAGTAACCTAGCATTTTTAGTTTCCGAGATTTTTAGGATTCTTTAAGTGACCCGGATTCATTGCTCTCGAGTGAATATAGAAAGGCAACGTTAGTAGACACATTTCCTTTCTATCGCTCGGACACTAATTAAGGAATAAATTGACGTCTCATCAGTGCCCACGTTTCAACCCCGCGATGCGGGTCGGGGCGCCTAAAGATGTTTCCTTAACATTATCCTTCCCTCGTAATTGCTATTACGAATTATCGGGCGTTTAGTAGGGCAGTAGGGCTAGTAGGTGTACCGTCGATTTACTCTCATAGCGACTAAGATATGAGGGTCCACTTAGTGGAATTTTATTTATTTACTAAGCTGACCGGCCACGCATTGCTGTGTTATAAATTAAAATTAAACCCATCCTATGTTCTTAGTTGGAGCAAAATGAAAAAATAATCATCAAAATCGGCTGAGTAGTTTCCGAGTTCAACGCGGTCAAACATTAAGACTGGTTTTTATGCTATATTTATTTATCTATGAAGTGCAATAGTTTGAGTTTAATATCAATTGATTAATGTTGCCATTTTTGATAGAAGATTGATTATAGGATTTTTTCCCGTTTTAGGAATATGCAGTTGTAAAGAGAGATTTGACATGGATTATATAAGTTTGGTTTACACGTGAAGGTTTATCCGCGGACCACACAAACCATTTGGGAAATACTTTTTCTCAATACTCATTTGGGAAAAAAACAACTAGGTAGTAGGGTAGGTAGGTAGATTCTTATATTATGATTAACCCTAGAGAATTTAGGTAGGCCGCTAGTGTTATTAAATTTTAACTTCGTAGCCACGGTGATTAGTGAAGTTAGTTTGGGTTTGACCGCAGAACAAAAACTTTTATTGCCTGTGGGTTTTGTACAGTATGTGTACATATTCTAGATACGTTACTGAGTAATACGCAGTTACAGTTGTACCAAATTACATAAAAAACGGTTGTGAAGAAACCGCACACCTAAACTAAAAACTACTATTATTGTTCATGTTTTTTTAATGAAAGCAATTTGTAAATATTTCACCACGTTTTCAAACTTTGAAATGTAACGTATTCTTATTTGAATTTTGCTTATTTCTTTAACAAGGTCAAAATATGATATCCGTTTCGATTACAAACATTCTTTCCATAATTTGGCTATAAAACAACGCATCAACAAATTTATCATTTTTAAAACGAAATCAAGTCCTATTTGAAAAACTAAGCAATTCAGTACATTTTTGCTGGTTGCATACTTAAAGGAGAAAGCCCATGGCCAGTACATTTGTATGATGATTTGTGCCACAATGATTTTGGAACAATAAAATCGTCTAAAATATTTTGAGCACTTCGACTTTTTTTTTAACTATTGCTTTTGGGGTTATTATTCTCAAAATTATTTGTACTGCAGGTAGGTAACGGACATTGTTAAACTACTATCAGTAAAAACATTTCATAATTTGTGTATGGTTTGGGCCAAAGTGCAAAAATAAATCAAATCGATTGATTAAGGATTAATTATTATTTGTCATTCATATTTTTTTAATTTTTCGCAGTACTCTCTGACTCTTTATATAAGTAAAAAAATGTTATTTGTTCTTGTACTCAAAATAAGTATTAATCAATAATAAAACGAAGAAACTATATCGGTATTTTTAAATAATAATTAAAGAAATGATTGCGTATCAATTAGGTGAATCACTACTTGTATTGTTGTAGCTGTCACTCGACCGTTGTCGGTGTTCTGAGTTTGTGTTACTTGTACTTGTTGGAGTGTTATGTTTGAATTAATAATAAGTAACAGTACATCCGTATTATAACTTAAACACATGCCGCCATTTAAGTGAGGTTAGAGTTAGGCATATGGTCCTGAAATTAATTAATAATTGATATTTTTATTGATCTGAAACTAATTAATAATCTGAATCGATATGATACAAAATCATTCAATAAATTCCCAGCTTTAGCTGTTTAGAAATTGGTGTGTTTTACTAGTATAATGCAGACCGAAGTCATTAATCGTTAGTTTAGTGATTACCCCAGAGACGTCTCTATAGCTCATGTTGAGCCCGTGTGCAAGCATTACCCTAGCGCCCTCTAGTAAACGCGTGATCAATATGAAATGGGTCCAAATAACAACATATACAATAACAACACAAACTTTCAAAATTCCCCAATGGATAATAAACTCAATTATTTGAAGATTAAATAGAAAATCGATTAAACAAAGGAGGAGGGTCACAAGGCGGATTTTCGGCCTCTTTCATTTATGACCTAAAAATTCCAAAAATATTTTTTTTGACGTGACAACGTCTTATAAATTGGTTTGCCGGGTGACACTTCAAGAAACTGCGTTACGCTCCGCTCACGTTATGCGCTTACAATGAGAGCGAGTGAGAGGCACGCGTCCCTTCCACTCGGGCATGGTTAGCCCGCCTAAGAGCGAGAGAGACAGACATAAAAAGTGGAAGGGACGCGTGCCTATAAATTAATGTTTTAAATATAATTCTTTGTATAAATAAATGTTTTAAATTGTTACTATTATTTCATCCTTCTTCCTACTATACGAATGAATATTCACATTAAAATTATTTTACCACTCAAAGTCGTTGTCACGTAAAACTTTCGCCCGTATACCGACTTTACAGGCAACCAACCAGTTTTTTATCTATTACATATATGGACTAACAAATCGATTCCACCCCAAACGGAACCACCCTCAAACGTTTCAACAAACGGTAGTCGATTCGAAATAAAAGATCATTATGGACTCAAATATGTACGCAATAGGGTGCTAGATCCCTGCTGACGAATTCACGTAAGGAGAATGGACCGTATCCCACCATGCGTGACCAGTTTCTAATGATGGGTATAATTCTGGTGGCGATGGTTCACCAGACTTCCAAATCGAAGGAGCTTGGGATACAATATCTTTGGTCAGTCATTCCATGACGACTAATGCACTCTCGAGTTTAATCTAATTAAAGATAAAATAGTTTTTATTCAATACGAGCATTTATAAAGCTACGCCATGACTTCGTAAGTCCTAAGCCGAGAGATCTCGTGCGGGGAAGAAGACGCAAGAAACTCGGCAAAGGCTGTTTTTATTTCTCCCCTTGTGTTACAGATTTTTGAAATGAAAACTTCTTTAGCATCGTTGAGATTTGGAAGTCGATGAAACGAAAAAGCGACAGTAAAAAAAGACAGACACATAGCTTTAACATAGGAGAAAATGAAATAGGAAGCATTATGTATGTATGTGTGTTACTACGTGTTTGTGTGCGCATGCGCAGTACAAAGCTTGAGGGAAGGCATCATAACAACCGTGGTATTTTGTATACGTGTACGTATTATTTTTGAAGGTTTCACTTTTACCACGTGTGAATTGCATAAATGCTTTTATTTTAAGTTAAGGCAATTAGCGTTTGTAATAATGCATCACAAAAATTAATTTAATAAAACATTTATTGGCAGTATAGTTATTAAAGCAAACGCCGCTCACTCCACTTATTTTTGTCCTTCAAATAATCATCAATTCTGTAATAGCCTTAGTTCAGATTAGGACTTATTTACTATTATTTTTCATACGGAGTTTTATTGCATCTTTCAATGTTACGTTTAGTGGAAGTAGGGTGTATGTAAAATAGTAAGATGGATAAATCGCCTCTGCCGGGCACAGCAAGTTTATACAATCAAATGTAGATCACCTATCTCCGCCGAATGTGTTGTGTGTCGCTCGCAAGTAGTGTTGCCAGACTATCGATAGTATTTACATAGATTTTTTTATCTAAAAAATAAACTTCTATCTATAGACCTATCGATACTATAGATAGCTCAAAACGGGTTAATGCTATTGAAAGAGTGCAATACAAATAACAAATTATCGAAAATATCGATTTTTAATTCTGTTCTTAGTAACAATACTATCGTTAACATCGATGCTAAAAAATTGAAAAACTATTTTCTATTATAATAATTTATCTTATAACTATCAATAGTCTAAAACAATCGATAGTCTGAGCACCACCAATACTATCGATAGTATTGAACTTGTTAAATGGATTGACATGTTCCAAGCTATCGATAGTGCCGGTAGAATCGATATTGTTATCTATCGCCTATCGATTAATTATCGATAGTCCCTTACCAGCTAGAGTGCCGTAGTGAATCTATGCATCTAGAAAACGACTATGCTGGCTCGCTACTCTCGGCTTTAGGTCCATTTAAAGATCTCGCCGTCCCAAAATCCTTTATCGTTGTAGAGGTCATCTGTGATTAACAACAATCACACATCTAAAAAACAATGCCGTCCAGGGAGACCCAAAGAAGCGAAGCTTTATAGTATAAAACGAAAAAGAGATAGAAAGCCACGCACACTGACATGAGTGTAAGCGAAACAGATGGTCACGCACACTGATGCGGAGACACAGCTGGCTCCTACATTTATCGTGTAATGTTACCATACCTGATGTTCTCGTGTCACGGTAACATGTGACGCTTAGCGCCTGCGGCCGGACCAAACGTCCCTATAGAAGCTTCGCTTAAAAAAATCGATAGTCCACAATCGATCGGCAACACTACTCGCAAGGTGAAAGGCTTTTATTCCGAGAGCGGCCATTGTCTGGTTCTAAGCGCGCTCCATTCGCGTTACGCAACAGTCTGCCTCCGCCATTTGCAGCTTTGCTGAGTCCACTTTCTATTCAGACGAGCTTTAGCCGGAAGGGGGTTTCAAGTAGACCCGGTATTTATGTGTACTTTACTTAGGTATTTACTTGCGTCTAATATGATTCGTACGAGTATTTTTATCATGAATAGGTGAGCGCTTGACCTGTATCTCGCCTGATGGTAAGTGACGATGTGTTCTAGTATGTGACGCGCCTGCCCCGAAGATACCTATTCACTCGTGACTTGAAGACCCCTAATTTATATTTATCAGGAAACAGATTCAGGCAGAGTTCAATTTAACTCAACAGCCATAAGCTCTCAAACGGACTGGAGTTAATACGCTCTAAGAACTATACTTCTAATTAAATTTTTACAAGCGCAAGAAAAGTTTTCTTAATTTGAAAAAAATCTGTAACATATTAAAGAGATAAACAGCCCTTGCCGAGTTTGTTGCAGCCTCTTCTCGGTACAATGTCGTCCGTCGTAGGACTTCGAAGCCATGGCATAAGTGATTTTCAATAAATGCATTTTAAAGGCTCATATTTAATAAAAATATTTTATCTTATCTCACTGCAATGACATTGGTCGACGTGTCTGCCACAGTTTCGGTAGCACAGTGGTTAGAGCACTCGCTCGGATAGCGAAAGGTCGTAGGTTCGAATCCCACTTGAGGGCTCGGATGCGTGGTCGTTTTTATAAACATATTTTATATGTTATAGAAATATGGCAGGATGAAATACATTAATGAAAGTATAAATGAAAAGGCAATAAACTTTATTTATAAATAAATATAGATACACGTATTCACTAGATGCAATCACCAGGATCGCTTCTCCCCTATATGCTCGACAGGAAGTGCGACTTGTTCACTGAAAGAAACCAGAGACATTTCACGTTAAACTCTATTCAATTTAAAATGACTTTATTCAAATGCACTTAAAAATAAGTTGTTTTGAATCGTCCAGCATTTTTACCCACCCCCCATTCTAGTCTTTTAACTGAGCTTTAACCTTTCGTGAACCATGAGGGTTCAACAGACCTCGGTGACACAAAAATCCTTGTAACCTTTTAAAAGAAGCTGGAATTGCGTCGTTGCTCAACTGCTTGGTGACAAAGGTTTAGTTTAGTAAACTAGCTACTGAAGTTTATGTTTTAGTTCATAAAATATATTATTATGTTTCATTTCTTAGTTGCAAAATATTATAATGTCGATTATTCAACTTGACTTTGTTACATAATTACCCCTTAATAGACTGAAAACAGTATTTTTAAATAAAATAAACAGATTTTAATAAATAACACAATCCTTGCCCTGATATTTCTTGGGGTCTAATAAACCCCACATGGTCTGCGTTGTAACTTTTATGAACGCGGTTCATGAAAGGTTAACAGAAGTAATGACATTTACAATATTGTACGTCGCCACCATACATAATCCACAAAAAAACTGTTATTCTTCTTTGCATTCCTTACTTGGTAAATAATCTTGGTCCGTCTTCTCAACACAATTGTGCTTCTAAAATTACCGACATAACATTAAAAATAGTTGTTCAGACCTCATTACTATAATTTAATTAAAAATATACATATATTGTTTACTAATTAAGTCACGTAGAGTCAAGTACAGACCAGACAATTATAACATGATTAGCTTTGATTTAGTCATAGTGAATATAGGTACATATAGCTCAAACAGTAAGTAATTTAATTTAGACCTATTTGTTGAGATAAATACCTACGTTATCTAGAGCGTTAGAAGTTATTTTTTATTATAATATTTGGGTTCTGTAGTAATCAAGCAATCGAATAAATCGACTACAAATAACATAGAGTAATAACAAAATAAGATTTAATTTTTCTTTATCACAAATTGGTCACTGCAAAATACTTTCGTCGGCTACGACACGTTCAGAATGTTTTCATTATTAAATTTTATACTGTAAAAATACTTATTCTAATGAATAGCATATGCATAGCTTTGACTACATTATGAACTGTGATGTTTCCAATTGACTTTGATCTTAAAAAAATTTGAACTTGCCCTTGAAAGTTGACCTCGAAACGGTTACATAACAAGCCGTTGAAAACTAAATTAACCTTTGTATCAATATTGATATGATACGAGCGATAGGGCTATTGATGTGGTGATTAGTAATCGACTGTTTTCCGTGATAGTTTTTAATTGTGATTGTATCGATTTAATCGAATGTAACGGCAATTAACAGTAGATAGCATCGGAGCGGTCAGCAATGGTACGACAAGACTTCGATATTTTTGTATAATAACGCATAAATCATAATGCCGTCATAAACAAATTTTTTTCTCAATATATTCGGGGCCATGTCCTTCTAAACGAACATATTGTTTAGATATAGTACTAATATTTCTAACAATCACACAAATTGGCCTAGCGGAGAGTAAGCACTGTGACTTAGGTACAAATACTCTTATTCATCACACAAACATCTACCCCATCCGGGACTCGAACCCAGGAACGTCAGTGCGAAAGGCAGGATCGCTACCGTTGCACGGTCGTCAATCAATCATATATATCGAACATCAATATATTATACATTAAAATGAGATATAGTTTTATTAATTTTATTACAGTGTTTGATTTTTTATAATAATTTATTTTTAATAAAATCGTTCAATGTGTTTCGTATTTAATTAAATATTCTACTTATTGAAGTAAATTTATAAAATGGTCGATTATTGCTTTACTTGACGACCGTTTGGTGCAACGGTAGCGATCTTGCCTATCGCACCGACGGTCCTGGATTCGAATTCCGGAAGGGGCAATGTTTGTTTGATAAATACAAGTATTTGTACTTGAGTCATGAGTGCTTATATTTCTATGAATATTACATAACATGTATCTATGTATGTGTATCCGTTACCCTAGTATCCATAACACAAGTCTTACAGTGCTTACTTTGGGCAAGGCTAATTGGTGTGAATGTAAGAAATCTTTATTTATTTTATTTATAGGCTATGATAGCTTTCCATTTAACTTCATTTTATGCATTTAATATACTTTTCAAACTATTTAGGTGGTAGTCACTTGCATTGTGAATATAATAAGTTATCACACCAAAGCTCCTAACATGAATTTGAAAGTAAAAGGTCGAAATAGATGTCCGTTTCAACCGCGCGGCCACCTCATAATATTTGATGAAACTTTGCCAGGAATTAGTGCTAATTTGTTACTTTACACACCTCTTTTCGTGAATTTGTTACAAAAAAAACTAAAACGCTATGACAAAAAATAGTTGGCCGCTAGAACCGCCACTTGCCGTAGTCATCGTCCGTGATTACACAGAAACTATATAATGCAGATAGACGAATGATGCATCAAAAGAAAAGTCTTAATTTGTTCAATTTGTTACAAAAATAAAAAACGTGAAAACGTAAATAAACAAAAAGTTATACAATATTTAGTTTTCAGGTTATGAGTAGGTAGGTATGTCACCATAAATATCAAATTAATAGAGGCTAATGTGTATGGATAATTAGTTACTAATTTGTTACAGCGAATAAACGTAAAAAAATACTAGAAAGTGGGTTCAATAATTTGTTAGAGTCGATTTTAGTTGGCCGCTCGGACGGCAATATGCCTAAAATACAATGGCATTTATCTCGTTATTAAAAGTAGGTTTAAGCTTAGTTAGAGTACTAGTCGACGGGTAACGTAACCTTGTTTAGATAAATATGGCGAATATAACTGCAGCATTCATATTTTAGAAAATATTTGCAAAAAACCGTAATATGAAACCGTATGAGAGTAGGGTGACTATGATTATTGGAATGTTCGATATTCATATCTTATTTTTTTAGGGAGAGTGCTTATATAAATACATTTTAAGTTAAGGCATACTTTATATTACCATTTTTGATATTTGCTTTAAAATATGCTTATAGTATTTCTGTTAATAATGTTAGTGTGAGTGGAGTAAGAAATTAAGCTATTATCTATATATCCTATGTATACAATGTGTCCCGCCACCAGTGTCGGAGCCCTTAATGGTGTGAAATATGGCATTTTTGGCTCTTACGGCCGCCATTTTGTTTTCTTGATAACCAAGACCTGGGCTCTCAAAAAAATTCGACCACCACTACCCATGTAAATGTCCTATCAACATTAAAGAGGTGTCATTTGATAGCTCAACATGTAGACAACAGTTACACAGCCATCATGTTTCAATTGTCATGGAATAAAAAATAGAAAAAAATAATTAAAGAAAAACAAATATGTATATAATGCAAGCAACATTTAAATAACGCGGGCGTTTATGGCCGGCTGGTATTGAAGGAGAAATATTACGATTAGTTGCATCCAAAGGAATAGAAATCCACACACAATCACAGTGAGCGCGTGGGGGCACGGGCCAGTCGCGGCGCAACGGCATCGGCTTGGATCGCACGGCTACTATCATTTAACCAAGTAAAAATTATCATTTAGCCAAGTCTTAGTTAAGCAAATAAGGTCGTAATTGGACAATGCTGCTTGAGAAAAAAAATCTTGCGACTTAGTTCGAAGGCCCCTCACATTTTGGTAGTAAATATTAAAGTTTCTTACAATCATGAATATGGTAACAGATATTTATGTATTTAAAAACTCCAGGGAAAGCACGCAAATGCAAGCTCAATGAATATATACGTATATTTAAGAATGTAATAACAAAAGTGTTTAGTCGAATTATTTTAAATTTAAAATTCTCTTTTATCAAGGCACCAATATGTTAACAAGAACATATAATTGGACGTATTTACATGGTAAAGATCCAACCCACAACTTCACTTAAATTGACGTAAGTATGAGAAAATGGCCTTAATGTCATATACTTACACGTCACGAAAACAGCTGTAGCAATAAAGTAATAACTTTATTCAAGTCATCATAAAATTGTAAAAATTAAACTTACCGCAGTCAATTTGGATCCCTCTGCAATACACTTTTTGGTGGTGACTTCTATATTAACAAATCATATAAGTGGGCACAACTCATAGCTAAGCACTTTTAGACACTTCTGGATTTACTGCTAATTGTCTCAGTAACTTAGTAGTATGAAAATCACAGGAATTAAATACGTACGAGCACACACTTCAAAATCCAGCACAATAATGACAATGATGACAATAATCGCTTTTTAAACCCCTTCCGACAAATATTTTTAACAATAATTTGGAAACAAAAGAGATCCTTTTTCGGGAATCGTGCCCATCATAAAACACCTGCGGAATGTCAATGAAACGAAAATCTTATCAGTAAATACTTTAAAGAATTAAGAACAATAGACATCAATATGGCTGCAAAACGAACTGCATATTCCTTCAAACAGAGTACAACATTAAAAACATGCCTTTGTACTAATGTATTCATAGTCACCCTACTCTCATACGGTTTCATATTACGGTTTTTTGCAAATATTTTCTAAAATATAAATGCTGCAGTTATATTCGCCATATTTATCTAAACTAGGTTACGTTACCCGTCGACTAGTACTCTAACTAAGCTTAAACCTACTTTTAATAACGAGATAAATGCCATTGTATTTTAGGCATATTGCCGTCCGAGCGGCCAACTAAAATCGACTCTAACAAATTATTGAACCCACTTTCTAGTATTTTTTTACGTTTATTCGCTGTAACAAATTAGTAACTAATTATCCATACACATTAGCCTCTATTAATTTGATATTTATGGTGACATACCTACCTACTCATAACCTGAAAACTAAATATTGTATAACTTTTTGTTTATTTACGTTTTCACGTTTTTTATTTTTGTAACAAATTGAACAAATTAAGACTTTTCTTTTGATGCATCATTCGTCTATCTGCATTATATAGTTTCTGTGTAATCACGGACGATGACTACGGCAAGTGGCGGTTCTAGCGGCCAACTATTTTTTGTCATAGCGTTTTAGTTTTTTTTGTAACAAATTCACGAAAAGAGGTGTGTAAAGTAACAAATTAGCACTAATTCCTGGCAAAGTTTCATCAAATATTATGAGGTGGCCGCGCGGTTGAAACGGACATCGAAATAGTTGTGCTTTATAAACCGTATTTGGAACCGGTTTAGAAATAGCACGTTATACCGCTTGTGAAATTGTATTGGCTTTATTGATTGATAGGTTAACTGAGAAATAAAACGAAATGTTATCAATTCACTTAAAATAGAGTACAGTCTAGGTTTACTTCATATAAAGTCCGTTTATTTTGCAAACAAGGGCAAGTGAATTTTGACTTGGTTTGAGAGAAATCGATTTAATTCGAACCACAATAATTTCAAAAATTTGTAAAAAAACGGAAGCTGAATGTAGTGGTATTACTTATCGTCGATCGAAGCTACCAGTAAAGGAGGAACTAAAAGATTATGATGATTGATAATGATTTTGAAAAACATTTTTGTTACTTTCAAAAAGATAATTTACTGTTATAAGAATACTTATGAGAATGAATGAATGTAGAATGATTTACAATTAATCAAATGTAACTATTGATCGATAAATGGCGCGACAGTCGTAGCCAAGCGGTGACGGTGTTCAATTCAATCAAACAAATGCACGCTTCCGGTAACACTAGTAATATACCTACTAGAAACTAGGAAAACATTATGAATGATCTGTTTATTTTTAATAGGGTTGAATAAAACGAACGCAATCGAAACAGATACCAAGCTATTACTAAACGAGGTTTGAAGCTGCTTTAAAAATGAGCGCGTCAGTTTTCATCGCTAAACGGAAGAAAGGTCTAACCTTAGTCAGTAGACTAGTAAGTCTAGGCCTATTTTTATTGTTGATTTAGATATCGATTCGATCAACTCGGTTGAACTATATTTTGAAATATACGGACATATAAGCGGAACTACTGGTTTTAATTAAAAAATATATGTGAAAGGGTCTTACCAAGATTGCTTACTAAATAAGTCACGTAGAGTCAAGTACAGACTAGACAATAATGACATGAAATTTATGTTTGACCTTGTCACAGAGAAATGAACAGCTCGAGCTATACCGAAAATAAACCTATTTGTCGAGTGAGATTAATAACCATTAGAAATATAAAAGTCATTATTTATTAAATTATTTGTTTGGACTCTGTTATTATGAAGTAGATGAATGAATCAGCTACAAATAAAATTGAGTAATAAAAAAAGCAACAGCATTTCACATACATCTCTCGCTTTTTCAACCTCATCAGCCTTTTCATACAAGCCAACGAGCTTGTATGAAAAGGCTACTTTTGACCTGAGGCCCTACCATCACGTCCTATAGCGATTCAAATTTAGCTGTTAAAAAGAGACGCCACTATAGACCGCTTATAGCGGTGTCTCGCTTTGACAATCGAACTTGAATCGCGCTTAAAGATGATGTTAGGCCCTCTGGTCTTTTTTCAGGACATCCTCTATTTGGTCCCCGAAAGTTTGCCTTGGTCTGTTTTTACCGACTTTCGCATGCATATTTGCCTCATATATTTGTTTTGTCAATCTTATTTCTTCCATCCTCTCTACGTGTCAAAACCATTTAAGCATCTCTTTTTCTATCTTTGTCACTATATCTTCTTCTGCTTTAACAATATAGTGTTTTAATGCTGTAAGTATTGAATAAAACCATTTGATTGATTTTCCAACATTTAATATGCTGTATAAAGATTTGTAATCAAGTTTTAAAATAAAAAATATATGAACGAAAAATAGTCGCGGGGCCGATTTTATCGGATAACAATGGACGTAAGTCGTTATCGAACAAATATTTTTACGATGTAATGGATGATTCTGCATTTTTTTATTGGATCACATAAGACTTAGGCAGCTGTATTTTCTCCTTCTGTCATATTTATTTTGTCGATGGATGCTGGCAGCTTAGATGATTTAGACATGTAGAGAGGATGGAGGAAAGAAAAATGATATATGAGGCAAATGTGCACGAGTAAGTCGGGAAAGGCAGACCAAGACAAACTTTCAGGGACCAAATAGAGGATGTCCTGTAAAAAGGCCAGGTCATAGGTTTGTTAGCCTATCAGCTAGTGAGACAGTTCGAGTCCAGGACTCCCAACCGACCTGGTTGGGAGAGTAACTCTCGGAAGAGTCACCCTCCATTCCGTCGTAGCCAGGTTGGGTTCAACCGAAGGTCTTTACAGCTAAATGAAAGCATGCGAACCTGAAAGGCACAAAGGAGCAAGTGCGACCTGTAACGTAGGGAGTACTCACCCGTGGGCGGCAGAGGCGCGGGCGCAGTGCGTGGGGGAGCGGCGGCCAAGATGGCAGCCGCTCTGGGCCTCTCCACCCGAGAGGGGCTGGTCGCCACCGACACGTTGGTCCTGGTATAACAATCTTTTTATTAATATTGTTCTTTTCATAGTTAACACCACTATGAGGATTCGAATGTGGGGTGTAATTTGATATTGTAATAAGGTTGTTTTAGCATTTATTTGGCACCGACTTCAAATTATAAAATAATTATTTAATCATTTCTATTTAATCAAATGAAAATACGTATTACTTTGTGCGAAGTAAATTTATTTTTTGCTTTTTAGTTTACTTTTTGAAGTCGGTTTTTTTTTGTTAAAAATTATTTTATTTTTCAATTTTAAGTGATGGGTAGACAGAGCAAGGATGCTTCTCGAATGAGGGGACGACGGTTACTTGAAACGGAAATATTAATCAAGCTCAAACATAAGGTAGATGCTGTGAATCGTTGAGGAGTTCCCGCGACTGTCTCTCGACTCCGTCATCAGATTTACTCCAAACCTTTATTAAATTGTAGTGCTTTAAATTAATAAATAAAAAAAACACTTATTATTAATGAAAAGAAAAACGCACTAGTCGCCCCTACGATTTTGAAAGCGCCCGTCGATTTCTCTGGTCTGCTATCATCAAACCCTGATTTCCTTATCATGGGATCTGTTAAGTATAAACCAAACAATTTAAATTGTCATACAACGTTGTATAAGTCGGCTACCAGATGGCGCCTCTCCTGCAACTTTAGTCGTGTAATACTTAAACTGTAATGTCTGCTTGCGTGTCTTGTCCGCTTCTGAAGATTATTAAATCGACAGTTCTCAATTAAATCCTGGTTTTATTTGCTCATAATCCATCAGGTATGGGCCCAGGATACGCGATTAGTTGAAGTAAAGCAATATTAGTACGCAAAACCAACAATAAGTCAAAATGTCTGAAAATGGCAGCGGTGCCACGCCACAGGGAGCAACGAGTTCTGGAATTTCTATCAACTTTGAAAAACTAAGTGGTATATCAAACTACGGAAACTGGAAATTCATGATGCGCATGTATTTGATACACGAGGACCCGTGGGATTGTATCGAAGAGTCGACGCCGGGTGTACTCAAGGTGACGGACCCTCGTAAACAACAAAGGGCGCTGGCGAAAATATGTCTGATGGTTCAGCCGTCGTCATTTTCACATGTTCGGAATGCAGAAACCGGGCATGCGGCCTGGGTTAACCTAAAAAGGGCATACGAAGACAGAGGCCTGTGTAGAAGGTTAGGACTGCTGCGTGCATTATTTGGATTGAAATTGTAACAGTTCAGCGATATGGAAGCATATCTCCTAGAGATTTGCGATTTAGATCAACAATTACGTGATATTAGTGCTCCATTGGACGATGATTTCTTGTCAGTTTTGATGCTTAGTGGGTTACCATCTAACTATGACCCATTGATTATGGCATTAGAAAATTCAAACATTAAACTATGCAGTGAAACTGTGAAAAACAAACTTTTACAAGAAAATTTACGCAGAGACTTTGAAAAGAGTGAAGAAAGTGCATTAATATCAAACCGGCCACCAAAATCAAAAAACAAAAGTTTTTTAAAAATAACTAAGTGTTTTATTTACAAAAACCCGGGTCATTTCGCGAAAAACTGTCCAACAAAAATTAAAAGTGATAGAAAGAGTGAAAAAAGTGAAAAAGCATGGAACGGAACGTTACTTACAGCTTTGTCAGTGAACATTAACTCAAATGCTTGGTATGTAGATTCCGGTGCGACTTGTCACATGACGAACAAACAAAAACATTATAAAAAACTATGTTGTGGACACTCCGCGGTTGGTGACAGTGGCGAACAATCAAAATATATATAGTGAGGGACACGGTGATGTAGAATTGTTGTTGAAAGGACAAAAATAAACCTTAAAAATAAGTGAAGTTATTTTTGTGCCGGACTTGTCTACAAATCTAATTTCTGTTAATAAAATGACAGAAAAGGGACTGCAAGTGCACTTTGACACACAAGTGTGTAAAATATGCTATGGTGAGATGACAGTTGCAAGGGCTACGAAGGTGAATGGTGTCTATCAACTACAGACAGCAACAGATGGAAGCGAGCTGACTAGTGCTTGTCAGACAATGATGAAAAGGCCGTCATTGACAGAGAATCAGTCTACAAGTCCTTCCACTGAAGAGCAAGGAACAGAAACAGCAAATCTGTGTAACGCAAACTCATCACATGAGTTATGGCATCGCAGACTAGGGCACTTGAATATAAGGAGTATGGGCTTACTTAAGAAAGATATTCCTGAGAGAGCATGGCATCGAGCACCAAACGACAGTGCCATACTCGCCACAACAGAACGGTGTGGCAGAGCGGGCAAACCGCACTATCATGGAACAAAATGAATATGAGTAACGGTAATATACTCTAACGCTATATTCCATTCCAACAGTGGGAAACAGAGTGGGACACTCATTGCTGGAATATCGAATATTTAAAATTGCAACACAGTTACTATAGCAACAATTAAGAGTGAAAATTGTTATGTCCTCCTTTATAACTCTCTTCCTTTCGTGGCGTTGGGCCTAATTCACGCGTTTTCAATACAGATGTGTTTTTATTGATTCGAACTAGTTCATCTTTATACATTGACACTGCTATCGTGACTTATCGGGCCTACGTTGAATTAATTATTTGATTAGTGTTATGGGGCAAAAGGACCGATAAAAATATAATACTTTCAACATAAAAAGTGCATCAGAGCCATTTGTGGTATGGCACCTAAGTAATGTAAGCCTTAGCGTGAGGTTTGCTTCCGTTACGATCACTTTATATTTTAGAAATATTAAATTTTGTAAGGAAGAACCGTACATATTAAAGAAAAAAGCGTCCGATGTAAAAACAAAACTGAAAAGGGACCCAAACTAAGACTAGTATGCGCAAATGTTCCTACATCAGCCAAATATGGGAAAAGCTGCTTAACGATGTCCGTTAAAATTAATATTAACGTTGTGCATTTTTCATATTTTGAAAGGGTTAAGGAATAATTTCGCACGAATTGCTTGAATGATCAGTATAAAAGTGCTATCATTTATGTGGTAAAATACAATATTCATTTATTGCGCTATCGTATACAAACATGTCAACAAACACACCAAGTCGTGTTCGTTGCATTTTTTTGTGCGCATGTGCAGGATTTTGCACATGCGCAATGAATAAAATCAGTTGAACGCATGCGTTCTCATGACATTACCTGCCATTTTAAAATTTCATAATGACTGTTTAAAAAAAAAATAATGTAACTGTCACTATGAAGTTTAAAAATGACACGACTATACGCACATCGCGCAAGCGCCCTACGCCGTCTTACGAATTTTCGATCAGGTCACGTGTCCTGACGCGAGTTTAGAAATTTTTACCCATTCCAAAAAAGTACACAGCGCCGCTAAAGAAGTTTTCACTTCAATAATTTGCCCGACCACGTTAGAGAGCTTCCTTCAGATACAGTACTTAAAACTAAATTATATATCTGGCTAATTAAACATATTTTTATGGCCTCAAGGAATTGTTAAACCTTAAATTTTATTAAAATCAATATTGCGCTGTATAATGACATTGTACACCTAACAATAAGTTATTTGTGAGGAACTTAATACAGTCCCTCTTTTACTCACTTGCAGATGTCGGTCGCGTCAGCCACTTCGCCCGCTACCAGCCCACGCCAGAACTCGTGCACCTACAACACCAGACCAAGTGAGTCTCGGATCTTACTCTCTTAAAGAGTGAAAACGTTTCCGAAGATCTTTTCATACTAGCTGATCCGGCCACGCGTTGCTGTGTTTTAAATTAAAATGAAACCTATCCAATATCCTAAGTCGGCACAAATCCAGCAAAATGAAAAAATAATCATCAAAATCGGTTGAGTAGTTTCGGAGTTCATCGCGGTCAAATACTGTGACAGGGAACGCTTAACTGGTATCTCGCCTGATGATCGCGATCTCGGACTTCACTCGTGATTTGAAGACCCCTAAATTGTATTTGTCAGGAAATAGAGACTCACAGTCTTACTAAAGAAAAAATAACTCAGATAAAAATTTATATGACATGTTTTTTCATACTCTTTAGAACTCATAAAAGCAGCCAAAAATGTCTAATAACTGAGTATGGATAGATCAATAAAATCATTTTATACAATTATAAATTGCTTTTATTTTTATTGGTTTTTTGTTAGGATTGGTTGTGCTTACTTCGTCATACTTTGCAATGCTCTTTTTTGCTGACTTGAAAAGTTGCCATGTTACTATAACATCAGCTATCTGCTAGTGAAAGTTCTGTCAAATTAAATTTAGCCGTTTCGTAGGTTTACCGAAAAAAAAGATAGAGAAACAAAAACAAAGTAATATACCATACTTCACTATATTTAATGAAAATGTCAATTTGAAACTAGCGGATCGAGTGCGATCCTCGCCGACGTACTATGAACTCACACGCAACTAAACAAGAGATAAATAAAAGTTTAATGTTTTTTAAATCAACAAATAGTTTAAAGTACAATGGTGAACATTAACAATAATACTCTGCCCTTAGGTTAGGTCAACCTGCATTCTAAGAGAAAGATCCTTCCCTTTAATATCGTTTTGTATTAGCACATAGCACTGTCTTATAGCTATAAACTAAGAAAGCCATTGGACGTAACAATGACTTTTTTGTTGATTATTATTACTAACACAATATGGGTTATTCCCGAAATAAATAAATTTTAATATAATTTAATACTTGTGTGTGTGTGTGAGTGTGAGCGTGTGAGATTTACATAAAAACCCAAAGAAGCAACAAAGAGCGACCCACCTCGTCGACCACCCTGTAGGCGAACTCCTTGCCCTTGGCCTCCCCGTCGAAGGCGAACTTATTGACTGGCTTCCCATCAGGCACCTTGTACAGGCGGAACCACTCGACCGTGGCCCTCAGTAGCCCAGGGTATAGAGACTCCACGTCCGCCACGTCGTCCAGCCGAGCCGCGTCTGGGTCTCTCGTATCAATCGCGATCAGCTTCCAGTCGGTCTCCCCTTCATCGATCAGTGCCAACACCCCGAGAATTTTGACGGGCACGACGTCCCCCCTATCAGCGACTCGCTGGCCAATCTCTATCACATCGATTGGGTCGTTGTCTCCTCTCGCCTGAGTAGCGGGATCCACATGGTGCGGATTCTCCCAGGTCTGGGGCAGCGCCCCATAGTTCCAGATGTACCCATGATGAGGAAACACGTTGCTGACGAAGCGCATGGCGCCCTTCTTCACGTCCTGCTTGATCGGATTGAGAGGCTCGCCAAGGCTGATCTCCATTTTGGCGTTGCTCCAGCGAGGCACCTCTACCACCATATTGCAGACGCGCTGAGAACGGTCCGCCCACAAAGGGATGTCGTGCAAAGGCGATATGGGACCGCTCTCATCCTCTGCGGAAGAGGTTGTTGAAGAGATTTATCACATACAAACTAAGACATCAAATATAATTATAATAATATTTGTTACCAATTAGCCTAGCCCAAAATAAGCACTATTAGGCTTGTGTTATGGATGCTAAGGTTACGGATAGACATACCATCCATCATACTTAGATATGTATTATTTATAGGAATTAATATAAATACCCATGGCTTAGGTACAAATGCTCGTATTCATCACACAAACATCTGACCCTTCCGGGATTCGAAACTAAGACCATGGATGCAATAGACAGGATCACTACCATTACCAAAATAAAATATTTTGTAATTAATATTTTCAGTTTAACTAATGATTGGGCAATAATTCAGCTGTCAGTTGTATTTTACCTGCAAATTAATAAATCAACCCTAAAATACACAATTAATAAATATTTTTATCAGTTTTTGATGATGTAGCCAGTAATGGGCTACTAAGTAATTGATATGCTTCATAAAAGACTATGTAAAAGACAAATCATAATTATTCTATATTTCATTTATTTGGGACAACATTAAATAAATAAATAAAATTTGGACTTCTCACACCAATTTGGCCACCTCAAAATATATAACTATATCAAATAGTATAGCTTAGCCCAAAGTAAGCACTTTAAGGATTGTGTTGTGGATGCTGGATGAATACAAACAAAGTAAGGTAAGAAAACAACACTCTTTGAGGGTATTCCATCCTACAGTTAATAACCTAGCAAATCACATTGTAACTATCACATTGTAAACATCTGCCCCCTCCAAGACTCAAACCAAAAGGCAGGCTTGCAACCATTGCACCAAAGTCATCAAACTTTGGACACTAACAGATATGAGCAACATCAGACAGGTACAAATGCTTATACTCATCACACAAACATACACCACTACTAGGATTTGAACCTAGAACTGTCCGTTGCAGTAGGCAGGACCGCTACAGTTGCACCAACCCATTACCAATCAAAACAATGTTTTGATTGGTAATGGGTTGGTAATGGGTAATGTTTTGAAAACATAGTAGGTAATTCATATTTCTTATTTTATTTTATTAAATGGAGAACTGACAATGTTATTTATACATTAAAAAATGATTGTTTGTAGTCTTGTCACTGATGACATAATAGGTGAAGCTTAGATGTTTTAATTAGTTATTTTAAAGTATGAAAATAATATTACTGGTCATATTACTAAGAATTTCATAAAGTAAGGCACATGTTGGTATTAAAAAAATATATTTTTGATACATGGCTCATATAATTATGCATATGCTTGTAATAAGTAAACAATTAATAATTAAATCAAAAAATATATAAATATTTCACAGAAAACTATAATAAATAAATAATAGCAGCCTGCTAAAGAACCAATTTTTTAACACCAAATCCTTATGATATTAAATACTTTAAAAAAAGTCCCTGTAAGTAGTTCCATTATGGGGTTGGCCAATGAAATTACCACAAACAGCATTCAAATGCTGTCTGTGTAGTGACATTTTTAAGGGTAAACAATTTGTAATAATGTTAAAAGGCTTTTAAAATGTATTGACATTTTTGCACCCAGTGATAGTTCACAAGCTCAATTATATTAGGAACCAAAATGATGTTAGAACTCTTGTATTTTGAGAAACAGTAATAAATAATCATATCTCAATATATAATTTGATACCATCTACATGATTACTGTGATGGCATCAGTCCTAATGATAGCTTTATTAGAGGTAAATGCATGGCTTTGATAGTGAATTCAATTGTTACATAATTGATTATAAATAATCAATGATAGCCTAATTTGAGAATGTGAAAAAAGTTCATATACAAATCAAAATATTGATGTGCCTAGAATGGAATGAATTGATTAATAATAATAATAATATTTATAATGTTCACCCCAATTAGCCTAGCCCCAAGTAAACACTGCAATATAGGATAAGCACACAAATATGATACATCAACATGTTATATATGAGTTTAATTATGCAGAAATAAAAACAAATACCCATAACACTTGAATAAACATTATACACAAATAAGAATAATTATTGGCGTTCCATAAGAGTAATTTCTGTTGAAAAAAATTCAAATTATAAATGGTAGGTAGACTCTTTATTTCTCTTTATATTTCAAAACGGTTTAAAGTAGTTGTTTACTCTTATTTCGCCATTACAAGCCTAATTTTTTTCAATGAATCTGACAAAACTGCAAATTTATGTGACATGACGGTAATTAATCGGAACCACTACTAATATGTTACCTATGGAAAGGAACCAATGCTTGCCACATTCAATGTTATTTCTGGATTGAAGTTTTATTTGACCTTTGAGATAAGTGACGCACGCGATAGAATCACTCTTATGAAGTGGATAACTTGAGATCCTAGCGCGTGCGAGACATAATAGCTCGTTCAAGTGCTGTTGTATTATGTTATCTCAAAACACTTACTGAAGAATACCCGGTAATCCGCAGTGTAAGCTGAACCTCGCTCTTCCGCAATATACATTTTTTTTGTGATACAGTTCGGATTTAAAACTACTTTTGAACTGAAACACCGTAAGTTCGCCGCACACTTTCTGCTATAACTGCTGGAAAACAACTGTTTTATTACCGTCAAACCAGCCGGAACCACAAGCGAAGCACTGCAACGTGCTAATGACATTTTGCGTAACTGACAATGACAGTTGACTTGTTTTTTTTTAAGTTTTCCCATAGGGGAAGGCAAAGGAAACAAAGCCCATACAACCTAGTTTTCAATTATTTGTTTTCTTCGTTGAATCATGATAAATGATGATGTGAGTTGATTAATGAGTGATAGATGATTAATGGACGATAAATTAATAGTGAAATAAACCCTACCCTAGGTTTCAGTAAAGGTGTGGGCTTTTACTGAAACCTCCTCGTGGACTTCTTGAAAGAGCAGAAGACAACATTTACTATCGTTGCTTTTTTTCACTTGCCAACACTCTTGCACTTCACTAACACTTAGTGATTAATTATCCACCATTATTACGCACCGATATGTACCACGCCACAAATTTTAACAAGAAGAACAAAACCACCAACGAGACGTTTATAAGGTGTAATATTATTACCTACCAGAACTTCGTGAAATGATTAGGTCAATTGTATAGATTAAGCTTATAACAGAAAAAAATTTTGGTATCGCGTGAAATCGTGTAACAAATATACAAAAAATATAGTCGAATTGAGAACCTCCTCCTTTTTTTAAGTCGGTTAAAAAGGCATGCACGCTTACTAAACTCTGATTTTTTATTCCGTGGAAATCTGACGTTTCTTGGTATCACCAGACAAAAAAAAGCTCCTTGTTGCTGTGGTAAGAATTTCAAAATAAATAAAATGCAGAACTTGGCTTCTGTATTTTATATACATTAAATTACAATACCTGTAATATATCATTTGTTACAACATAGAAAGCATAATTTTAAATTGCATAGTTTGGACACAATAATTTACAATATTTTTTCTGGGGCAAAAGCGAAATGTTGTCGGTATCACTCTGATGATTTTCATACATATATTACAAACCATTCGTTCAAAATTATAAGTTTATATTTTTGACTATTAGTAAATTGTTTTTTTTATTATATTGCAATATAAATAACAATTCGCCGCATCCCGTCATATTAAGAAAAACGCCAGCTGTCAACTGTCAGCCATATGTGCAGCCAACTATGCAAAAAAATTCTTTGACGCGTTATTAAAGTTCGATCATTTAATTGACAGTGTCTATGACACATTCATAATAAATGTTGAAGAGAGTGATAACAGTAGCTCTGATATATTTCCCATAGGAGAAATCCACTCCATTCTCCTTACTGTCAAATTATTTTTTCCAAACTCATTGAAAAATAGATTTATTATTTCGTGTAGGCACTACCAAATAGTTTTATTATTGGTCAAATACTTAGCAATGCACCTTTTCACCTTTTGGATTGTTCGGTTAATAACCGCACATATTTCGTTTCGGTGCTGTCAGCACTATTGCAAAATAACATTCATTAATTTAATTAGTTATAAAACTGTATCGATAGGTAGGTATAATTTGTGACTCACATAATAAATTCAAGTGAAAAATCAGTCGAGTTATAATTTCAAGAAAACTTAATTTAAGATCTTCATTAAAAAGTTTGTATGGTAGCAAGAAACCATACACGGAATTTTATTTCATAAGAAATTTATAGCACTCCTTCTTGTTATTTCGTTATGGACGATTTCAATAGTTTGTAGATTAACTTACATATATTACTCAACGAGGAGCTTTATTTAATACTTATTTTGTGGCTTTAGATACCTATCGTAGATTTTTAATTTCCTGATACTAATTTCAATGCAATCCATAATACAAAATTATTAAAACAGCACATATTAAATGTAGCTTGTATAAAAAAATGTTTTTTACTTCTGAAACGTCAAATTACGACAGACGTCAGAATTCCACGGAATAAAAAATAAGAGTTTAGAATGTGATTCGAAAAAGTTTTTTGCGGAAAGCGCGGTATTCGTGTAAGTACTTAAAAGCGCGGCAGGGTTATTGTTTAGAACGCCCTTAGATGATCTGTCAGTGAGACCTCAAAGAAATACTATAACCATACTAATCATTAGCAATATATATTCAAGATAAATCTACTTAAGTGCAAATTGATATCGGAAACGTTAATTAAAATCGACCTTATTACTTAAGATTAACGAATTAATATTATTTTACTAATTAAACCTTTAACAATGACAAATCAATCAATAAAATAACTTTAATTTGAAGCGGTAGTTAAAATTATTCTGCACTAAATAAAAAAAAAGAATGCTAATCGGCAGTGAATTCGTTAGTTACTATCGGAAATTTAATTAAAATAATTGCTTTAATCACCACCATCTCATTTTAAAAGGAACTCGCCTGGTATTTAACAGTAGTAAGTTTAATTTAATGACATTATCCAATTTTAGTAAATATACTATTACTCATAGAATGTGTGTACAATTAATATGTGTTAGAAAACATTACATTTTTATGAAATGGAATTTCAATACATAAAAATCCTCTATGTTAGGTACTCTTAAAAAGTATAGTAGGACATAAATGTTTGCGTCAAAACTCGTCCCGCATCCAGCACGTATGGTGGGAATGCAGCGCAGTGTTACCAACCTCCAAAAATATTACCCCTTAAGCTCTAGTAAAAAACCTCTAAAATTGCCACATTTACTGGCAAAATCCTCTAAAATATAATTATTAAAATAAATGAGACATATTTAATTAATAAAAAAAATATCGTTATATTTTTGAAGTGAAAACTTCTTATGGCGCGTTGGGCACTTTTGTGGGTGAGCATTTTCAGCCGTTCTCGCGACAGATGAGATTTTACACAGATATACTCCGCGTGTATTCTTATAATATATGTATACTATACGCGCTCTTTGCATGGGCATTCGTTCGTGATCTCGCGACAGACGAGATTACATACCTATATGTATACTCAGAGTGTATAGGTATGCGAGAGCGCTGCATGCTATACGCAGTCTTTGCATGGGCATTCGTTCGTGCCCTCGCGACAGACGAGATTGAGAGTTTTTTATATTTATTTTATAAATGAATATTAAACGGAAAATTTATTTTAATTCATTTGGATATTGGTTGATTTGAAAATATTTGCACGTCAGCACGATTTAGTGCTTTAATTTAAAGGACAATGCCGATTTGTGACCGGAAATGACCAAGAATGAAATTATTACTAATTCAATTTAAAAATTTAAATACAATATTTAACGTATTGAATCTAAAAGCAGATTACGAATCTAAAAACCAATAAAAAGTTGTGTGTTTACTAAGCACTTCCCTGTGATATTGCTTTACTGCGCCATAGCTTTAGATATCAGCATTTTGGCCGTCCTTTATTTTTGATTAATATATTTACATACTTAATCAAACATTTAAATAAATATATGTGAAATATATGCATAGGTATATTAATAGCCTAAATATGTTACTTTTTCCTTTTATAAGGAAAAAATATATAATCATTTCACCGTTTGAGACAAAAACGACATTATTTATTAAAAAAAAAGTGACGTATGGTTGGTTAGCGTCATTGAAAGTATTTTATACTATTGTTATTGTATAATATTGTATTGTACTATTACTTTACTATTACTTAGAAAAAGTCTATTTGTAGCTAGTATAGTTCGCTAACAGAGTATTTAGATTTACAATAAGTGAAAAATGACCAACTTGTATCAGTATTAAATTAACATTCCAAAATACCTTAAGAACATGAATTCTCTTTTGGCCGAATGGTTAACATTTCAGGTACTTAAATTATCAAAGGTTTAGTTACAGATGCTTGCATACGCACACACTATTAAGATATACCTAAATATCAAATATATTTCTGTATGTATTCAAAAATAAAATGTTTTGTATACTTTGTAAACAGATATCGGATTTGGTTTGTGGTGCCTGTCATGATTTCATTGAAAGATTCATTGCAACCAACTCGAGAGAAAGACAATATGGGCATGCCAGTATTTATTTTGGTTGTGAAGGATCTGTTGGTTGTGTTAGAAGACATATTAGAAAGCAGTCCACAAACATCCGTTGCTTCATACTGGCATCATCGCAGAACTGTAAGTACTGCCTATATCTGCCACTTTTATTATTACTTAATCTTTGTCTGTCATAGTTTCTTAAACAGTTGCCATGTGTGAAGTGTTGCATCTGACCAGAAATCCCCTTATGAATCTTTTCAATACATTTTTCTATGTTATTGACCTGCTTCCTATTTAGTTGTTCATTGACACCTTTCTATGAATGTTCATATTTGTATAATTTACATTTAATTATTCATATATATATATATATATATATATATATATATATATATATATATATATATAATGTGATTATTAAAAAAACACAAAATATTGCCACAACTTTAAATAAAGCACTTTCATTATTTTACAGGTGAGACCGGCCAACTTTCTTTGTCATGCTTGCTTTGTGAGAGCTAATAGAGCAATAGCATGAATATAACTGATTTAAATATTGTGATGGTAGTGGAACATATATCACAACCATTGCCTTAATCATCCTGTCATCATGGCTCCTCTAAAGAAGTTTAAACATTGTGGCTCCTGTAAAAGAAGTTGAAACGTCTTGATTAAATATAAATTATGCGCTTAAAACTGTGAAAAAGTTGTTTTATTTACCACAGGTGTTTTATTTTAAGAACTGCCTTATTTGATTATATCCAATGTGTTGAACCATTTATTCCTAATTGAATATTGGAAACTCAAGAACATAAGAGTACTATATATATAGAGAATAAAATATGAGAACTAATAACATGCAATGTTTTATTAAAAACAATGAATAATAGCAATTTCCTCTTTCCTTTTGCAATTTAAAGCTAAGTTTATAAAAATCAGATATGTGTACTACATAGGTATGTTTTACACACATCTGATTTTTATGAACTTAGTTTAATGTAAAAACAAGTATGTTTTTGTATTGATAAAAAGACTCCAGTCTCTGCCTACCCCTCCTACAGGACGGGCGTTAGCTGTATGTATGCATGTAAGAAGACTCAAGTATGTACCTATGGGAGATTCCCCATAGGTACATACTTGAAAGTCTTCTTACATGCATACAATATCTATATCTTTACATTTTACCAATGCAATGTAATGGTTATTACATTGAATGATGAATAATTATTAGTTTTATAATGGATAAAAAACTAGGATAGGTATCTTCATAAATATAAATCTATAAACCAGTCATAAGTCATGAAAAGAAGACGTTTATAGTCACATAGTGTTTTATTCGATTCTTTTACATGATTAGTATGAGATAAGAGCGAAATAATAGAAAAAATACTAATTCAAATATTATAAAATAGATATTGAAATGTTAGGTTATGTTTTCAGAAAAGTTCGTTTTTCTCCATTACAAATCTAAAAATTAAACTGAAACCAACGAATTCTTAATCAAGAAGGCTTTAGCTACTTATATTTGTTTGTATCGTCTCTGGTCATTTCCGGTCACAAGTCCACACAAAAATCGGCATTGTCCTTTTATAATAATAATCTTGTATTTTTAAACTTAACTCAATATCAAGCTGGTATTTGCTATTAAAGCTTGTTGCATTAGAAAGCTAATTCGCTAGAAATGTGAGTAGACACTTGTTGGATGGTTCCCACGAGTTGTAACGGTTATATGATCTTAGTGATACGATTTTTTTATTTATATATTTATTCTTAACGTATCCAACATGTGACAATATAATTTCAAACTGTATTCGGCCAGTATTCACCCGCATAGAAAGATATTTTTTTTCATTGTGAAAAGGTAAGCGCTAACCGCCTGATGGTAAGCGAAGATGCGATCTACCTTGAATTTACCTATTTACTCGTGACTTGAAGACCCTTAAATCGTATTTGTCAGGAAACACAGACTTAAGCAAAGAGTTCCACTCTTTAGCGGATTTGTGATAATATTTCTTACATTCACACCAATTAGCCTAGCCCAAAGTAAGCACTATACGGCTTGTGTTACGAATACTAGGGTAACCGATACCTACAAATATATGATACATAGATATGTACCTAATATTTATATAAATATCTGCATCTTCCGCGACTTGAACCCAAGATAATAAAGTCAGGATCGCTACCGATGCATTTGTTTAAATCTTGTACCAATACAGAAAACAACATGTCAACATACCACAATTTGTTAATTTTTTTCCATATGAACTCTATATTAGAATATTCTTTTTGAAGTGAAAACTTCTTTAGCGGCGCTGTGTACTTTTTTTGGAATGGGTAAAAATTTCTAAACTCGCGTCAGGACACGTGACCTGATCGAAAATTCGTAAGACGGCGTAGGGCGCTTGCGCGATGTGCGTATAGTCGTGTCATTTTTAAACGTCATAGTGATAGTTACATTATGATTTTTTTTAAAACTGTCATTATAAAATTTTAAAATGGCAGGTAATGTCATGAGAACGCATGCGTTCAACTGATTTTATTCATTGCGCATGTGCAAAATCCTGCACATGCGCACAAAAAAATGCAACGAACACGACTTGGTGTGTTTGTTGACATGTTTGTATACGATAGCGCAATAAATGAATATTGTATTTTACCACATAAATGATAGCACTTTTATACTGATCATTAAAGCAATTCGTGCGAAATTATTCCTTAACCATTTCAAAATATCAAAAATACACAACGTTAATATTCAAGTTTTCACTTCTGCCGGCACTCCCGGAGTGCAACCCGTCGTTTTTTTTATGTATATTATTATTTTTGATATGTTTTCGATATATATCGAAATATAATATTATTTTATTCCCGTTCTGAGCTTTTGAAATCATACATGTTGAAATAAAATAATTTTAAAATTTTAGCAGATGGATTAAATGTTGTGCGAGATCCACTATTCCGTTGCAATGTGAATCTGACCATCATCATACTTTGAAGCATTTCAATCGATACTCTATTCCGTAATTTATTTTTGATAATATTAAAAATAGAGAATGCGCATTCTACACTTGCGTTTGAGATTGGAACCGTTAGAAATGCCAGTCCGAATTTGGAAACATTTTCAAAGCGTTTATAACCACTTGCAGCACAATCAATAATAACTTAAAAATAAAAATCAGCTTTTATTGTTCAACTGGAGCCATTCAGACTCGATGTCATTTTTGTTGCCATAGATATGAGTTCGCTGAATGAGATTCAGCATTGTTTGACTTAAGATGTAGTTCCTTCGGGTGCAAATCTGCAGCAATTTTTAAAATTGATAAATTGTCCGGAAGCCTTTTTTGAATCTGCTCTGCCAGACAACATAAAAAGTTCTTGCACCTTTCTCTAACATCTGACAAGTCATTGACTTCAATTTGTTGAGAAATATTTTGAAAATCATAACCAAAATACATTGACGCTGTATGCATTAGATGCCCCTTGAAAATTTTTCCAACTGTGAAGGTATAACAAGTCAAATAATTTAGTAGGCTCGACATCGTCACTTTGAAAGTCGTCATGATATCATAAAGCTGTTCTGCCATATAACATTTATCATCGGATTTAGCAATTGAAAATAATAATTTTAATTCTTCCCCCTGCTCCAATATCGTGGTAATAGCTTGATAGCGAGCAAGCCAGCGGGTTCCGCTTAGTCCTTTAATTTTTTTTCGGTCCTTGTTATTGTTCATTGTTTCATATAATGTTCTGTAGTGGTCCAAACGCTTAGGGCTGTATGAAAACCAGTTATGGGTTTCTCTCACGAGAAATTCTAGTTTTCGTGGTAATAAATCAGCCGCTTTTTCTGCACATAGATGTAAGGAGTGGCTAACACACTTGACAATAATCAAATCAGGTAGTTCTCTTTTTAATATAGCAGACACTGAATTATACTTACCAACCATAACGTTTGCTCCATCGACCCCGATTCCGATCATATTTTCAACTTTTAAACTATCTTTTTTGAGTTGATTTACGATTGATCCATGTACGCTTTTTGCATTACATTCTAGTATCTTTATCTATACTAATATTATAAAGCTGCAGAGTTTGTTTGTTTATTTGAACGCGCTAATCTCTGGAACTACTGGTCCGATTTGAATGATTCTTTCAGTGTTGGGTAGTCCATTTATCGAGGAAGGCTATAGGCTATAATTTTTTTTTTCAAAATTGCTATTTTGTAACACAAGGTGTAAAATCGAAAACCTATTTTTGCGTGCGCGTCAAAAACTATTGACAATAGAACAAAATGATGTACTACGGGTTTGTAGATCCCATTAAGACCTACAAAAAAGTCCGCGAGAACATATATCTATATAGCTATCATGGTTTAGTCACAATAACCGATTTTGTGTTCAAAATAATTATTAAATCGTCTGAAGAAAAAAAAACTACGTTAAATATGTATCGTAATATTAATATTTATCGAAATTAAGCATTATGTTATTGAGAGTCTTTATGTAGAAGTAAAATACTTTTTGTTTCATCTCAATCGGATATTCCGTTTAAAAGTTATCACGTGTGTAAGATGTTAAGAGTTGGTACCTATTAATGAGTTATGGGCCATAGAGATTTTTATCAACATAAAATCCTGTAATAATCTTTTTCGAAATATATTTGTTGATGATTGTAAGTATAAGATCTTTGAAGAGTATAATAAATACATTTCTAAAATAACTCTGCTAAGGAAATCCACGCGCGCTTGATGCAAGCAAGACAAGACGCATGCAAAAGTGTCGGGATCTCATTGTTGTCTACACTAATATTATAAGGAGGAAAAGATTTGTATTTTTGTATGTTTGAAATAAACTCAAAAACTACTAAGCCGATTTTAAAAATTCTTTCACCATTGGAAAGCTACATTCACGCTGAGTTACATAGGTTATATTTAATGCCAGAAGAATTTAAAGAATTTTGTCCACCCGTGCGAAGCCGGGACGGGCCGCTAGTTAGTCTATAAAGTTGTCACAACTTGCCTTGCCTTGTGTGAAAAAAAGCGCACCGTAACACTTTTTGTTTCGAAAGGTCAGTACTTTCATCGCTAATAATCGAATATTTTAAATCTCCTATCTCTTCAATTAAAGTTTCAAGCATTTATGGACCAAGCACATTTTTAATACATAAATTGTAAATAACGACTTACTTGTCTTCAGTTCTCTTTCGTTGTAAATCAGGATTCTTATTAAGTATGTATGTATCCACACCAGACACCAAATAATCTTGAAAACACATGGGAAATAAAACATCACCAAAACCTTGTACACAATCGGACACCTGCAGTTAGACTGATTGGACTTTGAACTGTTAGAAGACGGTCGCGGAGAAACGTGTGAGAGTGTGCGATATATTTTTGTTATTTCCTCTCAGTCACGCACCGGGCACCGAGCTAGCGGCAAGTCGGTCAATTACGATTTTGAACCCTTTCTTCATCTGGCGTAAAACATAGAATCGCTTGACAAATGTGAGTGTGCGGCCGGCTCAAGCGAAACTATGTTTTATAATACAGACAGTGCAAATAGAGTTTGAAATCATATGAAATTGAGCTTGGCGCTTGCACGAGCGCAGCGCTTCGGAGAGTTGATGTTAAATGGCTAGATGAGCGCGTTTAGTAAAATATTGGTAATAAATTTGAATTGGATTCTTATGCATTATTGGTTTATTTTGCATTAAGGATATTCTAAGCTATAGCTACTATATTGTATGTTGATGATAGACATGACCATTCGTATAAGTAATGTTTTATTCATATTGCAATCGCAATTAATTTATGTGTCATTAATAAAAAGTAAAATACACAGCATTATGCAAATTAACACGAAACCTTAATGAATTACTAATAAACAAAATATTTCTACACAAAATAATGAATTTTGTGACGTTTCCTCAGAAATATTTGTTTATTAGAAGTAGCGTAGTTAAAGTATTATAATTGTTCAAAGGTCGGATATGCGGTTATGATTTGGTTATATATTATGTAAAAAAATATGTCAAAATGTGCATACCCCGTTAACAAACAAAAATATTGTAGTGAGAATAAAAACACTCGTTCGGAGTTCCGCTGTGCGGAAAAATACGATAGGCAGATGAGTAAATAAAAAAAAGTAAATTTTTAAACCCTCTACGTAAATATGTTCTACGAATTCTTAGTTGGTCAGTTTGGGTCAAGTCAATTCAAAGTGAAGCGGAGTCGAATCAAATTTTCATTATTTAATAAAGAAAATCCGCCTTTAAAACAACATATTTCTTTCATCTTTGGACAAAAAAAACTCCGACCTCACAACTACAGCACGGTAATATTATCTAACAGTATTTTAACTCGACCGAAATCTTGAGAAACATACCTACAGCCGAGCGCTACGTAAACATGCGATAAGGCTGCCCGCATCCAGCATTTCAATTACATTTGTCTACTTTGGGTTTCCTTTTAGTTTTGTGGTAGTAAATATACTTTTTTATTTAAACAGATAAAATAAATTGTGAAATTAATAGGAAGAGTTAAATAAAAATGCGTGTTTTTTGATTGGCAGATTTACTAATTAAAAACATGTTTATGTTTAAATAGCAAGCTTTTAAATTTGTGACCGAAAAATACTTGCGCCTTGACTGAGACATACGAAATGCTTTTTTATTAAATTTTAAATTATAAAATATCCGCATTCTACTATAAAGTTTCATTAAAAATTGTTTTGGAAAACATGGAAAGGTGGAGAAAAAGGAATATATTTTACTTGATTATAGATACCTGTAGTTACTTTACAATTGATATATTTGGTTTTAAATGAAGTTCGGAATATTTCTTCAATTTTTTCTACATATTCCACAAAATCATCACTGGGTACTATCAAAAAAGTGTGAGAATTAGTCTTATTGTATTCCCGGTACCTTAAATATCGACTCTCTAAACTGAAATTTTGGCTTCTTTGATCGAGTTTCACATACGACTTCAAAGTGTGACAATCATCATGTTTCTCCAAACAACGCTTAAAATGATAGCCACAAATATAAAATAGTGAATATTTCCTTCTCGTTATATTAAATAATAAACTTGAATGTATTCGGTAGAAAAAGCTGCGCGATTATTGTTAAAAACTAACACACCGTTCGTTCGTCAGTGCGGCACAGTCGTGACGTATTCTATGGTCGTGACTGTTTGCACTCGGAGCGCACCCTGACATCGAGCCGCGTAGGTATAACTCGTGTTTCGACCGTTTGTATGGAGTTAAAATACTGTTAGATAATATTACCGTGACTACAGCGTTTTGTATGGAGAACGAAGTCTACGCCGGCGCGACTGCGGTCTGAATTGAAAAAACATTTAATAAGTCAACGGTGTAATGTTCAAATTTTTTCGTTCGCTCGAAATGTGGTGGATTGCGCTCTTTTTTAGTTTTTTTTTGGGGGGGGGGGGGGGCTTTACTATATCAACTTTTGGAAATTGACAATGTCGGTTTCAATTGGCTCCCATAGGATAAAGCGAAACAGATTTTGTGGGAGCTTAGTTATATCAAATGAAGGTAAAGTAATTGAAAGAATTTTTTAATTAAAAATATTAACATTTATTATCACAATTGCATACATTCTATACTTAATAAAAAATTCTAAATAGGCTCCACAGTATATTAATTATCATTGTTAAAAAACCGTTAAATTACATGGCAAAAATTCAAGGCTGGCTAAAGATATAATTAGTTTTCTTAACAATTTTATGATTTCGATTGGGAAAAGATATCAATAAGTAAAAAAAATAAAGAAAGCGTTGCGTAACGTAATACAAAATGTGCTTAGGATTAGGAACACCTTAACTAGGAAGAAATGAAAAGCAATATCTGAATTGAAAATTATGCCGTACCTACCTATCTGTAGTAGCTATGACAGATATTTTCACTCTACGGCTACGATAAATGTTAAGTCACCTAAAAATAATTTTCCCGTTATAATGATAAATCAGTCTTAAAACTTTAAATAAAAAGCATCAACATTAATAAAATATTACTCAAAACCTATATGAAAACATTTAAAACAATTTAACAATCAAATATAAAGTAAAATCGTTTATAAAAATTAACTTATGACGATTTGAAATATAATCTTAAAATGTTATGTTGAAATATGTAGTCAATTTTTTTGCCGGCCTTCTGGTTTTTACCCGACGTCTTTAAGTCGGCGCAGGATTGTTCTTTGTGATACCTGAAATAAAAAAAATACTTATAATACTTAACGTATTGTGCTGTATCGCGGTACACTCTGGTATAATAAATGATACGGAAATGATCTTGACACATCCTGTATGGGAGTTTATTCAGCTAGTGACATCACGTCATGATTTGAGTTATAATTTGCTTAAAAGACTGGACCATTGGATAATTCTTATTGTTATGTATACTTTTTAGTAGACACATGATTTGTATAAAAACAATAAAAAAAATTGTGAATGGATCAGAAGATTTTGACATCTTTTTTACTTTAACAAAATGATTGCCATGGTAACCGCGGGTCATAGCCAATAAGAAGTTCCCGGAATATCTAAATTAAAAGAAAACAAAATTTTATAAATTCCGGTAACTTAGATTTACTAAACAATTTAGTAAGTTCAATTTCATAATACATTCTAATTATAAAAATGTCAACGGTGCCAGAGGTGGGACTCGAACCCACGACCTTTCGCTAACCGGGCGACTGCTATTCTATCTGAGCAACCGGGACACTAATGTCGTGGGTTCGAGTGCCACCTCTGGCACCGTTGACTTTTTTCTAGTATTTGTATTTATAAAAAGAATAAAATTGCTAAATGCAAATAAACAATAATTATTATTATTTATTTCTTCGCACGTCTTCACATCGAATATACATGTTTACTGTTTTTAAATAAATACTTACACTATACTGCGAGGCAAAAGTTCTGGTGGTCAGGAATGGTTGACTGGTCTGTGCCTCCACTATGGCTCGATCTTGCTCAGCTGTGGTGGCGCGTTGATAGTGCTGCCGATGGTGAGCAGATAAATCACCGCCAGTCTCCTCATTACGGCGCAATCAAAAATTTATTGTTGTTCGCTAAAACAAAAACATTAATGTAATTAAGCTATCGCGACAGACAAGCAGAAAAAATATTAAATAGAAAAACTAGACTTGTTTAATATATATGCTATTGAAACGATGCAAGTCATGAGATTTTGCTAAATTAAAAATGTTTAATAAGAAGCTTATTAAGTAATTTAAATATGTATAATATAAAGGCTAGGCGTTCTTCATACATTCATATTGAGAGTTTCTCTACATATTGTCCCTGAATATGCACGCAAGAACAGTATCGACTAAAAGTCTGCCGCAGGCGCAAGAGATTTGCAGCTTTAGTTTTAGGGATAAAATTGTTTGATCCTCTAAAATTTAGTTGATCTATAATAGTAGCACATTGAGTAAATGAGCTGTTTTAAAAATGTTTTATTATGAATATTTATAAAAATATTACATCTGAATTAATTTTATAGATATTTTCTACGCATAAATCTATGCTATATAATATACCTAATATATGTAATATAATCTATACTATATAATATTATAAAACTGAAGAGTTTGTTTGTTTACTTGAACGCG